>BSBN01001054.1:2500000-5000000 GCA_027924645.1 Cunninghamia lanceolata
GTCCATCCATATTTGATAACTGAAATGCATTGTGCTCCTTGCATTCAGTAATGAGAAATGGGCCACTCCACATATTGTCAAATTTGGAGTGTTTTCCTAGCCTGCTCTTCAATTCATCCCATTTGAGCACCATATCACCCTGCCGAAAGATTCTGGGAGTGGCCTTTTGATCAAAATTTCTTT
The DNA here is from genome assembly GCA_027924645.1 of Cunninghamia lanceolata. Lineage (NCBI taxonomy): Eukaryota > Viridiplantae > Streptophyta > Pinopsida > Cupressales > Cupressaceae > Cunninghamia > Cunninghamia lanceolata. Next base: position 2,500,184 of record BSBN01001054.1, read on the forward strand.
TGGTCTAAAGTTGATGATACTCCATAGTCTTCATAGCCTTGTCTCTGATTTCTTCAAGCTCCATAAGTTGAGCATATCTGACAGCCATGGGATCCTCTTCTTTAAACATCTCCAACTGATTCATGATATTAAGTGCTGGTAGCTCCACAAATATAGGAAATCTTGCCTCTTTCCCATAAACTAACATATATGGGGAGTTCCCAATAGACCTCTTAGGGGTTATTCTGTCTGCCCATAAGGCATATTTCAAATTAGTGTGCCAAGTCCTCTGGTTGTCCTCCATTGATCTTTTAATAATTCTTATGAGATTTTTATTTGTAGATTTAGCCAAACCATTACCCTGAGGGTAATAATTTGATGAAGTATTCAAATAGATCCCATTCTTAACATCCCAGTCAGTTATCTTTAGGCCAACAAAGGCCAAAGCATTGTTAGAGATGATTGACTCAGGTACCCCAAATCTGGTTATCAAATCATGATAAAAATTTAAAACAGTATTCTCATTGGATTCCTTAAGAGCCACTGCTTCAATCCACCTTTTGAAAAAGTCTATAGCTGTAAGTATCCACCTGTGGCCTACACTTGATGGTGGATTAATGGGACCTATGAAGTCAATACCCCATCTCATGAAGGGCAGCTCCACTTGAATTGGCCGTAGAGGTAAGGCTGGTACCTTTCTTTCCTTGCAAAAATGACACATTTTATACATTTTCTAGCCCATGCATGGGCATCCTTAAATAAGTTGGGCCAGTAATATCCAACTCTCATTATTTTCCAAGCAGTAGTCTTTGGGGCAAAATGACCCCCTGCTGTTCCATCATGACACTCATGCAACACCTTGTCAGTCTGATCATCATCAATGCATCTTAACAATACACCATTAAAATCCTTTCTGAAAAGGGTGCCATTTATTAAAACATATGGAATGGACTGCAGTCTAAAGTACCTCCTCTTGGTTCTATCTAATCTTACTGGACATTTACCAGTTTACAAAAATTGAGTCATGTTACTAACCCAACTTGTGCCCATTTCTGTTGTATCTTCTTGAGGTGTATCTTCAATGCTCAAAAGCACCTCTTCTTCTTTTTCTACTTCTTTTTTGGAATTGGTAGCGAGTTGTTCACTGAGTCCTCTGCCTCTGACAAGCTTGGTTATCTGGATATCCACGTCATATTCCATGACTTTGGTGATCCACCTAGCCCTTTTCTCATTCACATCTTTACTTAATAGGAAATCTTTCATGCTAGGGTGAGCAACCATCAAATGTATCTTGTTATTAGAAACAAGATGCCGAAACTTCTTGAGGCTCCTCACCACTACAAGGACATGTTTTTCAACAAAGTTGTACCTCTACTCATACTGCTCTAGCCCAGGGCTAAAGAAAGCGATTGGCTGTTCAAAGCCACCACTCTGCTGCTGTACCAGGAGCGCTAAGATTGTATCTAGACCTCCATAAGCATACAGAATAAAATCTTTGGAGAAGTTAGGATTTACCAGAGTTGGCGTAGCTGACAATACTTCTTTTATGGACTCAAAGCTGAGTTTGGCCTCTTTCGTCCAAATAAAAACTGTAGTCTTCTTTAACATGGATGTCAAAGGCTTCAAAAGATTTACAATATCAAGTATGAATCTTTGCAGAAAATTAATTTTGCCAATAAAACTTTGAAGCCCCTTCTTGTGGTTGGGTAAGGGCAGCTCCAAAATGGCCCTTACCCTTTCAACATCAATGGTAATACCCTCATTTGACATAACGTGCCCTAATAGCTTGCCTTCATGCACAACAAAAATGTATTTCCTTGGATTAAGGGATATCCCAAACTCTTTGCATCTCTCAAAAACTTGCCTCAAGTGGGATAAATGCTTAAATGCATTCTTGGAAAAGACCGTTATGTCATCAAGGTACACCAGCACCAGTTTATATAGTAAACCCTTAAACGCCATTTCCATAGCTCTCTGAAAAGTAGAGCCATCATTTGAGAGACCAAAAGGCATTCTCTTGTAGGCCATGGTGCCCCATTTGGTAGTAAAAGTGGTTTTAAATTGATATTCCTCCTTGACTAACACTTGATTATAGCCAGAATATCCGTCAAGCAAGGAGAATCTCTCAGAACCAGCCACTACTTGTAAAATCTGCTCCATTGAGGGCAGTGGGTAGTGGTCCTTTAGGGAAGCTCTATTGAGGTTTCTAAAGTCAACACACAACCTAATCTCTCCATTCTTTTCTCTCACAGGGACAAGGTTGGAGACCCAAGAAGTATGCTTGATCAGGAAAACGATCTTTCCCTCGATCAACTTGGTTAATTCTTTAATCATCAGGAGCTCCAGCTTTGGATTTAGGGGTCTTTGTTTCTATCTCACAGGTTTTGTACCTGGTTCTAACTCTATGGTATGCTGGGCAATATGAGAATCAAATCCCTTTAGGTCTGAATAATCCCAAGCAAACACATCTTCAAACTCTTGACAAAGAGCAATAAAAGTTCTCCTATCCTCAGGCGAACAATTTTTACCTATTTTGAGAAGTTTCCCCTTGAAAATTTCCAACTCCTCATAATGTTCCTCTTTTATCTATAGGTCGGTTTGGTCTTCTTCATCTGATCATTAGTGCCAAAAATAGATTCCAAGGTTACCAATCCCTTGGGCAGCTTGTTTGTTCTCAACTGAACAATTTGATCACTGCCATACTGCTGTTTGAGTTTATCCTGATTCATCATGGAAAACTCATCCTCCTCTAACAAGAACTGCAGAATCTGCTCATCACTCTCAAAAACCTGCCAATGAATATTATTGTCAGGGATAGAGGGTCTGTCAACTATTTTTACATGAGGCCACCTTTTCTCGTTGAATATCACTGGGGATATCAAACTGAGCCCCAATTGTAGCTAACCTATCAACATGGGAGTTCTAATTTCTTGGAATAGAGATCAGATTGAAAGCATCAAACTCTTCAATCATGTCCCATACCCTATGATTATAGCACTTTAAAGTATCATTCTTGGTAACATGCATCCCTCTTACCTGATTTACAATAAGTTCATTGTCCCCAAACACCTACAAACAACCAATTTTCCTCTTTCTTGCCCACTGTAAACATTGGATCAATCCCTCATATTCATCACTGTTATTTGTACAAGAAAAGGCAAAACATAAAGTAGAATAATATTTTTCACCTTGTCGGGATACAAGCATTGTACCACCACCAGATCCATTCCTGTTCTGAGAGCCATCAAAGTACATTTTCCATACTTCCTCCTGTTGCTCTATCTGTTGTTCTACATCCCTTACCAGATTTGGAATTGTTGCTTTAGGCTCGTGTCGTATGTAAACCCCCATACCAGTTTCTTGAATGTGTGCCTCAGGGTCATCTACAACATTTTCTGAGGCCCACTCTCTCAATAGCACTTCTGGTATACTTTCAACTTGCAGTTCTTGAGTAGCAATACACTCAGGATCATTAGAAATAATGCAATTTGCATTAACAACACTTGGTGTGTAGGGCTCTATGTGATGATTTGAAAGCAATTCAGATTTTAGGGTTACTTTGGTGCCATATCTGGTCCTAAAAAACATGTGGGACCAGTTTAAGGATAAATATCCTCCTATTTTGGCTGTGAATTCTCTTGATAAGCACATGGCAAAATAAGGAGGCAAATCAATGATGAAGACCTCTTGGAAGATGGAAACATTTGGGCAAGTGTGTAGAGTGAGACCTAGGTCTTTGATCACACCTACAGTATTAATAGATTTGCCATCTAATTGAAGCACACCTTTCTCCAAGGGTTGGTACCTCAATCCTAATTGGTCTGTAATTTGTTTTGGCATCACAGAACTACTTGCACCACTATCCACCATACAGTTGTGTACTAGCTTGTCTCCAATTATTAATGACACATAAATTGGGAGAGGCTTAGCACTTTTGTTTGGCTACTTGCTGCTATCTTGGGAGGAATTGGTAAGGACAACCCTAGTTGGGTTGACAGTTGTATCATTGGACACTTTTAAATTAGATAAGGTAGATTGTAACATCCCCTTTTGGCCCGGGATGGCTAGGGAATCCCACATAGACATTGTCACATCCATCTTCATATTTTCAATGATATTGAAAGGTGGAGTGACACTTACCTTTTGCTGTGATTTTGTAGCAACAATATCAGCTTGTAAATGAGGCATCTCCCTTGCTATTGGTGAAGTACTTCTTTGTAAAATATGGGGAATTTGGGATGTAGAAGCATCAGCAGGTGCTTTTCCTTTATTTGCTGCTTGCTCAATCGCATAACCCCTCTTCTTGGCCCTTGTATTTGCTGCTACTGGCATATTATCTCTATTCATGCCACATAATTCACCTTCTTTCCAATTTATGAAGGCCGAATCACTCTGGGGTTGCACAGCCCCATCATTAGGTGTATTTGGTTGTGGGACTACAACATTCTGTACCATCAGAGCCTAATTTATCACCCCATTCGAGCAGGCTACCTGATTGTGTGGCTGATTGCATGGAAAACACCATTCATATTCAGCTACAAGGTTATTCTGAATAGGGACAAGGTCCCTTACTGCATTAATGGGTGCCGAATTGTAAGGCTGAAAAGGCCTCTGGTTGACATTATGCCTGGGACCCTGATAATTGCCTTGATATAGAGGCCTGTTGGCCTGGTAAGGTTGATTTTGCTGTTGATATGGTTGATTCTACCCTTGACTGGATTGCTGATAAGGCTGCCTATTCTGGGACTGCTACTTTTTGATGTTTACCAGCTCATTCCTAAAAGTTTGTAGGATGCTCTCTATTTTTTGTTGGCTATTTTTAATTTCTTTCAACCCTTGTGATGAGCTAGAAGTAGCTGTTTCAAAATTGGCAATACTTGGTAGTGTTGCAGTAGTAGGTAAAGGGGCAAAATATGGAATTGGTAAGGGCATTGAAGCTTGAATCTTGGGGAAGATGGGCATTGGTGGTCTAGGTGCTATTTTTCTGGCCTGAATCAGGCTATTCTCTGCTCTAATAGCTATTTCATATGCATTAGGTAAACTAGTACCTCCTAATGATTGTATCATCACCGAAATATCACTATTTAGGGCTTTCAAAAAATACAGAAAAGCATATTCAACTGGAGGCCTTACCATGGCGGGAATTCTGTCCCATGTCTTTTGGAATCTAAAGTTGAAATCCATCATTTGCTCCTAGGGAGCTCTCTTTATGGTAGTCATCTGTTCAACCAATGACAAGTTGTCTGATTAATCTTGAAATTGCTTATTTAACTTATCACCTAGATCATCCTAGGTTGTAATGGTTTGCACTGGTAAACTCCTAAACCATTGCAATGCTTTTCCTTTGAATGAAGCAGCCAATAGCCTGATGGCTACGTTTTCTTGGGTTATATGATGCACTCCACATAGAGAAGCCATGTCTCTAATGTGCTCAATAGGGGTAGTTTGATTCTCCCCTGTGAAATAGGGCAGACTCTTCAAAGCTACCATGGGTATAACATCATGTATTGTTAAATTCAAAGCGCTGCCCCCATCAAAAGCCACAAATGGCTGATTTCTTACCATTAGAACGGCTAGGGGTAGGATTGCTTGAGCTGGTGTAGGAGCTACCGATGCGACTGGCCTAAAATTTGGTGGAGTTGATTGTATTCGTTTAGAAACCAGAGTCCTTACCACATACCTGCTCTACATTCTAGGTGGAGACAGCTGCAAGTAATCAAATGTACTTGAACTCCTAGTTTGAATCTTTCTCATAAAATGTCACAGCAGAACTGATATGCTTGTCTCTCCTCAGTTTGAGTCACTAGATATGCAAGTTTTGACCTCTTATAGGTCTGAAAATCACTGGTTGCACATCAAAACCACCAATAAGAGATAGTATTTGATAGTTGTTCTAACTCTCTGTCCCACCAGGCGTGCCAAATTTATTATCACCTAGATTTGAACCCTTGCATACAGTTGTGAAACCTCAGCAATCTAGAGTAACATGGGAATGATCTCTAAGTGTGGGACTTTGCTAAATGACATCAGACCTCCAGAGAAGGCTAGCTTCCTTAACTGGTTATCACCTAAAACTACTAAAACTTAAGAGGAAAAGGGAGAAGGAATGCTTTAAAGTGAAAGATGAAACAAAAAGCTTGAAAAACAAAGGGTGATTCACCAAGTTTAATAAAAGAACCCTCACAATACTGAGAAAATGCACAGCATAACCAAATATAGCAAGCAAACATACACAGATTCAACTAATCCTAGCAAAGGTGAGAAACCAGATGGTTGAAAGGAACAATACGTTCACAGGCAAACATGTGTAGATTTGCACTAAACTAAAAATTAGTCCAAAGAGGCAAAATAACTTGCATATATTCAGTGGGAAGGCACAGTTACAATAACAGAAAGCTCTATTTGGAAACAGAAAAGCCTTAATGTTCAAAAAAAATTCAACCCTATTTACATCATTCGAATGCATATATATAGTAATTCCAGAATGCCCTAAGTCGGTTACACAATTTGCTCAAAGAGCTACAATAGGAAAATATCTCCCTCTTAATGACTGTCCACCTACAAGAAGTTATGGTGCAGAAGATCTAGAACTGGGGACAGTGGAAGATATTTTGGTCATTAAATGCGAGTAGCTTCAATCATTATCTTCAACAAGGAAAATCTGAAATATCTGAAACATGGCAGCTTAAGAGATATTTCTTGATCATTGAATGAGAGCTGCTTCCTCATTGTGCAACAATGAATGCAGGAAATATCTACATCTACCCAAAATGGTTGCTAAAACATCCACTCGCCCAAAATAAGTAAATCTAGATCCAAATTTGAAAAGTTAGAATATTCCCCTAAAAAACCTGCCAAATGAAAGAGGAGGCAAAAACATGTATTTTTACCTTTTATAGCATGTGGAAATTTGCTAAAATGGAGGAGATATAGGCGGTCAAAGCTTTGGTCAACTGCCTACATATATCGCTTTGCATCTATGTATATATCACTTGAATTTGCCGCTTGAATCAGCATCTAAAACCTTCTCTACAACTCCTTTTGTATATGCCAAGCGCTTTGTATATCGGGCTATGAGATTTTTTTGTATGTTCAAATGTATGTCACCTTGTATATACAATACAATGGTCACATACAAGGGTAGGCCCCTTTACTCCTCTATCACCCTTTTTGCATGCATGTCTCCTGCCACGTGGCACAACCTGATTTGTCGTTGAGCTGGTCTGAGAAGCATCCCTAAAAAACTGTATCTGTTTATCAGTAGTCAGAATGACTATGAATTGAGCTGCCGATGCATTCTGTCTGGCCGATGACCTTTGTATATAACCCCTTGCATGATTCAATGCATGGACCTCACACTTGAATTTTCCAGAATTAACCTCTGTGTCGGGTCCATCTTGCATGTCTTCTTTGTATCTCCGCCTTGTATATCGCAAATATACAATGTCCATATACATGCAAGCTACGGACTTAAAATTTTTATAAAGCAGACTGGAAAGATTTTTAAAATCTGGCTTGTATATTGCCATTGCATGTTTGCCTTGTATATCACAAATATATAATGTCCATATACAAGCAAAAAACATACATGCACCAGACCCAATGTCCTTATCAACCATATTGCATACCCATTTGGGTCTGGCCATTGCATCTTATGAATGCATATTTCTTTGTAAGTGTGAACATACAATCGCACTTGTATATGCAACTGGTGGGACCCATGCCTTGTATCTTTTCTTTATTTTCCGCTTGTGCATCTACTCGATATACATTCTGCTTTGTATGTCCGCGAGCCCCACCAAATATATGTCGGCCCTGTACATTTTTCCTTGCATGTTTCGATTGTATGTTTAACCCCTTGTATATTGGCTTTGTATGTGAAAACATACAAAGAGAAATATACAAACCACTGTAGCAGATGCATCTTGCTCATTTGCACATTAACAGATGTACATTCTGCCTTGTATGTCAGCCTTGTATGTGAAAACATACAAGGATCTTTGCATATACATCGTCCATCGGGGAGACTTTAAACTTAGCCGCCGATGAGGCTGATCTGGCCAATGAACCTTCCACTGTAGCAAATGCATGTATGTCAGCCTTTGTATCTTTTTCATTGTATATTACATTGTATGTGTAAACATACAAACCTGATATACATTCTATCCTGATATACATTTACAGAATATTCTGGGAATTTGTAACAGATTCCCCAAATGCATATACAACCCGATATGCATTCTAAGATGCATACAATCAATTTTTTACTTTTTTGAAGGCCGATATAACTCTTTTTGGCCCACCAATGTATATTTTTCCTTGTATGTGCCCGTTGTATATTTGACATACATTGGCGATATACAAGCAAAAACTTGTAAATAACCTTTGCATATTCCTTTGCATGTACAAAAGCGAATGCATATACAATTATGCATACAAATACAAGTTATAAAATATGAGAAATCCCAGCGATAGAAAATACTTGAAGCTAAAATATTTCTAGGTTTTTCTTGGTTTTTTGCGAGGAATCCTTAGGCAAGATCTTGGGATTTTTTGAGAAGGCATGCATGAGTACTTGGAAGATTTAAGCTTTGTATGGACACTATCCAAAGGATTTTCAAGGAAAATACAAGGTGAACTATTTATCTCTGGATAGAGGAAAATAGTTCAACAGCTAACAGAGATGATGGATGGATGAAGGTAATGGAAGAAGAATTGAATCAAATAGAGAAGAATCAAACATGGGAATTGGTTCCTGACAAGGCGTCATTATACCTCATCATTTAGTCTATTTTCAAATGTCAAAAACTAGGGGCTGTGTCCACGGCTGTCTACAAATAGGGATTCTTTAGTTACCTATTTATAGCTAATCCTAATAGTTTCTATAATTTGAAAAGATTAATCTATCTAATTGCTGAATAATTTTAATGAGTGCCGAAAAAGCAAAATAAAATAGGAAAGTTACTTAAAGCAATCTTAAAACAGTAACATGCATCTATCTATTAAAACTAGTAAACACTTGTATAATAAAAAGATGAAACAATAAAACAGTGGTACTAGCCTCCTGCCTTAGTGGTGAGAGTGGGCCCTTGCTCCACACCCTTGGGGCAGAAGGCTACAGTAAGAAATTAGCACAGAAGAAGATCACAACTAGATTCAATCCAATTCATTCACTCTGCATTCATGAAAATGTTGCTAACATAGAACTGAGATCTCCGAGAGTCAGAATAATTTAATTATTGTATATCTCCTCTACTATTTCTGAGAGTATATATATATATATAAATGAGTGATGATATATCACTAAACTTATCTACCATTTCTTCTATGAGATGACACCCATCTCTTTATTGTACTTAACTGTATAACTATGAAAAATAATCATGCAAAAAAAAGGGTAGACTTGAGTGGAACAACAATCCACTCAGAAGTCTAAGTTTGAGTCTGAATACACTTGGGCATCAAGGCCCTGAAAATAAGGGTATTGGATCAGTTCCATCCGTAACTCATGCAAAAACTTTGAAAAGATAAAACTTTAGCAGTTTCACTAAAGTTGACCCTTCACCACTTAGGTGATGATTTGAGTGAAATGAGGGGTATTAAGATCACTGCTAAGAGTGCCTAGTCGGCAGCTATGCTGGAAATATGCTCTGCTCTCAAGAGGCGCTGGAGATAACTGTTCCTGTCTACAGCTCTAGAGATACTCCAGACCCTCGCAGAGCTCCGAAGAGGCATTCCTCATTTCTTCAAAACTGCAGGTGTCATGGTACTTTGGTATTGTCTCTAGAGATCATTGAAGACTATCTCCGGAGATGCACAAAATTGTTGTTCCTGGCATCTACACCTATTGATTCAAAAAGAGAGAAGTTTCTACATTTTTCCATCAATTCCATGCACATTAGTCACTCAATCAGAAATTATAATCTTAAGTAATCTATCTCAATTCATCATAAAATAGAACGATCTTTCTATCTTATTTGGGTGCAGACATTTGAAAAGATGGACTTAGGAAGGAGAAAAAGAGAGGCAAAAAGATGTATTTCATGAGTGCAACTTGGCACTCATCATCCCCCCCATACCTAAAGTTTGGCAAGTCCTCCTACATCTCACATCCTGGATTTATTTTGGTGAAACAACTTGTCAGTCAGGATATAATCTTAGACATAGGTGGTCCAAGTTGTCCTGTTGATATTACCATTGCCTCTGTACTAATCAACCTGCTTCATCCAGTCCTGTAATTTGTCATCTTCCATCTATTCTGCCTAGACAGGGAGTGGTTTAATTATTAGAGGAGGCCTAAACTGTCCACCTATCCATTCCTACTTATATTTATCCATCAGTTTGGATATCAACTTTTCCTTTCTCATGAATAATCTCAAGTTTGCAGGGGTGACCACCTCTCTTAGTTTCTGCTCTGGGGTCAAAATATTCCATCTCTTCTTTGCTATAGCAAGTACTGGATTTGCTGAATTGATCATGAAAAGACCAAAGTCGATGGAGCAGTCCTGCAAATGTTTCAGGTATAATGGCAAAAGTTTGTTCGTATTATTAGGATGATAGATAAGGCATCTGAATTGAATCATGAAAGCATTAGGATTGGGACATTCCTTCCTGATGAAAAGCTCTATTTTTAAGTTTTTTTGAAGATGATCTTCCATCCTTTCATTCTAGATCTAGTGATTCCTCTTTAGGGACATGAATGGCTTAAGCTGGCATTTCCTGACAAAATGATTAAGAATGAAGGTTATGTCATTAACACAGAATCCATGTAGGTATAATTCACATAGGAAGTTTTTGTCCTCATCATTACTTCTTGTATAAGCTGTCATGAATCCTTCGGCTGTCTCTGTATCTTCAACTAGGTTAGAAAGGACTAAAGAGAGTTTCCTTTGCAATACCCTTTCCTATAAGAACATTAATAGCTGGCACTTGGAGGCCTACAGGATAGAAGTTTTGAAGAAAGGGAGGCCATTTTGATGACTTGCCTTCCAGAGTTGCTATCCTCTTTGTTTTGGCAGTGACTGCCCTTTATAACTGCAACATAGGTTTGGAAGCCTCATATTCTCTACACCTCCTCTCCCAATGAAACAGGGCTTTGGGAATATCAATGGGGATAGGACCCACATAGGCATCTGTTTGTATTTCCTGCTCATTGGTTGCCCTTGGGCCAACCAATTCTTGAATATATTCTTCCTGGTCATCCAGTCTGTTATTGGCCCAAGTTAACTGTCTATCCTGGCTTTGTACTTTCTCAATCAGTGCTTCCATTATTGTGAGGCTATTGTCTCTAGCCATGGTGAGCTCAGAAACAATCTGTGCTGCTTCTTTCTCTTTTTCTTCCACCATTTTGGCTGCCTCACTTTTTTATGCCTCCAACTCTGCCTCTTTCTCCTGGATGATCTTATCCTTGCTTTGGAGTTCTATTTGGAGATTTGCAATGGTTTGTTTGTGCTCCATCTCCACCTCTACTCTGACCTTCTTGAGGTCAATAATAATCAAATTCTTTCCCTAGAGCAATCTCTTTAAATTTTCAATTTCTTCCATCAATTGTTGTTCTTTTGGAATTTCTACATCCTCTTGATCAAAGGGATGAGAGAGGGTTTCTACTTCTACTTCTATTTCTATGGCTGTTGGCTAATCATCAAGGTTTTTCATGGTCATTTGCCCTGCTCTGCTCACTGTATCCATTTGCCCTGTTTCTTCTTCTTCAAACTGCCTGTCCTGAGGATCCTCTTGGGGTTCCTCTGCTTCTGCTGGCACCAATGAAGGCCCAGCCTTATCCTCACATGTTCTCAATTCTAGGAGTACCTCAGCGAGCAGGGCAATATCTTTTTCAGCTTGTGAGAGCTGTCTCTTCCTTTTGCTTCTTCGGAGCAAAGGTGGGGTAGGTGCCTCCAGAGCAGGTCACTCTTCCTCAGAATTTGAGGAAATAGTAAAAGTTTGTATGTTTTCTGCCTTTGGAGCACATGGTGGTTCTGAAACTGGGCTTGAATCCAAATGAACAGATGGTGCTGGAGAAATTTCTCTTTGTTTCTTCTTCCTGACCAAAGGGATCTCATCTGAATCATGGGATGGTTCTTCAACCCACCAAGTTTCCTCTATTCCCTATCCTAACCTTCCCTCTGTTAATTCCTTAGGGCAAGATTCCTTAGTTAGAGTCATCTTTCTCCTAACTGACTGAGTCATATATAGGGTTTGTGTAGGAGCAGGTTCTACAATTTGTTTGCCTTTCCTCTTTTTGTCAGGAACAGGGGCTGCAGATGAAGTGGCCTCCTGTGAGGGTAACTTCCCTTTGTTAACAGCTGTGGAGGAGGCTGAAGACTCAGTTTCGTTATCTTGGTGAGAAGGAGAACTCTCACCTCCTGGCTGTGCCATCTCTAGTTCTCTGACCTGGGGGCTCTGCTCAAGAAAGTTTTGCCATAATTCTTCCCCATTGGCCTGAGATAGGAAGTGGTGCTTGACTACTAGAAAGATGAGGCCATGATGCTTCATGGGTCCCTTATTCTGCTGATATTTCTCTGTAGTTGCCCTTATGGTAGAATATAAGAAATTGGGGATATTTATGCTATACTCAGGGTGTGCATTCCCATGTCTTAAATAAATCAGCATTTTCATGATTGGCCCTAAAACTAGAGAAAATTGACCATCACAAGTAAAGTATTTCATTAACCATGTGGCAAGAGATGCCCAAGGGTTTGGGAGTGTGGATCTCAGAATTCCTTTGACTTTCATTTTTATTCAAATGCAATTGAATAGCAGGTTCACCACGAACAGAGAAATTTTTAATCAAATCAGTGTATAAGGTTTTCAAGTGGTAAAACCTCTCACCTTGTTCAGGAAATCTAGAAATGTGGCTGATAGTGGCTAAGGAGAAATTGATTTGTACTCCTCTGACAGTTGTTTGGTTATCCCTTAAATTCATGAGGAATTCTTCCACAACATCTTCTTGAAACCCTTCAAATTTTTCTAGGAAGTCTAACCATCCTTTAGCTCTTAGAATGTTTGCTGCAGCTGCATCCCGCAGAAGACCCGTAGTACTTTCTGGCTCAGACTTCTTGTTGACTCCCATTGCTGAATTTGCTCCACCTTCTGTGCTTATTCCTCACCTCCTTAGTCTGCAATCTATCCTTTCCTCCTATCTCGGTAGGCTCCAGATTACTGTTCAAATTGCTTTGTAGACTCTGGAGGGCTGTTCAATTGCTCTGTGGGCTCCGGAGGGCTGTTCAATTGCTCTATTGTTCATTGAATTTCAGAAGTTTGAATGGTTAGGACATTTTTTTATTTTGGCTTATGCAAGATTTGTAGACTAGATAGGTTATCAAGGCAGTCATAAATGTAACAGACTGACAGGACACTCTGGAGGTAAGGTGGCAGTACAACATAGCTGGTGGCATGCGCGAATTTGTGAAAGGAGATGATGGCGGGAGGACGTGTCATCATAGCAGCACCCAAAATAGAAAGACAAGACAGTTACTAACAATGATTAATTAAAGATAGAGTTACCTGGATCAATTTTAATGATGAGGGTGATGTACATGGCAGAGATGTTGCATCATTTTGGAGACTGCACGCATCATGGCAATTGAGCAGCGGCTTGAGATGACGCCCACCATCCCATTTGTACGCGACCTGCAATCATTGCGCTGAGTGGTTCGAGAATCCACACTCCTTAGGTGATGTTAGCATCGGCTTATGAACACTCTTGCAAATGATTATTATGCTAATTTAATTTATTCATTGTGATAAAGTAGTGGATGAGTCATGATGACCTCATCATGTGATGTGTCTACTTTACCCCCTGGAGAGGTGGGTCCCCTCCCTTATTATTGAGACTGACGGCATTATTGACAGAGCACTGGAGGTGCATTTGACTAACTCTTGGCAACTGATCATTTCCGGAGCTCAACTGTTTCAACTATCTTGAAGAAGGGAACCGCCATTTACTAGTTTTCAACTCCCATGGTCAAGAAAGACAGCCATTTGCTGGTTTTCCATCTTTCTCTATTTTTTTTAGAAGGCAGCCATTGCTAGTTTTCAACCTTCCTTTTTTTTTAATATTTTTTTTTCAATCCAACAATGTGACAGAGGAGGTATCCCCTGTATCAAAACACAAATTATTCAGAAACTCCTCTTTAGTAGATGGTCTTTTGTAGAGCCTGATTCAGTGACCATATACTAGAAAGGTATCTATGCTTCCATCAATAGGTTGCAATAATACAGTTCCATTTTCAAACACTTCCTTTATTTGATACAGACCCAGCCAGTGAGTTTGCAATTTCCCCCTAAACTCCTTGAATTTAGAATCATAGAGAAGAACCCAATCACCTTGTTGAAATGTCCTCCTCTTGATGTGTTGGTCATGCCATTGCTTCCTCTGATACTAAACCAGTTCTATTTGCTAAATGGCCTCTGTCTGAATTTCATCCAACTCATTGAGCTAAAGAATTCTGTTCTGCTGGGTTATAGACAATGGCAGACCAACATCCAATACAGTTTTAAGTGTCTGGAGTTCAAATTCTATAGATAATATAGGCTTTTTCCCATAAACCAATTCATATGGTGAGAACTTTGTTGTGGATTTTCAAGTGGTATTGTAAGCCCAAACTGCTTTAGGTAATCTACTAGCCCAATCTTTTTTGTTCATTGCTACTGTCCTTGTCAGAATATTCTCAAGTTCCCTATTAGTCAATTCCACTTGTCCATTTGCTTGAGGATGGTAAGGTGAAGATTTTCTGTGCTTGACTTGATATAAATCTATGAATGCCTTGATTACTTGTGAAGTAAACTAAGGTCCTCTGTCTAAAACTATTAATCGAGGGGCTCCAAATCTTAAAAAAAATTTATTGTAAAGGAAATCAACAACTTTTTCTTCTCTTGCAAACTGTAATGCTTGAACCTCAGTCCACTTAGTAACATAGTCTGTGCATACTAGAATGTACTCCTTGCCTGATGATGGTGGTGAAATTGGTCCCACAAAGTCTAGACCCCACTACTCAAATGGTTCCATCATGACTTAAGGATGTAGTAACATCTCCTAGGTAAAGGTTGGCTATCCCATCCTTTGGCACTGGTCACAGTGCTGCACATACTTCTTTGTATCTTTATGAAGAGAGGGCTAGTAATAGCCAGCTCCAAGGACCTTGTGGGCTATCTGGTGGAAAGAGTAATGACCACTAGATGGTTCATCATGACATGCTCTCAACACATCAAAAGTCTCATCAGTCTTTAAACACCTGCATAGAATGAAATCATGACCACATTTAAATAGTACACCATTCAACCATTTGTATGATAAACTTTCCTTAACTAAACGTTTTCATTATTTTGAAGTAAAATGGGATGGATACAAGCCTGTAGCTAAAAGATTAGCTATGTCAGCAAACCAAGGTGTAGTAGAGGATATAGCAAAAAGATGTTCATCTGGGAACTTGTCCTCCACTGGTTGGTTTTCTCCTCCTGTATGCAATCTTGACAGAAAATCAGCAACCAAATTAAACTTTCTTGGATTATCAACTATGGTAATATCAAATTCCTACAATAGCAATAACCACCTAATGATCTATGCACCTACTACTGGTTTATTCATTAGGTACTTGATGGCTACATGATCAGTGTGTACAAATATCTTATATCCAGTGATATAGTGCCTAAATTTGTTTATAGCATAGATGACTGCCAAAAATTCTTTTTCAGTTGTAGTGTAATTTCTTTCTGCAGAGGTAAGGTTTTTGCTGATGTAATAGATGGCATGCATACTTTCTCCTTCCTCCTTTTGTCCTAAAACTGCCCCAATGGACTCATTTGAAGCATCAGTCTGTATGTGAAATGGTAAAGTCCAATTAGGTCCTCTTAGAATTGGTGTGACAGTAAGCTTCTCTTTCAAGGTTTCAAATGCTGATTGACATTTTTCTGTCCACAGAAATTCTATGTCTTTGTTAAGCAGGGTAAACAGGGGGGCAACTATTCTGCTAAATTTTTTTATGAACCTCCTATAGTAGCTTGCATGACCCAGAAAATGTCTAACGTCTATCTGATTTTTGGGTGAAGGCAACTGTGTGATTACTTCTATCTTATTCTAATCCACTTTGATCCCTTTCTCTGAAATATGGTGTCCCAAAACAATTCCTTCTTCCACCATCGTAAAGCACTTTTCATGGCTAAGGGACAATTGATTTTTCTCACAGCATTTTAGTACTTGTTCAAGGTTTGTGAGAGCTTTCTCAAAATTATCCCCATACACAGTAAAGTCATCCATGTAGACCTCCATGCATTCATTAGCTAGTTCAGCAAAAATAGCTAGAACCAGTCTCTAAAATGTAGTTGGGGCATTGCATAGCCCAAAGGGAAGAACCTTGTAAGCAAAGGTTCCCTAGGAGCATGTGAAGCTAGTTTTGTCTTGGTCTTCAGGTGCTACTTGAATTTGATTATACCCACTGAATCCATCTAGAAAAGAAAAATACTTTCTCCCAGCAAGGTTGTCCAGAACTTGGTCAATGAATGGTAAGGGAAAGTAGTCCTTTTTTGTGGCCTTGTTGAGTTCTCTATAATCAATACACACCCTCCATTTCCTATTCTTTTTAGGCATAATGACAAGGGGTGAGACCCATTGACTATCTAAGATTAGATATATGAACCCTGCTTGAAGTAATTTTTCTATTTCAGTTTTGACAATGTCCTTTAAAGCAGGATTCAATCTTCTTTGTGGCTGCCCGACAGGTTTAATATCCTCAATATATATATGATGGGTACAGATCTCAGGAGGTATGCCTTTCATATCTTGGTATTCCCAGGCAAAAGATGCTGAATGGGAAACCAGAAGTTGGATAAGTTTTTCTTCCTGATTTGCTGTTAACTGAGTATGATATTAAGTGTTTTCCCTGGTAGAATCATGACCTGTTTTGTGATTTGATCCATGGATGTAGTTAATCCATACATTGGAGTCATGGTATTGAGAGGACAAGAATGTGGAAGCAACATGTGGAAAGTGGCTAAGTCCTTGTAAAAGGTTTCCCCATAAGGAATGATGTTGGCAAGGGTACAATGAGATGAAGTAAGAAGTTCTCTTTGAGAATCTTGGGCGAGTTCCATCACATCCTTATTGATTAGGATGTGAGTGAAGTCTTCTATTGTATCATAGTATACTTCTTCTTCTAATTCTCCTAGATGTTCTTTGATGGTTACCATAGCTACTAAGGCACTATTGTCATTATTATCTAGTTCATCCACCCATACTCTTCCTGTATAATGCACTGATGGTTTAGCTGGAGGATACAAAGATATTTTCTTGAGATGTATCCCATTAGAAATGACCATATCTCTAGTTTGAAAATCAATAGATGCTGCTGCTGTAACTAGCCATGATCTTCCTAAAATCAGTGGATAAGCATTTCTCTGGTTTCTCGGTTCTAGTATCAAGAAGTCCACTGAAAATTCCCATGAATCTATCACAACTGGTACATCAGTGATTACTCCTTTTGGAATAGCTACTGACTGGTCAGCTAGTTGGAGAATTGTAGTTGTGGATTGGATACCTGATAGAGCTAATTTATCCATTGTGTGAACTGTCATCACATTAATTGCTGCTGCCAAATTAATTAGAACATTTGAAATTTCTACTCTTGAGATGAAAACAGTTATGACAGGGTTTCCAGGGTCTCCATATTTTGGTAGGAGAATTTCTCCCATCAATAGATCCACTACTTTTCCTTCCACCTGTATTGTGGAGGGAAAGTTTTTCTTTCTACCCTGTGTTTTGATACAATGCTGTTTAATTAACTGATTTAGTTCTAGGACATCTTTGATTGCCTGGAGGAGAGGAATTTCAATGTTTAGTTGCTTGATTTCTCGTAGAAGTTATGATTCCAGGTTAGTTTGGATTTGTTTTTGTAAGATCTTTTTCTGGGGAACATTCTATTTAAGCCGTTCTGGGTATGGTGCTAGTTTTTCCATCTCCGAAGCATCTCTGAAACTCTTCTCAGAATTGTGTTTAGGAACGTTCTCCGGAGTTGGTCTTTTAGGAGCAACTCCAGAGTTGTCCAAGGATGATTCCTTTGGCACTCTTTCATTAGTAATCTCCTCTGGGGGTTGAGTGGATGGATTTCCAAGTTCCTCATCATTGGTTATTTCAACTATAGTTGGAGGAGATGGTCTTGGGAATGCTTTCCCAGAACGCAACTGGAGATTATTTAAATATATAGCATTAATTCCAGCCAGATTTTCTTGCTTTGTCATGTAGACAGCTGCTCCCTGTTTATTTCGTGGGTTTGGTATAGGCTGAGCTGGTAAAGGTGGTTAACTAATTGGTTCATTTTATGTTTGACCTTGGGTGTTGGAGGGTCTAGTTAGTAAAGCCTGTTGTTGAGGTTGGAAATGTCTAGGTTGTCCCTAGTATTGTTGATTATATCCATGTTGAGAACCCCATTGAGTTTGCATGTTTTGTGATCCAAACTGTGGTGGCCACTGTTGATTTCCTCAAGGCTAGTTTTGCCAATTTTGGTTCTACCAGTTTTGGTTTTGCCAATGTTGACTTGGCCACTCCTGCTATCCCCAAGGAGGATTATTTTCAGGCCCATGCCAAGTTGGATTCCACTGATTATTTCCCCAATTAGAAGGACCCTTGTAAGAAGGCTGGTTTGGATACTGATTATAAGGGAAATTTCCAGTTTATTTTTGTCCCACATAGTTCAACTCCTCTTCTATTACAACATTCTTTTTACTCAATCTTTTCAAGGCTAGAAGTTGACTACACTGACTGGTAGGATGTTCCCTATCATAGATCTGATAAATCTCTAATTTGTCCAAAGGGCATTCTCTCAACAGATGTTTGTTTCTACACCTAGGACAATAGATGGAGAGTGGTTCAGTTGCTCTGTTTTGATCAGTTGTTCTAGTTTTTGCTTGAATCCCATCCAATGTGGTATTTAATTGGACCATAATGTCTATTTTTAGATTTGCAATCTCCTCCATCAACTGTCCTATTTCATTCTTCCCTTTAAAGGTTTTGGATGACCTCACTCCATTTTGGGTTCTGGAATAGTTCCTGCATAGTTCTTCTATATCAGATATTTCCATTTTGTTAATGTTCCCTTTTCCCATTAGGTCCAGTGCCTATTTTGATTCTTTATCCAATCCTTTTATAAATAGGGTTCTAGCCAAGGAGTGATCCACTGGATTTCCATACCTTCTCAAGGAAAAATTAAACCTATCCACATAGTCCTCTAAGGATTCTTCCTCCCCCTGCCTAATTTTAAACAATTCTTCATTTTTATTACTGGATCTGCAGTAATCTTGGTATTTTTCCAAAAACTCTATTTCCATTTGATCCCAAGAATGGATAGAATTCTGGGGTAAACCCATAAACCATCTCATCACAGAATCTTTCAGGGTTGAAGGGAATAGTTTGAGTTTCTGGTTATCTGATCCATAATCATAAGTTTGGTAGACTACTTTGAACTCAAACAAGAACTGATCTGGATCCTCAAAAGGAAGTCCTCTAAAATTTGGCAGGTGTGCTGGTGAGATATTCTTCATAGGAGTATTGTCTCCAGCAGCCAAAACAATAGGATACGAGAAGGTTCTTGGAGCCTGATTTTCTTCTTCCTCATGATTATCATTTTCCATGTTTAGTATTGGTTCTTCTCCCTGAGGCTCTAGGAAATTAGGTTCTAATAAAGGGTCTGCCTGAAAATTTTGTTGTAATTCTTGGATATAATTGGCAAGTGGAATATTTGGAGGATCTAAGGAATTGTTGTTTTGAGGTGCATGTTCTAGATTAGGCTCTATGTTTCTCTCCTCAACAAGATTTTGTACCACCCCACTGTTTTCCCCTATGGTTTGTTGTTGGGGTGTCTGCTTAATATATCTTCCTTTTAGATCTCTAGCTCTAAACATACAGATCTATCCTAAAAACTGCTTTAACTCAGTTTCCCTAATTAACACAAAGTTATCCCTGGCAATGGCACCAAAAATGACAAGGCGTCGTTATACCTCATCATTTAATCTATTTTTAGATGTCAAAAACTAGGGGCTATGTCCACGGCTATCTATAACTAGGGATTCTTTAGTTACCAGTTTATAGCTAATCCTAATAGTTTCTATAATTTGAAAAGATTAATCTATCTAATTGATGAATAATTTTAATGAGTGCTGGAAAAGCAAAATAAAACAGGAAAGTTACTCAAAGCAATCTTAAAATAGTAACATGCATCTATCTATTAAAAGCAGTAAACACTTGTATAATAAAAAGCTGAAACAATAAAACAGTGGTACTCGCCTCCTGCCTTAGTGGTGAGAGTGGGCACTTGCTCCACACCCTTGGGGCTAAAGGCTATAGTAAGAAATCAACATAGAAGAAGATCACAACTAGATTCAATCCAATTCATTCACTCTACATTCATGAAAATGTTGCTAACACAGAACTGAGATCTCCGAGAGTCAGAATAATTCAATTATTGTATATCTCCTCTACTGTTTCTGAGAGTATATATATATATATAAATGAGTGATGATATATCACTGAACTTATCTACCAGTTCTTCTATGAGATGACACCCATCTCTTTATTGTACTTAACTGTATAACTATGAAAAATAATCATGCAAAAAAAAGGGTAGACTTGAGTGGAACAACAATCCACTCAGAAGTCTAAGTTTGTGTCTTAATACACTTGGGCATCGAGGCCCTGAAAATAAGGGTATTGGATCAGTTCCATCTGTAACTCATGCAAAAACTTTGAAAAGATAAAACTCTAGCAATTTAACTAAAGTTGACCCTTCACCACTCAGGTGATGATTTGAGTGAAATGAGGGGTATTAAGATCACTGCTGAGAGTGCCTAGTCGGCAGCTATGCTAGAAATGTGCCCTGCTCTCAGGAGGCACCAGAGATAACTGTTCCTGTCTACAGCTCTGGAGATACTCCAGACCCTCGCAGAGCTCCGGAGAGGCATTCCTCATTTCTTCAAAACTTCAGGTGTCATGGTACTTTGGTATTGTCTCTGGAGATCATTGAAGACTATCTCCAAAGGTGCACAAAATTGTTGTTCCTGGCATCTACACCTGTTGATTCAAAAAGAGAGAAGTTTCTGCATTTTTCCATCAATTCCATGCACATTAGTTACTCAATCATAAATTATAATCTTAAGTAATCTATCTCAATTAATCATAAAATAGAACGATCTTGCTAGCTTATTTAGGTGCAGACATTAGGAAAGATGGACTTAGGAAGGAGAAAAAGAGAGGCAAAAAGATGTATTTCATGAGTACAACTTGGCACTCATCAGTTCCTAGACCAACTGATAAGAATGTTATAGAAGCAAAGTGGGTGTTCCAAAACAAACTAAATGAAGATGGTGAAAATGTGAGGAACAAAGCAAGATTGGAAAGGGTTATTCACAAGTTGAAGGTATTGATTTTGAGGAGACTTTTGCCCCGATAGCCAAAATGGAGGCAATCAGGATGTTTCTTGCCTTTATTGCTCACAAGAACTTCAAGGTTTATCAGATGGATGTCAAGTCAACATTCTTGAATGGTGATTTAGAGGAAGAGGTCTACATTGAGAAACTAGATGGTTTCTAGCTATCAGAAGATTCAGACATGGTGTGCAGACTCAAGAAAGATTTTTATGGACTCAAGCAAGCTCCTAGAGCTTGGTATGCTAGGTTGGATAAGTACTTACTTCAGTAAGGTTTCAAGAAAGGTACCACAAATAGTAATATTTATATCAAGGAAGAGGGAGACAAGATTTTGATAGTTGTTGTATATGTTGATCACATCATCTTTGGTGGAGCTGATGATATGTGTAAGAGGTTTGCAGAAGAGATATAGAAAGAGTTATAGATGTCTATGATTGGTGAGATGTCTTTCTTCCTTGGGCTTCAAATTGTTCAACTAGATGATGGTATTTTTATTTCTTGGGCTAAGTATGTTAGAGAAATGATGAAGAAATTTGGTATGGAGGATTCCAAACAAGTAATTACTCCTATGGTTACTGGTCATCATTTGAGCAAGGCTGATGAGTCACTGGAGATTGATCAAACTCTTTATAGATCTATGATTGGAGGATTATTGTACTCGACTTCTTCTAGACCTAATATTATACATGTATGTTTGGTTGCTAGATATCAAGCTAATCCTAAGAAAACGCATGAGAAGGTAGTAAAAAGAATATTCATATATTTGAAGGGAACTCTAGATTATGGTTTATTGTATCTAAGAGGTAATGACTTTGATCTAAGTGCTTACACTGATGCTGATTGGGCTAGTTGTATTGATGATAGAAGAAGTACAAGTGGTGGTGTTTTCTTTTTAGGAAGCAGATAGGTTTCATGGCAGAGTAAGAAATAAGATTTAGTATCTTTATCAACTATAGAGGCAAAGTATATTGCAGCAGCATCCTGTTATACACAAGTGTTGTGGATGAAGAAAATATTGAAGGATATCAGGATACAATATGATGAGACTATTCCTATTTTCTGTGATAATACTAGTGCTATCAATATTTCCAAGAATCTAGTGATGAATTCTAGAACCAAGTATATATCAATCAGGTATCACTTTTTTGAGAGAGAAGGTTGCAAAGAAAGAAGTGAAGTTGGAATATGTTCCAACAAAGGATCAGATTACAGATATTTTCACAAAGGCACTTGCAAAGGATACTTTTGAGTATCTCTGGTAGAAGTTAGGGGTAATTGCCCCTCCTTGCTAGATGCATAGTTGGTGCATCTGTCCAAGGGGAGTAATTCATGATATATATTTTTCCTGGACTGAAAGTGGCTACCTCTTAGAGGGACCAAGTAGTGGTTGTTGCTAATAGGAGGAGAAGGTTGAAAAGAAGAGTTTGTGCCCTAAGGAGGAGAAGTAGTTTCCCTTTGTCCTTGATGTCAAAGGGGGCGAATGAGCAGGTGTGTGTTTCCATCAATGCCAAAGGGGGAGATTCTTGCACATATGTTACCTAAGGTTGTTACTATTGTGGTTGTCATTAATGTCAACACTCAATTTGGGTTGTTTGATGTCAACACTCAGTTTGGACTGTCATTGATGGTTGTGTTGATGATGTGCTAATAGAGATGTTGTTGATGTTCATGATTGGATGTCATGCATTGTTAAGTTGTATTGAGTATGTTTAATATCAGTAGAGATGATATCATGATGATATATTAAGATGGGAATTAGAAGCATTAAGTTGAGAAGTAGAAGCATTAAGATGGAAATTAGAAGCAATAATGTTGATGTTTAGAAGATGTTTCTAATGGCCTGTAGCCTATTATATGCTCTTTCCTAATAATCCAAAGGAAGTATGTGTTGCTATAAGAGGGTTCTGATCTCTAGATGTTGGTAAAGGTTGCTATTTTAGGAAGCAACCTGGAAGACTGCTTGATAAAATGCTCTGCATTTTGCTGCATTTGAAGATATGGTCATGCAATTCAGAAGTTAAGTTTAGTATGCTACTAAGCTACTAAATCCAAAGTTTCACATCATTTGCTCCTCCGCAGTGAAATTTATAAGTGACAGAGTTCTGGTCTATGCTCTAGTAGAATAAGGTGATGATAAAAGTCATTTGGAATGTTCTGTATTCCTCCAGAAGTGAAGATTTTTCCATGTGGTTTTGTGGACATGTTTAGGGATGTTTAATGCATACTACTTTGTAGTATCAGGTGATTTGGTGGTCGGCAAGTTCAATTTCAAATAACAGTGTGCTAACAGATAGTTTCAGATGCCCAACTATTCTACAAAACATATGTTTAAGTACTTGTGCCAGTTGGAGAATGTATAGATCATTTATATGAGTTTATGTCAACATTCTACATGTCTCTATGATTCTTAGGTTTGATGCACATGTAGATCTTTTATGTTTTCGGTACCACATAGTTTTCAAGTTAGTTTGTGAAGAGTTATTGTTCTTGAGGAAAACTTGGGAATGTTGGTGATGTGCACCACAAATTTTTTGTTGTGCATATCAAGAAGTGTTTGGAGATGTTGTATGGGTCATTCCAACTCATATGGGAGAGCCGCAAGTTATGCTTAATCATTCATGAGTATCTCCAAGTTGTAATGACCGTTGTGCTACAAGGTTCATGTGTTCTTGCTTAACGGTGACCTAATTCAAATGTGTGAAGCATGCAAATGTTATTATATGAAGGATGATGTTGTGAAGGATGTTTAGGACCATGTTAAGAATGTGTTGGAATCTACAAGGCGTGTTTCTCTTCCTGATGTTACATGTAGTTCATGTTAGGGCTTTCCCTCTACATCTTTCATGTTGTGTGTTCTCTGGCCGAATTGCAAAATGTAATATTCTTGTTGTCTCTGGCTGACTTGTAATGTAATCAATGTAATATCATGTATATATTGTTAACCTAGTTTATCTACGTGAGGTATGCTTGCAAATGTGAATGTAAGGAGCAGAATGTGGATGTGTAATGCATTATGATGTGTGACTGAAGGAGAAAGAGTATAAGTGATAGATTCTATCCGGATTCATCTTGAAGATATTTTTGTGACACAAGGGAAGTGAAGAGTGTGCCTAACTAATTCAATCATAAAAGAGAAGTGAAAAAGAAAAGGTGCAATCATCAAAAGGAGTGAGCTTCATTGTTAGTTTTTAGACAGCAGAAGGACTATCATGCTGTAATCTTTTTTTAGTTTGTTCTTAGTTTAGGGAGTAGTTGCTTCCTTGGGTTGTAGCCCTAAAACAAAGTATGTAGGAAGTTGTAGCTTCCTTGGGAGTGTCCCTAAAACCTTTCTTCAAGGAGTAGTAGCTGCCCTAAAATAAAATCAGTAGGGAGTAGTAGATTCCTTGGGTTGTAGCCCTAAAACAAAGTTGTAATCTTGTATAGCAGTGAGTTTCATATATTGTGAGTTAATCCTCACCATGATTTTTCCCCTTTTTGGTTTTTCCACGTATATCTGGTGTTATGTGGTGTTATGCATTATGTTGATCTTTTATGTTTCTGTTAATGCTGTAAAGTTTAAGTTTTAATCTTCTCTGGAGGATTTGAGATTTGTTTGGATACTGATTCACCCCCCTCTTAGTATTTGGGTGTGTCTAATAGAAGGCCCTCTTCACTAAATTTTAGGAGTAGTTATTTGACTTGGCCAGGATTCAAGACAAGCTCAAGCATTCTTCATATTCCCAGCAGATCTAGGTGAAATATCATAATGGTCTAAATAAGAATGACATTCAGGTGGCCACAACTAACTTCAAAGGACAATTTAACAAGGGGGCATAATATCCTTGTTCTTCACTCATAATTTTTTTTTGATTCTTTCTTTGTTTCTTTCTTTTTTTTTGATGAGGCTGAACTCATTTGAGTGTAATGGCACTACTCAAGTTGACTGGGGTGAAAATGTGTAATGCAAACCAAGGACACCTCATATATAAAGAGGATTTTTGAACATTTGTAAAGGGGGGGAAATATAGAGAACTTGTGCAAGCGCGGGCTATACTTGTATTTTGGATGGCATGTAAGTGGCATACATGATATGCATATAGGGTGTGGGAATCCTGCTCTTTTGTAATCTTCTAGCATTTTTCCAGTTAATAAGAAGAAAATTTTGGATCTATTCATGTGTTTCTACCCTATGGTGGTAATGTACTTGTGTTTTATTTTCCTTGCATATAGCATATGTTGGTGAATCTTGTGCTCAATTGATAAATCATAAGTTTGGTGGTTGAATAGGGTTTTGGATTCTACACATGTAATATGATGTTTTCAATTTCATGTTCTTCTACTTCTTTTCCTTAGAATCTTGCACTTGCAATGTACATGATTGTGTGGAATACTAGTCATCCATTGCTTGTTTAATTTGATCTCATTAACATTGTTATATGAAGTGAAAATCTAGGTGTAGAGGCTATCTAATCTATTTTACATTTTATTTCCTTCTGAACCCTAACCCCCTCTTTTCCTTTTTTTCACATAGAATAGAAGTAGATTAGTATTCTACACTCAAACAGAATATCTACCTATCAAAGTTTGCTTAGTAATCCATATTCATATTACTAGCACAGGCCCCTTCAACAAATAATCACATTGTCTAGAAGAAAAAGACAAGCACATCATGGAGGATGTTATTGCGCACCAATATGGGTTTTGGTGGAGAAATGATGTCAGAAAGAAAAGAGATAGAGTGTGGAATGGAGAATTTCATGGAGCATGCCACAGTGGGTGTTGCTGGAGAAGAATGCGGAAGGGAAAGAGAAGAAATACGAGAACTAGGGTATATGCTACAGACTGTCAAAACATATGAGTTAACAATGGAGATTTTGAAGATGGATGAGGAATATATAGCAGAGTTGATTTACTAAAGCATAAAGGAGATAAGAGAAGGAGGAGAATATGCAGTGAACATTGAGAGGAGTTTTGAGGGTTTTGGAAGGTTATTTGAATCACCATTGGATGGTGACATGATGTCATTCACAAAGAGAAGAGAATCCCCTAATTTTAAGAGACACTATGAAGAGACACAACCCCTAGACCATGAGTCATCCTGAGTGCCATATAAAGTCTAGAGAACTTTCATTGAGAAGGAAGATAGTCAACCAAACAAGGAAGCAGAGAGAATAGAAGAGATCTAGAGTAATTTTGCAGAGGTTTTAGCAGAGGAGTACTTTGATGTCTAACTATAGAGAGATAAGGGAAGATAAGGAAAGTGAGTTGATAGAAGAAAACCTAACTGGAGGACCAAACCATAGGAAATATACCGTGGAGTACCAGAGACATTGAGAAAACCAATCATGGATATTCTTTTCAAGTTACCAATCTTTGAGAATGACATTACTAAAGTAGTAGAGTACATTTTTGTTTTGGAGTTTATTTGGAACTAGAAGGGAGTAATAAGAGATGAAATCAAGTTGTTTGACTTCATAGGCACCTTTCGGAATGAAGCATTGAAGTGGTATAGGAAGACATGTGCGAATAGTGACAAGTATTGGGATGAGATCAAGAAGCTATTTTGGAGAATTTTGGAGTTCTAGATGTTCTGACAGAAGGGGTAAGTAAGATGAGGGATTTTATGTAGTTGGATAAGGAATCAATAAAGGACATTGATAGGAGATTCAAGGAGACAAATGTTGCAAATATGTGCCTAATCGGTGTTGTCATTGATGTCAACATATTCTTGTTTCCATTGGTGTCAACTATATCCTATATTGTTGCGTGACTAGAAGACTGGAATGTTGAGGATATTGAGAAAATTAATAAAGATCAATGGATGTGGATCATACAAAAGTATAGAGGATTGTGTGAAGTTGATCCAGTCAGGATTTGAGAGGTCCGTATGAAGATTTGAAGAAACTATGTCCATCTAAGTAGAACTAGTTTTGCAAAGACAGAGTGATAGAGAAGTGGTCTAGGTCCTTCTAGATATGTCAAATAATGATCTGGGATCTAGAAGCATGTTTAGGAAGTCAGTGTGTATCATCCATTTAAGTGGTTCATGGTTTGGAGGTCTGCAAGCAATCTTTCTAAGATGACAGTCATGGTAGATAGTATTCTTGAGGTTCCAGATGAAGATGCAAGTGATCCTGATGATTTGGAGGAGTGCGGATGTTTTTGTTGAATTCATTGTGCTTGTGGAGGTCTCTGGATCATGTGACTATTGTGTTGGAGGTTTGCATTGAAGTCTGAGATTGTTGGTGATGATTTCCTTCTTGATGTTGTTGTTCTTCCCAGTCCTGGTCGACCGGATGATTCAAGCATATTGCAAATGTTCCAGAAGCAATTCTCTAGAGCGTGGTGTGTTGTTCAAAGAAGATTCAAGTCTTAGCAATGTTTGTCTGATAGCTTAGTGATTCACATTAAGTAAGATGTTTGATGTGCTAACCTTGATGTTTATTCCAAGGTTGATGAAGCATATAAAGGAGTGTAGCTGAGTCATGGAAAATTATCCTTGAGCGAAAATAATAAATCCAAAGAAAGGATCAGGAGCAGAGCAACGAAGAGGAGGAGAAGAAGAGCAAAAGCAAAATAGAGTGAAAAGTTGGTGAAGAAGAGTTTGGAAGTAGAACAGAAGTTTTATGACCATTCAATTAAACTAAACCAGGCATGAAATAGATGCTATTTCTCAGTTAAATCTTTATGTGTTAAACTTAAAATTCTTGTAGGTAGTGAGCCTCTCTTTTGAGCAGTGAGCTCTAGGTAGTGAGCCTGAAGGCAAGTACCTTCCCATTCTTTTCAAGTACTTTTAACAAGGTATGAATCTTGTGGGCTAACACCCACCGTGGTTTTTCCCTTAACCGGGTTTCCACGTCAAAATCTTGGTGTCAAATGTGTTGATTATGTTTCTGCTTATGTGATGTTGTTTCATGCTTTAATGTTTGCATCATTAATCAATTTACAAATTGTGAAAAAAGATTAAAAGGAAGAAAAGGTTAATTTTTAGGACAACTGATTCATCCCCCCTCTCAGTTGTCCGGTCTAATTCCAACAATTGGTATCAGAGCCAGATCCTCTAAAGGAAGCTTGACCACTTGAGGAGATCCAAGATGTCGACCTATAAGAAGGAAAGTCTGAGATTGATCAAACAAATTACTCCCTTTGGAAGGTACGCATGCAGTGTCATTTGGAATGTATTGGTAATGACTTTTGGATGATAACAAAGAATGAGTATAAGATTCTGAAGAATGGCCCTACAACTCTAGATGAACTCAGGGAAGCTGAATGCAATATTTGAGCTAAAGAAGCTTTATTGAGTGCCCTATCTGATACAGAATTGGCAAATGTCCTGGATTTGAAAATTGCCCATAAATCTAGAAAAAGTTGGAAAATCTATATGAAGGTGACAAATATGTTAAATGTGCCAATCTACAAAGCCTGAAGGGTAAATATGAAAGATTGGTAATGAGGGAAGATGAAAACATTACTTCCTACATGCAGAAAGTAAATAGACTTGTGACCGGTATTAGAAATGTAGGTGGAGTATTGGAAGAATCAGAAATTGTTGCCAAAGTTCTCAAATCCTTACTTGCAGCATACAAGCATAAAGCTGTAGCCATTGAAGAAATCATGACAGTAACAACTATCACAAGGGATCAGCTAGTTGGTAAACTTTCAGCATTTGAAATCAGTGAGTTTGGTGATTCTCTCCCTAAGTTTGAATCTGTATTTAAGGCCAATGTGTATGGAAAGCAAAGATATGATCCAGGTGAAAGTTCTTCAAGAAGATCAAACTAATTTGTGAAGACAAGGAAGGATCTTGAAGATGATGAAATTGAGACTGTAGATCTTGAAGCTCTTATTACCAAAAGAATACCAAGAGGATCTGGTAAATATGAAGGAAAGTTGCCACTCAAATGTTTTTCTTGTAATAAGATTGGTCACTTTGCCTCAAGATGTCCAGAGAGGTTTTCAAAACCAAACCCTAACAAATATAAAGGTCAGAAAAAATGTTACTATGTCCAAGAAGTTGGAGAAGAAGGAATCACAAATGATGAATCTGATCATGGAGGTTCCACTAAAGATGATTGGGTGTTCATTGCTATCAAGGAAGAAGATCCGGTGTCTACTGAATCTGCTAGTTGTACAAATGTGGAAAGTGCCTTGGCTACTCAGGTTGTTGAAAAGGATGAATGGGTGATTGATAGTGGATGTTCTCATCATATGACTAGTGATAAAAGTAAGTTTGTAAGATTTGAAAAATATGAAGGTGGAATTGTGAAATTTGGAGACAACTCAGTTGGTAGAATCCATGGCAGAGGATCCATCTCTTTTGATGGTAAGAATAACATTATTGATGTTTTGTATGTGGAAGGACTGAAGCATAATCTTCTCAGTGTTGGACAGTTGGTTGACAAGGGTTATGATCTCCAATTCAAGGATAGAAAATGCAGAATCTTGGAAAGCTCTAGAACTAAAATTGCATCTGGTACTCAAACTAGAGGCAACATCTTTCATTTAAGTAGTTCTGGCAAAAGTTGTTTGATTGCTCAGTCAAATCAAAGTTGGTTATGGTATAGGAGGATGTGTCATGTAAATTTTGACAACATTGTCAAGATAAGTTCTACTCAAGCTGTTAGAGATCTTCCAAAACTTATGAAACCTGATAACATATGTAGAGAATGTCAATTGGGTAAACAAAACAAAATCTCACTCAAAAGTAAAGAACAATTTTCAAGTGAATGGTTGGAACTTGTGCATACTGATCTATGTGGTCTCGCTAGAATCAAAAGTGTGCAAGGAGACATATATTTTATGCTGCTGATTGATGATTACTCCTGGATGATGTGGGTAACCTTCTTAAAAGAAAAATCAGAAGCTCTTTACAAATTCAAGGTATTCAAAGTTATGGTGGAAAATGAGATTGGTGTGAAGATAAAGTGTTTGAGATCCGACAGAGGTGGAGGATTTACCTCTGGTGAGTTTGATTCATTCTATGAAAATTATGGAATTAAAAGACAATTATCTGCTCCTAGGACTCCTCAGCAAAATGGAGTTGTGGAAAGAAAGAACTGGACCATTCAAGAAGCTACCGAGACCATGATGATGGAAACAAATGTTCCTCAAGTTTATTGGAGAGAAGCTGTGAGTACTGTTGTCTACACTCTTAACCGGGTGCAGATCAAAGGTAATTCTAGTAAGACACCTTATGAACTATGGTTTGGTCATCCTCCTACTATAAGATACTTCAGAGTTTTTGGTAGTAAATGCTATATCACAAGAGATGAGGATTTAAGCAAGTTTGAAGCAAGAAGTGATGAAGGAATCTTTTTGGGTTACTCTACTCAAAGCAAAGCATATTGGTGCTTTAACAAGAGGTTGAAAAAGATTGTTGAAAGTGCTAATGTCAGAGTTGATGAGAGCAAAGAAGGACATTCCAGATCTTGCGGATATGATTCAGATGATCAAGATGAAAATCCAAGTCAAGAAAGGCAAGTGCAAACTCAGATCCAGATCCAGACTGATCTGAAAAATCTAGTAATTCAAGAGGATAGTGCAGAAGTTGAGGAACAAGCTCAAGAAATAGAAGCTCAAACAATTCCCAAAACTCCCAGGTATGTAAGGATGAATCATCCTAAAGATCAAATTATAGGAGATAGAAATAAAGGTGTCTAAACTAGAAGAAGAATTGTTGAAGATCAAGAAGAGATATGTCTAATCTCAAAGATTGAACCAAAAATAGTAAGTGAAGCCTGCAAAGATGAAAACTAGGTAAAGGCAATGAAAGAAGAATTAATGCAAATTGAAAAGAATCACACTTGGGATCTTGTTTCTAGACCTAAGGACAAAAATTTGATTGGAACTAAATGGGTCTTCCAGAACAAGCTAAATGAAGAAGGTGAAGTTGTAAGAAATAAAGCAAGGTTAGTATGCAAAGGATATTCTCAAGTGGAAGGAACTGATTTTGAAGAAACTTTTTCTATAGTGGCAAGAATAGAGGCAGTCAGATTGCTTCTTGGTTTTGTTGCTTATAAAGATTTTAAAGTCTATCAGATGGATGTCAAGTCAGCATTTCTAAATGGAGAGTTAGAAGAAGAAGTTTACATTGAGCAACTGGAAGGATTTCAGTTGTCTGATTAGGAAGACATGGTCTGTAGATTGAGAAAAGCATTGTATGGACTCAAACAAGTTCCAAGAGCCTGATATGCAAGATTAGATAAGTATTTGCTAAAGCTAGGTTACAGTAAAGGTACTGCTGACAGTAATCTCTACTTCAAGATTGATCATGAGAATATTCTGGTTGTTGAGGTATTTGTTGATGATGTCATTTTTGGTGGAAATGAGAGTATGTGCAAAACATTTGTTTATCAGATGCAAAGTGAATTTGAGATGTACATGTTTGGTGAAATAAACTTCTTCTTAGGTCTACAAATCAATCAGTCATACAAAGGTATCTTTATATCTTAGTCTAAGTATGTGAAAGAATTGTTGAAGTTTGGAATGGAAGATTCAAAGCTAGTAGGTACACCTATGGTAATTGGATGTAAGTTGAGTAAAGATGATGACTTCCCTAAGGCAAATTAAAAAATATATAGATCAATGATTGGAAGACTGCTCTATATGACTCAGACTAGACCTAATATCATGAATGTAGTTGGGCTTGTCACCAGATTCCAAGCTGATCCTAAAGAATCCCATGTTGTAGCAGTCAAAAAAAATTTTAGATATCTCCAAGGGACAATTGATTATAGATTATGGTATCCAAAGGATAATGACTTCACTCTTCATGCATATACAGATGTTGATTGGGCAGGAGATGTGGATGATAGAAAAAGCACTAGTGGTGGTGCATTCTTCTTGGGAAGTAGATTGGTTTCTTGGCTAAGTAAAAAGTAGGAGGCAATTTCCCTATCTACAACAGAGGTTGAGTATATAGAAGTAGCAAACAATTATACTCAAGTTCTGTGGATGAAGCAAATGTTGAAGGACATCAGAATTGTGTTTGAGGAGCCTGTCACAATCTTCTATGATAATTCAATTGCAATAAGCATCTCAAAGAATCTAGTGTTGCATTCAAAGACAAAGCATATATCCATCAAGTTTCATTTCTTGAGAGAGAAGGTAAATGAGAATGAAGTCAAGTTGGAGTTTGTGTCCTCAAAGGATTAGATTACAGATATTTTCACTAAGCCTCTTCCCAAGGATACTTTTGAGTATCTCACAAAAAGTTAGTGGTTATTACCCCTCCTAATTAGAATTAAGATGCACTAGAGTGCATCAGTCCGGTGGAATTCACAGTCATATCTTGTGATCCAGATTGATGTTAAGGAAGCACTACTCAAGGGGAGTAGTCTACATGCAATTTTTGAGTTTGATCTGAAATAAAACTAAGGAGAAAAGACTGTAAATATTTGACCTTTGCCATTGATGTCAAAGGGGGAGAGAAGTCATGTGAAAAACTAGTTTCTAGTGAAAGGGGGAGCAGTGAAGATAGTGGTTGCAGAAGTGATAAGAGAAAGGGGGAGAAGCTCTTGTCTTGATGGTTGAATCAGTTTTTCACATCATATGTTTCCATCAATGACAAAGGGGGAGATTGTTGCAAATATGTGCCTAATCAGTTTTGTCATTGATGTCAACATATTCCTATTGCCATTGGTGTCAATTGTATCCTATCTTGTTGCATGACTAGAAGACTGGAATGTTGAGGAAATTGAGAAAATTAATAAAGATCAATGGATGTGGATCATACAGAAGTATAGAGGATTGTGTGAAGTAGCTCTAGTCAGGATTTGAGAGGTCTGCATGAAGATTTGAAGAAACTATGGCCATTTGAGTAGAACTAGTTTTGTAGAGACAGAGTGACAGAGAAGTGGTCCGGATCCTTCTAGATATGTTAAATAATGATCTGTGGATCTAGAATCATGTTTGAGAAGTTAGTGTGTATCATCCATTCAAGTGGTTCATGGTTTGGAGGTCAATAAGGAATCTTTCTAAGATGACAGTCATGGCAGATAGTATTCTTGAGGTTTCAGATGAAGATGCAAGTGATCTTGATGAATTGGAGGAGTGCATAAGTTTTTGTTGAATTCAATGTGCTTGTGGAGGTCTCTGGATCATGTGACTGCTGTGTTGGAGGTTTGCATTGAAGTTTGAACTTGTTGCTGAAGATTTCCTTCTTGGTGTTGTTGTTCTTCCCAGTCCTGGCCGACTGGATGATTCAAGCATATTACGGATGTTCTAGAAGCAATTCTTTGGAGCGTGGTGTGTTGTTCAAAGAAGATTCAAGTCTTAGCAATGTTTGGCCGATAGCTTAGTGATTCACATTAAGTAAGATGTTTGATGTGCTGACCTTGATGTTTATTCCAAGGTTGATGAAGCATATAAAGGAGTGTAGCCTAGTCATGGAAAATTATCCTTGAGCCAAAATAATAAATCTAAAGAAAGGATCAAGAGCATAGCAAAGAAGAGGAGGAGCAGAAGAGCAAAAGAAGAATAGAGTGAAAATTTGGTGAAGAGTTTGGAAGTAGAACAAAAGTTTTATGAGCATTTAATGAAACTAAACCAGGCATGAAGTAGATGCTATTTCTTAGTTAAATCTTTCTGTGTTAAACTTAAAATTCTTGTACGAAGTGAGCCTTTCTTTTGAGCAGTGAGCTCTAGGCAGTGACCCCGAAGGCAAGTAACTTCACATTCTTTCCAAGTACTTTTAACAGGGTACGAATCTTGTGGGCGAACACCCACCATGGTTTTTCCCTTAACTGGGTTTTACACATAAAAAATCTTGGTGTCAAATGTGTTGATTATGTATCTACTTATGTGATGTTGTTTCATGCTTTAATATTTGCATCATTAATCAATTTGTAAATTGTGAAAGAAGATTAAAAGGAAGAAAAGGTTAATTTTTGGGACAACTGATTCACCCCTCCTCTCAGTTGTCCGATCTAATTCCAACAACAAATAGGAAGTTGGAAGAACCACTTATTGAGATGCAAAAGATAGAATGGTTTATTTCTAGAATAAGCCCTGAAATAAGTTTAGCCCTAGATGGAAGAATATTTGAAACATATGTAGAAGCAGTGACACTAGCCTACTGGATAGAGTCTCAATCTTGGCATAGACAAGATAAGATGAAGGAAAACCTACAATTGGAGAAGCTGAAATTGGAATTGGAGTAGTTGAAATTGAGGTAGGATATCTTGGCCAAGCAGGAGGAGAATACACAAAAAAATAGACCTAATATTCGGTACTCATACTGTACAAGAGAAGGTCACTTGAGAAATGAATTCCCTAGAATGAAAGGTGAAAGACAAGCTGTCGTAATCAAAGCAAACATCAAAGCAACAACAAAAAGAATCAATTCAGTATACTATGGATTATGCAAAGTGGGATGACCATGAAACACCAGACTATCCTTCATAGAAATTTTAGAAGAAAAGAGAATTTACTGATGAAGAAGATGAAACATGGTACACAAACTCATCAGAGAGTAATAACATGTCCTATGTAGAGATAAATTTGCATGATCATGGCTACAAATAACCAAATTGGAGAAATCAGAGGAATGTCAATGCAATATAAAATTTAAACTCTAGCAGCCCATCCTATGGAAATAGCTATAATAATGATGACAATGAGAAATTTGGTGGTTACAGAGGAGGAAAAGGCCATGGAAGAAATCAAAGAAGAAGGGAGGATGCAACATGTTTCAATTGCGGTAAGCTAAGACACTTTGCTAATGAATGTTGGGCTGAAAGGAAAATACAATTTTCATTTTGTAGCAATACAGAGCATGATCTATTTTCTTGTGAGAGACTACAACAATACTTCTAGAATGCACAACCACAATCTAAGAGTGATGAGCTACATAATCTAGGAAACCAAAAAGGGGTGAGGATCATAAGAAGGGCACCAAAGGGTCAAGGAGCAAGAACTTGCCGGAAGAACAACAAGGAGGAAACAAACATATCCTCAACTGAATCTATAGAAGAATAAGAGTACTACCAGACAAGAAAGCCAAAACATACCAAAAATTATAGAAGAAGGAGAAAGCTACTATATTGACAAGACAAGGAATAAGTATTGGAAGGCACTATATCACTAAGATACAAGAGGAAGGCAGTGAGAAGGAAGAAGAATTTGTTCCCTATAAGAAACAACATGAGGAAGTTGTGAAGGAAACCAAACAAACCATAAGAAAGGAACAAGAAAAGGAGAAGCAATACAAGCAATTTTTCACCAAAGGAGAAGTAGAAGCTCTCAAGCAATTAGCTTAATTGACACAACACAAGATTATTCAGAAACTGAAGCAATTTTCCAAATAATGGAATAAGGAGCAAGGTCAGAAGAGTCAAATCTGGAGGATGGGAAGAACAGATAGAGAATGGAAGAAAAAACCACTTATGGTGGATATTAACATCAATCATAGAAAGGTCTAGAATGTTATGATAGACCTAGGAGAAGTTGTCAACATGATCACTAAAAAGCTATGGGAGTAGTTAGGAAGACCTAAGATGACAGAGATAACCTACAACATTATTTTGGCAGATGGATCTAATATGTAGACAATGGGAACATGGAACCAAGTGGAATTTAACCTAATGGAGGTCAAACAAGTCCTAGATTTCATTGTTGTAGCCATGAAGGATCAAGGAGAAGTTTTCAATGCACTATTAGGGTTGAGATGGTTTGTAGATGTAAACGATATAATAGACTCCTAGAAAGAAGAGATTATTTTCTAATAATCACAAGACTATCAACATTCCTTTGCGATCATCAACGGAGGAAGCATACATAGAAGAAGTCAATCAAAATGAAGGCAGTGACAAGGATGCAAAGAATCTCTACACGATTTCAAGGTTGCATGCAAGGGTGACAACAGAAGAGCCTAATTCTAAGGGAGAAGTGGAAATAGAGGAGGATTACAATAGTATAGATAGCAAGGAGGTACTAGAAGCCTGGTTGAGAGAAGAATTGGAACTAAAAACAAGACGGGCCAAGAAGACACACCCCAACTCTCTCCACCTCATCAAAATTCATTAAAGGTCATATGCAGAACACCTATGGAAGACACAAAAGACAGGGTCAAAGACCTTACCAGGTAAGTCACATTTTGAAAGGTATTTCTCATATCAAGTTACCTAGGTTTTTAGGAGTACAAAACCTACATACATATCTAGGAGAAATGGAAATAGGTTTTTCAAAGGAAGACATAAGATTACAAGTTGTACAACGCACATTGGTATACAATGCAACAAATTGGTGGAACACACACAATGACACAATAGATCGATCGTCAGTATTCAAAATACTCATCAAGACAAGATATTTGCTAGAGGAAGGAGAATATGTTATCATATCCAAATACTCAAGCCAAATTTCACTACAAGAACATTTATCTATGTGTACAATGGTATGAAGAGAAATAATGAATATAATGAGATATTGTACACCCATTTCTTTTATTGGACATTGTCGCCAATTGTACAGACATGGTATATAAATTAGGAATGAAGGAAAGAAACTAGATATTGGGAAGAACTGCAGAAGGATTTCATTCATACATTCTCATTCTTTAGTCTAGACAAGAACATTTACACATAACTACTTAAAATCAAGGAGACCATCTTTCAACAGGATGCAGAAGAAGAAGTAAAACTGGAGAAAAGTTCACCACTGGAAAAAATAGAAGGCATATGGAAAATCATAGAATGGATGAATAAGGAATCATACCTGGAGAAACACAAATGCTACAAAACAACACAATAGGAGGATAGGAAAGTAAGTCCAACAAGAAATAAAGATTGAACAAGGAGAAAGAGAGCTGGTAAAGTCTACAGATATCAAGGAAAAATACTACGACAAGCCTATCCAATTGAGGGAAGAAAACATTGCCAAAGAAGGAGATCCTAAGCTAGCCATGATAGGAGACTATTGGGATGAGAAGGAAGTGACACAAGTAGTAGAAATCTTATCAAAGTATGAGGATTTATTTCCTAGGAAATTCACAGAGATGAAGGGAATCAAAGAGGAAGCCGAGACCATGAAAATTCAACTGAAAGAAGGTTGCAAACCAATCAAGAAAAGGCCATATAGGATGAATCTAAACATGAAGAAAAAAGTTAAAGTGGAATTGGACAAGATGCTAGAAGTAGGGATCATAAAACTAGTGGAGGAAGCAGAGTGGATCAGTCTAATGGTAGTACGTAATAAGAAAACAAGAGAAATTAGGGTCTGCAGAGACTATAGAGAGTTGAATAAAGCTTGCATTCATGATCCTTTCCCTCATGCCATTCAAAGAGGAAATCTTGGAGTCAATTTCTAGTAGAGAAATCTACTCCATCACTGATGGATTCTTTGGATATCACCAGGTAAAAGTTAGAGAGGAAGATCAACCCAAAACAACATTTGCATCTGAACTAGGATCTTTCATGTACACTATTATGCCATTTGGATTGAAAAATACACTAGCAATATTTAGTAGAATTATGGTAAATGCATTCAAAGAGTGTATACATGATTTCCTAGAAGTCTATTTGGATGATTGGACTGTCTTTGGGCTAGTAAAAGATCAAACACAAACATTAAGATTGATGTTGAATAAATGTAGAAGCCTGTAAATCTCCCTGAACT
Organism: Cunninghamia lanceolata; assembly: GCA_027924645.1. NCBI lineage: Eukaryota > Viridiplantae > Streptophyta > Pinopsida > Cupressales > Cupressaceae > Cunninghamia > Cunninghamia lanceolata. Next base: position 2,538,167 of record BSBN01001054.1, read on the forward strand.
TGAAGAAATGTACTTTTGTGGTACCACTGGGAACACTACTGGGTCATATAATATGTAAAGAAGGATTGATGGTTGATCCCCTAAAAGATGCAATTATTCAGAACTTACTGCCACCAAATATTGCATCTGATGTCAAAACATTCCTAGGATATACCGGTTACCACCGAAAGTTCATCAGGAGTTATGCAGCCATTTTAGCACCTATAGAAGAACTACTAAAGAAGAAACAAGGCAAAAGTATTACCTAGAATGAGCAACACCAAAAGGCATTTGACACTTTGAAGTAGAAGATAGCAGAAGCACCAAAACTCATATTTTCAGATTGGGAGAACACTTTCCATGTTCATGTGGATGCATCAGGGATTGCACTAGGAGCGGTACTAACTCAGTCAAGGGGTTCTAAGGATCATCCTATAGCATTTGCATGTAGAAAGCTATCAAAAGCTAAGAAGAATTATACCACAACAAAAAGAGAAGCCCTAGAAATGGTGTAATCATTACAAAGTTCAGACATTATCTTTTGTCAACACATTTCATATTTTACACTGATTATGAACCATTAAAATACCTACTCAACAAACCAATAATCCAAGGAAGAATTTGCCAATGGTTACTCTTGTTTTAGGAGTTTGAATTCTCAATCATGGTGAAGCCAGGAAAGTACAATCAAGGACTAGACTACTTATCTAGAATTGAGACAGGAGAATATTTAGAGGTACATGAAGAAGAACTACCTGGAGCAAAAATGTTCAAGGTGAATACAATACCGGAAGAGTTGATAGATATAGCATACCTATTGGCTACAGGTAAACCTCCAGTAGATATGTCAACACAAGAAAGATAAAACCTAATGCAGAAGTATTTTCCATATACATTGATTGAAGGAGAACTGCATGTCAGAGGCAAAGATGATATCATCAAAAGAGTAGTATATGAACATGAGAGAGAGGACATTCTAAGAGAAGCACATGAAGGGATAGCAAGAGGACATAATGCCAGAGACATGACAATAAGAAAAATAAAACTAGTCAAGTTATGGTGGCCTACACTTTTTAAAGATACAAAGAGGTGTGTAAAGAATTGTGATGTATGTCAAAGAATAGGAAGACCTATTGCAAGAGATGAAATGCCACTGAGACCAGTTCCAACACAATTACCTTTTCAAAAATGGGCTTTTGACTTCATTAGACCTATAGACCCACTGGCAAAGCAGTCAAAATCTAGATTCACCATTACTGGAGTAGAATATATGACTAAGTGGGTGGAAGTACAACCAACCAGAGACTACACAACAAAACTTGTCACCAAATTTATCTATGAGAACATAATTACCAGGTTTGGTTGTCTACTAAGCATAATCAATGACCAAGGTAAACATTTTGTAAACAAGATGATTTCAGAGCTATTGGCCAATTTCATGATAATACACAATAGGAGTTCACCATATCATCCACAAGCAAATGGAGCAAGTGAAGCCCTGAATAAGAACATCGGGGTAGCATTAACAAAAATGTGCAATGGGAACAAGATAGTTTGGGATCTAAAAGTACTTGTAGTACTATGGGCATACAAAACAACCTTCAAAAGAGCCACTAAGTTCACTCCATACGAACTGGTGTATGGAATAGATGCTACACTACTGTTACACTTCATATTGTCAAATTTCTGGACAGCAAGGACTCTTAAGCTGGGTGAAGAAGACTCTCTCACACAGAGGATTGAAGAATTGGAAAAGATGGATGAGGACAAACCGTTGGCAGCATACAATATGAACTTGGAAATGAAAAGACAAAAGACTTGGCATGATAGACACCTAAGAAATAAGACATTCAAGGAAGGTGACTTAGTACTCCTATATGACACCAAATTTAAGAAGCAAGGAAAACTAAAGACAAGGTGGCTAGGACCATTCTACATTGAAGAAATTGTAGATTTTGGAGTAGTCAGTTTGAAGGATATGTAGGGTCAGATATTAGCTGGCTATGTCAATGGTGCAAGACTCAAGAAATATTTCCAACTGTAACAAAACATGTCATGAGGACAAGACATAATTTTGAGAGGGGATGATGTTAGCAGGGTACAAAGCATAAAGGAGAGCCAATTGGAGGAGACTACACACTATGTGGAGACTGGAGTCGACGGGAAACACATCCCTATATGTAATAGATATAGTATATATAGATATACGATATGATGATATCACATAGGAGGAGAGGAGTATGATATATGATATAAATTCTGATGTAAGAATGACATAGAAATCATAGATGTAACTAATATGAATTAGACCTTCCAAAGGACATAATGAATAACCTTTGATTGTTGTTGATATATATATATGGAGGTCTTCCAGTACCAGGTATTTTTGTATTGTCTTACTATGTAGTGTATGTGATGCTCTATTCTGTTAATCTTTATGTTTTGCTATCAATCTCTAGCTACTTGACTAGGGTATAAACTTACTACAAAGACTTGACTAAGGACTGGATCTCCATACCGGTATCTCCTCTACATTTCTTTCTAACAAAGAGCATTACACTTCAGATTTGGAGACAGCTACAATGCAGTATGTATTCATACATGCTCAAATTCAAGACACAGTAGCATTATTATTTGATGATTTATAGACATAGATCTTCACCTATAATAGACTTAACCTAATCACCCCTTTATAGAGCTTTTTCCAATCCTCCAGAACCCTTACAAATGATGTAAAGATTACAATTTAAGAAAAAAAGACGAAGATGAAAAACTCTAGATTCAATCAAGGTATGACACATGGCACAATTGAACCCTTTGATTCTGCAATTGAAAAGACATGAAAAATATGTCACGGTATCTTCTAACTTCCCTCTTTGTTTTCATCTGCAAACTAGAAATAATTTACATTTCCCATGCAACATTTTACCCCTGTGGTAAAAGTACCTTAAATACAATTTCACTTGGCATGTAAAATTTAACACTCAGGTAATTTCCCCTCTTACTGGCAGTGAAAACATTCTTTTACTCAAGCATTTTATCCCCAAAATTTCTAGTTTCACCTTGCCAGGGCATTTTAACCATTGCAGACAATTAAAAAAATATTTGAAACACCATTAAAATCATGCATGGGTGGTTTTTGATAATGGAGGGGTATTTTTCTACATACCATGGCATTTTTTGGAGGTGTTGAAGACATGAGAAGTAGTGGAGGGCAATTTTGTTGTTGTTGGGCCATTTTTTACAATGGTGGGTAGTTTTTATGATGTTGGGGCATTTGAAATTTCATGCCAAGGCATTTAAAATTGTAGCAAGGGCATTTTAAACCTCTATGGGCATTTTATGGTTGCAAAGGTGTGTAAAATCCCTTCCAGACATGTAAAACTAAGTTGGAGCTGTGAATAATAGCCTGGAGGTGTTTTTACTCATGCTAGGCCATTTTTTTACAATGTTGGGTGTATAAAATATTCAGAACATCCCCAAAAATGTCCTCTGGGCGTGAGAAATTCCCTAGGCATTGTTCTAGATGTGAGAGCAGAAATAAAATGTAAGTAAATATATTAAAAACTCTCCCAAACACTCCTCCATGTGGCAGGTTCGCACTTCACTGTAGTTTCGAAAGCCTAGAGACTTGCCCATATGTGATAACATGATGGGAATGAAGGGAAGTTATAAGACTCCTTCTTGCATGTGAGAATAGTAGTGGCACCCAGCTTGGTCCCTATCAACAATAAAATAGACCAATGAAATGCCCAACGCAGCTCTTTTCTTTTTCTCACATGAGTTTCACCTTTAAAAACTTTACAACTTTGAGTTTTCCCTTTTGTCACTTTGATTTTTTATATTCACATGAATACAATTTGCTACTGGAGTTTTAAAATGCAAGAAACATATTTTAAACATTACAATAATGTTTTAATTTCCCCCAAAGCTTCTCCATGTAGAAGATTCACGCTTCATCACGGTTTTGACTGAGAGACTGCTTGCAAGAGTGTGCTCGTACGATGGGAAGGAATTTAATTTTTATTTTTAAATTTGGACTATTGTCCATTGTAAATATTTACTCCATCAGCTTTGAATTTTATAGATTTTTAAAACTTTAAAATATACTTTTAAAACTGCCCATGCCTTTTTTAACCTTTACTTTTACCCAGCCATCTTTCGACGGGAAAATTTTAAAACTCTGCCTTTGTTTTTTTATATAAAAATACTGCTATTAAGCAATAATATTAATTTTAAATGTCCAAATTAAAACAATTAAAAAAATGTTTTAATTTTTTAATCCTAGCCATTAATGTTGGCATTTAAACACCACTGCAGAGAATATGAAAATTGTGTCACGAGCTTGGACGACATCTAGGAGCCATGAAAACTTGCAAGGAGTAATAATATTTTATTTTGATCCTTGACCTATCACTGGAAATTTCCCAACAAATTGAATTTCGGGAACTCCCTTGTAATCGGGGCCAGTCAGAAGGCCATTTTAAATATTTTTTTTGTTTTTTACATCATGGCTACAAAACTCACTTGGTAGACTTGAAATTGGAATTGGAGAATCTTGATGCAATGTCAAAACTAATCAATTCTCTAGAATTGATTAATAGGAGAATTGATTAATAGCATCATTTGACCCCTGTTCAAAACACCCACTCAAAAATGTAGAAATATTAAAATCAGGCTCAAAACGCATCCATTCAACATGAAATCAGAACTAAAGGTAGACTATGCATACTAAAGATCCTCTGCCAAATGGTTTTTGAAGGCAAACTCCAAATTAGGATATTTTAATTCCAGTAGTTTTAGGGTATGAAAAATAGGTCTCTCTATCAATCTGAAGGTCATCCTACTCAGGAAATAAGGAATAAAAACAAGTGCCAACAAGGTCCACTAGAAGTTCCCCTTATGATCTAGTTTATGGAATGAATGCAAATATGTCAATTAACAATAAGATTCCAATTTACAAATTCATCCAGGAATATTATGAGGATATTGATGATGCAATGGCCTGCAGAGTAAAGCAGTTGATAAAGATGGATGATACTAGGAGAAGAGCCCATGCTATCAACATTAAGAAAAAATAAAAGGTCAAATATTTATTTGACAAGAAGGCTAAAGATAAAAACTTTGAATGTGGATATTTAGTGCTAGTATGGAATGCAAGATCTCAGGATAAAGGGAAACATGCGAAATTTGACTCCTTGTGGTTAGGTCCATATATTATACTAAATACTCATGGAGAAAAATCTCATTTTCTTGAGAGCTTAACTGGAGAGTATTAAGAATTTCTCATGCATGGACAATTCTTGAAGCATTACTTTTCTTGAGTTTATGCTCCATTTTCCATGCTCAATAGTTAGGGTTTTATTTTTGTCTCTATTTTGTGCAACTATGGTTTCTTGTGGCCTATAGTGAAGAGTTTTTATTTTGGTTTAGTTTTTATGTGTTGGCCTACACCCTGAATTTTTCTAAATCCTCACCACCTTCCACTGAATTGTGCATCCCCAAGTAAGAGCCACTGTTGGGACTTGCTATTTTCTCAAGTTTTAGATGTCATTGTATTGTAAATTTTTCATCTGAACACCTTCTGTTTTGTCATGCTTTAAGGTTTAGGGTTTGGCTTCTAATCTATCATTGACCTCCTTCACGGTTCCGTAGATTTTAAGTTGTGTTTTATCCCCCTTTTGGTCATGACATTACCAGCCCCATGGTTTGACATTACTAGCCCAGGAGTCTTTATTGTTTTTTAATACGATTGGTGTCTACCTTTGAAAAGTATGGAACTAATCACCACTTTCCATGTATTTACCTTTGATTGAGTCACACCCATCACATTCCTATTGCAAGCCTTTTATTTTTTGGGTGCGACTGTACATGAAGTTTCCACATGTCCAATGCTATATGTTATTAAAAATTGCCCAAATTTTTTTAAAAATTTAATAACAATGCTATCTTTTTTCAAGCATATCCTTTTGACATGTGTCATCTTTTGATTTGTTCCAATCACATTAGTTTCCTCCCACACGACTTTGTTTTTTTTTTTTAATATTTTAATAGTTGTGATGTTACGATGTGCCTCCACATGTTCGCCCTCCCTTAGCATTATTTTATGTGGTACCCACCAAGGCATTACCTTTTTTGACAAGTGACTTTTTTGTATTGGCTGATAATATTCAAATGATGATGTCACAAATATGTTGGCCTGATGTTTCCATGTGGCAAAATCCTATCAGTACGCATAGGAGGCACCTATTTTGTAGCCTCTAATTTGATCAACATCATGAGGGTGTGATGGTTCAATGGGTTGACACCTATTCACCTTACGTAAGCATCAACCAATGGCAACATCTTAATCTTGAAGACTAAAGATAATCCAACAATCAGCGCATCGTGTAGGCTCATTGCTTCCCCTTAATATTAAGGTTGCAATGTTACGATATGATGACGAATGTTCACTTTGAAGATCATAATCAATGGCAATGTTTTAGTCATCCATTCCTAGAGAAATCTGACAGCTCAGTGCACCACATAGCCTTGAGAGGTTTTATCCATGGGAAAGCCTGCAATGCAACTTGGGTGTGTGATATTTACTGATTTGTTTCCCAGTTTGATCAACATCAATATTTGAATGAAATGATTGTTCGTCACACGTGAACATTGTCTCTACCTTTTCAAACAATTAATGTGGATATTGAGAGAATTAAAGGGATTTTTTGCCTTAATTGAGGTTCATCATGCAATTTTGAGTGAGAGAAGCCCTGCGAATTGAAGAAAATTCCAAGTCGACGTCTAGTGGATTTGCATCTTCAAATTTGGTGTTGTAAATCAATATGTTAAGCATTACCTACTTTGCAAGCTGCATATAGTTTGTTAGGGATTTCCTAAGTAGTAATTATAAAACCCTAGTTTGAAATTGGCTTAACCCTAGAAAACCCTAGTTTGGGATAGTTCACTTTTCTATTGTCAACCATGGGTCCAAAACTAGGTCATGGGCATAATATTGAAAAAGAGACTTAACCCCGAACATCATAGAATAGCTCCCAAGTTCGTCAAAAAGGTATAAACATGCCTAGGTCATAGGGGGATTAACTACCAGAATGTATGACTTCCAAGAATGCATTAGGGATGTAATTCTACCTAAAGCAAGGTGGGAACTATTTGAATTTGTCTATTACCATAGAAATTTGGAAAGACCTATTTCACATTTGTGGGACTTATATTTAGGGAGGTTGGTTGTCCCTAATGTATTTGTCAATGTGGACATGGTTCATGCTATCTATAGGAATTATTGTCCTAGTACTAGAACTTTGTCCAATAGTGTTGATAAAAGATTGTTCCATTTGAGTAGGGAATTGTTGATAGAAGTCTTTGACTTGTGTTCTTTTGCAATTGTTAAGATCTATATTGAAGAGTTGAAGAGGGATTATAATAGAAATAGGAATGCATATAGAACATATAAGTTGCCTCTTCACAGGCCTAGACATTTGGGAAAGTATCTGAGGATTAGTGAGAATGAGGTTGAGCCCTTTAGAATAGAATTGTTTGAGGATTACTTTGTACTGAACTATTTTTCTCTCTACCAAGTGTTTGGACTAGATTTTGATCCTCAAATACCAAATCATTTGTTAGTAATGATCTTAAACATTCAAGATAAATTTTAGTTCAGAAGATTTGATTATACTTCATATCTAGTCGAAGAGCTTCATAATGAACTAGTTGCATACAAGACAACAGGACATGCTCCTACCTTCAAAAGGTATTCTCTATTATGCCATATATTGTTACATTGTGGAAGGAAGCAATGGGGTGAAGAATTACAGATACAACACAGGACTAAAGATCAAGAACCCATGCCAATTCAGAAGAGAGTTCACTTGTGGGATTCTTATTGTGACATTGCTAATTATTTAGTTTTTGAGGATTATTTTGCTCAAAGAATATTGGGAATGTAAAGATGTGATAAACCAAGATTGTCTAAGGAAATTATAGATTTCTTAAGGCCTCTAGAAAGAACACTTGATGGAGTTATAGATCACAATTGGGGTGACTATTTCTTGTATTCTAATGTGACAAGAATTAGAGTTTATGGGGAAAATGTTAAGCCCCACTTGCTACCCAAAAAGGTACCCAATAGGATTACATTCTTGGAAATTATGTGGCAGTTGAATGTTTTATGACAAATTTCATTTGAGAAATAATAAGAAGGCTTATTTTATTCCCTCACCAATCAAATTTATTGGTTTCCAAATTAATGCAAAGGAGAGTTTAGAGGCTTGTGGAGCTAAGTTGTTACCATATAGATTGAAATTTATAGAACATAGAAACTAAGATCCTAAGCATTTCATTGATAAGTCAAAGAGAGATAAGCAAAGATCTAGGTTTGGGTACTTCTATGAAGAGCAAGAAGACTTACTTAGAAGTTGTAGTTCTAAAGAGGAAATGAGATGGATAAGAGACACTTGAGGCCTTATTCTCATTGGAGAAAGGTAGAGGAAATTAGGAAATCCTGCATACCCTGGAGCCTTCATAGATATAAATGATTCTATTCTTAGGATGAAAATGTTGATGGAATATGTAGAGACACTCAAAGTTATTCCCAAGAAGAATCCCAATAAACCATAGTCTCCTGTGAAGCAACAACCACTAGAGGAAGAGGTTGAGAAGTTTGACCATTCTCAGATTGAGGAAAATACGAGGGAAGCAAGGGAGTCTCTCCTTGTCCTTGAACCCACTATTATTAACCAACCTCTGGTTGAATATTCTCTAATAGAAGAAATGGGGGAAAATCGGATTGACTTGTAGGAGATTCAACAAGTGTTGAGATCTCCCTCAAGAAATGAAGTTGTTATAGCTCCTCCAACCAGGACCCTGTTAAGTGCTTAGGAGAGCACTGCAATTGTGCAGGATGTAAGAGCTTTGGCCTGTAGGGACTTCCTTTATGATGATGAATTTGTGAAATCGAAGGAATTAAAACCCTTGCTAATGAAAAAGAAGTCATAAATGTACTTGAAGAATCTAAATGAGGAGTAGGGAAAAGTGGATAATGAGGATAAGGAAGAGGTAGCTCAGATAGTCCTAAAGGAGGTGGATATGGACATTAGTAATATCACTCTTGAGGAAGGTAGGAAATTGGTACAAGAAAGTGGTTTCTTATTATTTCAAGGATGGGATATCTCCTCTACCATTGTAATGGATACCATCAGGAGGCAGGATGACATTAACAATGAGGCTATAACTAAGGAATGGGTAGAGGAATTGTTTAGATGAGGATTTAGTGCAAATCATGAAGCCTTGGCCATTTGGGCCATGGCTCCAAGTGATACCAAACCTCAGGTATCCAAAGACCTAAATGAACTTATAGGGAAATTAATTGTTAGAAGATTGACAGATACAACAACTCCTTAAACTACATCTCTGGAAGTTCCTATAGTGAAATTTAGTGAGGCTACATATAGGAAGCAACAAAGCAAAATTGAATCAATTAAGGGAAGACTATGTAAAACTGTTGCAGGAGTACAATAGAATTAAGGTTTTTGTGCCCCCATAGGAATTAATGTAACTTCACTTGCTTATTCTTCTAGTTCCAAAAGTTCATCTAAACAAGAAGGGCTTTCTATTGCCATTACTGAGTTGTAGGAAAACTTGAAAATGAACACAAGGTTCCTAGAACACCAAATGAATAAGGTGTTGAACAAGGTTGATGATGCATGGGTCTGCTATGGTAACTTGAAAAGAGAACTTGAAGGCTATGTATCAAATGAGTCAACATTGAGGGAAACTATAGGTGCTTGGGTTCCCCGTGTAGATGTGATGAATCACATTTACAACTCTGCCATCGTGGATCCTGGCATACTATATGGACTGGCTGGTACTCGTGAAGTTATTGGACATCTAAAAGAGGTGTCTTCTTTTCAGGGGAGGCTTGACGTGGAGTTAAAATAGAATATGGAGTACTTCAAGCCCCTTGAAGGGTACTCCTTGCTACCAATTTGTAACAATGATGGAATTGAAAAGGCATTGGCAAAGTGGAAAAAGGAATTTGGTAATATTGTTCCTAATTCAATCAAATCAATCATGTCAGATAGCAAAATTGAACAAGTGAGATGTAACATTGAAATGGATAGATTGCTAAATTTAGAATCTGGCCTAAGTAGTTTTATAAAGGAAACAAAGATACTATTAGATGCTAGATATGTAGCTCATCTCAATAGGGTGGAAAAGGTTTTGAGTCATAACTAGCCCTCAAAGGAAGGATTTATTGCATGGGTACAAAAGTATGTAATATGATAACATATCTATGACACAAATAAGACTTTTTTTATCCTTTTAGGATTGATAAGTTGATCAGATGAAATATGCTGGCATTTTTAGATGGCATGATTTAAGGATAAGGCTCATTTAAAGAAATATAGGTAGATCTATTTTTGTGCCTTAATTAAATGATAATCCCTTTTGGTTATAAAAGAACAAGGCATTTTGTCGTGTAGCAGTTGTCATTTTTGATCTATTGCCATGGTTGATTTCCACATTCTTAGGATGTTTTCTTTGTTTAGAAGAGAATTGTCAAGATTCTCCTAGCTATAACTTTGTGCTTTCAAGAATAAGAGAACATAGATTATCTCCTTTGGAATGGAAGGTTTAGGGAAATGAAGATAACTATCCTTGTGCCAGCCAGTCTGTTTCATCAATTTCACCTTCCACTGGCTAGAACTTGATGAGGAAAGGGCATTATTGCTTAACCACTCTAATTGCATGCAGTTGCTTAGTTGGGGATAAAGGGGGTCCCTAATTCCAATGTCCAACATTGATTGGCCTAATTTGATGTGTAGGTAGGGACACACCTTTCTAGCTCCTCCTCCATTGTTGCAAGTATGTGCCTAACCAGTGTTGTCATTGATGTCAACATATCAGTGTTGTTATTGGTGTCAATTGTGCTCTTGTTTTGTTTCTTGTTTGTAATAAGTTAGATGTTTTATATTTTCCTATATAAGTGTTGGAGATAATGGTATTGAGTATATTGAGAAAATTTGCTCTTCCTGTGGAAATAGTGTGTTGCAGAGTATCCTTGTCTACAGAAGAACAGTCCAACAGATTGCTCCACATTTCTTGTAGAATGAATATCTTTATCTACAGATTAGAAGTTATTTAGATACATGTTTGAAGATGATATGTTCCAAGTTTGAGCCTCTGGCATGAAGATTTGAGTCAGTTATGTTCACCAGAGTGAAAACTACTTTTTTTGTATATTTGGTGGTGACAGGGAGAGTGTATTATGCTTCGTATTCCTCTGTGGTTAAGTATTTCCATCTACAGTTCTAGAATCAAGTTGGTAATGACGATAAGTGCCTTCAAATCCAATGGTTCATGATTTGGTGGTCCACAAGTAATCTTTTCTTTATGACAGTGGCTGACAGTGTTGTTTAAGTGCTTCGATTTGAAAAATCTACTTGACAAATTGGTAAGAAGTTGTGCAGATGTTCTTGGTGATTACAATGTGCTTGTAGATGTCTCTTGATCATGTTCCTACCTTTGGTTTGGTTCGCAAGGAGAATTTTGGATTGTGGATGAAGACTGTTCTTAGAAGACCTAGTGTTAACACCTGTCTTAGCCGACCTAGTTGTTTTCACTAATTACGGAGATGCTTTGAAGATTGTAGTAGTGTGTTGTGGCATGGAAGATTATATTTGAGTCCCAGCTAAGGTGTAGTGTGATCCACATACATATTTATATTTTTTCCTTAGCAAAAATGGTATTAGGTCCAGACCTATTTCTATGTATGACTATAATGCCGACCTTGGAGATTGTTCCAATGATTGATGAATGTAATGTTGACCTTGATGTTCATTCCAAGGTTGACGAGTTGTATAAAAACATGTGATGTAGTTGTGAAAAATATATAGGTGTGTGAAAATGTGAAGATAAGTGAGAAGTGTAAGAAGACAAGAGCAGAAAAGAAGTATTGCACTTCAATGGAACTAAACTTAGGCATGGAGTAGATGCTATCAAATTAGTGCACAAATCCTTGGTAGTGAGCCACCCCTTGGTAGTGAGCCAATCTTTGCAGTGAGCATTTTGGGCAGTGATCCCGTAGGCAGTGAGCCTCTATTTTTTGATATTGATATAACATATATATTTCTATGGGCTAACACCCACCATGGTTTTTCCCTTATAGGGTTTTCCATGTAAAAATCTAGTGTCTCATGTGTTGAATATGTTATTGTGTTAAACTTCATGTTTCATGCTTTCATGATTAAATCTTAATAACAGTGATTGAACATTTGAAGTATTGATAGGTGGTTAAAGTTTTGTGACAACTGATTCACCCCCCCTCTCAGTTGTCTTGTGCATATTAACAATTGATATCAGAGCCAAGTTCCTCAGAGGTAAGCTTAACAACTTGAGGTAGATCTAGAATGTCTTACAGGAAGGAGGCTCTGCAGTTTGATGGAATGAATTATGTGACCTAGAAGATACACATGAAAATCCATCTACTTTGTATTGGTTATAGAGTATGGAAAGCGATAGAGACTAAATATACCATGCCTCAGAATGGTCTGACAACTGAAGATGAAATCAAAGAATATGAGTTAAATATAAAAGCTAGAGATGCTCTGTTAAGTGCCTTAACTGACGCTGATTTGATAAAGGTCATGGAGTATGAAACTACTCATGAAGTCTGGGAAAAGTTGGAAAATCTATATGAAGGAGATAAATCTATAAAGAGTGCCAAATTGTAGGGACTGAAAGCTAAATATGAAAGTTTAAAGATGGGCAAAGAAGAAAACATAACATCCTACATGCAAAAGGTTGATGAACTTGTCACTGGAATCAAAGCTATGGGAGGAACTATTAAGGAGAAGGAAGTTGTGATGAAAATTCTCAGGTCATTACCTAAATCCTATAGTCACAAGGTAGCTACAATTGAAGAAGTAAAGACTATGAAAGAAGTCAATAAGGATCAGTTACTAGGAAATCTTACAGCCTTTGAGATGAGAGAACTTGGTGATGCTCTGCCAAAGATTGAGACTGCTTTCAAATCCAATACTTCAGAGAAGATCTCCAGAGCAGAAAAGTACAAGGTGGAACCCGATGATGAGCTTGGCAAAATTGAAGCCAATTTTGTTGACAGACTGCAAAGAGGTTCTAGAAAGTTCAAAGGCAAATTACCTTTCAAATGTTTTACATGTGGTAAGGTTGGTCATTATGCTTCTAGATGTCTGAATAGAATTGAAAGGAATAGAAAAAAATTTGAAAATAGACATATAATCCCAAAGAAATGCTATTATGTTAGAGATCTTGATGATGAAGGTGTGACAGATGATGAATCTGATGATGTTAGCACTAGTGAAAATGAATGCATATTTATCGATATCAAATAAGAACCTATGTCTACTAATCCTGCTAGTTGTGTGAAGGAAGAAAAACTAGTGGAAGAAAGTACTTTGGCTGTTCAAGTTGAGAAAGATAAGGATGAATGGGTTATTGACAATGGATGCTCACATCACATGACTGGTGACAAAAGTAAGGTTATAAGTTTAGAAAAGTATGATGGTTGACTAGTTAGGTTTGGAGATGATATAGCTAGTAAGATTTGTGGAGGAGGATCTACTTCTTTTGATGGAAAGCGCAATACTGATGATGTTTTGTATGTGAAGTGTTTAAAGCACAATCTGTTGAGTGTTGGTCATATGTGTAACAAAGGTTATGATCTGAGATTCAAGGACAATGGATGCAAGATCACAGAAAGCTTCAGAACTGTGATTGCTACTTGTAAAAAGACCAGAGGTAATGTTTATCATTTGAAAGGAACTAATAATTACTATTATTGGCTCAGACTGATGAAAGCTGGTTGTGGCATAGAAGGATGTGTCATATAAATTTTGATAACTTTGTAAAGATAAGTTTTGTTCAGGCTATAAGAGATCTACCTAAGCTTGTGAAGCCTGTTAACACCATTTGCAAAGAATGTCAATTTGGGAAACAAACAAGAACAAGTTTCAAAAGCAAAGAACAATTCTCTAGTGGATTGGTGGAGCTAGTTCATACAAATCTGTGTGGTGCCACAAGAATAAGATTGTAAGGAGACAGGTATTTTATGTTACTTATTGATGATTATTCCAGAATGATTTGGGTCACTTTTCTAAAAGATAAATCAGAAGCCCTAGACAAGTTCAAAGATTTCAAGGCAATGGTTGAGAATGAGTTAGAGTTGAAGATCAAATGCTTGAGGTTTGATAGAGGAGGTGAGTTCACATCAAATGAATTCAATATCTTCTGTGAAGAACAAGGGATAAAGAGACAATTATCCATACCTAGGACTCCTTAGCAGAAGGGAGTTGTTGAAAGAAATAACAGGACAATTTAAGAGGTTGCTAAGACTATGTTGAAGGAAGCTGACCTTCCAGAAGTGTACTGGAGAGAAGCCATACACATTGCAGTGTACATTCTAAACAAGGTTCAAGTTAAAGGTAACAATGCTAAAACTCCTTATGAATTGTGGTATGGAAGAGCTCCTACAGTGAGATATTTCAAAGTTTTTGGTAGCAAATGTTATATCAGAAGAGAAGAAGATCTAGGCATTGATGCTAGGTGTGATGAAGGAATCTTCCTTGGTTACTCTATCAAGAGTAAGGCCTACTAGTGCTACAATAAGAGATTGAAGAAAATCATTGAGAGTGCTAATGTGAAGGTTGATGAAGACAAAGGAAGAATTTCAGATCTGAATGACTATGAATCAGATGAGCCTGCCACTATAACAAATGAAGAAAAAGTTGATCAAGAAGATAGTCAAGATGAAGAAGAAAAGGCTCCAGAAAGCACTACTAATACTCCCAGGTATGTAAGAATTAATCATTCTGAAGATCAAATTATAGGGGGCAAAAGAAAAGGGGTATTAACAAGGAAAAACACTACTAAAGAATAGGTGAATTACTGTTTGCTTTCAAAAGTTGAACCTAAAACTGTGAATGAATCTTGCAATGATGAAAATTGGGTAAAAGCTATGGAAGAGGAGTTGATGTAGATAGAAAAGAATCAAACTTGGGAACTAGTTCCTACCTGCTGATAAGAATGTGATTGGCACCAAATGGGTTTTCAGAAACAAGATGAATGAGAAAGGAGTAGTAAGGAACAAAGCAAGGTTGGTATGCAAAGGATACTCTCAAGTTGAAGGAATAGATTTTGAAGAGACCTATGCACCTGTGGCAAGAATTGAAGCAATTAGAATGTTTTTGGCATTTGCAGCATTCAATGACTTCAAAGTGTATCAGATGGATGTTAAGTCTACATTCTTAAATGGTGAATTGGAAGAAGAGGTCTACATTGAGAAACTGGAAGGATGTCAATTATCAAAATAGGGTGATATGGTGTGTAGATTAAAAAAAGCCTTGTATGGACTAAAGCAAGCCCCTAGAGCCTGGTATCCAAGGCTAGACAAGTATTTGTTGCAATTACGATTCAATAAAGGCATTGATGATAGCAACTTGTATTTCAAAATCAATGATAATCATATACTGATTATTGTGGTCTTTGTTGATGACATTATCTTTGGAGGAAATGAAGGTATGTGCATGAAGTTTGTAGGTGAAATGCAAAATGAGTTTGATATGTCTATGTTTGGTGAAATGAATTTCTTTTTGGGTTTGAAAATTAATCAATCAGAGAAAGGAATCTTCATATCTTAGTCCAAGTATGTGAAAGAGTTGTTGAAGAAGTTTGGGATGGAAGACTCTAAATCGGTATGTATTCCCATGGTAACTGGTTGCAAGTTGAGAAAAACTGATGAATCATCCAAGACTAATTAGAAAAGGTACAGATCCATGATTGGAGGATTGCTTTATCTAACTCAAACCAGACTTGATATAATGCATGTAGTTTGTCTTGTTGCAAGATTTCAAGAAGATCCAAGAGAGTCACATGTGATGGCAGTTAAGAGAATCTTAAGGTATTTAAAAGGTACACCAAATCATGGCTTATGGTATCCAAAGGATAATGATTTCACTCTCAGTGCTTATACAGATGCAGATTGGGTCGGAGATGTTGATGATAGAAAAACTACAAGTGGAGGCACTTTCTTCTTGGATAGTAGATTGGTTTCATGGCTAAGCAAGAAGCAAGATTCAATATCTTTGTCAACTACAGAAGCTGAGTTTATTGCAACAGCATGTTGTTGTACTCAAGTGTTGAAGATGAAGCAGACTTTGAAGGATATAAGAGTTGTGTATGAAGATCCAGTTGTAATCTTCTATGGCAATACAAGTGCTATAAACATTTCAAAAAATCCAATGATGCACTCAAGAACAAAGCATATATCTATAAGGTATCACTTTCTGAGAGAAAAGGTGATAGAGAATGAAGTAAAGATGGAATATGTGCCCACAGAGGATCAGATTGTAGATATTTTCACTAAGCCTCTGCCTAAGGATACTTTTGCGCATCTCAGAGAAAAGTTAAGGGCCATTACCCCTCCTGCTCTAAACTAAGATGCATAGGAATGCATTAGTCCAGTGGTCTCAAAGTCCCATTCTTTGATCTGGATTGATGTTTTAAGGGCTACCTCTCAGAGGGAGTAGCTAGACGTTCTTAAGAAAGAAAGTGTTGATAATAGAGAAAGTTTAGTCGGATTAGAGAAACATAGTGCAAGTATATGCCCTTTGCCATTGATGTCAAAGGAGGAGAGAAATCATGTGAAAAACATAGAGAAGAAAGAGTGCGGATGTGTAAAGAGAAAGGGGGAGAATCTTGCCTTGATGGTCTTTATAGTTTTTCACATCATATGTTTCCATCAATGACAAAGGGGGAGATTGTTGCAAGTATGTGCCTAACCAGTGTTGTCATTGATGTCAACATATCAGTGTTGTCATTGGTGTCAATTGTGCTCTTGTTTTGATGCTTGTTTGTAATAATTTATATGTTTTATATTTTCCTATATAAGTGTTAGAGATCATGGTATTGAGGATATTAAGAAAATTTACTCCTCTGGTGGAAATAGTGTGTTGCAGAGTATCATTGTCTACAGAAGAATAGTCCAACATATTGCTCTGCATTTCTTATAGAATGAATATCTTTATCTGCGGATTAGGAGTTATCTAGATACATGTCTGAAGATGCTATGTTCCAATTTTGAGCCTCCGGCATGAAGATTTGAGTCAGTTATGTTCACCAAAGTGAAAACTACTTTTTCTATATATTTGGTGGTGATAGGAAGAGTGTATTATGCTCTGCAATCCTCCGTAGTTAAGTATTTCCATGTACAGTTCTAGAATTAAGTTGGCAATGATGATAAGTACCTTCAACTCCAATGGTTTGTGATTTGGTGGTACACAAGTAATCTTTTCTTTATGACAGTGGCTGATAGTGTTGTTTAAGTGCTCTAGTTTGAAAAATCTTCTTGACAAATTGGTAAGAAGTTGTGTGGATGTTCTTGGTGATTACAATGTGCTTGTGGATGTCTCCTGATCATGTTCCTATCTTTAGTTTGATTCGCAAAGAGAATTTTGGGTCGTGGATGAAGATTGTTCTTAGAAGACTTAGTGTTAACACATGTCTTAGTCGACCTGGTTGTTTTCACTAATTATAGAGATGCTTTGAAGATTGTAGTAGTGTGTTGTGGTGTGAAAGATTATATTTGAGTCCCAACTAAGGTGTAGTGTGACCCGCATACATCTTTACATCTTTCCCTTAGCAAAATTGGTATTAGGTCAAGACCTATTTCTATGTATGACTGTAATGCCAACCTTGGAGATTGTTCCAATGGTTGATGAATGTAATGCCGACCTTGATGTTCATTCCAAGGTTGATGAGTTGTATAAAAACATGTAATGTAGTTGTGAAAAAGATATAGGTGTGTGAAAATGTGAAGATAAGTGAGAAGTGTAAGAAGAGGAGAAGAAAAGAAGTATTGTGCTTCAATGGAACTAAACTTGGGCATGGAGTAGATGCTATCAAATTAGTTCGTAAATCCCTAGCAGTGAGCCACCCCTTGGTAGTGAGTTGATCTTTGCAGTGAGCATTTTGGGCAGTGATCCCATAGGTAGTGAGCCTCTATTTTTTGGTATTGATATAACATATATATTTCTATGGGCTAACACCCACCGTGGTTTTTCCCTTATAAAAATTTGGTGTCTCATGTGTTGAATATGTTATTGTGTTAAACTTCATGTTTCATGCTTTCATGATTAAATCTTAATAATAGTGATTGAACATTTGAAGTATTGATAAGTGGTTAAAGTTTTGTGACAAATGATTCACCCCCCCTCTTAGTTGTCCTATGCATATTAACATCCATACCATATCAGTACACTATAGGCACTAACTAGGCTTTGACAGATGGAGGCTATCACGTTTGGATGGTTCAAAAATAGATAGTTCCTTGAGCCTCTATTGACATAGTCAAAGGATTAGGTGGACAACACTTGGCATCTTCTTCATCCTCATATTCATAGTGAGCAAGTGTTGCCAGATCAACTTTGGTGGGTGAAGAATAATTCATGTGCTTTCCCTACAATAGCCAAACCACCCACATTCAGTCATCATGCATCCTTAAATAGGATGCAGTTTGTTTTAAATTGTTTAAGGGATAGATGTAACTACTCACATGCTCTGCAGCTTATTAACAAAATATAGTTTGTAGTATGTGTCAGTCATCTAGTGGATTGTAAGAGGCTTATTCTATAAAAGGGATATGCTCAGTCTTGATAAGGGTTGGAAAACAAATGGGATACTTTTTAGTACTGTAGTTTGTTATAGGAATAGAAGTCTTTGTATGGCATATGTCTCTATCATAAGCATGTATTCTTGGGTTCAAAATTATATGAAAAACATGCAATTTTGTATGTCACTTTGTCTCCATTTTATGATGTAAGAAAACATTTGAAAATAATAATCAAGGTTTATTGTTTCTTCAATCTACATTTGCTAGCATGAATTGTTTCTCTGGTTAGTTTTCTTTCAAGCAATAGAAAAAATCTTTCTTGAACAATGATAATGTTGTTTGCATAATAATTGGATTACTAAGAATGAGGTCATATGAATGAAGCCTTTCGTGGGTTCATATTATTATCAAGGTAATGATATTCAGTAAAGTTTACCGCAACCACTAGATGTAGGTAATGCTAAGATAAAACATAGAAAAACACATTGACTCTATATTCCATGATAGGAAGCGATCTAGAATTACCCCACTTCCCAACCAAATACATATTTGAATTTAGATAAATCATGTTTGTTGTGTAATTTATTCATAATTATTTATTGTTTTCACAAGATTTATTAAAGGATAGAAGAGAGTCTTTATCCAGGATTGTTAGATATTTCAATCTCTACATATTATTTGTGAAAGAAATATGTCGTTTGACACTATGGTTACTTATCAAATCCTAATTCTATAACTAGTGTCTGAGAAGGGAAACTGTTGGTCATGATGTTAGTCATTCACAAACATAGAATAAAAGTTACACAACAACCTTTACTCATCTTGAAAGATACGATGAATTCAGAGAATTCATGATCCCAAGTCTCCGTTGATTAGGTCTTAATCTACTGACATTACTCAGTGGTTGATGTGTGTTGCTGTTTTCCATTCAGGGGCCTTACGTATTTCTGCAAAGTTCATCATTATTTCTCCAAATATCCTGCTCTATATGTCTGCCCTGCATAAATCTCCAATAATTCTACCTCTGCACTGTGAATTTAGTCAAATAATGTGCTTACAGGCTGATATTTGCATGATTTCTACCATTATTTATGATTCTTTGCATGATATTTTCAATACTGCATGCATTTAACTCAAATATGCTAATGATTTTCAGTTACCTACGGGATTTCAGCATATTTCTCTGTTCTGCTTGTTATTTATCATGACTTGCAGTTATGGTGATGAATTTATGAAATTAAAAAAAAGGAAAAGGGGTAAAGAATGAGATTCCCAAAACTACTTGACTGAGATCACTGATCCACATACAAGCTCCCATACATGCAATGAAAAGAAGGAAACTAAAATCATACTTCACTAGGACATTCCACAAATCCGCATGATCCAGTGCAAATCTTCAAAGGAAAAGTTGACAACAACATGTAATGAAATGAAAGCGCTTCCAGTTGAACACAGTATTCACCAGTACATATCCAGAAATCAACATGAAGATTACGTAAAATTTACAATCAGGATGTAATCTGAAACTTCATATCCATTCAGTATGCTCAAGAACAGGTACATTTACAGTGATCTGAAGAAAGAACCTTGACATTTCAACAATTCTATCCTCATTAGTCTCAGTAATCCGATCTCCTAATTGATTCTACAGTAATCGGCCTTAATGCGCCAGATGCGTCTGTGTATCTTCCTCTAATGGCCTTATTGCCAGATGTTCCAATGTCTCTCCCCTTTATTTTTGACAAGCTCTGGCTCTTATATATAGCAAATGCCAGAAAACAGTTACAATGATCCAAGGATCAGGATCCTCTCATAATAATCAACGGTCCAGATGAAAAGCACATGCTTCGCCAGTTGGGAAATGTACAGCTGGCACAGAATATTCCAGCATCTTCAACTTGATTCGGTCTCCAGCTGGCAAACAGCATATTTGAGAATATCCTCCTCACTTTTGGTTCATGTTGCCTCCATGTGCAACCATACAATGCTCAGCAACCGCAGCAGCTCTAACAGCATCATGACTTCCTGCAAATAAACAGACAAACATTAAGTTCATCATCATGTGGATAAACAACAGGAAGTTAAACATTTTATTAACCAGGCCTCCAAAATGTGCAGCTACAGGCAATCGGGCTTTCAAATTTCTATCGCTCTGTTTTCCCGCCCATTTTCTTGTATATCGGGTTCAAAATAGTGCATGTATGTATCGACGTGACTACACACGGTCGGGATGACAATTTTACATTAGGCCGACGGCTAAACTTATACCGACGCCAAAAATATGATGATGTCCATCCATCGGGAAGACATGTTCTATCGGCATGATAACTCAAGATAAGGCCGATAGCAAGACTTAAAACTTTCGTCTGCATGATATTTTGGAAATGTGATGCTTCCCCTTCCGAATGTCCAGATGACGTCATCGTCATGTTTCGCTTCTGTATATTGGGGAAAAGAAAGACATCATCATCATGTCGAAGGAAAATAGGAGGATATGAAAGATGATCCTGCTGCTGAGGAAAGGAATATCATGGTGACGTCATCGTCATATCCGGGCTTCATTAAAATGCAAAAGATGACGTCACCGTCATGTTCAGTTAAGATCAGGGGATAAATGTAATATCGGGTCACCTAAGGAAGATGATCAGGTGGTGAATGTAATATGACCCCTTTGTAGCCAAGGTAACCCTCTCGAAAGATCAGGATGATGATAATGATCAGGATATCCGGGGCTTTTGTTAAACTTAGAGGAACATGACGTCATCATCATATTCGTGAACCAGATCATGTTTTGGAAAATATCCTGCCGAAGGGAAATGTGATGATGATGTCATCCTGATATTTGCTTCTTCATTTTTCAGGTTAGGATGACGTCATCAGGATATTAGCAAAAGGTCATATTTCTCGGCAGGAGGACATTACGAAATATCGGGTAGCAAACAAAACATTATGCTCACGATGCGCCTAAGGTCATTTGACGGGTAAAACACACTATCACCTAAGATTGACGTCCGGATATTGGGACTGCATGATTTTTATCAGGTGATAGATCAAGATCATGATGACCTTGACAACATGACTGAGGATATAAAAATATGATGATCCTCTTGCGATTATCAAGTTTGACCAAAACTTTGACTGCTCATAACTTCCTCATATGGACGAATTTTCAGGTGATGTAAAAGGGAAACCTGCATGGAATTTCAAGCTCTTTCTAAATATGAGGTCATAGAAACAAAATATGAACTTTGACAAACTGACCTCATGATGATGACCTACCTCATCGAATATCATGATGATGATGCACCTGACTCATTTTTACCAAACCGCTAGAAAACAGACAACACAAGCCAAGCCAAAAGTTGGGTCCCTGTTTTGCCAAGTTAAAATGGGGCGTGTTGTGTAACCACACAACAGAAACCCACCTTAGCTTTGTAGAGCCTAAAGTGCAGAGGAGATTATCTTCAGACAACATCTCCTATTCATCGGCCATTTTTCACTAATTTGTCAAAACCTAAGAATAGTATAAGGATTAGTGGGGTACAATTTGGAGAACCAACATCTACAACAAAAGAATCCAAGTTTGAACTTGAAAAGATATGTAAGTCACTTTTGAAACCCCAATCTTGAGTAACTTCTAATTTGCATTACTCACCTTTGTTTGCAAGACAATAAAAATTTCCATCATTAGACTAAACCCCAAGCTACATTCTCTATGAACCCCAAACTCCCTTTTCTAAATGTTTAAAAATTATTGTTGAGACCTTGAAACCTCAAAGTGTTTGGGAATTTATGACTCACATGTAGATAGGTAACAAAACCCTGAAGTCACCATTAAGGGCATGGTTCGGTGGTTAAGTCACTCGGTTTTAGTGGCCGCCACTAGGGTTCAAACCCCTGCTGGGCTAACATGCTCACAAGCTTTACGCCTCTATTGGGCCAACGAGCTCACAAGTTTGAACTTGTAGTATTAATGCAAGTGTTCGTACTAGGGGATGAGGTCCCCCATGTTGTGGCCTCACCGGTTCATAGCTCCAGACAAAAGCATTCCCGTGGAGTGGGAGGGTGTGTCACGCCAGCGTCACCGGTCACATTAAAAAGTTTACCAGGCACGTTATCTTTAAAAAAAAACCCTGAAGTCCCTTCAGATTCCTTCATTCTATTTCATGGCACTCAAACTTCTCTTTTTAACTATGTGTGTAGCTATGTTTGTTGACCTTCTATGGAGGTTTGCATTCTAGATTTGGGAGATTTGTTGGCACATAAATAAATTTGATTCTTTTCTCTTCACTTTTCTCCAAGCTTGATTTCTTTTTCTCATCTTCTTTTAGAGTTCCTTGGTTCTGTTATTAGTATTTCATATGATTAGATTTATTCTTGTTTGGTTTTTTTTCATTTATATAATATTGCCAATGTGATCTTTATCAATGATCAACCCTAGGTGTTATATTTAATTATTCTAGAATTTGCTAAGGTTTTCATTTGGTTCAACATTTTGAAAGTGTAGGGTCATCTTGTGCCCTAATTGACATTGAAAATCTTAGATCACTCTCAAATGCCACTTTTTGATGTCTAGATCTTACTCAGTTGTAATGGTAAATGGCTTGAACTTTGCAGTGGTTTTTGCATTTGTGATAATTATTGATTTCAAGATGAATTGGAATCCTCAAACACTATTGAGACCTAAGAATATTTCTATAAACTTGTAAATTGATTCCAAATATTGAGATTCATGAAACTCGGAGTTGTAATTTAAATCACATGAATGTAAAGTCTGATTGAAACTTGAAATTTGAACCTTGTAAAATGATAAAATGATGATAAAGTCCAAATTTTCTTTAAGTTAAACTTTTAGTTTGAAAGTTAAAACCCTTATGAAATTGAGGTTTCAAATTGTAAAATTTCTTTGGAGTCTAAACTCTAAATTAGACCACTTAGACTTCAAACTAAAATTTTAAATTGTAATTCAAAACTTCAAAATTTAAATTCCATCCAAAGCTCAAACTTCAAGCCCATGATAACTTAAACTTTAGGTTAAAACATAAAAATGTAAATTGAAACCAAACTTGCAACATTTTTCTAAAGTTTGAACTCCAAAACTTTAACATGCAAAATGTTCTTGTGAGTCTAAACTCTAAGCTTGTGTTAATCAATACTTTTGAAGTAAAATTTTAAGCATGTAAAATGCTCACAAGAGTCAAATCCCCATGTTGTGAGTACAATAATCCCTTTTAACTTGTTTTAAAGTCTAAAAAATTGGCATTCAAGTCTAAACCCTAAAATGCATGATTCTAAAGTTGTCAGGACAATCCAAATTACTTGTGAAATAGCTTGTTAACACCAAAACTCTTGCATTTTGTCTCATAAAAATGAAATTTTTTAAGTTAAGGACATTGTAAAAATTTGAAATGTCTTTAATTATTAATTGTTAGATTTCAAAAACCAATAGAATGGACTTTAATTCTAATCTTACCCCATCTTGGCAAGTCAACTTGAAAAAGCATGTCATCACTTGTAAAGATGAAATACAAGTTCAAGGGTGTCATTCTAGCATCCAAGATAGTGGCCAAACTGATGAATATAACTAATATGCACCTAGGAGATGTCAAATTAGAGGAATTTGACAAATGTATGAATGAAGACAATGGTACTAGTTAGAGGACCTAAAACTTGAAGTCAAGTGGCCTAGTTCAAGCTACAACATTCCTAGTAACCATTCAATCTATTGACTTAGCAATGACATGTGCTTGATTCTATAGTATGGATACAAGGGAGATCAGAAACATTGATGGTTATAATGTAATGTTAATGATTCAATCTTGGTACATTGAAGAAATGTTATGTCTCATTGTTAAGGAAAGGTGTATCAAGATTACCATGGACTCCTCCAAAGAGTATTACAATGGTTGTGTGAACAATCATTTCAAAATTATAAATAAAATTTGGCTCATTAAGGAAAGTCATCATCTAGAAGACTTTCAAAGAAATTATTTAGAAATGAATTTTGTTAGGAAGTTAATGATATAACTACACTATTGATTAGAGTCATAGGGTAGGAGATGGAAAGAGAGTTTCAAATGTAGATGTATCAATACATTACCAAGATCCTTGCTAGAAAGGAGTTTTGTCCTTGCTAGAAAGGAGTTTATTGACTAGGCCATCCTGATAAGAAATAGGCTACATAAGAAATTAAGTAGTGTGATTCAAAAAAAGGCCTTCTATATAACTTCATATTTGGTATATACCCAACAAGAATACAGTAGTTTTTTGGACTCGAGATTGAAGGGGTTATGGGAATGGGTCAACAAAACTATATGAATACTACCCATAGATAGAGATCATCAAAAGTGTTAAGTCCTTCATGAGGGTTAATGATGTATTCATTTTCTATATCATCAAAATGCTAGAGAATGATTATGCCAAAAGAATCTCTAAAGAGGTGATGGAAGATGCTAAGAAGTGGAGGAATTGATACATTCAATTTCCCACATTCATGTATATTAAGTCTAGTGGTCTTCAAAAGGGATGTTATAAACTCCTTAGACATGTGAGAAATAAGTTGATAGTCTTGGAGTTGTCTTGGAAACTAGGGGAGATGTATAAAATATGTTTGAAAAAGAAGCTAAAGGCAATTTTATTTCCCATTTGTCTACTCAAGGATAATTGTTTGATAATGCAAGATGGTAAGACTACAAAATCTAAAATGGCATTGGTGAATCTAAATCTGTATGAGTCCAAAATCTTATTCCATCCCCAATGTTGCATTGATGGATTAAGAGATTCATACTACCACAAGCATGCTTTAGAGGACTTTTGGACTAATTATGATGATAACAAAGAGGTTAGAAGAAGAAATTGTTCTCACATGAATGCACATCAAATGAAGATCTATGAGATTAGTGAAGTTCCAAATGAAATAAAAGATGAAGGCAAAGTATTGGATACTTCATATGAGTTAGATGGAAATTTTAATAAGCCATTTCCTAGAATAGATTGGAATGTAAAATAATACAAGGATGTAAAGAAAAAAATGAAAATAATAATCAAGAGAAGTAAAGAATAGTTGAATGAGGAGAAGAAAAGTCTAAATTTGACTATGGATAAATGAATGACCATAGATAGTAGGCACAAGTTTTAAAAAGTAGAACAAGAAGAGGAAGACATAGAGAATCTAAGGGAATTTTCTTCTACCCCTCCTTCTCCTCCTCCATTTTTAATTCCACTTCTTTCTCCTTCTAAGTCTCTTCCTACATCTTCTCCAAAGGCTTCACCTAGAAAATATTTGACTCCATCTCCTGAGAGAACTTCAAATCCATTTACAAATAGAACCCTAAATCCATCCCTACATATAAATCCTACTCCACCCAAAACAACTACTCCTCCTCCTAGTCCTCCAAAAGATCAGGATACATAATAGCAATAAAAGGACGATATTGAACAAAAGGAATCAACCATAACAGATACACCAAAGTTGTTTGATCAGATAATTTAGAATAAGAAATGGGTAATGGATCCTACATTGGATGACTTTTCTTAATTAGCTTCAATGTTCTTAAAACCTCCACCTTCAAAGAAGGCCACAATAAGGTCAACTATCACCAAAGATGCACTAGGGATTAGGAAAGCTCAAATTGTAAATTCATTATCAAATATATCTAAATTAGAGTTGCATCCAATGAATGTCATAGTAACTAGGATGTCTCTTGAGATGTAATCTATAGAAGAGGTGTTCATAAAATTGTTAAATATTCTATTTGATTTGATGATTTAGAAAATGGACAAAGATAGGACAATGAAGAGGGAATTAAAGAATAAAGTGGCCTATCTCACCTCTTATATTGAACAATTGGTTGGGTCTATCGATTTCTTGATTGCAATTACCACTCCACCATTCACCCAGGCTATAGAGAAGAAGATACCTATTGTGGGTGAATTGAAAGGTATTTTTAGAGAGAAAAATGCATGGAATGTTGAATTGTTGTCATTAGGGAATGAGGTTATGGATGAAGTGGCTATTGTCTATGAAAGAATGGTAAAAGGGGAAGGTGAAATGAAAGAGTTGGAGAAGATCATTGATGAAGAGTTGATAGCTATTGAAAATGACTATCCACGTGTGGAACTAGCAAAGGTGGATTTCCATACATTGGTTGACAAAGGAGTGTTGAATGGCTAGAACTTTATATGCACAAAAATTTGAAAGAAACATATAAGCTCAAGAGGGAGATTTTGAACAATTGCAAAGTGAGGTTTCAAATAGAATATGATGTGATACAAAATTCCCTGAATGATATACATAATTTTGTGGGGGAAATAGGGTGTGATTTATATAATGACCAACACATATTCAACTCAACACAAGTTTTGATTTAGAGTAGTTTTATGATGTGATTAAAGGGGAGTCTTTGAAAGGGGGCAATTCAGATTCATCTTCTATTATTAGGCTCATAAATATATGGATTGCTTTCAAAGGATTTGAAAAGAAATCAGATAAATACAAGTAGGTGCATGAAAATTTATATGATATCTTCATCAAAGTTAATTTTTGATTGTGCATTAAAATGGACTTGCTCCAAATGTTGTAAAGATCATGGTGGATAATTTTGCCTCATATCTACAAAAGAAGTCATAGAAGAGTACTCATTAAAGATAGTAGTGTGCACAAGCTTGTGACACTCATTTACAACTCAAATTTTGGTGAGCATGTAACAAAAGAATAGAAAACAAAAGATACAAAGACAAATGTCTTTTGGTCTTCCATGTATTTTGTTTCATGTGTGGCTTTTGAGGTAATGACTTTTTGTCTTTCCTATCTTTTAAACCTATATATTTGTAATTTTTACCCTTTGAAACATGTTTTGAATACAATATAGTAGATTTACTCCATTTATTTGGGGTTTTCATTCTTTTAACATGGTTTTCAATCTCTAAAATATGTATTCTTACATTTTCATAAATTTTATTCTATGACCGTTTGATGAATTTGATTTGTGTTTCACATCACTTATGCCTTGCTAATGGTGAAGCATTTTGTATGGTCAAGCTGAACACATTTGTGTTGTGTGAAAATTTAGCATCCATCATGCATGTTGGGTTTTATCATTTGAAGATCACACCTCCTATGTTTTGATTGTGGTAAATAGGTTACGCAAGGAATGGTTTTTCATCAAATTTTCCCATTTTCAAATGGTGTATGGAGGGTTTGAAGATAGTTTTATATTATTTAACTCTTTTCTTTTCCCCCTTCTTTTTCACTATTTTATACCTCTAATAGTTTATGATTAGTTTTGGGGTTTTGATGATGAATTTCTATTCACATAAGGAATACAATATAAGTGACTTTTTAATTTTAACATGGTATGAATTCAATACTTGTAACATATAATTTTCTTCCATAAAAATTAGAATTATGTTTCTTTTGAAATTAGAATATAATAATATGGATGACCTTTCAAATTCCACATTGTTTAATTTTGGTTTTGAAGATCTAAATTGTTTCATTTAATAGTAATGCTAAAAGTACTCATGAAAAGTTTAAAAATTTTGTGAATTAAATTAAAATTAAAATAATGAACATAATTTAAATTGATTTGGAAGGTTTACACTAGATGTTTTTGATTGATTTCACAAAACTCTAATTCTATGAATGATTATTGATATTCCAACATAGCCTCTTGAATGGACCAACCAAAGTGCTCTTCTACTAATGCATTCTGGTAAACCTCACAAATTATAATTAATTAAGACTCTTGAGGTAGCCACCTTCCAAGTAGGGAAACCTTTGTCATTCCAACCTATTTGTGTATCAAAACCTACATCAATAGAAATGGCACTAGAAGGAGGACCATTAGTGTGGGATATTAAGATTGTTCACTAGCAAAAATTGTTGTTCCCAAATGTTTTAACTACCTTAAACCTTGCTAAAATTTATCATCCAAAAATACCAAAAGATTATAAACTTGAAAAATAAGAAAATTAGAAATACTTTTAAAAAGAGAGAACTAAAATGTGCACAAGCAATGTTTGCTCGTTATGCTACAAACTTGTTTGAAGATGAAGTTTATCCATCAAATTATATATTTTGCATGAAATGGAACTAAGATGAGAAATCATTTGAATTGTTAGCCTTAGGTGTATACCTAGGGGGTTTCAGGTCAAATCCCTATGAATGCATACAATTGTCTTCCTTTGTTTTCCCCTTATATTGGACAAAATACATTTAAACATGCAAAGGTTTTCAAGGACTTAACGATAATGAATAAAACCAACCATGAGGATGTTTCTTTCCATTTGTTTGCTAACACATGTCATTGGTATATGCCCTTCTTCTGCTAAATTCCTTATATTAATAGGTTGAATTAGAGAACATGTTCCTGAGACAATTTGGGTAAAACTTGGGTCCATAAGAAGATCTTATTCAATTTGCAGCAATGAGAAAACAACTTAATGAGTTTGTGTATGCTAGGATTTGACACAAATAAGGACCTAACCAATGCATACAAAAGAGCCTAATGTCAAACTTAAGAACACCTTGGACTGAGCTAAGGAATGCAAACAAGATTCTCAGCAAAACAAACCCTTGATGCCTATGTGGATATGCTCGTGATGTGTTGTTGTCGATGAGAGATATGTAGTTTTTCAAGATTTCCTATAGAATGACCTTGCTATGCATCCAACTTGAACTCTTGAAAATGGCTTGGGAGATGAGAGATTTATAGGTTTGGGATGAGAGTCATGGACGATGTAGATTTGATCTTGTACAATGGAGGGATGGGGTTAATCCATTTGCATGGGAGAATGAGAAGCTTACAATTGCAATCTTAGGATAGGTGGTCATGATTAGAACAAAGATTGAAGGAGATGAAGGGTGGATATTTTCTTAAGTTGAGTGAAGGGTGGAGATTGAAAAGGTAACTTTTGGAGCCTTGTACAAATTGACTTGGTTTATTTTAAACAAAGTTATGGAGGAATGTGCAAATGATTAATTAGTTTGTTAAGCTTGATTTGTTTATTTAACTAATCATAGGAGGGGATTTTAGATGAATTAAATAAAATATTATGTATTTATTTAATTTATGGGAGAATCTTGGGAAAATGGTTATTTTAATTAAATAAATGTGATTGATTTAATTAAAGTTTGAACATTAGAAAAAAGTTTAATATAGTTAATTATATAAATAAATAAAATTTATTTAATTAGCATTAGAGGAATAATTAAGTTTATTAATTAAATAAACATTACTTATTTAATTAATGCTAGAAGAATGATCAAATTAATTTTTTTATGGATAAATTACAGCCTTGGGGTTGCTCCCTTTGTATGTATATGAACAAAATTACAACTTATAAGGTATTTAACATTTTTGTGCTCAACTTTTCTGCTTGAGCTCAACTATATCCAAGTAAAGACAAAATCCTAGTATTTTGCTATATATTCCTGCTATCTATAATCTACTTTGCAACTACAACAAAGAAAAAAAATAACTTACAACTTATCATGCTCCAGAATCCTCGTTATAATAGTCTTCAAAAAATCCCTACATCCATTCAATGCCATCTATGCCCAGTAGTCCCATTACCTTCTTCAAGAATTCAGCTCTCATTGCTACCTTTCTACGACGCCCATATTCCTTACACACTCATAAAACTGTTATAAAAGGGTGCCAGTTGGCCATGTCTCCAAGGGTGATTATGTGATGGAACTCTTCCAAAAGAGGCACTCCAATGTCATATCAAGCCATGGAGATAATCTCATCCAACCCTCTGAGAAATTATTTCTCCACAAAAGCTTCCACCAACACTTTGATAACTTCCTTTTCTTCACCCAAATCCAACAATGAAGCAACAAACATTGAAGCCAAATCTAAGTTAACCCTGTAATGATTAGATGTGGGAATGAACACACTTTTTTGCCAAACTTGACATTGAAATCAACATTTTGAACTAAATCTTCACTTTCTGACACCTATAGCCGCTAAACCATTATGAATTTGAAGATGATGTGGACTAGTGATTTGTGAGATTTTGTCTATAGATTCTAAAAATATTTTTTAAAAAAAAATTGGAGTTAAATTGTAATTTTTTTTGCATCTCCTTTGATAACTAGTTTTTAATAGTAAACAACATTTTTTTAAAGTGGTGTGTATTCCATAACGCATAACTTTTTTTCTACAAAGGATAAAATTCTAATTCTTTCAAATTTAGATTGGTAACACCGATATCTAGTGAATGAATTTGGTTTCATAATGTTTTATTAAATATTTTTTTTAATTTATTTTTGAAGTCAAACCAATTATAATTTAGACATACGTGTATTCCATAGAACATAACTTTTTCTATATGTATAGAAATTCAATTTTTTTTTTGCTGAAACAAGGACATTAATACCCAGTGTATACATATTTTTCAAAAAAAAAATTCACTGATTTACTATTTTCCATGTGTGTAGAATAGATAACTTGATGTTCAATGAAAAACCTATGTTTAGTAAATCTAAAAAAGAAATCATAATAAAATCAAAATATATCAAAACTATACTTGTTGGAAAGCTCGTTTTGAGGATTGCAATCCTCCAATTTGGTTTGGTAAAGTGAGTCCATTTGGACCTTCAACTAGGCTTCAGAAGCCAAAATTTTGTACAAGAAAGGGGAAGGGAAGCAAGAAAGGTGCCAAGTGAGGGTCTTTGCTCAAAGACCCCTGCGAACGAAGGAAAGTAACGTCGTTCACTCAAAGAAAACCCCCCTTCGAACAAAGGTGCAAAGATGACACTTACATCTTGTAACGACCACCTTCATTTGAAGGCACCTTGCATTTAAAAAATTATTTTTTCTTTAACTGTCGACCTTCGTTCGAAGGCAAGCCATAAGCACCCACTAATTGCTAATAGAAAAATTCCACTTTTGGTTTTGAATATGCTATGCATTCTTTTATCCATGATTTCAGCCAAAAAATCCATCTGGTGATGCCTACACACCACCCAAATTAGTGTCTCCATCCTTCTCTGCTCACAATTCTCCAAATATATTGAATCAATGAGATGAGAATACCTTTATTCCCATCTTTTAATGACAACATTTCACATGCCTTGCACATTAATAATCTCCGCATCATATGTCCTTCCTCTCACTTCAATTTACACAAATGATGAGCTCATCTATAATCATTTAACTGCCTAGATCAAATGTTTCCTTGAGGAATGATGAGCTTATCACCTCACAATATAACTCCTCCATCATGTCAATTGTTGAGTTGGCAAATGCATCCACTTCAACATTTGCCTCCCTATATATATGATTTATGGTGTATCCATCGAACTTGCCTAAGTTTGCCATTGCTTCCTCAAGTAGTGCTTTTAATATCCAATTTTGTATCTCATTATTCCTTATGGCATTAACCATAATCCGAGAGTCCCCTTCGATAGCCACCTTTCTCAATCTAAGTTTCAAACAAAATTGCAAACCCAAATTTAGCGCTTGGAATTCTGATTCATTATGAGTTCTAGGTTTTAATCTCTTTGAAGCCTCTCCAAAAACCTTCCCTCTACAATCCCTAATAATACACCCTACCCCATATTACCTTTTGAAGTCCTATTGAAGTTTTAACTTATACCAACCATCTACATGTGGTTTCCATTTCACCTCCATTCACTTCTTACAGGACTCATCTTCCCCAACCCCATTAATAGGGAGAATGATCAAAATGATTAATTAAATAAATATGATTTATTTAACTAATGTTGAAAGGGTAAATTTAGGATGAATTTTATGTGGTGATGGATTAAATGTAGAAATGCATTTTAGGTGTTTACATGTTGCCCCTCTTTGAGATGGCATTACGTAATGTTGATTCAAAGAAAAGAAAATATGGTGGTTTCTAAAAAGGGAATCCCTAGTCACTTAGAGGAGGAATAATGAAGAGGAATGAGGCAGGAATGCCCCCTCAAAGAAGAAAGAAGGTTTATGGGGCCTATATGGTTGCTTGATAGGAAAAATTAGGGTCAAAATGGGTGAAAATTATGGTTTGGAGGGGGAAACTAGAATGAAATTTTGAAAAAAATGAGGAAAATCCTATAAATAGGAGTTGGGGAGCATAATTTTTTTTATTTTACCCTACCTAAGAAGAGATTAGAGCTCTAGATTTTGGAGACAAGAGCTAGGTAGAATGGAGCACATACCAGTCAAGGAACACCATAGTGATCTCGTTAGGGAGTAGAAGTAGTGGGTGGCTAGTTAGCCTTAGATGAGTTCACATTTTTCAAAATTGGGTGGGAATTTAGGGCTTATAAATGTAGGTAGAAGTGATTAAGTGAGGATATGCTAGGGCACTCCCTAGCATAGGTGTGCTCACAAATAGTGCATCCACGTGTCAAGGTGGCATATGCATGTTGAAAGGTACATGGACAGGTTAGGCTAACATATGTATGTATTAGCACATACATAAGCATTCATGTCATATACACATGAATGGAGTATATAGGATTGTTCACAACATATATGCTTAAATGTTGTATACAAAGGTGAGGGTAGCATATGTGAAACTTTAGCACATGCAAGGTTTGCATGGCATATTGATTGAATGGTGTATACATGGGTAGGCATGGTGTATGTACCTAATGGCTTATACATGCTAGACCTATCATATGCACCAAATGGCATATACGTGCACTAGGTGGTGGCATATGTGCAAATCAAGCATAGGGAGAAATTAGGTTTAGATAAAATGATTTTGTGAGGAGAGACTGACAAGCATGCTTGTGTGTGTTCAGAGATTATCAATGTTGGTGGCTCAAGAGAGACATTCTATTATGCTGGGGTTGATGAGGGGTTTCTATGGGGTGAAAGTTCAAAGCTATGTCACACTTTTATAAAGGAAATGGCCAACATCGATCTAAATTTTTAACTTGAATCACTAAAAATTGGCATATATGTTTTGAATTTTGAAATGATGTAAGATAATAAAATGTAGATTGAGATCAGTATTTTAGGATTTAACTGTGTGAGGATTAAACAGTTACATCCTAAAATACTAATCTCAATCATTATGGACTATGGAAATTTGATGTCTAAAATGTAGATTTTTAAGTGTATTTCATGTTTGTATTTAAAAAAAATTAAAAGATTATTTGAAGGTTTTTTTTTTTGTAAAATTGACACTCTAATTTAGTTGCTAATGAATGCTAAAAAATAAGGTTAAGTTGGACGTCCTCTTTATATAGTAATTTTTTTTCCTTCAATTTTTTTGGGGTATTTATAGATTAAAAATTTAGGGCATGGATTATTTTTTTCCCATTTTGATAAATATATTTTTTAAACAAATCTTGGAAGTTGTGTAGTGAAAACAAAACTATTTTAATAGGATGTAACTTTTTTGCCTTAACCATTTATCCAAAAAAGGAAAAAATTTATATCATCTCAAACTGGAATCTCTACTCTAGTACATCATATTTTTCTCAACTCTTTTTAATACACTTTAGTATTTTTTCTTGAGAGGATAGTCAACATTATATTTTGTGTTGATGACCTACCTTTAGTAAAAATAAAAAATAAAATATAAACACTAATTGAAATATTTTTAAAAATTATATTTTACAAACTACACTTATAGATCTACAAAAGGGTATTTTTAGATTTTTTTTAAATATTATTTATGTGTGTAGGAGTTGTTAGAACATCAAATTTTTCAATTAAATTTTATTTTGGGTAAATTAGCCCCAAAGTGATGCTACATATGTATTTAGTGGACACTTCCACTTGGAAAAGTTGTGGCCCAAATCTAATTTACCTAGAATGAAATTAGTTAGAACATATGTTTCACCAAAATTGACTATTAGTTGAAAATTCTTAAATTCATTTATGCTAAAAAGTTCACCAGAAGTATACCACAACTTTGACATGATGTTTGAAATTGACCCAAGCATGACATGAGTGATTCAAATACTAACACAACACATGAACTCCACCCTTGCTAACGGTGCCCCTCCTAGTCACTCCCATTGTTGTGGTAGGAGCCAATCAAGTAATAGTGGGATCGAGGGGTTGTTATGTTCATGAGGAAGTAGAACATCATTGATAGTAGTTGCATTATTTATGGAGGTTGTTTGCATATGTGGTTGATGGTTTTTATTTTGGTTGTTTAATTGTTTTTAGTAGATATGTTAAATTGGCATTATTGTAGATATGCATAAATGACCTAGAGGGTCACTTGCCCTTATCTTATTTAGTTCATTCACCATGAAGAGGTGAAATATGTCTAGCCTCATTTTTTAAAGTTCAATGAGTTCTTCAAGGAGCCTAAGTTCTTTGTTGCAACTTTCTCCTCTCTTCATTGTCTTTGTTCATTTTGTTTCTCAATTTGCCTCAAGATTTATGTTTTTTGGGGGTGATTTCCTCTATAGGGTTTTCCCAAACTGGCAAGTTTTCTGTTATCTCTTCTAAGATTAATTTGATCCAATATTCTCTAACTCTAGGAGACATTGAGTTCAAATGTTGAATTGAGAGAGATGAAAGACTTGGTGTTTGTTTAGAGTTTTGAATGTGTTACATGCCTTTTGATGGAATCAAGGGCTTTCCTTTTTTCTTGAATGATTATATTTAATGTAATGTCCTTGTGTCAGGATTTAGGCCTTTCCCATTTTGATTAAATTTAAAGTTTATTTCCTTGTGATGGGATTGAGGGTTTTCCTCTTTTGTTTAATGTTAAATTTTATTACCTTGTGATGGGGATCAAGGGCTTTCCTCTTTTTGTAAATATTTTCAAAGTTTTGAATGTGTCTCTGAATGCAACTCTCTTTTTATTTTTATCAAACTTTTAAGAATGAAATAATTACTACTTACATAAAATTGGAATGGATGCAACACTAAAATAACTTTTTCCTAGATGCAATTTCACTATGGTTTGGTATTTTGTGGTTCAATTTTTTAAAGAACATTTATCTAAGAAATAAAATGTAATTACTCTAAACACAACCAAAAAAAATCTAAATCTAATAAGTAATAAATTCTAAACCTACCAAGAGAAAATACAAATGAATTGTTACTTCATCAAGGGTGAGATGATGTGCTAATTACTATTGAAAACAATTGAAAAGAACCTATAAATATATGGAGGGAGTTGGTGCTAGGCTTGTCTCCTTAGAGATCTCGTAGCATTTATCTCCTCTTCTACAACAATGGGGTCCTCCTATAAATAATGAGATAAAGATGAGGATACGAGGGAAATCAGAATAAATGTGGCTTAGAAGCAAAATCAAAATATAAGAAAAAGGCTCTTGAAGTCCTATACAAGCATAAATATGCCATGGGGGTGTCTATGCAAAAGCTTGATCCTCAAGAGATGAATTAGCTTCTATAAGGAAAAATAAGAATGCATCAATAATTCTCAATCTCCTCTAAAACAAGAGAGAAGGGGGTAATTATAGGTAGAAAATCAACACCAATGTTAGGGGTGATTGGGGAGTGAACTAAAGAGTTAATTGGAAGATCACAAAATATGAAGAGGACAAGACAAGAGACTGATTTGAAGACTACTATGGATTGATTGGGAGTTAAGAAAAATCTTATTGGAAGTTAACAAATAGTTAGTGGGAGTGATGGCTCAGTTGTGCATGAGAGAACTCTCAAGAAAAAACCAAAAATATAATTAAATTGGGTAAAACAAAAAGAAATCATGCATGCCAAAACATGACAAGGTTGCCTCTTTTAGGAATTGGGTCTCCACTTTTGCTAGGGTAGGTGATGAGGGTGTACTCCACCCAAAACACTCACAACAAGAAAAAGAGAACAACAATTATTTATGTGGGGAAAATCCTTCTAGGAGAAAAACCCCACACCAAAAAATGACTCAATATATTATTCAAAAATCTTGACAAGATTACAACATGCTTGTAGAACAAGATTCCAAAATATTTTCACCAACCAAAAATCTAGAGGCAAATCAACATCTATCTTACTCTCCCCCCAACCTCTATCTCAAGCACCTAATATATACGAGATACAATACAGGAAACCATCAACAGTAATTACAAAACCATGAGCTAAAACCACCCAAAAGTGGTGCCTAAATAATCTCCAATCAAAGATGCCTTATGAAGTGTCAAATCATACACCAACATATGTAACTTCCCCCTTTACAACTCTTTTAAGTGTCCAACACATTTTCACATTTCCCAAAATGGGAGGCACAACTTCTAAAGGCAATAACTTTTGATCCAAGTGTCTAATTGATGAACTATTTGATGCATTAGGAAGCTCGTGAAGAGATATATCAAGATATAACCCACTTCACTAGTTATGACAACTTTCAAGGCAAGTCAGGGCCTCTAAGTGCCTCAAAATTGATTTCAAAACTTTTTCCAGAGTTTAAAAAATGGAAACTTTATTATCTTGCAATCTAGGCATGATCTTTGGTTGAAACTTACACAAAATGTTTATTTGGAAATTCCGTGGATTTAGGAAAAATTTTGGGTCTATCCATCCTCAAATGTAGACATACTAAAAATAGTAATCTTTGCCATTTTTAGCCCTTTTTGGAAAATTTGAATGTTCCAAACCATTCCTCAAGATAATGAGTATTCACAAAAACCAAAATTGAAAAGAATAGAAAACAAAATCATTTTTTTTGGGTATTTCAAGATTGCTCTTACACCTCTAGATGCTCCTGCATCAGACACCTAGGGTAATTTGAGAAATGACCTTGTCACGTCTCTAGTGTTTGAGGAAAAATTGTTGCAAGTATGTGCTTAACTGGTGTTGTCATTGATGTCAACATATCTATGTTGTCATTAGTATCAACTATACTCTTGTTTTGATGCTTGATTGTAATGAGGTTAGATGCTTTTTATTTGCCTATTAAGTGTTGGAGATCCTGATATTAAGGATATTGAGAAAATTTGCTCCTCTAGTGGAAATAGTGTGTTGCAGAGTATCTTTGTCTATAGAAGAACAATCTAACAGATTGCCCCGCATTTCTTATAGAATGAATATCTTTATCTGTGGATTGGAATTTATTTAGATATAGGTCTGAAGATGCTATGTTCCATGTTTGAGCCTCCGATATGAATATTTGAGTGAGTTATGTTCACTAGAGTGAAAACTACTTTTTCTATATGTTTGGTGGTGACAAGGAGAAAGTATTATGCTTTGCATTCCTCCGCATTAAAGTATTTTGGTCTGCAGTTCTAGAGTTAAGTCTAAGATGATGTTATGTGTCCTCAACTCCAATGGTTCATGATCTGGTGGTCCGTAAGTGATCTTTTCTTTATGACAGTGGCTCACAGTGTTGTTTAGGTGCTCTAGTTTGAAGAATCTTCTTAACAGAGTGGTTAGAGATTGTACAGTTGTTCCTGGTGATTACAATGTGCTTGTGGATGTCTCCTGATCTTGTTCTACTTTTGGATTGGTCCGCAGAGAGAAATTTGGATCAGGGGTGAAGACTGTTCGTAGAAGACTTAATGTTAACACCAGTCTTGGCCGACTTGGTTGTTTTCATCACTTGCGGAGATGCATTGAAGATTGTGGATGCATGTCATGACATGGAAGATTGCATTTAAGTCCTAGCTAAGGCATAACATAATCCACATACATCTTTACTTTAGAAAATCTTGTTTAGGTCCAGACCTATTTCTATGTATGTTTGCAATGCTGACCTTGGAGATTGTTCCAATGGTTGATGAATGTAATGCCAACCTTGATGTACATTCCAAGGTTGATGAATTGTATAAAAGCATGTAATATGGTTGCAAAAAATGATAGGAAGGAGAAAAATGTAAAGATAAGTGTGAAGGTGAAAAGGAGCAAAGCAGAGGAGATATACTATACTTCAATGCAACTGAACCCAAGCATGGATTAGATGCTATTAGATTAGTTCACCAATCTTGGTAGTGAGCCAACCCTTGGCAATGAGCCACCCCTTAGCAGTGAGCTAATCTTAGTAGTGAGCCTAAACATTTGCAGTGAGCATATTGGGCAGTGATCCCTAAGGCAGTGAGCCTCTATTTTTTGGTATTGTTATAACTTATATATTTTTGTGGGCTAACACCCACCGTGGTTTTTCCCTTATAGGGTTTTCCACGTAAAAATTTGGTGTCTCATGTGTTGATAATATTATTATGTTGAGTTTTTCAATTCATGCTTCCATTGTAAAATCTGAATAACAATAATCAAGTGTTTGATGTGTTAATGTTCATAAGAGGTTAAATTTTTGGAGACAACTAATTCACCCCCCCTCTCAGTTGTCTGGTGCATTTCAACAATTGGTATCAGATCAAGGTTCCTCAGAGGTAAGCTTAATAGCTTGAGGTAGATCCAGAATGTCTTATAAGAAGGAAGCTCTGCAGTTTGATGGAATGAATTATGCAACTTGGAAGATACACATGAAAAGCCATCTGCTTTGTATTGGTTATAGAGTATGGAAAGTGACAAAGACTAAATATACCATGTCTCAGAATGGTCTGACAACTAAAGATGAAATCAAAGAATATGAGTTAAATATAAAAGCTAGAGATGCTCTGTTAAGTGCAATAACTGACTCTAACTTAATAAAGGTCATGGATTATGAAACTACTCAAGAAGTCTGGGAAAAGTTGGAAAATCTATATGAAGGAGATAAATTTGTAAAGAGTACCAAGTTGCAGGGACTGAAAGATAAATATGAAGGTTTAAAGATGGGCGAAGATGAAAACATAACATCCTACATGCAAAAGATTGATGAACTTGTCACTAGAATCAAAGCTATGGGAGGAACTATCGAGGAGAAGGAAGTTGTGATGAAAATTCTTAGGTCATTACCTAAATCCTACAGTCACAAGGTAGCTGCAATTGAAGAAATAATGACTATGAAAGAGGTCACCAAGGATCAGTTGCTAGGAAATATTACAGCCTTTGAGATGAGAGAACCTGGTGATGCTCTGCTGAAGATTGAGACTACTTTCAAAGCCAGTACTTTAGAGAAGATCTCCAGAGATGAAAAGTACAAGGTGGGACCTGATGATGAGTTTGATGAAATTGAAGCAAACTTTTTTGACAAACTACAGAGAGGTTCTCATAAGTTCAAAGGCAAATTACACTTCAAATGTTTTACATGTGGTAAGGTTGGTCACTATGCTTCTAGATGTCCTAAAAGAATTGAAAGGAATAGAAAAGGATTTGAGAATAGACCTAGGGTTCCAAAGAAATATTACTATTTTAGAGATCTTGATGATGAAGGTGTGATAGATGATGAATCTGATGATGCTAGTACTAGTGCAAATGAGTGCTTGTTTATTACAATTAAAGAAGAACTTGTGTCTACTAATACTAGTGCAAATGAGTGCTTGTTTATTACAATTAAAGAAGAACTTGTGTCTACTAATCCTACTAGTTGTGTGAAGGAAGAAAAACCAATGGGAGAAAGTGCTTTGGCTATTCAGGTTGAGAAAGATAAGGATGAATGGATTATTGATAGTGGATGCTCACATCACATGACTAATGACAAAAGTAAGTTTGTGAATTTGGAAAAGTATGATGGAGGACTGGTTAGGTTTGGAGATAATGCAGCTAGTAAGATTTGTGGAAAAGGATCTATTTCTTTTGATGGAAAGCACAACACTGATATGTCTTATATGTGAAGGGTCTAAAGCATAATCTTTTGAGTGTTGGTCAAATGTGTGACAAAGGATATGGTCTGAGATTCAAAGATAATGGGTGCAAAATCATGGAAAGCTCCAGAATAATGATTGCTACCAGTAAGAAGACTAGAGGTAACATTTACCAGTTAAGAGGAACTAATGAATACTGTTTATTGGCCCAAGTAGATGAGAGTTGGTTGTGGCATAGAAGGGTGTGTCATTAAAACTTTGATAATTTGGTGAAGATAAGTTCAGGTCAGGTTGTGAGAGATTTACCAAAGCTTGTGAAACCCACAAATACCATTTGTAAGGAATGTCAGTTAGGGAAGTAGACAAGAACAAGTTTCAAGAGCAAGGAGCAATTTTCTACCGGTTTGCTGGATCTAGTGCATATAGATCTCTATGGTCCAACAAGGGTGAGAAGTCTACAAGGTAGAGAAGGTCAAATTTTTTAAGGCAATGGTTGAGAATGAAATAGAACTGAAAATAAAATGCTTGAGGTCTGATAGTGGAGGTGATTTCACATAAAATGAATTCAACATTTTCTATGAAGAGTTAGGGATAAAGAGATAGTTGTCTACACCTATGACTCCTCAGCAGAATGGAGTTGTGGAAAGAAAGAACAGGACAGTTCAAGAGGCTGCTAGGACAATGATGAAGGAATGAGATCTACTGAAAGTTTTTTAGAAAGAAGCTATACATATTGTTGTATACATTCAAAATAAGGTTCATGTGAAAGGTAATGGTATTAAAACTCCCTATGAATTGTGGTACGGAAGAATTCCTATAGTAAAATATTTCAAAGTCTTTGGAAGAAAATGCTATATCAGAAGAGATGAAGATCTAGGGAAGTTTGATGTAAGGTGTGATGAAGGAATCTTCCTTGGATACTCTACCAAAAGTAAGGCCTACCGGTGCTACAACAACAAATGTGAAGGTGGATGAAGACAAAGAAAGAATTTCAGATATGAGTGGCTATGAATTAGATGAGTCTGCTGCTATAACAAATGAAGAAAAAATTGATCAGGAAGACAGTCAAGATGAAGAAGAAAAGGCTCCAGAAAGAACTACCAAGACTCCCAGGTATGTAAGAATGAATCATTCTGAAGATCAGATTATAGGAGACAAAAGTAAAGGGGTATTGACAAGGAAAATAGCTATAGAAGAACAAGTTAATTACTATTTGCTTTCAAAAGTTGAACCTAAAATTGTGAATGAAGCCTGCAATGATGAAAATTGAGTAAAAGCTATGGAAGAGGAGCTGATGCAAATAGAAAATAATCAAACTTGGGAACTAGTTCCTAGACATGCTGATAAGAATGTGATTGGCACCAAATGGGTTTTCAGAAACAAGATGAATGAGAATGGTGAAGTAGTAAGGAACAAAGAAAGATTGGTATGCAAAGGATACTCTCAAGTTGAAGGAATAGGTTTTGAAGAAACCTATACTCATGTGGTAAGAATTGAAGCAATTAGAATATTTTTGGCATTTTCTACATTCAAAGACTTCAAAGTGTATTAGATGCATGTTAAGTCTACATTCTTAAATGGTGAGTTGGAAGAAGAGGTCTACATTGAGAAACTGGAAGGATGTCAATTATCAAAACAAGGTGATATGGTGTGCAGATTAAAGAAAGCCTTGTATGGACTGAAGCAAGCCCCCAAAGCCTGGTATGTAAGGCTAGACAAGTATTTGTTGCAATTAGGATTTAGTAAAGGCACTGTTGACAGCAATTTATATTTTAAAATCAATGATAACCAAATCCTGATTGTTGTGGTCTTTGTTGATGACATTATCTGTGGAGGAAATGAAAGCATGTGGATGAAGTTTGCAGATGAAATGCAAAATGAGTTTGAGATGTCTATGTTTGGTGAAATAAATTTATTTTTGGGTCTACAAATCATTCAATCAAATAAAAGAATCTTCGTATCTTAGTCCAAGTATTTGAAAGAGTTGTTAAAGAAGTTTGGGATGGAAGAGTCTAAACTGGTATGTACTCCTATGGTAACTAGCTACAAGTTGAGAAAAACTGATGAATCACCCAAGACTGATTAGAAAAGGTATAGATCCATGATTGGAGGATTGCTTTATCTAACTCAAACTAGACCTGATATAATGCATACAGTTTGTCTTGTTGCAAGATTTCAAGAAAATCCAAGAGAGTCACATGTGATGGCAATTAAGAGAATCTTGAGGTATTTAAAAGGCACATCAGATCATGGCTTATGGTATCCAAAGGATAATGGTTTCACTCTCAGTGCTTATACAGATGTTGATGACATAAAAAGTACAAGTGGGGGCACTTTCTTTCTGGGTAATAGATTGGTTTCATGGCTAAGCAAGAAGCAAGATTCAATATCTTTGACAACTATATAAGCAGAGTATATTGCATCAGCATGTTGTTGTACTCAAGTGCTATGGATGAAGTAGACTTTGAATGATATAAGAGTTATGTATGAAGATCCAGTTGCAATCTTCTGTGACAATACAAGTGTTGCACTCAAGAACGAAGCATATATCTATAAGGAATCACTTTTTGAGATAAAAGGTGACAGAGGATGAAGTAAAGATGGAATATGTGTCCACAAAGGATCAGATTGTAGATATTTTCACTAAGCCTCTGCCCAAGGATACTTTTGAGTATCTCAGAGAAAATTTAGGGGTCATTACCCCTCCTGCTCTAAACTAAGATGCATAGGAATGAATCAGTCTAGTGGTGCTCAAAGTCTCATTCTTTGATCTGGATTGAAGTTTTGAGAGCTATCTCTCAAGGGGAGTAGCTATATGTTACTGGTATGAGTTCCTAATAAAGAAAGTGTTAATAACAATAAAAGTTTAGATGATTCAGAGCAGCAGAGTGCAAGTATGTGCCCTTTACCATTGATGTCAAAGGGGGAGAGAAATCATGTGAAAAACTCAGAAGAAGAAAAGAGTGTAGATGTGTAAAGAGAAAGGGGGAGAATCTTGTCTTGATGGTCTTTATAGTTTTTCACATCATATGTTGCCATCAATGCCAAAGGGGGGAGATTGTTGCAAGTATGTGTTTAATCGATGTTGTCATTGATGTCAACATATCTATGTTGTCATTAGTGTCAACTGTACTCTTGTTTTGATGCTTGATTGTAATGAGGTTAGATGCTTTGTATTTGCCTATGTAAGTGTTGGAGATCCTAATATTAAGGATATTGAGAAAATTTGCTCTTCCAGTCGAAACAATGTGTTGCAAAGTATCTTTGTCTACAAAAGAACAGTCCAACAGATTGCTCCGCATTTCTTGTAGAATAAATATCTTTAGTTGTGGATTGGAATTTATTTAGATACAGTTCTAAAGATGCTATGTTCCAAGTTTGAGCCTCTGGTATGAAGATTTGAGTGAGTTATGTTCACCTAACTGAAAACTTTTTTTTTTGTATGTTTGGTGGTGACAGGGAGAAAGTATTATGCTCTGTATTCCTCCGCATTGAAGTATTTTGGTCTGTGGTTCTAGATTTAAGTCTAAGATGATGTTATGTGCCCTCAACTCCAATGGTTCATGATTTGGTGGTCCGTAAGCGATCTTTTCTTTATGATAGTGGCTCACAGTGTTGTTTATGTGCTCCAGTTTGAAGAATCTTCTTGACATAGTGGTTAGAGATTGTACGGTTTTTCCTGGTGATTAAAATGTGCTTGTGGATGTCTCCTAATCTTGTTCCTACTT
Source organism: Cunninghamia lanceolata (assembly GCA_027924645.1). Classification (NCBI taxonomy): domain Eukaryota; kingdom Viridiplantae; phylum Streptophyta; class Pinopsida; order Cupressales; family Cupressaceae; genus Cunninghamia; species Cunninghamia lanceolata. The sequence continues at coordinate 2,582,091 of BSBN01001054.1, forward strand.
TTGGATTGGTCCATAGAGAGAAATTTGGATAATGAGTGAAGACTATTCGTAGAAGACTTAATGTTAACACTAGTCTTGGCTGACTTGGCTGTTTTCATCACTTGTAGAGATGCATTAAAGATTGTGGAAGCATGTCATGACATGGAAGATTACATTTGAGTCCTATATAAGGCATAACATGATCCACATACATCTTTACTTTAGAAAATCTTGTTTAGGTCCAGACCTATTTCTATGTATGTTTGCAATGCTGACCTTGGAGATTGTTCCAATGGTTGATGAATGTAATACCGACCTTGATGTACATTCCAAGGTTGATAAATTGAAGGAGAAAAATGTAAAGATAAGTGTGAAGGTGAAAAGGACTAGAGTAGAGGAGATATATTGTGCTTCAATGGAACTGAACCCAGGCATAGAGTAGATGCTATTAAATTAGTTCACCAATCTTGGTAGTGAGACAACCCTTGGCACTGAGCCACCCATTGGCAGTGAGTTGATCTTGGCAGTGAGCCTAAACATTTGCAGTGAGCATATTGGGCAGTGAGCCTCTATTTTTCGGTATTGTTATAACTTATATATTTCTGTGGGCTACCACCCACCGTGGTTTCTCCCTTATAGGGTTTTCCACATAAAAATCTGGTGTCTCATTTGTTGATAATATTGTTATGTTGAGTTTTTCAATTCATGCTTCCATTGTTAAATCTGAATAATAGTAATCAAGTGTTTGATATGTTAATGTTCATAAGAGGTTAAAGTTTTGGAGACAACTGATTCACCCCCTCCCAGTTGTCTGGTGCATTTCAACAATACTAATGCGGCCAACCTTTGATTTTGATAACCATGATGAATCTCCAATAGGATTTCCTCTCCATTTGACCAAGTATTCTTCATACTACCTATTTCTTGTGCTCCATCCCACATGGATATCTAATATTTATTCAATTTTGTCCTTCTTTGAAATAAGTGATGGGATATGCCATTGTTCTTCTTCTTGTCCATCTTATGTACTTCCTTCATGATATCTTGTCAAATCAGCAATATTGAACATAGGTGAAATATTGATCCCACTCAGTAACTCAACTTCGTACGCATTCCCTAATTCATGCTTCTTCAAAATTTTGCAAGGCCCAAATTTCTTCATCTTTAGCTTGTTATATGTTCCTACAGGGAACCTTTCCTTCCTAAGGTATACCATGACATCATCTCCAACATTGAACTCATTGAATTGTCTTTTCTAATTTGCCTTCTCCTTATATTGATTATTCATTTTATGGATATGTTTCCTTACCTCCTCATGTATATTGTTCATGTGTTCTACAAAATATTTTGCATCTTCACTCATCTTTTCCTCCTTATCCATCTCCCTCAACTCTGAAACATTTCTAGGACTACTTCCATATATAATCTGGAATGGTGATTTTCTTGTACTCTTGTTAACTAAGTTTTTGTACGAAAACTAAGCCTATGGAAAAATCAAGTCCCATCCCTTTGGATTTTATCCTACCAAACACATCAAAAGGTTGTACAAACTTCTATTTACCACTTTTTCTGAGCATCAGTTCAAGTGGATGATGTGCAGAACTAAGCTTCAAATCTATCTTCAACTTCTTCCACAATGTCCTCCAAAAATATCTAACAAATTTTGTATCTCTATCTGAAACAATACTCTTCAGTAGACCATGTAGTCTAACCACTTCCTTGAAAAATATCTCTGTAATATGAATTACATCATTTATTTTCTGGCAAGGAATGAAATGTGCCATCTTGGAAAATCTATCAACCACCACAAAAATGTAATCATGACCTCTCTAAGTCCTTGGCAAACCAAGTATAAAATCCATGCTAATTTCTTCCCATGGTCTTTTAGGTACAAGTAAAGGCTGATATAAACTAGTATTTTGACTTACTCCCTTAGCCATCTGACATACCCTACAACTATGCACAAAATATTTCACATCCTGATACAACTGTGGCTAATAATAGTTCTCCCTTACTAAGTCAAGTGTCTTATCTCTTCCAAAATGTCCTACTAATCCTCCATGATGTTTTTCTTTTATCAAGTTCTCTCTCATGGAACTTCTTAGAATGCATAACTAACTTCCTCTAAACTAGCATGCCATCTTGGATTATGTAATCCAACTATTAAGGGAAAATTGGATCTAGATGAATAATCAATAATATCAAATATCAAGATACCCAAAACTCAATGAAATGGTGAACAAAAGAGATTCAATAAAATAATGAACAATACAAAGCAAACCTCCTTTAATTCGTAGCTTCCATTGATCGCCTATCACAAATGATCTTGTCTATGAATATGGCCCTCAGAAGGTGCACTTCCTTGCTATGATTCCAAGATGTCAAATGGGAACGGCTATGATAACATCATCATGAAGATGAGCTTCACAACAATGGTAGTAGTGCGTGACAAGGTGTCGTTGTACCTCATCATTTAATCTATTTTTAGATGTCAAAAATCCAGGGGCTGTGTCCTCAGCTATCTGCAACTAGGGATTCTATAGTTACCAGTTTTCCTAGCTAATATTAACAGCTTCTACTAATTTGAAAACATTAATCTGTCTATTTACTGAATGACTTTAAGAAATACTAAAATAGAATTAAACAAGAAATTCACTCAAAGAAATCTCAAAACAATAACATGCATCTATCTATTAAAATCAGTAAATACTTTTCACAACAAAAATCTAAAGTAATAAAATAGTGGTACTAGCCTCCTGCCTTGATGGTGAGAGTGGGCCTTTGCTCCACACCCTTGGGGCTGAAGGCTACAGTAGAGAATTAACACAAAAGAATATCACAATTAAATTCAAACCAATTCCATACGCTTTGCATTCATGAAAAATACTGCTATTACAGAACTGAGATTACCGAGAATCAGAATAATTCAATCATTGTATATTTCTTCTGTTGTTTCTATAAGTATATATGAAAGTGAGTGATGACATATCACTGATCTTATCTACCAGTTCTTCTATGAGATGACATCCATCTCTTTATTACACTAGCTGTCTAACTATAGAAAATAATCATGCAATAAAAGTAGACTTGAGTGGAACAGAAGTCCACTCAGAATCTAAGTTTGAGTCTTAATACATTTGGGCATCGAGGCCCTAAAAATAAGGATATTGAATCAGTTCCATCCGTAGCTCATGCAAAAACTTTGTAAAAATAAAACTCTAGCAGTTTAACTAAAGATGACCCTTTACCACTCAGGTGATGATTTGAGTGAAATGAGGGGTATTATGATCACTGCTGAGAGTGCCTAGTCGGCAGCTTATGCTGGAAATATGCCCTACTCTCAAGAGGCACCAGAGATATATGTCCGTATCTGCAGCTCCAGAGATTTGTCTGTAGCTCCAGAGATATGTTTGTAGCTCCGGAGATATCTGTAGCTTTCTTTGTTCAACTCTGGAGATACTCCAGACTCTTGTAGAGCTCCGGAGAGGCTTTCCTCATTTCTTCAAAACTTCAGCTGTCATAGTACTTTGGTATTGTCTCTGGAGATCATTGAAGACTATCTCTGAAGATGCACAAAATTGCTATTACTAGCATCTACACCTATTGATTCAAAAAGAGAGAAGTTTCTGCATTTTTTCCATCAATTCCATGCACATTAGTCACTCATTCAGAAATTATAATCTTAAGTAATCAATATCAATTAATCATTAAATAGAATGATCTTGCTAGCTTATCTGGGTGCAGGCATTAGGAAAGATGGACTCAAAAAGGAGAAAAAGAGAGGCAAAAAGATGTATTTCATGAGTGTAACTTGGCACTCATCATCCCCCCTATACCTAAGGTTTGGCAGGTCCTCCTACTTCTCACATTCTGAATTTATTCTAGTGAAGCAGCTTGTCAGTCAAGCTATAATCCTGAGCATAGGTGGTCCAAGTTGTGCAGTTGATATTACCATTGCCTTTGTATTCATCAACCTGCTTCATCCAGTCCTACAATTTCTCATCTTCTATCTATTCATTCCAGACAGGGAGTGGTTCAATTATTAGAGGGGGCCTAAACCGTCCACCTATCCGTTCTTGCTTATGGTTATCCATCAATTTGGATATCAACTTTATTTTTCTCATGAATAATCTTAAGTTTGCAGGGGTGACCACCTCTCTCATTTTCTGCTCTGGGGTTAAAATATTCCATCTCTTCTTTGCTACAGCAAGTACTAGATTTGTTGAATTGATCATAAAAAGACCAAAATCGATGGAGCATTCCTGCAAACTTTTTAGGTACAATGGAAAAATTTTGTTCTTATTATCAGGATGATAGATAAGGGACCTGAATTAAATCTTAAAAGCATTGGGATTGGGACATTCCTTCTTGATGAAGAGATCTGTTTTTAAATCTTCCTAAGGATGATCTTCCATCCTTTCATTCCAGATCTGGTGATTCCTCATTAGGGACATAAATGCCTTAAGCTGGCATTCCCCCACAAAATGATTAAGAATGAAAGTTATATCATTAACACAGAACCCATGCAAGTATAATTCACATAGGAAGTTCTTGTCCTCATCATTACTTCTTATATAAGCTATCATGAATCCTTCTACTATCTCTGTATCTTCAACCAAGTCAGATAGGACTAAAGAGAATTTCCTCTGCAGGACTCTTTCTTGTAAGAACATAGAATAGCTAGCACTTGGAGGTTTGCAGGATAGAATTCCTGAAGAAAGGGAGGCCATTTCAATGATTTTGCCTTCTAGAGTTGCTATTCTCTTTGTTTTGGCAATGACTGCCCTCTGTAACTGCAACATAGGCTTGGAAGCCTCATATTCCCTACACTTCTTCTCCCAATGGAATAGGGCTTTGGGAATGTCAATAGGGATTAGACCCACATATGCATCTATTTAGATTTCCTATTCATTGGTTTCCCTTGGTCCAGCCAACTCTTGAATATATTCATCCTGGTCATCGAGTTTGTTGGCCCAAGTTAACTGTCTATCCTGGCTATGTATTTTCTCAATCAATGCTGCCATTATTGTGAGGCTATTGTCTCTAGCCATGGTGAGCTCAGAAACACTCTGTGCTGCTTCTTTCTCTTTTTCTTCCAACAGTTTGGCTGCCTCAATTTTATGTGCCTCCAACTCTGCCTCTTTCTCAATTCTCTGGGCCTCTAATTCTGCCTCTTTCTCCTGGATGATCTTGTCTTTGCTTTGGAGTTCTGTTTGTAGATTTGCAATGATTTGTTTTTGCCCCATTTCCACCTCTACTCTAACCTTCTTGAGGTCAATAATAATCAAATTCTTCCCCCAGAGTAATCTCTTTGAATTTTCAATTTCTTCCATCAATTGCTATTCTTTTGAAATTTCCACATCCTCTTGATCAGAGGGATGAGAGAAGGTTTCTGCTTCTGCTTCTGTTTCTATGGTTATTGGCTGATCATCAGGGTTTTCCATGGCCATTTGCCTTATACTGCCAGTTGTATCCATTTGCCCTATTTCTTCTTCTTCTTCAGACTACCTGTCCTGAGCATCCTCTTGGGGTTCCTTTGTAATTTCTTTGCCTTTCTTCTTTTTGTCAGGAACAGGGGCTACAAATGAAGTTGCCTCCTGTGAGGACTTATTTACTCTGTGAATAACTGTGGAGGAGGTTGAAGGCTCAGTTTCCTCATCTTGGTGAGTAGGAGAATTCTCACCTCCCAGCTGTGCCATTTCTAGTTCTCTAACCTGGGGACTTTGCTCAAGAAAGTTTTGCCATAATTCTTCTCCATTGGCCTAAGATAGGAAGTGGTGTTTGACTACTAGAAAAATGAGGCCATGATGTTTCATGGGACCCTTATTTTGCTGATATCTATTTGTAGTTGCCCTGATGGTAGAATACAAGAAATTGGGAATGTTTATGCTAAACTCAGGGTGTGCATTCCCATGTCTTAGATAAATCAGCATTTTCATGATTGGTCCTAAAACTAAAGAGAATTGACCATCACAAGTAAAATATTTCATCAGCCAAGTGGCAACAGACTGCCAAGGGTTTGGAAGGGTAGACCTGAGGATTCCTTTGACTTCATTTTTATTTGAATGCAATTGAATTGCAGGTTCACCTCAAACAGAGAAATTCTTAATTAAATCAGTGTATAAGGTTTTCAAGTGATAAAACCTCTCACCTTGTTCGGGAAGTCCAGAAATGTGGCTGATAGTGGCTGAGGAGAAATTGATTTGGACTCCTTTGACAGCTATCTAGTTGTCCCTTAAATTTCTGAGGAATTCATCCATAACATCTTCCTGAAACCCTTGAAATTTTTCTAGGAAGTCTAACCATCCTGTAGCTCGTAGAATGGTTGTTGCAGCTTCATCCTGCAGAAGACCCATGGCACTTTCTGGCTCAGACTTGTTCTTGACCCCCATTGGTGAATTGATTCCACCTTCTATGTTTATTCCTCACCTCCTCAATCTGCAGTCTATCATTTCCTCTTATCTCTGTAGGCTCCGAAGGACTATTCAGTTTGCTCTATAGGCTCCGGAGGACTGGTCAAGTTGCTCTTTTCTTCAGGGTACTTTGGAGGTTCAAATGAGGAATGTTATGTTTCTCCACTTAGGCTTATGCAGATGAGTTAGAGTACCTAGGCAGTCATAAATGCGATAGAATGACAGGACACTCCAGAGGCAAGGTGGCAGTACAGCACAGATGGCGGCATGTGTGAATTTAGGAAAGAAAATGATGGCAGGAGGACGTGTCATAGTGGCAGCACCCAAAAGCAGAAAGACAAGACAATTGCTATTAATGATTAATTAAAGATAGAATTACCTAGATCAGTTTTAATGATGAGGATGATGTACATGGCAAAGATGCTACGTCGTTGCTGGAGACTGCACGCGTTGTGGCACATGAACAACTTTTGGTGGCTAGAGATGACGTCCACTACTCCATTGGTATGCGACCTGCAATCATTTCACAGAGTGGCTCAAGAATCCACGTTCCTCGGGGGATGTCAGTGCCAGCTTTGTGAATACTCCTACAAATGATATGTGTGCTAATTGAATTTATTTTTGTGATAAAGTAGAGGATGAGTCATGATGACCTCATCATGTGATGTGTCTACTTTACCACCTAGAGAGGTGGGTCCCCTCCCTTATTATTGAGACTGACTTCTTATTGACATAGCGTCAAAGGTGCTCCTAGTTTGAGAAGCATCAGAGTTGCATTTGGTTTGAGAAGCGATAGAGGTGCATTTGACTAACTCCCGGCACCTGATCACCTCTGGAGCTCAATTGTTTCAACTATCCTGAAGAAGGGAACCGCCATTTGGTGGTTTTCAACTCCCTTGGTCGAGAAAGACAACCATTTACTAGTTTTCCATCTTTCTCTATTTTTTTTTTTTAAGAAGGCAGCCATTTACTAGTTTTCAACCTTCTTTTTTTTTTCTTTCTTTTTTTAGAAGGCAGCCATTTACTGGTTTTCAACCTTCCTTTTTTTTAAAAAAAAAAAAAAATTCAATCCAACACTGTGACGGAGGAGGTATCCTTTGTATCAAAACACAAATCATGAAGAAACTCCTCTTTAGTAGATGGTCTTTTATAGAGTCTGATTCGGTGATCATTTTCTAAGAATGTGTCTATGCTTCCATTAATAGGTTCCAATAATATAGTTCCATTTTCAAGAACTTCCCTAATTTGATAAGGACCCATCCAGTGAGTTTGCAATTTCCCCTTGAACTCTTTGAATTTAGAATCATAAAGAAGAACCCAATCACCTTGTTGAAATGTCCTCCTCTTGATGTGTTGGTCATGCCATTGCTTCCTCTAGTACTAAACCAGTTATGTTTGCTAAATGGCCTCTGTCCGAATTTCATCCAACTCATTGAGCTGAAGAATTCTATTCTGCTGAGTTATAGACAATGGTAGTCCAACATCTAATACAGTTTTAAGTGTCTGGAGTTCAAATTCTATGGACAAAATAGGCTTTTTCCCATAACCAATTCATATGGTGAGAACTTTGTTGTGGACTTCCAAGTGGTATTGTAAGCCCAAACTGCTTTAGGTAATCTGCTAGCCCAATCTTTTCTGTTCATTACTACTATTCTTGTCAGAATATTTTTAAGTTCCCTATTAGTTACTTCTACCTATCCGTTTTCTTGAGGATGGTAAGGTGAAGATTTTATGTGCTTGACTTGATATAAATCTGTGAATGCTTTGATTACTTGTGAAGTAAACTGAGGTCCTCTGTTTGAAACTATTGATCTTGGGGCTCCAAATCTTAAGAAAATCTTATTGTAAAGGAAATTAGCAACTTTTTCTTCTCTGGAAAATTGTAATGGTTGAACCTTAGCCCACTTAGTAACATAGTCTGTGCATACTAGAATGTACTCCTTGCCTGATGATGGTGGAGAAATTGGTCCCACAAAGTATAGACCCCACTGCTCAAATGGTTCCATCATGACTTGAGGATGTAGTAACATCTCCTGGGTAAAGGTTGGTTGTCCCATCCTTTGGCACTGGTCACAGTGTTGCACATACTTCTTTGTATCTTTATGAAAAGAGGGCCAGTAGTAACCAGCTCTGAGGATCTTATGGACTGTCCAGTGGAAAGAGTAATGGCCACCAGATGGTTCATCATGACATGCTCTCAACACATCAAAAATCTCATCAGCCTTTAAACATCTGCGTAGAATGAAATTAGGACCACATTTAAAAAGTAAACCATTCAACCATTTGTAAGATAAACTTTCTTTAACTAAAAGTTTTCTTTGTTTTGAAGTAAAATGGGATGGATACAAGCTTGTAGCTAAAAGATTAGCTATGTCAGCAAACCAAGGTGTAGTAGAGGATATAGCAAAAACATGTTCATCTGGGAACTTGTCCTCCACTGGTTGGTTTTCTCCTCCTGTATGCAATCTTGATAGAAAATCAGCAACCAAATTAAACTTTCCTAGATTATCAACTATGGTAATATCAAATTCTTGCAATAGTAATAACCACCTGATGATCCTTGCACCCACTACTGGTTATTTCATTAGGTACTTGATGGATTCATGATCAGTGTGTACAAATATCTTATATCTAGTTATATAATGCCTGAATTTGTTTATGGCATAGATGATTGCCAAGAATTCTTTTTCAGTTGTTGTGTAGTTTCTTTCTACAAAGGTAAGGTTTTTGCTGATGTAATAAATGACATGCATACTTTCTCCTTCCTCCTTTTGTCCTAAAACTACCCCAATGGACTCATTTGAAGCATCAATCTAATGTGAAATGGCAAAGTCCAATTAGGTCCTCTCAAAATTGGTGTGACAATAAGCTTCTCTTTCAAGGTTTCAAATGTTGATTGACATTTTTCTGTCCATAAAAATTTTGTGTCTTTATTAAGCAGGGTAAACAGAGGAGCAGCTATTCTACTAAAATTTTCTATGAACCTCCTATAGTAGCCTGCATGACCCAGAAAACTTCTAACATCTGTCTGATTTTTGGGTGAAGGCAACTGTGTGATCACTTCTATCTTGTTTTGATCCACTTTGATCCCTTTCTCTGAAATGTGGTGTCCCAAAACAATTCCTTCCTCCACCATCATAAAGCACTTTTCATGGCTAAGGGACAATTAATTTTTCTCATAGCATTTTAGTAGTTTCTCAAGGTTTGTGAGAGCTTCTTCAAAATTATCCCCATACACAATAAAGTCATCCATATAGACCTCCATGCATTCATTAGCTAGTTCAGCAAAAATAGCTAAAACAAGTCTTTGAAATGTAGCTGGGGCATTGCATAGCCCAAAGGGAAGAACTTTGTAAGCAAAGGTTCCCCAAGAGCATGTGAAGGTGGTTTTGTCCTGGTCTTCAGGTGCTACTTGAATTTGATTATACCCACTGAATCCATCTAGAAAAGAGAAATACTTTCTCCCAACAAGGTTGTCCAGAACTTGGTCAATGAATGGTAAGGGAAAGTAGTCCTTTTTTATGGCCTTGTTTAGTTCTCTATAATCAATACACACACTCCATTTCCCATTCTTTTTAGGCACTATGACAAGGGGTGAGACCCATTGACTATCTAAAATTGGATATATAAACCCTACTTGAAGTAATTTCTCTATTTCAATTTTGACAATGTCCTTTAAAGCAGGATTCAATCTTCTCTGGGGCTGTCTGACAGGTTTAACATCCTCAGTGTATATATGATGAGTACAGATCTCAGGAGGTATGGCTTTCATATCTTGGTATTCCCAGGCAAAAGAGGCTGAATGGGAAATCAGAAGTTGGATAAGTTTTTCTTCTTGATTTGATGTTAACTGAATATTGATATTAAGTGTTTTCCCTGGTAAAATCATAACCTGTTTTGTGATTTGATCCATAGATGTAGTTAATCCATGCGTTAGAGTCATGGTATTGAGAGGACAAGAATGTGGAAGCAACATGTGGAAAGTGGCTAAGTCTCTGTAAAAGGTTTCCGCACAAGGAATGATGTTGGCGAAGGTACAATGAGAAGTAAGAAGTTCTCTCTTACAATCTTGGGCGAGTTCCATCACATCCTTATTGATTAGGATGTGAGTGAAGTCTTCTGTTGTATCATAGTATACTTCTTCTAATTCTCCCAAATGTTCCTTGATGGTTACCATAGCTACTGAGGCACTATTGTCATTGTTCTCTAGCTCATCCACCCATACTCTTCCTGTATAATGCATTGATGGTTTAGCTGGAGGATACAAAGATATTTTCTTCAAATCTATCCCATTAGAAATGACCATATCCCCAGTTCAACAATTAATAGATGCTACTATTGTAGCCAACCATGGTCTTCCTAAGATCAGTGGATAAGCATTTCTCTGGTTTCTAGGTTCTAATATCAGGAAATCCACTAGAAATTCCCATGAATCTATCATAACTCGTACATCAATGATTACTCCTTTTGGAACAACTACTGACTGGTCAGCAAGTTAAATAATTGTAGTTGTGGATTGGATACCTGATAGAGCTAGTTTGTTCATTGTGTGAACTGTCATCACATTAATTGTTGCTCCCAGATCAACCAGAACATTTAAAATTTCTACCCCTGAGATGAAAACAGTTATGACAGGATTTCCAAGGTCTCCATATTTTGGGAGGAGAATTTCTCCCATCAATAGATCCACTACTTTTCCTTCCACCTGTATTGTGGAGGGAAAGTTTTTCTTCTTGCCCTACGTTTTGATACAATACTGTTTAATGAACTGATTTAGTTCTGGTACATCTCTGATTGCCTGGAAAAGAGGAATTTCAATGTTTAGTTGCTTGATTTCTTGTAAAAGTTCTAATTTCAGGTTGGTTTGGACTTGTTTTTGTAAGATCTTTTTCTAGGGAACATACTATTTAAGTTGTTCTGGGTATGGTGCTAGTTTTTCCATCTCCGGAGCATCTCTGGAGCTCTTGTCAGAATTATTTTTAGGAATGTTCTCCGAAGTCAATCTTTTAGGAGCAACTCTGGAGTTGTCCAAGGATGATTCTTCTAGCACTTTTTCGTTAGTAATCTCCTTCGGGGGTTGAGTGGATGGATTTTTAGGTTCCTCATCATTAGTTACTTCAACTATAGTTAGAGGAGAAGGTCTTGGGAATGCTTTCCCAGAATGCATCTGGAGATTATTTGAATATATAGCATTAATTCCAGCTAGATTTTCTTACTCTGTCATGTAAATAGTTGCTCCCTATTTATTCCGTGGGTTTGGTATAGGCTGAGCTAGTAAAGGTGGTTGGCTAACTGGTTCATTTTGTGTTTAACCTTGTGTGTTGGAGGGTCCAGTTAGTAAAGCTTGTTGTTGAGGTTGAAAATGTTTAGGTTGTCCCTGGTATTGTTTGTTATATCGCTATTGAGAACCCCATTGAGGTTGCATGTTCTGTGATCCAAACTGTGGTGGCCACTGTTGATTTCCCCAAGGATGATTTTGCCAATTTTGGTTTGGCCAATCCTGTGGTCCCCAAGGAGGATTATTTTGAGGCCCATGCCAAGTTAGATTCCACTGGTTATTTCCCCAATTAGAAGAACCCATGTAAGAAGGTTGGTTTGGATACTGATTATAAGGGAAATTCCCAGTTTGTTTTTGTCCCACAGTTCAATTGCTCTTCTATTACATCATTCTTCTTACTCAATCTTTTCAAGGCTAGAAATTGACTACATTGACTAGGAGGATGTTCCCTATCACAAATCTGACAAATCTCTGATTTGTCCAAAGGGCATTCTCTCAACAGATGTTTGTTTCTACACCTAGGACAATAGATGGAGAGTGGTTCAGTTGCTTTGTTTTGATCAGTTGTTCTAGTTTTTGCTTGAATCCCATCCAATGTGGTATTTAATTGGACCAAAATGTCTATTTTTAGATTCGCAATCTTCTCCATCAACTGTCCTATTTCATTCTTCCCTTTAAAAGTTTTGGATGACCTCACTCCATTTTGGGTTCTAGAATAGTTCCTGCAGAGTTCTTCTATATCAGGTATTTTAATTTTGTTGATGTTCCCTTTTCCCATTAGATCCAGTGCCTGTTTTGATTCTTTATCCAATCCTTTTACAAACAGGGTTCTAGCCAAGGAGTGATCTATTGGGTTGCCATACCTTCTCAAGGCAAAATTAAACCTATCCACATAGTCCTCTAAGGTCTCTTCCTCCCCCTGCCTAATTTTAAAAAATTCATCATTTTTATTACTAGATCTGCAGTAATCTTGGTATTTTTCCAAAAACTCTGTTTCCATCTGATCCCAAGAATGAATAGAATTCTGGGGTAAACCCATAAACCATCTCATCGCAGAATCTTTCAGAGTTGAAGGGAACAGTTTGAGTTTCTGGTTATCTGATCCATAATCATAAGTCTGGCAGACCACTTTGAATTCAAATAAAAACTAATCTAGATCCTCATAAGAAAGTCCTCTAAAATTTGGCAAGTGTGCTAGTGAGATATTCTTCATAGGAGCATTGTCCCCAGCAGCCAAAACAATAGGATATGAGAAGGTTCTTAGAGCCAGATTTTCTTCTTCTTCATGATTATTATTGTCCACGTTTAGTACAGGTTCTTCTCCCTGAGGTTCTAAGAAATTCAGTTCTATCAAAGGATCTGCCTGAAACGTTTGTTGTAATTCCTAGATATAATCGGCAAATGGAATATTTGGAGGATCTAAGGGATTGTTGTTTTGAGGTGCAGCTTCCAAATTAGGTTCTAGGTTTCTCTCCTCAACAAGATCTTGTGCCACCCCACTGCTTTCCGTTGTGGCTTGTTGTTAGGGTGTCTGCTTTATATATCTTCCTTTTAAATCTCTAGCTCTAACCATACATATCTATCCTAAAAATTGTTTTAACTAAGTTTCCCTAATTAACACAAGATATCCCCAGCAACGGCACCAAAAATGACAAGGTGTCATTGTACCTCATCATTTAATTTGTTTTCAGATGTCAAAAATCCAGGGCCTGTGTCCTCGGCTGTCTGTAACTAGGGATTCTACAGTTACCAGTTTTCCTAGCTAATCTTAACAGCTTCTACTAATTTGAAAAGATTAATCTGTCTACTTACTAAATGATTTTAAGAAATGCTAAAATAGAATTAAACAAGAAATTCACTCAAAGCAATCTCAAAATAGTAACATGCATCTATCTATTAAAATCAGTAAATACTTTTCACAACAAAAATCTAAAGTAATAAAATAGTGGTAATAGCCTCCTGCCTTAGTGGTGAGAGTGGGCCCTTGTTCCACACCCTTGGCGTTGAAGGCTATAGTAGAGAATCAGCACAAAAGAAGATCACAACTAAATTCAAACCAATTCCATATGCTTTGCATTCATGAAAAATATTGCTATTACAGAACTGAGATTACCGAGAATTAGAATAATTCAATCATTGTATATTTCTTCTGTTGTTTCTATAAGTATATATGAAAGTGAGTGATGACATATCACTGATCTTATCTACCAGTTCTTCTATGAGATGGCATCCATCTCTTTATTACACTAGCTATCTAACTATAGAAAATAATCATGCAATAAAAGTAGACTTCAGTGGAACAGAAGTCCACTCAGAATCTAAGTTTGAGTCTTAATACATTTGGGCATCGAGACCCTAAAAATAAGGATATTGAATCAGTTCCATCTGTAACTTATGCAAAAACTTCAAAAAGATAAAACTCTAGCAGTTTAACTAAAGATGACCCTTCACCACTCAGGTGATGATTTGAGTGAAATGAGGGGTATTATGATCACTACTGAGAGTGCTTGGTCGGCAGCTTATACTGGAAATATGCCCTGCTCTTAGGAGGCGCCAGAGATATCTATCCATGTCTGCAGCTCCGGAGATTTGTCTGTAGCTCCAGAGATATGTTTGTAGCTCTGGAGATATCTGTAGCTTTCTTTGTTCAGCTCCAGAGATTGCGAGCCTTGGGAAGATGAGGCAGATGAGCTACCCTACTACTATCAGACAAGGTGGCTGATAGGATAGACATGGTTTATCTTGGAGAGGCAGGATTGTTAGTCGAGTATAGAGACAGTTTCGGAGGAGGCAGGGCATGCCACAAGGGCAAGCTCGATTTGCAAGGACTCATGCTGAGAGGTACAGATGGGGGCCGATGGCGTCCTACAAGGAGGCATTAGCAGAGTTTCGGTAGACGCCTTATGTCACCTGGGATATGAGGAGGGGGATTGCATATGCTGGAATGACCCAGGATTATGAGGATTGGTTCACTACCCACCCATTTCTGAGATATTCAGGGCATGGTGAGCTGGTGCCTCGTATAGACGAGGCAGATTCAGATGATGAGGGCCAGGTTGGCCAGAGGGGGAGGAGGAAGAGAAGAGGTGGACGGGGAGGCGATAGAGATGGTGGTGATGGTGGAGGAGGAGGAGGTGGTGGGGACAATGGAGGTAGACCCAAACAGAGGAGGAGAGCTGGGGAGGGACCTTCCTATGCTCAGTAAGCAGTGCCACCACAGGTCGCATAGCAGGCTCCACAAATACAGATGCCGCCACCTCAGCAGGTGGCATAGCAGCAAGGACCCCAGCCATAGTGGCAGGGACAGGCAGAGGCAGTACAGTGTCTAGCATAGTCAGATGCGCAGGAGAGGACCATAGACATGCTAAGGGGACAGGTCAGGCAGCTGCAGGCACAGCTTACGACGGTCGATGCCCATTGGGAGACAAATGCTGAGGTTATCGTGGGGCTCACTAGAGAGAGAGATATGGTAGAGGCACAGATACGAGTTATTCGAGTAGAGTGGGATACCGTTGTGGCAGCCCTGGGGACAGATGCGATTAGTATTTTTTTGGTTGGGCAAGTACACCAGGCACAGGCATAGCTAGCGCAGACATAAACACAGCTAGCACAGGTGTAGGGTGAGCTTGCCAGATCGCAGGCCTAGACATAGTATTATTGAGGTTTATATTATTGTGTCGTGCCAATTAGTCAGAGGGCTCTGAGCTATAGGAGCTAGTCCATGGCCTCCCAGAGAGCAGGTGGATTGAGGTCAGGAGCCTCCGTGATGGGCCCACAGCAGTCTAGGGCCAACGGAAGAGGAGGAGGAGACACTACTGGGAGCAGCAGTTCACAGTAGTAGGGATAGTAGAGAATTGTAGATTTTGGATCCTATGTACCTTTTTGATGGCTTAGATAGCCAGATACACTTATGTACCATTTTTTTGTATTTTGAGACATGTATCACCATCCATGGGATGTATTTATTGTTTATGACATTGATTCAGAGATGGACCACTTTGATATTGTACATTTGGACATGTTTTTATGATATTTATATGATGATGCAGCTATTTTGATGCTCTATATATGTATGAGTTATGATGCATTTCTATTGTATGATGTGATGCATGTGTTTATCTAATGTAGACTTAGATGTTTACTTGATGCTATGTGATGTTATCTAATGCAGATTTTCATATGATGCTATATGACCTAATGCAGACTTAGATGTTTTACTTGATATGTCTCTAATGTGTGTAAATGCAGATGGTATCTATATGATTATGCAATTTATGTGATGCACTTATCTATGTTTTTGATTGTTTTCTATTTGACACTATATGATGACTGTATATGCATGACCTGATGCACTTACTATGTATGTAACTGATTTAATCATGTAGATGACTATCTCATGTGATATGATATGCACAAATATGCTATGTTTTTGCGATGTCCAAATGCACTCTATCAACACAGAGATGATATAGATAAAAGATTGATTGAAAGAATGACTTGATAGAAAGACTCAGAAGCTTGACTTTGTATTGTTACTCTACATTATTTTGGATCTTTTATTGCATGGGATATGGATGTATGGATGTATAATGGATGCTTTACTTTTGACATCTTGATGGTGCAAGTATTTTGAAGTGCTTATTTCATCATTGGGCAATTTTTTTTGGGTACTTTTTCTGAATGTTGTAAGTTAATACAAGCATCTAGGTATAATTGAACCGAGATGACCTAAGCATCGCTTACATGGATTTTGATTTAGCAAATTAATACAAGCATCGAGGTATAATTGAACTGAGATGACCTGAGTATTTCTTGCAAGGATTGCCCCCTTTCATGTTAGACCTTGGATGTCCTCGATGATCTTTTGCCGATCATGTTGTTGGACAAGGCGTCACATTACTAAAGTTTAATCCACAAACAAAAAACAAAGAAAATAATCATGCCCCCATCATAGCATCTCTAGCTTTTGGCATCCTCAAGTAGCATAGAAAGGCATGATAGCAAAAAAATCAAGACTCTGTATTCTAACCATGTTTCCAATCCACAAAACATTTTTGCATTTAGATGTGTTTGTTTCTTACCATAATTTGGGTAAAATCATTTAGACTACCTTAGGTGTTTGTTTGCTTTGCTCTGGATAGGTTAATGTCTTGCGTCAGGATTTCTGCTTGAAAAGAGCGGGTTTTTTTTGCACTTGCTTGCCTGGTGAGAAGATTTCACAATCTTTATTGGTGAGACAGACCCTAAG
Source organism: Cunninghamia lanceolata (assembly GCA_027924645.1). NCBI lineage: Eukaryota > Viridiplantae > Streptophyta > Pinopsida > Cupressales > Cupressaceae > Cunninghamia > Cunninghamia lanceolata. The sequence continues at coordinate 2,599,009 of BSBN01001054.1, forward strand.
GGACTGACTTAGTGCCTTGGGGGCTCATTGCTAAATGGCCTTGCCTACATGACAACGCAGAGGCAACGTAGTTCAGGGTAAACCCTAATGGACCTAAGACCTAGGCGGTAGAAAGTGGTATGAACTCATATAGATAGAAGGACTAGACACGAGGTGGATGGGATAAAGGAGCCTCGGGGGCGCATTTGAGAAATGGCCTTGCCTACGTGACAACACAGAGGCAACGTAGTTCATGGACTTGGACCATGGATACCAACGAGAGACACTATGCTAAGCTGACACTGTGGATAGGATATGGGATAAAACCTTGGTAGACAAGGCAACAAAGAGATAGAGTATCAAGCCATGATAGGTTATCGTTAGGTTTTTATTATGGAATAGATATGGATTGAATGGGACATGAGAAAGAATGGACATAAGGTGATTGGTTTCCCAAAGATGGAGGAAGTGGTTTATCACAAGTAACCCCTGTTTACCAGTTTTCACCACTTGCTTTTATTTGTACGAAAGCTAGAAAGTAAACATGACGCCTATTTGCTAGGTTTTCATCATAATACCTATCCAAGGCACCTATTTTCTAGGTTTTCACCAAAGGACAATTTTTTTTGTATTTTTCTGATTTTTTTTATTTTTTTTTATTTTTCTAAAAAAAATTTTGTATTTTTTGCCTCCCTTACATTGGGGTTCTCCTAGGTATAGAACCGGTCAAGATGCATGCTATTGATTGGGTCATCTAACATCTCACCCTCTGATGTTGCTAACTGATATGCCCCTGATCCATAAGCAGTTACGGTCACATAAGGCCCAAGCCAGTTGGGTTCGAACTTGCCTTTCTTTTCCCTATCCTATTGATTGCGGGGATTCTCCTTAAGTATTAGATCTCCAACCTTAAAGACTCTTGGGCAAACTCTGTGGTTATAGCTTTGTGACATCATTTGTTGATATGCTTTGAGATGGTCAAAGGCTTTATGTCTCCTTTCCTCTAGCAACTCTAGTTCTTGCAATCTGGAAACTCTATATTCTTCATCTGATATGAGACCTTTTAACGACATCTTGAGAGATGGTAACTCAACCTCAATGGGGAGGATAGATTCTGAGCCATAGACAAGGGCGTAAGGGGTAGCACCTGTGGGAGTGTGTATACTGGTTCTATAGGCCCACAGAACGGGATTGAGTTGAATGTGCCAATCATGGCCAACATCGTGGACTGTCTTCTTGAGGAGTTTCAAGATGGTCTTGTTGGATGCTTCAGCTTGACCGTTGCCTTGGGGGTAATAGGGTGTGGAGAAACGGTGTTGGATTTTGAATCGGTCAAGAGTTCTTGGACATCTTAGTTTTTGAAGGGTCTTCTATTATCCATGATAATGGATGAGGGAATTTCGTATCTGTAGATGAGGTAATTTAGGATGAATGAGGAGATTTGTTTACCTGTGACGATGCTGAGGGGAACAGCTTCAATGCACTTGATAAAGTACTCAGTGGTGGGTATGATGAATTTGTGGTCGTTGGATGAGGGTGGATGGATCTTTCCCACAAGGTCAAGTCCCCATTGGCAAAAGGGCCAAGGTGTTGTCAAAGGTCTCAACTCTTAAGCTGGTGCATGTATCAAGTTCCCATGGATTTGGCACTGCTTGCACTTCTTCACAAACTAGTATGTATCTATTTCCATGCTTGGCCAATAATAACCTAAATGCATGAGTTTCTTAGCTAAGGAAGGACCGCTAGAGTGTGTTCTGTAGATCCCTTCATGTACTTCTTATAAGGTAGTTTGGGATTCTTCTCATTCTAAACAACAGAGTAAAGTACCATCTACACCACCTCTGTATAGGGTGTTTGCAATAATGGTATAATGAGAGGTTGGCGTATAAAGGTTCGTCGTTGGTTTGAAGATAAGTCAGGTGGGAGGGCGTTGTCCTTGAGGTAAATGTAAACCTTACCGTACCAAGGTGAATCAGATCCAACTAATAGGCATATGGAATGGGTCTTAGGAAGATCATAAGCTGGTTGCTAAATTGATTCCACTAAGAACTCATACCGTGACTTATTCTCTGGTATTTTGAGAAGAGAGGCTATGGTTGCCATGGCATCTACTGCTTTATTCTCAATGTGAGGTATCTGCTCAAAAGAGATGATCACAAAGTATTCCTTAAAGTCCTCGACCATGCGCTTGTATGGGACAAGCTTTTCATCTTTGGTTTGGTAATCATCATTGACCTGATTTATTACTAGTTGAGAATCACCGTAGACATGTAGCTCTTTGATTTTCCACTCTATTGCCATCTTGAGGCCAATGACTAAGGCTTCATATTCTGCTATGTTGTTGGTACATGGGAATAACAAATGGTAAGACTTCGGTATGGTGTCGCCATGAGGAGTTACAAACAATATTCCTACCCCTGATCCATGGTTTGTGTAGGACCCATCAAAGTAAAGTTTCTAGGAATGTGTTGATATATTGAATAAGGATTCATCTGGAAACTCAAATTGCATTGGTGTGGTGTCCTGTAGTGGTGCATTCGCTAACTGATCAGCGATGACTTGTCCTTTGATATCTTTTATAACTACATACTCAATGTCGTATTCACTTAGGAGCATTACCCATTTGGCTAGTCGACTTGTTAGAGCCTCTTTGCTTAGTAGGTACTTTAGTGGATCTATTTTTGCAATAAGTTTGACTGGATGTGCAAGCATATAATGTCAGAGTTTTTGGGAAGCAAAAATGACCACAAGACATGATCTTTCTATCTAAGAGTATTGCAACTCATAGCCCACCAATGTGAGACTTATGTAGTAGACAACTCTTTCTTTATTCTCATAATCAATGGTTTCCCTTGGATAGGAGGCATGAGGATAGGTGAATTCATAAGATACTCTTTTAGTTTGTTGAATGCCTCTTCACATTTTTCATCCCATCTGAATGGAATGTTCTTGTGCAGGAGATGACTAAATGGTTGACACTTGTGTGCCAGTTGTGATATGAATCTATGGATTGCTTGTAGATTGCCTTGTAGAGATCTTAGTTGAGTAAGAGTTTTGGGTGGTGGCATGTCCATAATAGCCTTGACTTTGGTGGGGTCCACCTCTATTCCATTTGCTGAAATAATAAAACCTAGGAGTTTGCCTGAGGTGACTCCAAACACACATTTCTTTGGGTTCAACCTTACTTTGAATTGCTCTAATCTCTGAAAGACTTTCTCTAACACATCCAGGTGTGATTCTCTTGTAAGTGATTTTGCTAGGATATCATCTACATAATCTTCCATGGTGACGTGCATCATATTAGGAAATATAGTGGTCATAGCACGTTGATATGTGGCTCTTGTGTTCTTTAGCCCAAATGGCATGACATTCTAGCAAAAAGTACCCCATGGAGAAGTGAAAGTCATCTTATGCTGGTCTCCCGGTGCTATCCCAATCTAATTATATCTTGAGAAGCCATCCATGAGAGATAGCATGGTATGCCCTACTGTTAAGTCGACTATGATATCTATATTTGGCAATAGAAAATCATCCTTGCGGCAAGCTTTGTTTAGATCTCTAAAATCATTGCATATTCTGACTCGGCCATCAGGTTTGGACACTGGCACTATGTTGGAGACCCATTCTAGATAGTTTATAGCTCTGATGAACCCTACATCCAGTAGTTTCTTAAGTTCTTCTTTTACAAGAAGTGTTATGTGTGGATGCATCTTTCTAAGCTTCTGTTTCACTGGTTTCACTCCTGGATCTAATGGAAGATGATGTAGAATCAAATCTGGATCTAACCCTGGCATATCTGCATATGACCAAGCAAAATTGACTTGTTTTCTCTTGAAGAATGGTACAAACTTAGTCTTCTCTGGTGGGGTTAGAGATTTAGCAAAGTGAATGATCTTAGGCCATTCCTTTGTTCCAATGTTAACAAGCTCTGTGGGTTCCACAACAATCTAAGACTTCTCCTAGTGCATGTCATCGAGGAGAGTGTCAAGCCTTCCATTGTCAGGTGTTACAGTTAGGTTTTCACCTTCGGATGTATCCTTTCTTTTTACTGTTTTGGGATCTAACACTGCCACAGAGTGGTTTTCACCGTCAGATCCAGTTTTCATTTTGATATTTTTGTGACTGGAAGGCTTGGCATCCTCTCTAAAATAAGTCACAGTATTAAGTTCAATAGCGAAACTAGCTTTATGATCTCCTTTGGGTAGGTGTTCCTTAAGTTCCATATAGTCAATATAGGCATCATCATTTTGGAACATATCTAGTTGCAAGGTTCCTCGTAGATCCCAGTCAATAAGCTCAAGATGCACAAGGGGGAGGGAGTCAGAGGATAGATCTAATTCGTTGATGGTTTGAATGGATATACTAGGAGTATTGGGAGGGAGAGTGTTCGGGATGGTACTTTCCTCCAAGTTATTTATCACGATAGAACTCGAACCTTCCTTGAAAGTTGTATTCTCAGGGATAAGCAAATCATACTCTAATAGTATATTCGGTAGCATTTGTCCCTCATGATAGGGGCTCTAAGTTTAAATGGCATCAACCTCTTTTTCATCATAGGAATGCTCTATCAGCTCATCCAACTCATATTCATTGGAATTTGTGTCACTATCCACTTGAATTGTATGGATCATTTCCACAAGACAAGCGTTTGCTTTAGCTTTACCTTTGTCCTTATATCCTAGGCCTTTTGTATTTCTAGCCAATGAGGATGAAGAAGGTTAAATGGGTTCTATGATTCCTTCTTTTCTTAGGTCGATGGGGCCTTGTCCTTCATAACCCATTCTATGTAGGATAGACTCACCTCACCCATAGATTTCTGTTGGGAGCCTAGGTGGTTCCTATTGTGTGCTCTCTTCTTCTTCAGTATAAAGCCATTATAGGATATCTCTTTCCTCTGTTTCATCTGATAAGGTCCCCCATTTTACAAAGGGAGCTGTGGGAGGTATAGGAGGAGCAGATGGCTTTGGAAAATGCTTGGGTCGACCAAAGGATCTAGGAGATAAAGGCATCTTCGCTAGATTGAGGTTGTGCTCTATGGAGTATTCCCCTACTCCTTTTTCTTTGATGGTAATTTTTTGCTCTTTGGGCTTTGATGAGGAAGCTTCAGAGGTAGAATTATGCTGTGGGGTAGGTGACGTAGATGCTCTATTGTTTGGTATGATGCAATCAGGTTTTGAAAGGATAGAGTTGCAATGCTGAAAGGGGTCAGGGTCACCTTCGATGGTGACTTGCTTGCCATTATGAGGGAATTTTGTGCATTGGTGATAGGTAGAAGGCACAACTTTCATGGCATGAATCCATGGCCTACCTAGGAGAATATTATAGGTAAGCTCCCTATCTAGGACTTGGCACACAACATCTTTTATCACCGGTCCCACTTGTATGGGTAATACCACTGTCCCTTTGGTAGTTCTCTCCTCTTCATCATAGGCTTTGATAGTAATCTTCTTCCTTGGATCAACTACGTTTTCATAGAACCCCAATGTAAGGACTAGCTTCAACGTGCAAATATTTAAACTGGCTCCCCCATTAATGAAAACCCTCTTGATGCAGTGCTTATGGATGAAGGCGACAATGTGTAGAGGGGTGTTATGAGGTTGAGTCACTGAGAGGTCATCTTGTTCGGTAAATGATATGGTACTTGAGGAGGTCAGATTACCTACCATGGCCTGAAACTTTTTTTAGGCTAAGTTAGTGGTACAATGGTTTCCACTAAGGCTTTATTGAGAATCTCCTTATGGGAAGGAGATAGACGCAACAACTCTAAGATAGAAATGTGGGCCGGAGTCTTCCGTAGTTGGTCTATGACACTATACTGATGGAAGTTGGACTGAGAAGGTAACAACCTTGGAGGGACGGTATTCAATGTGACTTTACCAGTGCGAGTAATGACACTGCAATCATTTCGGTTAGGCTCTGATTGTTGGTTGGGCGTGACCGCATTGATCTATGGGACATGCTCTGATATGGAATTGATGGTATAGTCAAATGGCACACTTGCGTAGTTGGCATTACTATTCCCACTATTCTAATTTTGCTTGTTGTGGTTGTTGTTGTTGCCGTTGTTGTTGCTGTTGTTATTGTTGTTGTTGCCGTTGTTGTTGTTGTTTTTGTTGTACGGCCTGTCATGATTGAGAAGTGGATCCTTGTAAGCCACATGTGTCTCATTAGAAGTATGTTGTTGAGTTCCTCCTTGATTTTGATCAAGCACATCTTGAATAACATGTTTGAGATGGATACAATTGTTGGTTGTATGTCCTCTTCCTCTATGATACTCACAATAGTCGGTGTCTTGCCAATAGTGAGGTTTGATTTGAGGTTTGTAATCACTTGTTGGCGGTAGAGAGATTTCATTGTTGGCCAATAGTTTCCTTAATGCAGATTCTTGGGACTCACCCAGCGTGTGAACTTTTGCCTTGGATTCAAGTTGAACCATGGCCTTGGCTCCCGAGAGAATGTTTTGTTGGGTGTAACATTGCATGCCTCTCCTTTGAGAGTGAATATTGGCTGTTGTTTGGGAGCCGCCACCTTGGCATCAACTACTCCATCGTTGATGACATTTTTGTTTTTAGTCCAAAACTTTGATTTGTCAGTCGTATAGTTGGAGGTAGGTGTGTCCTTGTATAACTTGATTTGCCCCTTAGCGATCATAGATTTTTTGATGAACAATCCCATTTCAATGACTTTTGAAAATGAAGTAGGGCATTGGATTTGTATTTGATAGCTAAGATCAGAGTTGAGGTTATGGACAAACATCTCCATTAATTGCTTCTCTGGTACATCATATGAATATTTACTTGCTAGTTGTCTCCACCTTTGTAGGAAGGAGGTGAATGATTCGCCACTCTTTTGCTTGGTGTTGCATAGGTCGAGCATGGAAACTTCATGTTCAATATTGTAAGAGAAGTGTGTGATGAATTTGTTGACTAACTCATCAAAAGTTTTGATGCCCAATGGGAGTTGTGAGAACCACTCCATGGCTTGACTACCTAGAGATCTAGGGAATAGTCTCATTAAGTAAGTCTCATTGTGAGCTACTTCCATGCATGTTGCATTGAATTCCCTAATGTGATCTCTAGGGTCCCCTTTCCCTTTGTACTTGTCAAACTTAGGAACTTCGAACTGAAAGGGAAATGGTGTCATGTTCAAACTTTTATCAAAGGGGTACGGTGCAATATCTTCCAAGGAGTAGGTTTTAGTGTTTGTACCCATCTTGAGATCAGTCATTTGCTACTTTAGACCCTCAAGTTGTTTTCTCATTTCTTCCATAGGAGTGCTTAGGTCTATGGCTTTCTTTCCTTTTTCGTTATTATCCTCTGCATTTGGGTCTATGGCTTTCTTTCTTTTTTCATGGTTACTCTCCACATTTTCTTGGATTGTACTTAGATTGAAATCTACGGGGAGTTTAATTCCAAGATTTGCAAGATGCTAAAAATACTTGTGAGGGTCGTCATCGAGGACTTTCTCTAGCAAGCATTGGAATTTCTGATCTTGGAGGGTTCCTTCATACTCTTCGCGAGAGATTTCCTCATCACTATCATGAGGGGTGATGATGTGGTTGGATGATCGGGCCATTTCAAGTTTCTTTTTGTACTAAGATCTAGTAAGAACCATGCAAGGTGATGTGAGATGAGGTGGGATGAAACTAGAGATTTTGGCAAGGTGTCAATCGAGACTGCTGAGAATAGGATATTTATGACAAGATTTGGACAAGGGACTCTTTCGATCAATGATTCCAAGTAAGACGGCCGATACAAGATGATAGCCACTAGTAAGGGTACTCGATACCTGTCTTACTGTGTAGGGACTAGTCGTGCACCAAGACCACTAGAGAAGTTATGTGACCTACTAGGGTTACTTGAATCCAAAGTGATACAAAAAAGGGGCCTATACTAATCTGATATGGGATACCTTGACCTTGGACTAGGAAGACTTGATAGAAGGTGAATGGGATGACCAACAAAAGAGAGACTTTGACGTGAAATGGATGGAAAAAGATTGCAAGGTAAGACCTGATCTCAGAATTTGGAACTAGACTAAAATGGGTACCCAAAAATAACAAAATTTTTCACTCAAAGATTGTGCAAGTGCTCACTGTCACGCATGTACCAGAATAGATGCATTGTAGAAACTGGTAAATGCACAGGAAGTCGACACGGAAGCACCGTACTAGTGAAAATCAAATGCACTGTAACAAGTATCAAAAGCACTGCAGGTCAGTATATATGCGCTGCAGGTCAGTACAAATGCACAGCAACATAGGACAGATGCGTTGCTCTGGTTTTTCTCAGTATTTTTGTAATTTTTTGAAAATTTTTTGATGTTTTTGGTACTTTGGTTGCAAGGTCTTTTTGATCTAATTTTTTGAAATTATGGCAAGAAGACATAGCAAACACAGAATATTTTTATGGTTTTTTATTTTTTTTGTGGTTTTTTTACTCTTTTTAGACTAAAAGGAAAAACAAGTACAATCCTAGGCTTCAAATGGATTACAGGGGTTTTTGGCCACTAGAACAAAAGGTGTTTAATGAAGGAAATTGTTCAAGTGGTTATACATACGACAGCACTACTCTCCGTTATGGAGTCTCCCAGCCTACAAGGGTTGCACCTTGGAGGGTTTTGGGGGAGGTTGGCTGTCAGTATAACACAACTTCACTCATTTTTTGAAGCTTTCGCTCCAAACACAATTTATTTATAGTGGCTTGGAAGAGCTTGGCATCTAGCTTGTTACCACTTAGGTTCGTTCCTACTTGGATGAATGGTATCCAAGAGCAGGCCCCTCTAAGGAAAAACACATGCAAAAATGATATGTCTCGCATTTTGGTCATCCAAAATAGGGGAGAGCATAGGCCTGGTATCATTCGTAAAACACAGAATATAGTGGTTCTTTCCCCTAGTTAAAATGAGAAAAACTAGATGAGCTATCTACTTGGGCAAGCACAGTATTTTGTTAACTTTGAAGTGATAACAAGATAGCAATGGTCCAGTTTTAACCAAGATAGCAATGATGAGTTCAATCTTATCCCAGATAGCATGAATTGTTAACTTTGAAGTGATGGTTGAGATAGCAATGGTTCAGTTTTACCCAGATAGCAATGATGAGTTCAATTTTATCTAGATAGCAATGAGTCGTTAACTTTGAAGTGATGGTCGAGATAGCAATGGTTCAATTTTACCCAGATAGCAATGATGAGTTCAATTTTATCCAGATAGCAATGAGTTGTTAACTTTGAAAAGATAGCAATATAGTAATGATTCAATGATATGCAAGATAGCAATGATTCAATTACCGCTTTCCTAGTTAAAACTATGTGAGATTTGCATGAGCATCCATTTTACTTTCCCGTTAGAAATCGAAGTGTGAGCTAACAAGTGCAACTATATGATTCTAAACCAGTACCTAGCTTGCAAAACAGATCAAGAGAGTTCCTACAAAAAGATGTCGGTGTTAGTGAAAACTTCAAGGAAACCCTAAAAATCACTGCCTAAAATAGATGCGCTGCTTCAGAGACTGAATGTGCAGAAACAGAGAATAGAAGCACCGTAGTACATGTGCGCTAAGATAGAGGTCAAAAGCGCTGGAAAATAGTGTATATGAGCTGATCTGATATATGCGTCGTATCTAGTGGTAAATGCGTCATAATAGAGTGTGTATGTGTTGCAGGAACGTATGCGTTGTAACAGACAGTATATGCATCAGAATAGAGACTGTATGCACTGCAGGAATGAATGCGCTGCAACAGATAGTATATGTGTGTTAGGATGTGTCAGATGCACGATTTCCTCCTATGTACGGCTTTCTAAGACACAAAAACTCAATTTTTGGGTTAAATTTGGGGCTAGGCCCCACGGTGGGTGCCAAAAATGTTAAGGGAAAATTAGATCTAGATGAATAATCAATAATATCAAATATCAAGATACCCAAAACTCAATGAAATGGTGAACAAAAGAGATTCAATAAAATAATGAACAATACAAAGCAAAACTCCTTTAATTCGTAGCTTCCATTGATTGCCTATCACAAATGATCTTGTCTATGAATATGGCCCTCAGAAGGTGCACTTCCTTGCTATGATTCCAAGATGTCAAATGGGAATGGCTATGATAATATCGTCATGAAGATGAGCTTCACAACAATGGTAGTAGTGCATAGTAACGAGTGTGATCACAAGCAATGAAGGAATTGGTGCCAAAGGCGCATTGTAATTCCTACAGAGTAACAATACTTGAAGCTTGGATGAATGAAATGGAAGAATAAGGTTCAATTTATAGACTTGAGAGAATGAAGATCAACGGTATAGAAAGAATGAGAAGATCAATGGTATAGAATGGTTGAGGAATGTGTGCGAATAAGAAGAAGACATGTGTCTTGCTATATTTTTCATGAGAGGAATTTAAAAAATAGAAGAATGAGTTAACTGAAGAGATAAAATCAATTAAAAGAATAGATCAATCAGTTAAGAGAATAAAACTAGAGAATAGAAATTACATGAGGATGAGAAGATATTTTAGCCAATTAAATAATTAGAATATTCAATTGCATGTGCACAAGGATTGAATTATATTTAGAGATAACTCAATTTAAAAGAAATGGACAACTTAAATAAATAATTGATTTATTTAAATTTAGAGAAGATATTATTGGAAGAAACAATTAAATAATTGATATTATTAATTTAGAATGATTTTGGAAGAATAAATAAAATATTTGATTATATTTTATTTTTAGATATTGAGAGGATTTAAATAAATTTGATTTGATTTATTTAAATTTGGAAGAAAGATTTGATTTAATTAAATAATTAAGAATTATTTAATTGTTTGGAAGAATTTAATTAAATAAAGGAATTTATTTAATTCTGACTTTAGAAGAGGTAATTAAATATTTTGATATTTAATTAACTTAGAGGAATATGAATCAAATAAATAAATTTGTTTATTTATTTATTGACAGAAGAATTAGAATGAAATAAATATTAAGAATATTTATTTAGACCGAGTCGTGTCATTTTTAGGCGTATACACCAACCACTATGTTATGTCCATGGTGACAGGTTCTAAGAAATCTTTCAATGCCACTAAAAAATCTAGATCCTCTAGATACAAATGTTTTAGTTCTTCAAACCCAACAACTTCAATTCTCATCTCCACCAACAAATTTTTCCTCCTCCTCAAGGCATCTGCAACTCTGTTAGACTCCCCACTTCTATGCTTCAACACAAATGTATAGCTTTGAAAAAACTTGACCCATTTCAAATGTCTTTGATTCAACTTCACTTGGCTATTCAAATATTGTAAGGCTTAATGATCAATGTACAAAACAAATAACTTTGGAAAAAGATAATGTCTCCATTTCTTTAATTCTTGAGCAATAGCATAAAATTCCTGATCATAAGCATAATACTTCTTCCTAGCATAATTGAGTTTTTCACTAAAATATGCAATGGGTCTTCCTTCTTAACTTAATACAACTCCTATAGCACTACCACTAGCATCACAATCTACTTGAAATAACTTGTTAAAATATGGAAATGCTAAAATAGGTTGCTCTATAACTTTTTTCTTCACAAATCAAAACTCTTGGCTACCCCTATAGTCCATTTAAGTTATTTCCTATCTCCTCTCATTGTTTCAATTAAAGGTCCACATATGCTACTGAAATTCCTAATGAACTTTCTATAAATAGTAGCCAATAAATAAAATGATCTTACCTCAATAATACTCCTTGGTGTAGGTCATTCTATGATAGCCCTTACTTTCTTTGGATCCATCCTAAGACCCTTGGCTGAGATCACAAATCCTAGCGACACTAACTCCTTCATAAGGCTACACTTCAAATTTATCAATAGTTTCTCTTCCCTCAACCTCTCAAAAACTCTACAAACATGCATCAAATGTTCCTCCAAGGTTTTGCTTAAAATTAGAATATCATCCAAATAAAAAATAAAAACTTACCAAAAGCTTAGTTTAGTACCTCAATCATGAGCCTCTAGAAAGTGCTCGGTGTATTAGCTAGTCTGAATGGCATTACTAACCACTCATATAGTCCTTTTGTCTTAAATGATGTCTTCAACCCCTTCCCATATCCCAATCAAGTGATACCTGCTCTTCAAATCTATCTTTGTGAAGTACTTTCCTGTGCTCAGGAAGTCCATGATATCATCCATCCCTAGAAAAGTAAATCTATACATGATTGTGATTTTGTTGATGGGTCTGGAATTGATACACATCCTCCATTCTCCATCCTTCTTATGTGCTAGTATTGCAAGTACTGCACATGGACTCAAACTCTCTCTAACTAACCTATTTTTCTATAATTCTTGAACTTGTTTGTTCAGCTCCTCATTTTCTAAAGTAGTCATTTTATGGGCTACCTTGTTAGGCAAACTAGATCTTGGTATCAAATCCATCTGATGACTTATGCTTCTTGATTTGGTGGCAAACCTTCAGGTACATCATCTAAAATAATATCTTTGAATTCATCCAATATATCTACAATTTTTGTAGGTACATCTTCTCCTTCCTCTTTATTGTTTTTAGGAATCAAGGCAAAGCACCTATGTTCATGCTTCATTCCATCCAAAAAATTTCTACCATCTACCAAACAAATTCTAGCATTACTATATACCTTTTCCTCTACTTCTCTCATAGGTTTCAGATTATGTTTTACTCCATATTTTGTCAAAGAATAGGTGTTAGCATGGCCATCATGAATAGTACACCTATCATACTTACATGACCTTCCCAATAACAAGTGACATACATCCATTGGCATGATATCGCATAACACCTCATCATGATAATCTCCAATCTTAAACTTTACCAAACACTATTCATTAACCAAAGCCTTATGATATTTTTGCAACCAATCAATCCTATAGAGATGTGGATGATGTATTCTCTTCAAATTCTACTTTATAACCATCTCTTTAGAGACTAGATTGTATGTACTTCCACTATCAATAATTAAAGCACAACACTTACCTCCTAATTTACAACTTGTTCAGAATAGGCTCTTTCTTTGTGTTGGTTCTTCTTTTCCCTCTTCTTTTAATGAGGCTCTTCTGATAAAAAGAGATTATCCTCTTTCTACATCTTCTTAATGTTTAGATCTAGCCTCCTCATCAGCATGGGAACTCTAGCATTACCCTTTGGTCTTCTATTTGTTCCTCTCTAATTATTTTGATAGTCATATGCTCTATGCCCTTCTTCACCGCATCTAAAATAGGTTTCTCTAAATCCTCCTCTTCTAGGTGCTCCTCCAAATCTACCTCTTCCTTTCTGGTACCCATCATTTTGTCCTTGAGGGCAATATGCATTTTCACCTTTGTTATTTTGAATGGTGCCTGCATCTTCATTCTTCTTTTGCTCATCTTATTGTCCACAACCCCATATGGCCTTCCACTAGTTCTTCCACCATGACCTCTTCTTCTTTGTTTATTCTCAAATTTTCTATCCAACTTTTCTTCTACCTTCATTGCAAATTGATATCCATCTTCAATAGTTGTCAATCTGACCAGGCTTACTTCTTCTTGGATACTAGGTTTCAATCAATTGATATACTTGGCTACCTTCTCTTCATTAGCCTTTGTGTGACCTCTTATGACTTTGTAAAACTCTTTAGTATATTATTTTATTGTCTTGTTCATTTGTCTCAGACCTTGCATTTTCTTCAAAAGTTCCAAGTCATAATCCACAAGAATAAATTGTCTCTTCAATTTATCCACCATTCTATCCCATCTAGTGATCTTCTCTTTTCTTCTTCAATTTTTTTTAACTGCACCTCCTTCCACAAAATTCCAATATGACCTTTGAGCTTGGTCTTAGAAAATTTGACCCTCTTAATATCTTCTATTTATTCATATTCAAAATATTCCTCCATATCATTGATCCAATCTATCAATTCTTCCAGATTGACTATCGGGATATGTAGAGATATTTATCTTTGGCCTTTTCCCATTTTTTGTTATGGCCTTCCATAGTCTAACTTGTTCAAGTTCCACTTCTCACTCATTTTCTTTAGATTGTGCATAATCTTCATATTTGTTTTCATCTCTCATTCTCAGTTCAAACCCTCTTCTCAGTTCCTCTTGGATTGCATTAATCTGCCTTTGCAGAGATCTAAACCCTTCTTCTGTCACAACAACATTTTTTCCACCATGATTTCTTCATGGAGGCATCTTGATTTTTTTATTCTTTCCTCTCTTACACTTAATGTAAAAAATTCTTGAGTGCAAAGCTGCCTCAAATCAATGGTTCTACTTCCACCTTCAAACACATGATCTCAAGGTCCTTACATAAACTGCCTCACTATTCAGTGATCTGTTTATACACTCAAGATAACCTAGCTCTAATACCACTTGATGAAGGTGTGCTCTACCCAACACACTCACAACAACAAAAAGAGAACAACAATTATTTATGTGGGAAACAACCCTTCCGAGAGAAAAACCCCACACCAAAAAATGACTCAATATATTATTCAAAAATCTTGACAAGATTACAACATGCTTACAGAGCAAGCTTCAACAAGATTTTCACTAAACAAAACTCTAGAGGAAACTTAGCATCTATCTTACTCTCATCCCAACCTCTATCTCAAGCACCTGATACATAGGAGATACAATACAAGAAACTGTCAACAGTTAGTATAAAACCATGAGCTAAAACCACCCAAAAGTGGTACCCAAATAATCTCCACTCAAAGATGCCTTATGATGTGTCAAATCACAAACCAACATATGTAACATCTCCCTTTACAGCACTTTTAAGTGTCCAACATGTTTTCACATTTCCCAAAATAGGAGGCCCAACTTCCGGAGGCCATAACTTTTGATTGAGGTGTTCGTTTGACAAACTATTTGATCCATCAGAAATCTAATGAAGAGATATATCAAGCTATAACCCACTTTACTAGTTATGATAACGTTCAAGGCAAATAGGGGCCTCTAAGTGCCTCAAAATTGATTTCAAAACATTTATGAGAGTTTCAAAAATGGAAACTTTAATATCTTGCAATCTAGGCATGATCTTGGGTAAAACTCACCCAGAATGTTTATTTGGCAATTTTGTAGCTTTTGAGAAAATTTCAGGTCCATCTGTGCTCAAATGTAGAATTACTAGAAATAGTAGGCCTTGCCATTTTTAGCCCTTTTTGGAAACTTTGAATGTTCCAAACCATTCTTCAAGATAATGGATATTGCAAAAACCAAAATTGGAAAGAATAGAAAACAAAATAATTTTTTTAGGGTTATGCAAGATTTCTCTTACACCTATGGATGCTCCTACATCAGTAGGAAACTTAGGTGACCCTACAACTTAAGGACAAGTTACCCAAGTGACCTTAGGATCTCTTGAGTGACCCCACAATTTAAGGACAAGACACCCCAGTGAGCCTAGGGTCTCTCAAGTTACCCTCCTATTGAGGATTTGTAAAGGGTTGTTTCATAATTGTGAAGTCCAAGAATTTAGTTCAGAGGCTAAAAAAATGGTCAAGGGGCGAAAAGACTAAGGGACACATCATCAAGTGTGAGATTGTTTAGAGGAGTGTCATTCACACCTTCATGGGCCATGAGCTAGACCTCCATATCATCATTGGACTTCCATCTAGGCTTGTGTACTTTTTTAGTGCTTACATATTGTCCCCCTCAGGGAAGGTAGTCTACATAGAAGGTAGGTACCATTCCCAAAGCATGGCTTCATGGGACCCACACTTACCTATACTTACCTTGGTTATTGTACCACATCTAGACTTAGAGATTGATAAAATGATTCATATGTGAGTTTGATAATTGATTAGATCATAATAAGTACAAAAATGAAGACAATAGATGTACCTTTGATGCATGAGTTTAATGTTTACCTTTGTTGTCTCACCTTGCCACAATGACCTACAACATGATGAAATAAAATGCAATATGAGGATAAAATCATACTCTATAAAAGAAAACTAAACAAAATAACAACTATTACAAAATTAAAACTCAATGAGAGAGGAGAAGAAAGAGGAAAAATGAGAGAAAGTGATGAACTTGTTGTTACCTTTCACAACATGCCCTTATTTTATTGTCAAAATTGGGGACCCTGTATTTTGTTTTGGCCTTTTATCCATTTTGGCACTTTAATTTCTGAATCAATTTAGTTTTCAATTTTATTAACTCTTTGGATGGGCAAAAACTCATTAGGGAGCATTCTGAAATGTATGAGTCTTCAATTTTTATTAGAAATGTTTAAAAATCGAAAGGTTTGTATTATTTGCATGTTGTAAACTAGGCCTGATTTCTAATTTGCAAGATACAAAATGGAACTAAACTCTAGTTTTTAATCCCACCCTATGCACAAGTTTTTCATGCATGTTTGTTTTTATCCTAACACTTCATTATCATGACTCTTTATCTTCATTTTGATGATTTTCCTACCATTTGCACCTACATAAATTTGGTTTTCTTGATATTTTTCACCATGCATGATTCAATTCATCTTTCAAGTTGGTTTGTATTAATTTTCTTATTGATTGGGATTTGTTTTTCACCTCTTTGGGTAGGGTTTTACTACAAGTTCAAGTATTTCTACATGATTCTGATTTCTTCAAGGACTTGCATCTTGAATGTGTGTTAGATGTAACACTTGGTGATTTTTCTCATTTTTAGCATCCTTTTGATTGTTTTATTAGTTGATTTTGAGATTTTGGAATGATTTATTGAAGACCTAGTTCAAGTTCAAACTCCCTAAATTTTGTATAATTTTCAAGTTACTATGCATTACAAACTAGATATGAACTCTAACTGACAATCACACTTTAAAATTTGTAAGTTTTTGTGAAATGCAACTGGAGTTTGAACTTTGGTTTCACATTGCATTCAAAAATATTTTGTAGTTTGCAACCTTTTGTAAAATGCAACTAGAGTCTAAACTTTGGTTGTAGTTCAAAAACCCAAAAGTTTTTGCACTTTGCAAGTTACCGCACGTTACAAACCAGATGTGAGCTCTAGCTGACACTCATAGTTCATTTACAACTTGTAACTTTTTGCATAATAAAAATAGAGTCTAAGCTCTAGTTGTATTTCACACTTCACATTCATTTTGCAGTTACAACATTCATGTAAACTACAAATCGGACCCAAACTCTGGTTTGCAATTTGCAATTATCTTTCAAAATCTAAAAATCTCCCAAATGATCCTAAGAGCTTAAATTTTTTAGGGAAACATATTTTTCATCATATTAACCTATTAATTGATGCAAATATGTGGTTTTTAATTAATTTTTGTATCAATTGCATCTTGTAAAATAACAATTTATGTATGAATACTAAGGCACATCCAGCTATGGTAGGAACTCTAATCGGGAATGTCTTCACCAACTTAGATGAAATATGAATATAAAGGTGTGGTACTACCTTCAAATCTAGTATCAAACCTAGACACCATTTCTAACATAGATTTTAGGCATGTGGGACTAGAGGAGTTTCACAAAAGACTGCTAGAAAGTAAGAAAACAAAAATTTTGCAAAACATTAAATTGAGTAGCCTTGTTGACAATGCATTATTTTTGGTTTTAGTCCAATCTCCATATCTAGTCATTACATGCACAAGACTTTACAATAATAAGGATAAGGTGGTTGGAACAATCGATGGAAAGGTGATCATGCAAATTTAGCCATCTAACATCAAAGAAATGTTGAACCTACTACCAAGGGATGTCTTTGTCAAAATAACTAGGGATTCTTACTAAGTGTTCTTCGAGGCTTATGTTGACCAATGCATAGATGTCATAAATAAGAATTGGTTAGCTAAACCAAGGGTAGTGATCTCTACGTTGCTAAAGAAGTTATTACATAGTGAATCCAAAGAGGGAATCAATGACACAATTACTCTCTTGAGTTAGGTTGTAGAACTCAAAATTACTAAGGAGTTTCATCCACAAATGTTCCAATTTATTTCCAAAGTCATTTTTGGAAAGGAGTTAATTGATTGGGAAACACTCATGAGAAACAACATCCATAATAAAGACACTTAAGTTAAATCTTGGGTAACAGTTTGCTTAGTGATCTGATGGAGGAAGGTAGCAATCTATAGAAGAATGGTGGGTTTGTTGATGGAGGAAGCCTGGCAGAAGGTCATCTAGCTAACGGGATGCAGTCAGGCGAGGAGGACTCAGTTGTCAATGTAGTTCTAGATGGGACTAGGGGAGGGGATAATCCCCTGAACCCAAGTGGTATGTTAGCAGGTGAGATACCCAAGGTTATTGACTTAGAGCTCTATGATGAGGGACAAAAGAGTGCATAAAACCTGGAAAAGGACCTCTTCTCAAAGGAGCAGGGTAATTGATGGACAACTCTTTTCAGAGCATGCCCTAAAGGGAAAGGTGCCTCTGAACTAACCTGGCTCTCCTCGAACCCTATTTCAAGTGAGTGCTCTCTTTCTATTCCTGATAGTATCATGGATAAAGGTGCATCTCTAATAGAGATTACTTTGGTGGGTAAATTTCTAGGACCGAGACCAAATGTCAAGCTAGTCCAATCTTGGGCCCTTAAGAAATGGAGAAATAAAGGGCAAGTGGACATTGCTGCTCCAGCCAAGGGTTTTTTTTCTTTCTCCTTTTCTTATGAAGATCTTTGCAATGTGTTAGCAGGGGGGCCTTGGTTGTTTAGAAAATCAACCCTTGCTCTGAAGAAATGGGAACCAAGATTTGATGCTTCTAAGAGCTCTTTTAATGTAGCTCTAGTTTGGGTGTAGCTACATGGGTTACCCTTGGAATTTTGGGATGAAGAAGTTTTTAAGGGTATAGTGAGTGTGTTTGGTCATCTCCTAACCATCAACTCTATGACTACTAATAGACAACATATGGTTTATGCCAGGATCTATATGTGTGTGTGGAGCAGATAGAAAACCTATCCACCTCTATTAAGCTTATTTCTAAATTTGGTGAATGGGTCCAATTTGTGGAATTCGAATCCATCTTGTTTGCTTGTTTTCTCTTGTTTTCCCTAATAAAAACAAGAAAACCATGCAGAGCTTTTGGAAGGAGAAAAAAGTTTCTGGGCTAGCCCCTAATGTTGAGGGGGCTCCTGCAGCCCCCAATAGCAAGGAGTCAGGATTTATAGCCTTGGCTATAGCAGAAATTCATCACAAGGGGGTTCAGGAAAATCTCAATGTTTTGGAAATGGAGATTTTTGTCTCAAAAAGAGTAGAGGATGAGATCTAGGAGGGACAGAAAATTTTGGATCCATCTAAGCAGCCCCTGGTGGGAAGCCCCCCTGAGGATCTAAATGAAATGAGTAGTGGGGAGGTTCTAATTTAGGAAAATGAGTCCTTTACAGAGGACCCTATCAAGGAGACGAGAGCAATATCCTAGGATTCTTTAGCCCAAGGTTAGAGTGATGGAAGCAGGGGGAAAGGACTCGGTTGTCTATAAGGAGAGCCAGGCAGAGGAGCATTTTGTTCTAGTTAGAGGGAAAAAGAAGAAGAAAAGCTAGTCTTCACTAGTAGCTAACTAGAGAATGACCACTAGAAATAAGATCAAACTAGATTGTGGCTCAGAATAGAAAACCCAAGTAAGATTGTCCCAAACAAAGATTAGGGAAAGAGAAAGTCAAAGAGATATTGCAGGAGGGGTTCAAAAAACCTTGTTTGATATGTGTTCAGTGGGAACTCCCAATCAATTTTTATGAAGATTGTCTCATGGAACATCAAGGGGATGAACAACTCTCACAAACAGGACCTCTTGATGAATTTGGTTCATGATCACAAACCTGATATTGTGTTGATTTAGCAGATGAAAATTCAAACTGAAAAGCTCATGGTTTTGAAGAACAAAGTCTTTAAAGATAGTGGTTTTCAAGAGTTTAATGTTGATGGGGCTTCTGGGGGGATTGCTACTTTTTGGAACCCTCAATATGTGAGGGGAGAGGCTCTTATGGAGGATAATAATCATGTTTCTACTCAGTTTGTCCACATAAGGGATGGGTCCTCTTGGATTATTTCTAATGTTTATGCTCTTAATATTAAAAATGCTAGGAAAAAACTTTGGAATAGGTTGGGTCAGTTCAAAAGTTGTTATGTTAAAGTTAAATGGCTGGTTATGGGAGACTTTAGCATGCCTCTCAAAGAGAATGAAAAAAGGGGTGGTTCCCAATCATCTAAGGACAATAGAATGGATCTAATGGAGTTCATTAATGATTGAGCCTTATATGATGTGGAGCTCCAAGGAGCTGAGTTCACTTGGTCTAATCATAGAGTGGGAAAGGACCTTATTCAGGTTAAACTAGATCGAGCCACCATCTCTATGGACTATTTTAATGAGTATTCATGTTCCTTATCAGCCTGGACTAGATTAGGTGAATAAGATGGGTAAGAAAAATAAGTTCCCATTTAGATTTGAAAAAAATGTGGCTCAAACATCCAAATTTGCAGAACAAAATTAAGCAGTGATGGTAGATTCTTGTGGAGGGATCAACTATGTTCAAAGTACCTAAAAAGCTGGTGAATGTTAAGACTAACATACAGAAATGGAACAAAAAATCCTTTGGGAAGATTTTCAAAAATAAGGAGATGATCAAAGGTAAACTGGATGCAGTTCAGCAATAGATTCAAGTGGGTGGTATGGATAGCTCTTTACAGGCTCAAGAAAATGACCTCTTATCTAACCTGCATGATATTATATTCAAGGAAGAAGAATTTTGGAAGAAAATATCTAGGGAAGTTTGGATTAGAAGCAGAGATCATAATATGAAATTCTTCCACTTATCCACTATGAAACACAAAATAGCTAATAGGATAAGTATTATCCAGACTAATGGAATCAAAATTTAAAAAGAGGAGCTTCAAAAGGATATAATGGGTTTTTACTCGTGTTTGCTTAAGGTGGATCAATTTCTATCTCAGAATGTGGAAGATTAGGTTCTTGAGGTCATTCTAGACATTCTTTCTATTGAGGTTAATAAAAGATTAACATGCAGTCTAATAAAGGAAGAGATTCGACTACTTGTCTTCTCCTGTGAGGGAAATAAGATGTCAGGTCCTGACGACTTCCCCCCATTCTTCTTTCAATCTTTCTAGGATATTGTTGCTAAGGATGTGCTAGAGACCACGAAAGAGTTTTTTGGCAGTAGAAGGTTGCTTAAAGAGTTGAACACAACCTTCCTTGTTCTCATTCGGAAGAAACCTGGAGCTAACTCCTGACTTTAGACCAATAAGCCTATGTAACTCTCTTTATAATATTTTCTCTAAGGTTTATGCTTCAAGACTCCAGTTGTTTCTCCCAAAAATTATTTCTTCTCAACAAAGTGGCTTTGTGTTGGGCAAACAGATTCTGGACTTGATTAAAACTATGCATGAAAACATCCACTTGTTAGCAGAAAATAAGAAGGAAGGGTTTTTCCTCAAGTTGGACCTTCTAAAAGCTTATGATAGAGTTAATTGGAGGTTTTTATTGAAGGTTTTATCCAAATTCAGTTTCCATCAAAAATTTATGGACTTGGTTTCTCAGATGATCTCTTCTCCCAAGTTTTTCGTGCTCATCAATGGTTCTCCTTTTGGCTTCTTTAGCTCTTCATGGGGGATTAGACAAGGAGATCTAAGCTCCCTGTTCATGTTTATCATTATGGTGAAGGCTTTGGGAAGGAACATTCTGAAGGTTGTCTCTAATGGTGTCTTGCAGGGCATTCATCCCTCATCAGCGGGCTGTCCTTGTTCCCATCAATAGTTTGTCGATGATACCATAATTATGGGAGAAGCATCTTTATCTAAAGCTAGGAACATAAAGAAAATCCTTTATAGGTATGAAGAAGCCTTTGGTTAGAAGATAAGTCTTCCCAAGAGCACATTATTCTTCATGAATACCCCTAGACTGAGGCAAGAGAAAATTACAAAAATTCTCCAATGCAAAGTGGAGGCTTTCCCTTCTACTTAATTAGGCCTGCCCCTGTATGAGAAGATTCTTGAATCTTTTTGGATGGGGTTGGTTAACCATTTTCATTCCAAACTAGCTAGTTGGAAGGGGGCTTTATTAAGCCAAGCTGAAAAAATTAGTTGATTAAAGCTACTCTTCAAAATATGCCAATGTATGCTATGAGTCTATTTAAAATTCAAGGTAGGTTTATGGAAAAATCAAGCAGATTTAGAGGGAATTTCTATGGATGGGAACAAAAGAGAAAAAGATCTCTCTAGTGGTCTTGGATCTAGTTTCTAAGCCTAGAAAACAAGGCGGACTTGGCATTAGGAAAATAAAAGAGTTTAATCAAGTCTTAATGGTGAAGAATGCTTGGAGATTGATCAATGAGAAAAATGAATGAACTAATATATTTAAACATAAATACGTTGCTGGCCATCACAACTTTTGTGAGATGCTAGATCTAGACAAGGCATCTTTGCCTACGGGCTCTAGTCTCTAGAGAAATATCATGGACATCAGAAGTTTAATTAAACTTGGTATCAAATAGAAGGTTAGGAATGGAGTCTCCATAAAGTTCTGGGAGGATCTTTGGTTTGGTGATGTCCATTTGTTTGATCTTGAGTGGGCCAGACCTATCAAAGATTTATGCCTCAGTAGGCTGGGTCTCCGGGTGACAGATTATATGAAGAATGGGGTTTGGAAGAATCTCTCTAAGATTGACCCTATTCTAGCTGATCTCTAGGTGTTCTTATCTCAGTTCCACTTGCTTTGTCCTCTAATGGTTGATGAATTAGTTTGGAATCTTTCCCCCATGGGTAACTTTTTGGTGGCTTCTAGGTTTAAGTTGTTGCTTCCTATGCAGCTGTCTCCCCCTTTTGGGAAAAACTCTGGATGCCAGCTCTCATTCCTAAAATCAATATCTTCTTCTGTCTCATGGCTCAAAACAAGGTTCTAACCATTGACAATCTTTGTAAATGAGGATTTTCCCTCCCTAATAGATGTGTCTTGTGTTTGAACCAATTGGAGTCTACGTACCACTTTTTAGCCAGGTGTGTCTTCTCCAGGGTTATTTGGGGCAAGATCCTCTCTCTTTGGAACTTAGATTGGGTGTTCCCCAACTCCTTTCAGGAACTAATTGCTCAATGGCTTGCCCCCTCTTTGAACCCCTCCTTGAAGCTTCTATGGGCCCTCATTCTACCCCATGTTTCTTGGGGTGTGTGGAAAGAGAGAAACAATATGATCTTTTATGAGACCTCAGTGCTTGTTGATGGATTTTTGGAGAAGATTCTAAGAGCTATCAAGGAAAACTTTCTTCAAGGAGTGGCTGATAAAAGTCATAATAGCCTGAAAGTGGATGTCTTTGATTATGATAAGCAAGTTTTAAAGTGTTGGAACTTATAGTATGATATCTCTATTATGTTCAAGAAGATGAAAAATGGTAGAGATAAGGTTGCTTGGAAAGCCCCCCCAGTGGGATGGGTTAAGGTCAACTTTGATGGGGTGGCTAAGAGTAACCATGGGCCTGCTGGTAGCGAGGAGTGTTAAGAGATGAAAAATGTGGGTTTATTTTGGTTGTGGCACTCCCTTTGGGTATCCAATCTAATCACTATGTCGAGGCTATGCTGGCCTACCATAGCATCAAATTAGCCTATACAAAATGGTATAAGAGAGTGTGGATAGAAGGGGACTCCCTAAACATTATAAAGTGCCTAAAGGAAGCTCAATTTCCTAGTTGGACCATTCAAATGCATGTTAAAGACTCGATCCCCATGATCAATTATTTTGAAGAGTTTTATATATCTCATATATATTGGGAGGGAAATGGCATTGTCGATGTCATGGCTAATGAGGGGGTCAATACCAATGTTCGTAAACGATGGGAATTGTACTCCGATTTGCCAAGCAAAGCTCAATCCATTATTTCCAATGAGAGCCAAAGAGGATGAGTTAATTGTTTTTATTATGGAGGCTAATGTCATGATTACTACCCAAAAGACCACATTCTTTTTGGGTGATCCAAGGACTTTCCTTTTCAAAACCTGTTGGTTTGTGTTTAACCTTTTGCAAAAACTGTGTTGGAAAATTGGTAAAGACAAAATTCATGTGACTGATATGGGAGGAGAAAGTAACTGGGTGGAGCCCCTATCCTATGATGGGGTCCACAAGAAGCCCCAAGTGTGGAAGGTGGTGGAGGAAGGGGGCTCATCCCTTTCATGGAAAAGATGCATGGTTCGGATCTGATAGCCACCAATTTATTTGTTAAAAGTTGGTGAGACATGAAGGTTAAAGTTTATGGGGTGGAATTGGAGATCACTGAGGAGCTTATTTCTTAGATCACTAGTTTTTCAGAGGATGGAAAGAAGGTGTTCAAAGATCACAAAGTTGGTGAGGAAGCACTCAAGGTTTTCTTCAAAGGGAAAGAGAGAAACTAGTTAGTGAAGTTCAACTCAGTCAGCTATGAACACAAGTCTATAAAACCTATATGGGTGGAGGCAGCTGAGGTGCTAATGCGATATATATCCTTAGAAGGTAGGTTTACTACAATCTTTAGCTACCATTTTAGGCACAAGGTGGTAGTTTCCTTCCCTTTCTATCTGCTTTTGTCAATGGATTTCGCCATTAAGGAAAATAAGAGAAACCCCAAGCTACCCATTCTTCACAAGGGGTTGATCATGTTAATTATGGAGCATATCAAATCCCAAGTTCCCATCTTGGAGGTTAGGGGTAGCTCTATGAAGAAGGGTAAAAATCCTATTGTGGACTACACTGAATCTATAGATTATGAGATGGGTGTGAAGAAGCAGGACTCTGAATGGGTTGAGGAGGAGGATTTGGTGGAGGTTCTATCTACTCCATGGTTCTCTCAAGCTGAGGAGGCTAACATTTCAAGAAAAAGGAAGAGAAGCGAGGGGAAATGTACCCTTAAGAACCAAAGTCAGGAGGAGAGGTTCTTGGTCTACCGGTTCTCCCCTAGTGGAGGATAATGTTAAAGATAATAGAAAGGAGAAGGGGCCCCATGAAAGAAATTTTAAGGACAAAAGGGGTACCCTTAGTCAGAAAGCTGGTGGTGATCCTAAAGGGGAGCTTTCTGAAGGGAATAAGAAAGGTAAGGGCAAGGAGAGTGTTCAGAAGGGGCTGGAAGGTAAGTAGAAATGTCCCGAAGGCTTGGTTACTAATGAGCCGGGTGTTGGGGTTCCTTTCCCTTCGATTCCCAACCCTTCATGCAAATTACCTGAGAACTTTTCTTTCTTTCTTCTACTACTAATAGGGAGGAGTTGTCGAAGGTCCTTGGTATGGTTAGGGATGTTGTGGATAGCCAACACCGCATGACCAAATGGTTTTTCATTCAAATCAATAGAATTAATATTAGGCTAAGTGCATTGCAAAAGAAAATGGGCAGCAGGGTGGGTTTAGACGATCGGCTTGATTCAAAAATCCATCTCACATAGGATGCCATTTCTAGGGTGGGACAACTGGAAAAGGAGTTAGAGAAATGCAGCCAAGACTTTGATACCTGCATTGCCAAGTTGGAGGAGTTGTATGACATCAAGTAGAACTTGGAAAGGGTGGTTGAAATTAGTAAATGTACCATTCATAATAGTGCCAAGGGGATCAGAATTCTAACTGATAAATTGAAGGAACCCAGAGAGGAATAGATTATTGGCAAGAATGGTTAGAAGGATGATGGGGGTAAAGTGCAGATGAGTGGTGGCATAGGTAAATAGGGCAAGATCATTGAGCAGGGTGGTCTGAGTTCTCATTATTAGAAATGCAAGCACAACTACTCAATGGAAATATGATTCAAAAGTACATTTAACGATATTTAACAAGGTATTAGAGATGGAGATTATAACACAAAAAATAAACCCACAACACAGAAATATATCAGAAGCATAATGAAGCACATAACACAAGTGTTTAATGTGGAGAAAACCCTTGCGGGTAAAAAACTCCACCAAGAAAAGATGCCAAGTTGTATTATCTTCACAAAAGGAGATTACAAATACATTCACTTCCTCTATCCTTCAACCTTCACTCTGGTAGAACTTGGGTACCTGTAAACTGTTATGCAACTCGTCTACTATGCCATGGTTTATATATAATTTGCAATCCTCAATATAGGTATCCACTTTCTCTCTCCAAGATTTCCCCACATGCAAGCATTAAATGTCATCATACATGTATCCTACACTTGGTAAAAGATGCCCATGCAAACTTAGGCGTCTAGGGGCAAAAATAGCCACTTACAACATCTTATGATGTGTCATAACCATCTTAGATACCACTAAAAATAATCTTCCCAAGATAGGTGTCTGGGGCTAAACATAGCAACTTACAACACATTAATAACTGTCATATGCATCATAGTGTCATGGAATCTTATGATAACTTGCAGTTGTCATAGATTCTTTACATGCACCCACCAAACATTATGCCATGCGTCATAAAATCTAAAAATAGTAGATTCTCCACTTGGGCACCCCAACTTGACTAATTACCATTTACCATAGTAAATGACATCCTATAACTATTGTCGGTAACTCTGGAACTTACCGGTACAGTAACTCCATAATTTCCATGGACAATAAATAATTTTTACCATTGCTAGTAAAACTAGTACATCCTTTATGGGTAATTACAAATAATAAATGGAATAATACAATAATGGGATTTACAAGGTTAATGGCACCTTATCCCAACATTATCCCACTTGACATTATAGATTGTAAATCAACCCATAGGAAAATAATATAAAAAATAATCAGGCACTAGAAACAAGTCCCATGCCCTCTCTACACCACATGAACTTTTTTGTGCTCAAAGACTTGGTCAATGAATCTGCAACATTCTCCTGATTGTTTATCTTCTTCAACTCAATCTATCCATTTGCAAGCAACTCTTGAACAAAGTGATACTAAACATCAACATGCTTAGTATAAGCATGATACATAGGATTCTTAGCCAAACAGATAGCACTCTAGCTATCACAACCAATCTGAATGATCCTGCAATCAAAACCAATACCTATACACAGTCTCCTCAACCAAACTACTTCCTTAGAGACATGGGTAGCAGCCATATACTCTACTTCTATGGTGGACAAAGAAACTATGGGTTCCCTCTTACTCATCCAACTCACTACTCCTCCAAACAGAGTGAACACATAGCCACTAGTGGACCTTCGACTATCCAAGTCACCTATTCAATCTGCATCAACAAAACCCTATATGTCCAAAGATTTATCAACACTATCAATATCAGAGTAAACCAAATAATAATCAAGAATACCTACAAGATATTTAAACACCCTTTTCGTATAATTTCAATGTTGTCTACTAGGGTTAGACATAAATCTACTAAAAACTTCCACTACTTGGGCAATATCTGGCCTAATGCAAACCATTGCATACATAAAACTCCCTACAACACTAGCATATGGCATAGTAGACATATCCTCAAGATCATCCTTAGTCTTTGGACACATATCTAATGAAAGCTTAGTACCAATGGGTAAAGGAACTCTAACTAGATTACAGTCCTACATACTAAATCTCTGCAAAATCATTTTCACGTACTTACTTTGTGACAACCAAAGCTTTCTGTTAGCTCTATCCCTTCTGATCTCTATTCCTAGAATATACCTGGCAACTCCAAGATCCTTCATATCAAATGCACCTGAAAGTTGGGCTTTAAGCTCACTGATCATACCCTTAGTATTGCTAAAAAATAACATTTCATCAACATACAATGCAATAACTAGTATAGAATCATCAATACAATGAATGTAAACACAATGATTCTCCTCGCTCCTAACAAAACCCAATTTCAACACAAATGATTCAAACTTTTGATACCACATTTTGGCAGACTGTTTCAAACCATAAAGTGACCTCTTCAACCTGCAAACCCAATGTTCTTTTCCTTTTACCTCAAAACCTGTAGGTTGTTGCATATAAATTTCTTCCTCGAGATCTTTATGGAAGAATGTAGTCTTAACATCCATTTGCTCAATATCCCAATCATAAGTTGTAACAATGGATAAAAGAAATCTAATAGAAGTCAATTTAGCAGCAAGAGAGAAAATCTCACCAAAATCAACTCCCTCTCTAGGAGTAGCCCTTGGCTACCAATCTAGCCTTGTACTTCTCCAATGAACCATCTACTCCAAACTTCTTCTTGAAGACCCATTTACAACCTATGGACTTTCTTCCTTTGGGCAAATGAACAAGATCCCAGGTGTTAGAAGAGTGTAAAGCCATCATCTCCTCCTGCATGGCTAACTGCCAAGACTCACTATCATCTGAAATAATAGCTTCCATGTAGGATCTAGGCTCATTATTAGTACTCAATAAAGCAAATACACAACAGAAATCTAGTGGGATATACCTGTCAACTGGATTTCGTTGTCTTGTGGATCTCCTCAAGGGTGGAGTAAGAGTCTCAACTTGTTCTTCTGTATGATCATCTATACCAACTTATTATGTAACAACAGACTCATCTTCATTAGAACTACTCGAATCTTCTTCTTCTTCTTCACCCCCCAATCCATCATTCTATTCTTCCTGAGGTGCATCTTGTTTCTCTAACTCAAAGTGCACTCTCTTTACCTTTTCATCTTTTTCTTTTGGCTACTCAAGTTCAAAAATAGCTCTAAGTTCCCTGAAAATAACATCTCTAGAGTAGATAATCTTACGGGTTAGTGGATTCCAAAGCTTATAACCTTTGACATTATCACCATATCCAATGAATGTACACTTTTCAGCTTTTGGATCCAACTTAGATTGCTTTTCCTTAGGCACATGAACAAAAGCATCACAACCAAAAACCCTTAAATGTGAAACACAAGATTTCTTACATGTCAAATCAAGAGCCTTACAAGGAGATATGTTAATCAAGTAGCAAGCAATACACACAGCCTCTACCCAAAAATATTTATCCAATTGTGCATCACTCAGCATACTTCTGGCTCTTTCCATGATTGTTTGGTTCATCCTTCTTATAACACCATTCTATTGTGGTGTATATGGAGTTGTCTTTTGTCTGATAATACATGCATACTTGCAGAACTCATCAAATTCCTTAGAACAATATTCCCCTCCATTGTCAGATCTTAATATTTTTATCTTCAAACCCGATTGGTTCTCTATTAAGACTTTGAATTCCTTAAACTTATTGAAAACTTTATATTTATGTTTCATAAAATAAATCCAAGTAAATCTGGACACATCATCAATGAAGGTGACAAAATAATGATATTTTCTGATAGAATAATTATCCACAGATCCAAACACATCCGTATGAATAAATTATAACTTCTCTTTTGCTCTATTGCTTCCTAAAGGAAATGATTTTCTATTTTGTTTACCAAACACACAATGCTCACAGAAATCAAAGTGCTCATCAGAATAAGAGAAATTGTCCAACAAATCTTTATTCTTAATAGTTTTCAAAACATTATTACTTGTGTGACCCAATCTATGGTGCGACAACATACATGTACTTTCAGTATTGGCCTCAGATACATAGGAGGCATTACAAATTGTAGTGGCTTCAAGCTTGAATAGGTTTCCCAATCTCTTCCCCTTTGCTACCACCAAGTTCCCTTTCACCAATCTACAACCATGCTTGTCAAAAGTCACATGCATTCCCAAATCATTTAGCTTTGAAATAGAAATCAAATTTCTATCTAATCCAAGAATGTGATAAACATTAAGGAGGGTTTTAATCCTCCCATCACTAAAACACAATAGTACCTTTCCTTTCCCAACTATTGGATATGTAGAGTTGTACCCAAGGTACACATTACCTCCATTGTATTCTTCATATGTGGAGAACCATTCCTTATGCGGGGTCATATGAAATGAGCATCTTGAGTCAACCAACTAGTGATCATTAGAAAAAACATTACATACAGAAAGCAAAACATCTTCACTTGCATTTGAGGACTTATCCAAAGCACTCTCCCACTATTTCTTTGGGTTTCTACACTCCTTCACATGTCCGCTTTTACCGTAGTTCCAACACTTAACTATGTTCTTCTTCCTAGGATTCTTAGATCAGCCCTTAGACTTGTCCTTAGCCCTTTTCTGATCTCCTTTCGGTCCTCTTTCCTTAGACCTTCCCCTGACACTAAGAGCATCCCCTAAACAATCTAAACTCTTCTTCCTCAATTCCTGTGATAGTAGAACTGAAACAAGAGCATCCAACTTTAGATCCGTGAGGTTAACAGTGATAGCAAGGATAACATTCTCCCAAGACTCAAGTAAAGAACAAAGAAGTAAGATACATTTATCTTCCTCACTAACATCAACATCGACTGATGCAAGTTGACTCAACAACAAATTAAAAGAGTTTAAATGCTCTGCAACTGATTCACCCTCTCTCATTTTTATGGAAAACAATTTCATTTTAAATAGAGTTTATTTACCATACTCTTGGCTTGATAGATCTCACCCAACCAATTCCATAATTTATGTGCAGTCTCTTCCTTTGTGACATTCAACAAGACAAAATCGTAAACACACAAATGGATGGTTCCTCGTGCCTTCTTATCTAGTCTATCCCACTCATCTGAAGAGATATCATCAGGTTTCTTCTCCTTTTGGACAGCCAACCACTAGTTTCTTTCTTCCAACAAATCCTCCATTTTCAGCTTCCACAACTCATACCCCATTTCGTTGAACTTCTCAATGTCCAAACGAGAGGTTGATGCAATGGTGGATATGTTGAACATCCAAAGTACTAAGAGGGGAGTGAATCATTACTCTATTAAACCTCTTACTTATTAAACTAGTAATCCATTTACTACATACAATAACAAGGAAAATTAAACATAGAAGAAACAACCACAATCCATCACACATGAACACCAAGATTTTTACGTGGAAAACCCAAAATTGGGAAAAACCACGGTGAGTGTTAGCTCACAATATATTATGTAGGAACAATACCGAATTACAATAGAGGCTCACTACCTTAGGGCTTACTACCCAAAAGAAGTGCTCACTACAAGAAGGCTCACTGTCTAGAGAAAGAAAGAAGAAAGGAAATGGCTCACTGTCAAAATGAACTACTCTAATTGCATGTACGTATGCATGATTGTAGCTCCAATGAAGCACTGAAATAGAGATTCAAAACTCTTCATTTCTGACTGCTCTGTTTTACTGCTATGCTTCTATATGATATTAAGATCTCTCTTCTTCTACTTTTGTCACTCTCAAAAACTTATTCAACTTCACTTGCCGCACCCACACACTCTTACATTTGCACATTATTCATCCAACTACCGAAATTGATCACATATATATATCTGTATTTCTTGAAATCTTCATATCAAATTGACATGCTCAAAACAATCATATAGTAAAATAACATGTAACTTGTCAGCCAAAAACATTCATCAAAATGTACTACAGACCCAAACACAATTTGAATCTTATTCACACATGTCACTTTAAGTATAAGACTACTTAGAAAAAGATTCCAAATAATAGAATTCACAGCACATATATCACACTATCATGTCGGCCTCAATCATCAACTGTTGTTGACTCAGTTTATCTGTCAGACTGGAACTTTCACTGCGAACCACAAATCTTGCCCAAAATCATATCAAGGATTCTTTAGACATCATAGATCATACCTTCAGAACTACAGAGTGAAATATTCTCTTGCGGTAAAATGCAGACCTCAAGAATACATGCCCTATCACAGTCAAACTATACCATACCAAGTAGCGATACTTAGACATTCATAACTAACTCTCTAGTGGAACTCAGGACTTGCAAATATAGATATAGATTCTTCATACATGTGTTTACAACACCTCAAAAATGCATAACAATATATGCAATAGTAGAGAAATGCAGACCAATTTAGTTGAGTGTTCTGTTCTGATTTCCTCTGTTCTTTGCACTGCCAGACTTAGACTTTTTGAAGATAGGCTTCCAGTACTCATCAAGAACTGAAATCTTGGACAAATGATCATTTGAGATTTGTGAACAACTTACCTGAACCGCATGATATGATCTTCTACTATGGACCAATACTAGCTTAAACATTGTCTCCTTGTTGTTGCTTTAGTATACTGCCAACACTTAGCCAAAATGGCTAAGTCTTCTTCTTTGGACCAAAAACATTGTTCCAATCTTATTCCTTTGCTTGTTTCCATCAATGACAACATCTTTGAAAACATCATGCACATTTATTCACCATCATACTAGTTGTGTCCCTCTCTTAGTGATGTTTGCCAAGTTGCCAACATTCTCCCCCTTTGGCATTGATGGCAACACTTGATGTGAAAGACTGTTACAACTCCCCCTTTCTCTTTATACACTATTCCCCCTATCTTCATGCTTATTTTATTATTTTTCAAATGTTTTTCACATGCTTCAATTCTTCTCCCCCTTTGACATCAATGGCAAAGGTGTATGATACAAAGATATATACAAGTTGTCAAAATTTCAAAACTGTTTTCTACTTTACTGCATGTATACAAGTGATATCAAAAAGTGCTTACTATTGTTCCAAGAGAACATATTTATAGATTATTTTTAGTTGCATCATTTCTTCATCCCAACTGGTCTTTGCATCACTCAAAAGTATTATGTGCCCATTAATCTGGGACACTAAATCTTATGCTTTCTTCATTGTATCAGGGGCTTCAATGAATTGCCTTGTCTTGTCTGTCACTGCTATTAACTTGGTTAGGGATGCAATTTTGAAACTTGCTACCTCCCGGAGTTGACTCATTCTATGATTTATGATATCCCTTTGAGTCTGCAACTTATGTATATTATAATGAATGGTTTCAACTTGTGCCATTTGATTTCCAATAGCATCTTTTGTCAGGTCATAGGTTCTAGATATCTTCATTATTTGAGCTTCCCATCTATCTATTTTATCTTTTATCTCCTTAGTCTTGTTCAGCCATGTAATACAAAATTGATACAGTTCACTCACTTCTTTAAGGGCTAGTTGTGCATATTCTACACTTTTATCTAACAAAATTTTGTCTTGAGAAGCTTTATCTTTTAGCTCAACTAATCTCTTACTGTCTATTTCAGCTCTTACCTTTTTATCAGTAGCTTGCTCAAAGGATTCAAAATGGGAATTCATAGACTACATAATCTTTTTCATTTGTGTTGCGAGAGTGAGTGTTCTATCTCTTTGAACTTAGGGCATGATCTTCTCAAAAATGTTTATTGCTTCACCAAGTAGCTCACTATCTTCCATGTGAGACTTTACAGGGGTGACATAGTTACCAAGTTTATCTGTCCTTGCAGTAGTTCAAATGTGTCTACAATTTATGTTTCCTTCTGTTTTAACAAAAATTCCCTTAATGAATTAGCAGTGTCTCTTTTCATTTCTTTTTGAGACATTTCAGTATCTTGACTCAGAGGATGTTCTTGAATGTGCTCTTGTTTATTTCTTTCTAGTTCCTGAGTAGGAATGTCTATCTTTTGTTCATTTTCCTCTTCCCTTTGCTCTTCTTGTTCCTCAGTTGCCTTTTCACCAGATGTCATCTTTGCTTCTTCAGACTTCTTCTCTTCTTCAATTTCTTTCATTTCTTCGACCTTTCCTGAACTCTCCAGAGGAGTGATTGTGCCTTGGTCCATGCTCTTCTCAGTATTCACTTCTAGAGTAGTATTAGAAGTGTCAACATTGTTAACTTGCTCTTCCCCATCAGTTTTTACAATGGTTGTGAATTTAAATTCATGCAATACACTCAAGGTTATCTCCTTTGTTTCTTTTACTAGTAACTCAGTGTCACTAGCCATAAGAGTATTAACTCTTCTCTTTGTCCTAAATTTGTCATTGATTTTCTTTGTGACTTTGGCTCTTTCTTCTTTTTTTATATCTGGGCGAAGACTCAACATGACATATTCTCTTGTCTCAACATCTTTGGCCATAGCCCCTTCCTTGTTGTCATGATGTTGGCTAGGCTATACAGTAATTGATCTAAAATTTCAATTAAAGCCTTGTTAAACATATCCAAATATCTGACAACAGTTGTTTCAATAATTACCTTGTCTACATCAGATCTTTCATCATACATTTCATCTATGGGTTTCAAATTTCCATGATGAGCAGATGCACTAACTAAGGTTTCCAAAGAAAGCGTTGATTCATTTTCAGTCTTCTCATCTTCCTTCTTCTTCTTAGACTTTTCTGAGGGCTTCTCCTTTTTACTGGAAGTGGTTTCCTCTATCCTTGCCCATTTTCCTTCAATCTCTTCATCTGTCTCTATTTCCTCTTCTTCTCTTTAACCCAGGCTCACATACATTCTTTGTCTTGCCTTTGTTTTCTTTCTTTTCTTCTTCTCTATAGTTTTATTTACCGGTACTTGTTTTTCAGTCTTAGTCTTTTCTTTCTCAACCTTTTTCTCAAGTGTCTCTTTCTCAGCACTTGCAGCCTTTGTCTTTGCAACAGAGGGTCTGGAACTCTTTGAAGAAGCTACAGAGGTGGAGGTTCTTGTTCTTCTTGTAGGGCCAGATGTAGCCTTCTCTTTTTCAATTTTCTCCTCTTCCTTCTTCTCTAGAGCTTTTGATGTTTTCCCTTCCAAAGCACTTGCAGCATTTGATGCCTCTGCGTTTGCTCTTGCTTTACTTATTTCCTCATCTATGAACCCATGGCTCTTAGTAAATTCCTCTACATACTTCTTGACCTTTCTTTGGGTCTCCAGTTATCTTTGCTCTAGATGAACTTTGAGAGATAGTTCCTCAAATGTGCCAAACCTTTCTTCGTTAGGGTCTTTTGGTTTGCTCAATATAAGATCTGCCAAACTAGTTAGTACTTCCTCTGAGACTTCATATCCCATGGCTGGGACGCATACAATTGTAGTTTCTACAGCCTCCATGAGGCATTTGTCCTTATCTACCATGAATACAATAGCCTTTTCATACTTCTTCACAACTATTTTAGGGATCCTAGCCCTGGCCTACATTTTCTTTTGGAAATTCTTGAAGTAGCCCCATAAAGCTGCATTTTGTTTGTTAGCATTTCCTAAGCTATGCAAATGATTTCTAATTTGAGTAGCTACATGTGCATGATCAAGCCAACCTATATTCTCCATACTAGGCAACTCTCTCAGAAAATAGAAGAACAAACAAATAATCAGAGTTCCATACTTAAAGGGATATTTTGTTTCCTTTGTTCTTTTCAAGTTTTCCATTAGTTGTTCCCAGAGAAACTCACATAGGTCATAGTCTGTGTTATTCTTGACCATATCATATGTTGTGTATATGGTTGTTAAAGACACTGAATTCTCCCTATTGGAGAAATAGACTTTGTACCCAATAACCCTCAATGCAAATCTAACTGTCAGATCTACAATGTCATTCATAGTCAATGCCCTCTTATCAAATTTTGCACCAGTTAACTCCATTACAATATTGTTCTTCATGGTTTTCAAGGTTGAAACTTTTATGGTAGAGCTCATGTCAGTTACTGCTTTGATAGCTTCCTTTGTTATCATGTGGGGTACATCAAGCCAAAAGAATTCATCATGAATTCTGCTCAAAACATATCTAACCCACGCATCATCTGAGAATATCATAAAATCTAAATAGGTATCCAAGTTTTTCTCATGCAGAACATTGTATTCTTCTTTCAACACAATATTAACAGTAGTCAACTCATCCAAGTACAATTTTCCTAATTTCATTTGATCATATTCCTCTAGGTTTGCATGTATGTATGCCCTAAAATCTTCCGTATGCATAACACCATGTGGAACCTTAGAAAATGTGCCTTCTGGATCAGTCATTAATGATTTAAAGGGATGTTTCTTAAATTTAGGATGGGGCCTCTTTGTTATCTCAACTACTTGAGGGATAGCCATCTTTACAAACTTAACACAGGAAATTTTTCAAAAAGAGAGTGGTAAATACCTTTTTCCTTCATTAGGGTTTCTTCACCGAATGCTTGAATTTGCTTTGGCTCACTTCTTAGATCACCTTAGTCACTTGAAAGTTTGAATGCAAAGTGATTTGTCTTTCAAATGTATCCCTTATATTCTATTTTCATCAAGATTTAATTGCAATAAATGCTTCATTCAAAAAGTTGTCAAACCATTTCTCTGTTGTCCCTAGTCAATCAGGATTGCTTTGTAATTTACTACATTAGATTCTTTTCTACCAGAATCTTCTTCATAAGACTTGTCATTTAGTCTTGTAACTCATATCTTTGTGTTGGATATCAGCACCACATTTTTGGCTAGGGAAGTAGGATTTTGCATTAAGATCCCTTAAGACAGAGCTCTTAGTTTACTTCTCAGAGGAAGTACTAGCACCAGAATCTAGTGCGGACTCATCCTTGACTTCCTAAACTTCCTTTTTAACTCAATTTTGATTTATCTCCTTCTTAATCTCTGCTAGATCTACCTTTTGTACTAGTTCTTTCTTTTCTACCTAACTATTCTTCTTTATGTTCTTGCTTCTGCAAAACCTTGCGAAGTGTCCAGGCCTATTGCAATTGAAACATACAACATTTCTCTATCGATTGTTCCTTTCATTTATCCTTGATCTGCATTGGTCAACCTTGTGCCCAAATCTATTGCATGCAAAACAATTCCCATTGAAAGATTGAGTATTCCTTCCATTACTATAGTTGCTTCTTATCTAACTTCTACATTCACTAGCTCTATGACCAAACCTCTTGCATATAAAGCAGTTACCTTTGAAAGTTTGAACATTCCTATCATTGTTGTAACTATTCCTTATTTGACTTGTGTATTCATTAGCCTTATGACCTACTTTATTGCAAGTAAAACACTGACCAGAGAATGATGAAGCATTTTGATTCACTTTGCTCCTACATTGAGTAGCCTTATGACCAAACTTATTACATGAATTACAATAGTCATTGAAAGAAGGGTAACTTTGAGCATTTGGTTATCTGACTAGTGGTCTTCTAGGTCTATTCCTTTGATTCTAGATTTGTTTTCCTTTGTCCTTCTTGATGTCAGCATTCTTTTCTTGACCAGTTTTAGAGCTTTCACCTTTCTCAAATCCTAAGCCTTCTTTCTCATCAGGACTCTTCTGACTTGCAAGTATTTTATTAAGTTGAGCAACACTCACTCTGAATTTATCTTCCTGAATCCATGCCTGTTTCAGATCATCTTTTAGATCCACAACTTCTTGTTCAAGCTTTGTGCAATCTTTAGTTTTCCTTTTCACCAACTGATTTAGGTTTTCTTCTGCTTTAGCTCTTTTTACTACTTCCACTTTCAGATTACTCTAGGTGTCATTAGCAAAAAATCAATTGTTCACTAACCTCCTTATATTTTTCTTTGAACTTCTTGACTTGTTCCCTCAATTTTTTTATGCACTCATCTGCTTCCTTGACATTATCTTTCAGATCCTTGTTTTCTATTTAAACATTTTCAAGATCTACAAGTGCAAGCTTGAGTTCTTCTTCATTGACAAGTGTGAATTCTTCTTCAGTTTCAATTGCATCAATTTCTTTAGGAGGAGTAGGATATTTTTTACCTACCATGTGTTCAGTCTCCAAAATCTTCCTCAAGATGTTAGACTTCTTCCGAGGAACCAAGCTTTGATACCAATTGTTGAACACCCAAAGTACTGAGAGGGGGGGTGAATTAGTACTCTATTAAACCTCTTACTTATTAAACTAGTAATCCATTTACTACATGCAATAACAAGGAAAATTAAACATAGAAGAAACAACCACAATCCATCACACATGAACACAAGGAGTTTTACATGGAAAACCCAAAACTAGAAAAAACCACAGTGAGTGTTATCTCACAATATATTATGTAGGAACAATACCGAATTACAATAGAGGCTCACTGCCCAAAAGAAGTGCTCACTGCAAGAAGGCTCACTGCCTAGAGAAAGAAAGAAGAAAGGAAATGGCTCACTGCCAAAATGAACTACTCTAATTGCATCTACATATGCATGATTGCAGCTCCAATGAAGCACTAAAATATAGATTCAAAACTCTTCATTTCTGACTGCTCTATTTTACTGCTTTACTTCTACATGAGAATAATATCTCTCTTCTTTTACTTTTGTTGCTCTCAAAAATTCATTCAACTTCACTTGTCACACCCACACACTCTTACATTCGTACATTATTCATTCAAGTACCAAAATTGATCACATATATATATATATGGATTTCTTGAAATCTTCATATCAAGTCGGCATGCTCAGAAAAATCATATAGTTAAATAACATGTAACTTGTCGGCCAAAAACATTCATAAAAATGCACTACAGACCCAAACACCATTTGAATCTTATTCACACATGTTGGCTTCAACTATAAGACTACTTAGAAAAAGATTCCAAACAATAGAATTCACCACATATATCACATTGTCATGTCAGCCTCAATCATCAACTGTTGCTGACACAGTTTATCTGTCAGACTAGAACTTTCACTGCGAACCACAAATATTACCCAAAATTATATCAAGGATTCTTTAGACATCATAGATCGTACCTTTAGAACTGCAAAGAAAAATATTCTCTTTCGGTAAAATGTGGACCTCAAGAACACATGCCCTGTCACAGTCAAACTATACCATACCAAGTAGTGATACTTAGACATTCATAACTGACTCTTTGGTGGAACTCAAGACTTGTAACTCTAGATATAGATACTTCATACATGTGTTTATAACACCTCAAAACTGCATAACAAGATATGCAACAGCAAAGAAATGCGGACCAATTCAATTGAGTGTTCTGTTTTGATTTCCTCTGTTCTCTACACTATCAGACTTAGACTTTTTGAAGATAGGCTTCCAGTACTCATCAAGAATTAAAAACTTGGACAAATGATCATTTGAAATATGTGAACAACATACCTGAACTGCATGATATGATCTTCTACTACAAACCAATACCAGCTCAAACGTTGTCTCCTTGTCATTGCTTCAGTATACTGCCAACACTTAGCCAAAATGGCTAAGTCTTCTTCTCTGGACCAAAAACACTATTCCAATATTGTTCCTTTACTTGTTTCCATCAATGACAACATCTTCAAACATCATGCAAAATTATTCACCATCATACCGATTGTGTCTCTCTTAGTGATGTTTGCTAAGTTGCCAACAGGATGCAGCCATAATAACTCAAGATCTACAAAACAAACACAACCAAATCTCCCACTATAGCTACAGCTTACACACTACCACCCAAGAGTCAAAGCTAGCCAGGCTTTGATACCAAATGTTAGAAATGAAAGCACAACTACTCAATGAAAATCTGATTCAAAAGTATATTTAACGATCTTTAATAGAGTATTAGAGATGGAGATTGCAACACAGAAAATAAATCCACAACAAAAATATATCAGAAGCAGAAAGAAGCACATAACACAAGTTTTTAATGTGGAGAAAACCCTTTCAGGTAAAAAACTCCACCAAGAAAAGAGGCCAAGTTATATTATCTTCACAAAAGGAGATTACAAATACATTCACTTCCTCTGTCCTTCAACCTTCACTTCGGCAGAACCTGGGTACCTGTAAACTGCTATGCAACTCATCTACTATCCCATGGTTTATATAGAATTTGCAATCCTCAAGATAGGTGTCCACTTTCTCTCTCCAAGATTCCCCCACATGCAAGCATTAAATGTTGTCATACATGCATCCTACACTTGGCAAAAGATGCCCATGCAAACTTGGGTGCCTAGGGGAAAAAATAGCCACTTACAACATCTTATGATGCATCATAACCATCATAGTTAGCAATAAAAATAATCTTCCCAACATAGGTGCCTGGGGCTAAACATAGCAAATTACAACACATTAATAACCGTCATATGTGTCATAGTGTCATAGAATCTTATGACAACTTGCAGCTGTCATAGATTCTTTACATGCACCCACCAAACATTACGACATGTGTCATACAAGCTAAAAATAGTAGATTCTCCTCTTGGGCACCCCACCTTGACCAATTACCATTTACCATAGTAAATGACATCCCGTAACTACCACCGGTAACTCTGGAATTTACCGGTACAATAAATCCGTAATTACCGTGGACAATAAATAATTTTTACCACTGCCGGTGAAACTAGTACATCCCTTATGGGTAATTACAAATAATAAATGGAATAATACAATAATTCCCTGATTTACAAGGTTAATGGCACCTTATCCTAACCCTCATACTCGAGGTAGCAAGAAGAAGTCTTTTGAAGACGAGAAAGAGGAGCTCCTAGGCTTCATCAAGTTGCATGAGGAGTTCTACAAACAGGAGATGGAAGCGGCTGAGACCCTTAAGAAGTTGTGACCTTGCTAGTGGTTTTCTATTGGTTTGTTGTTTTCTTGTTGCTTTCTATATTTTGGCAGCCGGTCTGAACTGTTTTGTCTGTAGAGTTACTTTTTTTGTCAATTTTTATCTTTTATTTGCTAGTTGCCAACCCATTATGTGTAATCCTTGGTGTATCATTTTGATGTAAGGTTTTCAGGGTCTCTTCAAAACCTATTTTACCCCTTTTATCAAAAACAACATCCACAATAAGTTATATTAAGTCATTCAATCCAAGCAAGTCTACACAACTTCATACTTGGTGTGTGCCTTAGCAAGAAGATAACAATTCATTGGACTATAAAAAAATAGCATCATGCGTTCAGGATGGAAATAAGTGTATGAATATCAAAGTCCTAAGCATTTCAAAAGTGTGAATGATACTTTCATATTTAATATCATACAAATTCTTGAGAATGATAGGGAAAGAATAATGTCTCTAGAAGCTATTGAGTAGATCCAAAAATAGGGAAATTGGTACTACCAGTTCACCACCTTCACCTACATCAAAATTGTAGGTTTCAAAGGGATGTTCCTAAAAGTCCAAACTTATGTTAGTTACTAGGTAGCTCTTTTAGAAGTATGTAGGAAAGGCACTAAATTTCATAATATTTGTACCAAGAAGAAGGTGAAATGTCTTCCTTTCCCTCTATCCATTAGGAGATATACTTGTCCAACAAGCCAAGTAGCCAAAAGTGTAGAAACAAAATTAACTCTCTTAACACTTAGGCCCTATGAAGTGAGAGCTTCTTTCAACTTAAGGAAGTGAATGGAAGGGTTGAAATCCACCAT
The DNA here is from genome assembly GCA_027924645.1 of Cunninghamia lanceolata. Lineage (NCBI taxonomy): Eukaryota > Viridiplantae > Streptophyta > Pinopsida > Cupressales > Cupressaceae > Cunninghamia > Cunninghamia lanceolata. The sequence goes on from BSBN01001054.1 coordinate 2,639,964, forward strand.
CATATGCAAGCCTTATTTAGAAGACTACTAGGAAAATAATTTTGATGACATAGAGGTCCATAAAGATCCTATTCATGCATGATTGCATCACAAATGAGAATGTATCAAATCACCATGGTGCCTAAAGGATTCCAGGATAATGGCGAAACTCTAGATCCTTCATATGAGGGTAACAAGGTATTTGATCAACCTTTTCTAATGTGTGATTAGAGTACATGAGAAATTAAGAATTTGGAAGCTAGAACCTCCATGGTGATCGGAAGGAGAAAAAGGTGACTTGAGGAGACACTAAAAAATTTTCATGAGGACATTCATCCTATCAAAGTAGTAACTATATTTGGTGATGAAGAAGAAGACAAAGAGGAGGAAGAAATGAGGATGGTGTGGAAAAGGAATTCACCCAATTGAAGTTTGTGTGTTCATGTTTGTGTCAATCAAAGAAAGGGTAGACACAAGGTATGGATGTCTCTCCTAGCCATCATAATGTTCCTTATGAGGTTCCTTCTCAAGTTATCCAAGATGGTTTAACCCAAATCAATGAGCCTATATATTATTCTTCTAATAAAATTTTTAGGTCATTGTCTCAATCTCCCTATAACTCACCTCTTATCATTCAATTGAAACTTTCCATTGCATGCCCTCTAAGAAATTTTTTTGAGAAAACTCCTATCTAGTCTCTAGAAAATATACCTAATAAATCTCCATCTCCACCTAAAATGCCTACCCTACCCCTTTTTCATAGTGATCAAAGCACACCGTAACATCCTCAAACTAATATCTCTACAAGAGGAGAATAGACTACAAATACATATTAGTAGTTTGATCGGATAATTTAGGAAAGAAAGAGGGTTGTGAAACCAATGTTGGATGATCTTATCCAGATAGAAACTATGTTTCCAAAGCCTATTTTTCCTTAAAGAGATAGGGTAAGATCTTCTATTACAATTAATAGATATGAAAAGAGGCATGGACAAATAATTACACTTCTGTCAAATATTCTTGAAGCTGATATGCAACCATTAGATTACAAAGTCACTACCATTGCTTTAGGAAAGTTATTAAGGGAGGAAGGGAAACATATTGCTAGATCTTTATTTGATTGGCTCATCAAAATATAGAGAAGGATAAGGCTGCTAAGGATGAACTGAAATATAAGGTTGCACAAATTATAGCCTACATTGAATATCTAGTTGTTCCCATTGGTTCATCTTCAGTAGACATGATTCCCTAACCCATTTTAAGTACTAAAAATTAGATACTAGTTTTGGAGAGTTAGGGAATGTGATGCAAGTCATCCATGCATGGAATGTAGAACTGATGAACTTAGGTCACAAGATAATGCAAGAAATAATTGAGATTACTACATCATTATCTAAAGGGATGGAGTTCATAGATACCTTAATGACAATGGTAAAAATAGAATTGGATGTGATCAAAAATATATTTCCCCAGATAGCTCAAATGGTAGATATAGATTTCCCATTTGTGGTGGATGAGGGCATTCTTAGTCATTAGGAACCAAATGTGCATCAAAAGTGGAGGTTTCCATACAAGTTCTAGATGAAGATCTTGAAGGGGTGCTATAATAAGAGCTAGAAAGTGAAATCCTTGGTCCAAAGTGTGTATTATTCCTTGAAGGAATTCATGGATAAATTGGGATGTTTTCTATTTGATAATGACTAGAACATTCAATCACTATAATTTTTAAAAGACTAGTTCTAGGAGTTCATGAGAAAGGAATATTCTAAGGACCCAGGTTTTACTACAAGTTTTGTCAATCATTTGATGAAAATAAAGGGTACTTGTGAAGATTTTGAGCCCCAAATGGAGGAAATAAGAAATGCTCGAAAGAGGCTCCAAGAAATTTTCATGAATATCAATGTCAAGTTCACCCATTTAGATGGACCTAATCCACGATTAATGAAAGTGTTGCTAGATAACTATACATCAAACTTGCAAGAGATTGAGAGAGAAGTTGCTAAGAGAAACTAGCCAAGGTATGGAATATTGACGTTCATTTGCATTGCAAATTTTGTCTTGAATGTAATAGTGCAATAAGACAAAATGTGCAACATGACAAAAGTATCTTTTGGAATTCTATATTTTTTAGATTTTAGAGGGAATAGATTTTCACATTCCTACCTGCCAAAATTTATAAATATAATTGTGCTCCATATTATAAAGGGTTGGAAACTCATTGTTAATAATACAATTTTACTTTTAGGCTTCATTTTCTTTCCTTTTTCATGCAATTTTTCAAACTCTGGGCATGTACCTATCTCTTCATGTGCTTAGTTCAATGAATGTTTAATGATTTTGACATGTGTTAGATCCACTGACGCTTAGCTGATTACACAACATTTTATTTGGTAATTCAATATACTTTATGTGTTAGAGCCACTAACACTTGGGTGATTGCACAATATTTTATTTGGTAATTCAAAACACTTTGTTGTGCCTGAGTTCACAACTTTTTATCTCACACATGCAAATTTTCCCTAGAATATCATACCTTCTTATGTGGTGATTGCGGCAATGGGTTATGCAAGGAATAGTTTCAATCAAATTTGTCCATTCATAGAATGACGCATGAAGGATAGGGATCGCACACTTAGATTTTCCTAACGCTTTTCTTCCTCCACTCTCTTTTTTTCCTCTTTTTTTCAAATTGTGGTTAGAATAGGAGTATCATAGATTTTATTTCCTTGAATTTTTGTTAGTCTTAGATTTTTTGTATGAAGAAGACCAATTAAATTTTAAATAAAATTAACATTACTATCCTTGAAATTTTATGTATTATGAATGAATTGTGAAAATTTTTAGATTTGTTTTTTGGGTTTTGCATAAATTACTTCACAAAAATTCTTTCATCATTTATTGTGCAAAATTGAGGTAAGAAATTTTCATATTCTAAGGTTGACGTTTGGTGACTCTTCAAATTTCCACTATGTTTACGAGTATTTTGGTGATCTTTTTGGTAGTGTAAATTTCTAAAGTTTTTTAATGGTTTTTTTATTAAATTGTGGAAATTTGATGTGGTTGTCATTATTATTGGAATTTGTCCTTGAAATCTAAAATTTTAATTATAGCAAAATTTTCTAAAAAATTTTGGGTTTTCTCCTTATGGTTGAAAATCCTTTAAAATTCCACTAGAGCGTCTTGAACAAGATATCTTAGAGCTCACCTATAGGGATATTTTTTTCTTATTGTTAAGAGAATATTAATATAAGACTCTTGGTGTATTTTTCCTTTCAAGTAGGGGAACTTTTATCATTCCATCATGTTGATGTGTTAAAACATGCATCAACAGAACTAGTGCTATAAGGAGGGCCAAAAATTAGAGTCTAAAGGAATTCAAACTTGGTCAAAGTTAGGTCAAGAAAAATAAGAGTAGAATGAACTACCTGACAACAAACAAACAAGACAAGAGAAGGTGAAATAAATGGTAGCATTAACTATAGAAAAATCTTCAACCTTGGATATTTTTTCATTTGAATCATGAGATATCTTATCACTTTCAACACCACTTAGTAACCATATTCCACAAGTTGACACTTTCCCATCTATCTCAACAATTTCATCTACCTCATCTCCCACACCATCTTCAATTTATAACCTGCCCACAACGTCAACAAAGCACCAATGGAAACCCACACATGATTGGGATGGGGAAATTGCCCTTAACATTTATAGGTGCTCTTCATGACTTTCCTAAGAATCCTAAAAAGTTGTTTTTGAGGTATATGTTGCAAGTATGTGTAATCGGTGTTGTCATTGATGTCAACAACTTGTGTTGTCATTGATATCAACTGTGTCAACTGTGTGAGTAAGAAATGGTGCAAGAGTATGAGTAGTTAGTGTTGAGTGGATATTGTCTCTGATAATGAGGTTGGTTGAATATAGATAAGGTTGTTGCAATAGTATGAGTTGTTTGGTTAAGTTATTTTGCTAAAGATGATTTGGTTGCTTTGTAGATGTAAAGCCCACAATTCCATCACAAAAGTAAATGAAGTAAATAATCCACTTAAATACAACATCACAATATCCAAAGTAAGAAGATGTAATTAATCTGCTTAATTACAATATAAAAGATAAAAAGGGTGTAATTAATCTACTTAATTACAATATCACAAGTAAAATGAACAATCACATAAATATAAATCAAAATGGCATTAAATCTTTCAAAGTCGCATGCTCAATCTAGGTAAAAAGCACTATAAATAATATACAAAATCCATGGGAAATCATGTCATATTACATCCAATTTCAAGTTACAATAATCATGTACAACAAGAATAAATAAATCAATACGCTCATCAGTCGCATGAACCAAGTGTTCTTCCACCTGCGAGCCAAGAGACGGGAACATGGCCTAGGTGCTTTTCCACCCAACCATGAAGTAATTACACTTCCTCGGATCCCTTCATGAAATGAAGGAAACCTAGCCCTGCACGAAATGTCTAGCTACCTAGAAAGAACTAGCAGGAGGGAACACCCGATGCAACCCTGATGTCTGAATGTGCAATTCTAAATAATGAAAAGCATATTGTCTCACAATAGGATGTGGCAGAGACATATATAAATAAGTTTGCTTGAGAAAATAAACATCTTTTTCAATGTCAGCTTGATTAGATCTAATCCTTTAAAATAGTAACCTAGTTCAATTCCCGAAAAGAGGAAAAGCCATCTTTGAAAATCCACATTCGGCATCCTAGCCCAGAAAGTAACCCAATAACATTCCTAGTTAAAAACTACTTCTTTCCCCAAGAAGCAAGTAAATAAATTATAGAATAAAAGGATCAAAGTTCATCAATAAATCATTAAAAATCCCTTTCCCAAAACACCAATCAAGTAAATACACTTTCTAAGAAATAATCCATCTTTTGTTCATACAATTGTATCCATAAGGTTATCAAATTGATATATTCACCAAGTCCATATTTCAATCATAATTCACAATATAAATAGTATTCTAAGTTTTTTAAGAAATCTTACTATCAAATCTGTGACAAGAACTATCTCAGTCCATTTATCTATAACCAAATAAGTTCACAAGTCAATCAAAAACCTTACTGTCACAACTGTGACAAGAAGTCCAGAAGAATAAAAATAGTCTTCCTATCACAACTGCGACAGGAAATGTTGCAGAAATAAAAATGAACAGAGAACGAAGTTTAATCAGATTACTGTCATGTTGTGATAATGTTTACAAATACATTTTGAACAGCAAATCAATAATAGAAAATGTCTATAGGAAACTAATAGTTTCGTCTATGTTTGAGAAGTTATTCACACATCATTTTAATCAATAAGTAGAGGTCGATTCTTTAACAAGAACTGATTCCAAACAGCATACAGAAAGATAACAGTTGTATCATCTATGTCTGACAGAGAAAATATTTAACAGTATCTGGGGATTTTGGTTAAATGTGTTTTCCAATGGCTACATCAAGATCAAGAAGATGGCATTTTACTTAGCATAAAATAAAGAAGTCCAGATCGCTAGGAAGAGAGAATAAGAACGGCCAGCAAGAGGTCATACATAAGTAAAAACCAGAAAACAAGAACAAGGAATAGCAGAGTTGATCAAATAACAACACTTAAGTTAAAGATTGGCAGCAAGAAAGAATCCAAGATAGGTCGATTATGATTTTAAGGAGCTAATAGTACTTCTAACAGCAAGTTGACTTAACTATGGGCACCATGGCCAAGAAAAAGGCGGCGGCTTAAAGTCTCAGGTAGGTTGCTCAAGCAAAGGAGGCAAAACGTAGGCCAAAAAGAACATACTCGGGCCAATTTCACTAAGTTTCTATTGTCATTTAAACAAACTTTTAAATAAATGCAAAACACAAGAAAAATACCTAGAATTATCTACCTGAAGGAAGAAGGGTGATTCTGCCTTGGTCGCTCAAGTTCTGCCTTCTAGTCGTTGCTTTCAATCACTCCAAGCGTTGCTCAAAAACCAACTCCTGTCTACCTTTCCTTGCTACTCAAACAGATGCTTCCAGATAATTATTTCTGCCTTCAATTGCTCAAAATAACATACAGGAAAATAATGCTCTCTGCTCCAAAAATTGTGGGGTTTTTCTGCTTCAAATCATGGGTTGTATTTCCTGCTCAACGCCCTCCTCTTTTATCAAATATCTATCCTTTTTTAGCGCCCCAGATTTAGGTTTGAAGACTGAAGTTTAAATTTTAGTTTGCATGAGAAAAGCAATATTAAAAAGCTTCAATTTTCTATTTATCTTAAAATAATACTATTTTAATTAGCTTACTGTCGCATGTGTGAAAGTAAGTTGATTTTAATTCTTTTTATTTAAAATTCTAAATATAATAATGATATTATTAACATAATTTAACTATTTTTATTAAAACACAATCACTTTAAATAAATCAAGAAGTGAAATAATAAAATAATATATATATCCATATATATCTATTATAATTTAATATAATTGTTTGAATCTAATTTATATATCGTCTTCCAAACATCCATATTGGAAAACATTATTTATTTACTATTAATTAATATAAAAAAAGCATCCAATAAAATACACCATTTAAAATATAATTCGAAAGGACATGAATTTATGTAATCAAATCATGTATTTGAAAAGAATTTTCATAACAATTGAAAACACAATAATTTTCTAAATATCAAATCATCAATCACGAGTATTAACCACATATTGATCCATAAAAATAAGCCATTCAAAAATGCATATGAAACTACGTGAGTGTGTGATTGCATCAAGGTTAACCATCCCAAACAGTCCTTGCCAAGTGGCTAGAACACCTCTACCTCAACCATGTTCTCATCTTCGACGAGTACCTGCATGCATTCATACTCAACTCGATGTCAATAGGTTAGTGTCTCCAAAAACATAGCTGAAGAAAATCATTGCAATCACATCAATAATATTTAACTTTCAAATCAATTTTCCAATTTACTCAAATATAACTTCATGATAATTACCTTCACACATGTGGAACTACTCAAAGTAAAACAATCATGGTAAATGTTCATTAATCTAAAATAATAACATAGTCCAAAAAAAATGAGACATGACAGTAGAGGTACTGAAGATGTTGAGAATATGTTTCTGTTGGTTGGTTACCAAGTGCTTTTGAGAAAATTTGATTATTAAAGGAAACAGTGTGTTGAAGTGGCATTTTAGTTTATAGAGTAGTGTTCTAGTTTTGCTCTACTTTTTCTCTATGTTGAAAATCTATCTTTGCAGTTTGGATATGTTGTTCAAAGATGTTAAGAGATGTTATATTCCAAATTTGATGTTCTAGTTCATTGTGCAGAGGAAGTTGTATTCACCAATGTGTGGACTGTGTTTTTGAGTGTTCCAGAAGTGTCTGAGAGAAATGTATTTTCTCCACATTTCTCTGCAAAGTGGTTTTAGGTCTTGTGGTTCTGTAATTGTGCTTATAAGGCTTATATCTTTCTTCTGTTGAAGTTGTTCATGGTTTGATGCTCCAGAAGTTGATTTCTAGATATACAGTGTATGACAGAGATAGTTAAGCATGCTAGATAAATAGGATAAGGTTGTGTGACAGGTGAAAGTTGTTGTGGAGGAATTTGTTGGATTTTAGGATGTTTCAGGATGTTCATGGAATACTCTAGATTGTGTTGAAGCCTTGCATGTGGTTTGCAAGTCATCTTTGGGTTTGAGGAAGCATGTACTTAAAATTTCATTGTGTTTACATAGGTTTGTTCGACCTTGGGTGTTTACACTATTTGCAGAGTTCCTTTGGTGATTGTGAAAGTGTGGAGTAGCGTGCTTGGATGAATTTAGATCCGAGCTAAGATATGTTGTGGTCTGCCTTCATTCCTTTCCATCGTGGGAATGTTTACGTCCAAACCTAACTTGAATTTTTTGGGTTAAGGTGATTTGTTGACCTTGGAGAATGCTCTCAAGGTTGAAGATAGTATAAATGAGTGTCAAGGGATCATGATTGAATGTGTACGTGATGGATGTGATGTGAGTAATAGTTGAATGGGTGGTGTAGTACAAGCTTTCATGTGTTAGATTACTGGATGCAGTGAGCAGAAGGTGTCTACAATTCTTCAGTGTGACTGCGGAGGTGTTGATGGTGTTGCTGTGGAATTCTCTATTGCATTGAGATGGTTTTCTCCTTGTAACAAACTTCTCTATTCTTCTCTATTCTGGTAGTGAGCATTTCTTTTGGGCAATGAGCCTTTTTTAATTTAGTGTTGATACTACTTTATATTGTGAGCTAATCCTCACCGTGGGTTTTCCCTTCTTGGGTTTTCCACATAAATCTAGTGTTCTCTTGTGTTTGATGTTGGTTTGATTCAGTTTTTGTTATTTTCTTTCATGCTTAACCATCATAACAGTCTAAAGGTTAATTGAATCTATGCGGATCTAAATGTGTGTGAGGGTTTTAAAATTTTAAACTACAACTGATTCACCCCCCTCTTAGTTGTCTTGTGCATTCAACAATTGGTATCAGAGCCAGGTTCCTTAGAAGAGAGCTTAACCGCTTAAGGTAGATTTGGGATGGTACACAAGAAGGATGTTCCCTAGTTCGATGTAATAGATTATGCATTCTAGAAAATGAGGATGGAAGGTTATCTAATTTCTCTTGGATATGAGATCTGGAAGGTTGTTGAAACTGAATACACAATACTAGATAATGGTCCAAGTACTGCAAATGAGATCAATGCCTTTGAAACCAATGGTAAAGCAAGGTATGCTCTTTTAAGTGGTCTTTAAAATTATGAATTGGTGAAAGTTATGGATCTGAAAACTACTAATGAAATCTGGAAAAAGTTAAAAAGTATTCATGAAGGAGATGTTAAGGTCAAGCTTGCTAAAATGCAAAATTTGAAGCTCATATTTGAAACCATGCGGATGTCTTAAGATGAAAACATATAAGCTACTTACAAAAAGTGGATGAATTTTTTAATGGAATCAAAGGACTTGGCAGAAATATTGATGAAAAAGAAGTGGTATTGAAGGTACTCAGAACTCTTCCTAAGGCTTACAGTCATAAGGTTTCTGCTATTGAAGAATTGCAAAATCTGGATCAATTTACTAAAGATCAGTTGCTTGGCATCTTAACTACTTTTGAAATGAGAGAGAATTTGGTACAAGTAGTGTAAAGGCTAAGACTGCCTTCAAAGCTGGCAAATCTGAGAAGAATGTGGAATCAGATCAAGAGGATTCTGATGATGTGGAAGATAACTTTATGAGAAAAATGAAATTGGGTACTGGTAAGTATAGTGGTAAGTTGCCTTTCAAGTGTTTCAGTTGTGGTAAGATTGGTCATTATGCTTCAAGATGTCTGGAAAGAATTTTGAGAAGTAAGAATAGGGAGAACAAAAGTAGAGTGCCTAAGAAAAGATACTATGTTAGAGAAGATGCAAGTATATCTGATGATGAATCTGAATATGAAAATGAAGATAATGAATGTCTATTCATAGCCTTGAAGGATGATATTGTTTCTACTAACTCTGAGAAATGTGTGAAGGAAAAGGATCCAGAGGTAAGTCTTAATACTGAAGGTACCTTGATATCTTCTTTTCATACCAAATAGGAAAAGAACCATTGGGTTATTGACAGTGGATGCTCAAATCATATGACCGGTGATAAAAGTAAGTTTGTTAAACTTCAAAAATATGATGGAGGACTAGCGAGATTTGGTGATGATACAGCTGCTAAGATATGTGGAAGAGGCTCAATTAGTTTTGATGGTAAGAATAATACTGATGATGTTCTTTATGTTAAGGGTTTAAATCATAACCTCTTGAGTGTTGGACAAATGTGTAGCAAAGGATACAATCTTGTGTTTCAGGATGGTGGTTGTGAGATCAAAAAAGATTCTGGAACTGTGATAGCTGCTGGAAAGAGGACAGATGGAAATGTTTATCATCTCAAAGGTGGTGATGGTTATTGCTTCATAACTCAGATCAGTAAAAGTTGGCTATGGCATAGAAGATTGTGTCACATCAATTTTGATAGCCTGGTAAGGATAAGTTCAACTCAAGCCATGAGAGATCTTCCAAAGATTACAAAGCCCATCAATGTTATTTGCAAGGAATGTCAGATTGGAAAGAAAGCAAGAAGAAGTTTCAAAGTCAAGGATCAATCTTCTACTAAACTGTTGGAATTGGTGCATACAGATCTTTTTGGCCCTACCAAGGTAAGGAGTTTTTAAGGTGACATGTATTTCATGCTATTGATTGATGATTATTCTAGGATGACATGGGTTACTTTTCTCAAAGAAAAAATGGAAGCCCTAGATAAGTTCAAAGCATTCAAAGTCATGGTTGAGAATGAAATGGATATGACAATTAAATGTTTGAGGTCTGACAGAGGTGGAGAGTTCACCTCCAATGAGTTTTACATGTTTTGTGAGAATCATGGAATAAAGAGGCACTTATCTGCCCCGAGGACTCCTCAGCAGAATGGAGTGGTTGAAAGAAAGAATAGGACTGTTCAAGAAGCTGCAAGAACAATGATAAAAGAAGCAAACCTATCAAAGGTCTAGTGGAGAGAAGCAATTCATACTATTGTTTACATACTGAACAGAGTGTAGGAAAGAGAAAATAGTACAAAGACACCTTATGAGTTATGGTATGGAAGGACTCCGACTGCCAAGTAATTTAGAGTGTTTGGAAGCAAATGTTATATCAGAAGGAATAAAGAAAATCTAGGAAAGTTTGTTGCAAGGTCTGATGAAGGTATCTTCCTTGGGTATTCTACTAAAAGAAAAACTTACTAGTGCTACAACAAGAGGTTGAGAAGGAATGCTACAACAAGAGGTTGAGAAGGAATGTTGAGAGTACAAATGTCAAAGTTGATGAAGATCTACAAAAGAATTCAGAAGTTGATGGATATGAATTAGATGAGTCATCTTGTAGAGAAGAAGAAAATGCTGATGAAAAGGAAGTATAGATTGAAGAAGAAGACGAAGCTCTGGAAAAGACTCCTAAAACTCCCAAGTATGTGCAGAAGCATCATTCTGAAGATCAAATCATTGATGACAAGAACAAAGGTGTGCTGACAAGAAGGAAAGCTATTGAAGAACAAGTAAATCTATGTTTATTCTCTAAAGTTGAACCTAAAACAGTGATTGAAGCATGCAAGTATGAGTATTGGATCAAGGCTATGGAAGAAGAACTAATGCAGATTGAAAAGAATTAGACTTGGGAACTTGTCCCAAGACCAGCAAACAAGAATGTGATTAGAACTAAGTGGGTATTCTGGAACAAACTAAAGGAGAATGGAGAAGTGGTAAGAAACAAGGCAAGGCTTATGTGTAAAGGTTACTCACAAGTAGAAGGAATAGAGTATGAGGAAACTTATGCTTCGGTGGCAAGAATGGAGGCCATCATGATGTTTTTGGCTTTTCATCTCATAAGCATTTCAAAGTATATCAAATGGATGTGAAGTCTACTTTCTTGAATGGTGAGTTGGAAGAAGAAGTATACATAGAACAACTGAATGCATTTCAGTTATCAGATAAACCTGACATGGTCTACAGGTTGAAGAAGACACTGTATGAATTGAAACAAGCCCCTACAGCTTGGTATGCAAGGTTAGACAGGTATTTATTACAGCAAGGATTCAATAAAGGCTCCGCAGATAGAAATTTGTACATCAAAGTAGGAGAAGATCAAATTCTAATTGTGGAAGTGTATGTAGATGATATAAGCTTTGGAGGAAATGAAGGTATGTGTAAGAGTTTTGCAGATGATATGCAGAAAGAATTTGAGATGTCAATGTGTGGAGAAATGAACTTCTTCCTTGGGCTACAGATCAATCAAATAGATAAAGGTATCTTTATTTCACAATCAAAGTATGTCAAGGAATTGTTAAAGAAGTTTGGAATGTAAGACTCTATACCAGTATGTACCCCTAGGAAAATTGGTTGCAAGCTGAGCAAGAATGATGAATCTCCTAAGGATGATCAGAGCGAGTATAGGTCAATTATTGCAAGATTGTTATACTTAACTGCTACTAGACCGAATATTATGCATGCAGTTTGTCTTGTGGCTAGATTTCAAGAAGATCCCAGAGAGTCACATGTTGTAGTAGTGAAGAGGATATTCAAATATTTAAAGAGCACTCTGGATCATGGCTTGTGGTATCCAAAGGATAATGACTTTGCTCTAAGTGCTTACACATATGCAGATTGGGCTGGTTGTGTAGATGATGGGAAAAGTACAAGTGGTGGCGCATTCTTTCTTGGAGGTAGAGTGGTGTCTTGGTTAAGTAAGAAGTAGGATTCAGTATCTATGTCTACTGCAGAGGTAAAATACATTGTTGTAGCATCTTGCTACACACAAGTGTTGTGGATGTGGCAAACCTTGAAGGATATTAGAGTGGTATATGATGAACCTATTCCTATCTTCTATGATAATACAAGTACTATTAACATTTCAAAGAATCCAGTGATGCGTTCAAGGAAAAAACATATATCAATCCGGTATCACTTTCTGAGAGAGAAGGTTGAAGAGAATGAAATGAAGCTTGAGTATGTGCCTACAAAGGATTAGGTTGCTGATATTATCACCACTTGGCTCTCCCTAAGGATACATTTGAGTATCTCCAGGAGAAGTTAGGGGTTATTGTCCCTCCTTCTTTGAACTAGATGCATAAGGAGATGCATCAGTCTAGTGGATTTGAAGTTTCATTCCTTATTTTGGACTGATGTTGGAGGGTACCTCTCAGGGGGAGTAGGTAGTGGTTGTGATGGTTGTTGCAGTTGGGGAGTAAGTTCTAATGTTGGTTGCTTCTAAGGGGAAGCATGCAGAGCAGTAAAAGAAATGATGTTGCAAAGCAGTAATAAGCAGGTACAAGTTTGAGCAGTTGTCTAAAAAGTAAGATTGAAAGAGAGATGTGCAGCCCTTTGCCATTGATGTCAAAGGGGGAGAGAGAGCAATGTGAAAAAGGAGAGAAAGTAGTGAGTCAATTGTCAAGAAGAGAGTAGCAGACTGAGGGGGAGAGAAAGAGAGGAATTGATTGATATGAAGCATAGTATTGAGGATGTTGTTGTGTTGATGGTCTTAACACACTATGTGTTGCTATCAATGACAAAGGGGGAGATTATTGCAAGTATGTGTAATCAGTGTTGTCATTGATGTCAATAATCTTGTGTTGTCATCGCTATCAATTATGTCAACTATGTGAGTAAGAAATGGTGCAAGAGTATGATTAGTTAGTGTTGAGTGGATATTGTCTCTGATGATGAGGTTGGTGGAACAGAGATAAGGTTGTTGCAATAGAATGAGTTATTTGTTTAAGTTGTTTTGCTAAAGATGATTTGGTTAATTTGTAGAGGTGTTGAAGATGTTGAGAATATGTATTTGTTGGTTGGTTTCCAAGTGCTTTTGAGAAAATTTGATTATTAAAGGAAACAGTGTGTTGAAGTGGCATTTTGGTTTATAGAGTAGTGTTCTAGTTTTGCTCCGCATTTCCTCTATGTTGAAGATATGTCTTTGTGGTTTGGATATGGTGTTCAGAGATGTTAAGAGATGTTATATTCTAAATTTGGTGTTCTGGTTCGTTGTGCAGAGTAAGTTGTGTTCACCAGTGTGTGGACTATGTTTCTGAGTGTTACAGAGGTGTCTGGGAGAAATGTCTTTGCTCCACATTTCTCTGCAAAGTGGTTTTAGGTCTTGCGGTTCTAGAATTGTTCTTATAAGGATTATATCTTTCTTCTGTTGAATTTGTTCATGGTTTGATGTCCAGAAGTTGGTTTCTAGATATACAGTATATGACAGAGATAGTTAAGCATGCTGGATAAATAGGATAAGGTTGTGTAGCAGGTGAAAGTTGTTGCAGAGGAATTTGTTGGATTTCAAAATGTTCATGGAATACTCTAGATTATGTTGAAGCCTTGCATGTGGTCTACAAGTCATCTTTGGGTTTGAGGAAGCGTGTACTTAAAAGTTCATTGTGTTTACTCAGGTTTGGTCAACCTTGAGTGTTTACACTATTTGTGGAGTTGCTTTGGTGATTGTGAAAGTGTGGAGTAGCGTGCTTGGATGAATTTAGATCCGAGCTAAGATATGTTGTGGTCTGCCTTCATTCCTTTCCACCATGGGAATGTTTAGGTCCAGACCTAATTTGAATTTTATGGGTTAAGGTGATTTGTTGACCTTGGAGAATGCTCTCAAGGTTGAAGATAGTTTAAATGAGTGTCAAGGGATCATGATTGAATGTGTGTGTGATGGATTTGATGTGAGTAATAGTTGAATGTGTGGTACAATACAAGCTTTCATGCATTAGATTACTGGATGCAGTGAGCAGAAGGTGTCTACAATTCTTCAGTGTGACTGCGGAGGTGTTGATGGTGTTGTGGTGGAATTCTCTATTGTATTGAGATGGTTTTCTCCGTGTAACAAACTTCTCTATCTTCTTCTCTAGTCTGGTAGTGAGCCTTTCTTTTGGGTAGTGAGCCTTTTGTAATTCAATGTTGATACTACTTTATATTGTGAGATAATCCTCACTATGGTTTTTCCCTTCTTGGGTTTTCCATGTAAATTTGGTGTTCTCTTGTGTTTTATATTGGTTTGATTTAGTTTTTGTTATTTTCTTTCATACTTAACCATCATAACAGTCTAAGGGTTAATTGAATCTATGCAGATCTAAATGTGTGAGGGTTTTGAAATTTTAATCTACAACTGATTCATCTGCCCCCCTCTCAGTTGTCTTGTGCATTCAACAATATACCCATAGAGGATCCCACATGGTGAAAGAACATATTGGAGCCTTTAAGGATGCATTATAAGAGCCCAAATTCAACATGAGGATGTGGCTTTCTACCTTTTTCCATAAACTATAGATGAATCAACACATGAATGGTATCTAGGACTCCCTCATGGATCTATCACTAACTAGAGTTAATTGGAAAGTACTTTCCTTTATTATTTTAGTGTTCCTATTGACCTAGTTGTCCTTTACCATAGTTTCACCACTACTCATAGGGATCCAAACGAGCCAATTAGCTTGATTCAATGTAAAATTTCACAAGCTCTACATAAGGTGGAAGCCTCCCTACGATATTCCTAAAGCCATGTCTATTGAGACATACTTGAAATCACTTGACCCTTTGACTTCCATATTTGTGGGGAAAATTTTTCAAATCTTATACCTTAAAAAAATCCTATAACACTTTCTCAAGTAGACACATGGGCTTGTAAAGTGGAGTAAAACATTACACTATAGATCTATAAGCTTTCTCCACTACATTTATTTGGGCAACCAGATATGAACAATCAAATTCTACTCATAAATCCAAATTTGATGCAAGTCACCCCTCTATTAAATCTTATGCCTACTGTGTATCACTCCAATCAACAAATGAACATGGTGTTTTTGGACCAGGTATACCAACAAGCAAACAATCAACAATAGATCCCTACATGCTATGCAAATGTGGTTTCTAATAGTCCTTATAACACCACATTTAACTCTCAATAGTTTAACCTCACCCAATTCAACATCCCCAACTTGGGAAATAATGTAAGCAATCAAAAATTTTCAATGGGTAACATGAAAGGTAGCCAACAACACGGTATCCATTATTAACAACATGGTAGCCAACAACAGCCACAACTCAGTCACTCATGTGAATAATCAACAAGTTGGTCCCTCCTTTCTCAAAAATTCAACTAGACAAGTGCCCTTACCAAATACAACCATGGGACAATAGGGGTAGCCTCAGGAAATGAGAAACAATGTAGAACTTGAGAGCCTAATAAAAAAGTTAGCAAATGAAACGATCTCACTCTGCCACCAAATATTGTAAAATTAAATAGCCACCAATAGTAGTCAAGGAAGAACTTTCAATTTGCAAAGGTCCAAGAGAATATGGAATACTAGACCAAACAATGATAATATGCCAATGCCTATAGGTGGAAAATCTAGCACCAATCAAGTCAATATTGTTAATTTGGTAGACTTAGCACTTCCTAACTAGTGCAAGTTTCATGATGTGCTGTTGATAATGAAGATACATGAAATGTAGGAGATATAACAAACATAAAGGAAATAAAAAACAATGATTATACCTTCAAATCCCCTCCATCCAAGTCTCCTAGATAAGGTGGAGTAAGAAGCATGCACCCAATGCAAAATCCTAGCTGTATCCAATAAAAAGTAATCTGGATTGCTCAATATAATACCAGCATGATGAGAGCAAGGATTTGGACTCAATTGGATATGGAATTGGCTATGATTTTGGCTATGAATATGAGGAATTTTGGAGCATAATGATGGTATAATAAGCTTCAAATTGTACTAAAATGGCTTCCAGGAGAGGCTCTTATTTATAGATTTTTGAGGATTTTAGATCAATGGTGGAGGTTTAAAAATGAGATCTAAGGGTGGAGATTGCATGGTGACATCAAGGGCCAAGATTCCATCAACAAAGATGGAGGGCTCTCAATATTTTAGAATTTTAAAATTCCGCCTTAGGAAGGCTTTGCATTAATGAAGATAAAGACATGAGAATGAATTTAAAATTCATTTTAATGAGTGAATGGGATGAGAAATGATAAGTGCATGGATTTGGAAAGGTGGGGTGGAGACATGTGTGAGATTTATTATTTAAATAATGCTCTTCATGCATTAGGAAATATGAGGTGGAGACACATATGACTCCCCTTAATTAAATAACGTTAATTATTTAATAAAGTGTCGGGATATGGGATAATGAGGGTTTATGTTAGTTAATTAAGTGATTAACTTAATTAATGTGGCTGGTGGAAATTAGGAGATAGGTTAATTAGTGGTTTAACTTAATTATAGTGTGTGTATGTGTGGTTGGAGGGGTGACCCTATGTATACTTATATGCATGAGTGTTACAGCATCGCCGCCTAGGGGCCATGAGGTACTAGAGATGGGTTTTTGATGAGGTGGATACCTTTGTATGGTGGCCATGGCAGAAATGTGAGAGGTGGAATAGGGACTCAGATCATATACCCTATGCTCGGCAGGGTAGATATATCATGGGGCGGACTGAGCACATCATTGATCGTTATATGCCTGATCAGGTTTTACGTTAGTTTGGTGTTCGACAGGATAAGCCACAAGTAGAGGATGTCTTCCCTTGAGTTACGAGGGAGGGACGGGAGGGATGGGGACTCCCCATTAATCGTCAAATGATGATTGTTGGTTTTGATGGGTTGGTGCCATTGTGATGGGTATGGGAGTCTAATTTGGTGAATGTCAAGATGACACTAGATTATGATGTATGGTGGCAGGAGTAGTAGCCTGTGAGATTGACCCTTACCGAGGGTTAGTTAGTGGAGGTTGAGCAGAGCAGGGAGGAGGAGGAGGAGGAGGAGGAGAGTGATGGAGATGATGGAGATGGAGGAGGTGGTCGAGGTGGGCTAGCGATTGGCAGGCGATAAGTCCGTTAGATGGTAGAGGTGGTGGTGGGTTGTTTTGGAGGAGGTGGTGGAGAGGAGGAGGTGGATCTATCAATTTTAAGGGCTAAGATATAGATTCTACTAAGGGAGTTGGAAGATATGAGGGTAGAGTGGGATATAATAGAGGCTTTGTTGGCTGCTTAAGAGGCAGAGGTGGAGAGGTTGCAGGAGGAGCTCAGGACTACTTGAGGATAGATAGAAAAGTTATCTACAGCATAGGGAAGTGGTGTAGATCCTACAGAGCTGGCAGATGTTATCAAGGAGTAGGAGACAACCATCGTGGAGAGAGATGCAACTCAGATTTTGCAGCAGTAGGTCAAGCGGTAGGAGAGGGAGTTGTGGGTGGAGATATGTGGAGGGACCTTGTGTAGGTTGAGGGCAAGTTGGCAGTGGCTAGGGAGAGGGCTTAGCACTATAAGACCTTGTATCATACGGTCATCCTAGAGGATCAAAGGTAAACAAGTTACAATGCTCAGAGTAGGTCAAGGGCTAGTTGATCAGGGAGATATAGGACTCATTTGGTGACTGGACCAGTCATGGCACCTCGGTCTATGCCTCCACCAGCATAGGTTCCAGTGGTGCCACCATTGAGGACATGGAATCAACCTATAAAGGTACATGGTACAAGTGGGTAGACTATAGGGGTAGGGCCCTCGTCAACAGGTTTATTGGCACCAGCAGAGTCTAGAGATAGTACCACTTAGTGGTGTCTTATATATTTTGTACCAAACATTTATATAATGAGCCTTCGAGCACATTTTGTATAATGATCTATTTTTTGATATATATTATGAGCATATTGTGAGTGTCTTATGATGTTTTATGATGTATGATTTTTATAGATATGTGATGCATTTGTGTTATGTATGGATCTATGTCATGGATGATTACTATCTCTAACTAGGTACAAGAACTATGAAGGACATGATAGGAACCCAGAATCTTAAGTGGGAGACCAATGTCTTATCCATTAGGCAATAGAGTCAAAGAAAGGAATGCTTACTAGTCAAAGGAAGAAAGGAAAATAGGGAAAACAAAAACAATGCCTAACTAAGAAAATAAGACAAAATCGGGAAAACAACTAAAGCATGGGAATAGTACAAATACGGGGGATGACCCATTTTATAATTTACATAGCTTCAAATCTTTCCCATTGTATGGGAGGGGCAAGGGTGTACCATCAATATATGTTAAAAGATAAGAATTATTACCATAGACATGTTTGACTTGGAAGGGACCCTTCCAAAGTGAGTCAAATTTACCATGTGCTCCTCTTTGTTGTCTTCTTTTGTCCTAAAGTAGGATGTGATCACCATCTTTGAAGTCCCTCGATCTGGCCCTTTTGTCAAAGATTGCCTTCACTTTGTCCTGATGTTATACTTGATTTTATCTACTACATCTTCCCTCTATTCTTCGATCTTTATTAGGTACATAACCTTTTTTCCAAAGCACTCTAAAATTATTCAGATCTTCAATTGTGTTTTGAAGATTTGCAACTAAAATCTCTAAAGAAATAGGAAATGCATTATTTATTTCATAAATCGATTCAAAAGGAAACATAGCAATTGCCCTTTTGGGTATAATTTGATTAGCCTTGTGAATGCATCATACTTCTTGTGCTAGTTCTTTATATTTTTATCAAGGTCAACTTATGGATGATCACCATGAGGTTCTTGTTGCTTGACTCATCTTGGCCATTACCTTGTGGATAATAATCTAGTGAGTGTGATAAGGTAATCCCATGTTCATAATAGGAGAGGGATTTCTCAACAGAAGAGAAATTTGCCACATTATCAGTAAAAATCTTTTGTGGAACTCTAAACCTAACTAAGATGTTTTCTTTAATAAAGTTACAAAGTGCTTTAGATGTAGTTTGCCTCACAAGAATCGCGTCTACCCACTTAGTGAAATAATTCATTGTAGACAATATGTGGGTGTGACCTATACTGGAGTGTGGATTAATGGGTTCAATAAAATCAAGCCCCCACTATTGAAAAGGCTCTTCAATTATTATTTTCCATAAAGGGAGGGATACTGATTGTGTTTTACCAAAAAATTGCATACATTTTTCACATTTTACTACCTATTCATAAGCATCTTTGAACATACCTAGCCAATAATAGCACTGCCTCAGAATTTTAAAAGCTATCATAGAAGAATAATAATGACCTCTACACGCTTCATTGTGAAAAATCTTCAATAGTTTCTTCTATTGCTCTTTGTCCACACACCTTATAAAGGTTCCATCAAGGCCTTTTTTATACAATGTGTCACCTCAAATGACATACTTAGCAACCTTGAGCTTGATATTTCTTCTCTTTTGTTGAGATATGTGCTAGGCATTCTCCATAAGTTAAGAAATGGGCTATATTCAAGAACTAGTCATCTATTAAGCCTTTGAAAAGTGTAAGAGGGAGATCATCTGATTGATCAAGTTCATTTTCTATAATTAACTTACAAAGACCTTAGCTTCTAACTAGTTTAGTACATTTAATATTCACATCATACTCTTGGGCTTTCGCAATCCAAGTTCTTCTCTTATTGCAGCCTATATCTTATTGGGCCAATATGCTCTTGACTGTTGGATCAGACACATATACAATTGTATGTGAATGTAACATATAAAATTTGAACTATTTCATTACTTTTACCACAACAAAGGCATTCTTTTCAACTTGAAAATAACTTGATTCATGTTTCTTCAAAGGAACACTCATGAAGGCAATGGGAGATTCCACACCTTGATCATTCTTTTGCAGCAAGATGGTGGATAATGTGTGCTCAGATGCATAGTTGTAAATGATGAAATCTTTACTGAAGTCGGGTTGCATCAACACTAGCTGACGAGCTATTGCCACCTTAATGTCTTCAATGGCCTTTCTCCCTACATCCTTCCACTTAAAACCAAGCTTCTCTTTCAACATCTCTACAATATGTATTGTTAACTCAAAGAAGTCTAGGACAAATCTTTCCAAAAAAAAGTATTTATCTAAAAAATGTGGGAGGATACTTCTTCAAGAGGGCTACTTAATCCTTCTTCTCTTTCTACTTTAGGGGGACTTCTCTCTATTAGGGGGCTTCTGTCTTGCTTCTTGGGTCTCACTTCTATTTGGGGGATCTCTTTATACATGTGTACCTTATCAAGGTTCATTTTTTGGGACCCACCTTTTCACCCACCTAAGTTGCACTTAAGGTAGGGGTGTGTTAGTGTATATTTTCCTATACATTTATTTATCTTGTTTATTATAGTGAGTGGATCATTATAAGGGTAGATGGCATCTTCTATGAGTGCAACTCATATCTATTTTTGGGTGGTTGGAGTTACTTTTCTCATTATTTAGTTTTTCCTTCCCTCTTTTCTATATATGTATTCCTCTCCTCTACCTTGTTTTCATTTCATGCTATTGTGAGCTTTCTAAATGCTATTTTGCTTCTCAATCATTTGCATATCCCTTTGTGGAAACTAACTCTATTAAGATATTTTGGTTTCAATATCATTTGCTAGAATAGTTTCATTGTTTCAATTTCATGCACTAGGTTTTGGGTAGCTTCAGTTCATTTTCAAATCTAGCATGCACTCATATAAATTATCTAGCAGACTACACACTTAATGCTTGTTGATTCATCCAATTCACCTCTACTTCTTCTATCAGAAATTCGTGGTATTTAAAAATGCATTTGGAGGATTGTTGGTATGTTGCAAGAGAACATCTTCTCATAGGTCAACCTCCAAAAAGCGTAGGTGAATGATCAAAGACAACATATCTCAGTCATGCATATGCTATAAAATAAATGTGTAGATCTAGATTTTTTTTAGTGTACCAAATTGAAGTGTTCTTCCTTGTAATATGAATGATATTCAAATGGAATGATTGGGTTAGAGTGGATAGCCTCAAGATGATAAATGAATGCTTTTAAATATAAGGACATAACAATAAACCATCCAAAATGCGTGTTTAGTTGGACTTAGGTAGGAAAGGAATAAGCAAAAGTCAACCAAAATTTGAATTTGAATTTTAAAATATTGAGGGTCAAGTCTATAGTTGTGGGGTTAACATTGTGTTCATAGAAATGACCCTAGCCATGAAAACAGTTAGGCCAAAGTGGACAATGGATGTATGAGAATATGTGTGTGGATAGGCATAATTAATGTACGGTTTAGGTTAACATGTGTGTGTGTGTGTGTGTGTGTGTGTGGATAGGATATGGATAAATGTATGGGAATACATAGTTATGGAAATAAGTAAATGTTACCTAAGAATGGATCTGACTTTATATAAAATTACCCTATATGTCAATATATAAAATGTACTTTCTCCCAAAATAGACACAAACTAAATAAGAAATAACATGTACATACAAATTTAACCATTACAATTATATTTCTCAATAATCAAATACAATTTTCAAACCATTTCCTAAAAGTATGCCATGATTCTCTCTTTTGAAAGTCATTGTACATATTTTTATGATTAAGATAGGCTATAGTTGGTTAGCCTTAATGAGAAAAATACAACCAGTTCCAATGGTAGAGTGCACATTAATAACCTAAACTGCATATTATTATTATGTTTTATGAAGTGACAATTAAATGATTTATAAACAATTGAAGTGATTGATATATCTAGGGTGGCACTGAAGTGACTTGTTCTCTTGACAATGAAGAACAGCCACATTAAGTGATGGAAACAAACAAGACCGAGTGTATTTGGAATGATATTTTATTGTGGAAGAAGCTTTTTTTCCATGCAATGGAATAAAGTGTGTGCTCTTGTCTCTTTCTTCAACCACGAAAGAGACTCCACTACATTGTATTGCTATTATTGAGTAACGTTCACTGTACTCGATATTCATTAGCTGAAGAGGGACAAAAAACAATCCCACTTCCCACTTGCTTACTGCCTTACAGCCAGCCTTTATTATATTCAGAGCAGTTACGAATTGACTACTTTAGATCACATGTGGAACAGTCTGATTTGATTCGATTCACTATAAAATGTCCAGCATACAACAACAACAAATGAAAGGTGTTTCCCATTCCACTGCTATTATTGCATTGCAAATATGAGCACTCTCTCTCTCATGGTGCTCGTGATGGTGATGGCACTAACATCTGTAGCCAATGCGCAGGGCACTGTTGTGGGATTCTACAAACAGATTTGCCCCTCTGCAGAGAGGTTTGTTCAGTTGAGGGTTGAGAAGAAATTTAAGGCTGACAAGACGATTGTTGCTGCACTCCTTCGCATGCATTTTCACGATTGCTTTGTAAGAGTAAGTACATTTTTTTTCCCGTCTGATGATATAGATTATAGAATGTGACTTGAATGTGATTTTATAGAATGTGATTTGAAATGTTGATACAAATTAGATTACATCTGATGATATATTTATAGAATGTGATTTGAATGTGATTTGAAATGTTAATACAAATTAAATTGTAATCTAAAATTGTGAGTGTGTTGAGAAATACTGATGCAAACTAAATTCTGCAATTTTTTGACAAGTCTTTTTCCATAAATTTATTGGGAAGTTTTATAGATTGTGAAAACCTCATATCTACTATTAACCTTTATCTCCTGCACTGCTAGGCTAAATGCTTGGGTGTGTGTGTGCAGGGGTGTGATGCATCACTGCTACTAGACAGTACAAAAGGGAATGCAGGAGAGAAAGAGGCAGGTCCTAATCAGACTGTGAGAGGATATGAATTCATTGATGAGATTAAGAAGGTGCTGGAAGCTGTTTGTCCCAACAGAGTCTCCTGTGCTGATATTATTGCTCTTGCTACAAGAGATGCTGTGGCTCTGGTACGTACCTTATAGATTGTCCACCCCTCTGTCTAATAACAGAGATGCATGCAGTGGATGTCCTCTATCTTTAAAGCCCTTTCTTTTTTCTAAGAGTTGCATTGTAAATTCAATGCCTTCTCCCCATGTTTGGGTTCTTTATGTAGTTTACCCAAATAATATTTTTTAAAGTAAGGTATTAATTCAATAAACTAAAATATTGGTAGGCATGAGTTTTCCACAGTCCATGAAATAAGTGAGAGTACTTCTAGATTTAACTAAAATATTGATAAAATAAAAGAAATCAAACACACAGGGCAAAGCTTGAACAGTCATTCTGAATGGAATAGGAAAGAAATAAAATCAGAGCTATATTCACTGCATGTTATGAATAAATTCTAATGACAACCTTAAATCAGTTTCAGAATGGATTAGCAAACTAGTAAAATCCAACTTTATCATTACTTATTATAATCTGGAGCTCTGTCAGTATTTCTTATAAACAGACTCTAGGTAACCCAAACATTGTACATCTTAAAATCAAATTTTCAGCTCTACCACTGAAAAAGAAGTTCCCTTACATAGATCTATTAGCTTAGAAATTAAGCTTTCTCTTTATATGAAAAGATGATGTATATTAAATCAAACGAAAAATAGTGGTCTTTAATTTATTGGTGAATTTGAATGGTTTACAAATAACCCATCAAGGATCAAGTCTTGTCTAAAGTAAAGGTCCTGACAACTAAAAAGGATAAAGCCCCTCAAACTTAACACTTACCTGAAGAAGGTCAATTACACCATGCACCTGATGCCAGTTTAGTTTAATTTATTGTTGAAGTTGAATGGTTTAAAAATTCCACCAAGAATCAAATCTTACTGAATACAAAGATTGTAACAACCAAAAAGGATAAAACCCCTCGTACCTAGCACTCAGCTGAAGAAGGTCGATTACACCAATGCACCTGATGCCACAATGTGCTAAACTAGCACTATAAGATGATACTGCTTGAATAAAATTAAAAAAGGGTTCATCCAATCGATATTAGAATATTAAAGAACTTCAGATATATCAGTATGTTTATCCTCCCCTAAAAACTAACAATTCAATTTCAATGGTGATAACATTTTGTTTATATAACTTTTAAAGCTGATGTAAAGAGTTAAGCAGAGCTTGTCAGTCCATTTGAACAAAGCACCAAGTACTAATATCTTAAACCAAAACCAAGTAAATCGATCATATAACTCAGAACTGTTCCACAACTGCTTGTATCTCAGTGTCATCAGGTAATGCATGGACAATTTGAGATTTGGGTTATAGCCTAAAGCACACGTACATGTGCAGGCAGGTGGGCCTCGTTATGATGTTCCCACAGGAAGAAGAGATGGTACAGTATCAAAAGTGGACGATGCAAATTCTCTTCCAGACCCCACAGACAGTGCCATACAATCCTCTGCAGCCTTTGCAATGAAGGGTCTCTCTGTTCTTGACCTTGTTACTCTATTAGGTACTACCTACCTGTCCACCCAGTAAAGCTTAAACACCCATTATGTTGTTTGTTCAGATTTACATTTGGGTTCTCCACTCTTCTCCTCTGCATCATTACATACATAGTCACTAATGTTATCATGACATGCTTTGTGTTGCAGGGGCTCATACCGTTGGTATTACGCACTGCAGTTTCTTCAATGACAGACTGTACAACTTCCAAGGCACAGGCAAGCCAGACCCCACCATGAATCCAACCTTAGTCACCAAATTGAAGACAACCTGTCCTGATCCTGCAACTTCAACTTCTACAGATGACCCACCTATTGATTTGGATCAGGGGACACCCTCTGTCTTTGATGAGAGCTTTTTTAAGCAGATTGTAAACCGGAGAGGCATTCTGCAGATTGATCAGGAACTGTTTGAGGACTCCACTACTACCGCCATTGTCAGGAGCTATGCAGGATCCCAATTTAGCTCTCAGCCTTCTCTCAACTTTAGCCGCCAGTTTGCTCAGTCCATTGTGAAAATGGGTAACTTGGGAGTGCTCACAGGTACACAAGGAACTATCAGGAAAAACTGTAGGGTTGTCAAACTCTAATCTTTATTCTTCTCAAATTGAAGGATAAATTTTCATTTGAAACCACACATCTGAAAAAAAAAAAAAAAAAAAAAAAGGTAACTATGTTGCTTGCATAAAAAATGGAACATAATTCAAGAGAAAGATTGATATGACATCTACATGGGCATTCTCGGGATTATCTTCTGTGGGCCGATGAAAAATTTTGGCTCGTGACCATCCTGACATTGCTTTGTCTTTTGTGGATCTTGGTTTGTCGTGCGCCTGCATTTTTGTTTTTGATCACAGTGTTACGTAATACTATTTGACATGGTAACTAGGGCGTGAGTGCAATCTACAGGTATGTTTATTTGTGGGAGAGCGTGACAAAGGGGCTTTCCCTAGTAATTTTCAGTAATTTTCAGAGTCGCTTCCCTTATTAATAAATCTTTAGAAGTGTTTGTTAAATAGTACTTTTTTCAATTATGGTTTAATTATAATTTTTTAAATATTTCAAAATAGTTTTTATATTCTATAAATTAAAAAATAATATTGTAATAATTATTTGTTAAAAAAAATTTAAATAGATTTTTTTTTTTGGGATAATGTTAATTAATGTGTCTCTTATTTATTGTTAAACATTTTAATATTATTAAATAAATATAAAATTCCAATTTTACAATAACATAAAATTGTAGTTCATTATATTTTGAAAGGCCCAAACACTTGGATTAAGATTTGTATTCTTAATTGACACCTCGAAGAATAAAAAATTGAAAGAGCCTATTATATCTTCAATAAAATAAAGAAAATTTCAAAATAGTTTTTATATTCTATAAATTGAAAAATAAAATTGTAATAATTATTTGTTTAAAAAAATTATAAAAAAAATTAATTAGAAAGAAGAGGATGCTATCCTCGTAGGGACTATTATTTGTCCTCTGGAGCCAACAAGAGTTGGAAGGCAAACATATTCTACCATAGCAACTGTACAAGAAGCATCAAACAAGGTTTTGAATGCAGATGTTCAGGCAGAGATGACAGTAAGGAAAAATGATGAACAAAGTATGGGTTTGGTTGCAAGCACGCACTCATGGCAAGGTGTGATTAGAGCCTACAATGCTAGGCATGAGTTTTTTATTCCATGGAAGCAAGTTGCAGTCCAGAGATCATGGGGAAGGCATGAAGTAGGAATGGATATAGGTGGTACAAGACAAGGACTCAACTCATGGGACATGAGTTCTTTTCTAGGTGGGGTGTATGGTGCAGGAGCACCTAACACAAGGTGGCCTCCATGAGGCATTTAAGTTTATGTTTGTTTAGAAAATCATGTTTGCGTTGTAATAAGGTCTATTTGACCAATGCATTTTCATTTCAGTTTGTATCTAGGTTTATTTTGTAAGTCCTAAGTGACTTAGGGGACATTTGTCAAATTGTAACCGCATAATGCCAAAAATAGGCAGTTGGAGGCTATTTAAAATGGTTGTCTCCCAGCCGCTTGGAGTCAGTTTGGTACTACTCTAGGCGAGTTTATAAACCCATGGAATTGAACAAAGTCAAAGAGATGATATTGTAATCAAATCAAGAGGAGAAATTGAATGTAATCGAGCATTGTTAAGGAGAAATAAAGACTATTCTATGTCATCAATCTATTTTCCATTCTTTGTAAATACAAAATTGCATAGCTGTAGATCTCTTTTCCTTTTTGTGTTTTCCCATTGTTGCATTATGTCAATGTGAAGCATTCCACTGATAAGATTTCTGTCGAAATCAATGGAATGGCTTCATTGTACAGTTATCTTCTTTCGTTTTCTATTTTTTTCTTGTTCGGCGGCGCAGAGGACCAAATTTGGTTGTGCACAATAGATCGCCTAGCATCTTCATGTGCTAGGGTTTGATCAGAGGAGTTGGAGTTGTTTTGGTGAGATAGAGGCCATCGACGAAGCATTACTCACTCAGACTAACGCGGATAGCCTAGCCAAAGGGAGGATCGAGCTACTGAACGGAAGTTGCGGTTTGAGGATCAAATCCGAGTGATCGGATTATTGGCGGTTCTAGAGAAAGTTCGACCGATAGGGAAGGATACGCCAAAGGTAGATGCCATCAGGCAGAGGAGCGACATCGGCAAAAGAGTTGGAAGGATATAGTGAAGACAAGAGTCTCACCGAATGTAGATTGCGAATGCATATAGCAAAAGCATGTTGGGAATGAATGTGGAGAATGTATCTTTTGTCAGATACAAATGGTGACCAGTCGTAACGGTGAATCAGGGTATAGGAACCAGTAATAGCAAGTCATGCCAAGCACATACTAAGTTAGTGTTTGAGGCTCCCCATTAGTCATGAACCCAAGGAACTTTAGCAAGAGGTCTATCCTAGCAACTGATCATAAGAGACTACCAAATAAATTTTTGATTGATAGCTAAACCATTCTAAAAATCATTATATTTTCATAGAAGCCATAGCTTGAAAGCTTCCCAAGCCTTCCTATGAAAATATTTTCCCTTATTAGAGGATACCCAAAAAAAGTATCTTCTAAGTTTCTCAAGATTTTGATAGGAAGCTTTTGAGGGCATCCAACGAGAAGAATAATAAACATGAATAGTAGTAAGAATTTTAGAACAAACCTAAAACTTTTCTATAAGAGAAAGAGATTTAGTGATCCAATAAGCCAATTTCTTCTCAAAGTGCAAAGTGAGTAATTACAACTTGTCACGCTAAAGAAGGAGAAGCTTCAAAGGTAAAAGGGATGCCAAGAAATCTAGAAACCTCTCCATGATCAATCCATTTCTAACCAAAATAATTGAGTCAACTAGGCTAAGGTAAAAAGGATTGTCTATATGTGAGGCCTACTTATCTCACCTCATATTTTGCTTACATCGTATTTACATTTTGATGGACATATGGACATTGGGACTACTGATCCCATCACTCAGACTTTCAGGATTATTTCATATGCTATGATTGGATTAGATAGATTATGTTATAATGATGGTTATAGTTCACATGTTAGATTTCATTTGAACTCATAATGTTATGTGTTATTTACTTTGATGAAATTAAAGTGTTAGTGAATGAGTAATGAATGAGATAATATGCAGTTTGATCCTTACTTGTGTAGAAAATGCAAGTGAATCATGAAATATATATATATATATATATATATATATATATATATATATATATATATATATATATATATATATATATATGCTAGCATGTCTATTATCAAGGATATATGTGATTATGCAATGTTGTGTATGTGTATGCTTTCCTTTCGCTTCGGCTATGATGAACATGTGATACTGATCCATTTGTGGAAGTGTGTAGGTAAATTTTTCATGCCCATGGAAAATTCAGAGGTCATCCCATACCCTATGTGAAATCCTTGTTTAAGCCAATCTAGTCCCAGGAGGGACCAAGGTCACATGTGTTGGTGCATGATGATTTCGTGATGTATGCATTTATGCTTAATTCTGATTAGGTTTCACCCTTTCTATTTATTTTATTAATGTGTTTTAAATGTGTATTGTTTAAATTGCACCATTTGGTGTCATTTATTTTATTGGGCCTTTTATTGTGATTTTATGTATCCTATGATGTTTATTTTGACCAAATAATGACCCTAGGTCATACCCCTAGGGTCTAGGGCCAACTTGGACGTGCTAAACCTTAGTTTTACCTTCATTGAGTCACTTTAACTTTACCCCAAAGTTAAGTGATGAATTTTTGAATTTGATTATGGGGTAGACAAGTCAAGCATCCACCTTGACCATCCCCACTACCCTTGGTTATGGTCTACCTTATCTTGAAGGCTTGGGAAGCTTCCAAGGCCTTCAAGTGTGAGAGGCCTCTTCCCTATTCTCTCACACATGTGTGAGAGCATCTAGGGGGACATGGGATTTCCTTGATGGACAAGATGAGAACATGTGTCTCATTCTTATCCTCATAGAGCCTCCAAGTGGGACTCACCTCCCCACTATACTCTCACACATGTGTGAGAGCACTTGTGAGAGAGTGTGAGGCTTTGAGGGATAGGAGTGTGACATGTGTCACCTCCTCGTCCCTTGGAGATGGTGAGTGGGATTGTGAGGACGAAGGAGAAGGTGACATATGTCACCTTCTCATTCCTCAAGGCTCTTGTGTGTAGCCTATTAAACTCCCTCTTTGAGAGAGGGCTCGGGGTTCTTCTTTTTGGTTGTTTTTCTTTAATTATTTCTTGGGGAGAGATAGCTAGAATTGTGAGAAGTTTGAAGGCAAGAAGCTTGGAAGGAGATTTGGGGAGCTCTCCACCAACTCTTACCATTTTAGGCTTTAAAGGTAAGCTTCAAGGCTATATGCCTTCCCTTTTGTTTTTACATTTCAATGTGTTGGAAATCTTGTTTGTGTGTTTTTGAGTCTTGGTGTTTCGTTGTGTGGGTTTGTTTTGTTGGGTGTTTGGATGAAGCTCTCCATTTAGGAGAGCTCATCTTGTTTGGGGTGGGAGAGGAGTGAACCTCCTTGAGGTCACCCTCATTATTTTATTGAGGTATTGATGGCCATGAAGTATTTTGGGAAGCATTGAGATTTGTGTGAAGGCATGAGTGCCTTAGAAATGTGATATTTGAGAAATAATAAGGCTAGAGGCCTTGTGTTATGATAAATATGAGTTATTTGAGATTTTGGGTGCACCTCTAGAGTTGAGAGCAGTTGGTGCAGGAGCACCCAATATCTCTTTTGTGTCAAATTGGCAAACTAAGTCCTTTATTAGAGTCTAAGTATTTTTTTGGTGTCATTTTGCATTGAATAAGGTCACCATAGACCAAGAGGCATGTAATAAGGTCACAATGACCAATTCCATATGTGTTTAAAATCATAATATAGGTGGTTGTCAAAAACAAAGTAAAATAATGCAAGTTGTATAAAGAAGTTGCTTTGTCAACTTAACAAACTATGATAATTAAGGCTCCCAATAGTCACCAAGTTTCAAATATGGTTGCAACTGATTGGGAGTCACTCTATATATGTAAATAGACCTTCAACAATCAAAGGTGTGGTGGAAGGAGAAGGGGGAAAAAAATAATGAATAAAATTTAGATTTTTTGTATATTTTTCCTGTAATGTTGATGTTCCCAAGGATGGTACGACCCCATACGGCCTCCAAATGACATAAAATTAGATTTTTTGGAAATGTATTTGAATCACCTTTCATTTGATTCTAATTTTATAATTTTTTATTGAGTTTTACAAAAGTTACAACTATTTTTGTGAAAATTGTTTTAAACTGACAAAAACCCTCATCTAGGATAACAGTCATGTTGCATAGCATGGTACGGACTCCTGAAATACTTTCTACATAAATGGTTGAAACCCATTTTAGAGGGTATTCTTAACTCAAATGGGTTTTTTTATTGGGAATTTCATTGAGTTTGGAGGGAGTATCCGCATTTTTCTAAAACTAGTCTAAAATAACCTAAGTTTGAAGGGTCATTGTGAGAGTTTGTGGAGCCAATCAAGAGCATAAGTTTGTGAAACTTTGTAAAAATAAGTTGTTGCCACCCTCTATTGCATCAACAGTCCACTCTCCTACCCCCAAAATCCATGAAAATGGATTAGTTGTGTGCAAGCCTTGGGAGGGTGTAAAATTGTTTGTGTGAGTGTTTTTTTTGTGTGAATCTTGTTGTGGTGTGAAACCGGGTTTGTGGGTGACCTCCAAGCTCGGGGGTGACTCTTCTCAAGTCTACAGTAGAGAGGTGAGCTCCCATGGGCATGTGGAAACCGTCTTTTTATTTTTGCAGGTTTGGTGGTCTTGGAGTTATGGTGAACTTGGAAGAGATTTGGGTTTTTGTGTACTTTTGTAATTTAAGGCATTTTGGTTGCCTTGCCCTTGTGGCTTGTAAAATATTTGTGGTGTTGAGAGTATTCTCCTTTGTGTATCCTTTTGTAAAAGAAAGAAAAGAAATATCTATGTATATGCATTTATATTATTGCAAATAGAACTTGGCTATTTTATTTCCTTACATGGTTTTGTGAAAGTATTGTTATGAATGGATAAAGAAAACTCTCTCTCCCTACCTCTTAACTTGTATCACTTAAATGAATATATTGTTGTTGAAAGAAAGGAAAATATCTTGTTGTTGAAAAGGAAAAGAAATTCTACTATGTTGTGTTTAGTTGTTTTATGAATATGCAATTTAATAATGAAGGCAGTTGTAGGAGCAAAGAAAATTTAATTATACCACTTACAGTTTGCTTAAAATAAATAAATAAATAAATAAATATGAATAAGATCATTCTACTAGAGGATTATTTTGTTATTTACTCTCATCTGTTCATTTTGTATGCATATATTCATATTAAAAAAAAATACATATATATTGGCTTGCTGTGGCAAATATATATATTTGTAGAAATCTACTCTGCAACTTTTCTTTGTAAAAAAAATAAAACATAGCAACCTTACATTTGCCACAACAAGCCAATATAGATGTATTTTTTTTTAATATGAATATATGCATACAAAATGAACAGATGAGAGTAAATAACAAAATAATCCTCTAGTAGAATGATCTTATAAAAAAATTGTGTGTATATATATATATATATATATATATGCACATTTGACTGCATTTTATAAACAAAAAAAGAAGCAAAATATTTGTATGCATAGATGGTAGTAGGGTTTCAATTTTTTTTTGTGTTAGACTATTTTTTTTGTATTGAAGAAAATAAATTAAAAAAAATTGCAAGCATGGCCGCCGCCGCTGCTTGAAGTAGAGTGGGGAGGGGGAGACAGGAGGCCACCCCTCCCACCACTCGGTCCCTCTGTCTATGGCGATGGCGCCAAAAATGTTGCGCCCTCCCTCAGACTTTAATCTGCCTCTATGCGTTGAACATAAAACCCTGTGTTTCTTTCGACCATGCACAAAAACAAACATGTATATATCTATAAATAAATATATATAACTCTCCTCTTAGTTTAAAACAAAATATATATCTATGCTGGCACTATTTTTGAAGCTTATATTCTATATACTTAAACTATAAAAGCATATATATATATATATATATATATATATATATATATATATATATATATATATATATATATATATATATATATATATATATAGTTGTAAAATAAACAATATCTCTATGTAAAACAAATCTGGGTAATGCAAACCTTGTGAGCCTCCATGGCTAAAATTGAGCTCCATGAGACCTGCACAACAAAGAATTTTAGAGAGCAAAACAAAATAGGTTAGAAAACAAAGAGAAAGAAATAGGGTTAGAGTTTGAAGAGAGGAAAAGTAAATGAGTAGGAGAAAAGAAATATAAATAAAATGATTAGGGTTGTGGGAAAACAAATAGAAAAGAAAAGAATGTTATTTTATTCAACTCATGTGAACGTGACACTTTTCCCTCTCTTTTAATTTATAGCATTTTATCATTTGGGCTTTTTCATCCTTTTAATGTTTTTTTAACTTTTAGGATTTTAATTTTTCTTTTAGTGGGCTATTTTAGTGGGGTTTTGGATGTGGGAAATATTAGTGCTCTATTGAAATTAATTTAAAGCATTTTATCATTTGGATTTTTTCATCATTTTAATGCCTTTTTAAGTTTTAGGATTTTAATTTATCTTTTTAGTGGGCTATTTTAGTGGGTTTTGGATGTGGGAAATATTAGTGCTTTATTGAAATTAATTTATTTAATCCCTCAAGTCTATGTAGATTTTAATTAATTGTTTATTTAATTAAAGCAAGTATTTATTAACTTTAGTAGAGATTGAGGTATTGGGGTGAGTTAATTGTGATGGGTGAAATTAGTTTAAATTTTTTTTTTTTTTTTGAAAAGGCTTTTAGAGGGGATTTTTTTTAAAAATTATTTTTCCCATTATTAATGAGGTGGCGTTATGCTATTAGATTTTCCCTAGATTAGGGAAAGGGCAAACTAAGTAATTTATTTCATGTGTTTAATTTATCACATTATTAGTTATTGAGTAACTTTAATTAAGATTTAGATGGAATTAATTAATCTTTTATTATGTTTTAGTTTCCTAAGGTTAGATTTCGACACTTGTCAAAATCACCTCACTTCATCTAGGAACCTTAAGGTTAGATCCGATTTTAGACACTAACCCTATTGGTGATGCTCCTTGCACCGCATAACCCCCTTAGTAGACTATCATTTTGCAGGGGTTGCGAAAAGATTTTGCATTACCCCAATGTTGACTGAGGTCTTCGCCTTCGTGGTATGTCTCCGAGCGCGCATGTTGCATACAAGGTGGTTTTCTGAGTCGGGTGAGAAAAGTTTTTGATATTTCGTGTCATGACCACATGACAAATGTGGACATGATACGTGTGTTGTGTGTTGTGACCACATGAGAAATGTGGGCATGACACTATAACATTGGGTTTTCTATCATAGAATACTTGAACCAAATGCTAAACAAAAGGTATCTATGCACTAGAGAGCCTATTTGACATTATTCTCTTCATTTAAGAGAGTGAAAAATGTGTCATCATAAAGTGACCATTAACAAGCTATTAGGAAGAATCAGGAAGATTAATAGCTTTAACCAAGTTTTTGAAAACAACATGAGCCAAACCCTTCAATAGCCAATACATAGAAAACAAATGCAAAAGGGCATGTTTGACATCTAGAGTGAAATAACCCAAAAGAGTAGGACTAATGGACATTTATAGTAATGCAAGCAAAAGCATCAACAAATAACATTTGTACAAAGCATAAGATTTTGGGACCAAAACCCAAAGCCTATAGCATTGCAATTATAAAAGACAATTCAATGCGGTCATAAGCCTTAGCAAAATTAATTTTGATTAAAATGGTTGTTCCATTCCTATTCAAGTAGTAATGATGTTGTCAAGAATATACTAGGATTTAATGAATCTAGTTTTCTCAAGATTCAAACAATAAGAGGAAGCAAATAGTGAATCTTGAGAGCATGCGCCTTTGTGGTGATTTTGTAGGAGACATTAAGTAATGTGATTAGCCTCCAATTACAAATATCCCCTAGATCTCTAGATTTAGGTATGAATTTGATATTACCTTTGTTGATAATATCACCTAAAGAGTTTGATTGATATGCTTCTAGGTAGACTTTGAAAAGATCATTGCCTACCATATCCAATAAGGTTTTGTAGAATTTACAAGGAAAACCATCACATCCAAGAGCTTTATCATTGGCTATGGTAAACACCACTTCATGAAGATCGTCCTAAGTGAGAAACTATTCACACATCATCCACTAAGAAGCAAAGAGCTGAAAAGGAACTACATTATTGCATTGCTAAAAGCATTTTCTTGCTTAGGAGAAGGCTCTTGGGATTTTAAAACCTATTGATAATTTTGGACAAAATCTTAAAGAATGGTGAGTAGCTCAATTAAGATTTGTTGGCTTTCTTTGATGTGCTTGATCAACTGGGATACATTACAAGCTTTCAAGGACTGAAATAATTCCTTATAAACTCTATCCCTAATTTTAATCTAGAATGAATATGGGATTTGATTTAAGCTCCTCTACTAGAGTGGTTATATTAACAATTTATTTATTTTCTCAAAGTTTGGCCACTTGTAGTTATAGACAAGGCACAAATAGTTGCTCTTCTAACTCAACAATGGCACAATAGAGCTTTGGCATGGTGGCCTTGTATAAGAGGCATAAAAATGCATCAAATGGTACCTATAGAAGCAAATAAAGTGAGGCATATGCTTGATAGTGTTATTTCATCATTTGATCTAGCATGTCTAATGTTAAGAACATGGATCCAAATTCCATACATGTCAAATATGAGCAAGGGTTCCCTAATGAGTCAACAAAGAAATGTTAAGGAAGAATTGAGTTTTCTTCACCTTGGGTTTGGAAAACTCCCATTCAATGGAAAATTTTATTTAAAACTGATCCAAAAGGATAATTCTAACAAAGGATCAACCAATAGGAAAAATAGTTGGAAAAAGAAAAGAAATATTAAGTTGACAACATGACTTTGGCAAGCCATTTAAGAACTCTTTCGAATCTAAAGTGAATATTAATCCACATATACCATGAAAAATTATTATGACAACAAATAATATTGAGATCATGATGCAAGAGCATCCTAGGTTGAAAGGCAATCTTGCATCAACTAAAAAATAATTGGTTACTTTTCTTTTCTTACATTTTAGTCAGTTTAGTCTCAGAGGATTGCACCGCATTTTACCACATGATCACTTCATAGTTTGTAGCACAGGATTAAGACTCTACAATAGTTCATCTACATCATATTTGGAATTTAGGAGATTTCCAATCATCTACAGGAAGATATTGTTGTCAGAAGCTTCACCAGGATACACTATTAAGAGCACTCAACATTCAGTGTAGCATACATGGAGTTTGTGGCACCTTCCCATGTGACGTGTGGCACCTAATGGAACATATCACAAGGCATTATGGGACTAGAGGCACCTTCAACCAAAACTACAACATGATCCATCAACATTGGAGGCTTCACCATTAGAATTAGGTCGACCTACATGTTTCATCAAGCATTGAACTTTGAAACCCTTAACACTGATGTAGATCATTCCTTAAAGCCAGAATTGCTATATAATCAGTCACTAGATGCATTAAAGAGGTGGTACTAAGAGTTAGAAAGTTGGTAGTTGGTAGATAGTTGGATTGTGAATTAGCACTTCAAAGCTATATCTTTCTTGTGAATTCTAACAAGTCAAAGGACAGGCATGTGAGCCAATTGTAGTCAACATATTATCAGCATATGAAGATTGTAACTGTTTATGATATTGAATCAATCAATTTCCATTTGTTGCTCCATTCTTTGTGTTTTCTGTTATGTTTACTCTAAGGTTGCATGGTAGGATAATCCTATTCATGGACCCTCCATACATGACTATACCAGATCAAAAAATCTCCAATTTATTGTTCATGTATTACCAAGCTTCCCTCTCACTAGTTATCTAATGCATAGAAAGATTACTACACTCATCTGATGTTGCTTCCACCATATTAAAGTCCCCAAATATGATCCAATTTTCATTAGGAGCTAATTCAATATCCAATGCCAAACATGAGATCTTTCAACATCATCATTTGAAGCATAAATATTACTAACATTGAATGCGTTATCATCAATATTAAAGAGGGCCCATAAAGCCCTATTGGTGGGGTCACATCCCTAATCCACTAAGTGAGGCTACCATTTACGATAAATAAAATTAGCAACTCTAACACATCCCACCTTGTGGTTTTTGCACAAAAAGTACCTAGTTGGCCATATGACAAAGAAAACTATAGAAAGAAAAAAGCTTAAAATTATAACCTCTTACAAATAAAGGATGTCTAGGTTTGCAAATCTTTGTTGAGTATCCCACATAGTTTACTTTCTTATAATGTATATCTAATGCAGGAGCATCCTAGGTTAAAGAGCAATCTTGCATCAACCAAAAATATTTGCTTTATTTTCTTTTCTTTCATTTTAGTTGCAGTTCAATCATTTGCAGTTTTAGTATTTCTACCGCATTTTACTGCATCTTCATATCAGAGCTCATGGAGTAGGATTTAGCATATATGCCATGTCAGCTATATCATACTCAAATTTTAGGAGATTGGGATTCATCTACAAAAAGTTATCGCTATCAGAAGTTCATCAGTTTTCACAAAATAGAGCATTCATTCAATCAACATGAGAACAAAAGGTTTGCATAGCACTTCCGTGACTTGTAGAGCCAAATGGAACATATCACAAGGCTAATAAGGACTAGATAGACCTTCCTTGAGGTCTACACCAAGTTTCATTCATTTTCAAAGCACTACCATGAGTTGTAGGCTGACCTACATGTTTCATCATTCATTGGAGTTTGTAACCTCTTGAGGCTGACGCAAAGGATTCTATGAGATTGAAGATGATATATATACATCCCTTAGATGCATTAGGAAGTCATTAGTTTTAGTTGATATCATAAGATAGATAGTTAAAATTCTTTTTGGAAGGCACTTCAATGTCATATCTTTCATTTCTGTTATAACCTAGAAAGTAGGCCTTTGAACCCTTTGATTATAGCCTGCATGTTTCTGACATATGAGCATTGTGATTATATGATATATTGAGCATATGAATATTCCATTACATTCTTTTATTGTGTTGATGTCTACTGTGTTAACTCTAGTTGCATGGTTGGACAGTCCCTTTGTAGGACCCTCCATCCATGACTGCACCAAGTGGTATCAGAGTGAAGTTTGTGATTCCTTTTGGAGTGAAGGCATTCTGAAAGATCTTGTGGTGAATAGATCACCAACCTAAGGTAGTCTACTTGTGTTTGTCAATAGAGCTTCAATTGTGGGGCAGTTTCTACCTTGTAGTCGGATCGTCAAATTGAGGCAATTGCACCGAATCCTAGGAAAAGATGCCGCCAAGGAGGATGCCTGCTATGGCCAATGTTGTTGGAAGAATGGAAGAAATGATAGAGATGATGAGAACAATGAAGGTTAGATTGGATGTTGTAGAAGAAGATAGAAGAAGAGGACTAAACCCTAGGCATAAAGATGAAACTGATGATGATGAATTTCAAGTTGCTAACCAAAATGAAGAAGCCCTAAAAGAAGAAGAATCAGATCAAGTAAAGGTGTTGAAGGCTATTTCTAAGATGGGTAAGAGACCTAGAATGGAAGTATCAAAATATACTGGAAATTTAAACCCTAAGGAATTGATTGACTGGATAAATGAGTTGGAGGAATACTTTGAATATGAGGAAATTGAAGATCCAGAGAGAGTGAGATTTGCAAAAACTAAGTTGAAAGGACATGCTGCTATTTGGTGGAAAGAAGTTCAATTGGATAGGAATAGGAGAGGAAAAGAGAAAATCATAAAATGGGATAGGATGGTGACAAAGCTGAAGAATCAGTTCATACCCATTGACTATGAGTTGGAATTGTTGAAGAGATTGCAAAACCTAAGACAAAAGGAGAAATCTATGAAGGAGTACACTGAAGAATTTCATAAGATGATCATAAGGACTGGAGATAGTGAAGTAAGCAAGGATAAAGTGGCAAGGTACATAAATGGATTGAGAATGAATATTCAAGAAGAACTAAGTTTGGTGAGGATGACAACAATACACTAGTAGAAATATGGCAAATAAATGACCAGGTGACTAAAACTTTTAGTCACGTGACCAAAATATTTTGCAACACAACTATAAATGACTAATTTGGTCATCGGTTGAAATGACCAAATAATTGACTAAATAAATGACTAATTTGGTCATCGGGCAAAAAACACAACTAAATAATTGGTCAGACAAATAAAAATGACTAAATAAATGACTATTACTTCTCTATTCTTTTTTCTTTCCAATTTGATCATAATCCATGAATTCAAAGACAATACAAGGCAAGGCAATAAATGTCTGCTTAGATCAAGGGAATAAAGGGAGAGAAAGCTTGGGCATTTCCCACGAGCTAAGTTGGATTATCTTGGCTCTTCAATCTATCTCAGCGCACTAGCCATGGTACAATATGCCCATTAATGATCCACATGCCTCGGGGAAGTGACTATTCAACCCAAACCTACCAAAAACATCATTACTTGCCACCTTGCCAAAATCTAATGAGGCCTTCAATCACACTTTCCGACTGTCAGAAAACAGAGCCGGCTGACATAAAATGTCTAGGGGCTATCTCTACCCCCTCCATGTGACCTCTCATGTCTACCTAAAGATCTAGCCCTTTATCAAATGATTATATAATATATATTATATTATATATTATATAATATTATATTATAATATTACATAATTATTATATTATAATATAATATTATAATATAATATAATATAATATTTATATTATAATATTATATAATTATTATTTTTTTGATCCGTAATGTAGGCATAAGGGATCCGTACCCCATAAAAAATAAAAATAAAATTAAACTAAAAGCATGCCCTAAGAATAGGGGTGCAAAAAGCAAGCGGCAATGCTTGCATCAATCCAAGGCTAATCATTAGCAGACCCTAACAGCCCATTAAAGCATGGACTCAAACACAGATTATGATTTTGACACCTGATTTGCAAACCCAAGCATGTTGCATTTCTCACTTCCAGTACTTTTCTTTTTCTGTTTTACCTCT
The DNA here is from genome assembly GCA_027924645.1 of Cunninghamia lanceolata. Taxonomy (NCBI): domain Eukaryota; kingdom Viridiplantae; phylum Streptophyta; class Pinopsida; order Cupressales; family Cupressaceae; genus Cunninghamia; species Cunninghamia lanceolata. The sequence continues at coordinate 2,679,332 of BSBN01001054.1, forward strand.
GTCTAGCTATTATCCTCCCTGAAAACCTCTTTTGGAATTGATGTTTCATCTGCATCCTTCACTCTTGAAGGTGAAATAAACTCCTTGTAGTCTGATGCAATAATACCTGGTGATTTTGTAGTCTCCGAAGAGGAAGAAAGTTCATTTCCTGATTTAGAAACTTCCCTGTCTTGAGTGTGAGCACTCCTTGCCTCAAGAGGGGGGATGAAGGAGATTTCCTTACCTCTGTAGATGAGTTATCTTTGCAATCAAGGGGATGTGATGAAGCCTTTTTTTCCACAGAGTAATGATGAACTGAGGAGTCTTTGCACCAAGATGTATGACTATCAGACTTAGGTTTGAGGCACTTTGTTGCTACATGACCAGTGCTGAAGCATCTACGGCATCTAAAAGGAAGGTCCTCATAATCCAAAATCTAGCTCCAATTGTAATTCATTATTTTTAAAGAAATCTCAGCCGTAAGGTCTTTACTGGTATCAATATCCACCAGAATGCGAGCAAAGGTAGAGTGGTAGAAATTAGATGAGCTTTTGTCCACAAGTAGAAATTTCCCCAGCTTGTTGCCTATAGCTTCAAAATATTCTTCAAACCAAAACTGAAGCAAAAGGTTTGGAAGTTGAATCCAAGTAGGAGTAACTGCAAATAATTTAGAATTTGGATTAAATTCAGGGTACCAGGGTTTGAGCATCAGTAGATGTTCATTGCAGCTCCACTTATAATCACAAAGAATCATCTTTCTATCCTGGATATTGTCAAAGACAACGATCAAAAAACCTCGGCTGCAGGGGTAAATTTGGAGATTGTCTTTCATAATTGGACCCCAGGTATGGAAGATCCATTTGTGTAGAACAGCTAAGCTAGGCCAGTACTTGACAAAACACCCAATTAGGCCCTTCTCAACAAATAATTTTTCATTTTCTTTGACTTCTCTTCCAAGCACATCACCAAACTCTACGATTGGATTGTCCATTGCAATTTGTAGGGAATTAACCAACAAAGGAGAGATTGGGTGCCCTAAATTTGAAAGGGAGTTGTTCTGCAACGGTATGAAGTTGAGGAGAGGAGGGCTCACCTTTTTGATTTCCCAGCCGTTGAGAGGGGCATCCGCTGGCATTGCAGAGGCCCTAATGGAAGCCGGATCCCCCACCGAAGCTCTCGTCAAACCCCTCAATTGCAAAGTATCCAGAAATCCCATGTCACTTGCAGTTTTCACCAAAGATTTCCTGGCCATGGTAGTCCCAGAAATGTGATTTCCATTTGAAATAGTGACATTCAACGAAACCCTAGTGCTACAATCGTTCGGCAATTTCGACAATATTCGGGAAGTTCGGCATACACGCGTTTGATCCACTGGTGGAGACAAGTTCAATCTGTTGTGACCGAGGCAAACATTTATCCTAGCGTGGTTGGGAATAAATGGGGATTCATGGAGGAGGGTAGACGGCATCGAGGCCTTCCTGCCGCCGAGAGAAGCTTCAAACTCAGAGGAGTTCATTCCATTGGTCGGAATACCTAGCATACCACCAGAAATAGCCCGTGGATCCTTTGCATTGCCATCCGCCATCGTAGGAGCCACCACTGAGGGAGAACCGGTAGAATCATTGCCAAACGGAGCAGTGGCAACTGAAGAAAACCTAGGGTTAAAAGTAGAAGTAGTTTTCAGAAATTTCTGCATTTTCGATAGCCTTATAATATTATATAATTATTATAATATTATACAATATTATAATATAATATAATATAATATTATAATATTGTATAATATTATATATTAATATTATAATATTATATTATAATATATTTAATATTATATAATATTATAATATTACATAATTATTATAATATAATATTTATATTATAATATTATATAATATTATATTATATTATAATATTATAAATTAATATTATAATATATTTATAATATTATATTATATTATATTATATTATATTATATTATATTATAATATTATAAATATATTATGATATAATATTATAATATTAATATAAGACTTCTCGAACACATTATATTGAGCAAACAAGGGCATATCGGCGTGACACCAAAATGTGCCACGCCGATCAGATGATAAACTATGAGTGCCAAAACCAAAATGTTAAAATGGTTAAAATTTAATTAAAATTTTGGCGCCTAGTAAACCCTAATGTTTCATGTCTATGCGGAGGTTTAGGGGAGAGGTACGACGGAGCGTATTACCAAGGGTCACTTCTGGTGGAGCTTCAAATCAACAACTCCTAGTTTTTCCTGTCGTGGCATCACTGGTATCTCTATTTCGACAACCAGCATAGATTTAACAGGTATCTCTATTTCGACAACCATTTTATGCACTTCAATCCAACTGCATCCGGGGATTTTTTTAATTCCTCTATCTTTCATCAATCTCCTTACCTCACCACACCTGCCCACTTTTGGATAGATGTTTGAGAGAAGAACATAAGTTGTGCAGCATTTTTAGGATCCAAATAAAAAAGCAATGTTGTTGTAAATACTCCTAAGCCTATATTCATATGTGATCTATATGCACCAAGAAAACACATCCATACAACCAGCACAGATTTAATAGGTATCTCAATGATAAAGTTTAGGGTGTCTTCAAGATAGCCAGCACAGGAAAGGAGGTCAACCATGCACACATAATGATCAACTGTAGGTGTATTGCAATAAGGGTTACAAATGTGATTAAAGTATGTACAAGTCTCATCCACTAAACCTGCATGGTTGCATGCACCTAGAATACAAGAAAAGCTTACAATGTTAGGATATGTTCCAGAGTGCTTAATTAATTCAAAGATTTTGAGAGCATCCTTGCAAAATCCATTTTGTGCATATCCTACAATCATTGCATTCCATGAGATGACATCTCTTTGATGAATTCTGTCAAACAGTTTACGTTTTTTGTCTATGATTTCATATTTTGCATACATGTCTATGAGAGCATTTCAAACTATAATATCTCACAAGAATCCCCCTACCATTATGCTTTGAAAAATGTCCATACCCTATTCCAAAGCTCCCATTTGGGCACAGGCAGGGAGGATGCTAGCAAAGGTTGCAGAATTTAGATTTATAACTGACAATTGCATTTGCTTGAAAGTTTCTAAAGCCTATTCAACAAATCCATTTTGTGCAATCTTGCAATCATTGCATTCCATGAGATGACATCTCTTTGAGGCATTCTGTCAAACAGTTTGTGTGCCTTGTATGTGCTTCCACATTTTTCATAAATGTCTATCAAAGCATTTCCAACTATAATATCTGACAAAAATCTGCCTTCTATTATGCCTTGATGGATGTCCATACCCTATTCCAAAGCTTACCATTTTGATACAAGCAGAGAGGATGTTGGCAAAGCTTGTGGAATCTGGCTTTACACTTACTAATTTCATTTGCATGAAAGTTTCTAAAGCCTTTTCAACAAATCCATTTTGTGCATATCATGCAATCATTGCAATCTATTAGACCACATTTCTTTCAGGGATTTTGTCAAATAGTTCACATGCCTTGTCTATGCTACCACCTACATCTCTCTCTCTCTCTGTATATGTATATTCGATTGCATTTACTTGAAAGTTTTTAATGCCTTATCAACAAACCCATTTTGTACATATTCTGCAATCGTTGCAGTCCATGAGACCACATTTCTTTGAGGGATGTAATCTTTTTTATGCACACAACTCAGCATAAATTAACCTAGATTGGTGGTATTTAAGAACCCCTTGAGAGGATTGTCATTATGTTGCTAGGAGATATGTTATCATAGGTTAACCCATGGAAAACTTCTATAAAGGATTTAAAATAGCAGGCTTCAATTGTGCAAATGCATCTAAGATGAATGTGTAGATCTAGATTCCTTTTAATTAATGGCATAGGAAACTACAAGGAATGTCAATTCTTGTCCACACATTATAAGCTAAAAAGAAATTGATTACAATTTGAAATCATTCACGAGAGAATTTGTGCATAAATTCTATTCTTCTTTATTGAATTTTGTGCATAAGTCTTTGTGAAGGCTTTCATGATCGGAAGTGGCACTTGCAACTAAACATCTGACAAAAATCCACTTCCAATTATGCTTTGATGGATGTCCATATCCTCATCCAAAGCTTCAATTTGTGCACAGGCAAGGATGATACTGGCAAAGGTTGAGGAGTTGGGCTTTACACCCTACAGTTGGAAATCTGACACGGTGCACATTATTATAGTGTAAGCCTATTTTTCAAATTACTTCATTTAGGATCATCAATAATCTCCACAAGAACATTGTCCAAGTTTAAAATGATGGAAAGGGTTCACATCTCACAACAATTTCTCTTGTGACAATCTTGGAGATAAATTTTGTTGCAGTGTGGCAATCAACACATAGTCAAAGGTTCTTAACAACTCTAATAGTTGTTCCATGGGGCATGTTTAACAAACCAAATGCAATTGCCAACTTTTCACCATGGTGGCAAAGAATAATTATTTTTCCCATCCTTCCACAACATTAAGTAAATTATTGAATCTGGAAAATACCTTGTCACCTTCATCTTCCAGGCCAATTTCTCCAACTTTCCTTTGTCTATGGATGTGATCTATCTCCTACACAAAAAGCATGTACCATTTTATGCCCTTCAATCCAATTGCATCCAGGGATTTTTTTAATTCCTCTATCTTTCATCAATCTCCTTACCTCACCACACCTGCTCACTTCTGGATAGTTGTTTGAGAGAAGAACATAAGTTGTGTAGCATTTTTAGGATCCAAATCAAAAAGTAGTGTTGCTGTAAATACTTCTAAGCCTGTATTCATATGCGATCTACAGGCACCAAGAAAACATATCCATACAACTAGCACAGATTTAACAGGTATCTCAATAATAAAGTTTAGGGTGTCTTTAAGATAGCCAGCACAGACAAGGAGGTTAACCATGCACACATAATGATCAATTGTAGGTGTATTGCAATAAGGGTTACAAATGTGATTGAAGTATGTACAGCTCTCATCCACTAAACCTGCAATCTCAATTAAAGCAAGAAGTCAGCCAAAAGTACATGTTTCAGGTTTTACCCTTTGACAGGGTGTCGCTATACCTCATCATTTAATCTGTTTTCAGATGTCAAAGAACCAGGGCTATGTCCATGGCTATATGCAACTAGGGATTCTAAAGCTACCAGTTTATAGCTAGTCCTAATGTTTAAAAGAACGATTAATCTACCTGCTTGTTGAATAAATGTAATGAATGCTGGAAAATAGAATAAAACAGAAAGTGTACTCAAAGCAAAGAAACAATAACATGCATCTATCTATTAAAACAGGAAATACTTTATAAGAGAAAATTGAAACAATAGAACAATGATACTAGCCTTCTGCCTGAGTGGTGAGAGTGGGCCCTTGCTCCACACCCTTGAGGCTGAAGGCTATAGCAGGAAATTAGCACAAAAGATGATCTAAACTAAATTCAGTCCAATTCATTCATTTCTGCATTCATGAAAATATGGCTAACACAAAACTGAGATCTCTGAAATTCAGAATAATTTTATCATCGATTGTTCTTCTACTATTTCTGAGAGTATATATAAAAAAATGAGTGATGATATATCACTGAACTTATCTACCAATCTTTCTATGAGATGACACCATCTCTTTATTGTACTTAACTGTCTAACTTATGAAAAATCATCATGCGAGAAAGGTAGACTTGAGTGGAACATAAGTCCACTAAGAGGTCTAAGTTTAAGTCTTAATACACTTGGGCATCAAAGCCCTGAAAATAAGGGTATTGTATTAGTTCAATTTGTAACTCATGCAAAATCTTTGAAAAGATAAAACTTCAGCAGTTTAACTAATAGTTGACCCTTCACCACTCAGGTGATGATTTGAGTGAAGTGAGGGGTATTTAATATTGCTGCTGAAAGTGTCTGGTCGGCAGCTCTGCTTGGAAACATGCCCTACTTTTAGGAGGCACCAGAGATAACTGTTCCTATCTGCAGCTCCGGAGATACTCCAGACTCTCATAGAGCTCCGGAGAGGCATTCCCCATATCTTCAAAACTCTAGGTGTCATGATTCTTTGGTATTGTCTCCGGAGCTGCACAAAATCGTTGTTCTTGGCATCTACACCTGTGGATTCAAAAAGAGAGAAAAGTTCTGCATTTTTCCATCAATTCCATGCACATTAGCCACTTAATCAAAAATTCTAATCTTAAGTAATCTATCTTAATTAATCACAAATTAGAACGATCGTGCTAACTTATTTAGGTGCAGACACTAGGAAGATGAACTAAGGGAGGGTAAAAAGAAAGGCAAAAAGATGTATTTCATGAGTGCAATTTGGCACTCATCATCCCCCCATACCTAAGGTTTGGCAGGTCCTCCTGCTTTTCACATTCTGGATTTATTTTGGCGAAGTAGCCTGTTAGTCAGCCTATAATCCTGGAGATAGGTGGTCCAAGTGGTTCTGTTGGTGTTACCATTTCCTCTGTACTTGTCAACTTGCTTCAACCAGTCCTTCAATTTTTCATCTTCCATCTGATCTACCCAAACAGGGAGTGGTTCAATTATCAGAGGGGGCCTGAACTGTCCACCTATCCATTCCTACTTATGTGTATCCATCAGTTTGGATATCAATTTTGCCTTTCGCATGAATAATCTCAGGTTTGTAAGGGTGACCACCTCTCTAAGTTTCTGCTCTGGGGTCAAAATATTCCATCTCCTCTTTGCCACAGCAAGTACATAATTTGCTGAGTTAACCATAAAAAGACCAAATTCAATGGAGCATTCCTGTAAACTTTTCAGGTATAATGGCAACACTCTGTTTGCATTTTCAGGATGATAGATAAGGGACCTGAATTGGGTCCAAAAGGCAAAAGGATTGGGACATTCTTTCCTAATGAAGAGATCTGTTTTTAAATCTTTTTGGAGATGATCTTCCATCCTTTCATTCCAGATCTGTTGGTTTCTCATTAGGGACATGAATGCCTTTAGCTGGCATTCTCCCACAAAGTGATTAATAATGAAGGTTATATCATTAATACAGAACCCATGCAGGTACAACTCACATAGGAAGTTTTTGTCTTCATCATTGCTCCTGGTGTAGGTTGCCATGAATCCTTCTGCTGTTTTGGTATCCTCAGTTATATCAGACAGGACTAAAGAGAGTTTCCTTTGTAGCACCCTTTCCTGTAAGAACATTGAATAGCTGGCACTTGGAGGCCTGCAGGATAGAATTTCTAAGGAAAGGGAGGCCATCTGAATGATTTTGCCTGCCAAAGTTGCTATTCTTTCTGCTCTAGCAGTGACTGCCCTTTGTAGTTGCAACATTGGCTTGGAGGCCTTAAATTCTCTGCACCTTTTCTTCCAATGAAACAGGGCTTTGGGAATGTCAATGGGGATTGGACCCACATAGGCATCTATTTGAATTTCCTGCTCATTAGTGGCCCTTGGGCCAGACAATTCTTGAATATATTCATCTTGGTCATCCAGTCTATTATTGGCCCAAGTTAATTGTTTATCCTAGCTTTGTGTCTTTTTAATCAGTGCTGCCATTATTGTGAGGCTGTTGTCTCTGGCCATGGTGAGCTTAGAAACCTTCTGTGCTGTTTCTTTCTCTTTTTCTTCCATCCTTTTGGCTGCCTCACATTTCTGTGCTTCCAACTCTGCCTCTTTCTCCTAGATGATTCTATCTTTGTTTTGGAGGTCTGCTTGGATATTTACAATAGTTTGTTTCAGCTCCATCTCCATCTCTACTCTAACCTTCTTGAGGTCAGTGATAATCAAATTATTTCCCCAGAGCATTCTTTTTAAATTTTCAATTTCTTCCATTAATTATTGTTCTGTTGAGATTTCTACATCCTCTTGGTCAGAGGGATGAGATATAGTTTCTGCCTCTGTTTCTATGGTTGTTGGCTGATCATCAATGTTATCCATGGCCATCTGCCCTATTTCTTCCAACATATCCATTTGCCCTGTTCCTCCTTCTTCAGTGTTCCTGTGCTGAGGATCCTCTGCTGTTGCTAGCACTGATGAAGGCCCAGCTCTATCCTCACATGTTCTCAATTCCAAGAGTGCCTTAGCGAGCAGGGAAGTATCCTTCTCAGCTTGTGAGAGCTGCCTCTTCCTTTTGCTTCTCCGGAGCAAAGGTGGGACTGGTGCCTCCGGAGCAGGTCTCCCTTCCTCAGAGTTTGAGGAGATAGTAAAAGTTTGTAAGTTCCCTATCTCCGGAGCACAAGGTGGTATTGAAACTGGACTTGACTCCTCATGAACAGATGGTGCTGGAGAATTTCCACTTTGCTTCCTCTTCCTGACCAGAGGGATCTCCTCTGAATCATGGGATGGTTCCTTAGCCCACCACTTCTCCTCAATCCTCTGTCCTGACTTTTCTTCTATTAATTCCTTAGGCCAAGATTCCTCAGGTAGAGTCATCTTTCACCTAACTGATGGAGTCATGTATAGAGGTCATGTAGGAGCAGGTTCTGCAATTTGTTTTCCTTTCCTCTTTTTGTCAAGAATAGGGGCTACAGATGATGTAGCCTCTTGTGAGGGTGACTTCCCTTTGTGAATAGCTATGGAGGAGGCTGAAGGCTTGGTTTCCTCATCTTGGTGAGAGGGAGAACTTTCACCTTCTGGTTGTGCTATCTCTAGTTCTCTGACCTGGGGGTTGTGCTCAAGAAAGTTCAGCAATAATTCTTCTCCATTGGCCTGAGATAGGAAGTGGTGCTTAATTACCAGAAAGATGAGGCCATGATGTTTCATGGGTCCCTTACCCTGCTGGTATTTCTCTGCAGTTGCCCTGATGGCAAAATATAGGAAATTGGAGATATTTATGCTATATTCAGGGTGCCTATTTCCATGTCTAAGAAAAATCAGCATTTTCATTATGGGCCCTAAAACTATGGAGAATTAGCCATCACATGTAAAGTACTTCATTAACCAGGTAGAAACAGTTGCCCAAGGGTTTGGGAGTGTGGACCTCAAAATTCATTTGACCTCATTCTTATTCATATGCAATTGAATAGCAGGTTCACCACGAACAGAAAAATTTCTAATTAAATCATTGTATAAGGTTTTCAGGTGGTAGAACCTCTCACCTTGTTTGGGAAGTCCAGAGATGTAGCTGATAATTGCTTAGGAGAGACTGATTTGGTTTCCTCTCATAGTTGTCTAGTTATCTCTTAAATTCCTAAGGAATTCATCCACAATATCCTCCTGAAACCCTTCAAACTTATCTAGGAAATCTAACCATCCAGCAGCCCTTAAAATGTTTGCTACAGCTACATCCTTCAAAAGACCAGCAGTATTCTCTGGCTCAGACTTTTTCTTGACTCCCATTGCTGAATTGATGCCACCTTTTGTGTTTATTCTTTTACCTCCCCAATCTGTAATGTAACTCTCCCTCTTATCTCTGTGGGCTCCGGAGTATTGTTTAAATTGCTCTATAGACTTCAGAGAATTGTTTAATTTACCTTATGCTTCAGTCTATTCCAGAGGTTTGAATGAGGGAATTTCAGGCCGGGCTTATGCAGATGGGTTAAGGGACCAAGGCAGCCATAAATGTAGCAGACTGACAAAGCACTCCGGAGGTAAGGTGGCATTAAGGCACAAATGGCGACATGCATGGATGTGAAAAAGGAAATGATGGCAGAAGGACGTGTCATCGTGGTAGCACCTAAAATAGAAAGACAGGATAGTTACTAATAATGATTAATTAAAAATAGATGTACCTGGATCAATTTTAATGATGAGGCGATGTACATGGCTTTGAAAACTACACGCATCGTGGCAATTGAGCAGCGGCTTGAGATGACGTCCACTTTCCACTTGCACGCGACCTGCAATCATTGCGCTAAGAGGCTCAAAAATCTACGCCTTTAGGTGATGTCAGCGCTGGCTCGTACATTCCTGCAAGTTATTATTACTCTAATTTAATTACTCTTCGTGATGAAGTAGATGATGAGTCATTACGACCTCATCATATGATTATCTACTTTACCACCTGAAGAGGTGGGCCCCTCCCTTATTATGGAGATTGACGACATTATTAATAGAGCGTCAGAGGTGCTCCTAATTGGAAAGCGCCAGAGGTGCTCCCGCCTGAGAAGCGCCGAAGATGCTTTGGGCCAACTTCTGGCAACTAATCATATTTGGAGCTTAATGATTTCAACTGCGCTGAAGAAGGGAACCGCCATTTTACTGGTTTTCAACTCCCTTGGTCGAGAAAGACAGTCATTTGCTGGTTTTCTATCTTCCCTTTTTTTTTTAGAAGGCAGCCATTGCTGGTTTTCAACCTCTTTTTTTTTTTCTTAGAAGGCAGCCATTGCTGGTTTTCAACCTCCCTTTTTTATTTTTTTATTCAGAAAATTTTAATCCATCACCGTGACAGAGGAGGTATCCCCTGTATCAAAACACAAATTATTCAGAAACTCTTCTTTAGTAGATGGCCTTTTGTAGAGCCTGATTCGGTGACCATTTACTAGAAATGTGTCTATGCTCCCATCAATTAGTTGCAATAATACAGTTCCATTTTTAAACACATCCTTTATTTGATAAGGACCTAGCCAGTGCGTCTGCAATTTTCTCTTGAATTCTTTGAATTTAGAATCATAAAGGAGAACCCAATCTCCTTGTTGAAATGTCCTCCTCTTTATGTGTTGGTCATGCCATTGCTTCCTCTGGTATTGAACCAGTTCTGTTTGTTGAATTGCTTCTGTCTGAATCTCATCCAACTCATTGAGCTAAAGAACTATATTCTGCTGAATTATAGATAATGGCAGACCAACATCCAATGCAGTTTTAAGTGTCTGGAGTTCAAATTCTATAGATAATATAGGCTTTTTCCCATAAACTAATTCATATGGTGAAAACTTTGTTGTGGACTTCCAAGTGGTGTTGTAAGCCCAAACTGCTTCAGGTAATCTACTAGCCCAATCTTTTATGTTCATTGCCACTGTCCTTGTTAGAATATTCTCAAGTTCTCTATTAGTTACTTCTACCTACCCATTTGCTTGAGGATGGTAAGGTGAAGATTTTCTGTGCTTGACTTGATATAAATCTGTGAATGCCTTGATTACCTGTGAAGTAAACTAAGGTCCTCTGTCTGAAATTATTGATCTTGGGGCTCCAAATCTCAAAAAAAATTTATTGTAGAGGAAATCAGCAACCTTTTCTTCTCTTGCAAACTGTAATGCTTGAACTTTAGCCCACTTAGTAACATAATCTGTGCACGCTAGAATATACTCCTTGCCTGATGGTGGTGGTGAAATTGGTCCCACAAAGTCTAGACCCCATTGCTCAAACAGTTCCATCATGACTTGAGGATGTAGCAACATTTCCTGGGTAAAGGTTGGTTGCCCCATCCTCTGGCACTGGTCACAGTGCTGCACATACTTCTTTGTGTCTTTATGAAGAGAAGGCTAGTAGTAACCAGCTCCAAGGATCTTGTGGACTATCCTGTGGAAAGAGTAGTGGCCACCAGATGGTTCATCATGACATGCTCTCAACACATCAAAAGTCTCATCAGCCTTTAAGCACCTACGTAGAATGAAATCAGGACCACATTTAAATAGTAAACCATTCAACCATTTGTAGGATAAACTTTCTTTAAGTAAACATTTTCTTTGTTTTGAAGTAAAATAGGATGGATAGAAGCCTGTAGCTAAAAGATTAGTTATGTCAGCAAACCAAGGTACGGTAGTGGATATGGAAAAAAGATGTTCATCTAAGAATTTGTCCTCCACTGGTTGGTCTTCTCCTCCTGTATGCAATCTTGACAGAAAATCAGCAACTAAATTAAACTTCCCTGGATTATCAACTATGGTAATATCAAATTCCTGCAATAGCAATAACCACCTGATGATCCTTGCACCTACTACTGGTTTATTCATTAGGTACTTGATAGCTGCATGATCAGTGTGCACAAATATTTTATATCCAGTGATATAATGCCTGAATTTGTTTATAGCATAGATAACTGCCAAGAATTCTTTTTTAGTTGTTGTATAATTTCTTTCTGCTGTGGTGAGGTTTTTGCTGATGTAATAAATGGCATGCATACTTTCTCCTTCCTCCTTTTGTCCTAAAACTGCCCCAATGGATTCATTTGAAGCATCAGTTTGTATGTGAAATGGTAAAGTCTAATTACGTCCCCTTAAGACTGGTGTGACAGTAAGCTTCTCCTTCAAAGTTTCAAATGCTGATTAACAGTCTTCTGTCCACAGAAATTCTATTTCTTTGATAAGCAGGGTAAACAGGGGGCAGCGATTCTACTAAAATTTTCTATAAACCTCCTATAGTAACCTGCATGACCCAGAAAACTTCTGACATCAGTCTGATTTTTGGGTGAAGGCAACTGTGTGATTACTTCTATCTTGTTCTGATCCACTCTGATCCCTTTTTCTAAAATGTGGTGTCCCAAAACAATTCCTTCCTCCACCATCATAAAACATTTCTCATGGCTAAGGGACAGTTGGTTTTTATCACAGCATTTTAGTACTTTTCCAAGGTTTGTGAGAGCTTCCTCAAAGTTATCCCCATACACAGTAAAGTCATCTGTGTAGACCTCCATTCATTCATTAGCTAGTTCAGCAAAAATAGATAGAACCAGTCTCTGAAATGTAGCTGGGGCATTGCATAGCCCAAAGGGAAGAACTTTGTAAGCAAAGGTTCCCTAAGAGCATGTGAAGGTGGTTTTGTCTCAGTCTTCAGGTGCTACTTGAATTTGATTATACCCACTGAATCCATCTAGAAAAGAAAAATACTTTCTCCCAGCAAGGTTGTCCAAAACTTGGTCAATAAATGGTAAGGGAAAGTAGTCCTTTTTTGTGGCCATGTTGAGTTCTCTATAATCAATACACACCCTCCATTTCCCATTCTTTTTAAGCACAATGACAAGGGGTGAGACCCATTGACTGTCTGAGATTGGATATATGAACCCCGCTTGGAGTAATTTTTTTATTTCAATTTTGACAATGTCCTTTAAAGTAGGATTCAATCTTCTTTGTGGTTGCCTGATAGGTTTAATATCCTCAGTGTAGATATGATGGGTACAAATCTTAGGAGGTATGTCTTTCATATCTTGGTATTCCCAGGCAAAAGATGCTGAGTGGGAGACCAAAAGCTGGATAAGTTTTTCTTCCTGACTTGTTAATGAGTATTTATATTAAGTGTTTTCCCTGGCAGGATCATGACCTGTTTTGTGATTTGATCCATAGATGTGGTGGTTCCATACATTGGTGTCATGGTATTGAGAGGACAAGAATGTGGGAGTAACATGTGGAAAGTGGCTAAGTCCCTGTAAAAGGTTTCCCCACAAGGAATAATGTTGGCAAGGGTACAATAAGAAGAAATAAGAAGTTCCCTCTGAGGATCTTGGGCGAGTTCCATCACATATTTATTGATTAGGATGTGAGTGAAGTCTTCCATTATATCATAGTATACTTCTTCTTCTAATTCTCCCAAATGTTCCCTAATGGTTACCATAGCTAATGAGGCACTATTGTCCATGTTCTCTGGTTCATCCACCCATACTCTTCCTGTGTAATGCACCGATGGTTTAGCTAGAGGATACAGAGATATTTTCTTTAGATTTATCCCATTAGAAATGACCATATCTCTAGTTTGACAATCAATAGATGCTGCTGCAGTAGCCAGCCATGGTCTTCCTAAAATCAGTGAATAAGCATTTCTCTAGTTTCTAGGTTCTAGTATTAAGAAATCCACTGGGAATTCCCATGAGTCTATCACAATAGGTACATCAGTGATTACTCCTTTAGGAACAGCTACTGACTGATTAGCAAGTTGAAGAATTGTAGTTGTGGATTGGATTCTTGATAGAGCTAACCTGTCCATTGTATGAACTGTCATCACATTAATTACTGCTCCTAAATCAACCAGAACATTTGAAATTTCTACCCCCAAGATGAAAACAGTTATGACAGGATTTCCAGGGTCTCCATATTTTGGGAGGAGGATTTCTCCCATCAATAGATTTACTACTTTTCCTTCCACTTGTATTGTGGAAGGAAAGCTTTTCTTTCTGCCCTGTGTTTTGATACAATACTATTTAATGAACTGATTTAGTTCCGGTACATCTCTGATTGCCTGGAGAAGAGGAATTTCAATGTTTAACTGCTTGATTTCTTGTAAAAGTTCTAATTCATGATTGGTTTAGATTTGTTTTTGTGGGATCTTTCTCTGGGAAGCGTTCTGTTTAAGCCATTCTGGGTATGGTGCTAGCTTTTCCGTCTCTGGAGCATCTCCAGAGCTCTTATCAGAATTGTGTTCAAGACTGTTCTCTGGAGCCAGCCTTTTAGGAGTAACTCCAGAGTTGTCTGTGGATGATTTTTCTATCACTTTTTCGTTCGTAATCTCCTCTGGGGGTTGATTGGATGGATTTTCAGGTTCCTCGTCATTGGTTATTTCAACTATAGTTGGAGGAGAAGGTCTTGGGAATGCTTTCCCAGAACGCAGCTAGAGATTATTTAAATATATAGCATTAATTCCAGCCAGATTTTCTTGCTCTGTCATGTAGACAGTTGCTCCCTGTTTATTCCGTGGGTTTGGTATAGGCTGAGCTGGTAAAGGTGGTTGACTAACTGGTTCATTTTGTGTTTGACCCTATGTGTTGGAGGATCCAGTTAGTAAAGCCTGCTGTTGAGGTTGGAAATGTCTAGGTTGTCCTTGGTATTGTTGATGATATCCCTGTTGAGGACCCCATTGAGGTTGCATATTTTGTGATCCAAACTATGGTGGCAACTGTTGATTTCCCTAAGGCTGATTTTGCCAGTTTTGGTTTTGCCAATTTTGACTTGGCCAATCCTGCTATCCCCAAGGAGGATTATTTTGAGGGCCATGCCAAGTTGGATTCCACTGATTATTTCCCTAATTAAAAGGACCCCTGTAAGAAGACTGGTTTGGATACTGATTATAAGGGAAATTTTTAGTTTGTTTTTGTCCCACATAGTTCAACTCCTCTTCTATCACAACATTCTTTTTACTTAATCTTTTCAAAGCTGGAAGTTGACTACACTGATTGGTAGGATGTTCCCTATCACAGATCTGACAAATCTCTAATTTGTCCAAGGGGCATTCTCTCAACAAGTGTTTGTTTCTACACCTAGGACAATAGATGGAGAGCAGTTCAATTGCTCTACTTTGATTAGTTGTTTTGGTTTTTGCTTGAATCCCATCCAATGTGGTATTTAGTTGGACCAGAATGTCTGTTTTTAGATTTGCAATTTCCTCCATCAACTGTCCTATTTTATTTTTCCCTTTAAAAGTTTTGGATGACCTTACTCCATCTTGAGTTCTGGAATAGTTCCTGCAGAGTTCCTCTATGTCAGGTATTTCCATTTTGTTAATGTTCCCTTTTCCCATTAGGTCCAGTGCCTATTTTGATTCTTTATCCAATCCTTTTATAAATAGGGTTCTAGCCAAGGAGTGATCCACTAGATTGCCAAACCTTCTCAAGGCAAAATTAAACCTATCCACATAGTCTTCTAAGGATTCCTCTTCCCCCTACCTAATTTTAAACAATTCTTAATTTTTATTACTGGATCTGCAATAATCTTGGTATTTTTCCAAAAACTCTGTTTCCATTTGATCCCAAGAGCAGATAGAATCCTGGGGTAAACCCATAAACCATCTCATCGCAGAATCTTTCAGGGTTGAAGGGAATAGTTTGAGTTTTTGGTTATCTGATCCATAATCATAAGTTTGGCAGACTACTTTGAATTCAAACAAGAACTGATCTGGATCCTCAAAAGAAAGTCCTCTAAAATTTGGCAGATGTGCTGGTGAGATATTTTTCATAGGAGCATTGTCCTGTTGGTAAATAGATTTGCACTATAACATATGGCTGATTCTATTGACTCTTTGTCCAGAAAAACACATTGTGAAAATAAGTACCAACAGTTGGTAAAGTTGTAGTTTTCCTATCAACTTACCTCTACGTGTAGAGGGGCAACTCCCTCATTTGATAAATTATAGGTTTTTGTGAATGAAATGCAATTCAAGAAAGGTTTGGAGGATGAAGACAATGGGCTTACGAACATTGACTCATTCCACATGTGTAAAGTGCAATAATCTCAACAAAACAAATATAAGAATACTTCCTAAACTATTACAATGAGTATGGTATTTGAAAGAAGAAATGATTCAAGATATATTCAACATACGTTGAAACATTATCTAATAACCGATTCCTTCAAGACTAGTTGTTACTCCACATTACAGATGTAAATTTATGTAAAGAAAAACACCATTCATCAACATAAGAGAAATGAATAATGTTAAGAAGATATTTGAGACCATACGATCCAAAATGCTTCTTATTTCTCCACACTGAGTTGTACAACTTTGTTCATTATAACATCCTTATAAATGTGAAAGCCAAAAAGTCCCTATTACAAACACCAAGCCTTGTATATATAGACTTGTCTTAGTAACCAACTTCATAACTACCTTATAACCACTTCTTGTAACTACCCAAAATATGTTATGCAAATAAAAGTGCATTTTAGGTAACCTTTATATAATGTTTCAAAAAGTCCCTGAAAGAATAAAATGCACTTTTCACCTTAATTACAAAAGAGTGACATAAAGTCACTTTCATAGAAAGAGAACTAAAACCTATCAAAACTTTGAAAAGTAGACTAATAAGATGGATGTCATGAGAGACTATCAGGTTTTGTCCTCGACATGGTTGACACCATCTGAAGATGTTTCTGCTGCTCCAAATCGTTGTGAAGAGAAGGAAGACTTTGTTTTGTATACTCTAAACATCCTCACTGTTGCGGCTATTAGCTTATTTTTAGGAACAATTACTCCTGTCATGCGAAGCTTCCATTCTGATTGATCTTTATGGACATCATTCAAATTATGTCGATAAATTGGTATGTGATCAATACCAGAATTGACAGCCATGAAGATGAGGTTCAATTTCTCCATAAGTCCTTCATTGAAAACCCGTTTGTTGAACAACCCTGTGTTAATCATGTCTTCAAAACTTCTTTTGATAGTTTGGGCTTCTAAAGCTGAAAATTTATCTTCTTGATGGATCTTCTCCATCATCTCCTCCTTGAGTACTCTTATGGGAACCACTTCTTAAAGATGGAGAATGAGAACGAAAAGAGGAAGAAGAAGAATTCGAATGCTTATCTTTTCTACTAGATGATAAGGCATTATTACTTGCCGGTTTAGTAGCTATTGCCTCAGTAGCCTTTTTCTTTACCCAAGCTTTAGTCCTTTGAATGATATGTGCAGTTCTTGTAGCTAAATCTCTGACTTCCTCATTGGCCCAATTGATAGGTGGTAAGGACTGTGTTTCAATTTTATCAAAATACACAGGATCAATTAAATCTGAACCATCTTCCGCAATTCCATCTGTATTGCAATCTAGTTTGAATTCTCTGATCTGTGGAATGGTCATCCTCATCCAGTCCCATTTATAGACCTCATAATCATTCTCACAATCTTCCCAAAAGTCTTCAAGTTCTGGAAAGTGACAGCATCCTGCACCAAGCCGCAGATTGTCTCTGACATATCCTTTACTGTCAAAAGGGAATCTCATAGTATAGGCATACAAGCTGATTTTTATCAGAGATATCTCTATGTTTTGAGCATCTGAGGAAGATTTGCAACTGTAGTGACTAAGGCCAATGGGAAATGGGACTCCAGGTTTCCTCTTGTCTTTGCATTTCCTGTTAAGTGAACCAATTTGCCTACATAGTTCTATCAATATCATCTTGTCATCTACATATCTAGGCAACTTATATGGATATCCATCAAACCCGCCAACTCGCAGATATGTAAATCTAGGATATTGGATGAAATAACTCCCATATATTTTGATTAAACTAGTAGCTTCTAGTGATATCTGGAGTGCAGTGTTACCTTGAAGTTCTCTTACTGTTAACATTGTGAAAGCATCATTTACTCTGCGGTAGTGCTTGTAACTTTGCTCTAGTTGCAACTGAGGATAATGATCATAAATCTGTGTCATGTTATCATAAATTCCTTTAGTAGTAAGGCCTGGCCAAGATCTCATGCATGCAATGGCATAGAATAAGTAAGAGGACATATAAAAATGTTCATTCAGCTTGAAGTTGGTCAACTGATAATGCAAATTGTCACTAATAATGCTACCCTAATCAATAAACTGATTGCCTGCACAAATAACATTCACAAAGAGAAACATCCACATTTCAAAATTGGCTGCTTTTTCATCTCCCATCACCCTATGAAGTAGAACAATCATATTTGAAATATCCTCTATGAAACATGATCTGTGAAGAACTTTAGGCAACTGTGATTTTCCTCCTTTCAGTGTATGTAACCAATGTTTTGCAATGGTATTGAGGCACTGATGTTGTCTTTCACTGAAATATTGATGAGCAAGCACCTTATTTATGTTCACAAACTGATCTCTAACAGGTAATCTAAAAGCTATACCAATTGAAACACTATCCAATCTGACAATAAGTTTCTCATCAATGGTTCTGATCTCTCTAGTTTCTGGTTTGTAATGTTTCATACATTCTAGAACCAAGTCTGTGCATTAGAGTGCCACGGGAAAACCAGCTGCTTGGGCCAATCCATTGTCAAACAATTTCTGAGTCATGGGTGATTTCTTCTCTTGTTTCATTATCTCCCAGAAATCTGTCAAACTGATATGCCCTAGAGAGGTATCTGATATTTCTGGAAGAGTGGATTCAAGTACTGAGAGAAATTCAAACCCCTGGTATCTGAATTTCATGATGAAATGTTTGCAATAGGATGTGAAATCTTTTTGTGTTTATTCCTCTTCAAAGTTTTATTGGACTACTTAGGAGGTTTTTGTTTGGCAATGTGCAAATTATTGCAATGAATTTCAAATTTGGAAAGACACATCATTCAACTAGTAGGGGGAAAAAATGTTCATACCGGGCATCTTCATTGATTAGACATGATTGCACTGCAAGAGGTCTGCATTTGGTAATGTCCACCCTTCTGTATGTCTTTGCAGATCTACACCTTTGTATGACAGATAAACCAAACTGTGGGATAATTCTCATGTCAATGGCTTGTGATCTCACATCCTCCACCTACAACCGGCTAGGATTTGTGTTCAAAAGAGATTTGATAAGCAGACAATGAGCATAACAGGTGACTAATTCTCTGAGTAAACAATAAGGTTATGTCGATGAAAAACTTGAAGGATTTCTTTCAAATATTACACTCCTCGACTATGTCTTATTATCAACTATATGAACGGGAATGAGTAGTGTTTTAACCATGAATATCCACATTATGACCAAAGCATTATAACATAACCAATGATTCTGCCATCTGTGCTTTGATGATTTCTGGCTGTCTATTCAAGATGCATTGTCATGATTTGCCTTTACTCTCCATGAATGATAACCTTTGCTTGTGTCAGATTTTTCTTAATGCTGATGATAGAATGATGACAACGAGCCTGTTTGCATTCGTGCACAAATTCCCTTCACATCATCTTTTAAACAACCCTGCATAGTCTGCAGCGGTGAGGAGATGTTTGCACAATCATAAAGTTTGGCTTTTAAGTGGGCGAGTTGCATGTCCTTCAAGGAGTGTCAAGCACATTGTTTGTGTGGAGTCATTTTTAAGATAGTGCAACTTCACAGATTTCAAAAGTGCTCTTGTGGTCTGTCAAGGTGGTCGACAGTGAGAAACTCAACCCCCTCTTTCACGTCCATTTTCAACAACAACGTTTCCCCCTATTGATTGCAGTGGACAATGTCTTCATCTCTGGCAGTGCAGTCATGACGAGGGTCTCCTCCATGTACTAACCCCCGTGGGTTTCAAGAGCCCATCTTCCAATTGCATTCCATATTAAATGATGATAGGGGCAGCAAACTCTAACAGATGTCCCACCTCCATGACATTTTAGAAATGCTCATTAACTAGAGCTAAGATGTGGGTTCTCCAATCGAAATCTCTCACTCGAGTGCCGGTGGACATCGAAGTTTGCAGCGGATGTGATGATTGTGTTATGCATCGTAATATCATTTCTTCCATTCACAACTCCATTCTTTTCCCTCAGAATATGCCGAAGTTGTCTTGCAGTTGCTTTAACCTTTTAGGTTTCTTTATTTACTGTTGTGTCTGCCAGATGCTTATTCTTGCTGGGTTCTATAATGGGGAAGAAGTTTGGCAGAAATCATCACATTCGTATTAAACGATAACACCTTACCTAATAGTGAGTGCAGATCTTTTTGCATTGCACATCCAAATGAGGAATATACTGCCATGCGTAAATTGCTTGAGGCAACAATGTAAATGTTGAAACCTTTGGGCTCACCCTTGTTTATCGGCATGCATGGAGATGTGGCAATTGGCGTAGTTCCTTCACGTGGAGTTCACCGTTACAACAGTTGGTTGAGCTCTCTTTTCACCAAGACAACAGTTGGTTAGTGTCGTTTTACCACCTCTGCACCGAAAACTTGCCATAGTAACACTTCTTTTTCACTTCCCTGACGTGTATTAACTGAGATATCTGGTGATAACATTCCGCTTCGACCACATTTGCCGGCATGTGTGAGACCATTTCGACCAATTCTGCTGCCAAGTGTCTTTCACATTGCGTTGATCGTGGGAGGACAGCCGCAACATATGCAGGATGACTAGCTATCATTTTGGTTTGAATTTTAACAAGGTATGATGACCATACTTGGCATGAATCGAGTATATTTGGGAAGACCACCTTTCAACATATTTTGTTTATTTATCACCATGACTACTGATGATAGCTGCCGACAATGAGTATGGTGCATGTAGTATGTAGCCACCAAAGGTTCGTTATAAGTTAAAAAGGTAAAAGAGAACCTTTCTTGCACTTTATTTGGGAGAAGAAAAACATACAAGTTGGTGGAGAAATAAAAACCAATGTTAAATTCACAACTAAAATGTGAAAGCGTGAATGTAGCCATAAGTAAGTGTAAAGCTCCCCTTTTTTTTGTTTTATCCCCTTTTAACCCATGCTAACGGTGAAAACAAAAGTGTACAACTTAGGGAAAACTCACAAGTGGCGTATAGTTAGCAAAATGGGGAAAATGGCGTGAGTTTGGTGCGGATCAAAAGTAGATGCACATGAACTTGGGGAGAAGCAAAAATAAGTGCGGACTTAGTCAAAATAGAAAAAAACGTAAAAAATAAAATATGACTAAGTAGGGAATTTTGCCTTGGGATAAACATTGGTTTTGACGTTTAAACTGAAGGAAAAATGAGATGAGGGAAGATGTTATGACAACAAAGTATGATTTAAAAGTACGTAATGCAATCCCAAATAACTTCACATAGAGGATTAAATTTATGCAAGAAGATTTTATATTTTGGATCGAAAGATCGAGACAAACATGTCCCCAGTAGCCAAAACAATAGGATAAGAGAAGGTTCTTGGAGCCTGATTTTCCTCTTCCCCATGATTATCATTTTCCATGTTTAGTACTAGTTCTTCTTCCTGAGGCTCTAGGAAATTAGGTTCTACCAAAGGATCTGCCTCAACTTTTTGTTGTAATTCCTGGATATAATTGGCAAGTGGAATGTCCAGAGGATCTAAGGGATTGTTGTTTTGAAGTGTACGTTCCAAATTAAGTTCTAGGTTTCCTTCTTCAACAAGATTTTGTACCGCCTCACTGCTTTCCCCTATGGTGTGTTGTTGGGGTGTCTGCTTAATATATCTTCCTTTTAGATCTCTAGCTCTAACCATACAGATCTATTCTAAAAACTGTTTTAACTCAATGTCCCTAATTAACACAAACTAATCCTGACAATGGTGCCAAAAATGACAGGGTGTCGTTGTACCTCATCATTTAATCTATTTTCAGATGTCAAAGAACCAGGGCTATGTCCATGGCTATATGCAACTAGGGATTCTAAAGCTACCAGTTTATAGCTAGTCCTAATGTTTAAAAGAACGATTAATCTACCTACTTATTGAATAAATGTAATGAATGCTGGAAAATAGAATAAAACAGGAAGTGTACTCAAAGCAAAGAAACAATAACATGCATCTATCTATTAAAATAGGAAATACTTTATAAGAGAAAACTGAAACAATAGAATAGTGATACTAGCCTCCTACCTGAGTGGTGAGAGTGGGCCCTTGCTCCACACCCTTGAGGCTGAAGGCTATAGCAGGAAATCAGCACAAAAGATGATCTAAACTAAATTCAGTCCAATTCATTCATTTCTGCATTCATGAAAATATGGCTAACACAGAACTGAGATCTCCGAAATTCAGAATAATTTTATCATCGATTGTTCTTCTACTATTTCTGAGAGTATATATAAAAAATGAGTGATGATATATCACTGAACTTATCTACCAGTCTTTCTATGAGATGACACCATCTCTTTATTGTACTTAACTGTCTAACTTATGAAAAATCATCATGTGAGAAAGGTAGACTTGAGTGGAACAGAAGTCCACTCAGAGGTCTAAGTTTAAGTCTTAATACACTTAGGCATCAAAGCCCTAAAAATAAGGGTATTGTATTAGTTCAATTCGTAACTCATGCAAAATCTTTGAAAAGATAAAACTTCAGCAGTTTAACTAATAGTTGACCCTTCACCACTCAGGTGATGATTTGAGTGAGGTGAGGGGTATTTAAGATTGTTGCTGAAAGTGTCTGGTCGGCAGCTCTGCTTGGAAACATGCCCTACTTTTAGGAGGCACCAGAGATAACTATTCCTGTCTGCAGCTCCGGAGATACTCTAGACTCTCGCAGAGCTTCAGAGAGGCATTCCCCATATCTTCAAAACTCCAAGTGTCATGGTTCTTTGGTATTGTCTCCGGAGATCATTGAAGACGATCTCCAGAACTGCACAAAATCGTTGTTCTTGGCATCTACACCTGTGGATTCAAAAAGAGAGAAAAGTTCTGCATTTTTCCATCAATTCCACGCACATTAGTCACTTAATCAAAAATTCTAATCTTAAGTAATCTATCTTAATTAATCACAAATTAGAACGATCTTGCTAACTTATTTAGGTGCAGACACTAGGAAGATGAACTGAGGGAGGGTAAAAAGAAAGGCAAAAAGATGTATTTCATGAGTGCAATTTGGCACTCATCACCCTTCATATTATATTGTTGGATGCATATCCTCCATAGCTATAGGAGGGGACGGTATGGGTGTCCATAGAATGAAGTATTGATGTAACTCAAAATGTTTCTGTATTTTTTGCTATTTGGGTCTTGCTAAAATTCATCAATTTCAAATCAAATAATCAATGTTTGCTCTTAATTGGGTAGAAAGCAATGAATCATTTGACGCCAAGTTATCTATATTGTCTTAGTTAAATTGGTTATTTTATTGCTTGTGAATTGTGTTTGGCATCATGTCTCTGATCATGAAAATATTTTTGGTTCTTGTATGTAGATCCCACTTATGTGGTGGCTCAAGTTCCTCGTAGTAATGGAGCACATGAAGACATGAAAAAATGCTTTGCAGGATAGTGTGTTGATGATTTCATGAACAATGTAGGTAATGAATGACAAAGCAATCCATTGTTACTTGGTAATTACTTACTTGATCCATTGGTATGTAGAAATTTTTGGGAATGATGATGGTCTAGAAAAGTTTTATGCATGTTAGGATGAACTGAGAAAGCATCATAATTATTGAAAAAATGAACCACATTTCATGACTGTGCAAGTTAGGTATACTTGATGAAAAACTCTACTTCCTTAATGGTCTGCCATTTTTTATTTCCATATTGTCTATTGTCTTCTATAGTATGTCTTTGTTACTAACCAACACACTGCAATAGCAGGGTGTAAACTATAATATGTCATGCTCTTTAGTTGAGAGTTGTGATTCTAAGAACACTTAACCATGTTGTCCTTGAGAAGCCAGGCTTTAGGAGTTTTTATTATTTGGGCTTAGTTTACCTTTATTGGTTGTGTTCACCTTTGCTCCATGTTTAATAGTTGTTAATGGAAAAACCATTACCATAATTTTACTAAATATGTTGGAATTCATAGTTTAAACTTCAATTTTATCATTTAAAAAGAAAGTCAAAATTGCTTACATTTTTTTCTTAATATTTTATAATTCATTCACTATGATGACTTAAGTCTAAATCATAGGTCTCAAGGATATAGCACTCGATTGGATTTATCTACCCTTAGTTTAAAAGTGATAAATCAGGTGGGGACCAAGGAATGCATCTGTCTAGGGCATTTCTGAGATGTTTCTGGTAGCATCCCATTGTTCATGAATTTCTAAAATAGAGGGGTTTCTTCTATTCCCTACAAATCATACTATCCACCAATATGTAGAATCCTTCACTCTCACCTTAGCCTTTGCATCTCTAGATCTCAATTCACACAGTCCAAAATAAAGGTAACATGCTGGCTGCTAATGGCAATTGAATTCATTTGACCTTTAATGTCATTCATACATTACATAGAAGGGCAAATACCAATTCTAAAAATTCAATGGCTCACTCTTCTATGTTTTTCTTACTTCCTAGCTCTTTGGGTTAAATTTCATAGTGTTTGTAATTACATGTAATTATTTGCTTGAAAGTTTCTAAAGCCTTTTCAACAAATCCACTTTGTGCATATCCAACAATCATTGCATTCCATGAGATGACATCTCTTTGAAGCATTGCATTAAATAGTTCATATGCCTTGTCTAGGCTTCCATATTTTGCATACATGTCTACCAATGTAGTTGCAACTACATCTAACAAGATTCCTCTGTGCATTACGATTTGATGGATGTCCATATCCTATTCAAAAGATGTATATTGGCACAAGGAGCAAGGATGTTGGAAAAGGTTGTGGAGATTGGCTTGCACCTGCCAATTGCATTTGCTTAAAAGTTTCTAAAGCCTTCTCAACAAGCCATTTGGTACAAATCCTGCAATCATTGTGCAGTCCATGAGATAACATTTATTTGAGGATTACAATCCCATTTATTTTTGTGTACCCTTCATTAAGTAAATGTCTTTCATCTGGAAAATACCATGTTGCCTTCATCTCCCAAGCCAATTGCTCCAACTTTATATAGATATGTTGTGTCTATGGATGTGATTTGTCTCCTACAGAAAAAGCATGTACCATTTTATGGCCTTCAATCCAACTACATCCAAGGATCTTTTTAATTCCTCTATTTTTCATCAATCTCCTTACCATTTGAACCTCACCCCAATTGCCCACTTCTGCATATATGTTTGAGAGAAGAACATAAGTTGCAGTATTTTTAGGATCCAAATCAAAAAGCAACATTGCTGTAAATACTCCTAAGCCTATATTAATATGTAATTTACAGGTACCAAGAAAACACATCCACACAACCACCACAAGTTTAACTGGCATCTTAATGATAAAGTTTAGGTTGTCCTCAAGTTAGCCAGCACGAGTAAGAAGATCAACCATGCACACATAATGATTGACTGTAGGAGTAATGCAATAAGGGTTACTCATGTGATTGAAGTATGTACAACCCTCATCCACTAAACCTGAATAGCTGCATGCACATAGAACACAAGCAAAGCTTACAATGTTAGGATATGCTCCAGAGTGCTTCATTAATTCAAATATTTTGAGAGCATCCTTGCAAAATCCATTTTGGGCATATCCTGGAATCACGGCATTCCATGAGACCACATTTCTTTGAGGCATTTTGTCAAACAGGTCACGTGCCCTATCTATACTTCCACATTTTGCATACATGTCTACCAAAGCATTTCCAACTATAATTTCTGACAAAAATCCCCCTTCCATTATGCTTTGATGGATGTCCACACCCTGTTCCAAAGCTGCCATTTTGGCACAAGCAGGGAGGATGCTAGCAAAGGTTGTGGAATTTGGCTTTAGACCTACCAATTGCATTTGCTTGAAATTTTCTAAATCCTTTTCAAAAAATCCATTTTGTCTATATCATGCAATCATGGCATTCCACATGACCACATTTCTTTCAGGCATTTTTTCAAACAGTTCATGTGCCTTCTCTATGCTTCCACATTTTGCATACATGTGTACCAGAGCAGTTACAACTACAACATATGACAGAATTCCTTTATCCTTTATGCTTTGATGGATGTCCATACCCTGTTCCAAAGCTCCCATTTTTGCACAAGCTATCATATCATAGAACACAAGCAAAGATTACAATATTAGGATATGCTCCAGAGTGCTTCATTAATTCAAAGATTTTGAGAGCATCCTTGTAAAATCCATTTTGTGCATATCCTGCAATCATGGCATTCCATGAGAACACATTTCTTTAAGGCATTGTTGTAAATACTCCTAAGCCTATATTCATATGTGATTTACAGGCACCAAGAAAACACATTCACACAACCACCACAGGTTTAACTGGCATCTTAATGATAAAGTTTAGGTTGTCCTTAAGATAGCCAGCACAGGCAAGAAGGTCAACCATGTACACATAATGATCGACTGTAGGAGTAATGCAATAAGGATTACTCATGTGATTGAAGTATGTACAACCCTCATTCACTAAACCTGAATAGTTGCATGCACATAGAACACAAGCAATAAGGGTTACTAATATGATTGAAGTATGTACAACCCTCATCCACTAAACCTGCATGGCTGCATGCACATAGAACACAAGCAAAGTTTACAATGTTAGGATATGTTCCAAAGTGCTTCATTAATTCAAATATTTTGAGGGCATCCATGCAAAATCCATTTTGTGTATACCCTACAATCATTGCATTCTAAGAGATGATATCTCTTTGAGCCATTCCATCAAACAGTTCATGTGCCTTATCTATACTTCAACATTTTGCATGCATGTCTATTTGACAAAAATCCCCCTTCAATTATGTTATGATGGATGTCCATACCCTATTCCAAAGCTCCCATTTTGGCATAAGCAGGGATTATGCTGTCAAAGGTTGTCGAATTTGGCTTTACACTTGCTAATTGCATTTGCTTGAAAGTTTCTAAAGCCTTTTCAACAAATCCATCTTGTGCATATCCCACAACCATTGCATTCCATGAGATGACATCTCTTTGAGGCATTCTACCAAATAGTTCATGTGCCTTGTCAATGCTTCCAGATTTTGCATACATGTCTACCAGGGTAGTTGGTGGGTGTCTTCTTCATCGGGATGACTTTGCCTATTCGGTGAGACTCTTGGTGGTGTCTCTTCAAAAACCTAATTGCAGGTTGAGACTCATCGGTGTGACTATGTGCCATCGGAGGGACTCTAAATCTAGTCTCCCTGACATTCTGATGTGAACTTGTGTTTTGATAGAAGGACCCTATGACTTCGGAGATACTTTGAATATAGTCTCTTCGATATCTTGAAGCCTTGACTTTCATTGATAGGAGATTTGGATGTCGCCAAGACTATGAACTTGGTCTCTTTGATATTCTGAGAGGATGTGTGGTGGTCAGGCTCCATTGACGGGACCTATTGTCGAAGTGAGTCTTTCTTCCATCTCTTTAAAATCCTGATAGAATGTTGTTGAATACTGACTGTTTAGTTTTGGATATTTGACAGTTAACCGTTTGAGAGGACCATTCGATGGGAAGTTGAAACAAACAATTTTCATGGTGAACAGGGGAAAAGGTAGAAGAAAACCTGACAAAAAGGAGATAGAATTCATAATGGGGAAGGATTCTGGAGGGATATTGACAAAGTGTGTAATCTGTGTAATTTGTTGTTCTTGAGGTGCCTTTACTCTAACAATATCTTGACAATGTCCTGTCGTTGTTTTAGCAATGTTTATCAATGTATTTTCCTTATCCTACCTTGTAGACCTTCGAATGATCATTGAACTCTCCCTATTTGAGATCATTGTCCTTCATATCACTTTTTAGATCTTTGAATGCATGCAACCTCTCAGTAACAGTAGTAGACCCATGCCACTATTCTTTATTGGTCAATGTCCTTCTAACTCATTCCTTGCTCTGTCTTGTCTTCACATTGTGAGACTTCTGCATTTCTGTCTATGCATTGTCTTCTAAATTACCTAATGGTTGACTTCACTTAAATGGAAGGTTCTTTAGGGTATGACAACTTGTGATAGTGGATATGCACCTTGTAACTTGATCTCCATACTCTCTTTCACTCTGCATTTAGGCTTTCAACCAATACTGATCTCTATAAGCACCTTTGTATGAACTTTGAAGACTTTATTATTCCTTCCAATTGAGTAGCAAGTGTGTCTTACCTTGGATGCTTGTTCAAGAGCCTTATCATGGAATTGATTCATTGCTTGTCCTTTAGAATCTGAATCTAGAGTTTTTTATAGCTTCCTTATCCTAGACTAAGCAAGGTTCATAAGATTTTAATTGTCTCTACAAGCTTCTAATGTGTATGTTTGAGCCTCCTTATAGTCTAGAAGAAATATAGACTCTTAGAATGACTACTCGCTCATTCAAGAGCATGCAGATTTGAAAACCCTTGGAAATATTCTTCACAATGCTTGATATTTTAAACACTTAGTTTAGATATCTTACATTATTCTCACAATGATTTCTTCACAACACTATCATATTTTCTCATATAGTTTTGTATATTGTGAAGAAACCCTAAAGTCTTAATACAAAGCCTTATAGGTTCAACTGAATCTTCATAGTCCTCTCACTTCTTCCTGGTCTATCCTTGTGATACTGTCAACTACACTATATCATGCAAGCTCCTGCTCACTCAGTCATTCCATCTCATCTTTGTCCCAGTTAAAATTGTATCACATTCCTCTACTAACAAGTCATTATTATCTTTCCATAGCTTAAACATAGAGTTTACATTGTCTCCTCCAAACACTCTACATGTTTAATGAAATACCCATGTTGCATGCACTGTTCATTGTATTTATTTTTACTATGCATCCAGTCTCAACAAACTCATATCACATACACTATCTTGGATCTCTGTCTACAAACTCTGTAGATAGTAACCTTGTTTCTTGATTTCCTTCAACAATATATTTGACATCTTGTAGACCTTCATTCACATTCTTCATGAAGTTTGATTCATTTAAAGGACATTGACATTGTCTACACTTGATAGTACTATGTAATATTTGATGGTCTTAAGACCTTTACTACCCTTCAATAATCTCCTAACCGATAGGGATAGTCCTACTCTTGCTAGAACGTTTTACAACCCTAACAATGACTTGATTCTATCTCAAATTTGATGATTATATAAGATTTTGAATCACAAATGGAGAATAAAATAGTGATATAGTCCTTATAAGGGCTTGACAGACATTGAGACTTTAAATAATTCCTTCAAAAACTATTTCATGGTCATTATGACTCTACAGGATCTCAAACTATTCAAACAGGCTTGCTCAACACCTAGCATAGACATTTCTAACCATACAAATTTTGACAAAACCTATAGAGACATCTCTTGATTAAAAACCCCCTTATAAATATACTAGATAGCAATGAAGATTAGGAAAGAAGAATACAAACCTTGAACCTTCGTATACCCTTTTACTCTCATTGTTTCTCTGTCATAGTCTTAGGTCTTTGCCAAACCTATTTTGTTTTTAGCTCTTTGACAAAGGTCTATCTCTTCATTTTATCTTTGTAGGCTTCTAAAAGCTTCTCTACATGTGTGTGTACCATCTTCCTCTTATCATTATGTCTCTATCATTGTATACACTGTCATAGTCTTTCAAACCCTTCTCTGTAGGTTATCCTCATGACCACTATATAATATATTTCTTTAGTTATCCCTTGTCAAATCTTTTTAAAGAAATTATAACCACATTTAATGCTTAATGATAAATCCTAACATCTCATACAGATTTCCCAAATGATTGTATATAAATACTTCAAATAAAACATAGTTTGACAAGAATATTAAACCTTCAATACAAACTGCACACTGTATAAGCATATCCTCACATATTTGAAAGTTTTCAAACACAAAAAGATTCAAAAACTTAGCAAGGATCCATTCACTAAATTGTTCATGGATTTATTCAACCTGAAATATCTCTTCACTTATTCTCTTGGTATTGATATCTCATCAACCTAAGATCTTCATTGTGTGAAGGTGCCTCCTTCATGCTAGAAACTTGTAAAGCAAATTGAAAACCCCCAAAGAGGCATGAACCATATGGAAAGGAGACTCAACACAAAGAAAACCTAACCCTCAACTTGACCCTACATCCTAACTCAAGGACTCTAAGCTTGAAACTTACAAAACCACGACTTACAATATGATTTGTTTTAAAAAATACATTCCCTCCATGACATGTACAAGATTTTGGAGAAAACTAAGGTAATATTTGGAAAGTTTAAGGTTTAAAGAATAAATTAAACATCCTCTAAAACATTTAATCTATCACGTTTATCAAAGAAGTTTATCCTTCACATTTACAGGTTTGGTGGATAGTACTTGAACTCAATGACAAGACTTGATGCCAATGAACAAGCCTTGAAACAGGGTATGGAGTCTATTACAGTAAGTTGTGGTTGTGCTCCAAGAGATGTGTTGCCTATTAACAAGTTTAAGGTGAATGGTGTTGACTTAGAAGGTCATGCATATTGATGCTAATGTTCTTAATTCAGGAAGTCTATTTTCTTTAATATTGTCTTTACATGCACTAATTGTGTCATATGTGCTGGTACAGTATTGTCTACGGTGTAGTCTAAGGTTTCTATTGATACATATATCATCCATGTACTTGAGGACAGGTGTACAAGGTTTTGGAGGCAATGATATAAGCATGGATTATGTTGGTATTGATGACCTATCATGTCTATGATGTAGTCTTCTTGACAGGGGGAGCTTCTTAGCATATTTTTCATCCCTGCTATTATCAGTTGATATGTTTACTTTGATGCATTAATGTGACAAGTGATTAACAAGCTTCATCATTTTGTGATCTCTTTTCATGTTATTGTATCCTGGTGGCAGTTGGCATTTTGATGATTGATGACACTCTGTTCTTCCTGTAGTATGTGATTTCTTCTATTCTCTTGCATCATACAACAATTTTCAGGTCTATGGTGACATTTCACATGCTCCTTTGATAGTATTTATCTTGAATAGTGTTCTGACATCTCCATCATGTTTTGGTGTTGTGCTCTACCATGCTAATCATCCTAATAGTAGTGCTATGCTTTGACAGTGATTCCATATCCTTCTTGGTTTGGCATGGGATAATATTCTTATGGTGTGACAGACCTTATCAGACTTTCATTGAATGACAAAAGTGCTTTCAAGACAGGACAATATTCTTTGCCTCAGCTTTCTTGTTGGTGTTGGAGCATTTTATTATCTTACTATGTGGTTTCCAAGCTTAGTGTTTAATGTACGAGGGTATGTCTTCCATCAATGTGATAAAAGGTAGAGTCTTTTTGTAATTTCAAGCACCCTAGTAACCATATATGCAAATAAGAATAGAGACAGTCTATATGGCATTGTTGGACAGAGTAACAAGCTCTAGTGCAGTGATCTGATATGTGTTTATTAAGGAACATTGAGTGGTCTTTGTGATGTAGAGACCTTTGACAAACTATATATCAGTAGTCTTTGACATCCAGTATGTCAGTAGCATGGTACAGATGTGTCAAACTTGAACATCAGTCCTCAATGTTGTTCAGTTGAAATTGTATATGACTAGGGGTTACCTTTGCATAGATCATATTTTGTTTCAATCAAATATGAATAAATGAACTATGGAGTTTGACTATTAGACCTGTATATGCATTTCTTCTTGAATACTTTCATAATATATGCCTATATTGTTGTAAAATTCCGTATCATCCCACTTTGTTTTTCATATTTCAAAGTTTCATAAATCTTTTAAAAATATTAACAAATTTTGAGTTTTTTGATTGTGGACAGGTATAGAGCAAGGAGAAAATGCAAAACTAGTGCCCTCTAGATGCATTTACAGTCCACCCCATGTGCAATAATGGCATCACTGAAGACATGCATTCACACCGATGGCTTTTTAGCTTTAGCTTTATTTTTTTTTAGTTTTAAAAGCATATTAAATTAGCAGTTTGCATACTGTAGAAAGATTATGTCTTGAAAACTCCATATATAGAGTTTTTTATAACATATTTTATATACAGTTTGAATATACAGTGAATTATTTTCCAGCATTGTTGTTTCAATCCTTTGAGCAGATTTGTTGATAAAGGAGTTCTTTGTAACATATTTTATATACAGTGAATTATTTTCCAACATTGTTGTTTCAATCCTTTGAGCAGATTTGTTTTAGTTTATCAACAAAAAATGGCATAGTTGATGTTTATCATGTACTAGTTGTTTATATATGACCAGTTGATGGAAAAATAATGATTAAAATGACCAAATATACTACCAATGGACATAAATTAGTGACTAAATAAATGACTAAATATACTACCAATTGACTACAATTAATGATTACAATGACTAAATAAATTTGGCCATGAGATAAATGACCGGCAATAAACTACCAATGGTCACGTGACTAAATATACTACCAAATTGATGACTAAATATACTACCAAATTACCAAATATACTACCAAATTGATGACTAAATATACTACCAAATTAATGACTAAATATACTACCAAATTAATGACTAAATATACTACCAAATTAATGACTAAAATTTGTTTGGTCATAAATTTGGTCATGAGATAAATGACTGGCAATAAACTATCAATGGTCACGTGACCAAACTACTGATCGCATGACCAATTTTTGGTAGTTTATTTAGTCGTTTATTTCTATTTTTCTACTAGAGATAGAAGAAGTATATCAGTTTGTATTGAAAGTTGAAGACAAGTTGAATAAGAGGTGTGAGCAAAGACAGAGAGGTAGAGGAGGAAAATTTCAAAGAGTTAGAACACATTTGAATAGAGGAGAAAGACCTTATGAGGAGAAAAACAAGGAGAGTAGCCCATATCGAAAGGAAGACAGAGATAACAATTCTTACCACAAAGATGATAGGAATTTCTATTGCAACAGTAGAGGGAATCATAATTCTTACCGCAATGAAGGATACCAGAGAGATGAAAGAGGGTTTGATAAGAGATCATTCAGAGGAACTTGTTTTAAGTGTGGAGGCGAAAGACATAGAGCATTTGAATGTCATCAAGGAAGTACTAACAAGAGGACAGAGAATAGTGCAAGAGCATCCTATGCGGAAGAAGAACATGTTGGATCACCTAGTTCAATGGGAAAGTTGGAGAAAGGAGAGTCATTAGTCATGAGGAGAGCTTTATTTCAAGTAGAGACAACTAAGGAACCACCACAAAGGAAAAGTTTGTTGTGGATAAGATGTAAATCAGGAGGTAAATGTTGTAAGGTTATCATTGATAGTGGTAGTACAAATAATTTAGTTTTAGAGGAGATGGTGACTAAGTTGAACCTGGAGAGATTGAAACATTCAAATCCCTACAAGATAGCATGGATTCAAGATGAACGCAAGGTAATGGTGAGTGAACAGTGTTTGGTGAAATTTCATATAGGATCTTATGTTGATGAGGTATTGTATGATATTATGCCGATGGATGTACATGTCATATATTGTTGGGGAGATGGTAGTATGATAGAAAGGCAATACATGATGGAAGGAAGAATACTTCTACTATAACATCTAATGGGAAGAAACATATATTGATACCTTTGGAAGATGAACCTAAGAGTGAAGGATGTGGGAATGCTAGAATCTATTTAGTCGATGGAAGGAAATTTTTGGATGGATTGATACATGAGAATATGTGTTTTGCCTTGACTCCAAAGAAGTGTGGAACCCTAAGTGCTAAAACCACTACCGCAAAAGAAGAAGAACCACCACTAGAGGAAATAAATGAATTGTTGATAGAGTACCAAGATATCATATCAGATAATGTGCCTAAAGAATATCCACCAATCTAGAGTATTAGTCATCATATGAACCTTGTTCCTGGAGCTAGTTTACCTAACAAAGTAGCACACCAAATGACACTAGTAGAAAATGCGGAGCTGAATAGACAAATACAGGAGCTATTGAGGAAAGGATTGATCAAAGAAAGTTTAAGCCCATATGCGGTACCTGCAGTACTAGCACCGAAGAAGGATGGAGAATGGAGGATGTGTACAAACTCTAGATAAATCAATAAGATCAGTGTTAAGTATAGATTCCCATTGCCAAGGTTGGATGTCATCATGGACTGTTTGAGTGGAGAAAAATATTTCACAAAGATAGACTTGAAGAGTGGATACCATCAAATCAAGATCAAAGAAGGAGATGAGTGGAAGACTGCACTCAAGACAAATGAAGGATTGTATGAGTGGTTAGTGATGCCTTTTGGATTAACTAATGCACCAAGTACTTTCATGAGGTTGATGAATGAGGTTTTGAAGAAATTCTTGGGTAAGTTTGTTATTATATACTTGGATGATATTTTAATTTTTAATAAGACAAAGGAGGAACATTTGTGGCATATTAGACAAGTATTACAGAGATTGAGAGAGGAGAAATTATTGATAAACATCAAGAAATGTAGTTTCATGAAGGAAGAATTAGTATATTTAGGATTTGTGATTTCTGCGGATGGATTGAAGATGGGCCCTAAGAAAGACAGAGCAATTGTTGATTGGCCAACACTTGTGAACATTGGAGAGGTAAGATCATTTCATGGACTAGCAAGTTTCTACCGAAAGTTCATCAAAATTTTCAGTACTGTATGCACACCAATGACAGAGATGTAATGAGGGGTGACAAAAAGGATTTTAAGTGGACATCCAGAGTACAAAAGAGTTTTGAATTGTTGAAGCAGAAGGTGACAGAGCAACCAGTGTTAGCATTACTAGATTTTGACAAAGTATATCAAGTTGATTGTGATGCCAGTGGAAATGCAATTGGAGTAGTGTTAAGTCAAGAAGGGAGACCAGTAGCATATTTCATTGAAAATTTGAATGATGTAAGTAGAAGATATTTAGTTTATGATCAATATTTCTATGGCATACCAAGCCTTGAAGAAGTGGAGACATTACTTATTTTTGAAGGAATTTGTGTTGTACACTGATCATCAAGCTTTGCAATATTTGAACAGTCAAGGTAAACTAAATCAGAGACATATGAGATGGGTAGAGTTCATGCAGAATTACACATTTGTATTGAAGCGTAGGAGTGGGAAGTCAAACAAAGGTGTAGATGCATTGAGCTGAAGAAGGAACCTGTTGATAGAGATGAGAGTAGAAGTATTGGGATTTGAAGAACTTAAGCATATGTATGAAGAGGATCTTGATTCTGTAGAAGCATGGAAATCATGTGAGTAACATGTTGTGATAGATAGAAGTAAGTGGTTGGATTATTTCATTTAGGAGGATATGTTGTTCAAAGGAAATCAGTTGTGTATACCTAGGAGTTCAATGAGAGATAATTTGATCAAGGAGAAGCATAGTGGTGGATTGGCAAGACATTTTGGGATTGAAAAGACATTAGCTTTGGTAAGTGAACATTATTTTTGGCCTCAGATATATAAGGGTGTAAGGAAATCTGTTCAGAGTTGTAGAGTTTGTCAAGTTGCAAAAGTAAGTAGTCAGAATACTGGATTGTACAAACCTTTGACAGTACCGGAGAGACCTTGAAAAGATGAGCATGGATTTCATATTGGGTTTTCCAAGAACACAGATGGGATATGATTCTATATTTTTAGTAGTGGACAGATTTTCAAAGATGGCACATTTCATTCCTTGTAAGAAGACAAACGATGTAGTACATGTTGCTGACCTATTTTTCAAGGAGGTTATGAGATTACATGGATTACGGAATAGTATAGTTTCAGATAGGGATACAAGATTCATTGAATATTTTTGGAGGACATTATGGAAGAAGATGAAGACAGACCTAAAGTTCAGTTCAACATTTCACCCATAGATAGATGGACAAACTGAAGTGGTAAATAGGAGCTTGGGTAACTTGTTGAGATGTTTAGTAGGAGGTAAGGTAGGAAATTGGGTTCTAATTCTACCACAAGTAGAGTTTGCATACAATAATTCAATGAATAGAAGTACAAGGAAGACACCATTTGAAGTTGTGATAGGAGTACAACCTAGAGGAGTTGTAGATCTAAGAAACACCATTATGGAGAATAAGAGGAGTGTAGAGGCAAAAGAATTTGTAGGATACATGGAGACACTACATAATCAAGTCAAGAAGCATTTGGAGGAGATGAATAGTAAGTATAAGGAGCAAGCAAATGAGAAGAGGAGACATAAAGAATTTTTAGTTGGAGATGAAGTAATGGTATATCTAAGAAAGGAGAGATTTCCAGTGGGGACATACAACAAGCTAAAGATGGGGAAGTTTGGACCATGTAAGATTCTTAAGAAGTTTGATTCAGGCAATGCATATGAAGTGGAACTACTGGAGACATTTGGTATATCACCTATATTCAACATTGTAGATCTATATTAGTAACATGAGGGAGAATCAGGTGACATTATTGAAAATGGATCAAAGGATCAGTTACCACAACAACAACCGAAGCATATAGAGAGCATCTTGGATAGCAAAGTTGGACGTAGTACCAGAGGAAAGTAGTACAAAGAGTATTTTGTTAAGTGGAAAGGAAGATCAGAAGAAGATTCATCATGGATTTCTCAGGCTAAGGTAGACTGCCTTGGTTTTCCTCTAGCCCCAACAAAGTGAGGGACTCATTTTTTCAACAATCTCAGGTGTCTGATGCAGGAGCATCCTAGGTTAAAGGGAAATCTTACATCAACCAAATATATTTGCTTTCTTTTCTTTCCTTGCATTTCAGTTGCAGTTCAGTCATTTGCAGTTTCAATATTTTCTACTGCATTTTACCACATCTTCATATTAGAGCTCATGGAGTAGGATTTATCTTCTATGCCATGTTAGCTACATCATACTCAAATTTTAGGAGATTGGGATTCATCTTCAGAAAGTTATCACTATCAAAAGTTTATTAGTTTTCACAAAACAAAGCATTCATTCAATCAACATGAGAACAGAAGGTTTGTGGAGCATTTTTGTGACTTGTGGAGCCAAATGGAACATATCACAAGGCTAATAAGGACCAGATAGACTTTCCTTGAGGTCTGCACCAAGTTTCATTCATTTGCAGAGAAATGCCATGAGTTGTAGGTCAACCTACATGTTTTCTACACATTTCATCATTCATTGGAGTTTGTAACCTCTTGAGGCCGAAGTGAAGGATTCTATGAGATTGAAGATGATATATATACATCTCTTAGATGCATTAGGAAGTCATTAGTTTTAGTTGATATCATAAGATAGATAGTCAAATTTTTCAGAAGGCACTTCAATGCCATATCTTTCATTTCTGTTATAACCCAGAAAGTAGGCCTATGAGCTCTTTGATTGTATCCTGCATGTTGATGGTATATGAGCATTATGATTATCTGATATATTAAGCATATGAATCTTCCATACATTCTATTATTGTGTTGTTTCCATTGTGTTTACTCTAGCTACATGGTTGGACAGTCCCTTCTTAGGACCCTCCATCCATGACTGCACCATCAAACCTTAAACATTCAATGAGATAAAATTCATGGTATTTGAGAATCTACAGGCATATTATCACTACCAAGCTCATCAAGAGTTGCATAGCTATTCTATAAAAACTCACTTTTCATTATTGGAACATAACTTCCTAGATAGATAGCTGGAATGAAATTCCTCCAATTATCTAGAATGTATTATTCATCCTCCAAGCTCCAACCTATGTTGCAAGAGCACCTTAAAGTTTCTTGAGGAAAGGAGTAAGGTGAAGAATCCAAACTATTTGCGAAGAGAGAATGCTAGCAACAAGAAACATTGAAATAAATTGAGGCTTACTTTCACCTCCTTGGAGGAATTCCCTAAGATGGTGGGAGACATTAATTTTTATTCACCTTGTTAATAGATTTGAAACTAAAGGACTAGGATTCTTTGGTTATGGACCACCATTAGAAGATGGGTTTTTTGTCTCATTTGTTCAAATATTCTTGCAAGTTCTCAATGTAGTCCATCCTTCCTTATTTTTAAGGAGTGTCACTAACACAATTAAGCTTGTATTGGATTTGGAAACTAAGGGAAAATCTTTGTTATGTTCAAAGGATTGGCATCTATAACAAATATTTAATAGATTCAGATAAATGAGTTTCTAAGTAGGGTGTAGTTGGCCAATCCAGATATCAATTGAATATTTTAGATCTTTAGGGAGATCAATCTCAACACAAAATCATTTTTCAGGATGAGTGGAAAGGAAATTATTTAGTTCCACACAAGTGGGACTACCTAAAGAGGAAACAATATGGTTTAAAAAGGGCCAACAAGGAAAGGGTAAGCCAAATAATTCTATCCAAACCAGGACCTAATGAGATCACTCCTTAGATACAACAATGTCTTGAGTCCAAGGGATGAAGACAATCAAAGAATTACATACATACTAAGGATGATGCTTGATAATGGCATATGCATGATTTACTTCTGCAAAGTGTAAAAGGAAAAACCTTTTGATGAGGTTAAGGATAGTATCAAACCAAACCCCATGAGGAAGCTTGGATTTGTTCACCCACTCATAAAGCATGCTTTTAGAGGAATACCATTTCCAACAAAATAACCAATCAATGTATATTTTTCAAGCCATTTACAAGCATTATCAAATTTTAGAATAGGCAAAACCATAGCAAGTTGAAATTCTAGAGACTTACCTCATGGAACACTTTTAGAATGAACTTATGGGTTTTATTTAGAGGCAGAGTCATTCTCCTTTGCATTCAAACTAGTGACATTAGCATCAACTGCTAGAATACTTAAGTTTGAATCCATTTAAAGCAAAAAAAGACTACCAAAAGATGAGATTTTTTTAAATGTGTATAAATACAAAAGAACTATATAAACTATTAAACAAGAAGCAATATAACACATACAATCTATTAACAAAAATAGACACATGAACCAAAGAAAACTCAAAATCCAAACAAAGCTCTAAGCCCTCTCACATTAAAATTTTCAATGGAGAAAAATTCTCCTAGTGTAACATGCCACTTGTTCTACCAACTAAGATTTACCAAGTTTAACTTTGAGAGTAAATAGATCAAGATATTGATAGCGGAAGCAATAAAAATTTTCCTTAAATTCCTCTGATTAAATGCACATTTGAAACATATTCCAAACTCCCATTGCATAAATGAAATTTCATTTCCTTAATAAAGGAATTGAATAATCATCTTTACAACTTTTTCATAATATACATACAAGCTTCAAGAGCTTAACTGATAAATAAAGATACATGATTGTATACTTGTCTGTCTTCAATATTCCCAGCCACCAACTGCATGAGGGGAAGCATCACTCAAGCAATTTACCTCCAACCATGGACTAACTGCGGTCCCTCGCACATTTACCAAATTGGTAAATGACCCTACCCTTCAATGAAGGGATTGGTATGGTAACCCCAAATAAAATAGGCCTAATTTGAACAAGGTGTTATGTCCTACATTAACTAGTACTATCATACTATGGCTACAACCATCAAAATATGAAATCTCTACTAGAAATGTAAACCTGGATCACAGTGACCCTAGACAGTGTAAATGTTGGCAATTTACACCACTTTGGCCAAATTTTTCTTGTCTCACATTCACCCACCCTTCCATCTCGATTGGGAAAGACAACAATCTCTATACAAAAGTTATTCCCTTACCCATGGATCAACAAATCCCAGGAATAACCCCACTTAACAAATGTATCATTCTCTACACATAGAATATTCCCTTTCCCATGGATCAATAAATCCCAGGAATATTCCTGCTTAACAATTACATCAAACTCTATTCTAGGTTATTCCCCATCTTCCATGGATCACATATCCCAAGGTTAACCTATCCCAAGTTTCATCATGACACCTATGTCGAAATAACTCTAGTTGCAAATTATAGTTTATTGTCTTTCCCCTTATACAATCAACTAATCATACTCAAACTGATAAATATATATAAAGTCCCATATAGACACAAATCTCTATTACTGAGATTAATTTTACTTTCACAACACAATTTTCACTTACTTAGATATATATAAATATAAATGCTATTATATAATCAAGTTGATAATCACATTGAAAAATAACAATGCAATCGACACAAAATGCCTTCAAAATAGAAAAGCATAATAAAAGAGAAATCTCCATGCCTGTGATATAAACTCACAAATGAATCAACAAGATTCCCTTGCTTAAACTCCTTCGAATGAACTAAAACCTCCTTCTAAACTTCCAAAACCTTTCCTCACAACTTCAAACCAAAAATGGCAAAAACTCTCAATGCTAATTCAAAAATGAAAATAGCAAAATAAGAATGCTCTCAGCAAAACTTGTGTGTATTCAATTGAGAGAGAGAGCTCCTCTAAATAGAACAACTCATATAAAGCAATATGACAAACTTTCGACACTAACGCAAAACTCAAAAATGAAAAGAGAAGGCTCTTAATTTGAAGAACGTGTCAGTAAAAATGAGGGAGAGAACCCCCTTTTATACTAAAACCTAAGGTATGGTCTTGCCAAAAATAAGCAAAGAAATGTTGACACAATGGCGACATTCTTAACAAAAATCTAAAATTAGTAAAAATGTCGACACAATGGTGACATTCTTAACAAAAAAATCTAAAATTAGTTTCATAAAACCAAAACAAACTTTCTAAAAATAAAAGAATGTTTGTTAAAAACTATAAGGTAAAAACATTAACCACCATATCCTAAACGCTTGTAAAAAAAAATATTATATGGGGTAAGTGGTAAGACTTTAAGTCTTACCCACTTCCCCTCTAACAGCTACCCCAGTGCATCGTGGGTGGTGGTGGTTATTCTCCCATAGTCTTAGACAATGTACCTCATATGGAGTGCTCACATGCCTTTAAACATGCCTTATAACTTTATAAGCATAAGCTATAATTATTGTTTTAATAATATTAAAACTTCCCCACCAAGCGCTTACTAACTACTCTATTATTTTTTAAAAACTTTATAACTTTTAATAAAGTTCCTCCCCTTTTTAAGGGATACATGAATTTTAACTTTTTATAAACTATAAAAAATAATATATATATAATATTCAATAAAACAATATCATTTTTCCAAAGTATTATAATTATATATTATTTTAAAAAAACATAGGAGTATAATAATAATATATATATAAATATTTCATAAATCACAAAAATTACTTATAACATATTATTCATAAATTTATTTATTGTCTTAGCAACTTTGGTGACATGAGCGACAACCACATAAACACATGCATAAAAAAAAATCATTTAACGATAAAACTTTGTCTATGCAATCGAAAACTTATCAACGTGCAGATTAAATCACAATTCTCACATGATCGTCAAAACATGCAATCAAGATTCATAACATAGATTACTTACCACTACCCATTATGACTCAACATAACCTAGGTCAAGATAGGGTTGTGAGTGTGATTGCTCAATATAGGTTTACTAAGGTTACCAGACCAAGTCCTTCTCCTAAGTGATACTTCTCCTCCCTTCTAGAGGAGCAACCTATTCCTGCATCCACTTAGATCATCACCACAATAGTTAGCTAATCAAAATATCATTATTAATTAACAATAACTACATTAAATACAAGACATTGCATTATTCTTTTTCTCATCATATTGCATTCAAGATAGATAACACACACATAGATGCAAAGATTCATAAATACTTCAATTTTCACAAAATGTCCAATCAAGAGTAAATGGATAAAAACGCACATATATAGATGCAAAAATCCATAATCACTCACTTTCCAAACAAATTAACCAATCTAGGTAAATAGTAAGTAGATAGAAACACATGGGGTGTAACACCTAGAAAATTTATAGTAAATTGCCTATTTAAAAAATGAAATGTTCAATCCTCATATCTATGAGGAAAACTCTCTAAAGGATTTTTCCTTGTAAAATGTGGAGATCTTACTCCATTTGAATTTTTAATAAGATCAAACCCAAATTGTACTATAAGAGCCTTAATAAAATATTGGGTCAATGCACAAAGATGGGTAGCCACTTGGCCCCATATGAGCTATAATGTGAGCATGTTATAACGTACTCACATTATGGCTCAGTATTACTGAGCCTAAAATGTGAGTGTGTTATAATGCGCTCGCATTTTAGGTTTATAAAAAATCAAAATAAAAGCAGCAAAAAGCGAAACCCATGGCTCATTTGCAAAAATTGGCCGCAACTTTCACTTATGCTACTGCGAGCACATTATAGGAGAGATTGAAACAACAATTTCAAAGGGCAATTGACAATTTCACCATGCCAGCTCATCAATCCGACTCCTGAGGACATCGTGCATGAGGTGTAGAGGGTGTAGTAGCTAAACAAGGTAGGGTTTGATTGAGTTTTTGTGAATTTGAAAAGAAATTTTTAAGTTTGCAATGCTTTGATTGGATTTTTATCTTGAATTTTTAGGGAATTTGCCACCACAAAACCCTAATCTAATAGAGGAGGCTCAAAATAACCCTCCTCAAACTAAGGAGAACCGTCAAAAACCCCCTACCTTCACTTCCTCACCATCAAAAAGACACACAATAAAACTATTTAGGGTGAACTGAAGAAAACAAAAAACAACTTGAAACCCTAATTCAAACATTAAATACTCCAAATGCGAGCACCAATCGTAGGAGAGCCCTTGCTAAGTCATTAGAGGTCATTGAACTTCTCATATTGAATCAGTGACAAACCAAATCACCGAATGGAATGCCTATAGGGAGAGGAATCAGCAATACTATACTAAAAAATTGTCTTATAAACAAGTTAAGGACAAAAAAATTATAAAATCTCAATTATGTTCACATTTTATCAATCCTAAAACTGGCCAAACACTAGAAGAGAGTTGCAAATGGTTCCTGATTCATTGGTGTGTGCACAATGGTATATCCCAAAACTTTTGGGATAGATGGTACATGGTCTTTAATGAGCGTCCTTGTAATAACAATGAGGTGCCACAATATTTCTTGAGAAAACTCTATTGTGAGTTCGTCCTCAACCAGATTCCTAATTACTTTGACATTCAAGAGTTTCAAGGTAGAGATGGTGGCTCTACCCAAGATAGACAGGGGGCACATCCTTGTAAAATTTTACCATTTGTAATCATTATGCATTTGAATAAAATATTTTGACAACATCCTTGTAAAATAAATTTTGTGCATATCTTGCAATCATTACATTCCATGAGACTGCATTTCTTTGAGGCATCATGTCAAATAGTTCACATGCCTTGTCTATGCTTCTACACTTTTCATACATGTCTACAAGGGTAGCTGAAAATACAACATATGAAAAAATTCCTATATCCTTTATGCTTTGATGGTTGTCCACACCCTGTTTTGAAGATTCCATTTTGGCATAGGTAAGGAGGATGTTGGATAAGGTTGTGGAGTTTGGCTTGACACTCGCCAATTGCATTTTCTTAAAAGTTTCTTTAAAACCTTATCAAAAAATCCATTTTGTGCATATCTTGAAATCATTGCATTCCATGTGATAACATTTCTTTGAAGCATCATGTCAAATAGTTCACATGCCTTGTCTATGTTTCCACACTTTGCATACATGTCTACAAGGGTAGCTGCAAATACAACATATCACAAATTCCTATATCCTTTATGCTTTGATGGTTGTCCATACCATGTTCCAATGATCCTAATTTGGCACAGGTAGGGAGGATGCTTGCAAAGGTTATGGAATTTGGTTTTACACATGCCCATTGCATTTTCTTGAAAGTTTATAAATCCTTTTCAAAAAATCCATTTTGTACATATGTTGCAATCATTACATTCTATGAGACTATGCATTTCTTTGAGGCATCATGTCAAACAGTTCACATGCCTTGTCTATGCTTCCACACTTTGAATAC
This sequence comes from Cunninghamia lanceolata, assembly GCA_027924645.1. Lineage (NCBI taxonomy): Eukaryota > Viridiplantae > Streptophyta > Pinopsida > Cupressales > Cupressaceae > Cunninghamia > Cunninghamia lanceolata. Next base: position 2,723,192 of record BSBN01001054.1, read on the forward strand.
ATGTCTACAAGGGAAGCTACAAATACAACATGTGATAAAATTCCTATATCCTTTATGCTTTGATGGTTGTCTACACCCTATTTTGAAGATCCCATTTTGGCATAGGCAATGAGGATGTTGGATAAGGTTGTGGAATTTGGTTTTACATATGCCAATTGCATTTTCTTGAATGTTTCTTTTGTGCATGTGCTTGAAAGTTTCTAAGGACTTTTTGAAAAAATCTATTTTGTGCATATCTTGTAGTCATTGCATTCCATGAGACAACATTTCTTTAAGGCATCATGTCAAATAGTTCATGTGCCTTGTCTATGCTTCCACACTTTGCATACATGTCTCCTTGGGTAGTTGTAACTACAACATTTATCAAAATTCTCATATCCTTTATGCTTTGAAGGATGTCCATACCATGTTTCAAAGATCCCATTTGGGCATAGACAAGGGGAATGTTGGCTAAGGTTGTGGAATTTGGCCTTACACCCATCAATTGCATTTGCTTGAAAGTTTCTAAAGCCTTATTTGTGCATATCTTGCAATCATTGCATTCCATGAGACAACATATCTTTGAGGCATCATATCAAATAGTTCACCTACCTTGTCTATGCTTCCACACTTTGCATACATGTCTCATAGGGTAGTTGCAACTACAACATCTAACGAAATTCCCATATCCTTTATGCTTTGATGGATGTCCATACCTTGTTCTGAGGATCCCATTCAGGCATAGACAAGGAGGATGTTGGCTAAGGTTTCAGAATTTGGCTTTACACCTGCCAATTGTATTTGCTTGAAAGTTTCTAAAGCCTTATCAAAATATCCATTTTGTGCATATCTTGCAATCATTGCATTCCATGAGACAACATTTTTTTGATCCATCATGTCAAATAATTCATGTAACTTGTCTGTGCTTCCACACTTTACATACATGTCTCATAGGGTAATTGCAACTACAACATCTGATGAAATTCCCATATCCTTTATGCTTTGATGGATGTCCATACCATGTTCCAAAGATCCCATTTGGGCACAAACAAGGAGGATGTTGGCTAAGGTTGTGGAATCTGGCTTTACACCCACCAATTGCATTTTCTTGAAAGTTTCTAAATCCTTATCAAAAAAATATTGTTTGCATATCTTACAATCATTGCATTCCATGAGAGCATTTCTTTGAGGCATCATGTCAAACAGCTCACATGCCTTGACTATGCTTCCTCACTTTACATACATGTCTCATAGGGTAGTTGTAACTACAATATCTGATAAACTTCCCATATCCTTTATGCTTTATTGGATGTCCATACCATGTTCTGAAGATCCCATTTGGGCATAGACAAGGAGGATGTGGGCTAAGGTTGTGGAATTTGGCTTTACACCCACCAATTGTATTTTCTTGAAAGTTTCTAAAGCCTTATCAAAAAAAACAATTTTTTGCATATCTTGCAGTCATTACATTCCATGAGACAACATTTCTTTGATCCATCATATCAAATAGTTCACGTGCCTTGTCTATACTTCCACACTTTGCATACATGTCTCATAGGGCAATTGCAACTACAACATCTGATGCAATTCCCATATCCTTTATGATTTGATGGATGTCCATACCCTGTTTTGAAGATCCCATTTGGGCATAGACAAGGAGGATGTTGGCTGAGGTTGTGGAATTTGGATTTACACCTTCCAATTGCATTTTCTTGAAAGTTTCTAAAGCCTTATAAAAAAACCATTTTGTGCACATCTTGCAATCATTGCATTCCATGAGACAACATTTCTTTGAGGCATCATGTCAAATAGTTTAGTGTCTTGTCTTCGCTTCCACACTTTGCATACATGTCTCATAGGGCAGTCGTAACTACAAAATCTGATGAAACTCCCATATCCTTTATGCTTTGATGTGCTGGTTGTTTTTAAATCCTAACCTTATCTCATGAAATAGCCTATGATTTAGCCACTTTCAATGTTCAACTATCATGAGGGGTTGGCCAACACATAGGTGAAAGCTGAAACAACTTCCCCTCTTCACTTTAGGCTCTGCAAAACCTAGGAGGGTGATCCCTTAATAGTATTCAATAACCTCCTATACCATTTATTACAAATACTATGAAAAGCATATTGGTTCTATGTTGATTTGCTTGAGGATTATGAAAATATGAAGACTTGGCTCAAATCGATCAAGCTTTTGCATTCCTCAAAGCCATAGAATAGGGTAAAACATAAAATAAACAAATACTTAAGATTAGTTTCAGTGATTTTAAAGTATTTGGGTGTCTGACTAATTCTCGAGTGTGAAAACTAGATATAGAGGCAAGAGATTGGTGCCTTGTCCTAGGGCAACAGAGTCAAACCAAGTGTAATTGAAAATTGATAATAGTATTTAACCTGAGCATCAAAGAGATTTATAACATTGCCTTACAACATCATACTCAGTATTTTTGAATTAATCATTCTTATGATATCCTTGCATACATTCACACAAATTTGTATTTTTGTTAAAGCATTTAACTCATTCTTTGAACAAGAGCCTCAGATAGAAAAACACATCCATAAGAAGTTTATGGAGACAACATGAACAATCTTTGATCTATTCATTCATAATTTGTGCAAACCATGCCTCAAGAGACAACTAAATTTAGAAATATGTCAGTATATTCATTAGGATGCTAGTATTGTTAAAACAAATTTACAAATACATACAATACAAACTCAGAACCTAGAAAAAGCAAAAAACTTCTATTCCCCATGTTCTACTGCACAAAAATTTCTCAGAAATCAACCAAAAAAACAACCCCTATGCAAATGGCCCTGAATTCCTTTAAAAGGAGCAACAAGCTTCAGGCCAGGTCTACATTCTAACATATCCAATTATGAAACAATCAGATCCTCTGATAAAAATCCTCGATGAAATGTCCTAGAATTCAATTGTTCTGAGTAGATTTGATTTCCTAACCTCAGTTGTGCTATAATCCCATTAATTGTAGAGTGGAGGCTCATGGGAATGGCGCTGATAGATAACTGCCTTAGGTTTAAATCTCGACCGTAGATGAAAATTTCTTTTAGGTTAGATCGACGATCGCTATGCATTCTACTGCCAACCGTTACCTTTTAAATTTCCTTTTCTTTCCTTTTGTCCAATGTGGACACATGACATCATTTTAGGGCCGAGCAGTAGAAAGTGAGCCATCCTCCTTTGGCTCTACAGAAGCACGCTAAGCTTTCCACGTGGCTCCTTATACATACCTTTACTTTCCTTTGAAAGATGGCCACGTGTCACAATCTCGCAGTCGCATAGTGAATCTTCCTGCCCAACAAGATTCCTCTACGTGCTTGCGCTACTATTAGACCCTCCATTTCCTGTGGTTCACTTCTTCACCTCATCATTCAACACCTGGTAGAATCTACTCCATTCAACTTAAATCATCGATCATATGGCCATAGGCCACGACATACCTTACACATGTCCTCATTTCGCAGCCGGCGGTAGGAAAATGACATCACCTTAGATGTTGTACGGGCTTGCAATATCCTGTGACATATTCCTTGTATACCACAGAGAAAAATGGAGCATGTGCACAAAAAGTTCTTAAAAAGGGGAATGTGCTAGGTTTATGACCAAAGGGGGGCTTGAAATTTAAACTTAACTTGACGGGTTCAAAGATTTTAGGGTATAGGTGACAGGATGTAACCAAAAAGTTGGGGCTGGTAAAGGGATGCCAATCCTAGGCTCAAGTTTATGACTTAAAGGCTTTCACGGGCAATAGGAAGTCACTATAAAATTAGAACAAAAGTGCCACAACCTTATAGGGTTTAGGGTTTTAACCGTAAAGAACAGGGTTTTAGCATTTTTGGGCACTTAGACCCTAAGTTGGGATGAGCATGTCATGAAAAATTAGGGGTTTTCAATAGGATCCTTCCAGTGGCTCATGTTCAAGGACACATGCCCCTTGTGAGCATGGCAAGATTCTAGAAGTCTCTAGGTGGAGCAGACCAGACCAGAGAAAAAAATAGAGAAACCAAAACTAAACCGCCAAAAAGAAACGGATGCCCTATGCACATATGATACAATGTACATGGAAAATAACATACTTCAAGAGAAGTATGGCTTAAGGAATTGTCCATGTACTAGCAGTTCTAGAAGTTCACCTGTCAAAGACTGCAGAAAATATGAGTTTTCTCCATGAGAACTATTGATCATGTAAGGACCCAGCCATAAGGCATCAAACTTTCCATGTTTCCCTTTGTCCTCAACCTTGGCATTCCACATCAGAACCATGCTTCCATCTTCAAACTTTCTATGAGAAGACCTTTTGTCATACAACTTCTTGACCTACAACTGCAACTTTTGATTCCTTTGTTGTGCATCCCTTCTAACCTCATCTAACTCTATTAAAATATTGATCCTATGTTGCATATCATCTATAATATTCTCATCATATTCCTGAATGAATTTGTACACCTACAACAAGTTATTAGTTGGCATTCTAGCTTCTAGGCCATAAACCAAGTTGAAAGGAGAATGCCATGTTGCCTTCTTGATTGTCATCCTGTCAACCTAAAGGGCTTGCCTTAGTTCTGAATCCCAAGCTCTTTTGTTTTTCTCTATTACCCTTCTTATGATCTTCATCAAACTCTTATTGCTAGATTTAGCCTATCCATTCCCTTATGGATGGTAAGGGGTTGAGTAGGAAATTTGTATTCCATATTTATTGCAAAAATCTAAGAATTCTTCTTATCCAAAGCACATAGCATTATTAGACACTATCTTTTCTGGGACACCAAATCTAATCAAAATATTATTCATTAAGAAGTCAATCACCACCTTGTTGGTAGCCCTCCTTGTAGGGATAGCTTCAACCCATTTTGTAAAGTAGTCAGTGGATACCAAGATTCGGGAATGTCCACCACTAGAATTTTCTGCAATCTCTCCTATAAAATCAATCCCCCACTGTTGAAAAGGTGTCTGCACTGTGATTGGTCTAAGAGGTATATTTCCTGAGAATTTCAACTTCCCTAAAAATCTTTGACAAGCATCGCATGATTTCACTAGTCTATGTGCATCTTTGAACAATGTGGGCCACCAAAATCATGCCCTTAAAACCTTATGGGCAGTTGTTTTGGCCATATAGTGACCACCACAAACACCACTATGCATTTCAATTAAAATCTCCAAAGCTTGATTTCCATCAATGCATTTCAGCAATACTCCATCAATATTTCTCCACCATAACTTATTTTCAATTATGACATACTTCACAACATGCAGCTTCAATGTTCTCTTTTGATCATCATTCATTTCTTTAGGGCATGACATGTTTTGTAGATAATATACCACATGCTTATACCACCCTGCTGTCTGCATATCACAAATAGGAGATACATCAACATATTCAACATTGTTTACCTGATTCACCTCCAGATTTGCCTCTGTCATCAACTTTTCTAGTCCTCATCCTCTGACCAATTTAGTGACATGCACATCAATGTTGAATTCCTAAATTCTATTTATCCATCTACACCTCCTTCCAGTAACCTCTTGCTGTGTAAAAATGTCTTTCACAGTAGCACTTGGAACAAAGGCAACAATGTTTGCACCAATTAAATATGGTCTAAAATTTTTTACTGCCTTTTCCAAAGCATATGTTTGCTTTTTAGATATATCATACTTTAGTTCATCTACTTATAGTGACTTGCTAAATAAAGCAATAGGCTACTAATAGCCTCTCTCATTCTTCTGTAATTGTATGAAAAGAAACAAAAGAAAAAAGTTGGAATGATTTTAAGAAATCTGGAGACTTCAACATAGGAGCTTCCTTGATGGCTTGCTTTATATCTTTAAATGCTTTACATGGTTCTTCACTCCATGATATCATTTCTCCTTTCTTCAACATTTTAGAGATAGGCCTTGTAATCTCAGCAAAATTTGTCACAAATCTCCTCAAGAAATTAATTTGTCCAAAGAATGACCGAATACCTTTGACATTTCTTGGTTGTGGTATCCTATCAATGGTAGCTACTATTTCAGGGTTAATCCGTACCCCCTCCTTGGACACAATATGTCCCAGTAACTTCCCTTCAGTGACTCTAAAAGCGCACTTTTTTGGATTGAGATATATTCCATACTCTAAGGCTTTAATAAAGATCTTTTCTAGGTGCATATAATGATCCTCTTCCTTCTTAGAAAAAGCTATTAAATCATCCTAATATACTACAATGATGACATCAATCAAATCAGAGAAGACTACATCCATAGATCTCTGAAATGTAGCACCACCATTTGTCAGGCCAAAAGGCATCCTGACATAAACGAAGGTATCCCAAGGAGTTGTAAATGTTGTCTTGAATTGCTCAGGCTCCTTAAACTTCACCTGGTTGTAACTTGAAAAACCATCCATCATAGAAAACAATTCACAACCAATGATTTTCTGTAGCATTGCCTCCATGTTTGGGAATGGGTAATTGTCTTTTAATGATGATACATTCAAATTTCTAAAATCTACACAAAGTCTAATATCACCATTCTTCTTTCTAATAGGCACAAGATTTGATACCCAAGTTGAATACCTGATTGGATTTATGATCCCTCCTCTTAGCTTTGTTATCTCTGCTTCCATTTTAGGCACCAGTGTTGGGTTTATAGACCTCTGCTTCTGTCTGAAAGGCTTTGCATCTGGTTTGAGAGGTGTTTCATGCTGGAACGAATCCTCTCTATATGCCTTCAGATCATCATAGGAAAAAGCAAACACATGCCTATACTTTCTCAATAGTGCAATCAACATTGTCCTAACTTGAGGTCTCATTCTCTTTTCTATGTATACCTTTTTTGGAACACTCTCAGTTCCTAGATTTATTTCCTCTAAATCATCTGGATGTATCAAACTTTGTTTAATAAAACTTTTATCAGGGCCATCAAAAACCCTTTCCAAGGCCACAAGATCTTTAGGAATTTTATTAGTCTTGAGTTAGATCACTTCACATCCAAACACCATTTCTTTTCCATCCTTTTCTTCTACAAAAGCTCCAAAATCTATCTCCTAACCCCCATATCAGTCTACACACTGCAAGAAATTCAATACATCTTGATCATTATTAAACACTTGCCAATTTCGAATATTGTCAGGGACATAAGGCCTTATTTGTGTCTCAACATTTGAGATGCCTGCAAAAGTTATATCATTAGGCATTAAAGCTATGTTTTCTAGAAAATCTTCCATAGCATTCGTGTTTCTTTCTATCCATTCAATATTAAAAGCATCAAACATTTCTACTGTGTCCCAAACAACATTTCTGTACTACTTCAATCTACTATTCTTTGACATGAAAACTGACCTTACTTGAGACACAATTAATGTTGAGTCACCCATGACTCAATTTTCTTATTCCATGCTTGAGTGCTACTTTCAACCCAAGTAATAAAGCTTCATATTTCAAAATATTATTTGTACAAATAAACATTAATGAAAATGAGAACTTAAAATTGTTACCACTAGGGGAGATAAAGATAACACATGCACTAGATCCCTTCTTAGAACAAGCACCATCAAAATACATATTCCATAATTTGTCATTGGACGCCTACTCCTTTACTTCATTTTCCAAGGGTAGAGTTTTCCTATCCTTTTCTTCTTCTGCAATTTTGACTATAAATTCATCAAGATCTATATCAACAAAGTGGATACACTCTTCAGGCTGATCTTCCATAATTGTATATGAAGAAAGGGGCTCCCTATGAAGTTTGACATCCTTGCCATCAATGGGGATGGTAGAAAAAGACATATCACATTCCATATTTCCACCAATGGCAGCAGACCACTTTCTAGACAAAAGCATCCCATAAGTTGGAGGAATATCAACCACAGTTGCACTCGTCACAAACTCCTTGTCAGGATATGCAACCAATCTGTATGGTATTTCTCTTATAATCCCTATGACTAGGACCTCTCTATTATCTATTGCATAGCACTTTCCATAAGGCTTTGTGATCTTCAAACCCTATTCTCGCATGATTCTAACTAGCATAATATTGGAAGATGCCCCTGAATCAATCATGCAGTTCTTCAGAGTCTTATCATTTATGATCAGAGATACACAAAAAGGGTATATTTGATTAGGACATGTATGTTAGACTTAGGGCAAACAACTGAGAGGGGGGGTGAATCAGTTGTGAAAAACTTTCTTTAATTTACACACTTAAAACTTCTTAGTGATTAGTAGTATGTTAAACATGAAACATAATGCATTCCAATCAAAAGCAGAAACTCATCAACACATAAGACACCAAGATTTTGACATGGAAAACCCGATTAAGGGAAAAACCATGGGGTGATTAACCAAAGAATGTATTCTCTGTTAGAAGAATAGAAAGAACAAAATGGCACATGCCAATTAGGGCTCACTGCCTACAAGAGACACACTGTCTACAAAGAGATAAGTATCACATACATGAACTAGAGAATAGCATCTTCACCATGCTTGAATCAGTTCCATTAAGCTCAATACTTCTGCCCTGCCTTTTGTTCTCTTCTTCTCTACCACAGTCTCATCTCCACAAGACACACTTTGGAATGACTTCATAATCCCTTATTTATACAAGGCCTCAACTTAGGAACAATCATCTAAGTCGGCAAACACCTACAAGAACATCCGCAAGATGTGTAAAACATCTGGTTGGCCAGTCTCAAGAAGAACACCAATATCCGGTGGTTATTCTTCAAATACAAACTCTAACTTCAATGTGGACCACCAACATGAACTAGACATGATCCAAAGATCACCACAACCTTTCCTGAATCACCGAGAACATCCGCACTTCATCTGCTTACTAGAATTCTTCTCTCCTTCATCCAGAACTTCAAGAACACAGTCTATCATCACTGTCACAAAGGAATCAGAGCTTCCGGACCTTCAAACCACAAACCAATCGAGTTGACACTTCACAAGGACTTCCTCAACACTCCCTCAAATCTACAAAATGGGATAATGCATTTCTGGATCTCATTGGACCTATCTGTGACACTCTGTCACCTCATAACACCTGCCGGAACTAGTTCTACTTGAGCGACCATAACTTCTTCAGATCTTCATGCGGACCTCTGAAAACTTGACTGGAGCATCTTAAGACTTATGTCTACAAACCCTTTAAACCGCATCCTCTTATCCTCAACCTATTGTGGACTTTTACCTTCTTGTCATCATTGTTCTTCATTATTCCTGATTGAGACTAATATTCTCAATATCCTCAGCACACAACTCATCCAATCCTTCTCATTAATGCAACATGAGTATGTTGACATCAATGACAACACCAATTAGGCCCATACTTGCAACAATGTAGTGACTATAGTACCCAAAAATATCTGAGGGTTATCATTGTTGCTCCCCTTAGGTTGAACATTATCTTTCCTTTTATTGCATGATGCATTTAGACTATTAATAAAGGCTACCACCTTATCTTTATGCTCCTTAATCCTCATTAGTTCTAGAAATGGAACTGACACCTTCATTTGTGTCAACAACTGGAACATGTCAGCAGGGGCATATTTAGGTGCATCTTGTACACCCACAAGACTATCATGGGACTGTCCCTTATTTGCATCAGAAGTTCCTTCCTCTTGGGTCCCACTCCCTTTCTTTTTTTACCCATTATTTAACTTATGAGATTTGTTCAGAGGTGATGGAGAGGTCAATGGTTCGGTAGCATGCTTTTCACTAGGCTTCTTTCCCCCTACTTTTCTATTTTTGCCTTTGGATTCCTCCTTTGTCATATCTGCTAAATTTTCCTTAATGAAAACACTGCCAACCTTGCCCTGATCACTATTTACAACTCTATTCCTCAAATTATAATTGCTTATAAACTAAGCAACAATAGTAGTAGTTAATTTTTTAATTTCTTCATCTAATGGTCTTCTCAAATTGACATCATGTTCTTTAGTTTCAAGGGCATATACAACACAACTTTCTTCTTCATCTTCATCTGAGAATATCTGCTATTGATATGCACTTGCTATATACCTCTAATTTCCAACATCCACTTCACTTGTCTCTTCACTAGAGTGAAACCCACCATCAAAAAATAACATATTAATCACCCCATCCTGTTCATGAGACGGGTCACAATCACCACATGTATTTTGATCTTCTTCTACGGATTAGGAAAGAGCACACTGGTGTGGTGAATGGGGCAATTAGAAAGCTAAGCACCAAGAAGTATCATCTACAAAATTTGCATAAGCCTTCTTCAATGGATCAAGAGGATCCCTACTTTGCTGATTCTTCTTATTGTTATGAATTGGCTTACCATTATACCAATTTGTATTGTATGGCTGATCATGCAATCTTGGTGGCTTATCATTCCTTTGGAAAGTTGTTCTTTCATTTGTCAGACCCTTTTCTTGTCTAGTGATCTTGTAACTCAAATCCTTCAAGGCACTCATAACATTATCCATTTTATCTTCTTGTGAAGATGCTCTCTTTGTAGATCCTCTATCTTCTTTGTTTGGATTCTTCAAAAGCTTCACGTCTTCTCTCCTCCCCACTTTACCAGCAACTTTTCTATTGCTTTCAATATGTAGGGCAACTTTGTAAGCCTCTCTTAGGGTCTAGGGATTCTTATCTCTAAGAAGATATCCCATTTTAGGATCAAATGCATTGCTATATGTAACCAAGCACATAGGCTCATTTGGTCTTAAATGATTTGGAATTCTATTCATGGCTTTTTGAAACCTTATGTTGAAATTAGAAACCATCTCATTCTATCCTTTGGAGATGTTAAATTCATTCAACATAAACCGAGGATCTGTTTTGTCACCATATTGTTCTCTGAACACCCTTTTGAATTCTTCCCATGACCAAATACTTCCCATTAGTAAGCCTCTATACCAATTTCTAGCATCCTCAGTGAGTGATTGCATAAACAACTTTATCCTTAAATCTACATTTTCTATTTCAAAATCATCCATCATATCATTAAATGACCTTAAGTGATCTTCTCAACTTATGGCATTATTTCTAGAGAATCTGACTAACACTTTCCTTATATCATCTGGGAGAAGATTTGGATACCCAGGTATCCCATCAAAGCAAAGTTGTTGGTATCCATCTAGGTGCATAGGTATTCTAGTGAATAGGTCTTTCTGATCTTCTAGTTGTCTATTTACACCACTTCCCCCTACACCCAGACTTCCCTGTTGTCTCATGTTTTGACCTCCAAAATGAGTGTGTGTATGAGAGTTAGAATTTGATTGTTTAATAGAGGCTAAAAGATTTACATCAATGGGAGAAGAGGTTATTAGATTATGAGAAGAAGATGTTACAGGATTTCCAATGGAGGACTTTAGAAATGCAATTTTCCTCTAGATCTTAGCATTTGCAGCCAATATCTTTGCTCTTTCCAATTCCTTTTGCAATAATTCATTTTCCTTCTTCAATTTAAGATCTAGTGAATCAGACTCTTCTACTGCAACAACATTTTGAGATGACCCACCTTCATTGACATGCACTCCTTTCATAGGCTTCTTCCCTTTATCACCGCATTGAACAGAGGGTTTAAAAGGGGGTGTAACATTGGTGGTAATAGCAGAACTAGTCCAAGTATTTACAGGGATAGTATTCAATGGGACAGTCACATTATTTTGGGTAGGTATTTGAGAAATTACTTGGCTATTAGATATGACAGATGTAGGCTCGGGTTCTTCTCGAATCACTAACTTCAATCGTTCTAGATTTCTCCTCATCATGTCTCTCTCATCCATAGCATTTCTAATCCTCTCCACTCTCTCCTTGGCCTTTATTGCATTTAGCTCCTTTATCCTCTCAGTCTCTTTATGTAACTCATTCGTCTCCTTCATTAATTCTTCTTTACTAGGTGATGTAGTGTATGAATCAGAAGTTTCAATGGTACTATCGAGGAGATTTGTAGCACTCATGTGAAAAGCTAGGGTAGGTGTCCTACTAATAGGATTGCTTAATAGGTCAAAATTTGTAAGACTAGGAGGACTTGTCATTCTAGGGATTAACTATTTGTTAACTACAAGTCTTGATCTGGAGTTCTCACTTTCAACAAAACTCTCAAAATAGAATCATCCTCATTTATAGTAGGCATACAAAATTCATATGATCTTTGCAAATTATTAGCACTATTATGAAGAGAACTTCTAGATCCTAGTAGAGGAAAACAAATATTAGACTTACCAGTGTTTGCATTCTTCTTCTTCCATGCTTGTTGAGTATTCTGTGGCAATTCCCCTTCCACCTTTTGTTCAAGATGATTCCTCATGTGTCCTCTGCTTCCTGTCATCTCTCTGCAAATTTTCCAACTTCCTCTCTTACTTAATTTCCTTGAAGTAAATCTTTCACCAGTATAGGAGAGTCAAAATCACCACCCAATTGAGGGAATTCAATATATTTTGTCTTCCAAAGAAGCCTTGCAAAGATATAGGTGAAAATATAGAGGAATCCTTCTTTTTTCTTATCAGAGTCGCCACCCTCTTCAAAGGGAATAATACAACACTATAAAGATGCAAACTCTACACACCCCTGGTAGACCTCTAGAATGTTCCCCAGTAGAGTCACCATTTATGTTGGTTGTTTTTAAATCCCAACCTTACCTCATGAAATAGCCTATGATTTGGCCACTTTCAATGTTCAACTATCATGAGGGGCTGGCCAACACATAGGTGAAAGCTTAAACAACTTTCCCTCTTCACTTTAGGCTCTGCAAAACCTAGGAGGGTGATCCCTTAACAATATTCAGTAACCTCCTATACCATTTATTACAGATACTATGAAAAGCAGATTGGCTCTATGCTGATTTGCTTGAGGATTATGAAAATATGAAGACTTAGCTCAAATCAATCAAGCTTTTGCATTCCTCAAAGCCATAGAATAGGGTAAAACATAAAATAAACAAATACTTAAGATTGGTTTTAGTGATTTTAAAGTATTTGGGAATCTGACTGATTCTAGAGTGTGAAAACTAGACACAGAGGCAATAGATTGGTGCCTGGTCCTAAGACAACAGAGTCAAACCAAGTGTAATTGAAACTTGATAATAGTATTTAACCTGAGCATCAAAGAGCTTTATAACATTGCCTTACAACATTATACTCAGTATTTCTAAATTAATCATTCTTTTGATATCCTTACATACATTCACATAGATCTGTATTCGTGTTAAAGCATTTAACTCATTCTTTGAACAAGAGCCTCAAACAAAAAAACACATCCATAAGAAGTTTATGGAGACAAGATGAACAATCTTTGATCTATTCATTCATAATTTATGCAAACCACACCTCAGTAGACAACTAAATTCATAAACTTGCCAGTATATTCATTAGGATGCTAGTACTGTTAAAATAAATTTACAAATACATACAATACAGACTCAGAACATGGAAAGAGCAAAAAACTTCTATTCCTTGTGTTCTACTGCACAAAAATTTCTCAGAAATCAACCAAAAAAAACAACCCCTATGCAAATGGCCATGAATTCCCTTAAAAGGAGCAACAAGCTTCAGGCCACCTACATTCTGACAGATCCAATTATGAAACAATCAGATCCTCTAATAAAAATCCTCGATGAAATGTCCTAGAATTTAATTGTTCTGAGAAGATGTGATTTCCTAGCCTTGGTTGCACTATAATCCCATTAATTGTAGAGTGGAGGCTCATGGGAATGGCAATGATAGACAACCGCCTTAGGTTTAAATCTTGATCATAGATGAAAATTGTTAGGTTAGATCGACGATCACTATGCATTCCACTACCAATTGTTACCTTTTAAATTTCCTTTTCTTTCCTTTTGTCTAATGTGGACACGTGGCAGCATTCCGGGGCTAAGCACTAGCAAGTGAGCCATTCTCCTTTGGTTCTACGAAAGTGTGCTAAGCCTTCCACATGGCTCCTTATACATACATTTACTTTCCCTTTGAAAGATGGCCACATGACACAATCTCACAGCTGTGCAGTGAATCTTCCTGTTGTGCCTTGCACACATGCCCCATTCCAAAATGGGGACCCCCTCTTTTGATTTGGCTTAGGGTGTCAATTAGATCTTTTCATCTCCTAAGTGGTTAGGTGGTCAAAGTGCATTTTGACCTGGATTGAACGATGATATTGATAGATCACTTCAAATATCTTCTAGATTGTCTTTATCTTCCTTTTGAAGGTCTTGAATTGCACCTTTTCGCTAAATTCCTATCTGTCTGACCTTTGCGCTAAATTCCTATCTATCCGACCTTTGCGCTGGATTGTCTTCCAACCGACCTAGCACTAAAATCTGTTATCACCAACTTCAGCACTGATTCCCTCTTTGACAGACTTCTGCACTAGAATTGACTGTCTCTGACTTGCGCTAAATCAATCAATCACCGACTAAGTCAGACAAGGACAAAACGCCTGCAAGTCAGAGGAACCTAAAATACCTGCAAACTGTGCCAATTAAACTTACAAGTTTTAGCACTGAAAACTATCTTGTTTGACCAGGTCTGACGCATCCAAATTCCCTGCCAGGTCTGAGCTAAAGAAAAACCACACCAAACCCTAAACTGACAGACGTACGCTTGCACATTAATGGCATTTTTGCCAGGGGATAAAAAGGGGCAAATCATCCATTTTAACCATTTTCTTTGCATTAAACAGGAATTCCAGAGCTCCGTTTTCACTTTTGATGTTGATCTGCCCCAAATTCAAAGCCGCGACCTACCTACACAATCCAGACGAACCTCCCACATTCACCAGGTAGGGTTTTGAAGTCTCTCCTTCAAACTTTCATTGCAAACAATTGAGGTTTGGTTGAATGTTAATCTTTCTAAAACAAGATTTTAGGGTTTCTAGCTAGGGTTTGCAAATAAATTGTTTGTTATAACCTAGTTAGGATTCTCTGTTGAAAAACATGAACGGATCATCATAAGCTGGAAAAGGCAAAACTTAGACAAATTTCCCGTAGATACTCTCATTTCTAGGTGCTAAAATGAAGTCTGACCGACCTGCAAACTTTTTGATTATTTAGTCAGTTGGACACATCCAGAACCTGCGCTACACTTAGAATTTCACTTTGCGCCAAAAAACCTAACCTTTGACCTACATGTCCACTCCGCATTACTACTCCTTGGTTGGATGGACCTAAGAACCCCGCAAACCTTGAAGGTTATTTTTGCACCAAAAACCCCTTGCTCCAACCTTGCGCTAAAAGACCTCGTCTCTGACTTGGTCAGACACCTCGAATTTCCCCGCAAGGTCGCTTCCATCTCAAAATCCTGCTGGAAACAATACATCGATTGTGCACTAAAAATAATCCCTTCTGACCTACGCGGCAATACTCTCTCACCGACTTGGTCGGTAGCAATCAAAACTCGCGCAAGTCAGACCACACCAAATCCTGCGCAAATGTAACACAAACTATCTCAATAGGATTTGCACTAAATTACAAACTGACTGACTAAACAACTAATGGAGGTCAAAGATCTCTAAAACCTGCACAAGTTGGTGACCTTCAAAATCTGTGCAAAGCGATGAAAATCATGAACATTAGTAAATCCTTTGGTCGAACCAACCCGTTTTCTCTGTTGAGGTCGGATGACCCTAATTTCAGTGCTTTTCTGCCTACAGGTCGAATGACCCTCAAAATAGCACAAATCATGCAAATGACTAAGTTTTCAAAGAATTTTCAAAGGGGAAAGTGCCAAAATGATAGAGTTAATGTTGTACTGCATTGATAATGATGATTTTTATGGAATTCTTTTTGCAACATTAGATGTTTCTTTGCATGCATTAATGATGGTTGTTACAATTACAATAAATGTTAGATTTGAGTTTCCTTGAAAAGGTATATTAGTAGTACTAGCAAATACATTAAGGTTCATCTTAAACTTAGGAGTATGTTAAGAGTTTCTCAAGGTATCAAACTTATAAGGTCCGGTCTTGTAGACTAAATGACTCCTCGGGCCCAAGCTATGAAGTACAAGTTCAAAGGAATCCCTCCAAAGACCAAGATTCACTCTGGATGGAGTGATGTAGGAGATACAGACCTAGGTCACATAGACCTAGATGACTTCAGATTGAGGGTCTTCGGTCCAAACCCAACTCCTAGGGCCAGAATACTCAGAGATAGTGGTATTTCGCAAGCTGTTGCCTTCCCCACTTTGGTGCAATGTGCAAAGCTAATGGCAACTTGTGCGGATAGATATGATGTAATGACAAGAACCATCCAAATAGCCAGTGGAGATAACTTGGTTGATTTAACCCCACCTTCTCTAGCTGACACCTTTGATATTCCTTAGCACAAGGTTATGACTATGCCAGACAAAAAAGGATCACAGGATGCTTATAACAAAGATGTAGAAGGCTACAGAAAGCACATAAATGACAATTGGGCCAAAAGCAGAAAGTCTGCTCTCATCAAACTTCCCTGGATATTGTATAGAAGTGATTTCCATGATGAAATTGAGGACTTAGTGACCTTCTTAAGTAAGATATATGGACTACCTACAGCCTCCACTTTTGAGGACTAGATGTTTGTCATTATCACTGAGATATTGAAAGGAACTAAGTTCCACTGGGCTCAAATCCTCAGCGACAACATTCATGAAGCTTTTAGCAATTTCAAGGACAAAAGGTACTTCAGATGGACTTCCTATATTGTTTATGCATTGGTAAGGAGAAATCGCTATGTTGGGATGTCCAAAATTGGAGAAGTTGGGAATGATGAGCAAGCTCAGATAAAGTTGTATGAATGCTACCCGCAGCTGACCTCTTCTCAATCATTAATACATTTCAAAAGAGTAAATGATGCTTTCATGATGTATATAACTAGAATGCTGCAAGGTAACACAGCCTTGAGGATTTCCACTGAGGCCATGAATGAAATAACCAAATATGGCAGATGGTACATCTAGTTTGAGAAATTCACATATTTAAGGGTGCAAGGCTTCACTAGGATGGCCTACAGAGTTCCCAGATATCCTGATGATAAGATAGTACTTCTGGAGTTGTCTAGATAGTTAATACCCTATGTTGAGAAGCTCAAACACTTGCACAGAAGTAATGTGCAATTTCCTATCAAGTTTGGCAAGGGAATGTATGCAAGCCCTTCCTTGGCATCAACAGAACATTCTGATAAAGAGCTTCAGCTCCTCAATTTGCATTACTACAATGCAAGGGGTCATTTTGATCCAAATAGAGTGATGGAAAGACTCATGAGTAAGAAGCTCTTCCACAAGATGCACATTGAAGATTTTTGGGCCAATTGCCCTGATGATTATGAGATCATGAAGAAAGCACATTCAAGGCTGCCTCAGGATTTTGTCAAGAAGTTTCATATTATGGCAGTGCCAGACCAGCTGCAAGATGACAAAAATGTTATGGTCAGTGGACCATGGGAGGCTTAGTACCATCAACCTATCCCATTGCCAAATTGGGCAAATGCAGAAGAGAGCTCCTTGGATATTGTCATGAGGAAACCTATCAGACTAAGCAAGGCCTAGGTAAGAGGTCAGGTGGCTGCTCTAGAAGGATAGGAAGTTCAACTTACTTATACAGCATTGGAATCTGATAAGGACTACGGGGCAGAGGAGGATGAGCCAATTAATGTCATAGATGAGGCAAAGCCAGCTGAAAGATAGAAGTCAGACAGTGAAGATCATGCATCTCTCGCCGAAAAAGCAAAGAGGATGAAAGCCATCTACAAGATCTACTCAAAAGAAAGATCAACCTCCCTCTACCAGGACAATTCTAGAGAAGGCTCTAAGGCAAAGAAGATAAAAGTAAAAGAAGTTAGTGCGAAGGGTGCTACAACCAAGAAAGATCCTAGTCCTCAAACCACCCAAAATGTGGGCACTACTATCACAACCCCTGTCATTTCTATTACCACTTCTTCTATCACTCCTTCCTCTGCTTCATCCACTTCACCCATAACCTCAGCATCCATAACTCAAGAAACATCCCCTGCCACCTCTCTTACCTCTGTCGTTACAACTACTTCCTGCTCACTGGCAATTTCTTCTAATACCTCTAGCAGCCCTATTTCTTCCACTATCACTACACTTGCATCTTCTACTCCTTCCACTGAATTACCATTACCTCCTATTTCTACCATCCTTTCACCCCCTCTTCCCCTACCTTCGCTACCCTTTCCTTCACGTCTTGTCATCTCTTCTTCCTTGTCATTCATCTTAGCTAACCTGACACAAGTTAATATGCCTTCCCTAGCTATATCCTCTGTTGTCCCCATTTCACAAATGCCTGCAGATTCTTTGGCAGTACCACTACTACCTAGGATCAAGAAAGTATGTGCAGAGTTGGGGTTGCATAAGCCTGGAACTGCACTTGAGGAGGAAAAGGATGTATTGGCTGAAGTAACTGATAAAGACTTCCATGAACCTTCAGCCAATGTTGAAGTTATTGATGTCTTTGATAGCCCTCTAGACAAAGGTCAAATGGAGGAAGTTTTCAAGTCCACTCAAGAAAATGTCATGGAAAATTTGGAAAACCTGGCCCAAGAAGAAGAAAAAGAAGAAGAGATAAACATAGAGAAGAATGAGGAACTGAAGCAAGGACAGAAATCTCCCAAAGAGTTGGTTGTAGTTGATGGTGACGGAGCTGCTAAGTTAAACAAATCTACCTGAATGGCTGCAAGGCAGAATGACATATCCTGAGCCACAAGTGGAGATAATACAACTTGATCTGAGTATGATCTTTTCACAAGCTCAGAAGCCTAAAAAGTAAAAGAAGGATAAGATATAGTCAAGAATCTATAGGAATGAATCAAGATCGAGAATTGCAGAAATAGTAGTCCCGCCAGCTAATCTAGCAAAAGAACAAGTTAGGGCATAAGATTACACAATATCTACAGTTGATCTGGGACCATCCACTCGTGCCCAAAGAATGGATGATTTTAAGGACTCAGTCACATCAATTTTGGAACAATTGGACAAGGATGAAACATCCAAGAAGGATTTGAAGCACCAGAATGAAGAACTTCGCTTATGTCTTCAATTTTTGGTAAAGCCAGTAGATGCAGGAGGAGATATAAGGACAATACCTACTTTCCTATCTACTGATGAGATGGCTAGACTGGGTGAGGTAAGATCCAAATCCCAAGGTACAGAAAATTGGTTATTGAAAGTTTTTGAGATGGGATGTGAAGCTATTAGTGCCTCTGCTCAAGCGCACAAGAAATTAGTAGAACTACATAAGAAGTGAAAGGACTTGCGCAAAGAGTGTGACACCTTCAATGAATATTATTCTCATATGTATCCTCAGATAAAGAGCATTAGGGAATTGTCATCCCAAACTCTAATTGTAGAGAACATTTTGACTAGGAATCAGCTGCCAAAGGCCATTGAATGGTATCAATAGCTGCTTTTGAGGAAAGAAACTTTTGAACATATAAAAGAAGCATATAAACCAACTGATGAAGAACTGAGATCAATCATATATGATATCAATGACTCTTTAAAGGATTTTCGAGAAGCATCCTATAATGATTATGGTGATTTTCAAAGATTCCATGCTCAGTATGGAGGAAAGGTTAGACAAGGCAAGCAACCTCAGAGCTGAATTCAAGGCATTTCAGAAGGTAGGAGCAGATATAGAGAGAATACATAGTAAATTCAGTCAGGAACTGGAGGTGTTTGACTACCAGATAAATCATTTGAAGGATCCAGATCTGTCTGAAATTAATCCTACACTTGACGCGTGGTTGACTTATCGCAACAAGTTGGCTAGCAAAGACAAAATTGACTTAGATGATGAATCCTGAGGTTATTTTGAATATTCTAAGGATGTCATCCTATCATAATTGTAAATTGTTGTATTTGGGGTAGCATGTGACTCTATTTTGTCTTTTTCTTGCTTCTAAAATGTTCTTTTCTACTAATATATTGAGTTGGCTAGTCAAATTGACTAGATTCAATGTATCTGGGGGCTATTTTTCATCTTTTTTCATAGAAGACAAAATGTAATCCGAGAATTGATGTGAGCTATTATGACTGTATTTATTGATGTAATATGGACCATCGGTGTCAATTTAATCTCTACCATTCATTCAAAAACTCGGTATGCTGCTTTTCTATATAAAGGGCTGCCATTTCCTTTGTTTGTAAGAGACATTTTGATACCGAGTTGTTGACTTTATGCCATTTGAAGTAATACAAAGCAAGTTTCTATAGTAATTCTGAGAATTTGTGTCTTGTGTTGGCTCATTTTGGTTTTCATGGTTCGCTTCTTGCTCTCCCATAGTTAGTTAGTTGTGCTTTTGTAATGTTCATGGTTTGCTGAAGTATCTGATGAATACTCTAAGTCCATACTTTTACTTGTTTGTTGATGGTAAATAGCTCTATAAAGTTAGTCTGGGCTGATTGTTTGTGCTAAAGTTCAATTGCATTTCACAAGTTAAGTTGCGTCGTTTATTGGGTAACTAACAAATGAATGTAATCTGAAAATCTATTGACTTCCATTGAAGATAGCACCATTTTCTACAGCACTGTAACACCCATTTCAGTTTGGTAATTGAGGAAGCTAGTATAAAATTTTTAGAGTATTTGTCTACTAAAGATAACCTATGCATTATGAATGTCACTTAGGATCCTTCTAAAAACCCTAACCCTTTTGCATTTTCTTCAAAACCATTGTTATCTATTAGAATAAGAATTTCAGCAGCACTTCATCTTGTTTATCAGCTGAAAATAATAGAAGGGTTTATGTGTATTTGTTGCCCCAAACCTAAAGATTTGCATATTGCATGTAAGACCCCTTGTAGGCATAGCTAAAACATACCAACTGAGAAATTCTAAGCAAGCTAAGACCTAGCTGTATTATCCTTGGAGTAGTCTTCCCTAGGGTAGGATATTTTTCAAGAGAGGTGTGAAACCAGCAATCACACCTGCGTTGTTACGTGCTAAAACCACCATCAATAGAATTGGCGCTAGGAGGGCCCTATTTTTCCCTCTGCTTAAAAATTAGCAAGTCTGGGGACTAGACAGAGACACACTAGATCCAACTCAACTGGAGAAGAGTTGATGTCCCTGGCAAAACTTAGACAAACAAGAAGGGATCAAAGAATACCTAAAGCCCCAAGAGCTCAGTCAACCCCTAGGAACACAGCTGCAGCTCCCATTAATCCTCCCACCATGGCCTTCTTTGCAGGAAATAACCAATCTCCTTTTCTGTTCAACAATTACCATGATATGCCAAAGAACCCAGATAAGTTCTGTTCAAAATTTAGAGTGAATGATCTAGATAGGACTGCAGATGAGCACATTAAAATCTTTGAAGCTAACATGTTCATGTTGCAAGTACAGTATGAGGATGTGATATGCAAGTTGTTCCCTTATTCTTTGCAGGAAGAAGCTTATTACTAGTTCCCTAACCTCCCTGTAGTATCCATAAATTCATGGCTGAACCTGAAGACTGCATTTCTGGATAGGTTCCGTATGCCTACCACCCCGCTAACCTTTATCGATCCTTTGTAGAAATCCGTTGAGGTGAAGGGGAGATGATAAGTTCATTTAACAACAGATTCTAGAAATCTTACAGTCACTTGCAAGCTCCTTACACTGTAGAACAGGCCACCGCCCTACCCATTTACTATGCTGCCCTAGATAAACTTACCTCCATGTTCACAAGAAGAGTTAACCCAATACCTGCTACTGTCATTGTGAGTACCCAGCGAGGACAGATAGCCTCTGGTCCATTGAACCATATGGGACCTGTTGCCATGCCAAATCAAATACCTATGATAAATCATGCATTAGCTAATCATACTCCTGTGATGAATCCAATTCCAAACCCAGCTGCAACACAAGCTTTGGTGATCCACCCAGGCAATCCAGTAGCTGAAACGCCTCCAGCACAAATGCCTTTCCTATAGTCTTCAAAAATAGCCAAAGCTAAAGAAGACAGGGATGATATCAAAGAATTGGTTGAGCAAATGAAGAAGCTTACTGCTGAGGTTACCCACCTCAAAAACTAGAATGCTTACTTATAGCAGAGGGGACAAAATCAGCGACATTTTTAGAATCAGCAGTACTCCCAGAATCAGAATCAGAACCAGTTCCTAAATCAGAATCAGTACCAAAATTAGAACTTTCAACAGCAGCCAAACCGATCCTAGAACACCAGACCAAACAAGGGAGGGGTACCATCACCCTTGGAAAATCAGAACAATGATACCAGGCCACTGGGTCATGTGATATTAGCCAAAGCAGCTTTATCCACTTGGTGCAGACTACATAACACAAATGCTCACTCTGAACTAGATTGCTTAGAATTTCAAATTCCATCCAGTATCTTCCAAATGGAGATCCAAAATGCTGAAACTAAGGAAACTCCGCCAACGAGGTATGAAATTGTTCCTTCTCAGAGGTATGACACTACCCTAGTTCTTGATAGTTATACATTTCCATTCCAAGATGATAATCAACCTGAGGAAGAAGAGTCTGAAGAAGTTAATGCATATCAGTAGTATAATAAGACTCCTTACAACCTGAGAAGTAGCAAGCCCAAAGGCCCTTTCACCACCTCCATCCCACCAAATAGCTATCAGATTCCACCTGACCCAAAAGCTACCAATAACCCTAAACCCCTGAAAGTTCCCCTTCAATCAGTATATCAGGGTGCTATTGCTACAGAAAATTCTCAACGATCCGACATAATGAAGATGGGGTAGTATGTAGCTAAGGAACTTAAGAAAATAAAGGTCAGTCTTTTTGTGTATGAGTTACTTAAAATACTTGAGGTTAGGACATCTTTCTTTCAAGATATGGGTGCTGCAACCAAAATTGATTATATACCAAAGGAGAATACCATCAAAGATAGCATTGATAAAGGGAAAGAAAGAATACATGTGACTGATGTGGAACAAAAGATGACACTTTACAAAGGCAAGAGGGAAAGTCCTCCTTTCCTTTTAACACTCAGGATCTTCAATAAAAACCTCCATAACTGTTTAGTAGATTCTGGTGCTTCCACGAATGTAATTCAATTATCAGTCTGTAAAGTGCTTGGGCTCACTCCAGCCAAGTCTTCTAGGAAGGTGACACAATTAGATAAGACTGAAGTGAATGTAGTAGGTGAATTAAATAGGATACACATGCAGTTGGCTTCTGATCCTAGGGTGCAGCAGTATATAGATATTCAAGTGGTAGACATTCCAAACCAATATGGCATGCTTCTGAGTAGAGATTGGTCTAGGACTTTGAATGGTTATATGGCAATTGACTTTTCCCATATGTGGCTACCATGGAAAGGATTGACCAATCAGATACGTATTGAAAGAGAACCCAAGATGAAGCATATGATCATAGAATACAATCAACCTAATGAAATTTTGTTCTCAGAAGTTGATTGGGAGTTTATCTTCCACACATTAGTCAATCAGAAGAAGTTCTTATGCTGAGTTTCTTAAGACCCTCTAAACCACTTATAGAAAGACTAGAAAGTACAGAAGCATACATTCAATCAGATGCAAAAGACTCTTCAGAAGAGGATGAACCTGGGATATTCGAAGGATTTCGTGATTTCGTAGCCAAATTTGCACAAGATCAAACTACTGTTGGAAAGTAGGTTCAAATGGAGGAGTTATTATTACCCAACTGGTGTCGTATACATGATACATCACATTCTAAATTCACTTGCCAGTTGTGTCGAGAGGCAGTGAAGCAAGTACAAAGACAACTAAAGATCCCTATAATTCTGCAGAAGGCATCAACTATTGAAAAGAAGGAAGAAGTCAAGCCTCTGCTTGATTAGAAGAAATCTATAAAACAAAATGATAACAACAAAGATTTCCACTTATGGACCCTAAGATTTGATGGCTCAAGATGCAGACAAGGGTCTAGTGTAGGGGTCGAATTGATTAGCCCCACTAGGAGCTCATATTTGGCATCACAAAGACTATAGTTTCCATGCACAAACAACGTCACTGAATACAAAGCATTAGTGTAGGGGTTGTTGCTAGCACTACAGAAGAAAGTCAGAATTATCCAGGTGTTTGGTGATTCTGAACTAGTGGTGAAACAAGTAAGAAAGCAGTACTCATGCAATGATAAGAGGTTGAATAGATATAAGAATAGAGTCTGGGATTTGATAGAGTGCTTTGATGGTTTTAACATCCAAGTGATCCCAAGGAGGCAGAATCATGTTGCAAATGCCCTAGCTCAGACAGCAAGTACTTTAGAGCCAACATCCATGGCAGGATTAAAGAAGTTTTCTATTGAATTTGTCGCTACCCCGTCTGTACCTGATAATGTTACCAATTTCCAAGTTTTTGAAGATGATCAGCACATAATTAATTTTCTTTCTTCATTCGATGTTTTCACTACTCAGATAATAGATGAAGAAGAAATGGAGCCTACCAAAATGGATTTAGGAGTACTAAACCTAAAAACCAATACCATTCCAAGAGGAATGGTAGAATTGGAAATATTGTTTGATGCAGATAATTTAGGAACCCAAAGGAAAGAAGGAGAGTCTCCAGAAGGAAAGTGTGACCTATTTAACTTGGGAATGGAAGAGAATGTTAAGAATGTGTTCATTAGGAAAGCTAGTACCAAAGGACAAAAGACAGGAATCATACATGCATTGAGAGATTACCATGAGGTTATAGCATGGAGCTATGAAGATCTAAAGACATACGATGCCTCAATCATCACACACACCATCCCGTTGAAGCCAAGAGCAAAGCCATTCAGACAAAGGCAGTGGCCAGTGAATGCTCTACTAGAACCATTGATTTTCAAAGAAGTTTAGAAGTTGCTATCAGCAAGAATAATATTCCCAGTCAGACATTTCTCATGGGTAGCAAATTTAGTTCCAGTCTGAAAGAAAAATGGAGAAATCAGGCTTTGTGTTGACTTCCGTAACTTAAACAGAGCATCTGAAAAGGATAATTACCCACTGCCTTCTGTGGACGAAGTATTACAGATTGTTAATGGGTCCCAGATGATGTCATTCTTGGATGGATATTCTGGTTATAACCAGGTGATGGTGGAATATGAAGACAGATTGAAGACGTCCTTCACCTACAAATGGGGCATCTATGCATATTGCGGCATGCCATTTGGTTTAATCAATGCTGGTGCGACTTTTCAGCGTGCCATGGATGTTTCTTTTAAAGGATTAGTTGGAAAATGTATTATCATTTACATGGACTACCTCGCAGTATTCTCAAAAAGGTGAGAGGATCATGTAGCAGATCTGAGAAAGGTGTTGTAATGATGTAAGGATTATGGTATATCACTCAACCCCAAGAAGTGTATTTTTGGAGTAACTGAGGGGAAGTTGCTGGGACATGTAATATCTGAGCAAGAAATATATATTGACCCAGACTGGATCCAAGCAATACTCAAAGTACCTCCCCCAGCCAACAAGAAGGAACTTAAGTCATACTTTGGTAAGATCAATTTTGTACGTAAATTCATTATGGGGTTTGCTAAGATTGTTCGACCTCTCAACGCCATGCTGAAGGACGCTAAAATAGATTGAACTCCAGAAGCCAAGGCTGCCTTCACAGAAATTAAACAAGCTATATCCAATGCACCTATCTTGGTGAGTCCCGATTACACTTTGCCATTTCAAATATACTCATTTTCTTCCGAGCATACTTGTGCTACAATGTTGACGCAGAAGAGATCAGTTGACGATGACAGGCCCATCGCTTTCATGAGCACCCCATTGAAGGACGCAGAGCTAAGATATCCAAATGTGGAAAAACAAGCATATTCTCTAGTAAAGGCAGTTAAGAAATTCTGTCACTACATTTTAAGAAGTCAAGTAATTGCCATAGTCCCAGATGCAGCAATCAAAACATTGTTGATGCAAAGTGAATTAGGAGAAAGAAGAGGGAAGTGGGTCACCATACTATAAGAGTTTGATATAGATATTCAACCCATGAAATTAGTGAGAGGTCAGGCCCTGACGAGAACAATGGCTGAAGTGGGACCAGACTTAGTCTCCCAGCAATACCTATTGGAAGACATTTCAAAAGATGAGTAGTACGGAGATATCATATTTTATTTACTCAATCAACATTGTCCACTGCAGCTAAATTCAGTCCAAAGGAGAGCACTCAAATTGAAAAGCAGCAATTACCTGATAAAAGGTTATGTCCTTTATAAGAAGAATCACGAAGTATCTACCTAATGTGTTTGGACAAGTCCGAGGTCAATCAAGTATTAACAAGTTTTCATGAGAAATTTGGAATAGGACATGGGTTAGCCCACTCAACAGCTAATCAGGTTCTTCGTGCCAGATATTACTGGCCAACTTTGTTCAAAGATGTATATTCACATGTAAGAACTTATCATATATGCCAAACTACTGCACACAGAGAGCGACACGCCGCCATGCCCTTGTGACCAGTGGTGGAGGTATGACCATTTGTTCAATGGGGCCTCAACTTTATTGGTATGATCAATCTGCCTTCCTCTGTAGGCCATAGGTATATTCTGACCGCTACTGATTACTGCACTTGATGGTCTGAAGCAATAGCTTGTAAACAATGCACCACAAAGGTAGTTATTGAATTTGTCGAAAAGCATGTTATCACTAGATTTGGTTGTCCATTTGCTTTAGTTTGTGATAATGGCTCTGCCTTTTCATCATTACATTTTTCTAACTGGGCATTTGATTATGGGATTACTCTCAAGTTCTCATCTAATTACTACCCACAAGGGAATGGGGTAGCTGAATCAACGAACAAAAATTTGCTTGAAGTTATTAAGAAACTACTGGACAAAAACCCCCAAGACTGGCATACTCAGCTTAGGTTTGCCCTATGGGCTGATAGAATATGACACAAAGCAGCCCTAAACACATCGCCTTATCACCTAGTCTATGGGATTGAACCCATCTTTCCTATCCACTTGAGGATTCCCGTGCTACAATTCATGCAAGACTACCTTGAAAATGATGATCAATTGTCCTCTAGGTTGGCCCAATTACTGCACCTTGAAGAGAAACATGATGCTGCTATTGAAAACTTTGCTAAACATCAGGGAGTCATCAAATGATGGTTCGATAAAAGAGCCAAGGTCAAAGCCTTCCGTATTTTTGATTTAGTCCTATATTGGGATAAAGCACATGAGAAGAAAGGAGAACATGGTAAGTTTGACAAACTTTGGTTGGGCCCCTATCAGATCTATGAGATCCTTGGAGACAACACGTACCGACTCAAGAGCCTTACTGGTGAGGAGCTGCCTTTGCTTGTCAATGGCCAATTCCTAAAGCACTACTTCCAGGCCTGAGAGGCAGTCATGCCTCATTTAGTGTACATAGTTAGGGGTTTGTTTGCTTTGGTTAGTTTAGGTTGCCTTTGGTTTTGTTTTTCTTTCTTGCCTTTGCTTTATTTAGTTGTTAGTTGCTTTGCTTTGTTTAGTTATCCTTTTGATTTTGCTTGTTGTGCTTGCTTTTTCATGGGGTCTTTGTTTTTTATGTGGTGGCAGTTGTGTAGACCCACAAGTGCTTCTTTGATGGGTGAATAGTCATGAGTCTTCCTTCACGAAGCCAAGGTTTCTACTTAGTCCTGCTATGGGTTCCACTATTATACCAGGGAGTATGGTGTCTGTTCATTGGAAATGAGTCATTAGTTGGTGCACCT
This sequence comes from Cunninghamia lanceolata, assembly GCA_027924645.1. Classification (NCBI taxonomy): domain Eukaryota; kingdom Viridiplantae; phylum Streptophyta; class Pinopsida; order Cupressales; family Cupressaceae; genus Cunninghamia; species Cunninghamia lanceolata. The sequence continues at coordinate 2,750,778 of BSBN01001054.1, forward strand.
GAAGTATTTTCTAACCATATATCTCTCACACTTTAAATAATCCTGAAGTAGATAGGCGAGTCTAGGTGATCTTGTGTCAAGTAAAAGGGTTGATTTCCTCTTCTACCACATGCATTATCAATCAAGAAAGAAGGCAAGTCTAAGTGCTAGCCTATATTGGATAAAAATAAAAGGTGTTTTTCAACACCAGACCCACTACAGTGCAATGTCAAGAAACTACCAATTACAAATATTTACAAAGGTACTTTCCAGAAATGATTACCATCAAATGCCATCATACCAGAAAACATTATCTATCCTTTGTTCTTCTCAAGGCTCATTACATCTTAAATATTTGAGCACTACTTGGTGGTAGAATAGTCTCAACTTTCTAACTTGTCTCAGGAGATCTTGGATGAAATTAGTTGCCAAAGGATGGGAATGAATACAATTGCACACAATCAGGTTTTTAGCATGTGGATGGTTGCACTAGTTAGTGATTTTAGATTCTTTGATAAGGTACCTTGTTTTTTGTGTAATATGTGGGGACCATAGAGATTTTGGGTTCAAACTGAATGATTATCATTGGAATGCTCAGGAGCATTTCCCAGCAGAGTCGCCATTTGTTGTACCTTGCACACACGCCCCATTCCAAAATGGGGACCCCCTCTTTTGATTTGGCGTAGGGTGTCAATTATATCTTTTCGTCTCCTAAGTGGTTAGGTGGTCAAAGTGTATTTTGACCTGGATTGAACAATGATATTGAGAGATCACTTCAAATATCTACTAGGTTGAGTCTTTATCTTCCTTTTGAAGGTTTTGAATTGCACCTTTGCATTAAATTCCTATTTGTCTGACCTTTGCGCTAAATTCCTATTTGTCTAACCTTTGCACTGGATTGTCTTCCAATTGACCTAGCGCTAAAATCTGTTATCACTGACTTCAATGTTGATTCCCTCTTTGACGGACTTCTGCACCAGAATTGACTATCTCTAACTTGCGCTAAATCAATCGATCACCGACTAAAGTCAGACAAGGCCAAAACGGCCGCAAGTCAGAGGAACCTGAAATACCCGCAAACTGTGCCAATTGAATTTACGAGTTTAAGTGCTAAAAACTATCTTGTTTGACTAGGTCCGACGCATCTAAATTCCCCACTAGGTCTGAGCTAAAGAAAAACCAAGCCAAACCCTAAATGGACAGACGTATGCCTGTGCATTAATGGTGATTTTGCCAGGGGATAAAAAGGGGCAAATCATCCATTTTAACCATTTTCTTTGCATTAAACAGGAATTTTAGAGCTCTGTTTTCACTTTTGCTGTTGATCTGCCCCAAATTCAAGGCCGCGACCTGCCTGCACAATCTAGACGAACCTCCCACATTCACCAGGTAGGGTTTTGAACTCTCTCCTTCAAACATTCATTGCAAACAATTGAGGTTTGGTTGAACGTTAATCTTTCTAAAATGGGATTTTAGGGTTTCTAGCTAGGGTATGCATATAAATTGTTCATTAAAACCTGGTTAGGATTCTCTATTGAAAAACATGAACGGATCATCATAAGCTGGAAAAGGCAAAACTTAGACAAATTTCCCATAGATACTCTCATTTTTTGGCGCTAAAATGAGGTCCAACCAACCTACAAACTTGATTATTTAGTCGATCGGACACCTCCAGAACCCCCGCTCCACTTAGAATTTCACTTTGCGCCGAAAAACCTAACCTCTGACCTACATGTCCACTCCACATTACTACGCCTTGGTCAGATGGAACTAAGAACCCCGCAAACCTTGAAGGTTATTTTTGTGCCGAAAACCCCTTGCTCCGACCTTGTGCTAAAAGACCTCATCTCCGACTTGGTCAAACACCTCAAATTTCCCCACAAGGTCAGTGCCATCTCAAAATCCCACTAGAAACAATACATCGGTCGTGTGCTAAAAATAATCCCTTCTGACTTGCACTGCAATACTCTCTCACCAACTTGGTCGGTAGCAATCAAAACTTGCGCAAATCAGACCACACCAAATCCTACGCAACTGTAACACAAACTATCTCAATAGGATTTGCACTAAATCACAAACCGACTAACTGAACAAGAGGTCAGAGATCTCTAAAACCCGCGCAAGTCGGTGACCTTCAAAATATGCGCAAAGTAATGAAAATCATGAACATTAGTAAATCCTTTAGTCAGACCAACCCATTTTCCCTACTAAGGTCCGATGACCCTGATTTCAGTACTTTTCTACCTACAGGTCGGATGACCCTCAAAATAGCGCAAATCATGCAAATGACTAAGTTTTCAAAGAATTTTCAAAGGGGAAAGTGCCAAAATGATAGAGTTAATGTTGTAATGCATTGATAATGATGATTTTTTATGGAATTTGTTTTGCAACATTAGATGTTTCTTTGCATGCATTAATGATGGTTGTTACAATCACAATAAATGTTAGATTTGAGTTTCCTTCAAAAGGTATATTAGTAGTACTAGTAGATGCATTAAGGTTCATCTTAAACTTAGGAGTATGTTAAGAGTTTCTCAAGGTATCAAACTTATAAGGTTTGGTCCTGCAGACTAAATGACTGCTCGGGCATAAGCTATGAAGTAGGAGTTCAAAGGAATTCCTCCAGAGACCAAGATTCACTCCGGATGGAGTGATGTAGGAGATATAGACCTAGGTCACATAGACCTAGATGACTTCAGATTGAGGGTCTTCGGTCCAAACCCAACTCCTAGGGCCAGAATACTCAGAGATAGTGGTATTTCACAAGCTACTACCTTCCCCACTTCAGTGCAATGTGCAGAGCTAATGGCAACCTATGCGGATAGATATGATGTAATGACAAGAACCATCCAAACAGCCAGTGGAGATATCTTGGCTGATTTAACCCCACCTTCTCTAGCTGAGACCTTTGATATTCCTTGGCACAAGGTTATGACTATGCCAGACAAAAAAGGATCACAGGATGCTTATAACAAAGATGTAAAAGGCTACAGAAAGCACATAAATGACAATTGGGCCAAAAGCAGAAAGTCTGCTCTCATCAAACTTCCCCAAATACTGTACAGAAGTGATTTCCATGACAAAATTAGGGAATTAGTGACCTTCTTAAGTAGGATATATGGACTACCTACAGCCTCCACTTTTAAGGACTAGATGTTTGTCATTATCACTGAAATATTGAAAGGAACTAAGTTCCACTGGGCTCAAATCCTCAGCGACAACATTCATGAAGCTTTTAGCAATTTCAAGGACAAAAGGTACTTCAGATGGACTTCCTATATTGTTTATGCATTGGTAAGGAGAAATCGCTATGTTGGGCTGTCCAAAACTGGAGAAGTTGAGAATGATGAGCAAACTCAGATAAAGTTGTATGAATGCTACCCGCAGCTGACCTCTTCTCAATCATTGATACATTTCAAAAGAGTAAATGATGCTTTCACGATGTATATAACCAGAATGTTGCAAGGTAACATAGCCTTGAGGATTTCCACTGAGGCCATGAATGAAAAACCAAATATGGCAGATGGTACATCTAGTTTGATAAATTTACATATTTAAGGGTGCAAGGCTTCACTGGGATGGCCTACAGACTTCCCAGATATCTCGATGATAAGACAATATGTCTAGAGCTATCTAGATAGTTAATACCTTGTGCTGAGAAGCTCAAACACTTGCACAAAACTAATGTGCAGTTTCCTATCAAGTTTGGCAAGGGAATGTATGAATGCCCTTCTTTGGCATCAGTAGAACATTCTGATAAAGAGCTTCAGCTCCTTAATTTGCACTACTACAATGCAATGGGTCATTTTGATCCAAATAGAGTGATGGAAAGATTCATGAGTAAGAATCTCTTCTACAAGATGCACATTGAAGATTTTTGGGCCAATTGCCCCAATGAATATGAGATCATGAAGAGAGCACATTCAAGGCTGCCTCTAGATTTTGTCAAGAAGTTTCATATTATGGCAGTGCCAAACTAGCTGCAAGATGATGAAAATGTTATGGTCAGAGGACCATGGGAGGCTCAATACCATCAGCCTATCCCATTGCCAAATTGGACAAATGCAGAAGAGAGCTCCTTGGATATTGTCATGAGGGAACCTATCAGACTAAGCAAGGCCTAGGTAAGAGGTCAGGTGGCTGCTCTAGAAGGACAGGGAGTTCAGCTTACTTATACAACATTGGAATCAGATAAGGAATTCAGGGTAGAGGAGGATGAGCCAATTAATGTCATAGATGAGGCAGAGTTAGCTAAGAGACAAAAGTTAGACAGTGAAGATCATGCATCTCTAGCTGAAAAAGCAAAGAGGATGAAGAAGCCATCTACAAGATCTCCTCAAAAGAAAGATAAACCTCCCTCTACTAGGACAAGGGCCTCCAAGAAAAGAGATACACCAAGTGGTTCTGGAGAATGCTCTAAGGCAAAGAACATAAAACTAAAAGAAGTTAGTGCAGAGGATGCTACAACCAAGAAAGATCCTAGTCCTCCAACCGCCTAAACTGTGGGCACTACTGTCACAACCTGTGTCGTTTCTATTACCACTTCTCCTTCTATTACTCATTCTGGTGCATCCACTTCACCCATAACCTTAGCGTCCATAACTCAAGAAACATCCCCTACCACCTCTCTTACCTCTGCCATTGCAACTACTTCCTGCTCACTGGCAATTTCTTCCAATACCTCTAGCAGCCCTATTTCTTCCACTATCACTACACTTGCATCTTCTACTCCTTCCACTCAATTACCATTACCTCCTATTTCTACCATCCTTTCACCCCCTCTTCCTCTACCTTCACTACCCTTTCCTTCACCCCTTGTCATCTCTTCTTCCTTGTCATTCATCTTAGCTAACCTGACACAAGTTAATATGCCTTCCCTAGCTATATCCTCTTTTGTCCCCATTTCACAAATGCATGTAGATTCTTTGGCAGTGCCACTACTGCCTGGAATTACGAAAGTATGTGCAGAGTTGGGGTTGCATGAGCCTGGAACCACACTTGAGGAGGAAAAGGATGTATTGGCTGAAGTAACTGATAAAGACTTCCATGAACCTTCAGCCAATGTTGAAGTTATTGATGTATTTGATAGCCCTCCAGACAAAGGTCAAACGGAGGAAGTTTTCAAGTCTGCTCAAGAAAATGTCATGGAAAATCTAGAAAATTTGGCCCAAGAAGAAGAAAAATAAGAAGAGATAAACACAGAGAAGAATGAGGAACTAGAGCAAGGACAGAAATCTCCCATAGAGTTGGCTATAGTTGATGGTGACGGAGCTACTGAGTTAAACAAATCTTCTGCACCTGAATGGCTACAAGGCAAAATGACATATCCTGAGCCACAAGTGGAGATAATGCAACTTGATCTGAGTACGATCCTATCACAAGATCAGAAGCCTAAAAAGCAAAAGAAGGCTAAGATATAGTTAAGAATCTATAGGAATGAATAAGGATCGAGAATTGTAGAAATAGCAGTCCTGCCAGCTGATATAGCAAAAGAATAAGTCAGGGCGGAAGATTACACAATATCTATAGTTGATCTAGGACCAGCCACTCGTGTCCAAAGAGTGGATGATTTTAAGGACTCAGTCACATCAATTTTGGAACAATTGGACAAGGATGAAATGTCCAAGAAGGATTTGAAGTAGCAGAATGAAGAACTTCGCGCATGTCTTCAATTTTTGGTAAAGCCATTAGATGCAGGAGGAGATATAAGGACGATACCTACTTTCCTGTCTACTAATGAGATGGCTAGATTGGGTGAGGTAAGATCCAAATCCCAAGGTACAGAAAATTGGTTATTGAAAGTTTTTGAGATGGGATGTGAAGCTATTAGTGCCTCTGCTCAAGCGCACAAGAAATTAGTAGAACTACATAAGAAGTGGAAGGACTTGCGCGAAGAGTGTGACACCTTCAACATATATTATTCTCATATGTATTCTCGAATAAAGAGCATCAGGGAATTGTCGGCCCAAACTTTGGTCATAGAAAACATTTTGACTAGGAATCAACTGCCAAAGGCCATTGAATGGTATCAACAGTTGCTTTTGAGGAAAGAAAATTTTAAACATATAAAAGAAGTATATAAACCAGCTGAAGAAGAACTAAGATCAATCATATATGATATCAATGACTCTTTAAAGGATTTTCAGGAAGCATCCTATGATGATTATGCCCCTTTTGATATCGAGAAGTGTAAAGATAAGTTGCATAAGGTGATTTTTGAAGATTCCATGCTCAGTATGGAGGAAAGGATAGACAAGGTAAGCGACCTCAGAGCTAAATTCAAGGCGTTTTAGAAGGCAAGAGCAGAGATAGAGAGAATACATAGTAAATTTAGTTGGGAACTGGAGGTGTTTGACTACCAGATAATTCATTTGAAGGATCCAGATCCATCTGAAATTAATCCTGCACTTGACGCGTGGTTGACTTATCGCAACAAGCTGGCTAGCAAAGACAAAATTGACTTAGATGATGAATCCTAAGGTTATTTTGAATATTCTAAGAATGTAATCCTGTCATAATTGTAAATTGTTGTATTCAAGGCAGCATGTGACTCTATTTTGTCTTTGTCTTGCTTCTAAAATGTTCTTTTCTATTAATATATTGAGTTGGCTAGTCAAATTGACTAGATTCAATGTATCTAGGGGCTATTTTTTGTCTTTTCATAGAAGACAAAATGTAATCCAAGAATTGATGTGAGCTATTATGATTGTATTTATTGATGTAATCTGGACCGTTGGTGTCGAATTAATCTCCACCGTTCATTCAAAAACTCAGTATGCTGCTTTTCTATATAAAGGGCTGCCATTTCCTTTGTTTGTAAGAGAGATTTTGGTACCGAATTGTTGACTCTATGCCATTTGAAGTAATATAAATCAAGTTTCTATAGTAATTCTGAGAATTTGTGTCTTGTATTGGCTCATTTTGGTTTTCATGGTTCGCTTCTTGCTCTCCCATAGTTAGTTAGTTGTGCTTTTGTAATGTTCATGGTTTGCTGAAGTATCTAATGAATACTCTAAGTCCATACTTTTAGTTGTTTGTTGATGGTAAATAGTTGTGTAAAGTTAGTCTGGGCTAATTGTTTGTGCTAAAGTTCAATTGCATTTCACAAGTTAAGTTGCGCCGCTTATTGGGTATTTAACAAATGAATGTAATCTAAAAATCTATTGACTTCCATTGAAGATAGTACCATTTTCTGCAGCACTGTAACACCCATTTCAGTTTGGTAACTCAGGAAGTTGGTATAAAAGTTTTAGAGTATTTGTCTACTAAAGATAACCTATGCATTATGAATGTCACTTAGGATCCTTCTAAAAACCCTAACCCTTTTGCATTTTCTTCAAAACCATTGTTATCTATTAGAATAAGAATTCCAATAGCACTTCATCTTGTTTATCAGCTAAAAATAATAGAAGGGTTTATGTGTATTTGCTGCCCCAAGCCTGAAGATTTGTAGATTGCATGTAAGACCCCTTGTAGGCACCGCTAGAACATACCAACTGAGAAATTCCAAGCAAGCTAAGACCTAGCTGTATTATCCTTGGAGTATTCTTACCTAGGGTAGGATACTTTTCAAGAGAGGTGTGAAACCAGCAATCACACTTGCGTTGCTACATGCTAAAACCACCATCAACACTTTCTACCCAACAAGATTCCTCTGCGTTCTTGCGCTACCGTTGGATCCTCCATTTCCTACAACTCACTTCTTCACCTCATATTTCAACACTTGGCAGAATCTACTCCATTCAACTGAAATCATCAATCATATGGCCATAGGCCATGACATACCTTACATATGTCCTCATTTCACAACCGCGCGGTAGGAAAATGACATCACCTTAGATGTTGCATGGGCTCTCGATATCCTGCCACATATCCCTTGTATACCACGGAGCAAAACGGAGCACGTGCACAAAAGTTGTTCTTAAAAAGGGGACCATGCTAGGTTTACGACCCAAGGGGGGTTTAAAATTTAAACTTAACTTGATGGGTTCAAAGATTTTAGGGCACGGGTGACAGGCGGTAACCAAAAAGTTGGGGCTGGTAAAGGAATGTCAATCCTAGGCTTAAGTTTATGACTTAAAAGGCTTTCACATGAAATAGGAAGACACTGTAAAATTAGAACAAAAGTGCCATAGCCTTATAAGGTTTAGGGTTTTAACTATTAAGAACAAGGTTTTAGCATTTTTGGGCACTTAGACCCTAAGTTGGGATGAGCATGTCATGAAAAATCAGGGGTTTTCAGTAAGGTCCTACTATGATGGATTCCCATACCCTATTCTGAAGATCCCATTTAAGCATAGACAAGGAGGATGTTGGCTACCATTTTAGAATTTGGCTTTACACCCACCAATTGGATTTTCTTGAAAGTTTCTAAAGCCTTATCAAAAATCCATTTTGTGCATATCTTGCAATCATTGCATTCGATGAGATAACATTTCTTTGATCCATCATGTCAAGCAGTTCACATGCCTTGTCTATGCTTCCACACTTTGTGTACATGTCTCATATGGCAGTTGCAACTACAACATCTAATGAAATTCTCATATCCTTTATGCTTTGATGGATGTCCATATCCTATTCTGAAGACCCCATTTGGGCACAAACAAGGAGGATGTTGACTAAGGTTGCAGAATTTGGCTTTACACCCACCAATTGCATTTGCTTGAAAGTTTCTAAAGCCTTATCAAAAATCCATTTTGTGTATATCTTGAAATCATTGCATTCTATTGGTTCCCAAATCTGCACAGATCAAACTTTAAAGATTTGCCACTTCTTATACTCAAGTTTAATGGAAGAGTTGGCCAACAAAGTGGGAGATTGTCTTTTATCTCCCCTTCACTTTAGGTTCTGCTGCACCTAGGGGGTGTCCCTCATTCATAATCCATAAATATAAATTTTTGATACCAGGCAGAATGTTCCCATGTATGCACCAAGATTTATAAGATAAACCCTGATTGGTAATGTTCTTGGATTATCTAACTCATTCATATTTGAGAACATGCAGCACCCTAACCTAAAACAAAATAAAACATAAAATGGTTTGTTTCAAATGATTTGTCTTTTTAAATTTTTGGGTTTCCTTGACCTTTGGGCAAATAGATTCTAGATCGGTGCCTTGTTTGGGTAACAGAGTTAGACATTCAACCAATGCAAATGTTTCCTAATAACAGCATAACTTCATATCCAGAGGGCTTAATAGAAATCACTACTGCTTACAGCAATGGCCCAAGAAATGGTATCACCTATGGCTCTACTTCACTAATCCCTTGATATAACAAACTTTTCCCCATATCTGATTTAAAGCAATTTTAATCCTTTCCTTGAAAAGATGCAGCAAATGAAATACACAACATAGCAAATGTATACAGATAAGCTCAAAAACCCTTAGCAACTTTTCTTAAAATAAAAATGTTCATACCCAAGGAGACAACCATATGCAACACACACACAAAAGTGTTTTTCATTTATGTCAACCTGAAATAGAAAGACTGTTATACATAATTTTATTCACTTACAAAGCAAAATGCAACCTTGTAGCCCAAAATCAGACATCTGCTCCTATAGAATTTTATCTCCTAAAATGTGGACACCTTGCATTCAAAGCCCTCCAGAATCCCTCTACAAAGTGGAACATCATGCTTTTTTATAGAAACAATAGCATGTTGCCCTAAAATTAATTACATCCTGGCAGTTAGGTGAGTTTTATATGGCAAGCTACTGCCAATAAGCCTAGGGAAATACAAAATACATAAAAAAGAGGAGAATAAAATATAAATTAAAATATGGAGCTAAATGTTTTTTAATTTATCTTTCCCCCTTTTACTTTATCCACATTTTAATATTGCATCCGCTGGGTATCTTCAATTTCACACCGTCGCACGGGCACAACTGAAGGCTCTTCATTCCTCTGTACTGCTGCAAAATGAGGCCTATGTAACTTCTCTTCAATCTTCTTTGATTGAACTCAGCCCTTTAAGAACATGGAGAGCAAATTTTAGCAGCTCCTCAAACCATATTTGCCCAATTCATTCATAGTTGGGTAATTTTCGACAGTGCAAGGGCGTTTTGATGGCTGCTGAGGATGTGGTAAACAAAATGAAAGCAAAACATAAACAAATGCAATGAAACACAATTTATACCTTCACAAATGTGATCCACAAACCCTAGATAGGGTGGAGAGTGTTGCACCCAAGCACTCTAGCTTTACCCCAAGATGATAATGGACAATGTGAAATGCTCTCAAAACCTATGCAATTCACTAATAAAACTAGCTCAAGAGGATTAGAGGAGAGATTTTGGCATGATAACTTTGCTCAAATTGTGGATGTAAAATGGCTTGGATGAGGGTTTATTTATAGGCCTTTTGGGAGAGGATTTGATCCAAGGGTGGAGATTGAATTGGGAGATCATGGTGGAGGATGCATGTGAGGTGGAGGGCCTAGATTTCGTCTCCAAAAATGGAGAGTTGTGAATAAAGATGAATTTTAAATTCATCTTGGGAAAGGGGTGAATTAAATGACGTTGGGTGAGATGGATTAGATGTGAATTAAAAATTCACATGGGGAAGAGAAAATGAATAAAAAATTCATTTGGGGAAGAGTGGAAATAAATGAGTTATAACATGTGTAAGGGGTGTAAGAGGTTATTAATGAGACGTATGCAATGTGTGTATAAAAAATTGATTTATGGGGCATAAATATCAATTTTTTATTTGGAGGATGTGGGGAAGGGTGTTAAGCTAGGTTTGACTATTTTAATCAAGGTAGTTAGCCTAATTAATATGGCTAGAAAAAATTAGAGAATGGGTTAAGGAGGGGTTAAGATTAATTAAATAATATTTTATTTAATTAATCCTAGGTCTAGGGTTATGTAGATTAGGCTAGGTAATTAAATAATTGATATTTAATTAACTAGGGTAGGGATAGGTTGATTAGTAGGTTGAATTAATTAAATGAACATAATTTATTTAATTAAATAGGTTTAAGGGAAAGGGGAGATTAATCAAATAAATATTTGCACATTTATTTAATTAACTGGATAAGTTAGACTATTGAATTAATTAAATTAATTTAATTTTAAAGGATGAAATGATGGGAAACCAGGTGTTGAAAGGGATAACTAATTAAATAAAAATTTACTTAATTGATTAGAAGGGAAATTGATGTGTTTGGTGATGTCAGAGGTTGGTTAAGTGGTGAAGACATTTTTAGGTGTCTACAATTACAGGCACCTAAAATTCATCACAAACACACTTAAAAACTCTGCCCATGCAATAGGATAGGTTAGGAGACAAATTTAAAGCATAGAACAACAAATTTGACTCAAATGGACCCCCAAAATCTACCATGAAGATAAAAAACGGGATCAGCAGTTGCACCAGGCGAAACTCTGCTTGAAAATGGCCCAAAAAACCTCCAAAAATGCCCCCAAGGAGAAGAAAGCACTTCAATCCATGCTGCTGAGAAGACTACAGGCCCAAATTTGTAGAGAAACCTCAATTTCGCACCATCGCATGGCAGGGGAATGGAGAGATGAAGAGTCGTGCAACCATGTGAAATGCAATAAAAAGCTTTATTTATTTTGCCTTAACATTATTATATAATGTTATAATGTTCTATTTGTAACATTTACCCTTTAAATTATTAAAATATTCCAATAAATTTTTTTTTCAAAGTGCATTTTAAACTCTGGCAAGTGGTAATTTTAATTTCTTCTCCCGGGCAAACGACGTCTTTTCACTACGGGTAGATGAGATATCAGAGGGCCATGAAAATTTGCACAGGGCCATTATCAATTATTTAGAGCAAACCCATTTCCTCATAATTCATCTCGTCGAAATATTTCAAGGACCTCCTTTGTAAACTAGCATGGCGAATGCCTTCACCACAACTGAAACGCATTAAAATACTGCATCATATGGTCTCAAATTTTGATGAAACTCAAACTGGAGAAATTTTGGACCAAAACGAGAAATGGGTCACCCTTAGAATTGTGAGATTTGAAACTTTTTAGAACACCAAATCTAGCCCGATCGCAATCAGAAAAGCATTAAATAGCCCATCAAAACTCATCTTGGATGCGTGAACTGAACAAGCAAGTTACCATATGTACCAAAAAACTTTCCTACCTTACGGATTTGCAAGATGATCTCTAAGTTGCAAGATTTTAATCAGCGAAAGTGGGCCCCAGGGTAGATTGAGCAGCATGTTGACCTAGCCTCTGTCGACACATCGAAAGGATATGGGCACTTCAAATTTGCAAATTTTGAAGGTGCCAACACATTCCATGAGACAACATTTATTTGAGCCATCATGTCAAACAATTCACATGCCTTGTCTATGCTTCCACACTTTGCATACATGTCTCAAAGGGTAGTTGCAACTACAACATCTGATGAAATTCTCATATCCTTTATGCTTTGATGGATGTCCATACCCTATTCCAAAGATCACATTTGGAAACAAACAAGGAGAATGATGGCTAAGGCTGTGGAATTTGGCTTTACACCCACCAATTGCATTTGGTTGAAAGTTTCTAAAGCCTTATCAAAAAATCCATTTTGTGCATATCTTGCAATCATTGCATTCCATGACAACATTTCTTTGAGCCATCATGTCAAACAATTTAGGTGCCTTGTTTATACCTCCCCCAATGTTCATTAGCCCACCCGGATGTGTTGGCATAGTCAGTTTGGCCCAACGAGACAAAGAATGCAAAATATGGCTCCTAGCAAGTTTTTGTTGAACGCCAATGCTGCTTTTTGCAACATTTCATACATCATCACCATAGTTAAATGGTTTGGAGATAATAAAAACTGAGAGAGGTTAGTGTGGAGGGAATCTACATGTAGCTATAGATTCAGACATAAGAGTCATAGGTTCCATAGATTTTGAGTACCAATCTGTCATAGTTTGGTAGTTTTTTGCACTTAGGTCTCTTAAGAGACTTTGTCATAATAGTGTAGCTCGGAAGGATCGGGAGACTTGTGGAACAAACTGAGGCCTCCCCTAGCATTCACCTACCCACATGGACATGTTGGCACTATTGGTTTAGCCCCATGATGCATGAAACAAAATTTATGCTCACCAACAACATTTCATTGAACATAAATGATGATTTTTGCAGCTTTTGAAATATTATCATCACGACCAAATGGGATGAACATTTCAAAAATTGAGAGAGTTTATTGTGGAGGGACCATACGTGACCATGTAGGTCTAGACGGAATGTTCCTAAGTGCCAGAAATTTTGAAAAATAGACCATCAAAGTTTGGTAATTTTTGGCACTTAGGGCTCTTAAGAGACAGCGTTGTCATAGTGCAGCCGGGAACGATCAAGATAGTTGAGGTGTGAAACAAGACCTTTCTTAGTGTTCACCCACCCACCTAGGTGTGTTGGCACTATCGGTTTGGCTCCACAACGCATGAAACAAAATTTATGCTCACCGACAACTTTTCATTGAACATAACTGACATTTTTTGCATCTTTTGAAATATAGTTGCCATGACCAAATGGAATGAAGATTTCAAAAACTAAGAGAGGTTATTGTGGAGGGACCCTATGTGACCATGTAGGTCTAGATGAAATGTTTCTAGGCACTACAAATTTTGAGAAACAGTATGTCAAAGTTTGGCAATTTTTGGCACTTAGGGCTCTTAAGAGAATGTGTCGGCATAGTGCAGTAGGGAACGATCAGGATAGTTGAGGTGCAAAACAAGATCTTGCCTAGAATTCACCCACCCACCTAGATGTGTTGGCACTGTTATTTTGGCCCCACAATGCATGAAATGAAATTTATGTTGTGAGACAACTTTTCATTGAACACAACTGACGCTTTTTGCAACTTTTGAAATATTGTCACCATGACCATATGAAATGAACATATCAAAAATTGAGAGAGGTTATTGTGAAGGGACCCTATATGACCCTATAGGTCTAGACAGAATGTTCTTAGGTGCCACAAATTTTGAGAAACAGTCCGTCAAAGTTTGGCAATTTTTGGCTCTTAGGACTCTTAAGAGAAAGTGTCGACACAGTGTAGCAGGGAACGATTGGGATAGTTGAGATGCAAAATAGGACCTTTACTAGCGTTCACCTACCCACCGGGATGTGTTGGCACTATTGGTTTAGCACCATGATGCACGAAACAAAATTTATACTCACCGACAACTTTTCATTGAACACAACTGACGCTTTTTTCAACTTTGAAATATTGTCGCCATGACCATATGGAATGAATATTTTAAAAATTAAGAGAGGTTATTATGGAGGGACCCTATGTGACCTTGTAGGTCTAGATAGAACATCCCTAAGTGCCACAAATTTTGAGAAACGGTCTGTCAAAGTTTGAGAATTTTTGGCACTTAAGGCTCTTAAGAGAAAGCGTCGGCACAGTGCAGCAGGGAACGATCGAGATAGTTGAGATGCGAAACAAAACCTTGCCTAGTTTTTTCCCACCCACCCAAACATGTTGGCGCTATCGGTTTGGCCCCACGACGTATGAAACAAAATTTATGCTATGAGACAACTTTTCATTAAACACAACTGACGTTTTTTGCAACTTTTGAAATATTGTCGCCACGACCATATGGAATGAACATTTCAAAAACTGAGAAAGGTTATTGTGTAGGGACCCTACATGACCCTATAGGTCTAGATGGAATATTCCTAGGTGCCATAAATTCTAAGAAATAGTCCATCAAAGTTTAGCAATTTGTGGCATTTAGGGCTCTTAAGAGAAAGCATTGGCACAGTGCAACAAGGAATGATCAAGATAGTTGAGGTGTGAAACAAGACCTTTCCTAGAATTCACCCACCCACCTAAACATTTTGGTACTATCAGTTTGGCCCCATGATGGATAAAATGAAATTTATACTCGCCAACAACTTTTCATTGAACACAACTGACATTTTTTGCAACTTTTGAAATATTGTCGCCATGACCATATGGAATGAACATTTCAAAAACTAAGAGAGGTTATTGTGGAGGGACCCTACATGACCCTAGAGGACATCAATAGAGGACACACTAGAGGAAATTATTAGAACTAAAATTAGAGGACATCAATAGAATTGAAATTAGAGACATGATCATACACATACAAATATAAATCAGCTATACATATAAATGACATGAGAAAGTTAGTGTACATAATCATACACATAAACAGGAGTGTTGTACATAATCATACAAATAAACAAGAGTATTGCACATAAGTATCTCATAAGAGACATGATATTAGAGACATGATTGTAGAGAAGAAATAAAAATTTACTTATACAAATATACAAATCAGCTGTATCTATTTACAAATGAGCATGAAATTAAAAAGTTTTTCCATTTAAAATCAATCTAATGATCCATTTGGGTCTGCTCTACTCTTTATTGTGTCGAGCATTGCCTCATAGTCTGAATCACAAACTTTCCATAAGGTCATGTTCAATGGTCTACCCCCATATTTGATCAAATGAATGTTTGATGCCAGCACAAGGTTAGAATAATGAAGAATCTTCCTATGTGTGCCAAAGTCCTCAAACAACCACACATTAGACTTCTTCATTGGGTACCTTCTAAGCCATGTTGCAGTAACAACCACTGATCATGTAGGGTAATCAATATTTTCTCCATCTATAACAAGGGAATCTAATTTTTTTTCTCTTAACAACAACACAAATAATAATATGTTCCTTCTTCATTGTCTTCAGTAGCAATAACTACATAAACATGCCCTACATTAGTATGTGCATTTAGTTCGATGAATATAGTCAACAATAATAAAAACTACAAAATAAAATGGAATATTAAATTTTATTAAATTTGAATGCTGATAATACCTGGTTGAACTAGATCTAAAACATGGTCAAAGTCAACTAATGATTCAATATATGTGAGTTGTAGTGTTATCGGGAGTCGATACGTTCAATCGGGCTTAGATTTCTTGTACACCATTCATTGACCCACTCCTTTGACTCGCATTCATACCAGTCTTGATCTGTAGATGAAGAACAAAAGAATACCATCCACCGTGTATGAATACTCCATGAACCTACATTAGAGATTCTAAAAGAGTTTATCTCACTCGATCCTATCAATGTACAACAATCCTCATATTTTGCAATCTTAGTATCATCAACCAACAAAAAAATCTATGAACTATAGACTTACCTTCATTACTTGAACCCACTGTAGCATTACACCATTTGACAATAGATCTCGCATCTATCAACTTTGCATTGTCTTTGTACTTCAACTCTTCTCGTGCTAATGTTCTTTTGATACATGTTCTTACACCATCATGCTCCCCCTTTCCATGCCCAACCTTGGAGAAATTTCACATATGTTGAACACCATTCATCCTATGCATCCTTCTCAACCAATAGAACATCCACAAGTTCTTGAATTGTGATGCACAATTATCTGACCATATGATATGTTGACCAAATGATATGCTCCTACTAGTCAAATCATGGTAGAACATCTGAAAGTAGCCTTGCACAAACTCTATAGAATGTGTACGATCATCACTGATATAAAAATGATACTCCCTCAAGATCTTCTTGTCATCCTTTGTACTATCATCTACATGAATGAATGCTATATGCACAAATATAGCAACGTGCATAGAGTTGTAATATTGTGATTGCACCTTATTATGTGGCTGTAGTGTGTAGTTCTCTGCAAAGTCAACAATTGAAATGATGGTATCAAGTGGAAACGTGTCCTTGCATAACTTGAATTGCAAGTCCAACCATCGAGCTCTATGGGTATGCCTTGCATACTTGTAAACTATATTCTCTCAGAAAATAGAGATAAATTGATACATTGGAATCTATTCAATGACCAATTCACACATTTTTGCTTCTTTACCATATTTTAGACTACATTCCACTATCTTATATTTGCCAAAACTTACTAGTTCATTTCCAGTTGCATGTGTGTTCTCCATATTTTCATAAGTTGGCAAATGTTGCAACCCACCACAATGATCACACATGCCATCCAAGCATAAGTTCTTGTGGAATAATTGACCATCCACTCTTTGACATAAGATGCTCAATATGAAATCTCTTGAAGATCTAGGTGGACATCTTATATTACACTCTTGCAAAATATCATTAGTATGCAAATCTACACATATATCTATAAACATCATAATGATTAGAAAACTCAATATGTACTCTACAAAAACAAGTTGTGCATGTGTGATTTATTTTGACATAAAAAGGCTTTACCATTTTAAAATACCTTTGAATAATTTTGATTTAAGGATACATCTCTTGAAATTTCTTGAAAAACTATGTTTGAGTCACATCCAAAAAATGTTTTGGATGTGGCTCGCAGTTTCGACAACCAATTCTCCTTCTTACAACATCTTTTCATTAGGAAATACCCTTGTGTTATTTTTCTAAAATTCTTCAATGAGGGATCTCAAGGCTTCAACAACAACTTTATCTTTCCATGGGAGTCTCCTAGAGAATGCCCACAATTCATTGCTATTTGGGCCCTCAACTCTTTCACACCTTCCAACGGCTCTCATTAGAGTGTTTCTACTTATTTCAATGCTTCACTTATCTTTCTAGTGAGGTGAGCTTTCTTTGTTTGATTGCTTACTATTTTCAACGTAATGACACATCATGTGACACTACTATCCTTGGTGCGTGAGGTGGAATCCACACTCTCATATGCACTCATTAGATTCTTTACAACTAGTTTTTTATTTGAAGCATCCGATGTTCTTAGGCCAAGAATCTTCATAATGGGCCTAAATTTTAGATTTCTCATCAATTCAATAAATAGTTGACATCTTCTAGTGTCATTTAAGTTCTCAAAAAAAAATTCCATATCTTATTGGTGTTGAACACACAAATATACTGAGAAGGGGGGTGAATTAGTATGTATCACTTTCTAACTCAATTCTACTTCAAAATCTTTACCACATCAATCAGAAATTATACAACCATAAACATGTTCACACATTCACACAAGAGACCATACCACCAGATTTTACGTGGAAACGTAAGAAGGGAAAAACCACGGTGAGACAGTTGCTTGGATCTACTTTGTAAATCTAGCCTCACAAATAAAATTAGATTTACAATAAATTTTATGGGCACCAATCCAAAGGAAGCACCAACTCCCTGATATAAAGTTTTATGGGCTCCAACCCAAAGGAAGCACCAACTCCCTAATACAAAGTTTTATGGGCTCCAACCCAAAGGAAGCACCAAGTCCCTAAAGTGCTACAACACTTACAAGATGAGGCACCAACCTCTGTACCAAAACACATGGTTGATTCTGATGGTTCAATCACCTCCATAGCATCACCTCCTTTAATTCTTTAATATTGACTTATTCAGATAACCTCAACACCTCTACTCTATCATCTCTACTATCTCCCAAACTCAGAACACTTTCACAATACACTACTGACACTGTTATGAATCATGCATCATAGCCTCCAGAGTTACATCTCAATTTTTGGATCATTCACATTTTTCATACATGCTCACACCCTTTGAAACAATCTTTTATACTTTATATATCTTCTTCAAGCCTTCTAAACATCAACTTTGTCGGCCTTCATGTAACGTGTATCATGAAACATGTAACCAGTCTTGCTTGTCAGCTCCCAAATCATCTGCAGTAATGTAGGAGTGAAATCCCACAATATGGTTCATACCAAGAGGTCTACTGGACCCATTTTACCTTCTCCCAAACTTTCTTATTGGCACATGCTTCCACACACATGCCGCAATCACTCAAACACACCATGTCAACTACGCAGGTACTTATCCTTTCATTCCTTAGCTCCAAACCCTATGCAGTACTAGAGAAAAGAGATATCATCATGTGATTCATGCCACTAACACTATATGATCTGAAAAAGATTCTCATGCACTCCTCTTTCTATTTCATTCTTTAGCTTGTTGGAGCAAGCAATCAAACTTTGATGCCAATATCATTTACTCTATCTAGTCACACTGTCTTAACTTAGAACATTGAAAATCACACTTGTGGTGATCCAAAATACTTGAAACCTGAACTGAGCATATATATACTAATCATCTGAACTTATCTTTCAAACCGCAAAGCAAAACATCAAAGTGTAGTGGAATATGGTGGCATTACACAACAACATGACTTGTTCTCATTCTGGTAACTTTGGAAAACTCTGCAGTAACTCTTATGTTTTGAAACTTAGAACATACATACCTCATAACTATCTCTAGATATCCTCCAAGCCACAAAGCCATATCTTCATTTGTGGTAGAATGCGGTATGATTCTTATGTGTTTCTACAGTGCCACTCCCTGTGCCTTTGACCTTTTTGATGACTTAGACAATTTCCTTCATATCCCATGCAATGATTTTCATCAAAAGCCAATATATGTAATAGTGCAATAGAAATGACTTCATATTATCAATGCATAACATCAATCAAAACACTTTGACAATCTTCACATATCCATCAACTTCAGAAGATAAGGTACAACTATGTAAAGATGATACTGAACCAACAACATGCTCATGTCTTTCATCATCACAACTCTTCTGATCATCATTCCTTTGACATCCACCTTTGACATCAATGACAACAGGTGCAACAATTGGAATATCTTTGGCAAGTATGCTTTGAAATCTTATCTTGCATGAGATTCAAAACATTCTCATCAATATCAATTAGAAACTTACGCTTTTTATGCAAAATTCTAGGAGGCATTTTCAATGGTTTTTAGTGTGAAAAAGGAGAAGAATGATTAGCATGCTCAACTAGATGAAACCTCCCTATTTATACACTAGCATTCATAATATGAACTAAGCTCAACCACTATGGAAGGCTCAAGCTACATGTATCCTATTCCTCTGTTGTTTTATATGAAGAGATGTCTAAACTAGGCCTTTGCAAACCCTAACAAGCTAAATCAAGCCAAACCCTAATTATAAAACTTGTTCAAATAGATGGATTTCGGAAGAAAAAAATGATAGAGTGAGTACAGAAATACAGATAGGAGATATTAGAGCATGTGCACCTAAATTTTAAGGGCTTGGAAGACTTGGGTGCCCTCGAAATCATCTTGTAAGTTGTCCTATCATGAAACTTTATGTACCATGTGTCTAAGCCTCTATTGAAGATTCCAGGTCCTAGATCTGAGGTCCTGATAGACTTGGGTGCCCTCAAAACCATCCATGCACTTATCTGAAGATGAATCTATAACTTCCATAACAATTGTGATTGTAATACCTATTTCCTCTTCGCTTATTTCCATAGGATCTTCCCAAATCTAACCTACACAAACAGAAGGAGAAGGTATGTTGTGCCTATATAGGAGTTTGCCTCGGTCAAACCCCATCTTTGGTATTTCTACCTCAACAATAGCCAATGTCAAAATATGCACATGTGTATGCTCATAAACCATAAGTGTAAGCATAAACAAATGCAAGATCCTAAATGACTCAAGCATAAAGGAATAGATCCACACAATTTTTCACTCAAAGAAACAACTTCACCTCAAGGAGATGATATCAATGAAGACTTATAGAACAAGAAGGTGAGGCAGCCATATCCACGGAGGATTCCAAAACTCAAGTTGGAGGCATCGACCCTTCTACCGATTATACAAAAGGCTTCACAAACCCTAGGAAGAGAAAGATAGACTCAATATCTTGATTCCTAATCTTCACAACATAGATCTCCAAGATAGAAAAGATCCAAATCTTCAATGAGCTTCAAAACTTTGCAGACCTTCAACAACACTTATAGGAGAATTTTGGCATAACAAGATTGCATCATACTTGTGTGTGATAAAATGATTTTAAGTTCTATTTAAATATCCAACCTTAGAAATGAAATAAATCAAAATGAAAGGCTAACATTGCGCAAGAAAGAAATTTTAAATTTAGAAACACGAAGCACATGGTAAAATCTGACACCAAAATTAAATTTGTAATCCCAAGATTTAAGTCAGGACTAGGGCATGGGCACCCAAGTCTAGCCTCCAAATTTAGCTTTGGATTATTCTTAAGGGTGTCCTAAATCCCTAAAATCCATAGTTTCTTTCTGGGTTTTGTCAGTAATTACTCCAAAATGTGACATTTCTTTGAAGGGATAAACGTCAATCAAGGTTTAGATACTAGGTCCAATGATGAAAGGCATTGAGGGACACTAAAAGGTAGGAGCTAAACTTAGTGAAATTGTGTTAATCCAAGCAGGAGCACAATTTACGACATAACATTTAGCCCCCCACTTTAGTGGCCATATGACACTACATGCATATGCAACTAAAGGAGAGTAAATATTGTAATCATAAAAGGATACCCAAAAGGATACTGTAGAGGAAGTCAAATGTTGCCAAGCAAGAGGAAGAAACCCCCAATCTACAATCCTAGAAGATCACAAAGGTTAGGGACCGTAATCTACAAAGAAAGATATGTTAGACGAAGAATCAAATCAACCTGCAAACAACAAACGAATGAGTCAGTCATAAATACTAAAGGGGTGAGAGATGAGAAATGATTGGGGGAAAGTGTGATGATGCCATGGATGGGGTAGAGGAGACAGCTGGTGAGGATGCAGAGGGATTGACTGTTAGTCAGTCACCGAGATAGTATCTTCATCTAATTCTATTTTGATAGAGTTATGCGATAGTTTGGGTCCGTTCAGGATGTTCCTAGCACGACCAAGCTATGTACACTCAACACACAGTGTAGTTAGGGCCAATGATGCCCCATGATTGACTATAGCTGAGGTTGTTGAGAGTGATGATTATGGTGTAGCTGATTCAGAGCTAGTATCAAAGCCAGATGACATTAGTTTTACCTGAGCATCATGACCTGGTGGGATACTGCTCAGCCTGCTCTAGTCTTTCCTACGGGTCATCCCACAGGCGATCCTTGGCCATGGACAGGTCGCAGGGATGATTCAAGAGATGAGGCTGACTTTAGTCACTTTGGTGGATATTATGATACAGATGATGATGATGAGGATTAGGATACACCATCATGCTACATATTTAGGAAGAGGCCACAGTGGGGGTAGCAGGTGGAGGGTGATGACAAGGAGATCGAGGAGAGACCTAGATCTAGGGCTCATAGTCACAGTTTAGGACCCACTGCTTATGGAGTACCAAGTTGGTTCGAGCGTGGGGGATCAAGTAGTGATGGTGCATCCATGCCCCCATCTACAAGCATGACTATAGGTGTCACTGTAGCAACCTCAGTGTGTGATCCTGATTGGCAGGATGGTGATCTAGGTGAGAATGATATTATTGTTTATTTGATAGATTATTTGATTATGATGATGTCATATATATATATATATATCCAAGTACAGTAGGATCAGGCTATAGCATCTCCTACATCCAAGGCAAGTCATGCCCTTACTCAATTTTTGCAAATAGTTGGATCGAGTGAGATCTGAGAGAGACAGATTTAGCATCTCTACATGGATGCTCAGGGGGAGATGAGAGAGTTTAGAGGCGAGATTAGGGGTCTATGATCGCAGAGTGCATCTAGGAGTAACTTGCAGTCTGTGACCTCACATGGGAAGCCTTCTGTTACTCGTACACCTCCAGGTCTAGAGGGATCTAGGTATCATGGTCCAGCTTTATGATGTGTATCTCATATATTATACTACGACATCCCATTTTGATGTACGAGATATTCAACTTTGATTTTTGTATATTCAAGCTACTATGTATATATGATGTTTTTGATTAATGCTATGATGATGTTGTTTGATGTATCAAATGTGATTTATTAAATGCCACAAGTGATAATTGTGATGATCATGTGAAAATATATTTTTAATGCTATTGTGATTTAAGCTAATTAATCTTTGCAGACTGTTTAGTAAATACAACAATGATTAAAAAAGTATACACATGAGTATTATTCCAAATTAATGCA
Source organism: Cunninghamia lanceolata (assembly GCA_027924645.1). Lineage (NCBI taxonomy): Eukaryota > Viridiplantae > Streptophyta > Pinopsida > Cupressales > Cupressaceae > Cunninghamia > Cunninghamia lanceolata. The sequence goes on from BSBN01001054.1 coordinate 2,773,663, forward strand.
ATTGTGATCTAACCAAACATAGTTTAATTAGATGCAACAATGATTAATTGTTTACAATAAAGATCTTATGCTAGCTTATGAAATGAATTAAGACAAAATGTTCTATCTTGTCGAAATTGAAACAATTAATAACTAATTTCTTTATAAAGTAATATCTAACATATGATCTTAAGCATGAAATTTTTACAGATGCATAGCATTAATAGTTTCTTTAAGAGGCCTACCTTGTTCATCAGCTAATTTATACACTCCTGATCCATAAGCTTTAGTGACAACAAATGGTCCTAGCCAATTAGGGTTGAACTTCCCTTTTTCGCAAGGAGGTGCATTTACAATACGTTGATTTTCATAGAGTACCAAATCTCCAATTTCGAATGAACAATGGATTACCCGTTCATTGTACAATTATTGGAAGCTTTTATGATAAGATTTAAAATGGTCGAGAGCATTGATTCATTGTTCATCAAGCATCTCTAATTGTTGTAATCTTTTTTCTCTTTCCATTTCATTGTTAAGAATGTCCTTTAGGGAAACTCGCAATGAAGGAATTTCTAACTCTAAAGGCATGATCACATTAGCACCATATACAAGGTTGTACAGTGTGGTACCAGTAGTCATACAAAAAAAATTCTTGTAGGCCCATAGCACATAGGAGAGTTGAGTATGCCAATCCTTTTGATGTTTGTCAATGGTTCTCCGTAGAATTTATCCAATAATCTTGTTCGAAGCTTCTGTTTGGCTATTTGATTGTGGATAATATGGCGTAGAGAATCAATGTTGAACGTGATATTTTCCAAGGAATTTATTCACATCCTTGTTCTTAAATGGTGTACCATTGTCAGAAACCAAGGAGGAAGGAATGCCAAATCAGGAGATTATATTATCTTGTATGAAGCGATAGATTACCTCAGTTGTCGTAGATCGTAACAGAATAGCTTCAACCCACTTCGTAAGTAATTGGTGGTAGTGATGATCAAAACATGTCTTTGAGAGGAAGGAGAAGATATCTTTCTAATTAGATCCAAGCCCCATACAGAAAATGGCCAAGGTGATACTTGGGCTCGAAGTTCCTAGGCAGGAGCTCAAATTAAGTGGTTATGTTTTTGACATTGCGAGCACTTCTTGACAAATGCAAATGAGACTTGCTCCATGCTTTTCCAATAAAATCCCATATGCAATAATTTTTGTACCAAATACTTTCCTCCAAAGTACCCTCCACATGCACCAGAATGAGCTTCTTCTAATGCAATTAGAATTTCTAATTTATTAAGACATCAGAGAAGAATGCCATTATAGCTTCTTTGATATAAAAAATTAGATATAATAATATAACGTGTTACAAGTTTGTGTATGCAAACTCGTGTGTTTTTAGATCTTGAATTAGGAATGGTACCATCACATAGATATTGGAATATATGGGAGTACCATTCATCTGAGGTTGTGTTGCAACAAAGACTGGTATCTAGACGTGTAGCCTCAAATATTGTTGGTGATATAAGATTGTGAATGACAAAGTGATAATATTTAGGAGAACCTTCATGGGATATAAGGGAAGCTATGCTTTCCATTACATCTGCATGTCGATTATCTTTCCTTGGAGTTGTGTCAATTGTAAAAGCTAAAAACTATTTTAATAACAAGGCAAGATCATGATATTGAGATAGTTTATCTTACTTTGCTTGATAAGATCGAGTGACTTGTCTTATGATTAATTGTGAGTCACCATAAATATTGACGTGTTTATTATTTAGGGACAAAGCGGCACGAAGTCTTGCAATGAGAGATTTGTATTCAACATTGTTGTTCGTGCATGAGAAATTTAGATGGTAAGAAAGAGGAATCAACTTACCTGAAGGAGGTACTAGTATTATACCAGCACCGAAGCCAGTTCGACATCTTGAATGATCAAAATATAATTCCCATTTGTCATCTTTATCCAAAGTTAAGATTTAGTCATTAGGAAATTCTTCATTATTTTGAATAGAAAAAGGTGAAGGTGTTTCAACTAAATGATCGGTTAACGCTTTTCCTTTTATCACTTTTTGAGAGATAAATTTGAGATCAAATTCTGTTAACAGCATAACCCATTTAGCTAGGTGACTTGAGAGATCCGTTTTAGTGAAGAGGTGCTTCAAAGGATTAAATTTTACACTGACATGAATCTTAGCATCCAGGAGATAGTGTCTTAACTTTTGCATTGCAAAGACAAGAGCTAAGCATTGTTTCTCTATGATGGTATATCACACTTCATAATCAAGCAAAGTTTGGCTAATACAAAATATTCAACACATTCTTTATCATCATCATAATGTTGTGTTAATAATGATGCAAGAGCATTAGTAGAGGTTGATGTGTATAGCTTAACAGTGGGTGGTACAATCACCTTTTGTAAAGCTTCCTGGAGCATTTTGTGGTATGTCTAGGTGATGTTTGTATGAGTTCCCAGAGAGATATCTTAGCTGGAGTAGCATGAAGCTGCTCAACAAGATCATAATCTTGACCAACTTTATGAGTAAGACAAGGTGTTTGAGGAAGCATAGGTTGAGAAGTTGGTAAAGAGATTGGAATGTTTTATTGTTGCTTACTTTGTTTATTATTTTGTGTATTGTATGTGTGAGCAACCACATTGTGGTTGGAATGTTGTGATCCATCTTGATATGTTTGATTTTGACTTGTTATTTGTTTAGCATAATTATAGATGCAATCAAGAGGTTGAAAAGAATTCAGAAAACCTCTTATAGTGAGTACCAATTTTTTTTGTGTTTGAGGTACATTGGAACACAAGTTGACCAGTATCTTTGGTTTCACAGGTTCTTCTTGAGATCTTAGAACATAGATTACATTTACTGATCTTTGAAGGAACGATGGTTAAGGAGTCGTAGTGGAATATTCAATAGAGATAAATCCATCTAAGGCTTCATCTAACATATTGAAGTCATCACAACTAAATGGCTCATCATATGCATTAAAGTCTTGTACAAAGAAATTAGACATTTCCACATAATCTAATTTATCTAAGACTTAATGCAAAACAAGATATAACAAATTTTGAAAATAAAAAACTAAGATCTCTATGCTAGTAACAAAATCTCAATTTATGCTCTTTCAATGTAAAGATAGATATGTCATTTAAAATACAATGCATACACTATGAATGAAAGGAAATTGCAATGTAAATATGATTTAGAACAGCAAATGCAATTAGATCTAATGTTTAAGGATGAAAATTCTTTAAACATTGGTTCACCAAAATGTTTAGTGTGAAAAAGGAGAAGAATGATTAGCATGCTCAACTAGGTCAAACCTCCCTTTTTATACACTAACATTCAGAATATGAACCAAGCTCAACTACTATAGAAGGGTCAAGCTACATGTATCCTATTCCTCTATTATTGTATATGAAAATATGTCTGAACTAGGCTTTTGCAAACCATAACCAGCTAAATCAAGCCAAACGCTAATTATAAAACTTGTTTAGACAGATGGATTTTGGAAGCACAAAATGATAGAGTGAGTATACAAAATCAGATATGAGATATCATAGTCTGTGCACCTAAATTTTGAGGGCTTAGAAGACTTGGATGCCATCAAAATCATCCTATAAGTTTTCATATCACAAAACTTTATGAACCAGGTCTCTGACCCTCTGTTGAAGGTTCTAAATCCTAGATCTGAGGTCTTGATAGACTTGGGCGCCCTCAAAATCATCCCTACACTTATTTGAAGATGAATCTGTAACTTCTATAGTAATTGTGACTGTAATACTTGTTTTCTCTTCGTTCCTTTCCGTCGGATCTTCCCGAATCTGACCTGCACAAATAAAAGAAGGAAAAGGTATGTTGTGGCTATCTAGGAGTTTTCCTCGGTCAAACTCCATCTTTGGTATTTCTACCTCAACAATAGCCAATGTCAAAATATGTAGATGTGTGTGCTCATAAACCATAAGTGTAAGCATAAACAAATGCAAGATCCTAAATGACGCGACCGTAAAGGAATAGATTCACACAATGTTTCACTCAAGGAAACAACTTCACCTCAAGGAGATGATAACAATGAAGACTTGTAGAACAAGAAAGCAAGGCAACCATATCTGCACAGGATTCTAAAACTCAAGTTGGGAGCTTCAACCCTTCTTTCTATCATACAAAAGGCTTCACAAACCCTAGGAAGAGAAAGATAGACTTAAGATCTTGATTCCTAATCTTCACAACATATCTCCAAGATAGAAAAGATCAAAATCCTCAATGAGCTTCAACACTTTACAGACCTTCAATAACACTTGTAGCAAAATTTTGGCATAAAAAGCTTGCATCATAGTTGTGTGTGATAAAATGATTTTGATTTCTCTTTAAATATCCAACCTTAGAAATGAAATAAATCAAAATTAAAGGCTGACATCATGCAGGAAAGAAATTTTGAATTCAGAAACACAAAGCACACGACAAAAGCTAACACCAAAATTAAATTTGTAATCCCAAGATTTAGGGTAGGACTAGGGCGTGGGCACCCAAGTCCTGCACCCAAATTTATCTTTGGATTATGCTTGAGGGTGTCTTAAATCCCTAGAATCCATAGTTTCTTTCTAGGTTTTGTCAGTAATTACTCTGAAATGTGACATTTCTTTGAAGGGATATACATCAATTAAGCTTTAGATAGGTCCAACAATGAAAGGAGTTGAGGGACACTAAAAGGTAGGAGATAAAGATAGTGAAATTGTTCTAATCCAAGCAGGAGCACAATTTACAACATAACAAATGGTAAAGTTGACTCAGTATAAATAATTTCTTCAATATTTACTTGAGATAGGATAGATGGTGTACCTTTAATTAGAGATGGAAAAGATGAAAAGCCTTGAATTTGAGATGGAGAAGATGGTGTACCTTCAACTTGACATGTGAATGATGGCATACCTCCAACTTGAGAAGAGAATGATGATGTACCTTCAACTTGACCTATGAAAGATGGAGTGCCTCCAACTTGACAAGAGAATGATGATGTACCTTCAACTTGACATGTGAAATATGGAGTGCCTCCAACTTCGAGATTCAATTTCCTCGTTGAACGGAGGTTTTGCATTCGTTGCCTTTGTGCCGCCAATTCCATCTCTCTTATCTTGATTAGATAATTCATATTCCTTTTGAATTGGAAATGGTGTATGTCTTCTTCTAGGGTTGATAATTTCCTACTTTTGTGAAGTTGCCTCATTCCTTCTCTTTTCTTCGCATTCTTAGCTTCATGCTCTTTTGGTGTTAGAGTCTTTGCTCATTTCATTGGCATGATGATGATTTCTATATGCATCATGAATATTACATAGATAAATTAGTCCATCTTGGTACAATAGAATAAAGTAATCTCATACAAAAATCTCAAAATAATCATATAATTAAAGTGAATAAATGATTATAAATCTGAAAATTTATAGTTTCCTAGGGTGGTCCAACCTAAAACATAGAGATCGCACACATGTCATATACTAGCAATTTTTTACAAATCAAGATTAAGCTAGGATAACATTCGAATTACAAGTCAAGATGACATATCATACCATTCTTTCTTCATGGAGTAACTAACATTCATCATTTAGATGATATTTAAGAACGTATCATAGCAGTACAAAGGAACTTTTCCAACACTTACAATGTCTTTTATCTCTCTATATGTAGAAATCAACTTTTCCATACTAAGTTTTTAGCATTACATCAATGGCCAAGATTAATTTGATCCTAAGGCTTAGATTTAGTCCTATGATCTCAAGTCAAACTCATTTCATTTTGGCTACAAGAGTTCTCCATCATTGGAATAAGGGTATCTTAGGATATGATCAACATTTACAAATGGTGGTAAGCACAATCTCTAGGTTAATTTCACATTTTCTTGACATATCTTCTCAAACATGCTTGTCTCCTTCACCTAGGTGAATTGGGAATGCAATTTCCAAGGTAACAACTTTAGTTGACAAGCATAAATTGTTCTATAAGGATCTTTAAATCATGTAGTATTCCTTCTCTTATCATAAATCTTCAATAGAAAGGCAACTTCCTTATAGCAATAGAATAATTCTCTACCTTTTTTACCTTCTTTTATTCTCATATTTATAGATAAAATTATATGGAGCTTGGTTTTTTTAGAACAACAATAAATTAGGTCATCAAATCAGTAATTTGTTTTTTGTTCATCTCATTCTCTTAGCCAACATTTTACTTGATCTTGTCTTAGGTTCTCTTTTATTACTTTCTTCATCTATCATATTCTTGTTAAAATAGTGTATGTAGAGAAACAAATCATGTCTCTAGATCAACATTTTTTCTTGATTATCCACCTTTCTATTGAAACCACAAGACAAAGTATCAAACTATTTTAAAGGACCACAAACTACCTCCTACTAGTTAGAAAAAAATTGAGATAAATGAAAAATGAAACACAAAGATTTTAATCAAGATCAATGAAAGATCTAAAAACATGACAAGTTAGATTAAATATGCATCATATTCATTCCTATTTAGGACAAATCCCTTCTCTAATCCTTCTCCCATTCCTAGTCAAATTGGTTGTGAAATTATAATCAAGTGTCAAATTTAGTTTCTTTTTGCAACTTCACCAAATTTGGTGTCCTTTTGATCTTGACTACTACTTCATGATGCATGACTCTTTCATTTCATGAAAAGTCTATGCACCCACCAATATCAATAGTATATCTTCCTTAACCATCTAATAACTCCTTTACAAGTCATTATCTATTCAAGGCAACCTCATTGTGATTATAATTATCCTAATAACTATGCCAATGACATGTATGGTTATCTTTTAGTTGACCTATTTGGCCATCTAGTGTCCATAGCAATCTTCCCTACCATATGAATATCCTTTCAAGACCACCTCTATGTTTATATAGTATCATGGATACCTTTTTACATGGATTTGAGATTATTTGACTTATGATTTAGTCTTGATTGTCACCTTGTGTATCAGTTGCTATCCTATACGTGGGTGAGAGGTCATATCCATTCCTAGGGTTGCATGATAGCTATCGCGGTATAATAGTCTTTAGGTTGATATGATAGCTCTTGCAAGTGAGTATGCTCAAGTGACAATCCTTAGCTTGATTTTAGCATGATGATAATTCTTTGACTAACATGATTTCCTTTAATATCCTTCTAATTGTTTAGGTTAGTGTTTGAATTAGGATAATAGCAACATGATTACACATATACTCCATAGTGAAAGTGTTTCCATGACCTTTCTCTAGTTTAGGATTATCCTTCAATGTTGATAAGACTCCATTTATAAATATATACCAAGACTATCTTGATGATTTCCTTCCCATGGTGATATGGATTATTATCTCAAATAAATATAAATTTTCACTTTGTCATGATAATAATTTGTCAAAATGATAATCCTCTCACTTCCCTCATGATTGTCCTATAACAAGAGAGTTCATGCTAACATAATCATAAAGTGAAGTAAACAAATACATAAAGAACATACCTTAGATTTTGAGATTCGCATTGTCCAATCCTCAAAAATTTGAGCTTTTTGGCAAGTTCCTTTGTATTCAATGTTGAATTCTATATAACTCTAATAGGATTAGTCAAATTTATGAAAAAAAATTCTATATCATCAAATTCAATCTAAATACAAATCTAACTCTAATGTTGAATTCTATATAACTCTAAGAGAGAGAGAGAGGGGAGGGAGGTAGATAGGTGAAAGAGAGAGGGTAGGAGGTAAAGAGGGGAGAGAGGGATACAGAGATGGAGACGGAGGAGGTAGAGAGGTGAGAGAGAGACAGAGGGTAGGAGGTAGAGAGGGGAGGGAAGTAGAGAGTGAGAGAGAGAGAGGGTAGGAGGTAAAGAGGTGAGAGAGAGAGACAGAGACAGAGAGACAGAGACAGAGACAGATGAGGGGAGCGAGAGAGAGAATAATAGATATAGGGGTAAGGAGGGAGGGAGAGGTAGAGAGGGAGAGACCTAGAGTGGGCACAGAGAGAGGTGAGTGAGAGAGAGAGAGAAGAGAGGGAAGGATCGATAAAGAGTGGGAGAGAGAAGGTAAGGGTGAGATTATTTTATTTCACAATAATGTGAGTGCGTTAAAATAGGCTCGTGTTATGGGAATGCATGCACATAACGTGAGTGTGTTATAATGTGCTTGCATTATTGTTTGTTTTGGTAATTTCCAAGCCTTTGGCTTGGATTTTCCTTGGGCTTCCAACCCAAAGGCTTGGACTGAGTTTTGAATGTCCAAAGACATGTTTTTACAGATTATAAATAAATTTACATAATCTTGAGCATGCTCCCCATCAGGTTTGCACTTGTTTCAATGACAAGTCAAAAAAATACCATGATAATGTTAAGCTCTCTCTTAGCTTTCTAACCATATAATGTTTTTCATATTTTGAGTATGTTAAGGTTTTCATCTTTAATTTCTTTTGTTAGTGTATCCATTTTTGTCAAAAACCAGTATGTGGTATTTTTGACTTTTTTTTTAACCATTCATTGAAATTTCAAATAAATTACATTTTTAGAAACTAGACTCTATTCTACACGTATTCAAAAAAATTGGATTTTCGATTAGTTTTCAAAGAATTTAGGGGGGAGCATGCTCAATTTTCTATTTTTTGGGATGTGTTCACTTTGAAAATTAGTAAAAAATTAATTATTCCTGAAAAAATCATCACAAAAATTAGGGATAAACTAAATGGTGTTAACTAATTTCTCACCAAAGAGATATTTGAAATACTAAAAAAAAGTTAACATTTTAGGGGGGCCACGCCAGATACTATGTTTTGTTTTTTTGAAAAAATAGGACCAATTTGTGTGGCCCCCATTTTTGAACCCCTTAATCTCAACCATTTAAAAAAAAATTAGTAGTTTAGAAACTAGATTCTGAGCACTACGACTCTTGTTTTTGTTGCATCTTCAAATTTTGAGTGTAACTATCTTCAAGTTCTCATCCAACATTAGTATTTCATGATTTTAGAAAAAAGAAGAAAAAAGTGGCCACTTAAGACTCCCTTTTGGTCCCCCATCTTTGTGCACTTACCCTATTATATAATCATAGGTTTTTAAACATTCAAGAATCAAAAAGTCATAGAGAAATCTAATGCTCTTATAATCTTCACTGTATCAAGTTTCTTGATCACCCATTATGAGTCATTTTTTAGATGTTCTTTGGTTTGGTTTTATTAATATTTCAATTGTTAACAAACATCTAATGTTCCTTGGTTGTATCATAGTGGAGTTAATTTGGTACAATATGATCCATGTATCTAAGGATCCATAATTTAGAGGACCTATCTTATGGTGTGGTACATTTAATGGAAGCTAAATTTAACTATATAATAGGATGGTATGAAATAACCAAACTAAGATTTAAGCAAACACATATATATTACTCATAACTAATCATGTTTTCATATTAGTTTTTTTTCCTATAATTTTAAAGCCTAAACTTTTGTAATTTTTTGAGATTGTCATAGATTTTTTCTCTTGTTCTTTTAGGTATAAATGATGACTTAAGTTTACACGTGTTCATGAGTTGTATGTTGAAAATATAAAAGGATGACTTACATGATCTCCCCATTACATTAAAAATTAAAGGGTTGGTTTAATGGAGATTCATGATAGAAATTTGAAAAGGGATCAATGTAGCCTTAAAACAAATAATATGCTTATTTATATTTATATTATTTGATTTCTTGCACATAATATCCATAATATACACCTTTGTAAGATTTGACTGAAAAGCCACCCAAGAATGCAAATGAATGAAGGAAATTAAAATAGAAATCAGATATGAGCCAAATAAACTGTAATCAACTTAAGAGAATGCAAAGAATACAATGAAAATGAGATGCTCATATGAGAGAAAGAGGTGGATATATATAGGATATTCCACCCAAGAGACTAAAAACAGAACCAATATAGGATAAAGTGAAAAAGTCCCTAAGTAAACTTAACCTAGTGTGAAGAGAGCTAAGCAGAGAACTAGCTAAGAAAGAAGTAGATAGAAAAGGAACCCTATTCACACTAACACCATCCCTTAAGTGAAAATTAGGGGTAAATGTAGACAAAGATGCAAATATGGGTCCTAGCAACTAGGCCTGATAAGGTACCCATGTACAAAAAATCCACTCAGACAAATAAGGAAGGAGAAAAGCCAATGGAAAAAAACTCCCCCATGAGAGCCGGATAAAGCAGGAAGGGCTATGTGACCCCCCCAAAAGAGATGTCCCACACCCCCAAGAGAGACTGAAGATGGACATACTTTCGGTGAAGGGTTTGGTGAAGATAAATGCAATTTCCTCTGCTATAGGATAGTACCACAAATCGATGACCTGCACCTGAAGCAGCTCTTGGAGAAAATGCATGTGGATCTCAGTGTGTTTGGTCCATTGACGATGAATTGGGTTCTTCAAGATATGGATGGTACTCTAGTTATCACAGTAGATACCTGATGGATTCTGAAAAGTGATGCCAAGTTCAGTGAGGATATTCTTGTTTAGTCAATGAAAAGAGGGTGATGATTTTTATTTTGGCTTGAGGGTTTGATGGGTTTCGATCCTCCCTTCACCACAAACATTCAAGGACATATCAACCGAGTTGAATCTCTACTAAGAGAGAGCATTCACCTAACAAGTTGGGCTATCACTTGGAATGATGCAGAAGCTTATATGTTATCAATCAATATCTCTATTTAATGCTCAAATACTCTTAAAACCCTAATAATGTAAAAAAGTGAATAAGCTGGTAAATTCTAATAAATGTTTACAAATTAAGAAAAAGGACAAAGATTAATAACTGACCATTTTTTGAAGTTTAGAATTCAGAATATTCAAGGACAATGCCCCGAGCGCCCAAGTTCAAGGCACTATTTTCTTCGCGGAATGCAAAACTCCTTCCGACACTGATAATCATTGTTCTGACTATTTTTGTCACCCAAAATGCGGAGGACACTGCCCCGAGCACCCAAGTCCAAGGCAGGATGATTCTTGGGATGTAGAAGCTCCTTTAGATGAAAATTGTCCTTGTAACTCTGATTCTCATCTTTGAAACCCCGGAGGACATTGCCCTAGGAACCCATGTCCCAAAAAAGCTTTGTTTCACTCCTTTCTTTCAGATCCTAAATCCTTGTCATCTACAACCTTCCTCTACAACTCCACTCCATGAAACCCGGTACCTGTAACTTGCAATCACAAAGGAGTGTGGTTGGGGGTTGTGGTGTTTAGAGGCTTGCCTCAGTCAAGCCCCAGAGAGACATTCAAGTCTTTTGAACACCGTTTTCAGATAAGAGTGTGTATCCATGCAGGATAGAGGCAAAATCCAAATGATAAATGATAGAAAATATAATAGATGTCACCTTGAAGTGTAGATCTCACATAAATTAAGGCTCTTCAATCACATGAGAAGATGAATTCAAATATGCAATCACAAACACAATAACAATGCTCTACTCTACAAAAATAAATATCATGGATGCTCAAAAATCACAAGTATGCCTAAAGTTCGCAATCATCTTCTAGTTTACAAATGAAAACCTAAACATGCTTATATATGCAACTACAAACATTCCCGCTAAGAATTTTGTAATTCAAACTTTTGGTGTCGGCATAGGACCTAACAACCGTCATATAGCCAACACTTCAAATTAGGGCCTCACCCAAAATAGGGCAGGACTAGGGTGCAAGCGCCTAAGTCCACCCTCCCAATTTTGGTCAGGGGCCATCAAAATAGCACCCCCTAGGTCCTATTTGCCACAAGACTTCAAGATTTTCTCATCGGGATTCAAAATTAACACACAAGATGCTCTAAATGCACTTTAAGGACCCGGGAGCTAAACCTTAAGAGGGAAAAGCCCCCAAGGGGACATTTTCTGACAACATTTAGCTTCCACTTTAATGTATGTATGAATGCAAAGCCCATACATGCATTAAATTACTGTCAACAAACACAAAAAACATGCCAAGCATAGTGAAGACACGCCAAACACACTGAAGACAGTAATAGGCACATAAAACACAGAGAAGACAGTTATAGTCACGCAAAACATGGAGAAGATAGCATTGAAGACACACAAAACATAGTGAATACAATGAATGTAGTGATTATTCTTTTTCCATTTTTTCATTTTTTCATATATAAAAGCAAATGCAAGTACAAGGAAAGTAAACACACAACCCAAATGTAGGAGGGGCTCATCGCCACCAGTCTTGAGACTGCATAAGGGGCAACAGACACATAATACAAATCTCAAAGTGTAGAAGGAGTTCATTGCCACCAGTCTTGAAACTACACTCGAGAAAAAACATGCCATACAAATCCCAAAGCATAGGAGGAGCTCATCGCCACTGGTCTTGAAACTATGCTTGGGAACAAACACGCCATACACACACACATGGAAGACATGGAGAAAACATGGAAAACAAGCAATGGAAGAAACATATTGCTAGGTTTGCTACCATCTCAGGCACATTATAGGTATACACCAATGATTGGGATTCGCCACAACAATTGTCGAAGACACGCTTAAGGGTAGGATAGTCTCAAATCCAGCCCGCCTGCTTGGCAGACTTTTAGAAAATGATAGGATGTGCAATCTCCTCAAGAAATACACCATCCCCGCCTCTGCAAAAGGCATAAAATAAAAAGGATATGTGTGATATCCCACCTCCGTAGAGGGCTTTAATGATTGCAATATAAAATAAAGATGCGCACTTGCTCAGAGATACAATAGCTCACCTCCGTAGAGGGCTTATAAGCATGCTTCATTAGCAACCAAAATCATTAGATAGCTTACCTTATATATGCCCCCACCTTAAGGTGGTTGATATCATGTGCCGATATCAAGCACGTTAAGGTAGAAAGAAAACACGCAAGAGAACACGAGCTCTTGCAAAGCCCATGCCCCCCAGAGGTGACATGTACTTTATGGTCACCAAATGTTCCCACAAACACACAATTTCCTACAAGAAAAAGTGTTAGCAACCATATAATCATGATAAATAGCAATGCATGTAATTGTTCACATAAAGAGCCAAGCAAGGTGAGATCCAAGATAAACAAAGTGCATGGAGCAGCAATATTGTTATGTTTTCTAAGTGTGATAAGACAACATCAAAATATCACACGGAGTGATTCTACTAGCCAAGCATTGAATAATATATATCAAACCCGTCATCATGTATGGACTAGGTCCATTTTTTTTATTTCTCGCTGAAGGCACACTAGGTCCGTATCAGTATTATATGTTTTTCATCATCCGCCAGCTAGATAGAACCACTAGAAGAAGGTAAACAATAAATTGAGAGAGGAGAAACAAGTGTCCTAGGGACAGTCACGTAGTAGAGTGCCCCCAAGTCACCAACCACAATGCTATGTCCACCAAACACAACACACAACAATGAAAATAGAGGAGAAGTAATATAGAAGAATGATGATACAAATAGAAGAAGGGTCACAATATAGGTGGTCTCCCGGTATCCTTGACCTTACAAGAGAATCAAGGGTCATCCTAGGAGGCCTAAACAACACATAACACATCACGAGGGAAACACAACATGGAGGTAAAGGGTTAGAAATACTTACCTGCGAGAGGCTCACACTAGAGGTTATCGACAATCAAGTCATCCTTTTCCCAATCTTGAATGCTATAGGAAAGAGGTGTGTAAGGTACCACAGCCCAACTTTTGTTATTGTTTTCAAATTGTTCAGTGTTAAGTTCATCTAGGTTTGATTCAATGTTAGGTGGAACGTTTTCTTGTTGAGTTGCATTTCATTGGGCAAAAGCTTGTCTTCTCTTACTCCTTTCTCTTGCTTGTCTATTCCTTCTTGTCTTATTGTTTATCTCTTCAAAGGTAGTGTTGTGTTTTTCCATAGGAGTTTGTACATTAGAGTAGGAAGCACCATGTTCAAATTTCATTGGTCTCGATGAAATGTTTTGTTGTCGATGAACACCTCCCAATCCTTGTAAGGATGTCAGGGGAGGAACCTCAGCATAAATACCATCTCTCTGTGGATGAGGTGAGTTATGAAACTTTTCCTTATCCACTTCTATCATGCCAATTATTTCATCATAGTCATAATAGTCTTGTTTTATTGTTATGTCATTTTGTCATTTTCCTTTTTCTCTAAGGGGATCTTCAAATGCATGTTGTGCTTCTCTTATTATTTGTAAAGGAGGCATGGCCAATCTAGCTAGTTGTTTTGCTTTGTTTCATCTGTAGTCTAGGAAAGATTGGTCTCTTTGTGGCTCAGGGTCTCTATCAGGTTGCGGCCAAAAGTAATCAAGAGTGAAGTTCTTGTCCTTAGCTGGAGGTTGATATGAATTATAGTAGATAGTACGTATTTCTCCATGCAAAGGGAATTTTAGGCATTTGTGAATAGTTGATGGGATGACATTCATAGCCTTAAGCCAAGGATGTCCTAGTTTTACACAGAAGAGGTCAGATAAGGGGGTAACATCAAATAACTGATCCATAGCTTTATCATATACTGAGACCAATAAGGTTATCTTCCCAAATGTATTCATTAAAGCTATGTTATGTGTTTTAATTCTCAAATCTGATGATTCATAAGAATCTTGTGCCAAATCATGTTTAAGAAGGAAATATTATATAACCACATTATTCATGCAATTAGGGTCTACAAGTATTTCATGCATAGGTCTTTCCATTATGTTCACTGTAATGTAAAGAGGCCCTTCAGTATCTACCATTTTTTTGTCATGAGGTGTAAATGTTATTTCAAGTTCAGGGGCTCTTCTTTTCAAATAAGGCCTAGGAAAAAGCCTAGCATTATTGTTATATTGAGAAGCCATGTAAATGTTTTCAAATTAATTCCAAATCAGATTTTAAATATTTTCAACACTTATGCAAGAAACAAGTGCAAAAATATGTATGAATATGACCTAAAATGCTTGATTTTTCAACTTTTTTCAATGCAAATGAGTGAAAGAAGAGGTGTTGTGAGGAATTTAAAGAGGGGCAGAAAATAATATGCCTAATAACAGTCTCATGATGCATAAATATCTTTCACAACATGCCTTTAATGCAATTCTAGAGTGATGACAAGTCAAAACCTAGTGAAAATACACCTAAACTGTGCAATTTTTCACCAATTTTCAATGTACAAACCTAATGGAAAGGGTGTTGTAAGGAATTTGAGGAGGGGAAGAAGATAATAAACCTAATATAAGTCAAATAATACAGAAAAATCCTTCACAACATGCCTATAATACAGATTTAGAATGATGACAAGTCAAAACCTAGTGAAAATACACCTAAACTATGCAAATTTTCACCAATTTTCAATGTAGAAGCCTAATATAAAGGGTGTTTTAAGTATTTTTAGGAGTGGAAGCAGATAATAACCCTGATACCAGTCAAATAAAGCAGCAAAATCCTTTCCAACATGCCTATAATGCAATTCTAGAGAGACGATAAGGCCAAATCTAGTGAAAATGCAAGGTTTTCAAACCCTAGACATGAAATTTTGCAAGAAAGACAATATGAAGCAACATTTAAATTAGAAATAATACCTAAATGAGTGTTTACAACAGTAGTAAAATCTGAAACAAGATTTTAACTACAAACCCTAGCTAATGCAAAACTAGGTTTTTATGAAAAATACACAATTTCAAGCAATTTTCACCAATTTGAGGATGAAAATGCAATGCAAATGAATTATTAATGATCAATTTATGTAATTTAAATCATATCCAATGAAAATAATAGAAACTAAATGCCATTTAATTCAAATTATACCAAAATGCAAGCCTAAGATGCCAATTTTTTTCAAAGTTTTCATTTTTTTGTAATTTTTCAAATGCAATAGAATGAATGAATACAAATCTATCACACAACACTCAATAAGGTGCCCAAACTTCAAAAACATGGGTAAACCAAAATATTTAGTCAGTGAAAAGAGGGTGATGATTTTTGTTTTGGTTTGACAGTTTGATGAGTTTAGTTCCTCCCTTCACCACAAACATTCAAGGACATATCAACCCAGTTGAATCTCTACTAAGTGAGAGCATTCACCTAAAAGGTTGGGTTGTCACTTGGAATGATGTGTAAGCTTAAATGTTATCAATCAATATCTCTATTTAATGCTCAAATACTCTTAAAACCCTAATTATGTAAAACAGTGAATAAGCTGGTAAATTCTAATAAATGTTTACAAATTAAGGAAAAGGACAAAGATTAATAACTGACCATTTTTTTAAGTTTAGAATTCAGAATATTCAAGGACAATTCCCCAGGTGCCCAAGTCCAAGGCACTATTTTCTTTGTGGAATGCAGAACTCCTTCTGGCACTGATAATCATTGTTCTGACTATTTTTGTCACCCGAAATGCGGAAGACATTGTCCCGGGCGCCCAAGTCCAAGGCAGGTTGATTCTTAGGAAGTAGAAGCTCCTTCAAATGCAGAATGTCCTTGTAACTTTGATTTCCATCTCTAAAACTCTGGAAGACATTGCCCTAGGCACCCATGTCCTGAAAAAGCTCTGTTTCACTTCTTTCTTTCAAATCCTGAATCTTTGTTGTCTACAACATTCCTCTGCAACTCTACTCTATGAAACTCAGTACCTGTAACTTGCAATCACAAAGGAGTGTGGTTGGGGGTTGTGGTGTTTAGAGGCTTGCCTCAGTCAAGCCCCGAAGAAACATTCAAGTCTTCCAAACACCATTGTCAGATAAGAGTGTGTATCCCTATGGGATAGAGGCAAAATCTAAATGATAAATGATAGAAAACACAATAGATGACACCTTGAAGTGTAGATCTCACATAAATGAAGGCTCTTCAATCACATGAGAAGTTGAAGTCAAATCTGCAATCACAAACACAATAACAATGCTCTACTCTGCAATAATGAATATCATGGATGCTCAAAAATCACAAGTATGCCTAAAGTTCGCAATCATCTTCTAGTTTACAAATTAAAACCTAAACATTCTTATATATGCAACTACAAACATTCCCACAAAGAATTTTGTAATTCAAACTTTTGGTGTCAGCATAGGACCTAACAACCATCATATAATCGACACTTCAAATTAGGGCCTAACCCAAAATAGAGCAGGACTAGGGTGTGAGTGCCCCCCAAGTCCACCCTCCCAATTTTGGTTAGGGGTCATCAAAATAGCACCCCCTAGGTCCTATTTTCCATAAGACTTTGGGGTTTTCTCATCGGGATTCAAAATTAACACACAAGATGCTCTAAATGCACTTTAAGGACCTAGGAGTTGAACCTTAAGAGGGAAAATCCCCCAAGGGGACATTTTCTAACATAATGATTCTAAATCCAAATAGCCTTAGTAGTGGCACTGAAAGCCCCCTGATACTCAGCCTCATTCGATGAAAGAACAATTGCATGTTGCTTCTTCCTCTACCAACAAATGGGACCAAAACCAAGGTGAAATTTGTAGCCAAATGTGGACTTGCGATCATCAAGATCACCAACCCAATTAGAATATGTGTATCCAACCAAGTCTAAACTTGTGTCTGCTACATAGTGAATCTCATACCTATGAGTGCCTTATATGTAGTGCAAGATTCATTTGGTATCCTTCTAATGAAGCTCATGTTTCATCATGAAGCATGAAACAATTCCAATTGCAAATGAAATGTTGGGGCAAGTATGAGTCAGGTAGATGAGGCTATCGATAAGATAATGATGCAAAGTGGCATCAACCAGTGGTGTGGAACACTTTGCTTCAATCTTGACTCCTGAAAGAAAGGGAGTCAGTGCAGGATTACAATCAACAATGTGAAAACTAGCTAGAAGATCAAGAGCATACTTGGGTTGCACAAGAGACATCCCAGAAGAGGACCGAGTGATCACAATCCTAATAAAATAGTGCAAGAGACCCAAGTTAGTCATGGAAAACCTATCGTGCAAAGGCACACAGTAGTCTTGACACTCACAATGATGGATGAACTACTCCCAATGACAATCAAGTCATCAACATAGAGATCCAAGAAAAGAAGAGCATCCTCATGTCTCAGAATGTAGACATTCAGATCTGAGTGGCATCTAGAGAACCCAACTAAGAGAATAAATGAGTCCATCTTGGCATATCAAGTCCATGGGGCCTGTTTGAGGCCATAGAGAGACTTTCACAACTTGCAAACCAGTGAAGAATCCTGAATAAATCCCTATGGCTACTCCATGTAAATTTTCTCATGTAGATTCCCATGAAGAAATGTGCTCTTCACGTCCATCTGATGTAAAGACCAACCTTGAGATGTAACAATAGCAAGAAGCAGGTGAATGGAGTTCATCTTGGTGATGGGGGAAAAGGTCTCAGTGTAGTCAACACCAGGAACCTGAGAGAAACCTTTAGCCACAAGCCATATTTTGAGCTTGTCAATTGATCCCATGGTTTGTTCCATTTTTCTTCCCTTAGGAAGTGGAACAAGATCCCATGGTTTGTTCCAAATCAAGGAGTTGTACTCTTCCTCTATTGTTGAATCCCACTTAGAAATACTTGATGCTTCATGAAATTGTTTTGGATCTAAAGCTATGGCAATGTAGGAATTTAGAATATCCTAATGTTGTGATCAAGTCCTCTGAGTATCTGAAGGATCTCCAACAAGATTTCCTACAAACTCAAGTGCTTGATGAGCCTAGAGAGGCATGGTAGGGGATGGAGGAGGAGAATCCTCATCCTCAAAATCTAAACTCTGCAAAGAGGGGGATGAAACCTCATGATCAACTCTGCGAGTAGAGGCAACAGGAGGAAAATCATTTTAGTCACTATCTATACCTACGATGGAGGAAGGAAGAAGAGAGGAAAATCTACGAGAATTTTCCTTGAATTGCACACTTCACTCAATGAAGAGCTCATGTGTCTCGGGATCCTAAAGTTGATATCCTTTTACACCATATGGGTAACCAACAAAGATAATAGGTTGAATGTGAGATTCCAGGGCCTTGCACTTCTCTGAAGGAATGTGAGCCCATGTTGGAGATCCAAAAACTTTGAAGTTCCACACAACAGGTTTCCTGTCACACCAAACTTTAAAGGGAGTGATGTCCTTCAATGCCTTATGTGGAACTCTGTTCTGGATGTGAGAAGCATAGTTGATATCTTTTTCCTAATATTCAAGTGCTAGGGAGCATGTGTGGATCATGCAGCTATCCATCTCCTTCAGGGACCTATTTTTCCTCTCAGCCACACCATTCTACTAAGGTGTATAGGTGACAGTATGTTGAAGATCTATCCCTTCAAGTGTGAAAAATTGTTCAGAGTGAAGGTTCACATATTCTCTGCCATTGTCAATGTAGATAATCTTGTCAACCTTCCCAGATTGTTTCTCAGCATGAACCTTGAACTCCTAAAATCTATCAAAATCTTCACCTTTCTACCAAAGAAGGTAGACCTAGGTGTATATGGAAATGTCATTAATAAAGGTGAAAAAGTAGAAAGCCTTGTTGAAATACAAGGATGGAAATGGACCCCCACATCACTATGAACCAACTCAACGACTTTTGAAGCCCTCCAAGCCTTCCCTTTATCAAACTCATCCTCAAGATGTTTTTCCAAGGCACATCCTAAACAAACTCCATCTGAGAAACCAATCTTAGGAAGACTTGTGACCATATCCTACTTGCTGAGCTGTTGAAGATAGCAGAAGTTGAGATGGTCAAACCTCTCATGCCATAGCTTTCTCATAGAATCTAAATGGGTGAGAAAAGTAGTAGAATGTGAATCAAGTACAAAGTGAGAGAAAGCATACAGTTGAGACTCGTGATCAACCTTACCAACTACAAGAAGTACATTATCTTCAAGATTCCTGATGGTGACAGAATTGGTAGTGAACTCAACTTTTCTACCATTCTAAGAAATCTAATAGATAGCTATAAGGTTGGATGATATATTAGGCACATAGAGGACATCCTCAAATGTACCAGTTCTAGCATCAACAAAACCTTTCTCAATGACTTTGACAAGAGATTCATCCCCAATGAGAATGTGGGGCACCGAACAAGGCTCCAACAAAGAAAAATGTTCTCTGATACAACCCATGTGATGTGAAGCAACCGAGTCAAGAATCCATTGTTGAGAAGAATCTGTAATAGCAACAAGTGCAGTTGCTTTCCCTTTTCTTGATTTGGAAGGAGTTGGGGATTATTGTGAAGAAGGTAGATTAATGTTGTTATTTTTTAGAAGATGCTTCAACTCATCGATTTGCTTCTTGTGACAAGAGTGTTCCTCATGACCAACTTTGTTGCAGTAACAACAAGTTGGTATTTCCTTCTTCTAATAGTTCCCCTTTGAAGAAGAGGAAGTGGAGTCTACTTTTGGGGCAGACAATGACTATGCTTGATCCTTTTGTGACTTTTTCTTGGACTTCTTTTGTTTCTTGTCAAGTTTCCCTAACTCTTTCTGTCCTTTTGACTGACTGGCTAACAAAGCCTAAGAGTGAGATGGCTTCAATAGACCCATGGAAAGAAGCTTGCCTTGTTCTTGCATCAACAATATAGAAATTGAAGCAAAAGAAGGCATTGTATAAGCAAATCCTATAGTCAATCTATGAGTATGAAAACTGGAAACAAAAGTAGCATATTCAAGTCCAAGTTTGTTAAGAGTACTCAAGACAAGTTGAATTTCATTTTTCACTATGCCACATGCTTTACATTGTGTTATCAAATCATTAACTTTTATTACAAAGTCTTGTATGTTGTCAAAATACTTGGGATCAAGTTCCATTAGATGATTATCAATTTGATATCCCCTAACTTCATCAGTTGTCCCATAGAAAGTTTTCAATTTGTCCCATACATCATGTGAATTATTACAACCATCAAGTTGAAACATTATATCAAGGGATACTAAACTCCTAAGAAAACCTAGAGATTTTGCTTGTTAAATCATCTAGAGAATTTTCTCCTTAGCATCTACGGCTTTAGTTGTCTTTTGTTCAACATAGGGTGTATAACCGTGTTGCATTAAGAAGTATTGAACATAATGAAGTGCTAACAAGGGAGTGAATCAACACACACTAAAACTTAAACAGATACTTACAGATAAAAATTGAATAACTTAGAGAATAGAAAGTAAATCATGCAACACAAGCATCAACACAAGAACACCATGATTTCTACGTGTAAAACCCAAAATAGGGAAAAACCACAGTGAGTGTTACCTCACAATATATTATGCTCACTGCAATAAGTATTACAACTTTGTTTTAGGGCTACATCCCAAGGAAGCTACTACTCTTTGAATACAACTTTTAGGGTCACTCCCAAGGAAGATACAACTCACTCCAGACTCATTGTCTTGATATAAGCATTACAGAGATAATGAATACATGAATTGTTGTATAGAAAACATCTAACTTATGTTGATATTGCAATCCTTATTTTCTTCTCAAATTCTTCTTTCAAACTAACTTTACACACTTCATACTTCACATATGAATCTGTCGCTCTCATCAATGTCACAAATGACTTTGGTCTCGTATAAATATCATCTGCAACACATCACAACATTGATTAGGTTAGCACCATGAAAATCTTTTAGATGAAACGTGTAACTTTTCAAAGGTCAACTTCAATACATACAATATGTCAAGGAAACTTGTTGCAGACCTCAAGACTTCATGAAAGGATTCAAGGAACATCACTTCACATCTTTCAAAGTCAAAACAATTGATCAGGATCCACCACATATAATAGAAACTAATTTGTCGTCTCAAACTATACAAACATTGCTAACTATTTATCTTCATACCACCGGGGAGAAGCCAAAGACATCATGTGGACCAAAAATTCAACATTGTACCACCTCAACATCATTCAACCACCTTTCTACTAAAGTATCAGATCAATCTATACATCCGCAAGACAAGAGATATGATGAACTGCTAGAAATAAAGTATTCCAGACTAACTGTGATACTCCACTATTTAGGATATGGCATTGTGGTACATCAAAAACCATAAAACCCTTAGAGATGAACTTAAACATTATTACATGCATATTCCTAGATCCGCACATCCTCATCTATCATTTCCACAGAAAAAACAAAAGCTAGACTAAGGTATACTAGAGTCTAGGGAACAAGGATATACAATTCTTCATTAACTGACTTACATATCTTGTGTGGTATCAGAAACAAGAGATATTTTCATGTGGTTCAATCATGAGGTATATTGGAGCATATAGAACCTCCACACAAACTTTTATGGCTGATCTATATGTATTTCATCTTCTACAAATACTCAAACATGTGTTCTGAGGCTTCCGAAACAGTCTGTATTACGTTTGTTACTTGAATGTTGACCTTGCAGACCACCATACCACTTGAAGCCTCAATATAGCATACCTTATACATCCCTGGTACTCTCCTCAAAACCACATGACCAAACAATTTCTTCCAAAGGAATGCGAAGCATTCCAATAGGTCTCCACCATTGCTTTGCCCTGTCTAAGTAGTAACCAATACTCTGTCACTTGTAACTTTTTCTGCTGAAGGTGTGATGACTTGAAATCTTGAATATATTATGTTAATATCAGGATAAACTTATCTTCTAAAATACAAGACTAAATCTTGCTCTACGAAGAAATGCAGACCATAACATTGTGACTCTACCTTAGGATATGCACTATGAATGCCCTAGTCAAATTTCTGCTACTTATTACTAAGAGCAGTAGTCCAAGATGATGACATATGCATGTAGGAATATAGGAAACATGTTAGGACATAAGTTTTTACCTCTGCATCATGCTTAGACACAAGACTGATCATTGCATCATACTTAAACAATTTTCTCTTCTTCCGGACTAGTTTCACTCCATCTGCTAAGTCTTCTAGACTGACTTCCTTAGACATGTTGACCCATTGACTTTAACTAAGTCAAACCATCTCCCTCAAATATTCCATTATCCATTAGTTTCTCCTTCTTCTCTACGCAACCTCTGTACAATTTTGTCCTTATATTTTCATATACTATGTTGACATCAATGACAACACATATTGCCAACAATCTCCCCCTTTGTCATTGATGGCAACATATACTCCCCCTTAGATATATATTTCTCTCTCCCCCTTTGATATCAAGGACAAAGGGCCTGATATACTCTTCTTATATCAATTCAAAAACTATAAAGACTCCCCCTTACAAAATGATTTCTACAAATTGTACTCCCCTAAGATAGAGATACCTCAAAAATAGATGCTATGTATCTAACATGACACTATTGTCCTCTGCAAGACTATAAACATCAAAATTTGTCTTATTTATCTTACTCTTTAACTCATTTAGAAGGTATAATGGCTTTGTAAATTACCTTGAGTTGTGTAAGAGTGGATGTCCAGTTGGCACTTTCTAAGGCAAGCATATGATTTTGGGATTCACATTGTATGCATAGTTCTTCAGCTTCTTCTACAGTACTTGGAGTTTTCATCTTTTGATCAACCTTTTCTACTTCCCCTAGCAAACCAAACAATGAAGAAAGTCTTAGATTTACTACCTCCCTCAATTGACCAAATTGTTTCTTCAAGTTTTCTCTTTGGTCCTGTAGTTGAGACAACTGTGCATGAAGATTTTTCAATTGAGCTCTTCTTTCTCCATCTTTGTTCTTAGACAAATCATACACACTGACCATCTGAATGATTTGTAACTCAATGGTATTCATTTGAGCTTTGATGGTCTTTGTAGATCTTGGCCATTTTAGGCAGAACGGGTATAAGGTTGTGGCCTCATCAATGCAATCTTTAAACTTCTTCAAATTTTCTTTAAGTTTATTATGTGTCTTAGCACATTTATCAATCATCTCAGCCATCATCTTATCATTTATTCTTTTTTTACCTCTTGTTCTACTTTCTACTCAATGTAGGAAGAATGGTCTTTGAAAGAATCCATTAATAACTTAAGCTTTTTCTCTGGAGGTATAGAGAGTCAATGATTATCTTTGGTAACCCTTCTTGAATTACCTTCACAGCATCCTCAACCACACTGGATTTATTCAAGTTTTCTTGTAAAATTTCTTTCCTTGCTGAGGCATGCAATATGTCACCAAGTTACAATTTGTGAAGAGGAAAAATATTTGCCAAATCAATTTGTCCTTCATGAGTGGGAATTTCCAGAAGTTGAGGGGTGATTACTAATTGAAATTGTATTTGAAAGTCCAGTAGGTCTTTGAATGAATATGTCTTTGAAGCACCTTGACCTATGTCTTCTATTCCTTCTAATTCATCCTTGACTTGCTCTTCCTCCTATGTTTCTTTCTTATCCACTTTATCTTCTTGTTTCTCATCACAATTCTTTTCCTTTTCTTCCTGCTTCTCCATAGGATTATCTTCTTTCTTTTCCTCCTTATTCCTTGTACTCTCTAAAGGATAATTATCATGCTCTACATTGGAATTAGTGTTCCTTGGAGGAGAAGTATTGCCTTTATCCTGACCCTCTGTGTTCTATGCTCCAGTATCCTCTGGAGGAGCAATCTCCTCATTCTTCTCAATCTTGTCACTACTTTCCTCATTGCATTCAGAGGCAGACTGATAAAATATATCTTCAATAATTCCCACATCAATTTTCATCCCCTTAAGAATTTCAGCAGTTTTCTTTAGTGTTTCCTTTTCCAATCTCTTAATTTCTTTCTTGTCCTTTGACATCAAAATATTCAATCTCCTTTTAGTCCTGAACTCTTTTGCTAGAATTTGAGATACTTTGACTTTTTCTTCCTTATATATGGAGGGACAAACTTTTTCAACTACTCTTTTCTTCATCTCAGATTCCTTACCCATAGCTTCATATCTCATTTTAGTAAGAACGTCACCAAGGCTTTCAGTATGTTGATCTATAATCTCAAATAAGTCCACATTGTAGGCTCCCATATATCTGATTATTGCTTCCTCAATAGTAGATTTGTCATTGGAAGGCCTTTCATCATAAAGTTCTGCAACTTCCTTTAGAGCACCATATTTTTTTATTACATTTACTGTTGCCTCAAGTTGCAAGGGTACATAGTCAAGTTTCTTGATCTTCTTTGCTTTTCCTTTTCCTTTCTCTTTAGATGTTTCCCCCTTTTCAATTTTTTTTCTTGTTCTTTTCTTCTTTCTCTCCAAAATTTTAGTTTCTTCTTCCTCTTCTTCAACATCTTCATCATCTTTTCTGTTAACTGGCTTGATATTTTCTCTTTTTGTCTGTCTCTTCTGCCTAGGTTT
This sequence comes from Cunninghamia lanceolata, assembly GCA_027924645.1. Classification (NCBI taxonomy): domain Eukaryota; kingdom Viridiplantae; phylum Streptophyta; class Pinopsida; order Cupressales; family Cupressaceae; genus Cunninghamia; species Cunninghamia lanceolata. Next base: position 2,798,839 of record BSBN01001054.1, read on the forward strand.
TTTCTTTTCCACAGTCTGGGTTTGCTCAAGAACTTCAGTAGTACTTCTTTTGGCAGGTAATTGTGATGATCCAGAAGGAACAGAAGAGATAGTTGTAGTAGATATTGATTTGCTTGTTCTTCTAGGAATTTGTGCAGTGGGAAGAGTTTGTGCTTCTCCTAAAGAGTCTTCAAGAGATTTGAGCATGTCTTCTAGGTCAGATTTCATTTTCTCTGCCTTAGACTTCACCTTTTCTGCTTTCTCCTCTACCTCTCTTCTAACTGATTTATTAATAATTTCATCATAAGTGTCAAACCTTTTAGTAGAGGGATCCTTTGGCTTGTTGAGTAACATATCAGCATATCCTACTAAATCAAACTCAGAAACCTCATATGACAAAGTTGTAATCCAAAAAAAATTTGGCTCAACAGCCTCCATATAACAGTTGTCTTTATCCACCATAAATGTTATTTCATTCTTATACTTCTCTACTAATTTAGCTAGAATTCTTTCTCTAGATTGTATATCAATTTGAAAAGTCTTAAAGAATCCCCAAAATAAAGTGTTGCAATACTTATGATCAGGGAAACTTCTCATGTAATCCTTGATTTGGTGGGCAATAGGGGTATTTGAATTCCATACCATTCCCTTCATAGCACGTAATTCTTTCAAAAAGTAAAACATAAGACATATAATTAAAGAACCATACAAAAATTTGTATCTTGATTCTTTTGTCCTTTTCAGATTATCCAATAATTGTTGCCACAGAAGCTCACATAGGTCATAATCTTTTCCTTCTTTGACCATTTGATAAGCTATATATATTATTGTTGCGGTGGCAGAGTTTTCCCTTTTTGTGTAGTAAATCTTGTATGCAATGTTCATGGTTGTATACTAGACCCCCAAATCCTTAATATCATTTTACTGTCAATGCCCTTTTTTCAAACTTTGCTCTGGTTAGCTTCATCACTTCCCCATTCTTAATTGACTTCAAAACTGGCACCAGTATGGAGCAGCATAATCTAGTCACAGCTTTGATAGCATCCTTGGTGATCAAATATGGCCAATCTAGATAGAAAAAGTCTCCATGGATTCAACTTAGTGCAATTTTAACCCACCCTTCCTCATACCGGAAGTTTGGAAAACCCTTCCAGATACCAAGACTTTTTGTAGCAATGTTGGTGAACTTTGGTTTCGGTTGAAAGTCATCTCCTAATAGGTTATCATTCCTGAATTGTTCTAGTTTTAGATGATCATATTCATCTATATGTGAATGCATATAGATTTGGACATCTTCATTGTGTAAAAAAATTGTAGGAACATGTGAGAAGGCACCATCTTTATCTATTTTGATATATTTGAATGGGTGTTTCTTGAATTTTGGCCTTGGCCTCTCAACAACATCTATTGCAACTGGTGTCATCATTATAATACCTTTAGAAACTATGGTTTAACCAGTGAAATTGAGAAATACCTAAAGATGCAGTGAATAGGGTTTGCACAAGTGCTCTGCTAAGAATATTTTGATCTTCTTTTGCTCTTCCACACACTTAGCTTTGATCAAATGAGATCAAAATTGATCAAACATTTCCTATATAGTCTTCTCACCAACCAAATTTGCTTCGCATTAATTGTGTTCTCAATTTTAACCTAATTTGCTCTTTTCATATGAAGAACCTAATGAACCATCAGCAATCCTCTGCAAATTGACCAATTGCTCCAAAAATTTGATCAAACCTCTTTATATCATCATCTAAACATGTTCAAACCATTTTTATCTAGAATGTTGAGGAATTTAGCATCTTATTCTTTCAAGGGTTTTGAAGAAACATGCATTTGTAATTCCCCCTGAATCAGAACCTTAACTTTTTAGTTACCATAGGATCCATCTGCACTAAGTAGAGGTGCAGATCCTTCCTTTAGTCCATTCTCTTCCTTCTTCCTCCATGTCCTGTACATTTCCTTCTTTTGCGGAGTAATATCAACCTTCTTTTGAGAAGCAAAAGACCTCGTACTCTTTCCCTTGCAGAACCTTGCAATGTGTCTTGTTTTATTGTAAGTATAGCATGTGGTATTAGACTGTAAAGCACAATCACCTCTTCTTACATTAGATCTACAGTTAGTAGCCTTATGACTGTACTTGTTACATGTGTAACAATAACCATAGAAGAATGGAGAGGTCCTAGCATTGTTCTTATTCATGAAACTATTCTTCATCATTTTGATTATGTATCCATTAGCCTTATGATTAACTTTGTTGCAAGTATGACACTGACCATGAGAGCTTATAGCATTGTACCTAGGAGGCCTAAATGAATTCCAATTTATCTTTCTCCTAAATTCAATAGCCTTGTGACCAAATTTATCACAAGCATAGCAATTACCATTGAAAGCTTGAGGATACCTAATAGGAGTAGTTTGTTTAGGTGCATGCTTTCTGAAATTCTTCTTCTTATTCTTCCTTTGTCTCTGGACAAGAGTGAATTCATCTTATTTTGTATCTCCAGAGGCATTTTTCTTAGGATCTTCAATGTAGGCTTCTTCCTTCTTTGTTTCAGACTTTCCTTTAGATTGGAAGTTATCATATAAGTTAGCAGATGCACTGATTATAGGACTTTTCCCCTTTTCAAATCCAAGGCCAGATTTTTTTTTTGCTGGATTTTGAGAGTTAATTATCTCATCAAGAATTTTAGATCCTCCTTTCAGTTTTAGTCCCTTGTCAATATGTTCTTTTGCCTTTTCCAATTCTTTTCTTAGAGTGACAACTTCTTCCTCAGGTTTTGAACATTCAACAACTTTGTCATTGACCTTAATGTTTAAACAGTCTTCAATCCTCTTGCCTTCTTCAACCATGACTTTCAAATTAGATTTCATATCTTTTGCCTCCATAAGCTTGATGTCACCTTCTTTATCTCCTTGTATTTGAGCTTTCAATTTGCCAATTTCTTCTTTTGATTCTTTTGATTTTGTCTTTAATTTGTCAATTGTCTCATTTGCTTTCTCAAGAATATCTTCATATTCTATGTTTAGTTATTTTGCTTCATCTAGATCATCAAGGGCTGACTTGAGCTCCCCTTCAAAGTTCACTTCACACTCATTTGGATCAAATTCCCAACCTTCAGGTTCCATTGCTTCAAGATATGGTTCAGGAATGAATACATCATTATCCATAGCTTTAGATTCCATGTGTTCAAGTACATGATCTACCTCAGTTGTTAGGCTTCTCAAAGGCACTTGGCTCTTATACCAATGGTTGAACACAATGAAGTGCTAAGAGTGGGGGTGAATCAGCACACACTAAAACTTAAACAAACATTTATAGATAAAAACTGAATAACTTAGAGAAAAAATGTAAATCATGCAACACAAGAACACCAAGATTTTTACATGGAAAACCCAAAATAGGGAAAAACCACAGTTAATGTTAGCTCACAATATATTATGCTCACTGCAATAAGTATTACAAGTTTGTTTTAGGGCTACAACCCAAGGAAGCTACTACTCCCTGATATAATTTTTAGGGTCACTCCCAAGGAAGCTACAACTCCCTATAGACTCACTATCTTGATATAAGAATTACAAAGATAATAAATACATGAACTATTGTATAGAAAACATCTAACTTATGCTGATATTGCAGTCCTCATTTTCTGCTCAAATTATGCTTTCAACTGACTTTACACATGTCATACTTCGCATATGAATTTGTCATTCTCATCCATGTCAAATGACTTTGATCTCCTATAAATACCCTCCGCAATACATCACAACATTGATTAGGTCGGCACCATGAAAATCTTTTAGATGAAACGTGTAACTCTTCAAAGGTTGGCTTCAATGCATTCAATATGTCAAGGAAACTTGTTGCGGACCTTAGGACTTCATGAAAAGATTCAAGCAACATCACTTCACATCTTTCAAAGTCAAAAAAATTGATTAGGATTCACTACATGTAATAGAAACTAGTCTCTCAGCCCAAACTGTACAAACACTACTAACTATTTATCTTCATACCATCGGGGAGAAGCCAAAGATATCATGTAGACCAAGAATTCAACATTGTACCACCTCAACATCAATCAACCACCTTTCTACTGAAGTATCAGATCAATCTATACATCCACAAGACAAGAGATATGATGAACTGCTAGAAACAGAGTATTCCAGACTAACTGTGATACTCCACTACTCAGGATATGGCATTGAGGTATATCAAAAACCCTAAAACCTTTAGAGATGAACTTAAACATCATTACATGCATACTCCTAGATCCACACATTCTCATCTATCATTTCTGGAGAAAAATCAAAAGCTAGACTAAGGTATACTGGAGTCTGAGGAACAAGGATATACAATTCTTCATTAACTGACTTACATATCTTGTGTGGTACTGGAAACAAGAGATATTTGTGTGAAGTTCAATCTTGAGGTATATTGGAGCATGTAGAACCTCTGCACAATCTTTTATGGCTGATCTGTATGTATTTCATCTTTCACAAATACTCAAACATGTGTTCTGAGGCTTCCGAAATAGTTTGTATTACCTCTGTTACTTGAATGTTGACCTTGCAGACCACGAGACCACTTGAAGCCTCAAACTAGCATACCTTAGCCATCCCTAAGCCTATCCTCAAAACTGCATGACCAAACAATTTCTTCCGGAGGAATGTGGAGCATTCCAATAGGTCTCAATCATTGCTTTGCCTTGTCTAAGTAACTTAACCTATACTCTGTCACTTGTAACTTTTTATGCTGAAGGTGTGGTGACTTGAAAGATTGAATATATCATGTTAATATTAGGATAAACTTATCTTCTAAACTGCAAGACTAAATCTTTCTCTGCAGACAAATGCGGACCAAAACATTGTGACTCTGCCTTAGGATATGCACTATGAATGCCTTAGTCAAATTTTTCTACTTATTACTAAGTGTGGTACTCCAAGATGATGAGATATACATGTAGGAATATAGGAAACATGTTAGGACATAAGTGTTTACCTCCACATCATTCTTAGACACAAGACTGATCACTGCATCACACTTAGACAATTTTCTCTTCTTCCAGACTGGTTTTACTCCATCTGCTAAGTCTTCCAAATTGACTTGTCTTAGACATGTTGACCCCTTGTCTTTAACTAAGTCAAAATGTCTCTCTCAAAGTTTCCACTGTCCATCAGCGTCTTCTTTTATACACAACCTCTGTACAAGTTTGTCCTTATATTTCCATATACTATGTTGACATCAATGACAACACATATTGCCAACAAGAAGTTCCATATATTTTTTTTCTATGTATTGTAGTTGTATGGTGTTAGCAATGGAAACTTAGAATTACCCATTTGTGAAAGGAAAGGAGAGCATGAGCAGAAATCTATGCACAAGCACAATCACACCAAGAGACCCCCACTAATCACTCAATAAAGGAGTCCCCCCAAGAAAAATAATTTGGCACTTTATAAGTAGTGTGGTTACAATTGCCACTAGCAAGAGAACACTAAGTGGACTTGACTTCAATGCTTTTACAAATCCTGAAAAGGAGGGTACAATTTTGGAACAATTCCAAGTGAAATAAACAACACCATTGCAAAGTACACAAAAATAAATGCACTTTAAAAAAAGAATCACCTCAATCTGACGTCGTATGCAAACGTTATGCAGCTTTGAAGTTCTTGAAACGGGAACTGTGCAGTGTCACCTGTGAGAATCTATGATTTTCTTAACAATCTAAGTATCAAAATCAGAAACTATCTATACCATTGCAAAGAGCATGAAAAATTATCCCAAATAAAAAAAATTTGCTCAGAAATCGGAGGACGTGAGCCCAAGATATCAGCTTTCGAAGTTGAACTATCAAATCAAAAACTTCAATGGAGAGGGGATAAATTTCACAAAGTTCACCAGTCGCCAAATATAGTAGAATTGTCGCCAAACTTATCAAAGTTCCAAATATAGAATCCACTAGCTAAATGTGGACCTCTTCCAATTTAGCAAACCTCCAGTTATAGTTAGTTGAGTCTAGTTTAGTGGGACCGCCAAATTTACCACCAAATTTAGAGTCTCTGTCAAATGTGGTAGAATCTGCCAAATATAGAATGACCCACTAAAATAAAAGTGAACCCAAAAAAGGATCAGGCACGGATTTTGATGCTAAAATAAGAAAATGATTTTCAGAGGCCTGAAACATCGTATTGCAGGTGAGAAGAATGAAGATTTTTTTTTAAATGTTGAAATGGGGGGCCAAAGCCACCCCAAACCCCACATCCAAGGGATGAGCGGCCTCCTTAGAAGGTACATAGCCCTCTAAGAGGAGGTTGTGGCCTCTCTAATGGGGATCACCTTCCTTTTTGGGAGCATGAGCCCTCCTGGTATGGGGGCCTGCACATGCGTAGGTACCCCAATACCTAAAAAAAATTGATTTTTTTAAAACTTTTACAAAGATTTTTAAAAAACAAAGCCTAACAATATAATTTTTTTGAAAAAATGTAAGAAAATCAAAACCAATATTTTTTTGAATTTTTTTGAAAAAATGCCACCTGGAACTACATGTAGGGAGCCAAGGGGTCCCCAGGCAAAAAAGGAAATTTGCCTCTCTAGACAACTTTGTCCAAAATCGGCGAATGAGTAGTTGATCTTAGAGTTTTGATGCCTTCTGAGCACAATGGCAGGGTCAGATTTGACCCAAACTGCTTTGAAATGGTGGCTCCCTTTAGGATCTGGCAACAAACCTCTGACTTCAAAGCCTCGCAGATATTGCTTCATGTGTCCAAATTGAACAAAATGAAAGGCAAACCTGACTGTCTTGGCTACTCTAGACTCAATGGTGAGCTCAAAATGTCTCCAAAATCTCTGAGAAAACTTACAATTGGCAAGTCAAAATATGAACCCCCCCCAAAACTAGAGTTTTCTTCACACTTTTTTGATTATCTAGATCATCTAAAGATGCAAGAGAAGAGCATACTCATGTGCTTTGAAAACCAACTCTACACTCTTAGATTTCTAAAAATATTGCTAACCCACAACTCACAATTGCTCTAATACCATGAAAGATTTGGTTGAAAAGCCACCCAAGAATGCAAATGAATGAAGGAAAGAAAAATAGAAATCAGATATGAACCAAATAAATTGTATTCAACTCACGAGAATGTAAAGCATACAATGAAAATGAGATTCTCATATGAGAGAAAGAGGTGGGTATATATAGGATATTCCACCCAAGAGACTAAAAACACAACCAATATGAGATAAAGTGAAAAAGTCCCTAGGTAAACTTAACCTAGTCTAAAGAGAGCTAAGTGGAGAACTAGCTAGGAAAGAACTAGATAGCAAAGGAACCCTATTCACACTAACAACCTTGACAAAAATCATAATTCTACTACTTCAAATATCATAATTTATTTTCCAGGTTTTATGACAAGAAGAATAATTTCTCAACTTCAATTACTTTATAATTATTTCTTCTAACTAAAAGGATATCAAAATATTCTCAAATGAATATGTTCAACAATGTTAAGTTTAGGTGTTGTACACCTTACAAGTCCTAATGCTAGTTATAAATAATGTGCTTACAAGGAAAGGGTGACCCACTTGGAATGAATCTTTAAATTTCTTTCTTTAAACCATCTACCATGTGTTATTGATCTTATGACAACTATCAAGTCATTGAATGAGGGGTTACTAAGTGGACTATGACTAGCATATTTGACTAGCTAAAATAGTCATGTGTAAGAGGATGCAAGATGTAACTAGTCCTCCAAATTAGAGCGCTTAAGAGTTACATGGACCCTCCTTGGTCATAAGGGTCAAAAGGTCAAATCAAGAGTTACTTATATAAGGCCCACTAATGTTTTTTTTTGTCTTACCATGTTTACTTATTGAGTTTGTTGGAGTGTGCTTTTAAGACCTAGCAGTTATATGGTTGAACCTATTTGACTTATTCAACTTCATTGTTTTCATTAGGATATCTTGATAGTAAGTTATTTTAATAGGTTGATCATTAATGATTAAATATGGTTTATTTAATTATGTATTTGTATATGATCTCTATTATGTTAGTAATTGATGATTTACATTAACGATATGATTATATGACATTGATTTGAAAATATATGCATGTTGGTTAATAATATATGCTATGTGTTAACTATTATTGTATTAGGTGAATACACTTGATGTTTGAATTAAGTGTGCATGGTTAGGTAAAATACCAACAATAGTTAATTTTAGAGAATTTTATAGGTTTCCTTAACTATAACCCATCTTACTCAACTAGAGTAAATGATGTGACATGTGTTATACTAGTAAAATCATTACCTGGATTACTTGCAATTCAAGATTTATATTGTTCTAAACTAGTAAACATGTTTTCTTCTATGTGATTTTAATCAATTACACTCGTGCATTTTGCCTAATATGTGTGGAAGTATTTATTAGCTAATTGATATGATGATATGCTCTAGGAAAAAGTAGGAAGACATTTTGATTTTGTTTAGTGATTTTTCATAAAGTAGAAAGTGTCATTTTTACATTGTTGTTTCAAAAATAAAAAAGGTTTATATACATATGTACTCTAGGTATATTCCTAATTTATTAAAAAAATTAAAAACGCTAAAATGATTTTGAGAAAATATTACATTTTAAGATTTAAAATATCTCTTTTTGAAAAAGTTAGTTGTAGCAAATGGAAAAAAAAGGAAGAAAGAGGCTTTTTGAGTTTAGGGATTATTTATGTTAAAAAGTGTTTCTCATTTTCATTATGCATTACTTTCCTCCTGCATTGTTTTGAAAATAAAAAGAATAAGAAAGCTAGGGTTTGAAGGATTTGGAAGGGTGTGGAGATTCTTTCGTTGAAGCTTCTTTTGGAAGGATTTATGATTTTGATGCTTAAGAGGTATTTTTTGTAGATTCAATACACATTTGGTTATGAAAAGAATGATCGCTTGCATATGAAAGGAAAGGTTGTATGTATTATATGCATTTTTAATTGTGAGTGTGGAAAGAAATCGTCCAATGCCCTTGCGTGTGTGCAAAGGAGAGAACTCCTTACATTTATTGTTTGTATAATTGTGTAAACCTTTTGAAAGATCCATTAAGGTGCTTCAAAGATTTTTTCAAAATCTTGTAAATTTGATTTTTATGCAAAAGAATGATCTTTGTTTATTTTAGAACCAAATGGTATAGTTGAAATTTTATTTGTGTAAATATTATATTTATGTGAAAAAACGTTTCAAAGGTAATGAAGGACCTAAATATTTCATGTGTCCTTGAGAAATCTTGAAAATTGTTTCTTTTGAATTTTAGGCTTTTTGGTAAGTTTTTATTTCGTGGAATTATGAGTTTTGGAATGGAAATGAGTTGATTCTTCCTTGGGATGGATGTGTTGTGTTAAAACTATTGGGAAAGGTGTCTCAACCTTGTATTCTATAGTTCCAATTTATTCCAATTTATTTAGTTTTGGTACCACAACTTGGTGGGGTCATAACTCCTAGCTCACTTATCAAAAATAAAAGTTGTTGGATGTATTGGAAAGAACTTGAAAAAACCGAGTAGAGCTACTAAGAGGATTTAGTCGAAGATGACACACCTCTTATGCTCTGAAGGCCTCCAAAAATATAGATTTAAGAGATGTAGAAAATAATGAAAAATTAGAATTTTTTATATTTCCTAGACTCGACCATGCAAATGTCATCCAAATGATCTAGATGTTTGTTGGATCATAAGCCATCTTTGAATGGGTTTGAATATTCCGAAGTGGAGCTCCCAAATTGAGAAGACAAATATGATAGGTTATGATAGTTTTAAGGGCATCTTCTACTTTTAGAAAAGGAGACCATGACCAACTTGGGCATTGGATTATGGAAAAACTATAGTGCCATTTTTGGTTCATTGTTTTGACTCATGGTTTCAGTAAACCACTTGTGGTCTGTGGTTTTAGTTTTACCCATATATTAGTGCTTGAGGATGTAGTGTATGAGTTGTATGATTGACTTGCATGTATTATTATGCTATCAAAATTACTCTAGAATCTGAATGTTATTGATACTCCTATAAATGCATAACCTAAGAATTATATTGTAATTGCTTAGTTCTTGAATAATACAATTGTTTTTTCATTAATGTGTGGGGTTTTTCTCCCAAAAGGGTTTTCCTGCATGAATAATCTTGTCATGGTATAAGTTTCTTTATGTATTATTTTCTATAACTAAAAGATCTTTTGTTTTTGACATACCCGCCTTAAAACTTTTTAGTGTAGGAAGCATTTTTTGCACTATTAATTCCTTTCATTTGGTATCAGATCCTAATCACCTTAGATTCTAAGTGTTAGGGATAGGGCTTTCTATACTATTATTGATTGAGTGGGGGATTCCACAGAAGGAAATCTTGGTGTAGGAAAGTGGCAAGCACATCAAGGATAGAGATGGAGAGATTCATGGGTACTAACTTTGAGCTATGGAAGCTCAAGATGGAGGATATGATTGTAGATTAAGATATATAGATAGTAGTATCTAGATCCAAACTTGTTGTAATGAATTAAAAATATTGGAACATATTAGATAGAAAAGTGAGGGGGCTTATTAGACTATGTTTGGTAGATTAAGTGTTGTTAAACCTACATGAAGAATCCACTACACAAGCCCTCTAGAAGAAGTTGGGAGAAATTTATCAAGCTAAATTCTTGGTAAACAAACTTTTACTGATAAATAAGTTTTACACCCTTGGGATGGAGGATAGTTCTATAGCCAAGCACATGAATGCATTCAATATGATCATTACCGAGTTGCACTCTTTTGGAGTGAAAATGGAGGAGGATTGTTGCAAGACACTCCTTTATTGTTTTCCAGACTCATGGAATCACCTTGTGATGGCCATTAGGAGCACTGTCTATAAGATCAAGATGGATGAGGTAGTGGAATCATTAATTTCAAAGGAGATGTGGAGAAAAGCTTATGAATCAACTAAGGAGTCATTATCAGTTCATGGAAGATAAAAAGAGAAAGGTTTAAGAAGAAGCACAAGAAGAGAGAAAAGACAAGATCTAAATACCATAGGAGATCCAAATCTCCTAGGGAGTCCAAAGCTAAGTGTTGGAACTAAGGCAAGCCCAATCGCTTCCATAGAGACTGCAAAGAGGAGAAGAAGAAAAGAAAAATTATTCAAATGATTAGTTCAAGAAGTCTTCTCAAGATGATGCAAATGTATTTGTCATAGCCCTAATAACCCATGTATTTTAAGGTGTGTTGTTGATTGAATCAAGTGGTTCCTTCAATATGACCTCCTATTGGGAGTGGTTCTCTAGGAATGAATAATATGATGGTGGGAAGGTGTACCATGGAGATGACTCTCACTTGAATATTATTAGTTGTGGAAGAGTTCTTATTAGATTCTTAGATAGATATGTGATGGGGGTTAATGGTGTTTTGCATATCCTTAGTTTGGCATAGAACATGTTATTGGTAAAAAAGTTGAATGATGTGGGTGTGTGGGTTGTTTTCTCTAGTGGAGGGTGTAAAATGGTACTTTCTAAGAATGTTTGTGTGGGCACTATATTTTAGTTGGATTCATGCATTATTCTATGTAATAGTTCCTATATTCTTGTAGGTAATAGATATATAGATTCTACACTATCACCATTGATACTAGTAGCAAAGAGGAGTATTGTATCTACTTCCGATGGTCATGATTTCTAGGTACCTAAGAAAGCTATTGTTTCAAAGAGAAATCTACTTGTGGAGAAGACAATATTATGGTAACAAAGAATAGGCCACATAGGTGAGAAGGGTCACAAGACCCTAAAAATAAAAATCTTATAGAGGGGTTAATTAATTGTGCTCTTGAGTTTGATTTCTATTAACATTGCATATATAGTAAACAAAACCATATTTAGTTCTACTCAATTTCTCACAAATCTTTTGGGGTGTTGGATTTAATTCATTATAATGTATTTGGTCCTATAAATGTTCCTTCTATTTCTTAGTCTTTGTACTATGTATCTTTTATAGATGATTATTTTAGTAGGACATGGGTATATTTTCTTAGAAGAAAATCTAAATTCTTTAGTAATTTTAGGAAATTTAAAGCCCTTGAAAAAAATCAAACTGGTAGAAATATTAAGGTTTGGAGAACTAACAATGCAATGAGTTTTGTTTAGAAGACTTTGGAAAATTCTATAAGGAGTTCATAATCGAAAGGTATAAGAAAACTCCATATACCACTTAGCAAAATGGAGTTGTAGAAAGGATGAATAGGACACTAATAGAGAGGGCTAGGAGTATGCTCAATGGTAAAATCTTGGATAGAAGTTTTGGGTAGAAGCAATTGCTACAATTTTTTACTTGGTTAAAAAGTCTCCTAAGTTATCTCTTATTGAGAAGACATCCATTGAGGTGTGGATAGTCAAAAATCCCTCATTATAGCATCTTCAATTTTTTAGTTGCAAGGCATATGCACATGTGCCTAGGGAGAAGCAGTCTAAATTAAAAAATAATGCAATGAAATGTATCTTCATTGCCTATGGTGTCAATGTGAAAGGGTACAAGCTTTGGAATCTTGCAATTGAGAGAGTTTTATATAGAAAAGGTGTTATTTTTTAGAGAAATTACATCTTATTCCATAATATTGCAGCCAAAAGAGGATGGAAAGAAAGATGTAGTTCAACTACCCCATAGACCGAGAAGGTTGAACCAGAAGCTCATGAAGGACCTAAAGAGGATGAGAGCTTAGATAGTTCAGATAGTTTCAAAGAGGAGGTAGAGCCTCCACCTTAGCTCTTAAGGAAGTTTACTTGATAGAGATAACAACCAAATAGTTATCCTCCTTATTAGAGATGTATTTTTACTTTGATTACTAATTCTAATTATCCTAGAACTATGAAGGAGGCTATGGATATGAATGATTTTGATTCTTGTAGTGCGACCAAGGAAGAGGAGATAGTTGTGTTAAGGAAAAATGACACATGGGACTTGGTATTGTTGCCAAAAGTAAGAAACCTGTTAGATGTAAATGGGTATTAAAAAGATCATTTATAAAGGTGGTATTGAGAAGTACAAGGAAAGTTTGGTTGTGAAAGGTTATTCCCAATTTGAGAGGATAGACTTTAGTGAGATATTTTCCCAATTGCTAAGTTGGCATCTATTAGGTTCATGTTATCTATAGTAGGAGCTTTTGATCTAGAGATAGAGCAGATGGATGTGAAGAAAGCATTCATGTATGGTAACTTGGAGGAAGAGATCTACATGAAACAACCAAATCACTACATGGAGAAAGGTAAAAACTTTGGTTTGTAGATTAAAAAAATATTTGTATGGTCTCCAGCATTCAACTAAGATGCGGTACCAAAAGTTTGATTCCTTTGTGTTGAAATTGGGGGTTCTAAGATTCAAATAAGATCACTATGCTTATTATGAAATGGATGGTGATTGTTTCCTTGTTATAACATTGTAGGTAAATGACATGTTATTCTTTGGTAATAATAAGGAAGTGATTTATAATGTGAAGTATTGGATTTCAACACAAATTTTTGACATGAAAGACATGGGAGAATACAAGAATATTTTGGGCATAGAGATCATAAGAGATAGAGAAAATAGAAAGCTTTGGTTGGGCTAGAGAAAATATGTGATGGAGTCATAGACGAAGGATCCAATAAAGGACTATCCAACCATGCATACTTAACACAAACACTCACATTATCTATGACAATGATACTCAAAATAAACATATACTCATAATAATCAACTTGATTTAATATAGATAATCAACAATTAGAGTTACATTATTAGTCTTTATTCTAATGGGCTTATGACATGCTAGGCCTTGGTTGTTTGATTACAAATTATAGAATTTGAAAGATTGCAACACAATACCCAAACTGGACTCCCATATTGAGTCTCCAACTTGACTTCTTTCAAATAATCATGAGTGATACTTATAGTATCTCCTAGCCTAAGGAATGATCTCAGTCAACCACAAGGTAGTGTAAAACTTGATACCTTGAAAAATGTGTAGTTAGCCAAACATGTAGAAAGAACCATCTAGAATGAGTGTGGTAATGATGGGTTGATGAAACTTGATGTGGTTCATACCATAAGCTCCCTTAGGTCTAGTGAACCTGGAAACATGCTCCTTTATTACCACAAACTTTAAAAAGATCTCACAAGCCTCAAATAGTGGAACTAAATATTATATATTGTGCTTTGTAATGATTTTGAGGGTGAATTATGTTTTTTCAATGACCTAAATATCTTAAAAGTTGGATAGGACATTATTAGCTCCAAGTAGATCATGTGTTCCCAATTGCATGATGAAATGTGTAATTATGGTGAATTGTGATAGGATTTGTGTTGATTCACTGATGTCTAGAATGCTAGTGAAAACCCATAAACAAATAAAAGAAAAAAAAATTAGGTGATGCAAGATTTCTCTTACACCTTGGGGATGCTTCTACATCAAATACCTAGGATAAGTGATTTATAGGTATAGTGCTCACAAATAAGGGTTGAGTGATAGAATCACCCTTTTGGCTAGTAACTAAATTCAATGCACCCTTAACACATGGATAGGCTTTTGGGATCAACTCAATGTTGTTTCTCCTTCCACATAGATACCAATCTTGAGTAAGGAACTAGGGCACAACCCAATTTCCACATTTCTACCTATACATACAATTCTCCTTAAGTATTCCTTCATCTTCCACTTCACTCTTTTGGAATTGAATCTCTTCTACTAATCTAATCTTCTTCTTCTATAACTCTCAACCTCTGTCTTTTTCAACTCAAACCATCTTATGTCATCCCAAAATTTCTCCCCTATACCACTTTCTAGAATTTTCCTCATTTGTAGTACCCAATCCTCAAATTCTTCCTTATTCTCATGTTGTCTATTACTCCATGATCCATCCACAGTTACCATTTTCACTCTTGCATCAAGATTTCCTACTGAATATTCCCAAAGTTTCTTATTTTCTAAATCTACCCTATCTATTGTTATCCCAAATGCAATTACTTCTATTTTCCTACTATCATCCTTCTAAAATCTTATCTACCTACTATCATCCTTTCAAAATCTCATAATCACCCCATAGTCTACTATTCCAAATCTACCACTAGATTTTATGTCATTTTTCTCTTCGTACCTATCTTCTCTACTATTGCAGTACATAACAAAACATGTTTCCATTATATAATCATTTTTTACACATTCCTTGTTACTCTATTTGAGAAATTCACCCTTTGTAATCTTTACTATTGCACATCCTCCAATTACTTCGTGAACTGCTACAACTTCTTCCGTTATTTTTTACTTCTAGATTACCATCCTTTCTCACCTTTGTTTCTTTTTTTTGCATCCTCATGTATTATCACTTCAACTATCCAACTTGTCTTCACATCATTCTTATTCTATATTCTCACTTCATCACCTTTCCACTGATATTCTTCAGGGTAAGTGCAAGAAGATGGGGGGCCAAAAAGGGGTCTTAAGTGGCCACTTTTTTTCTAAAATCAAGAAATACTGGCCTTGGATGAGAAATTGAGCATAGTTACACTCAAAATTTGGAGATGCAACCAAAACAATATTCGTAGTGCTCCGAGTCTACTTTCTAAACTACTATTTTTTTAAAAATGGCATAGATTAAGGGGTTCAAAAGAGGAAGCCACAGAAATTGGTGTTGTTTCTATCAAAAAAAACATAACATAGCATGTTTTGTTGCTCCCTCAAAAGGTCAACTTTTTTTTTGGTATTTTTAAAATTACTTCAGTGAGAAATTAGCTAATAGCATGTAGTTTATGCCTGATTTTTCTGATAATTTTTTTATGAATATTTAATTTTTTACTAATTTTGAAAGTGGACACATCCTAAAAAGTAGAATTTTGGCCGTGCTACCCCTATAAATTTTGAAAACTAATTGAAAATCATTTTTTTCTTTTTTTAATATATGTAGAATGGAGTCTAGTTTATAAATATATATTTTTTTAAAATTTTAATAAATAGTTAATTTACAATGAAAAAAAGACCAAACATTGGTTTTTGCCCAAAAATGGACACACAAACAAAAGAAATTAAAGATGAAAGGCTTAACATTGTTAAAATGTGAAAAAAATCACATCGTCAAATAGCTAAGAGAAAGCCTAACATTACCCAGGTGTTTGATTTCTTAGACCTTGAAACACGTACAAATCTGAGGGTTAGCACGAACGAAATTATGTGAAATCTTGAAGAATATGGAAAAACACGTTTGTGGCTGCTCAAAAGGCACTACAAGCCTTTGGGTTGGAAATCCAAAGCAAATCTCAAGCCCAAGGCCTAGGATTCCCAAAGCAAAACATAACGCGCTCACGTTATGTTTTTCTTTGCATTTTTCCTTTTCCACAAAAGTTTGTGTTGTTTGTCATGTTTGCAATAACGCGAGCGCATTATAACGCGCTCGCGTTATGTTCCCCTTAAATTTTTTTATGTTCAAGGCTATTAATCATGTATGTATGTATGTATGCCTATATGCCTATATGTATGTATGTATCTATCTATGTATGCCTATATGTATGTATGTATCTATGTATGCCTATATGTATGTATGTATAGTGTCGAGGGCAGAGGAGGGTAGAGATGGGAGTGAGCCAGCTAGGGGAGGAGAGGGGTGGATAAGGATTGAGTGATTAAGGTTTAAGTTGAGGGTTGAGCGTTTAGGGATAGGATTTAGAATTTAGGGATAAGGGATTAGAGTTTAGGACCTTGAGGGATTAGGGTTTAGGGTTGAGGCTTTAGGGATAGCGTTTAGGGTTAAGGGCCGAGGGATTAGGGTTAAGGTAGAGTGTTGAGGGTAGAGGGATTAGGATAGGGTTTAGGGTTAAAAGTTTAGGGTCGAGGGATTAGGGTTTAAGGTATAGTTTAGTAGTTCTTGTGGATAGAGCCAGTAAACAATGGGAGATTATTTGCCTGTTTCATAACAATATACCTCCCCTAAGTGTGGGGTGGACAGCAAGAAACATAGATGTACCCCAATGCAAATCTTTTCTCATAATGATCATCCTTCTAATTTCAACTATTAATTACTCACTGTGGATGTACCATACGCAAAGCTTTTCTCATAGTGTGTACACCTATTGGCATAATGAACCCCAAATGGGCCAGAAAAATATGCTATATAACATTACTAACATTAAAAAAGTTCATAGCCATGTTTCTGACATATTCTTGCAACTCAAATATCTTTAAGAGAAGAGTGTCAAAAATGATGGGTTTAACAACCTAACATAAGGCAAAGCAGTTTTGTTGGGTTTAGGGATAGAGTTTAGGGTTTAGGGTTTAGGGTTGAGCGATTATGGTTTAAGGTATAGTGTTGCAGGTTGAGGTTTTAGGGTTGAGGGTTTAGGGTTTAGGGTTGAGGGATTATGGTTTAAGGTATAGTGTTGAGGGTTGAGGGTTTAGGGATAGGGTTTAGGGTTGAGGGATTAGGGTTTAGGGTTGACGGATTAGGGTTTAATGTTGGGAGTTGAGGGTTGAGGGTTGAGGGTTTAGGGATAGGGTTGATGGTCAAGGGATTAGGGTTAAAGTAGAGTGTTGAGAGATTAGGGATAGGGTTTAGGGTTGAAGGTTTAATGATTGAGGGTTGAGGCTTTAGGGTTGAGGGTTAAGGGATTGGGGTTTAAAATATAGTGTTGAGCGTCGAGGGTTTATCGATAGGTTTTAGGTTTTAATTTTTAAGGGTTGAGGGTTGAGGGATAGGGTTTAGGATTTAGGGATAAGGTATTAGCATTTAAGGTATAGTGTCGAGGGTTGAGGGTTTAGGAATAGGGATAGCGTTTAGGGTTTAGGGATGAGGGATTAGGGTTGAGGGTTGAGGGAATAGGGTTGAGGGTTGAGGGATTAGGGTTTAAGGTATAGTGTCGAGGGTTGAGGGTTTATTGATAGTGCTTAGGGTTAAGGGTTGAGGGATTAGGTTATAGGGTTGATGGATTAGGTTTTAAGGTATAGTGTTGAGGGTTGAGGGTTTAGGGATAGGGTTTAGGGTTCACGGATTAGGGTTTAGGGTTGATGGATTAGCGTTTAATGTCGAGGTTAGGGTTAGAGAGTCGAGGGTAGAGGGATTAGGGATAGGGTTTAGGGTTGAAGGTTTAAGGATTGGGGGTTAAGGCTTTAGGGATGAGGGTTTAAGGATTAAGATATAGTGTCAAGTGTTGAGGGTGTAGGGATAGGGTTTAAGTTTTAAGGGTTAAGGGTTGAAGGATAGGGATTAGGGTTTAAGGTATAGTGTTGAGGGTTGATGTTTTAGGGATAGGGTTTAGGTTTGAGGTATTAGGGTTTAGGGTTGATGAATTAGGGTTTAATGTTGAGAGTTGAGGGTTGAGGGTTGAGGGTTGAGGGTTGAGGGTTGAGATTGAGGGATAGGGTTAATGGTCAAGGGATTAGGGTTAAATAAGAGTGTCGAGGGTAGAGGGATTAGGGATAGGGTTTAGGGTTGAAGGTTTAAGGATTTAGGGTTGAGGCTTTAGGGATGAGGGTTAAGGGATTAGGGTTTAAGATATAGTGTCAAGTGTCGAGCGTGTAGGGATAGGTTTTAGGGTTCAAGTTTTAAGGGTTAAGGGTCGAGGGATCAGAGTTAAGGGTTGAGGGATTAGGGTTTGACGTTGAGGGTTGAGTACATTGAGGTTCGATGGTTAAGGGTCAAGGGATAGGGTTGAGGGTCGAGGGATTAGGGTTAAAGTAGAGTGTCGAGGGTATTAGGATTAGGGATAGGGTTGGAGGGTTTAGGGATAAGGGATTAGGTTTTAAGGTATAGTATCGAGCCCGTTGAGGGTCTAGGAATAGGGATAGCATTTAGGGTTTAGGGATGAGGGATTAGAGTTGAGGGATGATGGATTAGGGTTGAGGGTTAAGGGATTAGGGTTTAGGGATAAGGTTTAGGGTTGAGGGTTGAGGGATTAGGGTTTAAGTTATAGTGTTGAGGGTTTAGGGTTGAGGGATTAGAGTGAAGGGTTGAGGGATTAGGATTTGACATTGAGGGTTGAGGCTTTAGGGTTTAGGGTTTAGGGATAGGGTTGAGGGTCAAAGGATCAGAGTTAAGGGTTGAGGGATTAGGGTTTGACGTTGAGGGTTGAGGGTTGAGGTTCAAGGGTCAAGGGTTTAGGGATAGGGTTGAGGGTCGAGGGATTAGGGTTAAAGTAGAGTGTGGAGGGTATAAGGATTAGGGATAGGGTTGGAGGGTTTAGGGATAAGGGATTAGGGTTTAAGGTATAGTATCGAGTCTGTTGAGGGTTTAGGAATAGGGATAGCATTTAGGGTTTAGGGATGAGGCTTTATGAGTTGCAAATTGCATCTTAACCCTTCATGCTTGTTGCTCAATGTTTGAATGTTTAAGAAAGTCTCCTTTAGGCACTCATCTTAATGACTTTTTCTCAAGGCGCAATCATCCTAATGACTTGGATATTCATCAAAGTGTTTTAGGATATCAGGCTACCAAACTTAGTCATTTTCAGGATCTCAAACATAAAGAATAACATGATGATTCATTTTTTTGTATTGCATATAGTTGACATTGTATGCTACTCATAAAGAATATTAATATTTTCTATTCAACATGATGATTCATTTTTTTTTTAAATACAACTTTTATCTTTTAGTTCCAAAATGAGGTTTAGGTGATACTTGAATAACAATAGCTAGCTTATTGGATCAACAAACATCCTATGTAATACAATTGGACTTTAAACATTTGAAGTAGCCATCTACAAATATCCATTCAAACGTGGATTTATAATGCAAGTATGGACGCCATCAATAAAAAAAATTGTATTAACCAAATATACATATAGGCATACATCAATATATGTCGATATAAGTATAACATATATACAAAATAGCCATATAGGCTTACAAGAATGCCATATAGGCATACAATATCAACTATATACAATACAAAATATATGTCCACAAATGCCATATAGGCATACAACAAAGGAACACAATAAAAAGTCATTCCCCTCTGGCTGGTGAAGAGAATAGATGACGGGCAGCCTTTGATCTTCTAGGGGATGGAGATGTGCATGTGGGTGGTCTACTACGAACCCGAGGGCTGCTCCTCCTATTTAGTTCTTCCTGCATCTTTAGTTATTACAATAAAAAGTATAGACATTAATATATAGAAATTACATGTTATAAAAAATGAAACATTTAACAAAATAATCACTTACAGCTACCATATAATCTGTCTCCTCACTTGTCTCAGTAGCAGGAATAGGTCGTGGTGATGTCATGTCCTGTAGAAACCATCCAGATAGAAATTAAACTTCAAATCAATAATCTTTTGATTTTTCAAAAATAGACAACTATAACAATGAATGTAAATTGAAATTTACTAATCTGCCTCATACCCCTGTCAATGCCATGGAGCTATGAATCGCAGAGGTTACACTGTGCTCCATTGCCCTCTGAACATCAGGAGGTGTCTCTGCAGCTTGCATCATCTGGAAATAAAACAACATTATTCAATTACGAAAACTATAATAGTGATACAAATCATGGCTCCTAACATACACACACGTTCATCTAAACATGGAAATACACACAATAAAGCACACAAGTCACATACAAAAATCTAGTAAGTAAAATTCATTCATTAAACTATTTATTTTATTACCTCCGTGAAGCTTTGAAGTCCACCACCGCTAGCAGGTGTTGCTGTGAAATCTCCAATATTAACCTATTCAACATCCAAAATTAGATATTAGAATATTATTCATATAACGATGCTATTCACATGTAATATTTATAATTGTTTACTAGTTACATACCCCAACAGTAGATGATCTAGTGTAATATGCAGGTGGAGAACCACTAAAAATTGCATCAACGCTATGACCCTGAAATTTCATTAAAATCATCAAACTAAATTAGTTAATCTTGCATTTCAAAAATGAAATTTAATAAATTAAATTCAATAAACTTGCTAATATTTACTTGAATATCAAGGCCGAAAGTCTCACTCAGGAGGGTATCTGTCATCACCATCTGCTCAGCTGCAGATGTAGCCTGTACACCTGCATCCTGACTATCCATGGGGTCATAACCACAAGCTGAGCCACAAGCCTTACAAGCATGGGGTGGGACCCTACTCCTCGCACTATCTCCCAACCCACTCTGTGTTGTAGGACTGGCATTCTCTATGATGCTCTGGGTCAAGGCACTAATGGACTGAAGTGTATCGACCTCAACACTCTCTATTGTTATATGGAGCCTAATCAGACTCAGAGGTTATATTTACCCCACTTTTATCGGCGCGGTTTCCCCCCAAATTCCTACGGTTTTTTATTATTTTATAATGCACCGGAAGTTAATTTTTTCATTGACCGACATAAGAAAACCCTATTTTGTAATCGACAAAAGCTTGATAAAAAGTGGCTAAGGGTTAGGGTTTTGGTATTGTATTGTAGCATTTTGCAGCGATATTGAGTTGCAAGGATTGTTGATTGTAATCGGTTTGATTTACTGGATAATAATAGTGGACTCTCTGTTTGGTGGATGTAGCCCGAGTTTGGGTGAACCACGTTAAAACTTGTCTCTCGTTGTTATTATTTCTATGTATTTCCATTTCTCTGTTTAATCTTTATTTGCATTTAATTGATATCTTCTGCCGGCTAACCCTAACACTCTCCTTCACAATGGAAGGGATAGAAACATGCTCATGGGATGGTCTGTTGATTACTCATCTCACTGCCTGCTGTGGGTCAACACGTGCCCCTGGTCTATCTTGTGCTGACCCCCCACCTCTACCCTGGAAGTCCCGCATATAAAAATAGTTTGGCACTTTATTGAGGACAAACTCGTAGTAGAGTTTCCTCAAAAAGTATTGCGGGACCTCGTTATTATTGCATGGAGGATGGTCAAAAACCATCCACCACCTCTGCCCAAAATTGTCCCTTATCGCTTGGTTGTTGCACCAATGGATAGGGAACCTCTTGCATGTAATGGGTGGAGGTTGATTTGCTTGTGGGTTTGTGAAAATGGAACACAAGTCTAATTTTGTAATTTGTAATTTTTTCACATCTTGGTATGACAGCTTGGAAGGATCTTTCAACCTTGCAATTATATCTTCAATTTCTTTTTTGTTGTTTTCAATTTTCCCCGTTATATTTTCTTGTGTTCCAAGGACATGTTGAGGAATGGATGGAGGAATCTCTTCAATTATGGTTTGGAATTATGGCTTGTCATTACCAAACCATAACGCAAGCACGTTTTGTATTATTATTTTTTTAAACAATTCGGCCACTTTTTGGCCCCCCATATTTTTGCACTTACCCTTCATTTATTTCAAACAACTATATCAACCACATCATCTCTTTGTATGTTATTAACTCTAGGTTACCATTATCACATTCACAAGTCTAACTTCTATCAGTATAAAAAAGGCATTCACCCTTTTCTTCAATCAGACCATCATATTTCCAATCCTACTTGCATCCCCATATACTTCATTTTCTCAAATTATCTATGGCTATTTTCATCCATCTCTTCATCCATGGCTATTTTCTAGGACTTTATATTTGTATACCTAAAGCCTCTTGCACAATTATTGGTTCATCAATGTTAGTACATAAAGCAAAAGTATATCTCCAATCACTAGGAGAATACCTTTCTGGTGGTTTTCTTTGTTGAGTTGACCTTTGTACAAGCTAAAGGGGAGTTTTAAATTTGAGATTGAAGAGATCTTCCCAACTTGAGGTCTAATAATTTGGGCTTCCCTATTAACAACAAACAGAATGATTATTACATAGAAGTTGATAGATAAGGAAAATAGGTAGAAATTATATGATTAAAATCAAATAATAAAATCAACAGGGAAGGAAAAAGGTAATGCAAAAACTCGTGTGTTTGGAATCTCTTTTCACATAACCTGCAATCACAAATAGAGAATAGGGGTTGGGTTGTATATAGGTTTGCCTCAATCAAACTCCATTTTTGGTATTTCCACCTTAATGACAGCTAGAGATTGACATATTGATAAAATAGTGTGCATGTGCTCTAAATTCTAAGTGTGTCTAGAATTGTGATGAGTAGTGACAAAGAGATAATGCAGTATTAACAACTGAATAAATAAAGTAGTGATATTCAAACACAAGATAAATGTTGATCTAGATGAATTGACAAAAGGTTGAGAAAGAGGTTACAAGAATCTCATTGGAAAACTATCTCATAAGAGAACAAAATGGAGCTTTGTTCAGAAGGATAGCTATCTCAAGCGTGAGCCTTTCAGATAACACAAGGTTGAAAGAAAATCACATTAATTGGTTATTTTCAATGACCTAAAATAAACAATAAGAATGGAATAACAATAACACAAATGATATGATAGTGACAAACAATCTTGGCAGAACTTTGCTAGCATGAGAGATTGATCTGTTTTAATGGAAAAGTGACAAGGTTTTATAGAAGAGGCACGAGGCCAAAAAGTTTGGAAAGGAGTCATTTGTGTGAGGATAGACATTAGGAAAAGCTTGGAATTCGATGCAAGTAAAAATACACCTTCTAAAAATGGTTGCCAAACTAGAAGACAGTATTGGGACACTAGTGCGTGTCACAGATGTTCACACTTAGTGTTTTGGTTCATGCAACTTCAGTTTTCAAAAGGTTCAAATGACTCAGGGCACTGCCAAGGCTAAGGCACTTTTACAGTTTTGGATAGGATAACAAGAAAGCTTCAAAGTAGCGTTTGGAAAGCACACTAAGGGAAAGAGCACTAAAGTACCAAATACAGCATGAAATTGTGAGCAAGCACAATTTACAATGCTACAAATGGTCTAGAATCTTACATATTGAACCTCTATAAAATTGAATTCACATACTTATTTTGACCAACCCAAAGATTTTTGTTTTCAATATCTCTCTTTATCTCCATTTAAGGAATGTGTTTCATTGCACCTAAGTCTTTCATTTCAAATCATTTCACAAGCTAATATTTTAGTTCACAAATCAATTATTTACCCTTTCCAATAAATAATATGTCATCAACATAAAGTATAATAATCAGGAAACGATCACGATTAGTTTTATAGTAAACACGGTGATCTGATTTGGACCATTCAAATCCAAAGCTCAACATGAATGAATCAAATTTCTAGTACCACGTCCTAGCATATTACTTGAGGCCATACAATGATTTATTTGACTTACAAACCAAATGTTCTTTACCTTTCACTAGAAAGTGCTCAGGCTGTGACATATAAATTTCTTCCTCCAAGTCACCATGAAGGAATGTTGTTTTCACATCCATTTCCTTGATTTCCATACTATAATCTATTGCAATTGAAATCAAAAACCTAGTGGATGACATTTTAGCAATAGGAAAAAAAATCTCAATGTAATCCACCCTCTCAACCTAGGAGTAACCTTTTGAAACCAGCAAGTTTTCACCTTGTAGGCAAAGGTACCAAGTCCCAAGTGTTGGTCTTTTTAAGTGCCACCATCTCTTCATCCATGGCTACTTTCTAGGACTCTATATTTTGTATTCTTAAAGCTTCTAACCATAGCACCTCTAACCATCTTGCATCTAGAATTAGAAAAGATAACCTACACACTCACACTAATTAATTTACTTACAGAGAAAATATTTCATGCTAACAGGTAGGGATATGCAATACACCACTAATTCCCTTAACTCTACCATCAGGAAATTTAATATGAACTCTACCACGGCCAACAATTTTCAAATGAGAATCATCACCCCAGTACACCTTACCTCCATCAAATTCCTCATATGTTGTGAACCAATCTCTATGAGAAGTCATATGGAAAAATTTGCCTAAATCTATTATCCATGCATTATCACTTACACGTGTTGCCAAAGCTGCAATATAAGCATCATCGTCTTCCTTTTTAAATTCAAGATGAAAATCATACATTTTCTTCTTCTTTTTCTCTTCTTTACATTCTTTTTATAAGTGTCCAAGTTTTCCACAATTCTAGCATCTCACTTTGGACTTTCCAGGAGCCTTAGATCTTCCCTTGGATTTGGATCTAGACTTGTCTTGTTGTTTCTCAACCTTCTTACCTCTTTCCTTCAATATACCACAGACATGCAGGGCCTCTTTGGCACTGATGGAATCTTTCCTTTTCATTTCCTCTAAAATTAAGGCACCAACTATGAGGCCTACCTTTTTCATTTCCGTTCATGTGACTATTTACTCACTGTTACTGATACTTTTAGACTTGTGGGACTATTGACCCCAGATTCCCAAACTATTGGACTTTATTATGTTAAAGGAAAACTAATTGGGTGATGTTAGATAGATGCTTGTATTAAGAGAAAATAAATTTGGTGATGTTAGATAGATGTTTATATTATAGGAAAACTAATTGGGTGATGTTAGATAGATGCTTTATGTTAAAGGAAAACTAATTGGGTGATGTTAGATAGATGCTTGTAATAAGAGAAAACAAATTGGGTGATGTTAGATGTTTATATTATAGGAAAACTAATTGGGTGATGTTAGATAGATGCTCTATATTAAAGAAAAACTAATTGGGTGATGTTAGTTAGAAAATTGTAATGTAATTTCCTTTATGCTTAAGAGAACTTGTGATATCTTATGCAAGTGCAAGTTTTTAATTTGCTTCGGCTATGTTATTGATATGTGGAATTAACTTTGCAACTGAGTGCACATGTATTTCTAACCAACCACAGATACTGGAGATCATCCCGCACTTGATGTTGTAATCCCTTGTGAAGTCGATCTGGTTCCACGAGGAACCAAGATCAACTCTGTGTATGATGAAATGTTGTAATATTAATTTACATAAGGTTAATTGGGTTAAGTCTACCCTCTTTTAAATTGAATTATGATATGTGTTGTAAGAATTGTCTTTGAATTACATTTTTTAAATTTTGAAGTTTTGGAGACCCTTTTCATGTGTTTTAACTTGACCCTGGGTGCTCTAACTAGGCTAAACTTGACCCTGGGTTATACCCCATGGGTCTAGGGTCCCTTTTGACTTGGGTAACCCTTGGTAAACCTGATGGTCACCTTAACTTCACACTGAAGTTAAGTGACGAATTTGAAGGCATGGGAGGGATAGGATGAGTGGTACCAATACTCTTGGTTTGTGGATGACCTCCCTAGCTCGAGGGTGACCCTCTTGCGGGTCTACGGTAGGGAGGAGAGCAGGATGTGTGGTGTTTCTTTCCCTTGTTGTGATATGCAGGTTTCATGGAGCTTAGTGTGAAGTTGAAGAATTTTCTTGTCTTGGAAAATATTTTATTTTCCTTTACTCTTAAAGCTCTTAAGGAGAGCTTGGTCTGTTTAGGAACTTCACCCTTGTTGTTTTCCAAAGAGAACTTGTCTCTCTCCTTTGTTGTAAAATTGTGTCTTCTTAAGTTGAGAGAAAGCCTCTTCCATTGTATTGAAGGTTATTATTATTTTGATTTACATTTTACCATTTAAGTAAAGATGAAGGAAGGAAATTTGTTTTTAAAAGGATATTGCTTGTATATAATTTTTAATACTTCTATTAGCAAGGTTGAGACTTAGTTGTTATTGCGGCAAATAAGAAATTATAATTTGTTATTTGGAAGAAATGAAAGTTGGATGTAGTTATGCATTAGAGTTTCTTTTAATTATTTGCAAATATAATTATTTTCTCCATTCAAAAAAAAATGGGTAAATTTTAGTCATGTAATGAATAAACTTGTAAAAAAAAAAATTAAGTTCTTTCGTAG
Source organism: Cunninghamia lanceolata (assembly GCA_027924645.1). Taxonomy (NCBI): domain Eukaryota; kingdom Viridiplantae; phylum Streptophyta; class Pinopsida; order Cupressales; family Cupressaceae; genus Cunninghamia; species Cunninghamia lanceolata. The sequence continues at coordinate 2,825,517 of BSBN01001054.1, forward strand.
TAGTAGAATTGATAAAAGGGAAAATGAGTTTGCATATCTTGTGAATTTGCTTAAATCAGAAAATTAGTAAGTGCTTTAGAAAGAGTGCTATAGTTTTAAAAAGAAAATACATATATACAATTGTGTATATATATATTTATATCATGTGTATTTGGTAAGATGTATTAATTCTACTCTTGGAGATAAATTGAATTTTTTTTATATATTCTGCCAAATAGAATTAAATTGACTATATATATATGTATGTATGTATGTATGTATGTATGTATGTATGTATGTATTTTTAAAATTCATAAACTATGATTTTAATTTAAATTGGGCTTTTGCTGAATATATATATATATATAATCTGAAAAGTTGTGTAATAAAAAAAATATTATTATAAAGTAGCAACTGTAATTTTGTTAGGTCGCAGTTTTGTTTTATATAAAAAAATAAATAAATAAATAAATTTTGGTGGGGGGGATTCAAACCCCCCCCACCGTCGCCATTATGAAGGGTGTGGGGTGGGGGCTCCGCCCCCTTCCCACACCCCCAACCTTCAACATACCCTGCGGAGCTCCCGCAGACTACGCCCCCACACCCCCCTTTGAAATTCAGACCATGGACCACACTCCCTCTCATGGCCTCCATTGCATCACCGCTCCCGTGTCCACTTTTCCCTGCCGCAGCCACCACGATCTCCACCTCTGTGCCCCTCTCTCCACACTCCCCTCTCCGCGGATTTTCCCTCTCTGCGGCTCCCCTTCTTTGTGCCCCTCCACCTGCGACCTCCACTCAGTACTGTCGTCACCCTATCAACATCGCCGCCCTCCATTGACCCTGCCCAAATCAAACAAAATATATGTTAGGGTTTTTCAATGTCATTCAAAAGAAAATATGAAATAAAACAACATTCATATGTTATATAAAGAAAAACTAATATTATAACATAATAAAATATATATATATAATATAATATCTATTAATAATTTTGTAATGGAAGCCAATCAAAAAAAAAAGGAAACTTAATTCATTAAAACAATATATATATATATAATTAAATATATTTAAAAGAAAACTTAGTGTTGTAAATACAAATAACATATAACATATATATATATATATATATATATATGCGTATTATAACTTCACATTTATTTGAAGCCATCATATGCATTTCATATGTGGCCATTTAAACTCAACCTGTAATTTGAGAAAACGACAAGTTGAGAAAATGAGAGAAAAAGAGAAAGAAAGATGAAAGCAAAAACAAAGAGGAGAGAATGCACGACCTTTCCAGAATAGGGCTAAGAGTACTAATTAAGATTTAACATTCCATTAATCCTGATTGGGGGCAATTTACTTAACAAAATTAATTCAAACGTTGAATTAAACCTAGAGCGGAAACCTAGTGGACTTCATCAAACGAAGTAAGTAAATCCTGTTTACGTGATCTGATCTACCAAGAAATTAGGAATAATGTAAAGGATGCAATGATAACTCTGATTGATAGAGAACTGATCTACCAAGAAATTAGGAATAATGTAAAGGATGCAGTGATAACTCTGATTGATAGAGAACTGATCTACCAAGAAATTAGGAATAATGTAAAGGATACAGTGATAACTCTGATTGATAGAGAACTGATCTACCAAGAAATTAGGAATATGTAAAGGATGCAATGATAACTTTGATTGATAGAGAACGTGAAGGAGAACAAATTAATTTTAAATTTCAGAAAACGTGAAGGAGAGCAAATGATCGTGCTTTGTTGAAAAATGTTCTATTAACTTAATCAACTGAATTAGTGAGATGTAAGAAATTTATTAACCCAAATCAGGAAACCTCTTGAACAGAATCAGTGTTAGTACAATAAACCCTACTCACGCCTGTGAGGCGTTATGCTGCCAGAATTTTCCAAAAATTGGGGTTTAGTTGGTTTAGTAAAGTTGAACCCTATTAGCGACGTTAACCGCATCGCGATGACCCCCTTGATGGCCTTCTTGCGATTGGTATGCACACGTGTGCATATTACCTCACTTTCAACTATTTTATTTGTGCTTTAAGTGTATGCCACCGAGCACGCTTACACGTGCGAGGGGGTTTCTAGGGAAGCGTGGAAAATTTTTGATATTTCGTGTCATGACCACATGACAAATGTGGACATGACACGTGTGATGCATGGCGTGACCACATGGGAAATGTGGGCATGACACCAACAACATCATCAACCTCTAAATTTATTTAAGTACTCCCAATGTCCACTACCAAGTAGTCCCATGAATTAGGCAACAAACACAACAAAGTCATACATCAATCCTCTTCATCCATTTTAACACCCATTGAGTTCAATTGCAACACCAACATATTAAATGCATTCAAATGATCTGCAATTTGTGCACCTTCCTCCATTCTCAAATAATAGAGCTTCTTACATAGAAAAAGCTTATTAACTAGGGACTTGATAAATTTCACCCAACTTTGCCACAATTTCTTAGTGATGGACTCTCAAGGACATTTATCAAAACAAATTTTTTTACGCATAATCTGATAAGACCTTTAGCTTTTCAGTCTATTATATCATATTATGTAGTTGTGATTGCATCAAAAGCTCTATGAACTTGTTTATCTATTGCACCCTATAATCTTTGCCTACTAGTAAATCTTCCATCTTCATCTTCCATAGCTCAAAATTTATGTTAGAAAGACTAACTACCTTAATTCCCCCTTATGTGCTTTCCATATTTATTTCCTACAATAAAATCACAAAGTTCTCTTTTGCACAAGCTCCCATTCAAATCTAGATTGGTTCAAAAAACCTAACAATAACCCAACAACTAGAAGCAAAGGTGATTAAGCTCTGATACCACTTGTAGTGAAGCAAAGGTAGTTGAATTAGCTTCCTACACTAAACCTTGAGAGGAGGGATGTACTGAAACTTTAAAATTAAATCTAAATAATTACAAAAAATGTGGAAACACATAAACAAAAATATAAACAATGCAAACCATTACACAATGATTTACATGGGGAAAACCTTTCAATAAAAACTCCATACTCCAAAGCAGTCCAATGTATTATTTAGTAACAATAATAAGCTATAGTACACTTGAAAAGAAAGCTTTTACTCTAAAGTATAATCAACAACTTGATTCTAGAGTGATTTTGGTAGCATTCCAGCTTGTGGATTACACCATCTCAATCATAATAAAACTACACTCCAAGCACCAATTTATAGGAAAATTACAAACCACAAGTAGTTTTCCAAAACTAAGTGCCAAAACCATGAGCCCAAAAAGTGGCACCCAAATTAACACAAATTCCAATGCCCACCTTTTAGGAGTCTTCTAGTTATTATTAGAATATGCTCTTACAACTTTCATAACCTATCATAGTAAACTCCACAAGTTGAGCACCCAAGTTTGGTTTTTACCTTCAACAAAAAGATGCCTATGACATGTGTCAAAATCTGTCATAAGATTCCAATGTAACTCCCCCTCATTTTATGCTCTTACACATCATAAGAATCTGTCATAGAATATTCCTTCTTACAACACCTCATGATATTTGACACATGGCACAAAATGCCAACACAAAGTGGGATGCCTCATTTCCCAATACAAGGCCAAATTAATAAATAATTTGTGAATAATAAGTAAATAAATAATTGTAATTCTAGGAGTTGGAAAGGTTGAGACACTCTAATTCCCAAAATATTTGTCCTTTTGAGACAACACAAAATTGAACAAAATGTCAAGTAGAACCTTTTCTTCATATTGGAATGAGAAGCTCTCTTGTAAAGGAAAACTAAACTAAAACACAAGAACAATAAACATTAGATATGATAATTTACATCTTTGCATAGTATGCACCAAATAACCTCTTGGATTTTGGTTTGCAATGCAAACAAAATAAAAATACCATATATTTTAGTTCTTGGGTGTTGTTGATAAAATAGGGTAAACTACTACAATTAAAGCATTTTAAAATAGTAATAAATCTAAAATATTAATTAAAGTATTATGTGATAACCATTAAATTAATGTGAAGAAATATATAATCAAAAAACTCATAAAGTGAAAACCATAACACCGAATATGCGTGGACAAACCCTTTCAGGAAAAAACTCCCCCATCAAAGAGAGAACAAATCTATATTAATCCAATAACAATGTGTTGCAATAATAAATCCAACTTCTCTCCTCAATCTAACAACATTCCAACAATGTTACAACAATATTTAACCTACAAAGACCCATAATACAACTATCCAAGGCATCCAATTTATAAATAACCATGGTGAAAAACCATAAATGGTTTCCTAAAACTAAAACCATCAAAACCATGGTATGGAAAAAATCCAATGCCCCCATGACACATTTATCAATGCCCACACAGATAGCAATGACTAATTGTAGTACCTTTAACCAATAACTCCCATGTTGTACATCCCAAAAAGTAGTACTCCATTTTCAAGCCACTATAGCTTGTGGACCTCATTCATCATAAAAAAGATGTTCCACCCTCTCTCCTAGTGCCTAGTAATGAGAAAGTGGTGTAAATGCACTCAAACCACTCCATAATTGTCATTCTCATAAGTGACCACTCACCATAAGTGTAGTTTCTCTTATTCAATGTCATTATAACCAATATACAAGTCAATCAAGAGAAAATAATTAATAAATAATTCACCCAATCACTCCTAGGTATCCATGTACCAATTCCCAAGGTGTTGGAGACACATAAAGTGCATAGGATTTGCAAGGTTAATATCACCGTAATCCTAACATTCTCACTTCATATTATACATTTCAATGACATAAATAGAAAACACAAAACGAATCAAGTACAGGATACAAGGCTCATGGCCTCCCTACATTAAGAGAACTTATCCATGCTCACTAGTTTCATAAGTGAATTTACAACATTGTATAGAGTGTCAACCTTTTAAATCATGACCTTACCACTCTCCATCTCATGATCAAATTAATATTGAACATCAATATTCTTATTATGAACATGATTCATAGGATTCTTAGCCAAACAAATAGCACTTTGATTGTCACATCTGATCTAAACTACCCTATAATCAAAACCAAATCTTGAACACAATATTTGTAACCAAACTACCTCTTTTTAGGCATCTGTAGCAGTCTTATACTTTTCTTCAAGAGCAAATAGTGCAACCATAAGTTTTCTTTGACTCATCCAACTAATAACACTACTAATTAAAGAAAACATGGCCATTAGTGGGTCTCTGACTATCCAAGTCACCTATCCAATTAACATCAATGAAGCCCTATATGTCTAATAACTTTCCCGCATCATTAAAACCATGATAATATAAATAATAATTAGAATTTTCTCCCAAATATCTAAATACACTCTTAGCATAAGCTTAATGCTCTTTACTAGGGTTAGACCTAAAACTACCAAGAACTCCCACTACTTGGGCAATATTCGGTCTAGTGCATACCATCACATACTTCAGGCTCCCTGCAACACTAGAATAAGACACATTATACATATCCTCCAAATCATCATATGACTTAAGACACATATCTAATGAAATCTTAGAGCCTACAAGTAATCCAATACTCACTAGTTTACAATTCTACATAGCAAATTGTAGTGAAATATTGTCAACATACTTAGACTGAGACAAAGCTTTCTATGAACTTAGTTTCTATTGATTTCCATCCCTAAAATGAATTTTTCTACTTCATATCAAATGCACCAAATAGCTAAGTTTTAAGCTCCCTAATCATCACCTTGAGCTTTTACCAATAAACAACATATCATTAACATACAAGACAATAATTAATATTTGATCATCAAAGCATGTCAACAATAGAAAGTAGGAACCTATTGGAAAGCAATTTAGCAAAAAGAGAGAAAATTTCACCAAAGTAAACTCCCTTTCTTTGGGAGTATCCTTTAGCCACCAGCTTAGCCTTGTACCTCTCTAACTTACCATCTGCTCTATTTTTTTTGCACCGACTTACAACCAATAGGATTCCTTCCCTCGGGAAAACTTACAAGATCCTACATGTCACATTTGTCCAAGTCCATCATCTCCTCCAGCATGGCCTTCATCCAGGAATCATGCTCCTTTGAAGAGAGCCTCCCTAAAAGATCTTGGTTCACCATCAGTACATGACAAAGCAGATACATAACAGAAATCTAGTGGGCTATATCTATCAACTAAATTTCGTTGGCTTGTGGATCATCCCAAGGGTATAGTAAGGGACTCTATCTCTTCCTCTAAATGCTCAACTTGCTCAAAACTCTCATATAAATCCTCTTCTTCCACTCCATTTTTGTTCTTCAAAATGTGCATCTTCTTGATAGTTTCAAAATGTCCATCTTCTTGACAGTTTCAAAACGTACTATATTCTTTTTTTCTTTTTCCTTTCATTGTCACATGGATCATTAAAAACTCTAGGTTCCTTAAAAACTACATCCTTGGAATAGATCATTTTCAAGGTTAGAGGATTTCAAAATCTTGCAACCCTTAACATTCTCACCATATCTAATGAATACACATTTCTAAGTTTTGGGATCCAACTTAGATCTATTTTCTCTACACATGAATAAAATCCTCATAGCCAAATACCCTTAAATGTGAAATGGGGGGTTTCTTACTTGTCCACACATCATAAGAAGTTTCATCAACTAAAGTTAAACAAGGATATTCGTTAATCAAGTAGCAAACGGTACTCACAGTGTCTTTCCAAAAGCACAAATCTGACTGTGTACCACTCATCATACTTCTAGCTCTTTCCATCAAGGTTTAGTACATTCTTTCTACAACCCCTTTTTTTTGTGGGCTATGAGTAGTCTTCTGCCACACAATACTTGCATGTCTATACAAATCATCAAATTCCTTATAGCAATATTCACCTCCATTATCAAATCTCTAATACCTTAATTTTCCTATCTAACTATTTCTCAACCAAAGACTTAAAATCCTTAAACTTAGAGAAAAATTTAGATTTAGATCTTAGAAAATAAACCCAAGTGTATCTTGAGTAATCATCAGTAAATAAAACATAATAACATGATTTACCAATAGAGACCAAACACATTTGAGTGGATAACTTTTAAAACACAATGCTCATAGAAATCAAACTCATCAGAATAACCAAAAAAAATTCAACCATGTTTTCATTAATAATGATTTGAAGAACTTTTTCACCATTGTGGCCCAAATGTTGGTGCCACAACATACATGCATTTCCATAAGTGTTAGTTACATTGCTAGAATTACAAAATGTAGAGGCATCAATCTTAAATAGAGTCTCACACCATGAGCCTTTCATGACCACCAAATTTTCTTTGACCAACCTACAACCAAACTTATCAAATGTCACAGGCACTCCAAAATCATTCAACTTGAATAAAGAAAGAAGATTTCTTGCAAGTCCTAGAATGTACAAAACACCATAGAGAATTTTCACTCTCCCATCACTGAAATTCCCTTACCAACAACTTGATATGAACTATTGTCACCAAGAAAAACCTTTTTCATCTTAAGCTTAATAAGATGAGAACCACTCCTTGTGGTAATGTTATGGTAGGAGCAACCTAAATCAATTAATCAAGAGCCATTGCTAGCACATTAGTATAAATATATAAAGCGTCATTATCACCATCATAAAAAGATTTCTCTATTGAGGAATCATCGAAGGTTTTTTTTGCATTCCTTCTTTGAATGTTCCCTCTTTCCATAGTTTCTTCCTTGTGGTTGTCTACCATTCTTTTTATTTGGATTTAAATTTATTTTGTTCTCCTTTAGACCCACCTTTGTCTTTGGGCCTTCCCCAAACATGTAAAGAATCCTCAGAACCTTCATCATTAGACTTTCTTCTCATCTCCACTTAGCAATGCAACAATAAGGGTGTCCATCTTTGACTCTTCGACACTACCATTGATTGCAACAATTAAGTTCTCCCAAGATTTAGGCAAAGAACAAAGAAGCAAGATACATTTATCTTCTTCATCAATTTAATATCTACAGAACCTAGCTAACTCAAAATCAAATTAAAAGAATTAAGATGTTTAGCAAAAAAATCACCTTCCTTCATTTTTAAAGAGTATAAATGTATTTTGAGAGATAGCTTATTAGTCAAACTTTTAGTTTGATAAATATTGCATATCCTCTTTCACAATGAGAATGTGGTGGTTTTCTCTAAGAAATTCAAGAATCATAATCTGCAAGACACAATCGAAAGGTTCCCCATGTCTTCTTGTCTGACTTACACCAATCTTTATCAGACACGCCCTCAAGTTTTCGTTCCTTTACAACTGCTCTCCATTGATTATTATTTTCCAAGAGATCCTCCATCTTGAACTTCCAAAACTCATACTTACCTGGCCATTAAATCTCTCAATCTCTAAGTGGGAAGTTGATGTCATGGTTCCAACCACTCACAAATTTGAAAACCTTAAGTCAAGAGCTCCCACTATAGCCAAAAAAACCCACAACACTTCAAAAAGGGTGTCCCCTTCTCTAAATAGAATTAAATCTCTAAAACCAAATGATGATAAATTGAGTAAACTACTATAGTGAAAGTAATTGCAAATAGTAACAAATATGAAATACTAATTAAAGTATTATGTGATAACCATTAAATTAATTTGGAGAAAAATATAATCAACAAAACCAACACTCATAAAATGAAAACCATAACACCGTATGTACATGGAAAAACTCTTTCAAGAAAAAACTCCGCCATCAAAGAGTGCACAAGTTTGCATTAATCCAGTAACAATGTGTTATGATAATACATCCAACTCTTCAATATGATAGTATTTAACCTGCAAAAACCCATAATACAACTATCCAAGGCATCCAATCTATAGAGAACCAAAGAGGAAAACCATGAATGGTTTCCTAAAACCAAAATGACCAAAACCCATGGTATGACAAAAATTCGATATCCCCATGACCAAATTCGTCAATGCTCACACAAATAGTAATCACCAATTGCAACACCTTTGACCAATAACTCCCATGGAACACATCCCCAAGCACGCTCCATTTTCAAGTTGCTACAACATGTGGAATCCACCCATCATAACAAAGATGCTCCACTCTCTCTCTCTTAGAACCTAAAAATGAGAAAGAGATGTAAATGCATTCAAACTGCTCTGTAACCACCACTATCATAAGTAACCATTCACCATAAGTGTAGCCTCCCTTATTCAATGTCATTACAACCAATATATAAGTCAACCCAGAGAAAATAATCAATAAATAATTCACCAATCACCCCTAGGCATTCATGTACCTATTCCCAAGGTGTTGGAGACACGTGACATGCATAGGATTTGCAAGGTTAATATCACTTTAATCCTAACAAGTGTGAGCACAAGGCTACAATGACTCTTCCGCACACAAACAAGAGATTTTATATTTTATGACCACAATTACCAACCTAACCTATGATAGCTCAAACATGCATGTTTTTTGGCTAAAAAGAAGACACTAGAAAGTAAGTGCACATGATAACTAAATTAGAGATATAAAACAAGACTTTACAAATTAAGTACTTGAGAATTGCATACAAATTACAACTACTCAAACTAATAAATATCACAATACAAAGTTTGCAATTTACTAATTTGTACTAAATTATTCACACAAGGTCACACACAAGTAGCTTGAACAATAAATTCAATGTAGCAAGTTGGCATAAAATTACTATTACCAAATCTTAATGCATAAAGCACTTATTTATAAGTGTTTACAAAAATTTGCATGCCCATGCAATCAATCAATTTGCATATTTTACATTACAACTCATCTAAATACAAAAATAATTCAACTGAAGTTTATGCTAAACATAAATTGTTTGCAAGCTATATAAGCTCTCAATATCAAAATTAGTTCATCTCAAAAAGGAAATCCATATATATTTCAGATAATAATATTATGACTGAAAATAAAAATCTTCTAGAAAGCTATCTATCAATAGCGGCCCTCCAAAAATATCAATAGCTGAAAATAGCTATTCTGAAATGTCCACAGGCCCTTATGGTGTTGCAAGATCCTACTTCTGGAACTTTATGCAATCTGGAGATCACATGCTTTACTTCTAACTCCTTGGGCAACACAAACGAGCTCATTCTAATAACCTAGATATTCAAGACAGCTTTGCTCCCACCAATAAATTTCCCAATAGAAAATCATCCCATTATCCCATGTTTTTGATTAAGATAAGCAGCCAAATAAGGGTGCTGAACCCTTTACAACACAGCCCAGGGGGCAAAAACAGAGTACAAACAACACTCAAACAGCAGCTCAGGCACAGCAGCCCATGTTGACATGCCAAGATATGCCAATAAGTTTATCCATGTTAACTTTACCATAATACTCTTGTTAAGCCTCCGAGCTTTTCTTTCACAAGCCTATGATATTTAATTCTTACCTCTATGACATCATTCTCAACCATTAGATCAGCACAGAAAGAGAAAGGAACAGAGGATATAAAGAGAAAATATCATGTTCAACATCATATAACTTGCTCTTGTGTTCTCTAAAAGCTTTCATAGTTGAATCAAGGAGCTCGACCATGAATTAATATACTTCTAACTACTCAGATATTATTCTCCTTGGTATTCTTAATGATTTCAGCATTCATTAACTCTTCAGTACTCAATGAGGTTAACTTGTTAAGGTACACAAGATAGTCTTCATAAAGAGATACATCTAACATCTTATGCACTACATCAGATATATCCTCTCTAACATACCAGATTTTCTTTTTAAGGATATAGGACTCATCAAGGGTTCTCATAACTTGATCATATGCTTAATCCATTGTTGGGCCGACCTCACATATTCAACCATATAATCTAGTTTCTTCCTTTGAGTATCGTTGTCTAGTTCTTTGACTGGAATTTGAACTGAAGTACCTTTTAATATAAGCTTCATTAAATGTGCGATATACTCGTGTAATTATTTAATATAGCCTTCCAATGTTGACTTGTCTTCCCCATTCCTGATCCCTCGGTCTTGAATAATATCTTAAGAGAATTGCATAAGATTTAGATCACCTTGCCTTGTTGGTGCACCCAAGTTTCTTTGTACAACTTGAAAAACTAACACGTTGACCTCCTAGATGTCATTCCCCTTGGGCGAAATGTTTATTTCTGCTATCACATAATCTTGAGGACCCTTTTTCAACCATGTTTAATTTATCGATTCTTAGTTGGCTTTGTTCTATAATAAGCCATTTGTTTGAGTACGCCTCCTAACCTCAAACTATCTAAATAATTGGCCCAATAATCTTCAATAGTTACACGTGTGTTTACCTACTACTCAATCTCTCAACCATATTTCCTTTTGAGTCATACATTCTCTTCTTGTAGAAATACTTGAAGTTAAATTTACACAATTCTCCATGTATATATTTGGCCTTATTTATTGTGGGACGTGTAGATTCCAATTTGAATTGGGAATTTGACACCCAATTTGTGTTTACTTTTCAAGAAAGCATGAAACATTACCAATCGTCTACAGTATTCCATCAAATGACTTCATCGCTATGGTCGAGAATCTAAACCACAAACCCTGATGTATGTGAAAAAGAAATTGTACAAACCCATCTTCCCACTCTAATATGGTTGCCATAGCCTATTCTAACAACCTCATATGAATTGATCATCTAGAGTCCGTACAAAATACATAAAGAAGGCATCATTGACTCTTTTCTATAGTGTTTTAACAACTCTATATTCCAATTGCAAGTGATGTTTGTATATTTGCCTATCACATCCTCCTACTTCAATTAAAACCACAAATCATTTGGTTCTAACCATATTGTAGGCTAAGTAGGAGACCATGTGAGACTTACCCGTTTGGGGGTACTGACAATTATTTGTCGACAGAGTGGTTGATTAGGGGGTTCCAATCTAGGGACATCAATCCTTTGTAGATGACATTCATTATAGAGAACATCCATGTTTTGAATGTCCTATCTTCCTCCTACCTGGTAACTTGGTTCAAAACTGTTGTTATAATTGCTTTCTTTGAATTCATTGTGCCCCGTTACTTTTGGAAGTTGAGAAGCTCGTTTCTTCTCCTTGGGCTAGTACTTCAACTAATTTTTTTCTAAAATTCATAACTTTGTCATTTTATTCTATCTTGCATCTTGCAACTTAATTTCTTGAACCTTTTCAAATGGCAGAAGACCTAGGATAGTTTCTAGGAAGTCGAAATTTGAATTTTACAATCACCTCATTAGCGACTGTATAAATTTCCCTCTTCTCAGCATTGTAATGTTCGTCACATGTAATAACCAACTATGGACTTTGAACAAAGGCAAGGAATGTTGCCAATTGTACTAAGCCACTATTGCAAAGGCATGCAACAATAATGTTCTTGTCTTTGGCCTTCTCATCCAAGCACAAGTCCTACACATTAAAGTGTGCTAGCTTGGTATCTTTGATGAATGGATCCTCAAAGACAAGTTTGGATGGAGAGTTTATAGTTTGGAAATAATACTCCATTATCACAAAAATCCTAGTTTTTCCTTATGAATTCTCAAGGCATACTTGTTGTTTATTGAAAACTCTGGATCTTAAAAACGGTGAAAAATGGTGCCCTTAAAATCTAACAAGTTAGGGGTCTAAGTACTCCAACCCTAGCTTTTTTCTTCTCCTTAGGCACATGTATCCTCTTTGAATGGTGATTTTCTTGCAAATAAAACACTAGGCACTTGGCCAAATCCTTTGAATGGGCATGCATGTTTTTGTTTGGCAGGTCTCTGTGCTAGGAATATCCTCTAGAAAACCCTAATCATGTTCTATCCAAGAGCAATTCCTTCTCGAATCTATCAAATCCCAACAATTTCCAAATCCTAGGTTTCTGGAAAAGACCTATTGCATTTGTAGGTGGCAAAATACTTGGAAATTGTATGCCTTGGATTCTCTCTGGAAAACTCTAAATTCCCTACTCATTGAAAACTCTAGGCACAATTATTGTATGAACCTTGTGGAAACCCTAAAATCCCAGTCTCCTTTGCTCTCTTTCTCTACAATTGAAATGGCACAATAATGAGGAAAACACAAGATTAGCCTTGTTCTTATAGCTGAAAACCCTATCATTAACGCACCATGGAAGTGATAGCTTGCTTTGAACAAATATCAAGTATCATAGAAATCACGCCCTCACACTGTTATTGCAACTTTTCCCTTTTTTATTTTTTGATCTTCTTGTCTCCAATTGCACAAATTGCACTTATGTGGCAATCATGTCACTTTAAACTCTTTGTAAAATTTCTCACCTTGCTCTTTGATCATGCAATTTGTGCTTTGCAACCTTACTTGCCACTTTGCCATCTTAAAAATGCATGATCACACAAATCACGCCTTTCAAGTCTGCATGACACATTTGTCAGTGGGTGATTTTTATCTTTCCAATTAGAAGTCACTTGCAATTTTTTTCTCTCTCCAGTAGGCTTCGCCACTTTTGGCATTTTGCATTTTTACTAAGTGGTAGATCAAAATCACGCTCCGCACTCTAGTCATCACTTGGCCGCTTTTGGTTCCTTGTATGAGAATGCACCTATCATGCCCCTCCACTCCTGTGACTTTGCCAGTTTTGATATTCAATTAAAAATCCAACATTTTGGCCTGTCCTAGCACTTTTTTTCCCTTAGCCATATCTTCCTCATTCAAACTCCAATTTTTGCCTTGTTTGAAGCATTAAAAACCTCATGTCGCTGGTTATTGGTATTATGGTAAATAATTAGATTCATTTATTTTATTAACATGAGAGCAAAGCTCTTATATACAAAGTTACAAGGAATGTTTCTAAAATACAAAGATATCTAAAAAATATGGAAGTATCTAAAATATAGAATTAGAAACATATTAGACCATTAATATATCTAAGATATTAGTTTAATACCCTCCCTTAATGGTCAATCTATCAACTACACCAAGATACCCCTTAAATCTGACAAACTTATCCGGGCTCAGAGACTTGATGAGAATATATGCAGTCTGGTCCTCAATTCGGACATACTACAACACCACGGATCCGTCTTCGACAAGTTGTCGGATGAAATGACAATGAAGGTCAACATGCTTTGTCCTTTCGTGGAAGACTGGATTTTTGGCAAGTTTCAGCACGCCTTGATTGTCACAATACAAGGTTGAAGGCCCTGCTGAAGACATTTGCATGTCTAAAAGCATCCTTTGAAGCCAAACTACCTCACACGTTGCTTTAACAGCTCCCCGATATTCATCTTTTGTCGAGGAGAGAGCCATTGCTTGTTGCTTCTTGCTGGTCCATTGACTGCACCTGTGCCCAAACTAAAGACATACCCAGAAGTAGACTTCCTGTCATCAACAGAGCCTGCCCAATTTGAGTCTGTAAAACCGATCAGCTGAGGATCTTTACATCTTCCATATAGAATGCCAAAGTCGGAAGTGCCTTTCACATATCCCAACACACGCTTCGCTGCAACCCAAGGTTCAGATTTAGGGGTTGTCATGAAGCGAGAGATGTAGCTCACTGCAAAACTGAGGTCAGGTCTAGTGGCAGTGAGATAGATGGGGTCGCCCACGAGTTGCCTGAATGCGGATTCATTCTCCACAGGGGAGTCTGAATTAGCTGATGGATTCAACCCTTTCTCCATAGGTGTGGATGTAGGTTTGCAATCTGTCGTCCGGAACTTGTCCAACAGACTTCTAGCATAATTGGACTGAGAGATGAAAATGCTATCAGTTGTCTGCCAAACCTCAACACCTAGGCATAATGTAGAAGTCTCAAATCTGTCATGTCAAATGTTTGACTTAGATCATGTTTGATGTCCTCAATCACCTGCTCCGAGATGCCAGTAATGATTAGATCATCAACATAGACAATGATGTAAAGACTGTCATGAGCATATTGTTGGACATTCATATTGGAATCAAGACTCCGCTTAAAACCATGATCCACGAGGTACTTATCAATCTTGATGTACCATGCCCATGGAGCCTGTTTTAGGCCATAGAGAGATTTCACCAGTTTGCACACCTGGGGTTCTTTACCAGCAACCTTGAAGCCGGGAAGGTTGCGTCATGTAAACTTCTTCGTGCAAATCTCCATTGAGGAAGGCACTCTTGACGTCCATTTGATGGACTTTCCATCCAAACTGGGTTGCCATAGCGAGGACAAGCCGAATGGTACTCATCTTGATTGTGGGAGCAAAAGTCTCCTCATAGTCAATGCCCTCTTTCTGTGAGAACCCTTTCGCTACCAACCGAGCTTTATACTTATCGAGAGTTCCATCAGCTTTGTACTTAACTTTGTACACCTATTTGCAGCCAATGGGCTTCTTTCCATGTGGAAGATCAGAGAGGACCCAAGTGTTGTTCTTCAAAAGGCTATGATGCTCAGCTTCCATAGCATGTTCCCACTCAGGTATGCCTTTAGCCTCTTAATAAGTTTGAGCCTTCGAGATGCTGTGAAGGTTGGCCATAAGAGAAAAATTAGCAGTATTCTGCTGGTTGCTCTTCTTTCGAGCAGATCTACCCTCAATGAGTTCATTATCATGAAGCTCACCAATTGTTTTGGCCCACCATTTAGGCTGGAGAGTAGATGTACCAACATCTGAAACAGGTGCAACAGCATCACCTGGTGTGGCTGGAACAAGATCAGGAGGATCCAGAATATCCTAAGGCAAGGCGAGTGGTGGAACAATAGGCTGAGTTGCTTGAACAACTACAGAATCCCTCCCATCAGGTGGATCTAAGGGAAGATGAACACCGACATCTGAAGCCTGCAAAGGTTGATCGTCAAGGATAATAGGAGTAGATAGAAGAAAGGGCCCAGTAGTCTCATCAACCACTACATCATGACTGAATATGAGACGATCAGTGTCTACATCAATCAATCTGTATGCTTTATGATTTTCACTGTTACTAGTGAACATGAGTTTCTAACTTTTGGAGTCCAGCTTGGTGCGCTTGGCATCTGGAATCCACACATGAGCAGTAAAGCCAAAAACTTTCAGATGGTTGACCTGAGGCTTGCGTACATACCAGGCTTCTTCAGGAGTCATTTTCTTGATGGCATAGGTGGCAGACCGGTTCAGAAGATAGACAGCAGTGTAGATTGCTTCAGCTCAGAACTTCTTAGGAACACTTCTATGTTCCAGCATAGAACGTGCCATCTCTGTAATGGTGCAATTGCAATGCTCAATGACACCATTCTGCTGAGAGGTGTAAGGTGTGGTAAGTTGGCGTTTGATGCCATCGGTAGCACAAAAATGAGAGAATTCAGAAGAACAAAACTCCCCTCATTATCAGACCTAAGAGTGACTATTGGACAGCCTGACTCTTTTTTAACCAAGGCCTTGAACTATTGAAATGTACCAAACACATCTGATTTGTTTTTCAAAAAATACACCCACAGCTTTTTGTTGAAATCATCAATAAATAGCAAAAAATATCTGCACCCAGTAACTGAAAGAGTGTTCATTGGTCCACATACATCAGCGTGAACCAACTGCAAAACCTTGGATGCTCTCCATTTATCACTATCTGGAAATGGAGTCCGATGCTGCTTGCCAGCCTGACATGTGTCACATACGCTAGGAATCTGAGTTTGAATCTCTGGAAGACCACCAACCAGACCCTCCCGAGCTAACTGAGAGAGATAGTGCATGTTCAAGGGCCCATAACGTTGATGCCAAATTTTGTTGGTGGATGTACTCCTGGCTGCCATGGTGTGTTCTTGAGAATCACCAGAATCAACGAGTCTATTCATACCATGATCCTCAAGCCCTTGGGCAATGGTGGTGCATGTCTCACGATCTATTATGTTGCATGTGTGCATGCTGAAAACAACATACAGATGAGGAGAGTGTCATATAATCTGACTAACTGAGAGAAGGTTTAGCTCCATGATAGGTACAAAGTATACATTGAGAAATATTAAATTTCTCCCATTAGACTAAATCTGCACATTGCCCTTTCTAACGATAGTATACTCTTCGCCTCCTCCAAAGATGACAGAATCTCTGAATGGCGTGTATTCTGTGAACCAATCTCGTCGATGTGTGAAATGTCGAGAAGCACCTGAATCAATATACCAGGTAGAAGACTTGACAGGATCTGTAGGTCGCTTGGCCATAAAGGCATAGACCGCAGACTCCTGCTCAGTGTGGTCAGCAAAATACGCCATCCTCACGCTTTTCGAGGCATGAAAAACAAGATACCAAAGGATGTACAAAAAACAGACGGAAAAAATCTCGAGACAAGAAAACTAGCTCAAAAATCTGAACACGGATTTCCAGACAAAAAAGAAAAAAATTATGCAGGGTTCTGACATGGTCTGCACAAATCTTGAGGTGAGCAGAGACTGTCTATTAGTCATCATGAACTTTAGTCGGTAACCACAACAACAAAGGCTATGCAGGATGGATGCTTCGAGTTACAAGGGACCATGGGCCTTCTTTACACTTGACTTCAAACTTTGACAAAAAGGGAACTTGAGCGTCGTCGAGTCTGAGATTGCTTGAAAGACTAACTCTTCACTCAGAGAAATCGCGGAGTCCAAGACCCAAACAATGTCCGCCAAAAAATAGATCCCACCAATGATGTCTTAACAATCGATGCCAAACAAATTTTAGAAAATGCCAAAGATAGAAACCTTCCAACTAAACTCAAAAAAGGCACCTTCAAAAAAATGTCGATACTGATCAAAAAAAGAAGGATTCCCGTAACAGAAATCGCGCCAGAGTGTAGAGGAGAAGCACTACAAACGATTCCCAGAAAATCGCATCCAAAACGCCAGACAAAGATAAAACCCGCAATCAGGAAAAACAAATCATGTTCCATGACCAGGAGGAATAGATAAATTGCGAGCACCAAAAAGAGCCGCGATAAAAATCCGTCAGGATTGTTCTAGAAATTCTCAGATGAAATCGCACTGTTTAAAAGGAGCGTTGACTGAAGTAAAAGCCACCAGAAAATCTCATGACCATAGTGACTACCAGAGAAAGCAAGGCCACGAGAAGCTGCAACCCATCTTAAATGCAAATCGCGACCCCTCAAAACGTCGTTAGAAAGCAATCGCAACCTCCACACAACTCAACAATCTGAAAATGACAATCAAGGAAAATGCCACATAAATCACGAGCCAGAGTTATTGAAAAATGCCTTGCAAAACTAGAAGCCGCCAAAAAAAAGTCTTTTTACAGAAATCGTGTCTCTGTAAATCGCAACCCAGAAAGGTTTTGAAACAAAGATTGCAAGGAGAAAATGGCGCCCAGAAAAATGGCGTGATTTCAACAAAACGACGACGAGATACAGAGGGAAACTTGCAGGAAACCCTAGGTTGGAACACGTATGGACGTACAAATTTTACAAAGAGCCTAAGAGAAAAAAAAAATTCTCGATCAACCGGCTCTAATACCATATTATGGTAAATAATCAAATTCATTTATTTTATTAACATGAGAGCAAAGCTCTTATATACAAAGTTACAAGGAATGTTTCTAAAAGAAACATAACAAATGTTCATAAAATACAAAGATAACTAAAAAATATAGAAGTATCTAAAATACAGAATTAGAAACATATTTGACCATTAATATATCTAAGATATTAGTTTAATTATTGGATGAAATTGGTTAGAGTTCCACAAAAACAAGCACAGGGCATGAGGATATCACAATGAAGGGCTAGATAGAGGATGATCAACATTTACACACGAAAAATAACAAAGTATGAAAAAATCATATGGCTATAATAGTGCCAACAAGAGCATGATGATTATAGAATGGTGGAGAGGTGGTTGCTCAAGGAAAATTAACCATGTACATTCTAGTGCAAGTGTCAAGTCCCTACATGAGTGTTTCAATTTTACAACATCGTTTATTATGGATGTGGTATAGGGCAAATAATCTCCCTGTAGTTGTTGATAGAACAGCAAAATGACAGTGTTGATCATCTACAAGATGGTAGTGTTGATCATCTACAAGATGGTTAAGTGTTGAAGAGGTTGCAAGACAATCTTTGAGCATGTACAGATGCATTTTAAGCTACCAGAATATATGTTTTCAAATTGTGGAAAATACATTTCTTAAACAATGTTTGAAAGATGCCACCTTGAAGAATGAACACAAAAAAGAAGTGGTGAAGAGAATGTTGATTCATTTCCTAAATTAATGTGTCACTAAGCATCTCAAGACTCAGATAAAACTATCCATATCTTGAGTACTGTTATAAATTATAGCCATGTAGAGCAACAATTGACATTATTTCAAGATACATTCAAGATTCTTGCTTTAAGCATCAATTGCTTTGGTATTTCAAGGTTGAATAAGAAATTGTGGCAGACAGCAGTGATGCTTAAAACACAAGCTTTTAGACAATATTTTGTAAATTAATACCCAACTTTATGAATTTCTAGAGCATGTACAAGCAAAGTACAGAGCTCATTTTGACTAGCACCAAGTTGCACATAAGTTTTTGTGTTGGCAACATCATGTGTCTCTACTTAGATAACATGCAATTAAAAGGGTAATGATATAATTTTAGTGCATGTCCAAGCAAAGTACAGAGCTCATTTTGACTAGCACCGAGCTCATTTTGACCAGCACCAAGTTGCACATAAGTTTTTGTGTTGGCAACATCATGCGGCTCTACTTAGATAACATGCAATTAGAAGGGTAATGATGTAATTGTAGGCCCATTACTAATTAGGTATGGTCCATTTAAGATCACAACAGGGATTCTTTCAAAGTTATGCATGTCAAGCTATATGGGCATTTACTCAATGGTGGACAAAGATAGCTTGAAGGCCCTCTATGATAGATGAGGAAGACAAAGTAATGCCAATAGTATTAAGTGGACCTAATTTAATTGTAATGTCCCCATTTTTAGATTCTCTTGCAATTCAGTCAGAGCTGACTTTCTGGGTTGGTGACAGCATAATCAGAAGAGTATTTCGATGTCACTAGGGTGTTCGGGTGTTCCAGTGGAGCTGGTTGACACATTCCAGAGAGATTTTGGACAACTTGTCCATACTTACTATTTATAGTAAGTGTTTGCATGTCGACAATCTTTCTGGGTTTGTTCTCTTTGGTCCTCGGAGAACACTGCTATTTTTAGTAAGTGTCAATTTGGTGTTGTTTTGGTGACTCAGCAGTCAGTTGTTGGCTCTTCCTAGCATTGCATTGAGCTCAGAGTTATCAGATGGTTTGTGGGACCAGTTGGCACCCTCTGTGTGGGCTCAGCTGCTTATGGTCATTGCTTACTATTTTTAGTAAGTTTGGTTTGGTGTCGGAATGGGATTTTGAGAGTGGGTTTGGATTCGTCTTGTCAAGACCTTTCCAATGAGCTATAGATCATTGATTTCCAACATCATCTTGGCCTTCGTTTTAAAGTCTGTAAATTAAACATTATTTAATATTGGACCTTGGTGCCTAGGCATGACAACTTAATGTTGTTTTAAAAGAGGGGACTTTAAGGGTGATGTTGAGAAAAGAATTAAAGAGAATTATAATATTTTAAAATGTATTTTCCCTCTCATGTTTTATCCCATATGCAAGAGGATTTTAGAGACTCCCAGCTAAAAAAGTATAAAAGGAGGAAAAGGGTCTTCATTTGATATGCTTGGATTATTATTTCTTCTCTTTAGAGATTTTCCCTTCAAGGGTTTTTGGAGCTTTGCTCCCGAGTTTGGTATTGTCTTGCTGAAACGAAAACCTCTACAAGATAGGATTTGATCTTTGGCTTTGTGGACGAAAACCCACTTGGTCAATTTATTGGAGTCTTCATTCAAATGATTCATTTGTGCATTCACAGAATTCATTTTGGAATTGTTTTGAGCATAGACTGAAGGTATTTGGAAGAGTTTATACTGCAGTTGATAAAAGAGTTTTGAAGAACAGATTTGAGTGATTTTAGCAGGGTTTATTGTTGCCATTAACACACCATAGCAGGCCGTACATCTTCTTCAGTTGGTCGTACCTCTACAGGGAGCTATAGTGAGTTCGACGGCCTCTTTCTAAGTGTTATTCTATTGGAATTAGGGCTGACAACTGAGAGGGGGGTGAATCAATTATCTTAAAAAATTTAAAACTTGTTGTAGCTGATTCTTCTTTATCACTTCTTAACAGATTAATGGCATAATCATGAAAAGCAAGAATCAATAAAACATTAGCAGAAACATAAATAACACACTTGACACCAAAATTTTGACGTGGATACCTGGTTAAGGGAAAAACCACAGTGGGGTTAACCCACAAAGATTATACTCTGTTAAAAATATTACAAAGAGGGGAATGCACATGCATTCGGGCTCACTGCCTAGAGCTCACTACTCAAGAGAGGCTCACTACCTACAAGAATTATTACAAGAGGATTATAGATTGCTTGAACTGATAAGTAGCATCTACCAATGCAAGGATTCAATTCCGGTTAAGCATAGAATACTGATTTTACACACTTCATCTTTATTCTGCCATGTTTACTGCTCTGCCATAATTTGGACCTCAGATCTTTTCTCTTTCGCACTTCTATCTGTCTTTTTCACACTTACTCCATATTCGCATCACAATCACACTTCACAACACTCGAATCCATCAGTTATATATATCTGCATCAACAAACTCAATCACTTATATGTCGGCCTTATGAAGAACTTAACAAGCAATACAAGTACTATGTTCTGTCGGCTGAATCCATACATCAATAGTGATGCGTACCAGAAATAACACTTACAGGTCACTATTCATGTTGGCCACTAACATTATATCCCATACACAACTCACCAAAACACTTCTACTAGATCCGCACAAAGATCTAACACAAGTTGGCTTGTTCTTTACTAGACTGTCCTGTCATATTAGGATCCAGTACTTAGATGCTCATAACTTTTGATCCCTTTGTCATCGGAGGCTGAAATCTTGGATTTGGATTGTTCTGACATTCCTCTACACTCCCTCGGATTCGCAACATGCAATAATTCACTGGAGAGATCCGCTGACCAAAATACTGAACTTTGCCATATACTCTGTTCCTGTCTATCCGGACTGGATAAATCTTGGAACCGACTTCTGATATGATCTAATACTGCACTGCGGATGTGTGGAATGGACTGAGTTGCCATCAATGACAACACATGACATGCCTTGGAGTGTTTATTGCCAACATATTCATCCCCAATCTGATTGCCATACCTTGGAGACTTCAAAAGTGCAAAACAGAGATTTGTGAAAGGAGTTTTGAGGAGTTTTGTTGCTGATTCTATGGTGCAGCTGGGTCGTACAACTAGGAAGGAGCAACAGCTGACATTAATGTATTTCAGTCATCAATAGCAGCTGAAAAGGGTCCATTTGAGGCATCTAGAGTCTGATAGAGGATTGCTTCCATTTGTATGATCATATCTCTTCTCATTTTGGAGTTCGATGCCTTTATTGTGGGTTTTTATGGTTGGTCTGGCGATGACCCCGACATGAAGTTGTATAACTCCATATGGAACAATAAATAAAAAAATAAAAAATTGGCATCAAAAGATATACACAACAGGGGTGTACATTACAGTCATATTAGAGCTAAAAATCTTGCCATCCTGTGAGGTTAGGATCAGACAAGCAGATAAGAATATGAGACATGCAGATGAAAATATGAAACGTGTCGCTTAGCTTTGTATGTGAGTGATCAGCACTTGCATGAGTGTTCAAGTTGGGCAGTTGATAGGTTTTGAACAGGGAATGTGAGATCATGGCATCTCTCGTGAAGGATGGTCTTTATGAAAGACTTTTTGATGTAGGTTTAAAGCTTAAAGCGTTGCACTGGTCAGATAAAAGTCTTCTCAGCACTGTGGAAGAAGCTGAGGATTGTTTATCTAAAGTCCCTCAGACATCTTCTCTAATACAATTGGCTTTGGTCCATTTAAAGACTTTGTTGTGTGAACCAGAGCTACTGAAACATCCATATAAGGATGTAAGATTGGCAATTATCACATGCATCAATGAAGTAATAAGAATTTCAGGTCCTGAAGCACCCTATAAAGATGACTCAATGAAGGAGATTTTACAGCTAATTATTGAAAGTTTTCATGGCTTAGGTGATACTAGAAGCTTATCTTTCAAAAAAAATTGCTAGGATGTTGGTAATGATGGCTCGGGACAAGTCATGGATCTTTTTGATTGATCTCAAGTGTAATGATTTACTTCTTGAAATATTCCATTGTTTCTTTGACAAAATCAGAAAATATCATGCGGATGATGTTAAAACAACAATGAAAACTATTTTGTTTATGATTTTAGATGAAGACGCTGATATCTCCAAGTTGTTATTATCTAACTTGCTAAGTATTTGGAGAAAAGAAAAAACATGTTTCCCCTGCAGCACATTGGTTATCAAAGACATTGATTGAGCAGAAAGTTGAGAAAATTAGACATCTCTTGACAGAAGAAAAATGTATTGCTTGTGCTTTACAGGATGCAAGAATGAGCAAGAACCAAATGAGAAGACAAGGCATATGCTTCTCTTGCAAAGAAATTCAGGAGCCTAACCACCAATGCACAGATAAAAGGGACTCACGAATTGATATTGGTTTGGCAAATGAAGTTACTTTCAGCACTCAAGAGGTTGCTATCATCCTTGATAACAATTCTAATTTTTATGACGGCAGTCATTCTCCTGAGTATAGTAGTGATTTAAATGTTATGGCACAAGAGGAAAAAATTGTAGAAGATACTTTAATGATGGCACACAAAATATGAGTGTCAAACACGATGAAAAATAGGAGGATACAAGCCATAACAATTCTGAATTTTGTGACAGCAGTTTGATCTCTTTGCATCAGCGTGAAGATACTGCTATTACACATGATGATGATGGTTGTGTGGAGTCACCCAATGCAGACACTCCCGTTTTGGGTGATATTGATACAATAGGTGTTGTGGATTCATGCCACAACGAGTTTGATTTGGTATATCAGACCTTGGAAGATGGGAGTAGAACTGAAGCGCTGCCTAATAGAGATGATTCTGAGGATTGTTTGATGGATGTGCATGCATCTATTTCGATAGGGGAGGTGAGCATTGATATTGGCGATTCAACAGCCTTTGGCATGTCAGTTGAGCCATCCCAGGAGATTCATAACAGTACACTTGACGAGGATGTGTGTGAAATTGATAGCACACATGAGGATGCTTACCAATCAGTGAGTGATGATGATTCGGCCTCTTTCCATAGTGCAGATCTCAAATTAGAAAATTTGTGTGGAGACAAATTGTCAGAGGGGTCTAATTATTTGGCAGGGCAATTGAAGGTGAACGAAGGCATGGTTGCTTTAGCCTTAGAACACTTTGATGGTGCACAGCAGTTGGTGACACATTGTTGTTGGACTCCAGGTATATATGAGCACCTTGATAGTGGACTTCCCCTTGCTGAGTTTTAGGCACTTAGAGATGCAGTTGGGATCATGAAGAATAATTACCTACAGCTGTTATCTGATAGAGATCATCTTCTCAGGATCGATGGTATTTATCATGATGCTCTAAAAGAAAAGGAAGAGGAGGTTGATGAGCTCACCTATGAGCTCGAGATCACCACAGACTCTTTGAAGAGCACTCAATCAACCCTTTAAGAGTCAGAACTACGGATAGATGAGCTTACCGTGGAGTTGAGTTTAGCACAGTCTTCATCTCCAGTAGTTATAGTTCCAATTTTTATGACAGTTACTGGTGATGAGCATACACCCACGGATAGTGGTAAGGAGTACTTTGTGGATGTGGCTACATCCATTACAGTTACAGATGCAGGTAACACAAATGGGATGGGTGTTATGATTGAGAGTAGCAGAGAACCAAATGTTGCATCAAAGGTCTCTGAGGTTAATCCCATGACAGGTGTGACAGAGCAGGTAATTGATAGCTCTGACGAGAAGTGGGTTGATTTCCCCATGAGTTGTGTGACAGATTGCCACACTACATATTTTTCACAGGAGTCACACAAGGCATCTTTCAATGGTGAAATTGATTCTCATGTTGATTTGTTTCCCTCTCTTGGAAGCAAATCAGAAATTGCATCCTATGCAGCTGATAGTGATCGACAGCTTACTAGACCTCAGGGTTGGAGAGATCAGCTGATGATTACAGGAGAGAAGGTTGATTCAACCTTATCTCATCTAGATTGCACTCGTAGGAATGTTGAGAACCTTCTTTGGACAGCAGAGTTGGAGGAGAGACAGTATGGAGTCTCGGCTGGTACTCACATTCATGATTTGCAGTTCATCAAGGGTGCTTTGGAGGAGATAAAATCAAAATATCTCCAATTGTTTCATGACAGAGAGTATGCTATTGGGTATGCAAAGAGGATTGCCAAAGTATCTACCCAGTTAGCCATTCGGGATCAGAGACATGAGCCATCTTCTGATTCGAGTGATGAGAGTGATGAGGAGGGTGTTCCCCAGGACTTTGATGGTCAACCATTGACAGAGGTGGGAGCATTTCATCTTGACCGCATAGTGAGGAGTGCTCATCATTTCTCCTTTAGTCCACACACGGATGACCTGATGATGCGTAAGTGTGGATTGGCTCGGGATTTGTACCATCCGTTGTGGGATGAAGGGTTGCCGTCTACTGAAGATGGAACTAGGGATTGCAGGTGGCTGACTCAGATACATACAGAGGATTATTTGCAGGGTCAGAGATCAGATTATCATCATGGTGATATGCATCAGACACAATTTGCAACTTTGTTGTCTCAAAAATCTCCATTGGAGACATGGCTTCAGAGAGGTTGCAGTGTCAGTAGGCATGATGGCAGATTTAGTTTTTACAGCGGTGATGGAGGAAAGTTTTTTCATTCCCTTGATTTGAGACGAGCAGTTTTATATCTTCTAGCACCTATGTTGGATAGTCAGTACATCCATAGGAGTTTCACAGAGGATGGAAGGGGATGTTGTGGTTCAGACACTTCGAAATTTAATTACCTCTTCATGATAGTTGGATGTAAGGTTCTGATGTGTTGGGATCCGGGTGGTGACAAGTTTGGCATGTCAATTCAATTGGATTCCGTTGTGTTGTTTCACCACTCTTTGCATGGTGAAGATTATATCAGAGTAGTGCAGCGTCAGCATGGTGGTTCTCAACATGAGAATAACTTGAAACCCTGGGATCATTTCTGGTTTCAATTTAGTCCACTATGTTGTTTGGAGGTGGTATTGGCATTGCTTGAGGACAAGCAATCTTTGGGAAGGGCAGACTGTAATGTCCCCATTTTCGGATTCTCTTGCAGTTCAGTCAGAGCTGACTTTCTGAGTTGGTGACAGCATAATCAGAGGAGTATTTCAATGTCACCAGAGTGTTCGGATGATTCAGTGGAGCTAGTTGACACTTTCCAGAGAGATTTCGGACTTGTCCGTACTTACTATTTATAGTAAGTGTTTGCATGTCGACAATCTTTCTGGGTGTGTTCTCTTTGGTCCTCAAAGAACACTGTTATTTTTAGCAAGTGTCAGTTTGGCGTTGTTTTGGTGACTCGACAGTCAGTTGTTGACTCTTCCTGACATTGCATTGAACTCGGAGTTATCAGATAGTTTGTGGGACCAGTTGGCACCCTCTGTGTGGGCTCGGTTGCTTATGGTCGTTGCTTACTATTTTTAGTAAGATTGGGTTTGGTGTTGGAATGGGATTTTGAGAGTGGGTTTGGATTCATCTTGTCAAGACCTTTCCAACAAGTGATAAATCATTGATTTCCGACATCATCTTGGCGTTCGTTTTAAAGTCCGTAAATGAAACATTATTATTTAATATTGAACCTTGGTGCCTAGGCACGACAACTTAATGTTGTTTTGAAAAAGAGGACTTTAAGGGTGATGTTGAGAAAAGAATTTATCCCAAATGCAAGAAGATTTTAGAGACTCCCAACTGAAAAAGTATAAAAGAAAGAAAAGGGTCTTCAATTGATATGCTTGGATTATTATTTCTTCTCTTTAGAGATTTTCCCTTTGAGGGTTTTTGGAGCTTGGCTCCCGGGTTTGGTATTGTCTTATTGAGACGAAAACCTCTACAAGATAGGATTTGATCTTTGGCTTTGTAGACGAAAACCCACTTGGTCAATTTATTGGAGTCTTCATTCAGAGGATTTATTTGTGCATTCAAAGAATTCATTTTGGAGTTGTTTTGAGCATAGACTGAAGGTATTCGGAAGAGTTTTATACTACAGTTGATAAAAGAGTTTTGAAGAGTAGATTTGAGTGATTTTAGCAGGGTTTATTGCTGCCAATAACACACCGTACCAGGCCGTACATCTTTTTCAGCTGGCCGGTACCTCTACTGGGAGCTATAGTGAGTTCGAAGGCCTCTTTCTGAGTGTTATTCATCCCCAATCTGATCGCCATACCTTGCAGACTTCAGAAGTGCAAAACAGAGATTCGTGAAAGGAGTTTTGAGGAGTTTTGTTGCTGATTCTATGGTGCAGTTGGGCCGTACAACTAGGAAGAAGTGCAAAACAGAGATTTGTGATAGGAGTTTTGAGGAGTTTTGTTGCTGATTCTATGGTGCAGTTGGGCCGTACAACTAGGAAGGAGCAGCAGCTGACATTAATGTATTTCAGTCATCAATAGCAACTGAAAAGGGTCCATTTGAGGCGTCTAGAGTCTGATAGAGGATTGCTTCCATTTGTATGATCATATCTCTTCTCATTTTGGAGTTCGGTGCCTTTATTGTGGGTTTTAATGGCTGGTCCGACAATGACCCCGACATGAAGTTGTAAAACTCCATATGGAACAATCAGAAAAATACAAAAAATTGGCATCAAAAGATATACACAACAAGGGTGTACATTACATTAATACCTTGCAGATGTTGCAACAAGCCACTGTCTTGCAGCAGAACCATAGGGCTTCACAGCAGGAAAATATCAAGTAGTACCAAGTTCAGAGGGAAGGACAGCTCCTAGATTTGACATGGCAGGATGTCAAGGAATATTAAGTGTTTAAACAGCTATAACTGCAAGTTTTAGTTTCAACTTCAACCCTCAATTAATATGATGTACTCTCCTCCATTGCAAAAGAACTAGATCATGATCATGGACAACAGTATGGTTGCCAATTTCTACCTGCAATTTAAAATGTGAGAATTTTCAACAGTAATATTATAAAAGCCCTAGTCATAATACAGTGACTGTAGATATGCAAAGATAAGCGAAAATATATCATTCTAGATTCCCATTTTTTCAGTCAGCTATTAAAACCCAAATGCAAATGTCCCTACTCATTTGTGTTAAAAGCTTTGATGACAAAACATTTTAGAAAAGAAGATTTCAAAAGTTTGGAAGCCTGTTACTAACCATAGAAAATGTTCCAACAAATAGTGCTAGCGCAGAATAAATTTGTACAATATTAATTTACAAGCATGTCAAGAAATAATTAAGCTGATATGTTTGGCTAGCACAGTTAAGTGCTAAAGAGTATAAATAATTGTACATAATAACATATATCTCAAGGTACGATTTCCCAACAGCTATTCCTTTACAATAAATAAGTTGACAAATGCTACTTAGTTTATATTCTGATTATAAGTGACTATCTGTCATTGTATTAACAATCTTTCTGATTTCACCTCACACATCTGTGAACATATAACATCATCACTGTAGCTCTTTTCATTTCTCCATTTACACTACCAAAGCATTAAATGACCAAAAGTTATTAAGAAGCTGCATCCCCGAGAAACAAATAAACAATATCATTTACTAGAATCCTGTCCTGGATGTTGCCACTTTTGTACACTGGGACTTCAGTGCCTTATCCATCATATATCAAAACAACCCACGGGATGTGACTGCAAACATAGCTTGACCATTTCCTTCAGCACAATGTGAATTCCATAAGACAGAATAAGCCGATTCACCACCATATCCGAATGACTTGAGGAACAATACTGCTTGGCAGATCACCAAAAGAGTAACAATTTATCTTATCTAGTTTGTTCTATAAGAAATAGGCTTATTACTACAACTATTTATTGTATTATGGCATGTCCTGGGCCAACCATGCACAACTAGGGCAGATGGGATGGAAATTTGCAGGGTCAAATTGGTGATGACACTTCAGCCCACTGATGCAAAGGCATCACGGATATTTTTCAACACAACAGAATGTACTCTGGACTTGCAGAAAGTGAATTGCAGTAGAATCAATGAATTCCATAGAAGTTACAACAAAACATCTCCCCATCTCCCAATCAACATGACATATTACACCATTGTTTGTCCATGATAGCATGCAGAGAGTTCATGTGTATTAACAATGTTTCTGACGAATGGAGCAAAAAAGTAATCATCTACTTTTACAAGGCAACTTCGAAGTTCTCAATGATAGCAAAGGATGCAAAGAATTTGGTGTAACAAGCATAATGCAGCCTGTACAGCATAAGGATTCTAATGCGAAAGCAAAGTCAGGAAACTAATTACAGCCAAAATACCTTCAATGAGTGATTGATATAGGGGCTGTCATTGCCAAATTCCCTCCATCTAAGATTCTAAATAGATGACTTATCAGGGCCATTAATAGAATTAGAAGATGCTTCTGATTCTACTAAAGGTCCACCTTGACCACCAACACGCCCTTGAAATTGTCCTACAGCAACATGTTGAGGAAAGATTGAATGCATCTGAGCCTGCCCCATTAGAGGCTGGTTATTGACAGCATACTGGGAATGCTGAAATGACTGCAGTTGATTCAAATGATGTGATTGTTGAGCAGACGGGAAAAAAGATGGATTCAAAGGCAACTGTTGTGCATTTGTCCCCATGTTGAAAGCATCTTTATTATTTGGTGCAAGCTGTCCAGTTGCAATCTTCAGCCTTTGTATTTTTTCCCTCAGTGCTTCATTTAAAGCTGCACAAAAACAAAAACATGTTTGAATGACACAAAGCAAAACAGGAATACAGGAATACAGTCAAAAGATCAAAAAAATTAAAATTACTTGTGCACTGAGCTCATTGACATGCTTAATTTTGTAGTCATCTATAATCAGAAAATATATTCATTTACACACACAATCATCAGAATAAATGAATGAATTTATGAGTTATACTTATACATAAAGTAAAACTGGAAGAATTTCTGTAGAAGAGTCTATCACACAACAGGCATTTAGTCAAAAGATTAACGTGTGTGTGCGTGCGCGCGCGCACGTGTGTGTCTGTGTGTCTGTATGTGTGTGAAACTGGAAGAATTTCTGTAGAAGAGTCTATCATACAACAGGCATTTAGTCAAAAGATTCAAATTCAAAATAAACAAACATGTGACCTGTGCCTTCATTGTACACATACATACATATCTATGTATCTTTGGTAATATCTGCTTCTATCTGAATGTGCGTATATATAAAAGACATGAGATTTGTGTGTGTGTAAAACTGGAAGAATTTCTGTAGAAGAGTCTATCATACAACAGGCATTTAGTCAAAAGATTCAAATTCAAAATAAACAAACATGTGAACTGTGCCTTCATTGTACACATACATACATATCTATGTATCTTTGGTAATATCTGCTTTTATCTGAACATGTGTATATATAAAAGACGTGTGTGTGTGTGTGTGTGTGTGTGGATATCTGCTTTTATCTTAACGTGTAATGTTTGGCTAACTTTTGTGCCTATCTTGACTCAATTTTGTCTGCTGTCTGGTAACATCTAGTATGAAATGGCTTATTGGATTTCTTGAAGATCATGTACTCTTTTTTGGGTTTTTTCCTGCTATTAAGATTTAGCAAAAAAATATCAAAACCCAAAAGAACTGATTGAACTTCCTAATAAAAGTTAGTCTATATTTCTTCAGATGCCTTTGTAATCATGCCCTAGAGGTTGAGGATATTCATTGAACTAATCATAAGCTAAGGTTGTGGATTCATTTAATCATCCATCATTACATTTTATTTGAATAAAATACGAAATAATCAAGCTTAAGGAAATGAAATTTAATAATAAGTCTAGAGTGCATAGCTCCTACAAAATATACACACCAACATCCCCCTTTTAGATTAACAGGGAGAATTGAGGGAAAAGGAGAAACTGTATATTATCCCTACTCAGTGGCAACTTCCTTCGCTACAAAAAAAAGGTGAAGGATGAAAACTTAGATGCCAATGCAAATGTCGATGCATAAGGAAGCATGATATGGCTGATGTCAAAACAGAAGTGACCTAATGAAGATGCCAAGGAAAGCAATATGTCATAATCAATTCAATTGAAAAAGCTCCAAAGGTGAGTGGTGTCGATGTTGAAGCTTATGTGATCTAAACACAGATACCAGGTCAAGCAAAGATGTCACAACCAACTAAAAGCTCCAAAACCATATGTGTGCTGCATAACACATGCACAAACAATATGCAAAAGAAGTAACACCAATAGTTACAATACATAGGTGGCATGAGACAAATGACAAAAGTCCTTGCATGACTCATAACTCAGTCAAATAAACACCTCCGAGGAGAAGACTTGCAATTTGGTCCAAATTGACTTGCAACAAGAAACTGATATTGGACAACCCCCAAAGAACAAACTGTAATAGAAGTCATCTAATTACCAACATAGGACATGCTTAAATCAAAAGCAATGGGAAAAATAACAACAAAGACTAAAAGGCCTTACAAAAAAGCTCAAGTCCAACATCTTATCAATTTTGAAGAAGTACTTATTACAATGTCTAACAGGCAGAAGACAGTGCCCATCTCATCAGGAGAAGAAGAGGATAAGGAAGACTTGTTGACCTAAATCTTGTACCTCTTCATATCCTCTACCAAAACTGCCACCACCTCCCAACATCATTCAAGCTGTTAATCCTTGTCATAAATTGAGCAATGCATAGTAATCTTCTTCTTCCTTTGATTGAAGTCTTAGGAGAAGAAAAATCTCTACTTTGTTCATCACCGTTAGGTACTCGCAAACTTGTGAAAAATGACTTTCCCTTCTTGGAGTCCTCAGATTGTTGTGCTACCAAAGCCCAATTATTTGAGCCATTGGATGACATCATCTCTATTTATATAAGCTTGATTTGCTCCCTTATTAGGCACTCACAAAATTTCTCAAATGTTTGAAATTTTAATTGAATTACTCAAGGTATTGCATCTAGGATCCAAAGTGTAAGGAAGCTAAGGTAGCGGAACAACTTCCTACACTAATCTAGAGGGGATGGATATGCAGAACTTTTCAGATTTTTACAACAGTTATAGAAATAAACACAAATAGCAATCATACCACAACACAGTAATTACGTGGGGAAACCCTTTAGGGAGAAAAAACCCACTCCAAAGCCGCCCAATATATTATTCAAGAATCAAGAAGATTACAATATACTCACAGAGCAAGATCTCACAGGAGTATAACCAACCAGAGATCCGGTGGCAACTCAACATCTATAAGACTCTTACACACAACCTCCATCTCAAGCTCCTGATATATAGGAGATACAATACAGTAAACCGCCAACGGTAATTACAAAACCATGAGCCAAAACCACCCAAAAGTGGCACCCAAATTATCTCCAATCAAAGATGCCTTGTGATGTGTCAAATCACACACCAACATATGTAACTCTCCTCTTTACAACTCTTTTAAGTGTCCAACACATTTTCACATTTCCCAAAACAGGAGATCCAACTTCCAGACGCCATAACTTTTGATCCAGGTGTTCGATTGACAAACAATTTGATGCATTGGAAAGCTCGTGAAGAGATCTATGAAGCTATAACCATCTTCATCAGTTACGACAACTTTCAGGGCATTTAGGGACCTCTAAGTGCCTCAAATCTGAGTTCGAAACTTTTTCTGGGAGTTTCAAAAAACAAAAACTTTAATATCTTGCAATCTAGATATGATCTTGAGTCGAAACTCACCCAAGATGTTTACTTGGCAGTTGAAAACCTTTTAGGAAAATTCCGGGTCCATCCGTGCTCAAATGTAGAGTTACTAAAAATAGTAAGCCCTGCCATTTTTAGCACCTTTTGGAAACTTTGAAAGTTCTAAACCATTCTTCAAGATAAAGGGTATTCGAAAAAACCAAAATTGGGAAGAATAGAAACCTTTTGTAATTGCAAGGTTGAGACACCTTTCCTAACACAAAGCAGTTCATTATATTATTTTAATAATCAAAACTTAAATCAACTTTGATTAAGAGGTAGGTGGTTGCAAGAATTCTGGCAGTTGGCGAGTTTGGGAGGTTTTTCAAGCCATTTACCCATGACTATAATTATAGAATTGCATGGTACATATAATAAAATTGTTGATTTTCTTTATTCATGAATATGTGAGCTAAACATGGTGTAGTCTTTCCCATGGTCTAATCCCAACAGTGGTATCAGATCAAGAGTAAGAGGAAGAATGGAAGGCAAGTGAGGAAATCTTTGCTGTCCCTCTGCCTCTGTAAGTCTAAATCCATCTTTATTTATTCACTTTCTGGGAGACATTGTGCGTCTGTTTTTTTTCTTATGTACTAGTTTTCCCTGATATAATCTCTCTACAAACATTATTTGTATGGCCTATAGAAATTGTACTTGAACTATTTGGGATTTCCAGATCTTTGGCAAAGTTGTATTGATTGTAGGGCCCAGGAAGGAAAGCCCAAACATAGAGGCATGATCTCATTTTTCTCTGTATGTTGTGTGGATTGTTGTATACAGTGCTTTGAAGTCATGCTGCCCATTGTAGACGTGTGGAAAGGTGGTTGTAATCTGTGGCAAGTTTCTTTAGTCGTTTTTTTAAGCACATGCAACAGGAAGACAGATTGTATAAGCGCAATTTTTTGAAGACATTTTTTCCTTGTTAATGTTTTTTACCTACAAACTCTGTACCACCCACATCCTCTTCCGCTAGCATTTTTCCATTTTGTTGCTACGCCTAGGGGTGATTTGGTGAAGAAATTTTTTGGTCTCATAAAAGTATTGTACGGCCATGAAGTTTGACCTTTGTTAGGCAGCTGCACTTATTGTTTGCTGAAGTTGTTTCTAAGCCTAGTGTTTGTTGTTTGATTGTTTTTGCAAGTTTCAAATTTTAGCTTTAAAATTTAATTTAATCCTCATACACTTTAATATGATGTACAGCGGAGTTTGTAGTTATAAAATTTGCTAAAACATTTGTAATGTGCTGCCCCTGTTTGTTCTTTTTAGATTATTATATTATGTTATTTTTTAATTTTTGTGGTCTTTCAGACTAGACAGAAGCTGCAGAAGGGGTTTTTGGTTTTGCATGTAATTGTTTTGCCAGATATCAATGTAATATATAACATGCAATGACAACCCAAAAAAACCTTAACAGATATGGGCAAAATAACAACACAGTTCATAAAATCATCCAAAACGAATTATAAACACATACCCATTTGTATTTCTCCAACTTCATACATCTATTGTATGTGAACCAGCATTACAAGAGCCATGAAAATACATCCAAAATCCACCACAATGAATGTTCTCCTTAGCAATAATCTCCAATGAAATCTATGATGCTAGGGGACCAGGGTGCTTGTGTTTTGGACCCTCAAATATGAAGAAATCTAGTTTCTTGAAGAACCCATGTCCTCTTACTGTTGTACGGCCTCTATGCTGATCAACTGCAGCTAAAAAATACACTTCAAACTAGTGGTAAATCTGTCATAAAACCCCTTGTGAGCATCTGCAATGATTAAGGAGACCCAAACGCCTAATACCACATGATTAATGACTTCAAATCACTCAAAACAAGCTACTACAGGTGTATGGCCAGGCCTGAACTGGTACGGCCAGCAAGGAAATAGAATGCAGTCTTAAACTCCCTCAAAATCAGATCGAATCTGCAACCAAAATATGTACCATCTGCTGTTCCTGAAATCTGCATATTATCATTGTAAAAACATCAACAAAATGCATCAATCCAAGCACAAGCAAAGCCTCCGTATGAAGCTCCCAACAACCCTCCTGATGCTCTCTCAAGCACGAAAAGGGTAGTCTCACAGAGGTTTTTGTCTCTGCAAAACCCTTGTTCAACCTCCAAAGCCAAGCTTCAAAGTTTGCACAACAATATCAAATTTTCCAAGAGTGAATAATGTAAAATGAGCTCACAATGCCCTTTTTATAATCCCTTGGCTTCCAACGCCCAAGAAGAGGGTTACTTTAATATTTTATTTGTTTTATTTTTAACCCTCATATCTCCACATGAGGCGTCCACCTCCTAGCAAATAACTTAAGTCATAACTTAAGTCTTCATAAGGTTAAGTCACTTTTTATAATCTCAAGGTGAGCACTCCACATTATGGCTATAGTGACTTATTAATATTTCCTTTTTGACACTTAACCATTATAACCCAAAGTCCAATATTAAATAAACATTAATAATTTACGGACTTTAAAACAGAGATCCAAATGATCTTGGAATTCTGTGATCTATAGACCGTTGGAAAGGTCTCACCAAGCCGCTTCATCTCCAACACTGAAAATCCAAAAACGGACAGAAACCCTATTTTGCCAAAAATAGTAAGTCCGGGCCTAAGCAAGCAAATCCACCTCAGAAAGTGCCAAATTGAAGATCACACCGAAACCATGCCAACATCCACTCAAATACTAACAAACCCATCCAAGTCAACGCCAATAGTGGTTCCCTAACCAAGCTGGTTAGTCTACAAGAACTCAATAATAGACTAACTCTCCATCTATCTGCATGGGCTAAGAAGGGGGCATTACAGTCCGCCCTTCCCAAAATTGCTTGTCCTTAAACAATGCCAATACAACCTCCGATCAATAGACTAATCCAAACTAGATTCAAGAATGATCCCAGGGTCCTGTTGATGATTGTTTTTGGACAAGTCAACAATTAGAGTGAAATACAAAGTATCTGACTCCCTCTTGAGCAAAGCCTCTTGAATGCTGAACTAGGTGATCAAACAAGATGACTCCAAGGTTCCTTTTTTATGATTTTGTAAGAGATAGCTCAGTGACTAAGTATGATTTTGCTGTTAAACACAAAGGGACTTACGCAGACTCCTCTTCATTCATGTTTAGCTTGTTCCTCCTTTCAGTGTGGATGATGTATGTACAAAGTTTCACTGATAAAGAAAGTAAAAAGGATAAGGGTTCAGGAAAACTAATCTAAGGTCAATGAAGTAATGATGAGGTATTGAACAGACAAACTCCTTGATAAACCTAACTTCCCTTCGCCAAGGGTGCCTACAACTACATGAAGTTGGTGCAATCTCCTAAGGTTTCACGAATGGTTTTCAAATCATGAAGGTTCATATGAGCACCCATTGAACGGCGCAGCTCAAACAAGCATCCATAATCAAACTTAAACAAATTAAGCTCAGACTAGCTTTACACAACACTTCACCAGCGATGAATGTTAAAAGCATGAGCTAGGAGTTGATCAAATATCCAATATAACATGCATTACAACAATGAGCTTCTAATCTACTTTTAATCTATTCTGAAACATCTCTCCATTCTATTGAAGTACAAAAAACCATGTTATTTTGCAAGACAACACTTGAACACCAAGCGAACTCCAATGTTCTTTGCATTAATCTTGAAAACATTTACAACAATCTCCAG
Organism: Cunninghamia lanceolata; assembly: GCA_027924645.1. Taxonomy (NCBI): domain Eukaryota; kingdom Viridiplantae; phylum Streptophyta; class Pinopsida; order Cupressales; family Cupressaceae; genus Cunninghamia; species Cunninghamia lanceolata. Next base: position 2,862,050 of record BSBN01001054.1, read on the forward strand.
CCCTCTCGGAGAATTTTGAGAGTCTCTCCTATCCTACTCCTAAAATCTAAAATCTATATATTTACAAATGAGGCAACAAGGCCTTTATATAGTGCCCAGAATACAATGAATGGCCAAGATCAATTCGATAGCCAAGGGCTCAGATCATGCCACCTCAGAGGTAGTTACAACAACTTGCTATTTTTAGCAAAAAAGAGAGAGGCAATGAAGGCACGTTTTCCAATGTGATAAGGTAAGGCGAAAGTATTTAAAATATTCCTCCACATAGGAATCCCTCTGGCTTCTTTCATTAAATGATACATTTAATGCATTTAAATAATGCGGCTAATCAAAATTGAATGATGTGTACTCGCCACATAGATGCCAACTCAGCATACTTTGAAAATTGTATCAACTTGTAATGATGTATTCAATGCGATTGCTTGAACTTGTATGTTTAGGAATACATCTTGTAGATCTTTGCCTTGTACATCTCTTTGCAACTGGATGTATGATACTTGTAGCTCATTTGATTGACTTTGTAATTCTTTCTTTTTCTTGTAGGATGTAGATATGAATGATCTTCTTTGGATGCATCCTCTTGAAGAGAGTAGAGAGTAGATGATGACACTGCTACCTTCATGTATGATGTAGAGATCTCTCTTGGACTTGAAATTGTAAAGTCTTGAAGTTTAGATGGATGAATGCCTTCGCTTGATGTAGAAGTTGATGAAGTGATCTTGCATGATGATCTTCGAAGTGATCCTTCGGAGTGTAGATGACAACACCCTCTCTGGATGTGGAGTAGATGACCTCTCAAGGATACTCGAAGATTGGGAAAACTTTACTTGAAGCTTGGATAGATGAAATGCTTCTAACATTTGATGATGATACCTTCCTTATGATGGAGCAGCTACTTGATGACTTTCCTTGAAGGTTGAAGAACTTGAAGTAGAATTGATACCTTAGGAAGCCTTGATGAAGATGATGTCCTTCGGGTGGATGTCTTCTAGACAATCTCAACTTGATGCCACTTGATGAAGAATTCCAACACAAGGATGATGAAAGGTTCCTTTGAAGCAGCTACATGATGCTTGAAGTGATCACTTTGAGCAGCTTACGATGCCTTCTTCTTGAAGACTGCTTCCTGACTTTCCTTCCTACATGAAAGTGTTTCCAGCCTTTAGCTCCTGCAACACAAAGAAAGAAATAATATCAACCTTCTCGATAAACATGATAATATTTGATTTATAACATATAAGAATGCATTTCCAAGCCAAGCGCACTGGATGACAAGTTCTTGATCTTCATTGAAACTCTTAAAATTTGCATTCTAAACCACTACTTTTAATCCTTAAGGAGAGCACATTAGTTAGCAATTTCATCTTCCGGTTAGAATTTCATCTCAAACGATCAATAAAGACCTCCCTATCTAGGCGCATTGGTTTAAGATTTTGGATCCTCCTTGAAAAAGTCTTTGAAATTTTGTATTGAACCCTTTCCTTCCTCAAGCGCATTAGATAAGATTTTTGAAATCTCCTTCAAAGTGTATCAAAGCCTTCCCACATGTGGCGCAGTGGATGAGAGGTTTGATTTCTTCTTGATCTTTTCATACAAACCTAAATTCTTCTCCTCCTAGGCGCATTGGATGGAGTATTCAAAATCCTCTTCTAACTTGCTTTCAAAACTCAACTTTACGCTCACCTACAAGGTGGCGCAATGGATCAACGTTTTGATTTCCTCTAGAAATTTGCTCTGAGACTTGACTTTGTATTCCTCTTGAAGAGGTCGCATTGGTTTGAGATGTTAGGATTTTCTAAGATTTGTGCATTGGTTAAGGATTTGAAATCCTCTGGAAACATCAAAACTTACACCTTGACACCCAGCATTTTTCTTTCTCCTTAGCGCATTGGATGAGGATTTGAAAATCCTTTTGATTTTCGCATTGGTTGAAGATTTGAAATCCTCTGGCAATTGGCTTAGATCAACAACTTGAATCCTCTAGATTTTATCTCCATAATGGCGCATTTGTTGAAGGGTTAGAGATCCTCTGGGTTTAAGCACATTAGATGGATATATTAAAATCTTCTTAAGAAAAACTTTATCCTCTCCCTCATGTTTGGCGCATCGGTTGAAGGGTTAGAGATCCTCTTGCTATTTGTGGATTAGATGAGGGTCTTTGAATCTTCTAGATTGGCGCACTAGTTCATACCTTTTGAATCCTCATAGCATTTGGTGTACTTGATTTGTTTTTTTTTTAATCCCCCTACTTTCTTCCATCTTTAGCACTTTGGATGAGAGCTTCCAAATTATCCTTGATGTTGGCGCTTGGGATAAGAACTTTGAAATCTTCTAAACTTGCCTCTAAGACTTGACCTTGGATTTTGAAGTGCTCGCCGTGGTTGGATGTCTAGGATTTCCCTATTGGTTGACACCTTCACTTTCTTCCTTGTATGGCGCATTGGATAGGGAATAGAGAATCCTCTAAGAATTCGCCTTGGATGAGGATTTAAGAATCCTCTTGATCTTGCCTTGAAACCTCTTTCCCTTATCTACCTCCTATCAATCGCAAAGGATCTTCCTTGCTAAATTTTGGCGCACTAGTTCATCACATTAGAATCTTCTAAAAATTGATTTAAACCTTATGATGAACCTCTGATGCAGAGTGGGACGCAACGGAGGCTAACTAACAGGAAGGAGCTGCCAAGAATACAAACAACCTGATAAAAATGTCTATCGGCTCAGCATCATCATATTTCCTAAAGACACCAACAGCATCATCACATTTCAACAGCATCATCATATTTCGGATGATCGCAAATATCCTCCTGTCGACTACTATTTACCTCCTCCGCCTGTCGCCTATCAACATCATCATGATATTTAACGGGCGCAAACATCCTCCGGTTGCACTGTTCATCGGGTGCCAAATACAAGCGGCATCATCATGATATTCACTATCACCTTCGTCAGCAGGATATCCAAATATCCGGTAGCTTCTAATATCCTGATGACGTTGCACTTCAACAACTTGCCTTCGATGCTCCACTGCCCGACGATACAAGCAACAGCATCATGATATTGTTCATCCGGTTCCTCGAAACCTCCTGATGATGCTAATACAACTTCCTGCCTTCGCCGGTACTTAACCACTTAGCGACAACAGGATAAACTCGCATTGAGGGATTTCTTAATATCCTGATGACGATGACGTCATATCCTGATGACGATGACGTCACACATCATCCTGATGAACTCTTCAACACTTAGCCAAAAAAACTTAACTTTCACACCTGCATCCGTTAGCGATATGCGGATGGTGAACTTCCCCGAGAGATGATCCTGACTGCGATATATACACTGAGTATATATCCAACTCAAAACATCATGATGCACTTGCAACATGCAAACTTCAACAATTTCACGACCCGATCCGGACGGCGATGGACTCGCAAATGATGATGCGGCTCGTTCCGACTGGAAACGCACATGCAGACTCCTGTGTATCCTTCCACTGCATGTAAACACTCAGAACCACTCTATTTCACAAAGATCATGTGACGACCGGGCCGGATCACCTTCAAACCAAAATCTAATAACTTATCTTCTAGACCTAGCACATGAGGATGCTAGGCTGATTTACAGCATGCTCCTAACAGATCTCCTGAACAATGCAATGCATAAGCAGAAAACACAAATGCAACCTAAGCTATGATACAGGACCATTCCACCGATTTGCAGGGTCAACCGGTGGAAGGGTTGAAAGTGCCCATTAACTTGCAAACAGAAAAGGAAATCAAAACAGATACAACTGATACAACCAGATAATGCAAAGACGAGATCTTATTCAATTGAAATTCAAATGTCCTGAATACAGCTTCACAATGTCTGAACTGCTCTCCTGAATCTCAACTCAACACAACACCAGTACATCTAGCAACATCAATATCAATCTCAATAATCAGTCTGAACTATCAATATGAACTCAATCTGTCTAAACCCTAACAGATCGAAGGTATATATAACAAATCCTTCGAGTACTACCAACTTCACTTCCCAGCGGCTGGGAGCTTCCAAGCGGCTGGGAGAGAGGACAACTCAGACTATCTTATCCCGATCTCTAACTGCCTACACATACTCCTAGGCTGAACTAATACATAGCATCGGTCCAGTGGACCTTATTACAAGATAAAGTCAAACATACTAAAAATAGCCTATCCCGTCATCATGCTGATAACTATCCTATATCCTGATCATGTATGTCATCATGCGGACCTATATCCTGATCATGTCCGGGTGCTCCTGCACCAACCTCCTTCCAAGCGCTTAGAATCTTCCTCCATGATGTCGCATTGGTTGAGGGTTTCCAATTCCTCTAAAATTCGCATTAATCTATGACTAAAATCCCTCCTCCTTAGGTCGCTTTAGATAGGCATATTGATTTCCTCTAAGTTTCGCATTGGTTACTTGACTCGAGCGCTTTAGATGGATGTTTGAAAGTCTTCCTTTTCCTTCACCATTATGCTTTAGTTTGGGCGCATCACTTCATCCATCGAAAATCCTCATGCTTTGGCGCTTTAGTTCATCCATAAAGATCCTCTGGAATTCGCATCAATATGGCGCATTGGTTAAAGGCGTGGAAATCGCGTCACTTTGAAGGCTTGAAAAATTTTCGTTTCCAAACTAGCGCTTTAGATGGGCGCATTGGTTGAAGGATTGGAAATCGTCATCTTGTTTTGTAATTGAAAGCGCTTTTTTCATCATGATTTTGCGCCACTTAGATGCCCCGTCGCACTAGATGAGCTTTTTGAATCCTCTAGAAACTTAGGCATTTTTCAGGGTTCGCGAGGTAAAGGTATATTGAAAAATATATTTAAGTATAAGTGAATTTCTTATACTTTAAATATTTTTCAATATACCTTTCAGGATGTTTGAGATAGGTCTCGAATCCACTGGATTTAACATGCAAAATATAGAATTTGGAGGATTCACCAGATTTCAGACTTAGCCATTTTTTCAGGATTTTCAGGCTTTCAGGCTCCAGACTCAGTCTTTCAGGATCTCAAACATACATCAAGAAGGGTCTCAATATTCATTATTTGGATAGAATTCAATCAAGAGTCTTCATCACTGCAAGTTCATCCTCCAAATAAGACCTCCAGTTATAAAGCAAAATCTTCTAGGAGAGACTTATTGGATTGACAGAGGAAACGAACCCAAGGCATCGTCAGAACTAAATGCAAAGTATCAGAGCTCAAAAAAAAGGGGGTCCCCATTTGCAATGGGGCGATGTGTGATTTGGTCACAACAGGTCCCAAGTCAACCTAGGAGATCTGTAGTACCATCCCCTCAAGGCATTGACCTGCAGGGTACCAACACAAGAGGCCTCCTGAAAACCACCGATAAGAAGAGCAATCAGATACTGCTAGAACTCAGTCAACCCCTCAGAAAATTGCTCTTCTAGGAAACCAATCCAAGGCACCATAGGAACAAGCTCAAGAAAGTCAACATCGGCTCTCTCGTTCCCAACAACTTCTAGTCTACAACCTAATGTGATCCCAAGGTTCCAAGTTAATCTCTAAAAGGAATCACCACGCTGACGCTGCGCCACTTTGATCATAACTATCTGACCATCATGCCCATGTTGCATTCTCCTCTCCTAGGCCCCTGAAAAGTATTCACTATTAAATCTCATACTGAAATACCCGAAAGGACTGAAATCCTCACCAAGTGACATATCCCGCCAAGGCATCTCAATGAAACCCAAAGTTGCAATCTCCCTGCCAGACTCGATCTTGGGCAACACGAAGTATAATCTGCTCAACCCCAAAGGGAAAACCTCAGGCACATCCCCTCACATCATCCCAGAAGTGATACCAACCAGTCCCTAACCAGAATCTGATAACAATAGTATCATCCCCGGAATCATACATCTCGACAATGCCATATCGATCATAGATTGATAACCTCTCACTGACACCTAATCCCTAGGTGTCATGATGCTTAAATCGAGCACACCAACTCATCCAATCGACTGCAATCATCACAATAACACCAGAGGGTATATACCTCAACAACTCGAACTGATTGCAGTCACAATCACTCATACAGGAGAGAGCTGAAAATAACTGTTCTAATTCTGTAAGTCCTCTCACAACCAATTGCCACAAAGCCTGTAAGACCTCGAAGTCCGTCTGCTCATAAGCGAAAGTTGCCATAACCAACGCTGAAATACTAGGTGAGCAGCTGTCATAAAAGATTCCCCCTGGAAACATAGGGAGTGTGAATGTGGGATTGACCCAAGGAACTCCACTAACCACGTTACCTCCTCTCATCAACACCAATTGAGAATTACTCCACTGCTGAGCTGGGGGAGTTGGCCAATCCATCCGCTTGACATCATTCTTTGTCCTTTGTAGGCTGATTGGAAAGTGGACAGCACTACCAATTCTAAAGTTGTGTCCACCATTCCAATTCAGAATCAACATCTCACCTTTGGCAACCACACGTGGATCCCAAATCCTGTGGTTATCACAAATCTCCACACTAGAATCAGAAAGAGCTCCATCAACCAACTCGAAGAGTGGCTTATCATAAGTCACATCAGCATCAACCTCAAACAAAGGATTATCAATAAACTGAAGATTATCCTCTTGCTGATCCAAACTCCCTTTTTTGATTCCTTGGGGCAATGGGCAAGATCATACTCGTCCTGAATGCAATCAAGCTCCTCCATTATCTGTTTGATCTCCTTTGCCCTTTCTCTGTTCTCCTTCTCCCTAAACTAATAAGCCTCATAGAGCTAATCATTTGCTTCAAGAAGTGCCTCTTGGACCGTTTCCAAAGCAAGCTTTGTGAAATTAAGATCAATGGTGAGCTCACTAACCTCTTCCCTTAACTGCTTAGTGATGGACAAGGTTTCGTTCGCAAACTTGGAAGCAACATCTGTATCATGTGTCATGTGTAAGAAAACTGTTTTTATTCCCTCCATAGAACTTTTAATCATGTGCAAATCAGCAATGGGAACATTTTGCTCATGTTGGTTTCTTGGTGTCATGAAAATGAATTTTTCAACAAGACTCCTAATGTCATCCAACCTAAATAAAGTGTGCACTTCTTTTTCCATAGATATCAAAAACTGATTTTTCCAATTTTGTTCAGGCAAGGATAGCACACTGTTGTTATGTTGCATGCTACAATCAGATCTTCATGCCAATCATCAAAGTCTCGAAGGTTGTCCCAAGTCACCAGTACCTCTCCCTGACCATCCTCAATAATGGATTGTGAATCCAAATCCACAAGGCTGCTATGTCTTTGCTCAAGATCAGCTACATGCAATGTGAAATCAAATTTGTTCTCAAGATCAAGAACATTGTCAATGCCATCAATGTCATCATCCATGCATAACTGTGGAGATGAAGTTAGAACAACATTATAGTCAAAAGAAGATTCATCCCAAACAGGATCCTTGTCATACCTAGGTGCCATCACACCTGGATCCCAAGTGCTAAAAGGCTGATTGCTCTGTTCAGAAAAATTGTGCTCACTGTACTCCTCTTGTGGTGATGTCTCTCTGAATAAGTCAATTCCCCACTCACCAATACTGATGTCAACATAAGTATCTCTCTCCACAAGCTGGGTCTAGAAGTCCAAACCAAAACCACCTATGTTTTCATAACTGTAATATTCAATGTTTGTTGTTTCGAAAGCTTCACCTATTTTAGCTGCTTTGAAAACTTCATCCTTTTTGCCTTCAACAAGCCCATCATCTGAAGGTATATCAATGATCTCAACTACCCGAACATTTTCACTAGTGTTATTAGCTTCATTGGGAAGCTCTAAATCTGTATCTAAGGCTGCAGATTTGTCACTTTTGTTGCACATATCTTCATCCTTAGTAGCTGCATTAGTTTCCCCAAAATCCAACGAAGGTTTCAGCTTTTCATATTTTCTGAACACACGTTTGACCAACAATTCATATATAGTAATATGTTTTTCATAACTCAAGGCAGCCAACAACATAGACATAAGAGTCTGGCGAATAGTAAGTGTTGATGAGGTTTTTGTGACTACAACAACATTAGAATAAAACACAGAGTATCCTATCCTCTCTTGAATAAAGCTTCTCAGACGCTGAACTATGTGATCGAATGAGACTGCTCCAAAGTTCCTTTTGTGTCAGGTCTTGACGTGCATAGGGATAGACTCAGTGGAATGATGTGATTTGTTGGTAATCACGAGGGGGACTTACGTGGGCTTACTCCTTCGTAGACATGGAATTCACTCTTGTGACTCGGATTTGTGGGTGAATGGAACTTTTTTCACAAATGGACAACTTGGAATTCCTAGGTTCCACTCTTGAAGAGGCGGATGATTTGGCAATGAAGCTTCTAGAAAACTAATCCTAGTGAAAATCTAAAAGAAAATGCAAAAGATGAGGTAAGGGTTTAGGAATCTAATCAATGGAAATGACTGCTGTTGAAGATGAAACTGGAACCAGTCCTCTGCTTCGCCATGAGACAACAACTAAGCAGGGATGGTGCAATCTTCTGAGGTAGAGGTAGAAGTTTTCATACTGTCCTATCATGGAACATGGAACTGATCATACAGAAACAGCCGAAGTTAAGCATGGATCACGTTCAAACTAACCATACAAAGTGATTTGCAAGCCACAGATCACAAATGGTATGAACAAATCAACTTCAATCATTCAACAAGAACATTTCCATCGCATCTATCTAATGAAAGTAAGAAAATACAAGAGAGAACTTCAACATCTTTCAAATTTGCTCCAAGAAATCAATAAGACCATGCCAAAAATCTAAAGAAATATATGAACACCATTCTTCAATGCATATATTATTGCTTCAGAAGTCTGTATTACAACAATCTGACTGATCTTTGGAGTTTCAGCTCAGGAAGAACAATGCAGAAATGAAAGCTAACTACTAGGGTGCTCTAGGAGCATTGGACTGATGGAAAAGAAAGAGAGATAAAATGAAGGATCCCTCAGCCTTTATATAGGCTCTCAAAAATATCTTAGGGCAAAAAGGAAATCAGATTTCCTTGAAACATGTGCCCTAGGTCATAAACCCTAGAAAAGCAAGTGGGGTCGTTAGGTTGTTCATGTAGGAGACTGCCCCCTGTCCTGGTCGTCAGAATGTGTAAGGAAAACTTCCAGCTGTCCTGGTCACCACCTATCTAGGACTCCTGGATAGGAATGTCCTATCTATCTGGAACTTCCTCCTGTTCTTTAGTCTCAAATTCCATGATGTCCTGGAGTCCTTTATCCTGAGCGCAGATTCCAGGGTGAACAGGATTTTCACGTGGAGGAATCCTTCCTTAAGCAGGGGCGCACTTTCCTTAGGGTCCTGGAATGGAATTCCTTCCTGAGTTGGAATTCCCTGTCATGGAATAGGATTCCCTGTCCTGGATTCCTGGGTTGGAATTCCTCATCCTTGGCGTGGATTCCCATTCTTCCTAATGGATGGTGAACTTGAAGTGTATCCTCTTGGTTTTCCAAGGATTGATCCTCTTGTCTGGAACTGGAATCCTTGATACTAGACTTGGAGTGATTTCTCCCATTCCGCCATCCTTGATGTAGGCATTCTCTGTCATTTGAAATCTTTGGAAGGACATCTTGATCTTCCTTATCCCTTTGTGCGAAGTCTCCCTATCGTCGAACTAGAATCTTTGATGTTGCCTTCCCTTCCCTCGGTATGCATGTGTAGTCTTCTTATTGTCGGAACTCCTGGATCCTTGAAATGGTCATCATTTCCGACGCTTGAACTCTTTGCATCCATCCTGCTTGCCCCGGATCATCTTTATTCATCCTCCTCATGGAACTTATCCTCGTCTTGGATTCCTGCAAAACATGGGAAACCTCGAATAGTCATGATGCACAAAATCCATAAATGCAATGCAATATGAAATGAAACATGAATGATTTTGCAAGTTTTGATCAATTTCACTTATAAATTCCTGAACAAACAAAGGATTTCCCTCATTCTCCGGCATTCTTCATACTCGACTGACTTTTCCTTCATTCCAGGGTTACCAAGCATGAACAGGAGGAATTTCAGTTGGTCGGGGATTCCTGGGAGTCGGGGATTCCTGCTCATCCTGGAATTCCACTTGTCCTGGAGGATGAATTTCTGCCCCTAGAATGTAGTTTTTTGCTTTGGATTTGAATTGGAATGATTAGAAATGACTTGGGCGCTGCCCCTTTTATAGGTAATCTGTCCTTCTTTGCCACTTGGCCGACCTGGGTTAGAGGAAAAGAAATTTAGCCGCCCAACTTTATCACTGGCCGACTTAGTTTTTTGTCCTTTTCTCCCATGTCGGTGGTCGGGGATTTATGAATGTCGGGGATTTTGCAATGTCGGGGAATTTGGCATGTCGGGGAATTTACAATGTCGGGGAATTCCTGAGGTCTGGAATTTTGTGACGTCGGGAATTTTTCAATGTCAGGGAATTCCTAAGGTCTAGGATTTTGCGACGTCAGGGATTTCTTGAGGTTTTGGATTTTCTTCCTTAGCATGATCCTTGAACTTTTGTTAAAATCCAGCTAAGTCTTGGAATATTGCCCCTTGGAATCTTACTCAGATGGAAGGTTGCAATTTTGCTTTCTGTGGACAGGAATTCATTCAAGCTGAAACTCCCAGAAGGAATTGGAATCTGCCTGGCACGTCCTCCTACAGGTCCTGGATCAAGTTGTTCAGTTGCATTCATGATTGGGTGAGGAGGATCGTTCCACAGGAATTTCTGAGTTCAAACATCCCATGACGGACTGAAGTCTTCTGTTTGATAACTGGAGGGATTTGTCCTGGAGCGCAAATTCCTGAAGGTCAAGGATTTTACGCTCAGGACAAAAATTTGTCCTGGAGCGCAAATTCCTGAAGGTCAGGGATTTTGCGCTCAGGACAAAATTTGTCCTGGAGCACAAATTCCTAAAGGTCAGGGATTTTGCGCTCAGGACAAAATTTGTCCTGGAGCGCAAATTCCTAAAGGTCAGGGATTTTGGCCAAGGACTTATAGTTTTTTTCAGTTTTGGATTGGGAGCATGGTTAATTTTCTTAGCTTTTCTACGGAAGTTTAGTTGTCACTATGAGATCAGAAATACGGAGTTCGTTTCTTCCATCCTCCGGGAATCTGCCTTCGATGGCGAGACACAAAGTTCGTTTGTTCCATCCTTCGTTCCTTCCATCCTCCGAGAATCTGTCTTCGATGGCGAGACACGAAGTTCGTTTGTTCCATCCGTCGTTTGTTCCATCCTCTGGGGATCTCACGTTTCCATGGCTAGATACTAAGTTCGTTTGTTCCATCCTTTGTTTGTTCCATCCTCGCAGAATTTCTTATTTCTATGGCGAGATATGAAGTTCGCTTGTTCCATCCTTCGTTTGTTCCATCCTCGCAGAATTTATTATTTCCAAGGCGAGATACGAAGTTCGTTTGAATGATTTTGCAACTTCCCTGTTTGGAATTGGCCAAGTCTGGTAGCCTGAAATCCTGAAAAATTGACTAAGTCTAAAATCTGGTGGATCCTCCAAATTCTAGATTTTGCATGTTAAATCCGGTGGATTCGAGACCTATCTCAAACTTCCTAAAAGGTATATTGAAAAATATTTAAAGTATAAGAAATTTTCTTATACTTAAATATATTTTTTAATATACCTTTACCTTGAGACACTGAAAAATGGCTAAGTTCCCCAGGAGCGCAAATTTCCACTGGTGCAGGATTTTGCGCCCAAGGACAAAAATTGTCCTGGAGCGCAAATTCCCAACAGTCAAGGATTTTGCGCCCAAGGACAAAAATTGTCCTTGAGCGCAAATTTCAGTTGGTCAAGGATTTTGCACCCAAGGACAAAAATTGTCCTAGGGCGCACATTTCCAGAGGTAAAGGATTTTGCGCCCAAGGACAAAATTTGTCCAGAAGCGCACATTTCATCATGTGCAGGATTCTGTGCTTTTGACCTTGCCTGTCCAGTTTCATGGATTTTGGCCTTGGAAATATCTTTTCTTCAATTTTGAGTGGGATTTCAGTTTTGCAGTAGATATACCTTAGCTGTTTTTACGGAGGTTCAATTGTCGACATGGGATCAGAAATACGGAGTTCGTTTCTTCCATCCTTGTTTCTTCCATCCTCCGGGAATCTGATTTCCATGGCGAGACACGAAGTTCGTTTCTTCCATCCTCGTTTCTTCCATCCTCCAAGAATCTGATTTCCATGGCGAGACACGAAGTTCATTTGTTCCATCCTTCGTTTCTTCCATCCTCCGGGAATCTGATTTCCATGGCGAGACACGAAGTTCGTTTGTTCCATCCTTCGTTTCTTATCTCCACGACTGAAGGATGGATGTTCGTTTCTTCCATCCTCGAGGAATCTCTCATTTCTATGGCAGGATACGGAGTTCGACAGAGCTCGTTTCTTCCATCCTAACTGTGAATTCCAGGATCCAGGCATCCACAGAGGAGTCAGAGAAAGAATTTTCAAGCCAGGATTGATTGGACAGGTCAGGGGGCTGAACTGGTCACTTCCTATCCTAGGGCACCAAATCCAGTAGGTATTGGATTTTGTGACCTGGACAAAAAATTGTCCTGGGCGCATAATCCAGTACCTGCTGGATTATGCGACCAGGGATAAATTTCCTCCCTGGGCGCATATTCCAGTAGGTACTGGAATATGCGACCAAGAATGTTCCTGTTGCATTTCCAGCTTTGCGGAGGGATACTCTTGAATACTGATTTTTTTCTGAAATTGCCCTAAGTTCCTGAAGAATCCTATTGATTTGAGAATCTTCTGGATTTGTGAAATGAGGTTGAGTGCCGGATTGGGATTCGAAGGATACCCCCTGGATTGAACTTCCGGACTGGAGCTATCAGGTTGGGAACTGAGTTCCATGGCTGAAGGATGATCATTCCAAGGAGTGACAATTCTTGTTGAATTTTGGGTCTAGTCGGGATAAGAATATGGATAAAACGTTAGAATAGGATTCCGGGCAGGAATTCCTTGAACAAGACTCCGGGATAGGCACTTCCAAACAAGACTCCGGACTGGACCTCCGAGCTGGATTCCTGGACTGGAGTCCAGGAATGACTTCCTGAGTGGGACATGGAGTCTTGGAACAAGATTAGAATTGAGTTCCATGCCGGGAATGGAGAGGGTTCTAAGGTGGAAAGATGGATTTTGACATGGAAATGACAAGCCTTGTTGAATTCAGGACCCTGGATTGGAACTTCGGGACAAGAATCCAGACATGAACTTTGGAATAGGATTCCTGGATAGGAACTTCGGGACAGGATTCTCGAATAGGAACTTCCGGACTGAAGTCTTGGAACAGGATTCCTTATTCATCACAGAGCCTTATGCTGAGGGTGAAGGACTTGGACATTTCCTATGGAATGATAGACTTCTGCCATGGATTGGCCATATTTGATCAAGGAATGATAATTAGGGTATCATTCATCCTCGGGAAAATCACTCTTTTCTTCACCATTTCAAGCCTTCGTCAAATTCCTCGTGAGCCAAGCATGTTGAAACTTCTTCTCAACTTCATGGATTCAGGCAAGAAACTGTAAGATCAAAGCAAAAAATGGAACTAGTCCCAAAAAAAAGGGGGTCCCTGTTGATGATTGTTTTTAGACAAGTCAACAATTAGAATGAAATACAAAGTATTTGACTCCCTCTTGAGCAAAGCCTCTCGAATACTGAACTATGTGATCAAACAAGACGACTCCAAGGTTCCTTTTTGATGATTTTGGTAAGAGACAGCTCAGTGACTAAGTATGATTTTGTTGTTAACACACAAAGGGACTTACGCAATTGTTCAAGTAAATTTGTTGTTTCAATGATTACGGAAGCGGATACTGGAGAGTCTAAGTACTACAGCTGATGGCGTATGATTTAGCAATTGATGTTCTTGGTTCTAATTCTAACTAAATGGATAAAAAAGGACAAAAGATATAAAGTTTAGAAACACTAATCTAATCCTAAATGTAAGGATGATTACTGCTCAAGGTGAAACCAAATCAGATCCTGCTTCGCCAAGATAGACAACTACACAAGATTGATACAATCTTCTAGGGTGTACAAGATGTTTAAATCACTTATGCTCATGAAAATTTCAACAAACATAAAGATCAAATTGATGTCCAATTTTGTTCAGGCTAACCATGCACTGCAATTTGCAAGCCACAAACTACAAATGGTATGAACTTATAGATTTCACCACAAAGCAATAAAGAAACCTTCCATTAACTAACATTAACTTAAAGAAAACTTATAACTTAATGTTCGCTTGAAAATCGAAACCATGCAACACTCAGAAACACAAATAAAATCACCAAAGCAATGAATCTTTTATTATCTCAGAGAGCTCTTGCAACAATTTCAGAAATTTCAACCATACAAATGAGAGCAACAAGAGCCCTTTTATAGACCTCAAAATGAATGAAGGGTCAAGATCGATCGGCCAAGTCAGCGGACCGGATCAAGCCACATCACAAGTAGTTGTAACAAACTTCTCTTTATTAAATGAAAGAGATCAACTTTATTAAATGAAGGAGGTTATCTGTATTAAATGAGGGAGGCTATGAAGAAAAGAACAAAGGCACGCCTCGCAAGAAGATAAGAATGATATATCATTATCTTATGAAGAATCCTCATGTGAATATCCATCACTAGAAGCTTGGCATTCAATGAACTTGGACACTATTTGCTTGACTTCGTCCACAGGTACACTTGGCGCATTCTGAATGGTTCCTTCAGCTTCAAGTACATCAATTGAATAAAGGCCAAGTGTCCTTTCCCAATCAGTTATTCTTGCTTTGTTGTCGCCAAGGTGGACAGCAAGTGAAAATATACTATCAAGTCTCTCATTTGTAACATCATTTTCCTGAAAATAGAAAACTTGAACTTGTTCTTTCAGATTCTCAAGAGCCATTTCCCCAAATGGATTATAGATCTTCATTAAAGAGGTATGTATTCCATCCTGAATCCTTTGAAGCATACTTCTAACTCTCGACATATCTATTTCTATCTTGTCTAGCAACTGTCCTTTGATTCGAAGGCTATAATACCAGGAGGAAAAGTTGTATGTTCTTCCTTCTTCAATGACTTCAGCATGTAACAAGTCATCCACTGATGTTTCCATCAAGCTCTTCAAGTGTGGCAGATATTGATCCTTGAGGTCTTTGAATTCAACACAAGATGTCATAAGTGCAAGTACCCTCTCCTTAAGACTAGTAATCTTATCACTCACTTGCATAATGTCTCTGAGATGTCTAAATGTAGTCTCCTTTGATCTTTTCATCCAATCCTTCATTCTGTAAGATGAAGACTTCAACTCTTCTAGGTGTTCAACTGTTTCAGGAGGAAGGAGAGATGGAGGTGTCGTTACTCTTTCCTGCTGATGAATAGGATGCACTAAATGCTGAATGTACTGCTCTAAGGCACGACATCTTTGCTCAGCTTTGATTCTGCCTTTTGTTTCTTGTCTTATGATAGCTCGAGCATTATCAATCAAATCCTGAAGCTCTTCTTCAACTTGCATTCCAGTCAAAGGACTCAGATTGATTGTATTGATGTCATAATCATCAGGTGTTACATCCTCTATGTTCTTTTCAAGCCTAGGAACTGCTACATGTACTTTTCTTACTCCTGTTTCATCTTTAGTGATCTTGGAAAGGATATTTGCCTTCTTCTTTGGTTTCTCCTTCGACATATCCAATAGTAACTCATCAACTGGAAGGGGAGGACAGTTCTCAAGTTCACAATTCTCTTTGATTCTTTCCTGTAACCACTCTGGCAGTGATGAAAGATCCTGCTGCTGTTGTAACTGTCTTCCTTGTGTAGGCAATGATTCTTCTTCAGCCTGATCCTTATTTTCAGTATCTGCTTCATCGATGATCTCAGTATCATGCGGGCTAGAAGGTACTTCTTCCATTGGAGCTTCTGGAACTAAGCAGGTATCACCAAGTCTTGATTCAGTGGGATGTCACCTGGCTGTCTAGAAGAAGCAGTCTCAATACTTATCCTTTTCTTCTTTCTACTGGATTCTCCTTGAACAATCTCAAGCTGTTTCCTTTTCTTTCCCTGTCCTGAATCTTTCTCACTTCATCTACTTCGTGAATCCTTACTAGGTGCTTTATGTTGTTCTTGCTGATCCACTTCTCCCATCATAGTATAGGTGAGTTTCTTACCTTCATCAAGCAAAGCTTGTACTTGTTTGTCTATTTACTCTTCAGTGATAGCAATAACAGGCCTTATCAATCCTTCGTCATCGACCTTTTCTCTATCTGCCCAGTTGACTTCATAAGGCAAATTGCGGATTTTATCATATTCATCACCACGAAGAGCTCTTTCACCTTCTAACTAATCAGGAATTCTTAGTACCTTTGTAGCTCTTATCAGTTCCCATTTCAATCTTGAACACTTTTGCATCCTGATGTCATCATCATCTATAGCATTAGCCCAGTGATCCTCCAATTGCTCTTTATGTTTGTAAGAAGAATAAGATTGCTTGATGGCTCCATGTGGATCAAAGTTTTCTCTTCTCGAATAATGTGGATGCAGATGATAAGCCTGAAGCTCAACTTCTGAATGCTCAGCTGCCTGTAATGATGGACAAGAATAGTATCTACCTAGCTGAAGAGGAAACTGAACTCCTGCTTTCTTCCTTGCTTTCTGCATCTTATGAAATTCTAACAGTTGTCTAGAAACCTCTAGCAACACCATCCTGTTTGAGGGGTATCTAGGCAGTCTATATGGGAATGATGTAAATCCTTGAATCCTGATATAGGTGAACTTATCATACTAGATGTAATACCTTCCATACTGCTTGATGAAGTTCCTGGCAGCACCTGTTAATCTCCGATGCAGTTCACCTCTCAACTTCCTCACTATAAACATGGCGAAAGCATCATTGAATCTCTTGTAGTGATTGATGTTTTTCAGGTGAAGCTGAGGATAACACTGATGTGAGAGAATCTGTCCCGGCTTTGTACCTACTTGCCCTTTAGCTGTTAGTCCTTTATAGACTACATTTCTTGCCAAGATATACACAAGGTATGAAGTCATGAAGAAAGACTTCGTTTCATCAAAGTTTTCAAACTGTTCATCTAGGCAGTGGCTTATAAGGCCAGCCCAGTCAATCATCTTGTTCTTTGTAAACATATGAACAAAATAAGTATACATCCATCCTTCGAAAGTAGATGATTGTGGCCTACCTGTTACTCGATTCAAGAACATGATCAAGTAACTTATCTCTTGCTTGAAGTCGGCCTTATGATACTTGGGGTCTTCTGAGTTATATATCTTCATCGACGAATCATTCATCCATTTCTTCCTGATTTCTTGCATGTAGACCTTTGAGTTGCCTTCGAATGTCATCTGAGCTGTTGTAGGGCATATGAAGACTCCTTTCGCCTTCGGGATGTTGAAAATCTCCTGGATAGCTTCCTTTTGCAGGTAGGCAAGAACAGTTCCATCCTTTGCTATAATCTATCTTTTCTCTTTGTCATAGTGCTGAACACACTCCAACACTAACTCGGCACTTGGCAATGCAGGTGGAAAGCAAGCTACTTGTATAATCCCGCTCTTCGCGATGGCTTTGATATCTTCGTTTCTAGTGATCACAAGCAAGAAGTCTTTCACTTCCTCCAAGTTGACGTGTCCCATGTTGGTGTCGCCGACATCTTTCCACTGCGTTTCTAGCTTGGACTCCGGTAGGTTGGACTTGGCATCCATCTTGATAAGGACTTGCCTCTCCTTGGCCGTCATTCCCATCTATCTGCAAGACTAGACTTGAATAAGTGGATTGAAATAGTAGATTCTACGAGTCTTTTATCTTATTATTATCATGTTATCATCTTTCAACTCAAATTTTCAAGTACAAGAGAGGTTTTATAAATGAAGACCCTGATTTCTAAATGAGAATTTTGCAATAAATAGAAGCCAAATTAATGCAATGACAAGTGATGAAACATACCTTATTTCAACTTCCGGTTTTTTGAAACACAAATTTCTGAATGCAAAGGTAAAAAACGGCAGAAATCAATCTTTAAATGGCAGAAATTAGTCTTTTAATGGCAGAAATTACTAAAATCTGCTCCTTCCTCTATCTGAAAATGACAATTTGTGGTCCCTTTGCTGCTCCTCAAACAAAATTGCTGCCTCCAAGATGATTCGCTGCCCTTTGAAGAGGAAATTCGCTGCTTCTCCCTTAATAATTTCGCTGCTCCTTCCTTGCAATTTGCAAAATGAATGAGGTATAAATGAAGGGGCGCCCACTTTAAATAGACAATTTCACTTATTAAATGAGGTCGGCTAATTAATAGGGTCGGCTTCCTTACAAGTTTTGAAAAAAAAGATTTTTTTTAAAAAAACTTTTGGGCGCCAAATCTAGGTTTACTCATCCTCAAAGTGATGATAGAAGGGTGAAAGTGCGCCTACTTGAGAATACTTCATTTGACATCAGTACTTCAAACTCATGACCCTTAGGCACAATTTTGGAAGGCTTTCATCCTCAAGTGTCAAGAAAAACTAACTTCTAACTCCTAGGGCGCTCAAAGGGGTCTTTTGACTTTCACCTGAAGGCATCCAAATTCATCAAGGCGCACATTCTCTTTCAATGGCACTCACTTAAGTGCTCCTATCATAGTTGTCAGGTTCAATTTCATCTAAAGGTACCTAACTTCCCTCATGGTGCTAAGGCGCTATCTCCATTCATGATGGCGTAAAACTATCACCTTCACTCTTTGATCTCAAAGTAGGCAGGCAAAAGTGGTTTCCAATCATCTCGGCACATTCTTACTACTGACTTCAATGCACTCAAACATTTCAAGGCGCCCAAAATCCATTTCCAGATCAAGGTGTTCCAACTTACTTTGAGGCGCCTAACACAATTTGACTCCAACATGGGTACTAGAGGAAGGCGCTCAACCTCATCAAGGCGCAAAAGGTGGCTTCCTCTAAATTAGTTCAAGGCGCTTAGACATTGTCTTCAAGGTCTTCATCCAACCCTCTTCAAAGGCGTTAAAGGCATCAAGGCGCAAATCCTCTGAACACTTCATCCTTCACCACAAGGCGCATTTATCATCTAGGCGCTCATCTCCTTCATTTCATGGTGCTCAAAGCTCAATTGACTTCGTTCTTGTATGTCTAGGAGCAGGAGTATGTGGGCGCTCATTCTATCTCAAGGGAAGGCGCATACCTTTCACTTGTTCCTTCTAAGGCGCTATATCTCAAGGGAAGGCACTAAAACATGTCTAAAGCACTCAAAGTATTCATTTACCTCTTCAAAACCCTTCCTCATCAAGACCTCTCCCATCAAGGCATCAATATAGGGCACTCAATACAAATCAAGGTGTGCAAAAATCACCTCAACACATAGCTAAAGGTGCTCAATGATGGGCGCCCAAACATACTTCCTTTTGTCACATAAGGCACTCAAACCAAAGTTAAGGCGCTTTTAGCCACTTCAAACAACCAAGTCATTCAAGGCGCCATTCATTAAACCCATCTTCCATGATATTCCTATCAAGGCGCATATTACTTCTCCCATAGGCTCTAGGCGCTCAGATCTTGCTTCTAAGGCGCAAAAGGTGGTCTCCATCACCAAGACTCTTAGGGCGCTACTCTCCTTCCCCAACAACACAAGGCGCAGAATGTCAGGAATCTCACCCTCTGCTCAAACTCTCCAACTCTCCTAGGCGCTAGAGGTCCCAACTCCAACCATAGGCACTCAAATCCTCAATGATGTTTGTTAGGTGCATGACATTCACTTCTCTAGGACAAGGTGCAAACATCCTATCCTAAGGCGCTTGCAAAAGGAGATCTCTATCACCAAGGGCGCAAAATGGGGGTCTCTATCACCAAGGACGTCCATTCACTCCTTCTTAAAGACCTAAGCGCACATACATGAGATTATGACTTCAATCATCATTCTTGGTTAAGGCACACAAACTCTCATTCAAGGCGCAAATACTCCTCAAGGCATAACCCTAGGCGCATTCTCACCTTTTGGTGTTGACTACAAGGTTAAGGGCGCTAGATGGTAGGCGCTCCATCATCCTTCTTTCCATGGCGCACTAATCCACTCTAGGCGCACATCTCAAGGTGCTCTCTGATTCCTAAATTCCAAGACTTCCTTCTAAACCAGGCACCTTGTAAGTGATCACTTTTAGGTTATCTGGGCACATTTTCACTCTAGGCGCAAAAATGGGTCTCTGGGCGCCAAATCTCTACAAGACATTCCATCTCATTGCTCTCCTCCATTACAAGCACTCACTTACCTCAATCTTGGGCGCATATCAACATCCCAACATCCAAATCACCTAGGCACTCAATCTTCAAAGCTCTTCAAACATTTAAACTCTTCAAGGGCGCAAAAGCTCTTAGGCGTACTTATCTCCCTAAACTTACCTCTCTTCTTCCCTAGGCGCCAGAAACACCTCTTCATCTCACCTAGGCACTTATCTTCTCTAGGCGCACATGGTCTTCAAGGCGCATTTCATTCATCAAGGCACCTATCTCTAACAATCTCAACACTCAAAGGTACTCAAAACTCATCTGGACACCATCACTTCCCTAAAGGCGCAGAAAGAGGTCTAGATACATTCCATTTATTAAGGATCATTCTAGCGCCCAAATCTTGTCAAAGCAAAGGATCAATAGGTTCTCTCCAAGGCGCTCAATCATCATCCTTAAGGTGCTAATGACATCATCCAACTCCACTGTCAAAGTCTGAAGGCGCTCTAACTAGACCTTTCCCCTAGGCGCCAGAACTCCTAAGCGCTCACCAGATAACTCTCTTCTTCAAGGCGCAAATCTTCCTATACTATGATTGCCTCTGAAACGCCGATTAACATGATGTGAGGGTGCACAGGCTACTCCAATCCTCAGTGAGCGCCTAGTTTCAACAAGGAAAAATAAAGCATTCAAAACTATCCAAACGATCATCCCCTTCCTAATGACACATAACAGCTCCCGTGCAAAGCACCTAAGCAAGAAAAGAGGGGGTCCCCAATCTGATGGGGTGATGTGTGATTTGGTCACAACAGTCCCCATCTGCAATGGGGTGATGTGTGAAAACGTCACAACAGTAAGGAATAGTAACATATTCATCAATGATTTGGACCATAATGGTTTCCATGTAGGAAAAAACAGCTTGTCCATGATCCTCACAGATCGATGCTATGAAATTCTGAAACAACTGAAGAATAAAATCATCACATTCTAAAATATTAAAAAGATAACAAGATCTGGATCTTGCCATTACTTCTAGCATCTTAGCCTTCCTACCAAAGGTAAGGCCTTCGTCATAAAAAAACCCACGAAAGCTCTCAACAATCAGTTGTAGAACCTCCCTCAATATGTCATCTTTGTAAGGAGCCTTACGAGCTGTAATCCTTGTGATCTCACTAAGACAGCTGGTGACTAAAAGCTTTACCTTTTTACCATGATGTCTCATAAACATTGGCTTAACCAAAGAATGCACCACAAGAGTCATAGCAAGTTGCATCAACTCAGAGGGTGACTGTTCAACCTTGTAAAGACACAATTCTACTTCCTCCAAAATGCTACATAGAACCCCTTTTGACTGAGGTAGGTGTTCAAGATTCTTACCGGCATTGTAAAGTTTCTTTTGTAAT
Organism: Cunninghamia lanceolata; assembly: GCA_027924645.1. NCBI lineage: Eukaryota > Viridiplantae > Streptophyta > Pinopsida > Cupressales > Cupressaceae > Cunninghamia > Cunninghamia lanceolata. The sequence goes on from BSBN01001054.1 coordinate 2,883,680, forward strand.
TCTTCTTCATTGAATCTGTCCATGACTCTGAATCTGATACTTAACCACACAGGATGGCAAGTTACAATTGTGCTCTGATACCACTATAATGTGCTGCCCCTATTTGTTCTCTTTAGATTATTATATTATGTTATTTTTTAATTTTTGTGGTCTTTCAGACTAGACAGAAGCTGCAGAAGGGGTTTTTGGTTTTGCATGTAATTGTTTTGCCAGCGATCAATGTAACATATAACATGCAATGACAACATAGAAAAACTATAACAGATATGGGCAAAATAACAACCCAGTTCATAAAATCATCCAAAACGAATTATAAACACATACCCATTTGTATTTCTCCAACTTCAAACATCTGCTATATGTGAACCAACATTACAAGAGCCATGAAAATACATCCAAATGCACCACAATGAATGTTCTCCTTAGCAATAATCTCCAATGAAGTCTATGATGCTAGGCGACCAGGGTGCTTGTGTTTTGGACCCTCAAATATGAAGAAATCTAGTTTCTTGAAGAACCCATGTCCTCTTAATGCTGTACGGCCTCTATGGTGATCAACTGCAGCTAAAAAACTCTTCAAACTAGTGGTAAATCTGTCATAAAACCCCTTGTGAGCATCTGCAATGATTAAGGAGACCCAAACACCTAATACCACATGATTAATGACTTCAAATCACTCAAAACAAGCTACTACAGGTGTACGGCCAGGCATGAACTAGTACGGCCAGCAAGGAAATAGAATGCAGTCTTAAACTCCCTCAAAATCAGATCCAATCTGCAACCAGAATATGTATCATCTGCTGTTCCTGAAATCTGCATATTATCATTGTAAAAACATCACCAAAATGCATCAATCCAAGCACAAGCGAAGCCTCCGTATGAAGCTCCCAGCAACCCTCCTGATGCTATCTCTCAAGCACGAAAAGGGTAGTCTCACAAAGGTTTTCGTCTCTGCAAAACCCTTGTTCAACCTCCAAAGCCAAGCTTCAAAGTTTGCACGACAATATCAAATTTTCCAAGAGTGAATAATATAAAATGAGCTCACAATGCCCTTTTTATAATCCCTTGGCTTCCGACGCCCAAGAAGAGGGTTACTTTAATATTTTATTTGTTTTATTTTTAACCCTCATATCTCCACATGAGGCGTCCACCTCCTAGCACATAACTTAAGTCATAACTTAAATCTTCATAAAGTTAAGTCACTTTTTATAATCTCAAGGTGAGCGCTCAACATTATGGCTATAGTGACTTATTAATATTTCATTTTTGACACTTAACCATTAGAACCCAAAGTCCAACATTAAATAAACATTAATAATTTACGGACTTTAAAACAGAGGCCCAAATGATCTCGGAATTCAGTGATCTATAGACCGTTGGAAAGGTCTCACCAAGATGCTTCATCTCCAACACTAAAAATCCCGAAACGGACAAAAACCCTAATTTGCCAAAAAAAAGTTAAGTCCGGCCTAAGCAAATAAATCCACCTCAAAAAGTGCCAAACTGAAGATCACACCGAAACCATGCCAACATCCACTCAAATACTGACAAACCCATCCAAGTCAACGCCAACAGTAGTTCCCTAACCAGGCTGGTTAGTCTACGGGAACTCAATAATAGACTAACTCTCCATCTATCTGCATGGGCTAAAAAGGGGACATTACAACATTCAAGTGGGTTCTAAAAGGTCAAGAGTTCAAAACTCATAAAGTGCATTCTTTCTTATTGTTGAAATCATGTTTTCTTAATACATGTTGCTGAAAAATCAACATTTTCATGTCAACAGATGCTTGTGGCTAGTCAATTTGACGGTTTAAAGGGTATTCCAAATTCATTGGTGATATTATTTTTCTGTTTTGGAGTCTCCTCTCTCACTTCTCAGGGGAAAGGTGTTATTGTTGTTTTCTCAAGTCTAATTTTGGTGTAAGGTATGCATAATTATGTTTAAACTTGTTTGCAAAGAGAAATATATAGTCAATGTAAAATGTCGATTATTATGTTTTGATAATATGTGTTATCCAACTATGTAGTAATTGTTTGTTGACTCTCGGGTAGTTATAAGAGTCAGTTAGTCAGAGTCAGTCAGTTGACGGTTGTGTTCCTCTTGGTAACCACCGGGTCTTTTAAATAGTCTTTGTATTGTCAGAGAAAGCAGTATGATCTAGACGGATCAACTATGATCCTTGGCCGACCATCTCTGGTCTACTGTAATACTTTCATGTGTGAATAAAGATATACTTTTACTCCTCTATTTGGTATGCATTGTTAATTTCGTTCATTATTGCAAGTATTCAAATATCAGATAGAAGGGTGAACATTGGCGTTGTTGCCTTAAAAGAAATCAAGTCCAACATAAGATATTCATGCCCTTAGACCCTAATAAAGGCAGGAAGAGACCACGTGGTCAAGATCAAGGGATCAGACGTTTCTTAGGCTAGTAGAACAAAGAGAACGCAGAAGAAGACCAATAGAGACGCCGAAGTCCAAAGCCGAAGTCCATCCCAAAGTCAGAATCGGAGCGTGAGTAGAAGTCATAGTCGGGAGAGGGAACACATTTTCACTACAAATAATAGCACGAGGGCAGAGTGGGAGGAGATCGCAAGGCACCTTCCATTGCCAAACAAAGCGTGGATTGATCTTTCAAATCAAGTTGAAAAGTCAAGAGAACCTTCTCTAGACAAGGGAAGTTGAGAGAAGTCAAATTCCTTCATAGAAGCGCAAGAGAGAAACCTTCGAGGCATCAAAGGGTTGTCAATAGAAGGAGAAACTGAGCCAAGGGTATATAAAAGAAGGTCTAAAGGCGAAACAAGTGCGTGGAACGTTGAAGCTATGGGAAGAGTGAAGAATTCTCACGTGGCCGAGAGTGCAAAATAAGCACCAAAACATTTGAATCACAACTCCCTAGCAAGCAAGTTCAAGGCGCTAGGTTTGCATCAAAACAAAACCATGGTAAGCCCTAGTGGAGAAAAGCAAAAGTTGCCCAAGTTTACAAGCAATGGATTGGAGGATCCCATCATGCATTGTAAGACTTGTGAGACAATATGGACAGCAAATGGGCAAGATGATAAAACAATTTGGCTACGGTCTTTTCCAGCCACCTTGCGAGGTGTAGCAATTGACTGGTATACCGAACTTGACCAAGCCTCCCGAAACACATGGGAGAGATTAAAGAAGGCTTTTGAAGAAGAGTTTAAACTGCTTCGAGATGATAATGAAATAGTAGCCGAAATTTACAATACCAAGCAAGGTGAGCATGAGAATGTACGAGCTTATAATCGTAGACTTAAAGAACTACTTGTAAGTTAGGAAAAGAACCTGCCGACGGTCTCAAGAAAAGGTGGTTCATCGAAGGTCCAATTCCGTCCTTAAGAAAAAAGATGAAGGCAGTACCACCCTCTTCCTATGTAGAAGCCTACAATCCGGCGATGGGCATAGAAAGTGAAGACAAAATGTCCTCCCATAGCAAAAGAAAAACAAAGGAAGATGGAAGTTCAGATGACAGCAGCGACAGTGAATTAGGAACAATACAGCGCCCTGGAGGATGAAAGAACTGAAAGCGGAGAAAGAAACCAACAAAGAATCCATTAAACTCTGGTGAACTGAGTGCAAAAGTGAAGGTCACACCAAAGGTAACTGTCCCAGAAAATTGTTTTGTGAGATTTGTCAGGTTATAGGTCATTCGATAAAAGAGTGCTCGTATAGCTTTAAGACCAAGAGTACACAAGTACTCTTCACACAAGGAGAGCAATCCACTCCATCAAAGCCACATAATGCATCTCCCGACAGTTATCAAAATCAAAGAGGAGGTCAAAGTCAAATACTGTACGACCCCAAAGGACGTCCGATCATACAATGTCGACAATGTAACGAATGGGGACACTTTGCGAGAGATCACCAAAACAAGCAGGACAAAGTGCAATTATTGTGCAAATGGTGTGGACCTAGAGACTATGAAGACACTGGATGTCCGAAGCAAAAGGCCAACATCAACCTGATTGATGTTGAAAGGCAAAATGAAGTATTGGCCGTTACTCGAGCCCAAGCAAAGAAGGTTGTGTACTCGGACCCACACACAGAACAAGAACGATTTCATGAAGCAAGAGCCGAAGTGGAGCAGACTATGGATAACGAACAATGCCACTCAAATGCAAACACAAGTACGGTAACAAATCAATTACAATATGAGAAAAATATTGCAAGGCAAGTACTTCAAACTACCGTACCAATTAAAGTAGTGGATTTATTACAATGTATTCCTTAACTCCAAAATGCTATTGTATCAACGAAAAATGAGACGGTGCATGTTATGGCCCATTTGGAATTGGGAGAGGATGAAGCCCCAATAACCAAACCTCCACTATCGAGCAACCAAGTAATTGATCCCATGGTATTAACAGTTAGCACAACAAAGAAACCAGCGGTGGTAAATATGGAGATCCATGGAAGGAATCTCACCAATACAATTATTGATGGTGGGTCTAATGTGAACATACTTCCGGAAGCTACCTGGAGACGTCTGGGTAAGCCAGCTCTCTGGCCCCCAACTCAACGGCTGGATTACCTTGTCTTAGTCATCATCAGCAGCTGGTTTACCTTGTCTTAGTCATCATACAGCAATTAGAAGTCATCTTTAGGAGACTACAATCAAATTTGAACATGTTGCATATGTTTCCAAGGAAGATCAGCGATAATTAGTGGTGGTTATCTGTAATTTTTCATGTTTCCAGCGCTGTCATACATCATTCCAAACTTGGATCAGTAAATCACACCATTGTTTCAGCCTTGTGACTGCTGCAAACACTTTCCAACTGCTGTACACTTTGCATCAGCAGTCCATACAGCTGTAGGACCCTGTGAGTGACAATAAATTATTTTAAGAAAATTTTGAAAATTAGTTTCCAGCCCTATTTGCATCAGCATTGTAATTTTCAGCAGTTGCAAATAAATTGAATATCTTTTGGAGGGGTTCATGTTGCTAAAACTGAGTATTTTTATCATCCTAGAGTTTATGTTTTGTTGTCATCAGCAAATAAGGGTTTGAAATTTGTGATCAGATTGTGTACTTCCTGTCGGATGTTATTTCTTTTCAAGAAAAAAATCAGAAAATACAAATAAAATTGCTTGTTTCCTAGGGTTGTCTGATTGAGGACATTACAACTAGAAAGTTGATGATGTGTGATTCCTTTCATCTATCCACCCATCTGATAATATAGTGCGTCCACACTTACGTCAATATTTCTTTTGCTCTTCCACAATTGTCTTTCCATTTGTCATTTCTTTCTGGAGCAAGGGCCCACTTAAGTCATGTGGACTAGGCACCTTGAACCATTACTTTGCAATAGTCAAGGTTGTGACCAAATTCTCCCAAGATGAGTTTCTTGCCACATTGAATAGAAGATCGTAATAGTATCAAAAATTGAAGTGTCGTGCTTGCTTCGTTGTGCTTCTCATTGTTCCAACTTGTACCTTCAAGTGAAGACTGCCACATTGAATGGAAGATTGTTATAGTATCAAAAATTGACGGGTCATGCTTGCTTCATTGTGCTTCTCATTGTTCCAACTTATACCTTCAAGTGAAGACTGCCACATTGAATGGAAGATTGTTATAGTATCAAAAATTGATGTGTCGTGATTGCTTCGTTGTGCTTCTCATTGTTCCAACTTGTACCTTCAAGTGAAGACTGCATGATTAGCATGTTTTGTGGAACAAAAAATCTCTATGATTGCATTCATTTGGAGCTCGATGAGGTGGATGTGCCATGAATTTGTGGACTGCAACTGGAGCCTACATATAACTGCATCTGCCTCTGATTCCCACACCATGTTGGGATTCATCACTCTTGCAATGGTTGCAGATGTCTTCCTCCCCTCCAAATTTTTTTTGCTCTATCAAAGCAAGGGCCACATTCATCTCCCGCACAACCTACGTACGGACACAATTTGACGTCTCAACCAACAATATGTGCAAGGTAGTATTTGAGGCAATTGAAATCTCTACTCATCTTAAACCCACAATAGCTGCAAATGACTAATCCTGAGGTAAGTACTAGTATGCCATGCTTCCAAGCAGCATCCCTATCGCCAACGCTTTGGCTACCACTTCCATTTGTTGATGTCATTGCATACAAGGTGCAAACTTTGGCATTTGAAAAAATTTTAAAAACAAATTTAATTGTTGCGAACCCTAGCATTGAAAAAAAAATTATATTACATAACCCTAACTTAAAAAAAAATTACATAACCCTAGCTAGTGTAGATTAATTTGAATGCATGTGAAACATGAATCAACATGTAAGAGAAGAATTTAGAAATGTAAAACAAATTTGAAAAAACTTGTAAAAATATAAGAAAAAAAACCTGAAAGATCTTCGAAAATTGTTGAAATCTTACTTCCACAATTGCCTAAAATTGTCACAAGAAGAGCTCAAAGGAGATAAATGGTAGTGTGGATGAGATGCAAGGTCGAGCAAGCCTTAAAAAGGAAACACTGCAGTGTTGTTAGTAGTTCATTTTTGGCATGTTTTCGGCTATAAACTGTGTTACAAATGCAGCACCAAGTCACAAGCATGGACTTGTCAAGTACCCATGAGTACTCATGGCGAGTTCAAGCCTGCAATTCGCCCTGGCTCATCAAGTCCGCAGGTGACTTTCATGCTGAGACCTGCAACTCGCAAGTACCCAGAGGTTAGGTGGGTACTCAGCAAGTTTTCGAACTCTGACTGGATCTACACCCTTCCACAACCTATATCTGCGGTTTTCTCTATGTTTTCAGTTAGATCCCTAATCTCTTAATGTAAAGTGATGCACCCCTTCACACCATATTTTAATCATAATATGTTTTGTGAAAACCCTCGATTTCTTGCTTACTTGTTCTTTAACCCCTTCTTTCAATGGCCTCTGATTATTCCAGTTTTTGCAACTACACAATCTAGGTGGTAGTTCAACATAGAGGCCTTTTTGGCACATGTGAACCCAAACAAGACATCCTTACTTTACCTTATTCTTCTCATGGGGTCCAGCGATGGCAGAGGGAAAGTAGTCGGAAACATAGAAGCCCACCGAAGTATTTTTTTTAAACGAGGTATCACAATGTAATTGTTCGAAGTGAACTTTGTCATAAAGTGTTCCAAATGGAAGAAAGGTATTATATAACTTTCTCCGTAGAGTTTTCTACTAAAGGGAGTTTTTTCTGATACGAAGTTTGTCTCGTTCATGTGGATGCATGATTTCTTGTATTTGTTCCTGACTTTCTGTTTGATGTAGTCTGTAGTTGATTTCCTACAAACAACAGGGGAAAAGAAATCTGGATTTCTGTTGAATATAATTTGTAGTTGTTTTCCATCACACAGAAAAGTAAGAATTTTTGGAGTCATGAAACTATTCTATTTTTTTCTTGGAAAGGAACTATTTCGTGAAATCTACTTCTTCACAGATTAGCCAATTACAAACCATAACTACAGATTAAAGGCTGTATGGTCATAGAACACAACACTTCATAAGATATTTAACAGTCATATTAACACAAGGTTAAAGCTAGTTGGCAGGCCTAATGTTGGCCCCCTAGGATGAGTCCCATTATAAGTATTCCACATAGTCAACATTCTTTGAATGAAATAAAATTTTGTCATGTGCAATTTTGTTAGTGTATAATTATGCGAAGTGATTTAATGGAGGCCATGTTGACACCCCTCTGACATCTTCTCTAGACATTCCCCAAAGGACATCTCACAAACACATGACAATGGACTGAGATAATCATGTCTCACTAATAAGTCTTTAAATGTGTAAATGTGTAAAGAGATTACAGGTAGCTGTCCACCAACTATTGCATGCCTGTGATGAGTCTTGATGTCTATCTCAGACCCCCATGTATTTTTGTCAGTGTGGTAAGTTTCAGAGGGACACATCACTGTACCAGACCCACTTAGAAACTTGCCTAGTGCAGCAAATGTCTTGCCTGAGGATCCCTAAACATACATTTCTTCAGTGAGCAATACAGCTAACATTATTGACGTGTGTGAATAATTTTTGTTTTGAATCTAACGTGTGTTATGTGAAAATAATTGTGGTTTCATTGTGCATCCTCATCATCATTATCAAACTGCTGGACAATCAAACCTGAGATACACTTAATAACTACTTTATGCTTTAACCTACCATCATAATTCTCAATCATGAAGCAACTGTTAATTGAATTTTCTCATTTTAATGCTACCAGGCACCTTAAAAATGAAAAAAAGAAATGACATGCAAGTTCCTTGTAGCAATATTAGAATCTTAGTAATAAAAAATGCTAATATAGACTCCAAACTTACCATCACGAAGTTGTGCTTGCTGCTCCATAGCCTGTAGTCGCAGCTTAAGTTCACTGTTCTCAGTGGTTAATCCAGTTGTATCTCTCTGCACAAAAGAATCCAGAGAAATAAGATATGCATTCTGTTATGTGATATTCAAATAAGCATGCTACAAAGAAAAAGGAAAGTGTCTGAACTATCTTCATGTAAGTTACTCTTACTAGATCAATAACAATATACATAACATGATAAGCTCCACCTGATGCTAACACAAAGAATATCGCAGTTAGCATAGAAATACAGTGCAAGGCGAAAATAGCTGCAAACTCTGAATATTGGACTACCTTCCATGGTCATACATTTATTTTAATTTTGCATGTGCATACAAAATCCCAGGGTTAAGTCAACTGTGATCTGGGTTAACTAGATTGATGGAATTCAAGACAGCAGAAATTCCTGCTGATATCTTATGTCCAAAATACATGCATATACACCCTCTTACTGGCACATTTTGCGCAAAAAAGTATCATATAACCTATATTTATCATCTTTCTGGCTCATCCTAATCAATACCACTTCACATGTGTTTGGGTGAAGATAAATGTTGATCCGATGTAAGAAGGAAACAAATGCTTGCTGAATGAAGAAACGGCAGGACCCTACTACTGCACAGCAGGCATTGGATGCACTTGACCATATGCTGCATGGTAAGAAGATTAAGTGAGGCAATGTCTAGTCTATAAAATAAATAAGTGATTAGTAAAACATAGCTAATGGAAACTGAATGGAGGATAGTTGCAAATTGTGTGTGATCATTTGTTCAACAGGTCATTGAGGAGGTAACAAAGAGGGAATTTACTATTAGAAACAATGATTTGGTCAATCAACTCTCAGCTCATTTTTATAAATTTTCATGCAGTGACTGGATTAGTTAGAAAGACTATCTGTTGCAGAATGTTAATAGGAATATGTCACAATTTGTGCTGCTGCAACTGCAGGCTGCATGTTACCACTAAAAACTTTCAGCCTAAAAATCAGATACAGACGAACTCCATAAAATGTTCTCAAGTGAAGAAAAGGAGAAAGGTACAAATGTCACCCATTCAAATATGATATATTGCACAGTAGCCTCAGAAAAAAGCCTTTGAATCACCACAAGAAATATAAAACCAAATATAGAAGAACATGCATAATCTACCTATCTATAATAGGAAGTTGGAAGGAGAAATAAAACAAGTTGGAACTTATTCAGATATTATAAGATATTAAATGGAAAAGAATAACAAATCTGAACAAAAAGAGGGCACACCGCTATATCCACTATGCAAGCCAGACAAAAGGAGGATAGTTAAAGAACAAATTGCCAAACTGATACTCCTCTAAATCTCAACCAAAACTTAAAAGTATAGCAAGGCTAAGAGCAAAAGATTTTATAAATATGAAACGAGAAATTGTTTTGAATATCCAGAATTTCTATTGAACCCCACAGATGAATGCCGAGTCCAAAATCAATTTTTTAAGCAGTAGGCAAGAAGCATATCAGCAACCAAAATGTTCCAAGTGATTAGTACATTCTTCCTTCACGGTAAAATTGGGACTGCAAAGAGTATACAAACTATTGCTTCTATCACTGCTGTTATAATTCTCAATAATAATAAGCTTCAGCACTAATCATTGTACCTTGTGGGTCCATTTGGGTTTTGGTTCATCAGGTGTATTTTTTGTTTGTTAGGAATAGAAGTAACTTTAAGTTATGCATCCCATATGCATAAAGTGAAAAGTTCACAAAGGTAAAGTCACTATAAAAGATGTTATGCAGAGGTTATGCTTGGCCTCAACACGTGTATTGAGAGGTTAATTGTTGATGATAACCTTCGAGACCTCATACTCGATGAGATACAGAGCTATAAGAGGGCAGAGGGGCCTTTACTTTCTTCAACTTTTTTCAGTCATAGGAGATCCATTCTGCAACCAGGTAAAAAACATATGTTTAATTTTAATTTACTATTTATTTTGATTTTTATGTTTACTAAAATCCTTACAAAGTTATAAATGTTATCCCTGCAGATTGATGGTGGGAAGATTATGGTTACAACGCCTAATCTTCAAAAGCTCGCCATCCAAATTTTATCCCAGCCTTGTAGTGCATCCAATTGTGAGCACAAATGGAGTGTTTTTTAGGCCATTCACACAAAGAAGTACAACAGGTTGACTCAAAAGCGCTTGAATGACCTTGTCTATGTGAGATGCAACCTTCGGTTACATGAGAAGAAGGTAGAAGGGAAAGATACACATCATGTGTTGGACCTTGAAGACATTGATTCATATTCAGATTGGATTGCTAAGAATGTTGATGCGGATCCATTGTGTACTAATGATGAAATAGCTATTGGAGAGGGATACAGCTGAATGGCAAGCGAATGTGACAGCATATGAGGAGTCAAGTAGTGAGGACGATGATCCATCAAGGGCGAGTTCCTCGCATGTACAACATGATCCTATAGATGAGGCTCCTATTGAGGATACCGCAGCTTTACCATCCACTTCCACAGCGCCCACACAGCGAAAGCAAACCTTTTTGGGTTTTAGTCGTAGAAGAAATTTATGATTTATAATTTATAGTGATAAAGAAATTGGAATTTCATATGTATTCAAAGGTTGAACTCGTTTTTTGGTCCATGATATGTATTAAACTCTTAATTTTGATTTATATATGAAGGAAATTAGTAATGCATTCTACAAATTCAGAAATATGTGTGTTTTTTAAGAATATTTTTAAAAAATTATGCATTTTTAAATGTTTGATAAATTTGCCAAGTTATTGCCGAGTCCTGAGTTTTCGCTGAGTCCCGAGTTTTTAAATTTTTGGGTTTCCCAAGTAATTGCCGAGTCCAAGTTTTTCAACTATTCCCAAAATAATGATTTGATGGATCCGTTCACAGAAGAGGAAATCAAGTTGGCTCTTTTCATAATGCAACCAAAGAAAGCACCTGGTCTGGATGGGTTTCCTACTACTTTTTTTCATATATGTTGAGATATAGTTGGGAAGGACATGTGGAGGGCGGCTGAAGAATCCTAGAAGTCCTCTAAAACGCTCAAAGATATAAATTGCACATTTTTATCTTTGATTCCAAGAAATCTGCTCTGACTGACTTGGCAGATATTTTTTCAATTTCTCTCCACAACACTATATATATTTGAAGATAATTTTAAAATATGGCTCAAAAGAGCATATTAGTCCAGCTAAGACCAATACTTAGCTCCTTACATGCAATACATTACTTAGCTCCTTATGAGCATAAAAAATTAGATAACAACTTAGATATTACCACTAGAAGCCAACAATGGAAGATCAAGAGTCACCACTTAGAATTCCACATTCGATGTCATTTTGGGGATTTGAACTTGGGTCTCCACAATGAGAACCCAATGCTTTAACCAATTGAGCTCAACCCCTTGGACTCTTCAACACCATATATAAAATCATCTCTAAGGCAGTAGCTAATACATTGAAGTTAATCCTTCCTTTACTCATCTCTATGGAACAAGGTAGATTTGTTCCCAACAGAGCTTTCACTAAAGGTATCAGAATCACTAATGAGGCAGTCCATTCTATCGTGTTTGCAAAGTCCAAAGGGATGATCATAAAGATGGATATAAGTAAGGCCTATGATAGAGTAAATTGCCATTTTCTAATGAAAATACTTGAAAGGTTTCGATTACATTTGGAATGGAGAAATTGAATATTCAGTTGTATCTCCAATCCCAAATTCTCTCTTTTAATCAACGGCAGTCTATCAAGTTTCTTTGAGCCCGCAAAGGTCTCAAGCAAGGTTATCCACTTTTGCCATTCCTCTTTATCTTAATGGTCGAAGCCTTGGGGAGATCAATACAAAATGCTCATTGGTTTGGAACTTGGAAAGGCATAAAAGTCTCAAATGGGTTTGAAGCTTGTACCCACCATCAATTTGTAGACAATACCATTTTGTTCAAGAAAGCTAATTTGTAGGAAGCAACTGCTATCACAGAAACACTCTACTACTATACTTTTGATCAATTAACAATGAAAATAAGTCCAAAAACTTTTTCTTTAATGTTTCTTTTGTTTTGCAAGGAAGAGTTGCCATTCTATTGGGATTCAAGATGGGTGGTCTATCTAATTGGGAGTATCATATTTAATATTAGGAAAGGTGTCTCAAACTTGCTCCTAATGTTCAAAATGTAAAAAAACGCAATTTTCAGGCTATAAAACAAAAAAACTCAATTTATGGGCTATAGAGGTCGTTTTTGGCCAAAATAAACATTCTGGGTTGATCAACATTGGTTCTCGATGCCTAGCACGTAGATCTCTTCGAGCTCTACAATTTATAAAAAAGGGCCTAAACGGCCTCCTGGATCAAAATTCATGGCCTCTGGAAGTTGGGCCTACCACATGGGAAATCTAAAAACATATGACACATAAAAGAGCTATAAGAGGGAGTTACACTTGTTGACCAACTTATGACACATGTTATGACACGTCATAATGCATCTTTGAATGGAGATAATGGAGCCAAAATAGAGCACCCAAGTTGGTGAATGGATTATGATGAGCTTACAGTAGGTGGAAGGAATATGCTATCTTTATCTTGTGGACACATCTTAGGATTTGGGTGTTGGATTCTAACTAGGGATTTGGACACCACATTTTGGGTGGTTTTAGCTCATGGTTTCTTAAATACCAATTGATGGTTTCATGTAGTTCCTCTCCCATTTATTGGGTGTTTGAGATGGAGGTTTTGATAGTAAGTTTTATAGGTACCATTATGCTACCAGAATTACTCCAGATCTTTGGTTGGTGATACTCCTATAAAGGCTTAGACTCTACAAGTGTATTGTAACCTTTGATTACTAAATAATACATTGATTTGCTTGGGAGTGTGGGGTTTTTCTCTTGAAAGGGTTTTCCCCATGTAAATCAATGTGTTATGGTATATTGCTTTTATGTTTATTTCCTTGTACACGTATGATTAGTTTAATTTTTGCACATACCGCCTCTCATAAATTAGTGTAGGAAGCATATTTCGCGCCTCTGCTTCCTTTCAGTTCATTGGTGTTGGTCCTTCTCTTTGGAAGAACTTGGTTGAGTCCTTCCCAAGACTTATCTCTTGGAAAACTAAATGGCTATCTCCAGCTAGTAGAATTCTCTTATTATTATTTTTTTTTGGCAGCCCTCCTAGCAAATATTATGTCAGCTCTTAGAATGTTGGTTGGAGTTAAGGATAATCTTGATAAAATCATGAAGAATTTTTTGTCAAAAAGAATGGTGAACAACAAGAAAATCCCTCTAATTGCTTGGGATGTGGTTTGCTTGAAGAACGATGAAGGTGGAGCAAGAGTGAGTTTTGGAAAAACAGAATAGGGTGTTGGGGGCAAAGTTGGTTTGGGGAATGTTTGTCGACCCCAATGCCAAATGGTGTAAGCTGCTACATGAGCAATATTTAGGCTCTGACAACCCAACTCGCATTTTCATGGCTGAAAATCCTCCTCGAGGTTCGCACATGTGTAACTTTTACATTGCAGATCCATAATTACAGATTACCTCTCCTAGGAAGTGAGAAATTGAAGAAAGGCTAAATTTTGGATGACCCTTGGAATGGTCATTGCCCCCTTGCTGAAATGGTGGATTTTTAGGAGGCAAAAGAGGTCCTAATAAATTATGAGGGATTAGAGTTAGGGATTATCTCATTATTCAACAAAGAGAAGATGGGTATTGAAAAGAGTTGACTTCCATGAATATTCCTGAAGTACAAAAATTGTTATTAAAATTGGAGTTGGATAAGAGAAAGTCGGTTATTGGCATGGAGGAGGATGAAATAAGATGGTCTAGTTCTAAGTCTAGAGTTTGTTCGGACAAATTGGGGTATTTGGTTTCCTTGGATCCTCAAGATATCATGGATTGGTCTACTTTGAAGTGTTGGAATAAAGCTTGCCTCCCAAAGGCAGGTGCTTTTGCATAGACAGTGTTCCACAAGAAAATCTTGAGTGGAGATCATCTAGAGGTGGTGGGAATTGCTGGTCCTTTGAGATGCAATATTTGTCAGGTAGATGAGGAATCTTTTGATTGTCTACTTAAATTGTGTCCATTTGCAATGAAATGCTAGACTTGGCTTTGTGTGAAGTTAATTTGCTCAAGAGTGCTTCTAGATAACCTTATCAATATTTGCAAGAAGTCAACTTTCTTGACTTTGTGGATTGCCAGCCCTTCACCACTCATTTATCATATATGGAAAGAACATAATAAAAGAATTTTTTAAGAAAAAGAATTGCCTGTCAAAGAAGTTCTGATTCGTTTAGAGGTAGCTATCTCCAAAGTGGTGATGTCCAATGTTAGAGACCAATCCCAAAAAAATTACACTTTTTCCTCTTGGGGCAGAGAAATGCTTGGGAACTAGCCCTGTTTGAGGCTTCCCCCAGTTCATGTGCCTAGCGGAGCTAAATCCAGTAAGACTAGAAGATTGATGTCCAAATGGATTTCTCCTCTTTGCAATGTTTGAAAGCTTAATGATGGTAACTCGAGAGGTAATCTGGGTCACTCTAGGGCCAGCTGTATAATCAGAGATCATGTTGGCAATTTGGTTTGTGTTGCATCAAAGAAACTTCAAGTTGGCACTAATAATAAAGCCAAAGCCTAGGCTTTGTCATTGGGTCTTAAGGTTGCCATCCACAAAAGAATTAACGTCTTACATATCAAAGGGGATATAATGGTTATATTTAATGTGATCAGAAACCTGGCTCTAAAAACTGGAAGTTGGAAAACATTTTAAGGCTAGTTTGACCCTTGCTGGACTCGCTTAGCTCTTATTCTACAAGTCATTGCTTTAGGGAGGCAATGGGACTGCCGATTTCTTAGCTAATTATGCCACTGCCACACAATAAATCATAATAGGAAACAATGTCAATTGTTGGAAAGGGCTAGAATCTAAACTTGATATCATAAATGCATAATATGGAGTTCATCTGCATATTATTTCACTTGAAGTGATGTGTGCTAGGCATCCCTTTCGGGTGCAAATGTTAAGCTGGCCTTTCATTAAAGATTGCAGGTTGGGGTTATGACACATAATTTTCTTTTTACTGCGGTTTTCAGCCCAGTGGTAAACGATGGATCCAAAATTCCATCTTTACGGAGGTAAACAAAAAATAATGTTTCATGGCCCTATCTTAGACCAACATTTGACAAATGTGTTTGTGACTCAGAATGGGACCATGGAGAATGCTTTGAACGCAGTGATTACCTCTGATTTTTTAGGAGGAATACATACCAAAGTAAACTCTGACATATCCTCAATGTTTGTCTCAAACCTTTTGGATTTTTTGTAGGGTAAAGGATTAGTTAAGAACATGGCTGAACACTTCATCCGAAATGAATTCAGAGGAGGGCTAGACACTGCATTGGAGGCAGCTTCAGGTTTCCCTGGTTGCCCTCTTCCAGTTGTTAGTAGTGAGTTTCAAGGCCATGTCTCAATGGTGTCTTTTGCGAGCTTGAGGCCCACTTCCTGGCTTTAGCTAAAGTGGTCAAAAATATGCAGAAGAAAGAAGCTAGCAATGGAGAGAGTTCTTCCTCTCCAGGGATTGTTTTTTTTGTTTTCAGGAGGCCCCTGCAAGGCTCAATCTCCTCACATGGACCGTGAGAGAGATGAAAAAGCCAAAAGGGCAATCAAATTCCTCCTTAGAATTTCAAGTCGGGTTATGGAGGATGCTAGAGGAAGGAATACTGAAAATGATATAGACGCGGTGGATGTGGACTAAGGTGTTGTGACTTTGGGAATGCTGGTTTCTACTGTTTAATATACTAGTTTGATATTAAGGTTTTTAGTTTGTTTTGCCCTTGGGGTGTCTATTTTTCATGCAGACCCAACAGCTAGGTTTCTCGGGCCTTCTCCCATGTTTGGGTTGATGACAGTTACAATGTAAAAGTTTGTTTTTTTTTTAATTAATACAAAAGGCGAATCAAAAATATATATGTAATATTATTGATAATATATATATTTTATAATATATTTTATATAGTTAATATATAAAATATTTATTTATTAAACTGATTAATAATAAATATATTATAAATGTAAGTTATAATTCAAAATTCAATAGAAAATTAAAAATTATCTCATGTTAATAAAAAAATAAAATCATTCAACATTAATGAAAAATTAAAATCAACCAATTTCGTTTTTCTTTTCTTTCCAGTTTTTGCTTCACTTGCTTTCAACAATATGGTAATGAGGATTCAGAAACTGGCAAACAATTTGTATGCCCGAGCGGTGGAATCAAAAGGGTTTGTTTAAGAAGAATCTTTTAAGCAGCCTACAAACATGCTATTTTGTTTCAGGTAGGGTTTCTTGTTCCTGCCGTACGTTCTGGCTGACCATTTCTCTCTGTACAATGGTTAACCAGTGGGCATTCATGGTGAAGCAACAAAGTGCCCCATTGTCTCCCTCCCTCTTTCCTTATTCTATGAAAAGAAAATTTACAGAGCCTTGACTGCGATTAAAAATACAGAAAGGGAATTTTTAATTAACAAACTTTGATGGCACTTTTTTAAAAAAGAGTTTTTTGGGTTTAAAAAAATAAGGTTTTTTTAGCAGGGTCATCTGGCCATCCCAGGGACAGTAAAGAGTGCCCTGGCCACCTGATGAAGAGGGGAATGTCTCAAGGGCGTCCTGCTCCAGGAGTGTCCCCGGGAACATTCCCCTTTGCGAGCAGCAGGGCACATCTTGTCCCCGTCCCAAACATGCTGGGATTTTTTTGGGGGGCGGGGGGGCCAGGTCCCCGGGGAACACTGCTATAAAATTACCTAAAGTTATCACACATTCACAAAGCAAAAACCTCACAAGGGGAATTTGTTATCTAGGCTGTACGAATGCTATGTTTTGTGAAATCAAGTTCTCATGCACAAGTCTGAAGACTGTGTTCGGCCTAAGATAGTATCAATACTATCCTCAACTCAGCTTGAGTTGCCAACCAAACCCTCTCAAGAAAGAAAATATTTTTTTATCAAGTAATGTTGACATTACTTTTATCAATATCAAAGTTTCGTCCTAACCCCAGTTTCCCAGAGAACATATTGTATTTTCAGAAGTTCAGATTTCAATTTTTGCAGTTTTTTAAATCTAATTACATAGCATTACTTTGAGATTTAAGACTCTGCAGAAAACTGAAGACATCTGATTTCAGTTTTCAGTTTTAATTTGAGTTCAAGATCTATGGCTATAGCAGTCATTTCAGCTTTTTAAGCTCTGAATTTTTGAAATTCAGATTTGGGAATATAACAATGGTATCAGAACTACTTTCTTGGCCTTGTGGCACAGCACCAACAATGGACTCCTTTAGCCATCACATGGATGATAATTTGAGGTCTCAAACTGCAATATCAGCAGAGGAAGCCATTAACAACACATTGAAAGAAATGAAAACATCGAGTGTACAACACTCCTCAAAGGCATCAATTAAATTGCCCCAAGAAGAAAAGTAGTGGTCTGGAAAACTGCACAACCAATTCTTCACATCCTTATCTAGAGATTTAACAAACAATATCATCCACATGTCATCTTCTATGTAATTGTAATTGTCCATGAAATCAGCAAACCCTTGGACATGTGAATCCCCTTGAGAAAGGTCCTGTTAGTGTAGGTTTTTATTTCCTAGTTGGGTTATTTATTTTTCCCTATATTCCTAGGTTTTTCCTACACTTCTATTAATCTCGCTTAGGTTAATAAAGCATGTCTTATTAGGTGAGTGGTTGCGAGGTGTCACCTTCCTACATGTGAGCATCCATTAGCTATCTTGGGAAGATACTTTGCTATCTTTAGTCCGATAGATGGTTGCTCCTCATTGGTCGGCGTTGCCACCTCCTCCCTCTTCCTAGTCTATATAAGCATGCTACCTGGCTTGTATTTGGTATCTTTTGCTTTTGCATCCTCTTAATGCTATTTTGCTTCTAGCATTTGCATTACTCTCTTGGAGACTAACTCTGTGTTGCTATTTTGATTTCGTATCATTTGCATTCATAGTTTTAATATTTATTCTTTGCACTAATTTTCTGGGTTATTAATCTTTTCAGATTCTAACAACTCCAACCCAATCAAACCTGGGCAACTGTAGGTAGATTTACTTTGTTGTGCATTCGAGCCAAGCTGTTCATTCGTTGCTAGCTCTCATGGAAGAGAGAGACAGAGATGGGAATAGAATACAAAAGGAGGGGTATAGGAGTCCACAAGATCTGAAAAGAAAGGCTAAAAGGCATGAGAGAAATCATGGTGGAAATATTAGATCTTGGTTATCTTAGTTAAGAGGTAATAATGTGCCGTTAAGGGCGTGGTTCGGTGGTTAAGTCACTCGGTTCTAGTGGCGGCCACCAGAGTTCAAGCCCCCGTTGGGCCAACGAGCTCGCAGGTTTGAAGTGTTCTTGTTAGGGGATGAGGTCCCCCATGTTGTGGCCTCACCAGTTCATAGCTCTGGGCAAAAGCGTTACCGTGGAGCCGGAGGGCGTGTCGAACCAGCGTCACCAGTCACATTAAAAAGTTTACCAAGTGCATTATCTTTAAAAAAAAACAAGCGGTAATAATGTAGAGCATGCCACCTAAATATGTTTCGGGTCACCTCCAATATAGTTTATTATTAGGTTGTTAGTAATAAATGTTATTATGGTTAGATTGTTAGGTAGATTAGTTGGAGGTAGGTATTTGGGTGGTTGGCGCACAGAGAAGTTAATAGGCTTTATAAAATATATTGTGAACCATTTGTAACATTTATTCAGTGAATAATAATACTATTTTCATTGTGCTGCAATCATGTGAAGCATTCTACAATTTCAATATGATATCAGAGCTTTGGTGTTTGAGGGAGAACAGGAAATTGTAGTGGTTGTTGGAAGCTGTTATCATACAGTGTACAAATCATTCGTGCATCAGATCTAAGAAGTTGCCGGTGATTACACAGCACATTATTCTCCATGTAAGGTAGTGAAGCCCCTGTAAATATAAGTCTTCTGTTTTGAGAGACTTTCGATGTTCACAGTTTGTTATGTTGCAGGTGATGGTTGTCTTATTTAATAGTTAACTAGTAACACAACGAGAAAAGACAACATTGAACCAGTCTTAATTAGAAGATAAATACACCACTGGCTAGATGCTTTTTCACATCTCCCTTAGCTAGTTTCTATGTGCAGGGTGTCTCTTTGATCCATAATTGTTTTACAATACCTTATCTATACCAAAAATGAATGCTCTGCCACCATTTGTATTTGCCATGAGTCAAAGGTTTGAATGCAAGATTGTACTTTATTGGTCCTTGTTGCTTTAAACCAACAAAACAGGGATTTATGTTTAAGTTTCAGCTTTCTCCATGTTTCAAAGTAATTGACCGTGTGCACCTTCAGTCAGCCCATGCAAATTGAATTTAATGGGATTTATGCCAATATCTGCCAATCTTTGGTTCTGTCTATTGCAGTCTGTAGACCGTGATTGAAGTGAGAACTATTCTTGTCAACTGTAATTCCTCTGCCATCTACTCACATGGATTCTGCTGCCATTTGCCAACCATATGGCCATCTATCATAATTATTCTGGGTAAAGCAATTTGTTAACTGCCAATCATGCCAAGATTGAATCTTTGTCAAATACCGTTGTGCCTGTGAATTCTCCTTTGCCACATCCAAGTACCCCGCACAACCAGTACATTTGTTTTTAATATGAATAACTACTTCTAGTTTATTGTTTGGCTGTTGATCAGAGGCTCAGGAGTTGGAGTTTAATAATAATGTGAGACAATTATAAGCGAATTGATCAATGTTATGTTTTTGGCGTTGTTGTATTTGGGTGGACTGTTTGGTAAAGTTGGATTGTATTATTGTCAAAATGGCAGATTTAATGATATCATGGGTGATATAGTTTGAATCAGACAGTCAAACCTACCAAAGAGTGATAGAACTTGAATATGTATGTCTTGGTTTGAATACAAATAACATCTAGTGTGTGCATGGAATTTTGTAAGTGGAATTGTGTGCACATAGGAACTATTTGAAGGGGTCAATTTTTTGGAGAAATAAGGTATTAGAATTATATTGTAAAAAAGGTTCTATTGTAAAAAAGGTGCATTTGAACCTAACACCTTCAAAATGAAAACTTTATGATCTCACCTCATGATTACAATTCCAGAGCTCCTCAGCAGTTTGCATGGTACATCTAGTCGGTCAAACCTAGGGGTCAAGGATGAGGTTGGAAGACACAGCAGGAGGATGGAAGCACTTTCCCATCTCAAGTTATCTTCTCGCTCTAAGATTGGGTACACTACTTGAGAGGCACCAATCTTCATATTGTCTCCCCTCTAGATCAAGGGGGGTTTGCTCATGTGAGATGGGATATGTTCCCTTTGTTCATTGAGGAAAGATATGCTCCTTGGATTTGTAGTTGTGGATGCAGAGTATGTCTCAATTCAGAAGTGGACTGTTGTGAATGCAGAGTATGTCTTGGTTCTCATGTAGAGTGTTATTGTGGATGCAGAGTATGTCTCAATTCACATGCAGAGTGTTGTTCTTGTGGATAGTTAGTATGTCTCGATTCACGAGAGTTGAGTACTTGGGGATAGTGAGTGTGTCTTGTTCACAAGTATTGATGGATAGTCAAGGCAACCACTGATGTGTTTGGTTAGCTGTGTCCTTGATGGTGTGTGATATTTGGGCTGTTGTGTTTGTCCAGTCCAATTACCAATGTTCCTACATTTGTTCGGAGTGAAGCAATAAGGGGTGGGGGTTGGTGGGTGGTTAGAAATATTACACCTTGGTTATCTTAGTTACTAAGTAATAATGTAGAGCATGCCACCTAAATATGTTTTGGGCCACCTCCACTATAGTTTATTATTAGGTTATTAGTAATAAATCTTATTATGGTTAAATGTCAAGTAGATTAGCTGGAGGTAAGTATTCAGGTGGTTGGTGCATGGGAAAGTTAAAAGGCTTTATATAAGCCATTATTAACCATTTGTAACATCTATCCAATGAATAATAATACTATTTTCATTGTGCTGCAATCATGTGAAGCATTCTACAATTTCCTTACATCAAAACCCTTTTTTTGGAAGGTGGACTAGTCAAAGAAGTCAGAATTATCAAGAAAATCAAAAAAAGATCAAAGGTTGCTTGAGAAAATTCCTATCCCTAAGTTTGATGGGGCCGGTGAAGAGACTAAACCTAAGCCTTGGATGGGGAAGCTGTCCAATTTCCTTCAGTTGAATCCTACTAAGGACTTTCAAACATTCCAATTGGTCATCTTACACCTTGATTCACATGCATTTGATTGGCAGTAGATGGTTGAGCCTGAACAAGACGAGGATAATGCACATGACAAACCATAAATAACCAAATGGGGCCAATTTTATACAGCATTTTATCATAATTTTGAGGCCTACACACAAGATCACTTCTTGGTTCTCAAAAATATTAAGCAACAAGGAAAAGTGGCATTCTATTCTAGAGAATTCTGGCAAACCAGCTTTCTCCTGGAGAATATCTCTCAACAAAGGAAATTTGCTATGTATATTGATGGACTGAAAGACTCCATTTATTAGATGGAATGTCAAGGTTTTGAACCCTGCCACTCTTGAAGAAGCCGCCCAACAAGCAGAAGCCTATTTGGAGGTGATTACAGTCAATTTAAAGTAGAAATTACACCCAAAGCCAGCTTAACAGCAAAAGAGGAATCAAAAGGTATTGTGATATTTTTTCCCCTTAATTCAGTTGCTAGACAATAAAAGGGAAGAATAATAGACTCTGTTGTCATTGCTAATGTATGGTCAATGCCAATGGGAAACTAATTTTCCCCTCAATTCAATTGCTAGACAATCAAAGGGCAGAATAATAGATCATGTTGTCAATGCTAATGTATGGTCAAAGGGAAACAAATTTAGATCTCTTTGAAGGATCAATATGATTGAAGTTGTGGATGAAGAAAATAAGAAGACGGCTCAAACAGATCATGAAGAAACAACTAAATGGAAGAAACAACTAAAATAGATGTCATTTTAATGTTCAAGATTTTGTGACTAAGTGTGGTATGGTGCTTTGGGTATCAAGCTACAAACAAATTGGAGGATTCACGAAGGATGAGCTACCCCAAGATGGACTTGTATTGACAAAAATTGTGATTACTTTGAACCTATGTCATAGGGTTCACCAGATTTTATCATAGGAATTCAAACTCCAGCAAACATTAAAAAAAAATATCCCTGAAATCCATTTAAAACTGTTATTAGATTCATCGTATGTAGTTGTATGGTGTGCACCAGCGTTAGGGTTTTTCCAGTAGCTATGTGGCATCAAGGGCTTTTTTTATCAGAAAAATATAAAGAAAAAAACCATACCAGCACTCCACTTAATGCAATTTTTACTCTCCTTTAAGATTGAGAACTACAAATCTAGTACTATAAACTACTTTACAATGTGCATTCTACTCAAACTTAATGGGATTTGAAACCACGACATATCTCTTTGTTCAGCAGCAAGATACCTTCCATTAACTTCCTCCCATTTCACTATCATTACATTGCTTTAAAAATTTGACAATCTTTTTGTAAGGCTTTAAAAGAAACTTTTGTTTATAAAATTTTACATTTAGATTTAGATTTTATGTTTTTTTATTAATATTTATAAATGTATAACATATTCAGGTAAGATTTTAAATTTTAGTACTTCAAATTTTAAATTTAATATAAAATATTTAAATAAAAATAAAAATTCCAGATTTATATTATTCAAATTTAATCATGATTTATTTTCTGAATTTTATCAGTTGATGAACTAGTTCTGAATTTTATCTTCACCGAAACTTGAACATGAACAGGAACCTTCTGACATAGCTTTGAACTCAGAAATTAGGAATTTCAATTCAGAAATCAGATGTAATGTTCATATCATGGGTTAGCCGTTAAGGTATCAATGACTTCACTGCAGTCCTCTTCCCCCCAGTGGAAACTGTGCTCGCTCAAGGATGGACACATGAATAGCTGGCAGACCTAGTGAAGTGAATTGTGCTAGAGACCTTGAGGAGGAACATCCTGTCGGCCATCCATCTATCAGATTCTCTTCCTCTATC
Organism: Cunninghamia lanceolata; assembly: GCA_027924645.1. Taxonomy (NCBI): domain Eukaryota; kingdom Viridiplantae; phylum Streptophyta; class Pinopsida; order Cupressales; family Cupressaceae; genus Cunninghamia; species Cunninghamia lanceolata. The sequence continues at coordinate 2,907,102 of BSBN01001054.1, forward strand.
TTTGTCCATTTTCATTTGGTAATGTTAGTTGCACACATGTTAAGGACAGAGCATTTTTGTTACATTGCCATCTGTACTTATTTTGGATTAAGAGTCATCAATATTAGTCACAATGAGTGCAATCTTGTAAGGCCTGCTTGGAGCCATGGTGCTTGGAGAAATTTGCATGGACTCTAGTGGCAGCCCAAGTTTGGATGCACACAGATTGATTGAAGACTTCAATTTACTTGACTATCACTTGAATGACCGATTGAGGGTTTATGCTACTGCACTAGAGAATGTTCAACATTAAGGCCTTGAGGCTTTTATAGTTTCACAATCATGTAAGACATCCTATGGCCTTTGGCATTTCTGTAGAAAAATGGGGATTCTTGCTCTATGTTGATGTGTAGCTGTAACTCTGGCTAGGGAGCATCTAGTTGGCTCCCCATTTGTATGACACGGATTCAGTTTAGATAAAGGGAGACGATGAGCCATGCTCACCATATCTGGAAATCTAGGCTCAAGTTTGTGTGTAGCTGAAAAATACTTCAGTTCAGATTATGAGTGTGTACTTCATCATGAATGCAATAAAGAAATCCTTTCAATTTTTCAATCTTGCCCTTATTCTTGGCAGTTATGAGACATGATTCATCAATGTGCGAGAGTGGAATTCCTCCAAAATTTGTGGCTTCTTAGAAAAGACAGTGGATAATTCGTATTAGTTCCTGTTATTAAAATTGTAGATGGTCAATTGAAGATGGTATTTTGCCTTCTTTTTCAACCATGACATGAATGAGTTGGAATGATTAAAAACATAGATTAGGAGATTCATTTCTTGCATTAGGACTTTCTCTCTCTTCTTCAATGATATAGGTTTATGCTGAGGAGTACTGTGATTCTGAAACTCTGCCCAGTTCTCTTTTTTGAGGATGGAGAGATTTGACATAGAGCTTCCCCCATTTCTAAGAATACTGCCATAAATCAGTCAATACCACCCAACTCAGTCAATACCACCTGGTGATAGTGGTACTGGTGATATTGTAAAGTATATTCGAATTCATTTCTGTTTGGCAACAGGTTGGCTTACTGCCTTATTCTGATGTTTTTGATAATATGTATCTTAAACTTAAAAGTATGTATTGTTGGGTTGTTTCCCACCCTTGATTGAATTCTGATTTGTCCCAGGTACCTCCAGTGTTTCTCTCTTTTATTTGGGTTCCATTCTCCTGGAACCTTGTCCTTCATAAAGAAAATATGTTGTGTCTTGCCCTCCTTGGCCTTTACTCTGCTTCCTGCGGTGGTTCAAACTTCATGGTATAGGTTTGCATTCGGGGTAATGGCCGAGTGTCTGCCTTTGTTCTGTTTTCATTTCGCACCTGGGTTTTACTAGTTTTTATATGTTATTGATGTTGGGTTGTGCAGGAGAGTTCCATGCCTTGGTTGTTTTTAGGCTTCTCCTGGGTTCAATCATATATGAAGGGGACTTAAAATCCAGTTTGTTCAAAGTTCTTGCATTTGGTTTTTATGTGTTTCAAGTCCGTGAGCTCCTAAGAGTGTTCAGACCCAAATATGTTATCAACTTGGTTTTATGTTTGCTTTGGATCCAGTTGTATTTCACACCTTTCGATGCCCATTTTGTGCCTTTGTTGCTATGGTTGAATCCGGATGCAAAATGCCTTTATATCCGGTTTGTGAATGGTTCACATCCAGGTTTCAAATTAATCTATGTATTAGGGTGAAAGGTGTATAAGCAAGGTGTTTCCCCAAAGATAATCAGTTGCTACCATGTGTCTGCATCCCAAGGGTATGTGTGTGTTCGTGGTAAAGTGGGAGTGTGATAGGTGGCATCACTTTAGGAAGTCGAGTTCTTCTATGTGGTCAAGATGGCCCTATGCTCCTATCAGATGCAAGGCCAGGTTTAACTGGGTCTAATATCCCGTCAAATTTGGATGAGTCCTACACCAAGTTTCCAATCCTTTGGCTCGTTTGTGCTTCGAGGTGATCCTAGATGTCAAAGTTTCCTATGGCAAGTTTAAAATAGGTTCACGTCCAGAGATTGGGCAGGAGAGCTCAATGGTGAAATGGCAGGGCCAGCACATTTGTGGAAACTTCCAAGTGGTACAACAATGAATGAACACCTAGCTTTCTCTAGTGAAGACATGGCTATCCTTGGTTGGTTTTGAGTGTCTTTGAGGAGAAAGGCAATCGGTTGAGAAATATTCTTAAATCTGATTTACCCAAGGTTTCACATCCATATGTCGCTCACACCTTTTTGATGTGAATTTTCGCTTTTGCTGGTCCAAACAAAGGATGGATGAGATATTTATGAAACCCAGTTTATTTCAGGTTCTAATCCATATTTTATCAAGATGCTTCCGAAGAGCTCGTGAGGCCCACAACAACTTCAAAGAGATTGATGGCTATGGATCCTTGACAGTCAGCACCTGATGGTTTAGTGACCTTCTCTCAATGGTCTCCAAGTGTTTGCCAACTTGTCTAGTGCGCCCGCCTTGGTTTTGAATGTGCCTTCCTTGGTTTTGAATGTGCCTTACGCAATCCTGATTTGGGACGAGGCATGTGACCTGTTCTCCACATAGTTTCCTAGGACCGAACAAAATTTTAAAGTTGGCCAATCTAAGAAGGTTTCTAGGTGCATTGATACAAGACGGATATAATACTAGACCCGAAAGGGATTTCAAATCTGAATAATTTGGGAATTCACCTCAATGATGCCTTCAAACCCCAAAGTTAAGATTTTGCCATCTAGTTGCACTAGAGTCTTCTCAGATGCGAAGTTTTTATGTGATTTGGTCAAATCCAAGTGGTAACTACAAATGAGAAAAAGGACCCAGTGATGACAGGACAAATGGTATGATGTAGGCATGTCCCCAGAGATTTTCTAAGTGTGCATCTTTGGATTAAAGAATAATATGCACATCTTGCTATAAAATCCAGAGAAGCAACTAAGATACCCATGTTATAATCATGTCAAGAGTGGATGCTAGAGAAAAATCCACATCACATTTGGGTGTCCACATGTCCAAGTAAACCACAAAGAGCAAGTCACTTTAACATGTTAAAGCAACATTAATGCCAAATAAATTTTTCAAAGTTTACTTTGATAACATGTTATCTACTTGCAAGGTGGACCACTTTTTTGTCCATGTCAACTCAAGTAATTCCGATGACCTAAACTTGCCAAGTCACTGCCATAAGAAGCAAGCCTAAACTCCACCTTGTTTAAGGAGGCCAGAAAATATTTTCCCACCAATTCAATACTAAATTTTCTTTGCCATAGTCAACTTAATTTACTAGGGCCGCCACATGCATGATGGGACATGTACCCACACAAACTAGCAGAGGCAATTATGGGCTTGTATGTTAGGAACCAATGACTACCTACTTGTCAGATTTAGGAGATTGGAATTCCAATCATACCCTATAAAGCCATTGAAGAGTTTACAATTTCCCAATGGCTCAATCAAATCATTCCAATTCCAAACAGCTTAGTAGATTTTTTTGGTAAATATTTAACATGACTATATGCTGCAAGATAGGAATATGAGTTTTTGTTTAGTTGAAGCAAACCCTGGGAAAGAAATGAAGAAAGCAAATTATTCATGTCCATGAATTAACAAAACAAGTCAATGGCTGTAAAAGCAAAAACAATAATAAAGCATATCTATCATAATAAAGCAACATAAGCAAGACCAGGTTCAATGAATGTAAACGCTGGAATATAAGTAGACTTACAAGATTAAAAGGAACCAGTTATATGCACACAATCCCCACAAGATACAACAAAATGGGGTGAGTGGTTCCCAATTTCCCACAAATGAGAGGTATTATAGCCAAACCCAAAATCCTCATCAACATCCAAGAGAAAATCATACACAATCATGCAATCACCATTAAAAAATCCAGGGGTTTCCTCTAGAAATAATTGGACTAAGAAGCATGAGCAAAACAAATCTTGAAGGCATGAGAGAATTTTATGTGAAGGTTGAGGATGAAAGCCTATTCCCATACCACTCTTTTTGAAGGCCGTCTTTAGGAGATATTTGTTAGCACCTTTTATCCTCTTAACTACTAGTAGTTTTCAACAAACCATCCTTATTTGTCAAAGGATTCCCCTGACAAGTGTTTCACAGTAAAGGCACTGGAAATCCCATTCATAATCACGCATCCACCCTATGACCTTTAGCCATCTATCCTACAAATATGATATTTAGCTATTAGCCTACCAGGAAGCCTATTTCAGACAAGTTCACCAAGGAACCCAGGACATGAAAATCATCTCCACAGCTTTCTAGGAGAGAGACACTTCAAGATACAAGAAACCTTTTTATTCTTGAAGACTAAATTTTTAACTATCAATTCAGATGTTCATGCAAACTTAGACCAAGGCAATGCAATATGCATTTCTCTTGCAAAAGAGTCCATATCTGTGAACAAATCAATGAAAACGCTTAAGGAAAAGAGATGCATTCACAAACGTTGAACAAGAAAATATAGGAAAAACAAATCTAGCTAAGGGGTTGGTGTCCTCTCCCTCTACCAAGTGTTAGTCAGCCAGATCACAATCATCCAGTGCAGGAAGAGGGGTAACCAAACACTTAAATAACTCTTGAATCTGAAGCCAAGCATTCATCATGGTCATTGATTAATCTGACTTCAGATTTCATTCGATTCTCATACTTTCCTGCACAGCTACTAGGTGGTTACCTTCAATGTTTCCCCTTTATTATCACCTAATCACTATTTAATTAATTATGTCCTGTTGTTATTCTATCATTGACATAGAAGCCCAATAAGTAACAATTGGGCAATCCTTTTGTATTTGATTGTAACAGATTTTGACGAAGACCCCACTTCAATCTCTTATTCCAATTTTATACATTGCATATGTAAGATTTGCATATGCAATCTACCCAAGACCAAAATGCAAAGAACTAGGTCAGATAACTGGATTGCTCAAGACAACAAAAAGATTGAACAAGCAACTCAATCAATATTCCACTCAACACGAGGATGCAATGTGCAATAATGCAACTGATGTACAAATACAAGCAAAATGGTTGCATTTATAGGCAATGCAACTTAGTGAGAAGGATGAAAAACCCCACCACCCACATAGGGACGTGTATCATCAACCATCAAAAGTAAATTGTGCAACAATGTATTAAATAATGCAACAAAGAATTAAATAAAACTCAACCTAAGTATGACTCTACCTAAATAAGCTTAACCTGTGGTGTAGTAAATGCATGAGAAATCCATACTAAATGCACATATACACCAACAACATACATAAGCAAGTGCAAAGTCTAACACACAAAATGTATAGTTGGAATAAGAAATGTCATCATATAACATTTACCCTAGAGATCATGAGAGCTTCATTCAGATAGAAGAATTTTCTCTCCTGCACCATAGATAAGAAGTATGTAAAAACTGTTGTAGGTGAGATTCTCAAAGTGAGACTTTGCAGATGAGAACTAGTGGAGACAAACGCTTTTGATCTGTGGAGATGCAAATGTGTCTTCACCATGCAAGTGCAGATTAAAATTCTGTTATTGTGAAGGTAAGACTCAATATACAAATTCTTCTAAAATTTTGAGATAGAAGATGCAGTTCTACACAATAATGAGGTCATATACTATAGTTAGTCATTTAACTATTTTAACTATTGTTAGTTATAACACCCATACGCAAGTGGACAGGCAGAAATAAATAAAATGAGGATGGATAACTGGAACATCTGTAAAAATAGCTAGAAATAAATCAAAAGTAGTTGAGAACTGGAACAGTTGTAAAGGACAGATAGAAATGAATTAAAAGTAGGTGGACGGATTGAACAACTATAAAGGTTATGTAGACAGATGGAAACATCAAATGCCATTGTTCAAATTTTAGCCTATATATACAGGCTTATATGTAAATAGTCACTCAAAAAGACACCAACAATATAGTCATATCAGTTGATATCAAAGGCTGGCAATCAAGCCTCTTCTGCACTTTTAGGTTTTTTTAGCAGTCTCTTCTTTCATCTAGGTATCAAAATGTGTATTTTGTACCCAAATTCCTCATTGGCCAGATCCTTGCTGTCAAATTGCTGATTCGATGTCTGCTGTCAATTTTCCATTGTCAATTTTTTGCTGAATATTTTTCACTGTAAAATTCTTGCTGTCAATTTTCAGCTCTATAAATTTTGACTGTCATTTCTCATTCCTATTATTCTACCGCTCCTTGTGGATTGTTGAACATTGTAGTGGTAATTTTTTATTTGTGTTGCATCATTTTGCTTTCTATTCTCTCATTTTTATTTGATGGATGATTCAAGAAGTCCTCAAAGTGTTGTCCAGGACCCTAATTTGGTCTGTATTCTCACCCAAGAACTACACAGCTAACAATAACAACAAAATGCATTTCAACTGCTACTTTGCAGCAAACGACGAGCATGCTCTAGCAACTCAGGGGACAACAATGGACCAGCAGTTCCATTCCTCAACTGGCCCCATTGCCCAACCTACTTTCAGTTTGGACACTAAGATATCCATTCTTAATTTTGATGGCACAATCAATAGCAACAAGCTAGATCCTTGGATTCACAATCTAGAGGTAAATTTCAGGACACAAACACATCTCACAAAGCCACAACAAATCATGATACAGAGGTTCATATGAACAATCAAAGCCCTCATTTGGTGGCAGTCTCACCTCCAGCTTTTAGAAGCGATAAAGCAACCAAAAATTGATACTCGGATAGATTTCAAAGCAACTATTCAGCCACGAGTTTACCCTCAGTTATGAAAAAGAGCTATTGACATGATGGCTTCATATTCACCAGACATTTGGCGAATCCAGCAATACATAGAGCAGATCAATTGCCTATCTATCATGTTGGAGGTACACGGCATTGATGAGAAGGATCTCATCAAATTCCTCTCCAAGTTGTCTCCTCATCTTCAGTATGACCTAGCACTCTGCACCATCACTTCCATAGAACATGTTTTCCAGATTGCTTTAAGGGTAGAAGCTAAGAAACAAAAGGCACAATCAAAGCCAAGTTGATCTTTTCCTTTTCAAAGCAAGAGTTTCTTTTCATCTTTTGCTTCTGCCAATTCCTCTCATGATGCCCACGCATCATCCAGGAAGAGGTACTCTTCACCAAATGGATCCATTAAGGGAACAACCCCCTTATCTAAAAATAGAAATAAGTATTGTGCCTACCAAAAGCACACAAGACGTTCTATTGATGAATGTTTTTTTCTCAAATCAAATAAGATAAAGACCCTTCTTGCTGAGCAGACTTCACAGTATGAAGATTCAGTGGTTCAGGTACCCAACACTTCTAATCCCCATCTCATTTTCATTGTCAATGACCATTCTGTCAATAATAGGAAAGCTATATTCAATCATTTTTGTCATATCATGAATAGATTTGTAGAGCATATCCATAACAATGAGAGCCAGAAGAACTTGATTTCACAGAAGTTAGTAGATGATCTTCACTCACCAATAACAAAATACCCACACCCATATAACTTGGGGGGGGGGGGGGGGGGTCAAGAAGACACATTCCACACTTATGCCTCACAAATGCTTTGTCAATCCATTGTACCATTCCAAGATACACTTGATTGTGATGTCACTCCCCTAGATTGTTGGAGTCAGAGCACCTTATCAATATGACTCCAAGGTCATTTTTTGATGACTTCCACAAGACCTATCAACTGCACATGGATGGTAAAGTGTAGAATGGAGCACCTTACCAATATGACTGCAAAGCTTTCTTTGATGGCTTCCACAAGACCTATCAACTGCACAAGGATGGAAAAGTGCAAAAGCTTACTTCTTCTACTAGTCCTTCGCTCTCTGATAGGCCAGTGATTGAACAGGTTAATTTGCATAATTTTCTTGTTCTTTGTATCATCCAGGGATCCAAGGCAAATAATGTTGTCAAGCTCCCTCACAACCAAATCTCTTGTATTGTGATATTTTCGATGAGCCTAAAGGACCTCCTCCTCCTTTGAAGCCCATTTAGCATTCTATTGAACTGGTGCTAGGTTCTCATTTACCCTATTGACTGCCTTACCACACTACACCCAATAAGAGTGTTGACAGTTGAGATAGAGTTGCAAATCAAGTAGATGCTTGATAAGAGCAAGATCTGACCAATCTCCTGCTCTCATCATGCCAAAAAAGGAACATAATGGGTGGCAGTTAGTCATAGATTGTTGTACTCTCAACAAAATCACTGCAAAGAACTGCTACCCACTTCCTAGCATTAATGATCTTTTGGACCAGCTTCATGGTGTTGAGTACTTCACTACAGTTGTTTAAACTTTTGTTTATCATAATGTCTACATGGACCCTTATGATGTTTGGAGATGGACTTTAAGACCAAGTTTGGACTCTACAAGTGGTTGGTCATGTCTTTTGGCCTCACCAATGCACCTAGCACATTAATGCACATCATCAATGATGTTTTTTATCTCATCTTGGTAAATTTGCTACCACATACCTTGACGACATCTTGGTCTACAGCATGTTCCTAGGGGTACCACTTGGTCAATGTGCAAACAATTTTGTATCTTCTTTGCCAACATCATCTCCAAGTGAAGATGTAGAAACCTTATTTGGTTAAACCGCAGTTAAGTATTTGAGGTTCCTCATTAATGAGCATGGAATATATATGAATCCAAATAAGTAAAGGTCTTTCATAAGTAGCTCACTCCATTCAACATTTCATTTCTAAAGAGTTTTTCAGGGCCATGAACTTCTATAGAAAGTTCACCCATAACTACTTGTATGTTGCCATACTCTTCATCAACTTATTTATCAATAGGATCTTAATTGGAGCCCACATGCCCCTCAAAATGTTTCACCATTTGAAAAAGGCTATTTGCTCTATTCCAATGCTTGCTCTCCCCAACTTGTAACATCTAGTGGCATATCATTCTAAAGCATTCCCACAAGCAAGCTCAATTATAGCACCTGTGAAAAGGAATCTACCCTTGGTCCAATTGCTTAAGCATTTGTGTCATATCTTATCAGTAAGTAGATAATCCGTATGTTACACAAGGATGCACCCCTCTGAAACCCTATGTCCCTGCCCCCCTAAGATGTTTCCAGCAGAGCGACAACAAGGATGTCCCCTAACCATCCCCAATCCCCAAGATTTTCAGGGATGCATCCCCAAAATGGCCCAATCCCCAATCCCCAAGAGAATTCAAGAGGAAATGTCTAGGTTCACATCTTTTATATCTTCCTCTTCCAATATGGCCCAAGGCCACACTAAGTGGATCAACAAGAAGTGGAACATTGAACAGATTTTGGAAACCAGTAGAAAATAAACATATGAATGATGCACTAGCCAATTTGTTTTATTCAAGTGTCATCCATTCAATACAGCCAGAAATTTACATTCTAAAAAATGCAATTCAAAAAGTTGTAGAGTTTGGCAAAGGGTTCACACCTCCTACTTTAGAGGCTTTCAAAACAACTCTTTTGAATAGGTTAAAAGAAAGGGTGACTGAGAAATTAGCAGCGATCAAAATCTCTTGGAGTGCAACAAGATGCACCATATTGAGTGATGGATGGTTAGATATGTGTCAAAGGTCATTGATTAATGTTTTTGTGGCTTGCCCCCAAGGTGTAGTGTTCTTGAAGGTGATTGACACTGTGAACAACAGAAAACCTTTTGAGCATATTTTCAAAATATTAGAGGAAGTCATTCTTGAAGTAAGAGTACAGAATGTAGTTCAAGCAGTTACTGATAGTGCCAAAAATTGTGTCGGAGTTGGGAAGATGATTGTAGAGAAAAACCAACAAATATATTGGAGTTTGTGTGCAGCCCAATGTTTGGATTTGTTGCTTCATGATTTGGGTAAATTCCCATGGGTGCATGAAAAAATTCACAAAAAGAGAGCAATTCCAAATTTTGTAAGAACCCACCACCTCACATTGAATATTTATAGGCAGCAGGCATCTAGGGAGTTGTTGAGGCCTTGTAAAACAAGATTTGCCTCATTTTCTACACTTTGAAAAAAGAGTTTGGAGAAAAAGTAGCTCTAAGGTTCATTATTTGATCCATTGATTGGAAAAATTAAGTTCTTTCTAAAGGTGCTAAAGGAAAGAACATAGAGCAGATTATTCTGAACAGCAATTTCTGTGAAAGTGCAATAAAGGTTTTAAATGTGTGTGGACCAATTGTAAAAGTGCTTCACATAGTTGATAGCAACATCCCTTATCTCGACATTTTTATGAAAGTGTGATCATTGTAAGGAAGCCATTCAAAAAGCATTCAATAATGTGGAAGCAGACTATATTGAGATTTGGGATACAATTGATACCAAATGGAAAATGATACACACCCTTACGCATGCAACAACTTGATATTTGGAGCCTAAACTATTTTGTATAGATAGACAGAGTGATCGCAAAGTTGTGAGTGGTCATTATGAAGCCATTGGGAGGTTTGAACTACATGTTCCAGTTGTAAGTAAAATTAAGCACTAGTGTTGGAAAGAGATGTTTGGAATACCAGCAGACAATTATGAAAAGTCATGTACTAACATTCCAAGATACAGATGGTGGGGTTCTTTTGGAGCAAATACACATAAACTACAGCACTTCGATATTTGAAAATTGAGCCAAGGAGCAAGGAGCAAGTTCATTAGCATGTGAGATGAACAAGAGTTGCTTTGACCACATTCATTATTTAAAAAGGAACAAATTGTTGTCTAGAAGGTTGGCAGATCTTGTTGATATTCGCAGTAATTTACAATTGTGCGTGAACAAAACGAAAAAAGACTCCACTCCTTCACAACTCTTAACTGTCATGTCCCCTTTTCTAAATTAAAATAATTATTAATATTATTTAAGTTGGGCCCGATAATTTCTAATTTTAAGGGCAACTTAATAATATTATTATAATTAAAATAAAAGGTGTTTTTAAACACTAGTACTAAAATAAAAAACAAAAATAAAGTATTTTTAAATACTAATATTAAAATAAAAAACATTTTTAAATGTTAAATAAAATAAATAAAAAATATTTTTAAATACTTTTGGAAATTTGGTCTCAAGGGCCTATTTTTTAGCACTATAAAAGGAGGCACCTATCTTCATTTGAGAATTATCATTCAAGTTATCTTTTTGCATCCAATTTTCATACTTGAGCAGTTTGTTCAATCTAGGGCATCCAAGGACGAAAACCTTTGGTTTGTTCAGGGTTTGAGAGGACGAAAACCCTCTTAAATTCCACATTTGGGATCAAGGATGAAAACCTTTGTTTCCAATCATAGGTGATCCCGTCTAAGAATATCACAATTGTGCTGATTTGTGGAGGATTTGGATTTTACTACAATGTTTTTTTGCAAGCAAATATCATCGTTTCATCACCAAAGCAAATTTGAAGGTTTATATATTGAGTTTCAAATTTCTGGTGGATTTTTTGAGCATCATATAAAGATGGATTTGAGTTGTTTTAGTCAACCCTAGTTGAGCACCACATTGGGAGGGAGAAATTCAGTCATTTTGGATATTAAATCAATGGTGCAGTCATGGTAGGAGGGTCCAAAGAATGAACTGTCCCAACCATGCAGCTAGAGTAAACACAACAGAAACAACACAAGTATAGAATGCAATGGAAGATTCATATATTCAATATATCAAAGAATTACAATGCTCCTATGCCGGCAACATGCAGACTACAATCAAAGGACTCACAAGCCTGTCTTCTGGGTTACAACATACATGCAAGATAGGGCATTGAAGTGCCTCCCAAAAGAATTTCTCTTCTAAAACTACATAACTGAACTACTGAAGGACTATTCCACTCAATCACTACCTCCCTAATGCATCTAAGAGATCTATATATATCATATTCAAGCTCATAGAATCCTCCGTGTCGGCCACAAGAGGTTACAATCTCCAATAAGTGATGAAACGTGTAGAAATAGATAGGTCGGCCTACAACATAAGGTATTGCTCCGCAAATGGATGAAACTTGATGCGGATTTCAAGGAAGGTCTATCTTGTCCTCCTTTGCCTTGTGATATGTTTCATTAGGCTCCACAAGTCACGGAAGTGCTCCGCAAACCTTCTCCTTCAACTGACTGTCTGAATGCTATGTTCTATGAAAGTTGATGATCTTCTGATAGTGATAACTCTCAGGAAACAAATCCAAATCACTTGAAATCTGATTATGATGTAGCTGACATGGCATAGAAGCTAAGTCCTACTCTGTGAGCTCTAATATGAAGATGCGGCAAAATGCGGTAGAAAATGTTGAACTGTAAATTACTGAACTGCAACTGAAATGAAAGAAAAGAAAGAAAGCAAAATGTTTTTGGTTGATGCAAGATTGCTCTGCAACCTAGGATGCTCCTGCATCAGACACCCGGGGTTGTTGAAAAAGTGAGTCCCTCACTTTGTTGGGGCTAGAGGAAAACCAAGGCAATCCACCTCACCCTGAGAAATCCATGATGAATCTTCTTCCGGTCTTCCTTTCCACTTTACCAAATATTCCTTGTATTGCTTGCCTCTGGTACTGCGTCCAATTCTACTATCCAAGATGTCCTCTATCTGCTCTAGTCGTTGTTGTGATAACTGATTCTTCAAACCATCTTCAATGCTGTCACTTGATTCTCCCTCATGATACTAATATAGGTCTACAATGTTGAATATAGGTGATATACACAATGTCTCTGGCAACTCTACTTAAAATGCATTTCCTGAATCAAATTTCTTAAGAATCTTACATGGTCCAAACTTCTTCATCTTTAGCTTGTTGTATGTCACCACTGGAAATCTCTCTTTTCTTAGATATACCATTACTTCATCTCCAACTGAAAATTCTTTATGTCTCCTCTTCTCATATGCTTGCTCCTTATACTTACTGTTCATCTCCTCCAAATCCTCTCTAACTTGATTATGTATTGTCTCCATATATCCTGCAAATTCTTCTGCCTCTGCACTTCTCTTATTCCCCATGCTGATGTCTCTTAACTCCGCAACACCTCTAGGTTGTAATCCTGTCACAATCTCAAATGGTGTTCCCTGTACTCCTATTCACTGAATTATTGTATGCAAACTCTACTTGTGGTAGAATTAGATCCCAATTTCCTGTCTTATCTCCCACTAAACATCTCAACAAGTTACCCAAACTCCTATTTACCACTTCTGTTTGTCCATCTGTCTGTGGGTGAAATGCTAAACTGAACTTTAGGTCTGTCTTCATCTTCTTCCACAGTGTCCTCCAAAAGTATCCAATGAATCTTGTATCCCTGTCTGAAACTATACTCTTAGGTAATCCATGCAATCTCACAATCTCCTTGAAAAATAGGTCAGCAACATGCACTGCATCATTTGTCTTCTTACAAGGAATGAAATGTGACATCTTTGAAAATTTGTCCACTACTACAAATATAGAATCATATCCCCTCTGTGTTCTTATACAAACCAGTATTCTGACTACTTCCTTTTGCAACTTGACATGTTCTGCAACTTTGCACAAACTTCCTTACATCCTTATATATCTGAGGCCAAAAATAATGTTCACTTACCAAGGCTATTGTCTTGTCAATCCCAAGATGTCCTGCCAATCCTTCACTATGCTTCTCCTTGATCAAATTATCTCTCATTGAACTCCTAGGTACACACAATTGATTTCCTCTTAACAACATATCCTCCTGAATGAAATAATCCAACCACTTACTTCTATCCGACACAACAGGCTCCTTACATGCTTTCCAAGCTTCTGCAAAATCAAGATCCTCTTCATACATATGCTTAAATTCCTCAAATCCTAATACTTCTATCCTCATCTCTGTCAGCAAATTCCTTCTTCTGCTCAATGCATCTGCAGCTTTGTTTGACTTCCCACTCCGGTGCTTCAATACAAATGTGTAACTCTGCATGAACTCTACCCATCTCATATGTCTTTGATTCAACTTTCCTTGACTATTCAAATATTGTAAAGCTTGATGATCAGTGTACAATACAAATTCCTTAGGCAACAAGTAATGTCTCCACTTCTTCAAAGCTTGAATTATGGCATAAAACTCTTGATCATAAACTGAATATCTTCTCCTTGCATCATTCAACTTCTCGCTGAAATATGCTAATGGTCTCCCTTCTTGGCTTAACACTACTACTATTCCATTTCCACTGGCATCACAATCTACTTGAAATACTTTGTCAAAATCTGATAATGCTAACACTGGTTGCTCTGTCACCTTCTGCTTCAATAATTCAAAACTCTTACCTGCTCCTAAAGTCTACTTAAAGTCCTTTCTGTCACCTCTCATTGTCTCTGTCATAGGTGTGCATACTGTACTGAAATTTCTGATGAACTTCCGGTAGAAACTTGCTAATCCATGAAATAATCTTACTTCTCCAATGCCCTCCGATGTTGGCCACTCAACAATTGCTCTAACTTTCTCAGGGTCCATCTTCAATCCTTCTGAAATCACAAATCCCAAGTATACCAATTCTTCCTTCATGAAACTACACTTCTTGATGTTTATCAACAACTTTTCTTCTCTCAACCTCTGCACTACTTGTCTAATATGCCACAAATGTTCTTCCTTTGTCTTACTGAAAATCAGAATATCATCCAAGTATACAATAACAAACTTACCCAAGAATTTCTTCAAAACCTCATTCATCAATCTCATGAAAGTACTCGATGCATTAGTCAATCCAAAAGGCATCACTAACCACTCATACAATCCTTTATTTGTCTTAAATGCAGTCTTCCACTCATCTCCTTCTTTGATCCTGATCTGATGGTATCCACTCTTCAAGTCTATCTTTGTGAAATACTTTGCTCCACTTAAACAGTCCATAATGTCATCCATCCTTGGCAATGGAAATCTATACTTAACTGTGATCTTATTGATTGCTCTAGAGTCTGTACACATCCTCCATTCGCCATCTTTCTTCGGTGCTAGTACTGCAGGTACCGCACATGGGCTTAAACTTTCTCTAATCAATCCTTTCCTCAATAACTCTTGTATTTGTCTATTCAACTCCACATTCTCTGCTGGTGTCATCCGGTGTGCTGCTTTGTTAGGCAAACTAGCTCCAGGTATAAGGTCCATATGATGACTGATACTTCGGATTGGTGGCAATCCTTCAGGCACATTATCTGATATGATATCTTCATACTCTGTCAACAATTCAATTATCTCCTCTGGCAGTGTTTCTTCTTCTTTTTCGGTAACAGTTTCTACACTTAGGGTTCCGCACTTCTTAGGAATCAAAGCAAAACACATATTCTCATGTCTCAATCCATCCAAAAATTTTCTTCCATCAACCAAACAGATCCTAGCATTCCCACATACTTCACTCTTAGGCTCATCTTCCAAAGGTATCAAGATATGTCTCTTCCCATTAGATGTTATAGTATAAGTATTCATTCTCCCATCATGTATCACCTTTCTATCATACTGCCATGGTCTCCCCAACAATATATGACATACATCCATCGGCATAATATCACACAGTACCTCATCATTATAAGATCCTATATGAAATTTCACCAAACATTGTTCACTCACCAATACCTTGTGTTCATCTTGAATCCATGCTATCTTGTAGGGCTTAGGGTGTTTCAATCTCTCCAGATTCAGCTTAGTCACCATCTCCTCTGAAACCAAATTATCAGTACTACCACTATCAATGATAACCTTACAACATTTACTTACAACATTTACCCCCTGATTTGCATCTTGTCCGGAACAAACTTTTCCTTTGCGGTGGTTCCTCTGTTAATGCTCTCCTCATGACTAATGATTCTCTTTTTTCTGGCTTTCCAACTGAACTAGGTGATCCAACAGGTTCTTCCTCCGCATAAGCTGCGCTTGCACTATTCTCCATCCTCTTGCTTGTACTTCCCTGATGACATTCAAATGCTTTGTGTCCTTCACCTCCACACTTAAAACAAGTTCCTTTGAATGTTCTTTTGTCAAACCCTCTTTCATCTCTCCCGTATCCTTCATTGCGGCAAGAATTATGATTCCCTCTACTGTTGCGGTAGAAATTTTTGTCTTCTTTCCCTCTGTAGCATGATTTGTCATCTTTTTCTTCCCTCCCGTAGGGGCTACTCTCCTTGTTTTGCTCCGTATAAGGTCTTTCTCCTCCGGAATGTTTTACCTCATTGAAATTTGCCTCCTCTACCTCTCTGTCTTTGCTCATGCCTTTTGTTCAACTTGTCTTAAACTTTCAATGCAAATTGATATGCTTCTTCTATTGTTGTCATCCTTAACAAACTTAGTTCTTCTTGAATATTCATCCTCAATCCATTTATGTATCTTGCTACTTTCTCCTTGCTTGCTTCACTATGTCCAGTTCTTATGATCATCTTATGGAATTCCTCAGTGTACTCCTTTACAAATTTCTCCTTTTGCCTTAGGTTTTGTAATCTCTTCAACAATTCCAACTCATAGTCAACAGGTATGAACTGATTCTTCAACTTTGTCACCATCCTATCCCATTTTATGATTTTCTCTTTTCCTCTCCTCTTTCTATCCAATTGAACTTCTTTCCACCAAATAGCAGCATGTCCTTTCAACTTAGTTTTTGCAAATCTTACTCTCTATGAATCTTCAATTTCTTCATATTCAAAGTATTCCTCCAAGTCATTTATCCAATCAATCAATTCCTTCGGATTCAAATTTCCAATATAGTTTGATACATCCACTCTAGATCTCTTACCAATCTTAGAAATAGCTTTCAACATCTTTACCTGATCTGATTCTTCTTCTTCTAGGGTTTCTTCATTTTGGTCAACAACTTGAAATTCATCATCATCACTTTCATATTCATGTCTAGGGTTTAGTTCTCTTCTTCTATCTTCTTCTACAACAGCAAATCTAACCTTCATTGTCCTCATCATCTCAATCATTTCTTCCATTCTTCCAGCAACATTGGCCATAGCACGGATCCTCCTCGGCGGCATCTCTTCCTAGGATTCGGTGCAATTGCCTCAATTCGGCGATTTGACTACAGGTAGCAACTGCCTCACAATCGGTGCTCTGTTGACAAACACAAGTAGACTGCCTCAGGTCGACGCTCTGTTCACCACAAGATCTTAACAGAATGCCTTCACTTCTCAAAGGATTCAAAACTTCGCTCTGATACCACTTGGTGCAGTCATGGTAGGAGGGTCCAAAGAATGAATCGTCTCAACCATGCAGCGAGAGTAAACACAACAGAAACAACACAAGTATAGAATGCAATGGAAGATTTGTATATTCAATATATCAAAGAATTACAATGGTCATATGTCGGCAACATGCGGACTACAATCAAAGGGCACACAGGCCTATCTTCCGGGTTACAACATACATGCAATATAGGGCATTGAAGTGCCTCCCGAAAGAATTTCTCTTCTAAAACTACATAACTAAACTACTGAAGGACTATTTCACTCAATCACTGCCTCCCTAATACATCTAAAAGATCTATATATATCATATTCAAGCTCATAGAACCCTCCGCGTTGGCCACAAGAGGTTACAATCTCCAATGAATGATGAAACGTGTAGAAACAGGTAGGTCGGTCTACAACATAAGGTATTGCTCCACAAATGGATGAAACTTGGTGCGGACCTCAAGGAAGGTCTATCTGGTCCTCCTTTGCCTTGTGATATGTTTCATTAGGCTCCGCAAGTCACAGAAGTGCTCCGCAAACCTTCTCCTTCAACTGACTGTCTGAATGCTCTATTCTATGAAAGCTGATGATCTTCTGATAGCAATAACTCTCAGGAAACAAATCCAAATCACTTGAAATCTGAATATGATGTAGCTGACATGGCATAAAAGCTAAGTCCTGCTCCACAAGCTCTGATATGAAGATGCGGCAAAATGCGGTAGAAAATGTTGAACTGTAAATTACTGAACTGCAACTGAAATGCAAGAAAAGAAAGAAAGCAAAATGTTTTTGGTTGATGCAAGATTGCTCTGCAACCTGGGATGCTCCTGCATCAATCAGTCATACCAGTTGTTGTTCACATCATTTTAGTCATCATTCATCAGCAAAATGGAGAATAAATCATATTTTGACATGTTGTCAATGTTTCCAAGACAAATCTAATTTTTACCAGCATATTTTGACAAATTTGCAAGGGTTTAAAGGGCAGTTCAGACTTCATCAACCAGTTGTACATCTTCAGCCAGCCGTCATACCATCTAGGGTTTCAAAATTCATAAAATTTTATTTGTGGCAGTTTCCAGCAGCAAAAAAGGGTTTCTAGCATTTTTTGGCATTTTTGCAGCAATTTGTGCCTCTGTCCCAGGCCGTATAGCAGCTGTGAGCGATAAAAAAATCAATAAAAAATTATATTGTTGCTGTTTATCATCTATGTACTTTCTGATCAGCATTTGCAATAAAATAAAATAAGTTTTTGAGGGTTTCATATTTCTGGAACTGAGCATTTTATCCACCTAGGGTTTATGATTTGATGACATCAACAAAATACAGGTTTGCAAATTGTAATCAGTTTGGATTGATTTTGTTTCATAAAATCAGAAAAAATTATAATAAAATATTGCATGTTTCCGATTGGGGACATTACATTAACACATTCCAAAAGACATAGTTGTTGCAGACAATCCTAGCTTTCCTGGCGATGAATTTAGTGGTGCTTCTAGTGATGATGATATTGACCCAACTCAACCAACCGCTTTTAATGACTTAGATTTGTTTTAATGCTTTAGAGTCTTGACTCTTGATTATCAATTCATAGCCATTGCAGACGATCCCAACTTTCCTAGTGATGAATGTAGTGGTGCTTCTAGTGATGATGATACTGAGCCGACTCAACCAAGTGCTTTTGATGACTTAAATATTTTTTTATGCTTTAGCGTCTTGACTCTTGATTATCAATTGTTGACAAAAAAAACCGTCTTTAAAATTGTGATTTCATATATTTTCTATTTTTTAAATTTGATTTAGAGTTTATATTTATAAGTTTGGACATCTTATATAGTTTTCAACTCTATTAAGTAATATTTGACTATTTTGACAATGTTTGTGCATTTATTTATTAGGTTGAAACTAAAATAATAATAAAATGAAGATTTATATCCTTCAAACTTAATCACAAATTTTTGCTCACGTTTTCCCAATTGACGAACTTAATCCAAATTTTTTCCTTGTCGAACTTGAACGCAAACACAAGACATAGATCAAAAGTATTATCTGCAGCTATCAAATATGCACTAGAAAGTGAGAGTGTTATGTCAACTTGTATGCCTGTAAAGGTATAAGAGATGCTCTCATCACTCTCCTTCACTTAAAATTGGTGGACCACGGACCCACACAAACAAAATCAAAGTTTTGAATGTTCTATTCTATTTCCATCATCATCAATTGATCAAAATTAAAATTGTCACCAACCAAGCATGCCAATCTATCTAATCAGCAACAAAGAATTTCATGAAAACATTTGGCATAACGTGTTGCATAAGATTCATGTACCAAACTTGTCATACCCCTGCAAGAAAAGCTGAAACCACAATGATTGATGATATCAACTAATTGCAGCAATTAAAAACTCCCAAAAATCTTCTTTTTATCACCTTAATTCAAGCTTCCATCTACATAAGGGACAGATTTCTGGAAAAGACATGATGTATTTAGAATTTATTGATGTTTCAAACATCTTACGTGATCCCTCATATTTAGGAACAGATTTCTGGAAAAGACCATGATCACTTATGAGAAAATTTGATTTTAAACATTCACCCATACTGCCAATATGTCCACGCATGATTCCTCAATGTCTGTTTCCACCTTCCCTAGTACTTCACTATTAAAACTAAATGCAGTTTTTAGTCCCGTTGACCTACTTTTGGTCATTTGTGATCATTAATTATATAATTTATTTCTTTCCTTCTAAAACCTTGCAAATGTCCTTTCTTGGTGATGAACGAAGATTTTGTTGGTTCTTCTAATCTACCACTAACATGTGACAGCATTGGCCTCTTTCATGGTCTCCTCCTTCAATCTTCATCAGCTTCATGCTTCATGAAGAGATCTTTCCCTTGCAGACCCATTATACTTGCACTATGTCTTATGTCTCAAGATTTAACATTTAAAGGTTACTTATTCTTGTTTAGTTTGTTTTTCTTTTGTACTTTGTGTTTAGTTACTTTTCACAACCTAACGTCTTTTTACCCTAATACTTCTCTTTTTATAACTGTATGTACTTTTCAAGTCTTATTGACCTACTTTGGTCATTCATGGACGTTAATATAAATTCTTTCTTTCTTTGGATGAGACATGTGAAAATTAAAAAAATTGTCTCATAAAAGCAGGAAATATGTTCTTACTTGTATCTTCAGCCATACTTCCCTGTTGAGGGACTGCAATTTTTTTTAGTAGACTCCAAAAAAGGCCTCTTGACAACTTTTTCTGCACTGCAGCCCAATCTAGAAGTTTATGTAAATTTCAAAGGAAACACAAGTAACACATGTAAGAGGTGTTTCTGCAGTATATAAAATTATGTGATTATTTATAGGGATTCAACTCCGTAGTTTAGAGCCAAACTTCATCAAGCCATATTTCATGAGTAATGGTTTACAAGAACCCATCTCTCACATTACAAGCAACAAAGCTTATAGTTTTTCTCAATGTCATTTTGCTCCAGAGAAAATTCCTTCGGGTAGGAAAAGGGCACCCCAAAGCAAGCAGGTCTAATTAGAGATTTGACATTCTTCTCTCCAAAATGAGGCGCAACAGTTGGGGATTTCAGAAATGTGGAAAAGTTCTGCATTCATTTACCACTACCAATTTTTATCATGTCTTTGTAATACAGCACAGTCAGATTGTTGGCAACATTTTGGTGTGTACCTTAATAGTTTTACAATTTATGTTCCACCTTTCTCTCCATATAATGTTATATATATAGGCCTTGTTAAGTCATAGGAGCTACCACGGTAAATTTTAATTAGATTTATACAAAATGGCCTTTTTTTCAAATAGACATGAGTGGCTTCCAAAATCAATCTCAACCTACTAAAGTGCATTATAAAGTATTCCCAAATTTATTTCATTTTCAAACTTCTTTCATGCAAAATTTAATTATTCCTCTTCTACCTTCTATCTCCAAATAAGGATACAAAGGATATGCAATTAACTATTATAAAAATGATGACAAACAGAATCTCTTGTATTCAAGAAACAGAAATCTTAGCTAAATTTAACTTATCTTCCATGCATGGGCCATCTATTTTGATGCAAGGACATCCCTGTTTGAACCAAGACCCTACTGCAGCCAGAGACCAGAGCAGTTGTTTCTAGGTTTCCAAAGTTGTGGCTCTAAAGGAGATCCCCCAAGAGGAAAAGATGCGGGCATGGGGGACCATGGCACAAGGAAGAAGCTGCACACAAGGTGTGAGAGGAAGCAAGAGGCAAAGAGCACATAAGGGGAGGTGCACAAGCATGCAAAGTCAGGCACCTAAAAGAGATCACACAAAAAATGAGATCAAGAAGGATCATACACAAAAAACAAATAGCACACAAAGGCACCTAGCACAAACGAGATGGTTTCCTAGGACAAAGAGTTGTCCAATGTTTCTAACAACTGTCAAAAACATGATCTCCATCAGATTGGCCTTGTTAGTAAAGGTCAACAAGTGTCAACAGATCCAACAACGAAGCGATAGTCACATCAAGTTGTAAGAGTAAAGGCCGTTGGGTGAATAATTATCAAACAGTGGGTACGTGGATAGAAAACTTGGTAGGGAAAAATGAGCACCAAGTATTTGTCCATAAATAAGGCCAAGGTCGCCTAGTTGTGGAACCTTTGGTAGAGTAGATAGCTAGTAGGAAAGTCAAGAGCCAAAGTGCTCATTGTATTCGAAGGATGCAACCTGTTATATCTCTATAACTGCATTCTTTATTAATGAAATAAGTCTTCCAATATATGTGGGTGTGTTGCCTTATTTTCCGCTATGCAGTGGGTAGTCTAGTTAGGATGCAAGTCCAAGCTTCACTTAGCTAGGACCCCTAGGCTCGAATACATCAAATGATATCAAAGCAAGGTTCCTTCCTTGCGGTGTTGTTTGTTGGGAAGCTCTAAGGAGGTTTGTCGTGGGTGAGAAAGGAAGCCTTGCAACTACAGAGAGCCATGAGAGACACCATTTTTGTCTTCCATAATCAAGGGTGTGGGTAGAAGATAGTGCAAACATCTTCCAACACAAAGGTTGTCGAGTAGAAAGCATAAAGGGAGCATGAGCATGTGGTAGCAGAAGCAACATTGAGGGCACATTGAAGAAGGTGGTTACGGGATTGGAGACAATGTGCAAGAGTAAGCCTATTTTCCATTGCAAAGAGATGGATAGAGGACGAAGCGAGAAGAAGATGGCTCAACAAAAGTCATGGCAGAAGAGAGCAATCGAGAATAGCAGTTGCTGGACAAGGTCGTGGAGATGATGGCCAAGTTGGAAGCACTGCAAAGGACATTGACACAGGAGGAGAAAGCAAAGGAGCCCTGCAAAGAGAAGTTCTATGAAAAACACCTACACTTTCAGGAGAGGATGGCCTTAAGGAGTTGATGGAGTGGGTGTTGGGGTTGGAGCACTATTTTGCGTGGAGAGGACTCTAAGACCCTAGGCAGATAGAGTTCATAGAGGGAAGGTTGTGCAATGACATGGCAACTGAATGGAGAGATCCCCAAAAATGGAGACAACACCAAGGGACTGGTGCAAAAGTGGGACCAAATGGTCTCTGAAATGCTAGATGAGATGGTGCACCCAAGAGAGCGGTCAAGGTGGCTATGAAGGCTAGAGGCCAAAAGGCACGACAATGCACAACAGTTGGATTGTGCACAATCCTTAAATGAAGAAGAGATCATCTCAGAAGATGAACACGAAATAAAATCACAAGAGCTGGAAGGAGAGGCTCTTGAGGACTTTTGTCTTGCAAGCGCACTTGTAGAGGAGGCATACGGTGAAGGAGATCTACTTGTGGTAGAAGATGAGAAGTCTACTATGAACAATAGGGTGGCAGTTGCAAATGACTGCCCAAATGGGGAGGAGATGTGTGAAGGTGTCGCACACCCACCTACACACATTGGGAGTGCAAAAAGCATGAAAGAGGAGGTGTTGCATGAGGTGCAAGAGGAGAAGGAAAAGCTAGCACAAGAACTTGCTAAGGAAAAGGGTGTGGTGATCGTGCCAAGCATCAACTAGAGCATAGGGAGCACAAGACGAAGGAGCGCTAGAGAAAACCAGCCAAGTCGTGATGACAAGGGTGCCAATGAGAAGCAGTCAAGTGCACAAACAAGGACCCACAAGAGGGTGCTAGCAGATGCACACAAACAAAGGGGCAAGGTTGTGTACGAAGAGAAGACCTTCAAGGAGGAAGGCAAAGGAAGAGAAGGAGCTGACAAAGCTACCAAGGATAGGCAAGCGCAACGCGGAGGTAGGCATCATGAGAGGATGCAAGGATGTCCTGCCAATGCCACCAAGAAGGACGAGGCACGAGTAAGGCAATTTGGTAGGCAAAAGTGGGCAAATGAAGGCAAGGTGGATCCCTTGAAGAAAGAGGAGGAAAATAGAGGACGAAGGAAGCAAGAGGTCTAAAGAAAGTAGATGAGATGCAAGACAAATGGAGGAGGAGACACCAAAGCCAAGCTGAGGAAATCGATGTGACCCAGGCAAATGGAGAAAAGTCCAGGCAAGCATGCTAAGGTGCAAAATCCGAAGAGAGGCGAAGACTATGTCACCAGATGGTCTAAAGAGTGGTGTTACCACTCATTCCCATTTCTGAGTAGGGGCTCACATTCTTTCCTCGGGGTGTTTGATGCATGGGCATCCTCAATCGCATGAGGAAGAAGTACGGATGAGGAGGGAACATGGAGCAAGGAAGAAGTTGCATGCAAGGTGCAAGAGAAAAAGCATGCGAGGAGAGCACGTAAGCAAAGATGCACAAGCATGCAAAGGTGGGCACCTGAATGAGATTGCACAAAGGACAAGATCAAGGATGACCACATGCAAAAAAAAACAACGTGCAAAAGCACCCAACATAGACGAGATGGTTGCCTTGTACAAAGAGTTGTCTAGTGTTTCTAACAACATTAATCTCCATCAAATTGGCCTTCTCAGTAAAGGTCAGCAAGTGTCAGCAGGTGTCAGCAGATCCAGCAACGGTCATGTTAGGATGTGAGAGCAAAGGCCAATGGCAAAATAATTACCGAACTGCAGGTAGGTGGATTCAAAACTTGGCAAGTAAGAAATAGGCACCAAGTATTTGTCTATAAATAAGGCCTAGGTTGCTTGATTGTGTGACCTTCGACAGAGTAGACAGACAGTAGAAAAGTCAAGAACCGAAGTGCTCATTGTATTCACAGGCTGCAAGCCTGCAACCTGTTATATTGCTGTAACTGCATTCTTTATTAATGAAATAAGCTTTCCAATATATGTATGTGTGTTGCTTTAACTTCTGTTGTGCAATGGGTAGTCTAGTTAGGCTACAGGTCCAGGATTCCCTTACTTGGGACCCCCGGGCTAGGCTTGATCATCTTTCTTCTCAAATTAAAATTACAATTGCCTTCTACAGCATGTTTCACATATTGAGTTCCTCACACATTGGATGTAGAATCTTCCTTGGCATCCCTCCATTGTTTGCATTACACTTGCAAATAAGAAAATGATACTTATAACTGGTCAGCCCCTTCTTTGTCATCTTCTCACCCTTTTCCATTTTTTTCATATTGAATCGCCCCATGTTTCTTTCTCGTCTGCACATCCATTTTTTATACAGAATAGGTACATGATCAGGAACAATGATTTTTCTTTTCTTCTTCCTCTTCTACATGGGTGCAACCTTGATTTTTCCTTCTTTGCTTAGATCTCAGATTTCTTGCATGTCCAACGCTAATATTACCAGTTGAGGTAATACACAGCAACAATGCATCCAATGATAACTCTGGCCATTTCCTTGTTCTGCCCATGAGCGTCCATTTTATTATGTCTACAACTTGGTTGATGCATGATTCCAGAAATTTTCCAATTGAATTCAAGGAAAGACTGGAAATCTTTCTGCATTTAAACTTCACCACAGTGATTATTGCCATAATCTCCACTACTTTGTGCCCATGGTTTTTCCACTCCTGGCAAACAGAGGTTTTCTTATTTTTCTCTTCTTTTTGGTCCTTCTATAGATTCTTAATTTGGATCTTCAACCAGGAATCTAACTGTCCTCTTCGACATCAAAAGAAAAAGCATGAATCCAGAAACCTCCTCTCTTGATTTCTTCTACAGTTGTCTTTTGACTGACGAATGGTCCAAGATTTCGTAAGATTTTCCAGCATGCAGCATTCTCATATGTTTCCTACTGGCTTCAACAAAATAGTACTATCATTCAATTATATTGAGAGGTGGGAGAAGTGGGCATCTTTCCAAACCTGATGCACATTCATGACTTCTGGAAATGGCCCCAAGCTTGGTCGTCACCTTCTGCATCTCAACAATTGGCAATGCAATTCAGCAAATGCTGTTTTGTTCTCTCCCCTCCAAAATATTCTCTATACTTGTTTATTTTGGCAGGGATTATTTCTGCCAGCACAAGGGACTACACCTCTGAGGCACACTTTTTTCTTCATTTTCATAAATTCCTTCTTCCAAATTAATTGTTGGGATAAAAATAGTGGGCCATACCTTTATTTTGACTTCCATATAGTCGCCTCATAAGGAATAAGTGGAGAATTCTCCTCATTGTATTCTAACTTAGACCCCATGACAAAGACCCCACTCAAATGTCTTATTCCAATTATCCACATTGCATACATAAACAAGAAGGAAGTCCACCTTACAAATAAATACATATGAGATTAGTATTGTCAACATACAACATATCCAAGTGATGCAGGAACATCCACAGGATTGAGCAACCTTGCATCAACAAAAAAGAAGTTTTATGTTTCCTTGTTTGTTTTTGTATTGCAGGTTTGAAGTTGCATTTAGAGTTAGAGCATGCAGTCGTACTTGTGTTACTTGTGGCGTCAGCATAATCTGCAGCAATACCACAAAGGTTGTTGGATGAAGCATTGGTGCTATAGGGGCACTAAGGGACATCAGACTTATACCTTTGAAGCAGATTGAGTCTAGCAGTACCATTCTGAGATAAGTAAGGCATCAGGGAGTCTCACATTATTGTCTAAGGTTCAGGAAGGCACATACCAATGTTTAGTATAGCGCAGAGTACTGTATTCATTTGGGTATTTTGCCATGGACTTCTGTTGGTCATTGTCCGAAGCACCAAAAGGAGTGGCAAAGACAGTTAGTACTCTTTGATTGAATTTCATCCTACTGGAATGCCACTCAGTCAAGGATTCCTAAGTGGATGAGATGTGGACACATGTTTCAATCTATGGTTAGTATGGATCTTGATGGGATCTTAGTCTTTGTCACACACCATCAGCAGGTAGGAGGACTTGGATTCCAATCTAGCATCCTTGGACCAATCATGTCATCAGATCTGGTGAGCACACATACTATGGAAATGTAGTACGGCCACCACAATTCAAGAAGGAAAGTGTAAGACCATAGCCAGTGAATGAGATGGATCAACCCGAATCAGAATTGTGGATGAGCATAAAATGTAATATGTTTTATGCCAGGAGTTCATCCCAACCCTTGGAATGAGTAACAGGTTTTCCATGAACCCCTATGTATATAAAGTTGTCACTTAATAGGAAAGTCTGTGAGTCGTTGGCAAGAGGAAGGATAGTAAGTTCCTGCAAAAGAAGTTTTCAGCCTTGCACCCTTCGTAAAGCATTGTAAACCCTGAATTCTGTAATGTCATTTCTTCCTGTTATACACTTGAAGTCTTCCCATCCAATCTAATTTTGCTTCCGCATATATTGTGTTGTTTGTTGCTGCTTGGTTAGACAGCCCTTAGTTGGGTTCTCTAACATCAGCACTGCATCACCAAGGGAACATGAGTTCATTCAAATACGATCAATCCCCCCCTTGCAGTCTAAGTAAGAATCTATAAGTAAGAACCACTGCAGGTAAGAATCTAAAAGAGTGACTTCACATATAGGGACTACTGCAGATAAGCACGTATGCTCGATGCAGGTACCAAAAAAAAAATTCCCCACCATGCAGGTACAGGTCAGAATTTTTTTCTTGCACAGTTCAGACTCAATATATATGTATCCTTCTAAAACTTTGAGATTGGTGAGGAGTTTCTAATCGCTAGAACATCCAATCTGGTGCACAGTATCTAGTCCTTTATAGGCTAATCATCACTAAAAGTATCGTTTACAAATTTTCAGATATCAATATCAAATACACACTGTGACTGGAACATAAGAGTGTCATGTTAACTTTTATGCCAAAATGATTTCATCAATTCTCCCTATGACACAAGACACAAGACTCTACCATGGCTTTCCCAAAAACCAAGATTACAACAACACGATTTGATTTTCCAAATGAAAAGACTTCAAAAATCCAATCCAGAAAGGATTTGCCTGATGTGAATCCTAACCAAACCCATAAATCTATAGGACTCACTAACTAATCACAAGAATTGCAAAACGTCCAAAAACAACTGTAAGTTTAATAAGATGTCCCACATTCTAGAAAAAGAAGTTGTCTGCCATAGAGGAGCATTCAATGATGGATCTTCCTCCTCTACGTCTACCTCATCTTCTTCCACTTACCAACCACCCACTCTTCTCCCCATAAGTTCACCTCTTCTAAAGTATATTATAATGGCATAGATTCCAGCTCAAAGGCATGCGCTATGGCTTCTCCCAAGGCTTAACAAGCAGTGTTCTAACTTACTATCATTGGAATGTTTGACATCTGCTTGTCACATGAAGTGCTGCCCACTGATTACAATCCTAATGTCAAGTAAACATCTAAAGAAACCGAATCCAAGAGTCCTCTCCTGAATAACAAAAATGGACAACAATCCCAAAAATATTCTTTCTACGAAACTACTTTGAATCAAGTTCAGGAGCCCACCTCCTCAACTTCCAAGGGAAACCCCTAATTTGTCACTGATGACTACATACAATTTTTGAAGGCAAGTTATTGATCCACATCTTGAATAGCTTCACCAAACAGAAGGCTCTTTTCATGTAAGCCATTAGAGACCACTGCCTACCGGCCAATTTTCTGTTTTGACCCTTGTAAACAATATTATACCCTGCTAAAGCATCCATTACTTCAGTAAAAAATACTATACTCTGCTAAAGCATTCTTCCTTTCTTCTAATTTAGTACAGTTCAGGCAAATGTACTGATGTCCTAGAGTTTCTTCATGATTTTTTACTATCTTCTCTGCACTGTGCCAATGGGGGCCTCTCTAATGGTGGCATAGCAGTGGCTAATTCCCAATTTTATTTGGCATAAACCTCTGGTTCTGGGGCTTATATGTCTATGGAGGCCATCGCTTATCCAATTTCACATACAATCAAAACAATTTTAAGTATGACCAACTAAAACTAAAATATGTTCTAGACATACTCTTATGGGAAATACAATGGGAATGTAATCACTTATCCAGTATTTAAACTAGGAACTAATGGCACGAGAACTAGAAGTCAAAAACAAAGGAAAGCTATAAAACATTTCAACTGCAAAATACGAAGCAGATGGTATAATCCATTCAACACTGCAACTACAACTTAGCTGCAATGCAACCACCAAACTATTTTAAGTCTAGACTCAAAATAAATGAAATCTACACAAGATTATAGTGACCATGAATAATTCGACCGGTAATTGCAGGTTTGTGTCACAAGACAGTCATAATTGAGGGGTTTATGTTTCTGCTGCATATTTAGTATTCATTTGGTTGTCCTGCATATTTAGAGTTTATTTGGTTGTGCAATATAGAAATTTATTCAGAGAATAAAGAAAAAGTTCCCTAAATTGATCAAACTGATTGGAAGGAATGATAACTTATAGGATAAACCCAATGAGAAAGTGTTTCGAGAATCTCTCAAAGTTCACAGAATTATGCTAAAAAGTTTCAAAAGGATCTGCCACTTTTATGGAAACTTGAAGCTAAGTAACTTCAGCTTAACCACTCTTAAGTACAAAAGTGTTTTAACCAGTTAAGTCACAACTAACTGGAAACAACCAAAGATGGAGCTAAAGACACATTGGTTTGAGGGCTCAAAATTGTGAATATGTATACAAAAGCTTCAAAACTCGGTGCCAAAAGAGCCTATTGGCTGTCACTTACTACTTATTCTTTCACATATGGGTGGTGTCACTGGTACTTATAAAGGTGATCTTCAAGTTCACGGCATCTTTTATTGTGTGGTTATGTCACCTCAAAGCCCCTTTTACAGAAAGTTAGAAATTTGATTTAGTGCTTAGTCATTGCTAAGTTTGTAAATGAAGTTACTTAATACATTCAAAACCGCCATCAAATAACTGATGAATTTCACTAAATAAGATGGTTTCAAAATTCATTTCTAACAATCTGTGCCAAAAAATGGTTTAGACATGAGGCAAGATTAGTGCATGTCCTTCCAATTAACAGATGCAACTCAGCCTGTATCTAATTTATCTCTCTATTGATTACGAAAAAATTGGTAATGCATTCAAGATTATAGATTTGAGAAAGCATACAGTGATTATAAATATATACATAATGCCCTCTCTTCAAAAACGCATGCAGCCTCAAAGTGAGAAAACAATGTACCATTGCAAGAAAAATATAAAAGATAATAACAAATAAACAAAATTAAAATATAAAGCCAAAAAAGCTCATCAAATTGGAGAAACGCTTAAGATTTTTAAGAACAAAAAAGAAATTAAGATGAGTTTGCAACCTTAAACAAGAAAGCCATGATTTAATGCAGAAATTCCATGGTTGAATAAAGAGGTCATTTGTTATGCACAAATATCTGGCTAAACACATACCGCAGACCACTAGAATCATATAGAAGTTTAAGTGCTCTCCCCACCTGTAACATTGTAAGCTGTGCTGAAAGAGTAGTTGCTTCCGTCTGAAGTGTTTGAACTTTTCTTTCGAGCTCTGATATATAGCGCATCTTCCTCTCTTTTGATCGAACAGCTGATTGTCGATTTGCCAATATCCTGAGTGGAAAGTCAATCCAAAACTTAAAACAAAAAAATTTATTTTGCACCTAAAATCATGCGTACTATAAGGAAATCTTGCATAGGAATTAGACCAATAGTGCATCAGAGCAATAACCAAGGCTGCAAAAATTTTGCAACAAAGCTATGTGCATTCCAGGGAAAAACCATGGAAAGAAAATAACTCTTCTATTCACTCTCTTTCTGTCATGACCACATGACAAATAATGTCATGCCCACATTTCCCATGCGGTCTTTCCGAATTCATGTACATGAGAGTAGATTTGCTGGCTTGGTGTGCAAAATATAAACCTCACTAAACGCTTCAAGGTGGATTGGTCAACATTGAGTCCGCAGAATTTCTTTTCACTGGGATTCCAACTAAAAAGTGGAGACTTAACAATGTTAGAAGCATACCTTTTAGCTCGTTTCGGATCAATTAGTGCAAGTTCTGCAAGTTTATTTGCTGCCATTGCTTTCTTTGTCTCAAATGACTCTGAGGACAGACGATCAGTTTGCAAGGAAGTTGAACCATCCATGGAATTGCTATGACGATGGCGAGGACGACTGGGCCCTGAAGAGCCAAGATCCCCTCGTGTTCCTCCCATGTTGCCTTCAAATCCTGAAAACACAGCATCAACAGAGAGACTTCTTGAATGATGTGGAACTGGATTATTATTAGTGCCAGAGGAAGGCTTAAATTCTTCTGTTGCTGTCAGTGGTCCTGCTGCAGAATTGGATGGCTCTCCTAAAGAGTTGAGTTTCTCCAAGTCCATGTACATGGAAATTAAATCCTCTGCACCATCATCAGAGAGAGTGGGTGCATCAAAACCAGTGAAACCAAGATCAGCATCAAACATAATATCGTCTGGCAATCGAAAGCCAATATCAGATTGAGCCCTCCGATGCCCTGCTCTCCGAGGTGGAACCTCTGGCATCTGACTGACATCCGTGCTGAATTGCTGCATTGAACCTAAATTCCTGGAGGGCCCTGTTACTGATGAGCTCACTGGCTCTTGCATAGACACATCCATGGACATTGAATTACCAGACGAGTCCGACAGAGCTGGGGTTGCTTCTCTCTTTACTGTGAATGCATTGCTGGGAGATGGGTACCCTACATACCTGGATTGTTGAATCTGCTGTGGCTGAGAAGGGTTGATGGGTGCACTAACTGTGGATTTTTTGGGTCCATTGGTGGTAGCTATATCCATTTGCAAACGCTCTACAAATGCCTCATATCCACCTCCTAGCCCTTCCATTTAAGCACAGTTTCTGTTTATGGATGTAGCAGAATTGAACACTCAACTTAACAATTGTTCCAAGTCAACACAAGTTCTGCTTGTTGGTGTGAGGAGGAAGTCCTCACACAGTGATTCTACTCACTAACGTATTCTAATCTCTTTAACAATTTGTGGCACGTGGCATATGGCATCTGAAACAGAATTGAACACTTATACCTGCTAATTTTTGAACTTAAAAGCAATTCTGCTTTTGGGCGTGACGGAGAATTTTTTATTGACCCACTCTTAACATCTAAAACGATTTGTCACATGTGGCATCTAAAACAAATTCAACAACAGGACTGAAATTTATCTAACCTAACCCAAAAAAAAAATTGTCATATTTGGCATCTAAAACAAATTGAACAACAGGACTGAAATTTATCTAACCTAACCCAAAAAAAAAAAAAAAAATTGTCAAACTGAGCACAAACCACTTGGTAGCCAATTCTAAAATCTAAAACAATTTGTGGGTATGTGGAAAACTGAACAGGCAATCTCAGTTAATCTAAACTGAGGGGAAAATATACCACTTAACTACTTATTTTCCTAGCCAAACATCTGAAACAATTTGTGGGTATGCAGGGAATGGAACAGCAGACCTGATGTGTAGACTCTATTTAATCTGGATTAGGAAAATTACCCCCTCTGTAAATGAATACAATCCTTGTGTAAACATTTTCTTCCAGATCTCGAGAACGCCATTCACATTGAAACATGTCAGGTTTTGCTGTCGCTGAAAAAGAGGTTGTTGCCAGTAAGTCTCTAAACCTGAGATTTCGTGCCCAAACAAAATCTTCCAACGCCGACAGCGTTAACATCTTTGGAAAGACCAGAGTAGTTGCATGGTTTTGCTGTAAAATGATAATTCTGCAACCGTTAAGAAAAGGTTCTAGTGGTAGTCTTTTTGACAAATTTTCCAATCTATCAAAATGTCCCAAAATCCTTTACTATCATCATCAAGTCAAACTCGCCGGATATGACAGGGAGTTACTTACCACAACAAACTTTTATCAAAAATAAAAATGTCTGAATTTTAGGTTATAATTTTATATTTTCAAGCACATGAAGCCAGGGAAGCCACATGGGAGGGGAACTACTACGACTTACCCACCAACTCATAAGTTGTCCGTCGAAAATGGTTAGGGATTTTTTATTGGAAACACTTTTATAACTTGATGTAGGAGAATATTTTTTGTAAAGAGAGTAAAAGATTTTTATAGTTTAATTAAGAACTATTTATATTATTTTAGTGTGAAATGAGTAGATGGAGAGATCAAAAAGAGGAATATGAGGAAAGAATTTGTCTTTTGATAGTTGAGTGAGGAACACTTTATTTCAGAGTGTGATGGTTATAATGACATCTAGGCCAATTACACTTGTATTTTAGCAATAACTTCCTTACGAGATTTGTTCAGGGAGGGGATGATTGACATAAAGGGGGAGTTCATCATCAAATTAAATAGCAAAAGAGATATGATTCAGAAAAATAGTGTAATAGGATATGTTGTCAAATAGGCTATATTTGGCCTCATGGACATTAAAAGTCTTCTATTATTCTATTCTTAATCAAAATAAACATTAAGAGTATGTAGGAAATTTACAATAAAAGCTAGTCGGTTAGTATTTCATAGTTCAAAATACCAATACACAACTTAAGTACTAGTAGCCATGCCAAGGGGTGGCAAAGGAGGTTCATCATTCCTAGGTATAGTCCACTTAGAGTGCTCGTCAAACAGATCTAGAGCCACCATCCCATCACGATTGGCATTGTGATCATGCAATGCTAGGGAGACCAAAACACCTAGTTAAGAGGATGATTTATAGTGGACAACATATTAACATTCTATAGTGAGGATGGTCTTAAATCTTCTAAGGTACTCATTGATTGGGAAGGGATTTTTTCAAAAATGGATATAGGTGTATGTAAAGTATATATTTTTTTCTAATTGGTGTTTGATATATAACACACATTGACAAATGAGTACATGGGAACTCGTTCAACTTGTTTTATACACCTATAGGTGTAAGTCGGAATTCAACAATAAACTTGGTAAAGCCTCTAAATAATATGAGAACTCGTTGAACTTGTATTATATCTTTAGAGCTTTATATATTTAGAGCTATTGAGTTATGATATATTTAGTGATACAAGTCAAAACTCAACAACTCTAAATAATATGGAAACTCATTAATCTTATCTAATAAATTAAAAAAATTAAACAATAAACATAGGAGAGACTCTAAATAATAATGATAACTTAACAAAATCTTGCCAAAGAGATTAGGCCCTCTATTATATAATAAGAAGCTAAAGAAATTTTTAAAAAACAATTTTAAAACATTGATATAAATTATCTAACTTATATTTTCAAATACATAGTTATACTTATTCATAGATTAAACATTACAAATTTAATCATTTATCCTTCAAACCTTTATCTATTACATAGGATTTATCCATAATAATTGAGAGAATGTGGCTTTTCTACCATTCATTTAAGCTCTTTGAGTTCATGGTTGTTAATTGGTATTTCTTAATTTAGATGATATTTGTACAATGGCATGTCTTTATAATAATACAGTTCTATTTAAATAGTTTTTTTCATTTCCATGTTTTGTGTGTATAAATAGATATTAATTTATAAATTTTAGGAAAAAGCTATTCTTATAATAATAAAATTATTATGATTTTCTTTTTATTTGTTAAAGTTTTTTAAATTATTTTTGTTTTAAAAGTGAATGGTTGAATAATAAAAATGTAAAGACTTTATGGGTGAGTCATTGTGAAACTTGAAACTAGTAAGAGTTTATATGAGCAAATTAATTGCAATCTTGGATTAAAACAAGGTTGTCCATTATTCCCAACTCTCTTTGGGATTTACATAGATTGCTTGGAAAAATACTTGGAAGTGGTTGGGTGTATAGGTACTAACCTTTTTAACTACATAATTTTATTATGCTTAATGTTGGCGACATTGTCCTCCTTACCAAACACCTTGATGACCTAAAATAGTTATTAAGTTTTCTTCAATAATTTTTTACTAATTCTAGATTATAAAAAATATTAATAAAACTAAAATCATAATTTATCAAATTCAACCCACCCTACAATTTATTTCAATAATCCTTAGAAGTATTAGATGGTTCATTCTTACAAATAAATAAATACCAATTTTAATCATAAACTGAACTAGAACCTCAATCTTGAAAAATAGTGAGATGGAAGGCCTGTTATAGTTTGGACAAGCTTTATAGTTCAAATCTTCATGCTTCAAGATATTAAAAAAATCATATTTTCTAGTCTCATAATGTTTGTGATCCAATATGGTTTTGTTATTTTAATAGATAACTTGCATTTTCATCAAAAAAAAAAATTGAAGTTGAAGCATATCTCAAAAAACTTTATATAAAATTGATTGAATTTAAAAATAACTCATTGTCTATAACTTTAAAAATAAAAGCAATACAACATGATCCTCCTTGTAGAAGTTGGCATGTTAACCATTGAAAGTGAACCCTTAAAATGATGTGTGTTAGACAAAGAGAAGATAGTTAATCTAGAAAGAGATAGACTTCCTAATGTTACCCAATAATCATCCCTCATGAACTTTCAACTAAAAAGATGTTGGAAAAATCTTTGATAGATAGCTAAAATTTCGAGGCATACATGATAACATAAGTCTCTCATGTGATGCAAAAATAAAACCAATTAAAAATTAAACTGAAAAAATAGTTAAGTGCCCTAATAGGCATGAGTTTTCCATGGTTCATTAGTTTAGTATAGAGTGCTTATGGATTCAACTATAATGCAAAAATACACACATTTGAATCCAAAAGTACTCTATAGTAGTTAAGTGCCCTTCAAGAAGCTTATAAGAATGAATGGATTAACAATGAAATCTCAATAAGACCCAAATCATAGTACCAAATTAAAATAATCAACCTGACATACACCTTCATTCAATAATCATGCTCTTAGACAATTCAATCT
Organism: Cunninghamia lanceolata; assembly: GCA_027924645.1. NCBI lineage: Eukaryota > Viridiplantae > Streptophyta > Pinopsida > Cupressales > Cupressaceae > Cunninghamia > Cunninghamia lanceolata. The sequence continues at coordinate 2,942,450 of BSBN01001054.1, forward strand.
TACAAATACTTAAGTGTCAATCTTAATCACAAACTCAATTAGAAGCTTAGTATTGAAAAAGATGGAAGGCCTGCTATAGTTTGGAAAACTATTGTAGTTTGATGCTAAACTTGGGAAATTGGATTAAAAGAAATCACCATTTTCTAGCCTCATTATCCCTATCATCTAATATAGTTGAAAAGCTTGGGATAGAAGCATATATCAATATGAAATTTAATTAAATTCAAGAATAATTTGTTGTCTATAGTTAAAGATCAAGAGAAATACAACTTGATCCTCCTCATATATGAGGCCCACTTACTTTGCGACCCCTATTACACTCATTGTACCCTTTATACAATCTATACTATTTTAATTTGCATGATGCTAGTTGTTGATTTGATTTGTATAAATGAATGTTTTACCATGCATACAAATTAATTGTTGATAGGTAATTCATTGTGAGTTGATATGCAATTAATTGATTGAATAAAATGGTTTTGATTAGATGTTAGTTCTAACCCTGATTTGGATGTTGATTATTAGTTTTTAAATTCAATGATGTCTATAATGTTGATTTTAAGTAAATTATGAATAGTAAGTGTGATTTTGAATTAAATAATGAATAGTGGGTTTGATGTGATTTTAACATTATTAAGATAATGGAGTTGTGTTGGGTCATGATAATGAGAGTAGTTATCAATAAGGTGTTCTTGTATGTGTTGAGATTGATATGTGGTAGTTATAAGTTATACATTTGCATGTGGGTGGGTGGATATTTGAACATGTTATTGTAGTACTTTAGCTATGATTACCATGATAGATTTAATGTGTGAGTTGAGTGTGTGGGGAACTATAAGTTGACAAATGAGGCATAAGAAAATTACCAGGAACCATTTACCATCTCAATCCACTCCTTGGGGCAATAGGAACTTGACCATGTTTGAATATGTGATACTAACTAGTCCTAGTTATTAGTGGCTAAGACTCTTACTCCTAACCTTGTTTACTTTTGTGAGTGTTTATTTAAGAATTGTATGGTTGGTAGAAATTTATTTTCAGTATTTTCCATGTATTTATTTTCATCCTTCAATGGAAATTTTGCATTTGTGATTTATGGGGGCTTTAAAAGGTGTAAAGATGTCTTTTCTTATTAATTTATAATGCTTTTAACCCTTCTTTGTGATTACATAGTGGTGGGGCACTTTTGGAAATGATTTGAAGTGTCTTGAAAGGTATATGTACCTTTGGGAACCTTGGGACAAGCATGAGTTAATGAGTGTGGGTGACTTCAATGCAAGCACCCAAGTCAACCCTTGCATTCCAACTTGGAAGTAAAGGTGGAGTGCACTTGAGAAGGTGAATCCACATGGGTTCATGTGGGTTGAGTATAGAGTCTTTATTATTTTGTAAGAGAACCTTTTAATGATTGTAATATGTTGAGATTTTAGAATTTTGGGGATGTCATGTGGCTCCATCCCACCGGTTGGGAAGGAGTGTCATGGCACTTCTTTGTATACCCTTCCCCGTGGCTTTGGAAGGGGTTATTTTGCTTCCATTTTATATTTTTGGACTTGGAATTTGGGAGATCTCTTTTGTGCTTGGATTTTCGTGAAGGCCTTCATAGGGAAGAAGGTACTCCCAGCACCATGTTTAGGAAAGTTTAAACTAGAGGTAGGCTCATTTGCTTCAATCTCATGCCTTCTGTTTGTCTTCTTAAGCATGAAAAATAAAAGAAATGGTTTAATGTTCTTGTATGTAGATGAAATTCTTGTGTGATTGTGAGTTGTAGGATGTATTGTAGTCTCTTTTGTAGTATATGCATCCTTTTGTTGATTCCTTCCTCAAGGACAGCATAGCTTTACATGTTTTAAGAGAAGTAGGATTGGATTAAGGGAATTAATGGTGTGAGAATGGAGAAGGTTGTATAGGAAACCTTCATCTATTCTTCATTTCTTGTTATTTTCTTGTTGAGAAATATGTGTATTTGCATTATAATATCGAGGAATAAGTCTAGGAAATATTCTTGTATGGAAAGAGGAATATATGAGATATGTGATTTTAGGGTTTGGATAAGTAATCATTGAGAGATAAGTGTGTTGTGATTTGGGGTGGTTATGGAAGAAATTTCATATGACTATTGTTATTTGATCTCCTCGAGAGTGGGGATTTCCATTAATCATTTTATCTTATCCTTGGATATTGATCTATCTATGGCCTTATCTTTCTAAACAATAGAGGTAACTTCTCCCTCCTCTCCTTGTGAAGAACAATAAGATGGTTCATATTGATTACTTTCTACTAACTTCTATTGTGTTTTGTGTCAACCTTGAACATGGTTTTGGTATGTGTTTTTGCAATCTGTTTATTGGCAATCATGGAGGCTAGGGGTCAATAGTTGAGGCTATTGTATGGTCAAAAGGTAGCTAACTCTTGTTGGTCAAATCTTTCTTGAAGCATGGAGTTCTTTTTATTTTTGCATCTATTGAAGATTATAAGTGGTAATGGAAAATAGAAGGCTTTCATGTTGTCACATTTGTATTCTATTGTGGAGGAATATAAGCTTGTAATATGTATTTTATCATGCCCATGTTAAGGAAGATAGTTGTGATTGCTTATAGTATCTTGTTGCATATGGAACTAACAAGATTGAGAAAAAAATACATAGACATGAAATGTCTTCTAGGGGAAAAGACCCAATAAGTGAGATAGTTCCAATGGTTGAGATAATATATGTGGATTTAAGGCCCAATATTTTTTGAAGTTTAGTACCAATAGTTGTGACTTTAAGGTTGTTAGTGTTACTATAAGTACTAATAATTGAATGAAATGTACCCTTTAGATTTAAAAAGCAACCAATCATGTGATGCCACATCATCGCACCAACAAAGGAGGTCTTAATGCACACCTATTGGTCCACCCTTTTTTTGGGGAACTATTTGACACCTCAACAAAAAGCATGTTGATGTGGCATCATATTTGATGATGTGGCCCTAAAACCTTAGTTATAAGCAGGGGTGTTTCCAAGTAAGCTACTGTAAAAATTTTGGAGTGATTCAAAATTGCCACCTATGATTTTGAGAGGCATGAAGTTAGGGTGCACCACTATTGGGTCCTCTCCCCTAGTATTAAAGAAACTTATAGCATGCTTCATTTTGAGTTTTCAACATGCTTTTGCAAGTCTTTTTTTCTATAGTTAAAATTGATTTTATTACAATGAAATGAAATTTTAATTTGAATCTAGTTGAAAAGGAGTACATGCAAAATCTAAGTCATAATATATTTAAATATGAATCTTGTTCAATGTGAAATTCTAAAATTTATTCAAGGCCTAAATCTAAATACTATTTAACATATATAAAATTGGGTTTTATTTTATATCAAAATTATAAGTTTGTTGCATTGTATATGTGTATAATAATTTATACCCGTGTGTGTGCTTGTGTGTGTGTAGAAAATTGTTTGAAAAAAAGAATATATAGAACAAAAAAGCATATACAGTGGTTTGAAAAACAGGGCAAACCCCTATGGAGGATGTGGCCCTACCTATGTAACATTGATGCCATTCCTCTTTCTCTTGTGTTGAACTCTCTATGTGCTCACTTGCAATCAATCACATCAAAATGAATATTATGTAAGATTTAAGGCTTATTTATAATATTAAATTTTAAGTTATAATATGATACATAATATATTATCTTCCATGTTCAAAAAATGGTTAGAAAGTTGATAGAACTAAAGTGGGTTGGAACCCCCGCCCCAACTAAAGGGTTTTTCAAGCTTAATTTTGTTAGGGATTTAAGAAGCAATCCAAGGTTGGATGGGGCTATTGTGGTGCTATGAGATGATATAATGACCCAACCTCTAGTCATTAATTTTACCACAAACTTTCTCAAACATACACTAATTTTTTATTCAATTAAGAAATCAACATCACATATATTGAATATTGAGTTGTTCCACAAAAAAGTAATTACATTTCTAAAATTCATCATTTAGATACTCAATCAATAAGAGTATAGAGGCATACGCAAAAAGTAAAACTTGTTGATCCATAGCATTGTGACAAGTGTGCATACATGCACACAAGGTATATAATAATTGTAGACACCTAAAAGCATCCACTCACCATCTCATCACTATTCATACATAATCAAGACATCACTTAAACTTTTCCTTTATAATTAATTGAATAAATTCCTATTTATTCAACTAAGTATCCATTTTTCATCTCAATATTATAATTAATAAAATCACTATTCATCCATACCTCATCCTATCATAAATCATTAATTAATCATTTATCATCATTCTTCTGTAGTCCACCCTAGATAAATAAATCCAAATGTTTATTTATTTAAGCTTCTCATTCCTCATCCAAAAATTAAATAAATATTCATATTTATTTAATTCTTATTTTGTCCACTTTTCATTAAGTTGGTTAAATCCAATTAATCAACTTAATCACTCATTTGCACATTCCTAACCTTCATTAAATCCATTCGAACTCCTCGTATTCCTCAAATGTACAAAGACATGGATCCTTGTACAAATTACATGGGTCCTCTTACAAAGGTATGGGCAAGTACCTTGCACATCCCTCTGAAAGGTCCTTTTGGTTCTTTTTGGATCCTCACCATCCCCTTCTTCAAAGATCATCCTCCACTATTGACCTCTTCTTAATCCAAGGACTCCACTTGTGCACCAACCAAATCATGTCACTTGGAGGCCTCTCATCAACCCAGTCCTCTCAACCAATGTGAGCTATTGATCTTCCAAATCAATCTCAACCCTCCAATCCTCCATCGAAAAATCTATAAATTGGCACCAACCCAAGCCATTTTCATAAGATCTTGGAATGCAAAGCTATGTTGCTATTTCAAGGAGTAATCACACATCAAAAATCAAGGAGCACATCCAAAGATCAAGGTTTGCATATGTTGTTAATTAGTTAACTTCATTTTTTATGCATTCCTTTTAGCTCTATGAAGGTTACATTTGATTATGAATAGAATATTTTAATGCACTTTAGCTTTTTTTTATGTTCATTTTCATATGTAATACAATAATTATCAAATCGATATATTGTTCTATAACATTCTTATATATTGTTTAATTGGGATGAAATAATAGTAACATATATTATATGTTGACTCGAGATGTTATCAAAATATCACAATTTCCCCATCATAAATATTAATAATTTATAAGGTCGATATATTCAATCTAACTATCATGGGTAAGCTCCAAAGATTCTTTGTAGGAATCTCTCTAACTATGATGGTTTAGGACCACAAGAATCCTTGTAGGATCCCCTCCTACTGCCATGGGTTAGGCTCACAAGCATCCTTGAATGATCTCCTTTGACTGCCTAGGTCATGTCCATACTCATACTCACTATGGGTCAAGTCCACATGCTTTGGCTAGAGACTTTGTAAAATTAACACACTCCCTCCTAAGTGGCCTGCTAAAAACAACTAAGTTAATAGATCATATTCAATTTTACATATTTCAACCAGTATGTGTGTCAAATTTAGTGGATACTAAACTTATCCCTTTTTTTTTTATTCACAAGAGATTAATCTATATAAAGCAATCATGATTCATAATTATAGTAATTTTATTTTAGAAGGAAATTTATACTTCATGTAAAAACCTTCTCATGTAACCTCTATCATTAATGCTCAATTATATTATTAAAGTATGAATGATATTTCATAGTACAATATAAAATATACTAGGTCTTATCTAATCATGACAATAATTAATATTAAATATCTCATTCAAACATTTCAATCATAATTCATTTTTAATTCCAAACATGTTTCATTGTATATTCAAGGGGATTCGAAACTGGTTATTGATGTTGTTAATAATGTGGCGGCTTGTGGTTGGAAACTGAAAGATATCATAGTGGACATTTAAATCCTTCTACAGTGGATTCATAGAGTGGATATATCTCATATCTATAGAGAGGGCAATGGAGTCATAGATGCTCTTGCTGATCTTGGACAACAATTCTCAAATTGGTGTTGTTGGCGCCAAGTTAACAACATCCATTTAAACATAAGGGACTTAATTCAAAAAGAGATGACATGTTAATGAGGAGTCATTTTTCTTGGAAAAATAGTTTATTCCGTCAGCTTTGTTGGGCGTTGACGTGTATCTTGAAGTACGAGTTCTTTTGTACTTCGTGGCTTAACATCATTTCTGCTTTATTACTCCCTTGTGAAGGCGAGTTGCTTATCTACTAATTATAGCGAATGCCAAAAAATCATGTCCAAGCATGGGAAGCGTAGGTGTTAGGTGACTCTCATTAATATTAATGTGCGCAGATGCTTTATTATCATAATCCTCTGTCAAACGGTTAATTTTACCTTCTCTGTGAATTTCTGGTTTTGGGGATTCTGTGCTTTTGTCTAGAAGGCTGCGATGGGGGGAGATAGGATTTGTATCGAGCCAGTTTCCTGTTGTGAGTTTAAAGATAATGCTGTGGTTTGGCACTACTATAAGGAAGGTGGTATCAGTCCTTATTTGGAACGCCTTAATGGCTATGATGAAAATCTGTTTGAGCAATTCGCTAAATCATGGCAAAACTGTAGAGTCACAGTGGGGAGAATTGGGTTTGAGGTTTCTGAGAAAGTTATTGCTATGGCATCTGGCATGTCAACTATGGGGAACAAGCTATAAAGGAAAGCTAAAGTGGTGGACCATTCTAACCAGAAGTTATTCCTGGGGGAAGGCAAAGAACTTGTTCCTTACCAGGGAGGATTCGAAAGGGCCAAATTGCTGGAACCATGGGATGAAATGTGTTTTCTACTAATGAAATATTTCACTCTAGAGGGGTGCTTTACCAGGTTTTACAATTATCATCTCCCTCTTCTAAATCATTTTAGGCGTAATGCTCATATTAGTTTCCTATTTTATTTACTGTCTTCCCTTGAGCATTCAGTTTTTAGGGTTAAAGCTAAACTAGCTAAAAAACTATCCAAGAAACCCATTCCCCTGCACCAGGGGCTCATCCTTTGCTTATATAATTTTCACCTTGCACTGGAGCCACCTAAGCCTATCCAGACTCACAGCGGGGAAATGTCTGCCAACCTTGATGATACTATTGTTTCTGAAGAGCCTTGCCCTTCCCCTATTTCTCCTAAGTCTAAAGGGGTTTCTTTTTCTAATGAAGAGATTCCTATGGTGACTGCTACCCACACTCCACTCTCCAAAAGTAGTGTGAAGAGTAGGAAGAGAAAAATAAGGGGGTGGAAGAGGAAACTGTGGGGTTTGTTGTGGGGACCCCTTAAAATCTGTGCAGTACCCCTGAGGGACCGAGAAGTAAATCTAATTTGGCTGCTAAGGATTCAAAGGAGGGCTTTTCCTCTGGGGTTAGGAGGTCGGGGAGGATTGCTAGAAAACCTGCACCTAAAGCTAAACTTATTGATTATTCAGAAAGTGCATCTGAAGAGTCCACTTAGGAAGATGAGACCAAGGTTCTGGAAGTTCAGGAGATTTCTGAAGATGCTAAAGGTAAGAATGATAACAAACCGACGGAGGCTTCTGGTGGTGCTATTGGTGATTCTATGGTTAATGCTGACGAAGGGGGAAAGATGTTTGTGGAGGAAGCTACTGATGAAATGGAGGAAGAAGTTGGTTACAAGAATGGCATTGCTGTCCTAAGGAGCCATGTTGAGAAGCTAAAGCAGTCTTTTTCCATCATGCTCAAGTGCATTGTTTTATCTAATCTCTCTGTGTTGCAGGATCTAGGGGCTACTGCTACTGTTGACAAGGATGAGAATTTCAAAAATTTGGATGAATTTATTGAATCCATGGCTAAAAGATGGGAGAATCTTTCTCCTTAGTTGTAGTTTCTTTTATACTGTTGATACTATGTTCTTCATAAATAGTCTGTCTTTTGGCCGGTTGATGTATATGTTGTCTATGCTGACTAAGCAGGTTATGTTGTGACTGTTACGAGGCTCTTTTGTTCTGTTGCCTCTAGGGTTTCTTTTTGCTGCTCTGTAAGGGTTCGGCCCCTTGTTTTAGCCGCCTTATATAATCAAAAACTCCCAAATCCAACTTATAATGCAACAATACTATTTTACTCAACCACTAATTACATTACTTAATTTATTCTTTAAGACATGTAAGCCATTCATTATGTACAATTAAATTAATGAAATGTAACCCCAACAATAGAGACGTTGATTGAAATAACCTAGGAATGGGCATTCTTTACGAAAGAGAGCATTATTGTGAACGCCTAGAAGGATAGGGGTAAATTTTTGCACAACAATTAACAACACTTTACCCACACTACACAACATGTTACCACACTCTACAAACACATAACAACATATGGTTGCTACCGATATAGAGGTAGGGGGCATATACAAAAAAACATAAGGAACTTCTCAGGCAAAGCATGAGATTAGTAGGCAATAATGTTCACACTACATATTATGTACAATTAAATTAATGAAATATAACACTTATGTTCTAGAAAACTCTGGTCCACTTAGCAAATTTAAATTTAATCCAATTGATAGAAGCTAGCTTATATATATATAATATTCCTAAACATATGTAAGTATTCATTATGTACAATTAAATTAATGAAATATAACCCTACTATTCTATAAATTATCTTTGATCTACTTAGCAAGTATCTTAAATTCAATCTGAATGATATAAGCTAACTTATATATGATAGCTTATTCCCTTATTAACTAGCAAATATGCAATATTACTTGACCTTAAGTTATGTTTCTCAGGGTTTGAGAATCAATCATGGATTGTTCACATTATTATATATTTTTAATGTAGTCCAACTAGTATTACATCTTATTTTGCTCTTGGTCTAACATTTTATTCATCCAATCTTAACACATAATTTTCTCTAATAGGGTGATGATGAAACTAATTTATAATATGAGTACAAGCATTCAATGACAAGGGTTGATTGGTATGACTCCTTTTAGAATCCATTCTTCCAATGGCTTGCCTATATATCCATCTCCACTAAATTAAGATTGGTTTAGTTCTTTAAAGGATTGTTTCTAATTGAACAATCTATCCAATTGACTTGTTTCTTGTTTCTATGTCTCAATATTTCATAATCTAATTCTAGGTATTGATTAAGTGGTTAAATGCTAAGTTGTTCTCATTATCTATGATCATGATTTTTTTAAATAATGGTTTTATCTATTATTGAATACTTTGTTTGTTTCTCTAAGGTTTTATAACCAATCAACTTCTCCCTACAAATTAATCTTGTGTATCCTTGTAGAAATATGTGTGAGGCATAACATTGTCACATATGCATCCCCTCATAGGGTTTGAGAATAACACAAATCAACCAAACAACATTACATAAGTATGAAGATTGGTGTACTTCTTAGATTTGTTGTGCAACCACTTATAAGTTCATATTCAAACTCTAGTATCAAGGTGATACTATGTTTTTTGTTAGTATTTTCATCTCACATCAAAGGGCTATTTTAATTAGACTCATTATACAAATTACACATGGCATAAGTGCCACCTCAAGTGGGAGGCCCTTTTCAATGAGAGCAAATTAAAATATACAAATTAAATAAATAGATATAGCATCAGGATATGCAAGGTGTATAACAACTAATCCCAACAAATTTAACCCATGCCCATTTAGTGTTTGGTATGCTTCAATAGTTTATTTATGAATATAGTGTAGTTTGAAACATTCAACTTACAATGATTGTGTGTGTGTGTGTAAACTACATCCTAGTATTATTTATTTATATTTTTAAATGATTATTTTTAGTACCATTTAAATTATATTACTATTATATATAATAAATACGCATTGTATTTATAATATGTAAATATTTAATAATTAGTATTTATTACCATATAATAAAAAATGAATTGAACTTTATATTGAAATCAAAATAGTTTGGCTATAAGGGTTGTGACCCTTAACAATTTGTGGCCTTGTATACATGGGTGAACCCTATTTATAGGGTCATCCTTGAATGTAGGGCTTCCTAGGCCTCAAAATCATTTTATAAAAAATGATTTTTATTTTCCTCTATATATTAAAATTCACCAATTTTAAATGGAAACCATGATATCATAAATTGGGTATCGCATTTACAACTAAAGCTTTGTAATTGCAAAATAAAGCTTTGAGATTATACTCTAATAAGTAATAACATCAAAATTAAACTTTCGAGGAAGTGATTTTTCAACATATACATACTTGTGTGCCATCTCCTTTGTATTTTCCCTCTCTCTTAATCTACTCTTTTTCTTCCATATCTTCAACTTCTTTCTCCTCCTCCTTCCTTCCTCTATTATGCTCTCTCCTTCTATCTTTCTAAAGACTTGAAGATATATTTATATCTAAGCATTCCTACCTTGAATCTCCCTAACAACCATTACTATTAGTGTTATTCCTTATTAACCCAACTTAGATTTTTCTTCGATAATGATAGGATATGATTTTATTTCAACATTAGTATTCACATGCCAATGTCTCTTAATGATAACTTTCTATTTATGACCCTGTCAAATACTTCTTTTTGTTCAGTAAGTGTGAGGATATTTAGGCTAGCCCACTCTAGCAGAGGTCACAAGGGGACCTCCTCCCCATCCACATATTCAACTTAGAGCTTAGAAGCCACTTATTCAACTCAATTCAACTTAAGAGCCACAATGGAAGTCCAAGAGCCACAACTTGGAGTTCCAACTATAGATGTTACTTGGGGGATTCAAACTTGGATCTCCATCTTGAGAACCATATGGCCTTGTCATTTAAGCACAACCCCTTTCACAACCCTGTCAAATCCTTCACAGACATTTAAGTGTTTTATTTAATTAGAGCAACATGAGTATAAACTATGCATTTATAAGTATAAATATCAACATGTGAGTATTTGTGGTCGTACATAAATACATTTTGATTTATATAAATGATCACACACTTACACTCTTGTGCATGCAATGTAAAACTCATGATTAGATCACACCCTTTTTTAACTAAACCACAAATATAAGTATCATAGGTGTTATAAGTTGCGTAGCCAAATAATTAAAATTATTTTATATAACACAAATTTAAGAATCAAATACATCACTTTAACTAAACATATATTAATCTTAGTTAAATAACATCACATCTAATAATTATTTATTGTCTAAATTTATTTGGCTAATTGTTAACATGAACATGAGAGGCATAACATCCTTCCCTCTAATTTTAACACCATTATGATGTGAATTGACAATATTTTATCAGTCAAATGAGAGTTAGAACCCTCTCCCCTTTCATATATATCAAAAAATAGTAAATATAACATGAAAATTAGGCCCTTGTGAACAAGGAGCTCTTAGATCAGGATGTTTGACTACAAAATTGGCTAAAGTTGCAAGCCATTGTTGTGATAATAAATTATAGACTATATTAGTAGTATCAATATCTACACCACACTATTATACGCACCCAAAATTGCATTGGTTAGTATTACATGTCCGATGATGATTTGGCAGTCCAACGCACAACTCACGTGGCATGCTTATTTCTCTTCACAACCTTTTATTGTAAAGTACTTAAATTTCTCATACATTCATATCCGAAGTAAATCTAATTTAACTGCAAGTAAAGTAAAACAAATACCTCTATATCATCAAGTAAAGGAGATAAATTCAACATTTATTATCTATGAAGATTCCACTCATAAGTTTGATATACAATCATGGTACAAATCATCTTTCTGAAGTACAATTATAGAGCTTTCTGAAATAACTATATACAAGTTTCAATAATGGCTTTACGCCTTACATATCATTTTGATTTCAATGAAGATGCACATCTGTTGACAAGAACAAGTAAAATCCATCACATTCAGTCCTCAACTGCCATCGACCATCTGGCCATCTGCTGCGTCGAAGGACAAGAACATGGTTCAGGTACTTTTCTGCCCAACCATGAAGCTTGTGCTTCCTCGGTATTCCTCAAACTAAGGAATGCATGACCCTGCTCAAAGGGCCTAGCAACATGTAAACAAGTGCATGGTGGAATTTGGTGCATGCCTATTAAACTACATGCATCTTAACTAGAATGCAACATCTCATTAATAGGACAGGGCAGGGAAACATAATGCATAACTAGGCAAATAAACCATCTATTTCACTGGTACACACGTCTTTTTCAATGTCAAATTACTTTGGCTAAAGTATTAACCATTTTAACAGTGTGTAGGTTTTGAAAAGAAAACCTACTTACCTGTTTCCCCATGTTTGACACCCGTCCTAGTAGGCAATCTTTCCAAAAAGCATAACATACAAAAAAACTCAACTAGCCATTTCACAAACAATGCATAATTTTTACAAAATTAAAGAAGATATCAACTACTTTCATGCAAGAAACAATACAAGTAGTGATATTTCATTCAAGTGAATTCAAAAGTTGTTTACTTTCATTTGAAGCTAGTTTTCTTTTTGAGCATCACAATGTGTTTTATGTAAATACATCCGTTTATTGAAGAATTCATTGCGTATCTACTTGTTTAGGATAATACATAGTTGTCGAGAAAAGAATTAATAAATTTATATGACATAGAGCATTTAATTGTATGTTATCAAAGGGTGTAAATGCATTCCAATATAATACATTTTAGAAGGGCTCTTACTAAGCTTGTGTGGTTTTCTCATCAGATTTTCATTATAGGAATCACAATTCTCTTAAGGATATGATTATTAAGTCTAAAGAAAAATATATGAATTGCATGATAAATACTTCTTTGTGTAAAAGAGGAAATTGAAATATATATATATGAAACCAGTAAACAACCCTACTATATCATACAATGGGAGCAGGAGTATAACCTAACAATAAGATGCCGACAAAAAGAAATTTCAGATTAAATAAAATATTATGAGGTCAACTCAAATGGTGATTGAAAGGCAATTTTACAGGTTGACCTCACATTATTTGAGGCTAAAAACACCTTCTAAGAGATTGTTAGCTTATGGAAGACTAAAAAAATAATTTAGGTGTTTAGAGTTTAAAAAGAAAAACTACATGTTCATGTGGCTACAAAATGACTTGGTCTAAAAGGCATACCAAGCCGAATGCTAGCTAAAAGTGGACCATGAACTAGCAGAGGGTATGTAGAAAAGAGAGAGAGGTCTGAGACAACAAAAAATACCTTAGTCGTTCAAAGTGAGACTTAGACAAAAGAAAATTAAGGTGAGTTGACTAGTTCACAAGGCACCAACAACCGCTCTACTCCCAGACTACCACCCAACATTGCTAGATTTAAAGGAAATGATGAAAACCATAATTAGGCCATTTAAAAAAAATAGGCCAATTCAACTAGAAACTACAGATAGATTCAACTGAGATATTAAAAAATGGATCTTAAGTTCTTTAAAGGTTGTTCAGTGGGTATGAGGTCGATTCCAAGATAAAGACAAAGATTGATTTAATGGTACATAGATAGAGATCGTTGGAAAAGCCAACCAGGTTTAATATTGAACGCAAAAGAAAAATAATAGCCGTTAGAGACACTCAGACCAAAGAATAGGTCTAGATCGATGTATCTGAACCAAAGGAGGGTCAAATTTTAGGTAGATATGCAGAGATCAAACTTAGAAGCACGTGCAAGGAGGTCGATCTGCAAGCATAGGCTGCAATGGCAATTGGAATAATAGATCAATTATCACGGAGGTTGATTTGAAGTAACTCAGACTTCATAAAGTTTCGAAGCCAAAAAAGTGTAATCTATGGAAGGCTAAGAAGGAAAATCACAATTTTTAAGAGGAAAAGAGAGGATCAATCGATCCCTTGGAAGTCTGATTTGGCCAAGAAGGGGTAGTTTAGAGTTGCAGGAATAGAAAAAGTCAAAATCGTCATCACGGTGGATGTTTTGAAAGGAAAAGATAACAAGAGACCTTCCAGAAACAAAGAAGATGTATGAAGCAAAAAGCACATTCACATAATTTAAAAAATGTTCTACGAAGGGTGCTAAAGTCCTAGCGAAGATGTTAAAACATTACTAAGGCTGGTTGACGATATGACTGGCCAATTTAATCTGTAGGCCATAGAAAGATAAAGAAAAAAAATGTGAATATGAGAAGAATTAAATAGAGACAGATTAGTCTAAGAATCATTTTACATTTGAGCAAATGACACAGACTTTAGAAATAATACCTAGTTTCTGATGTTGTTCTGCGGTTCCCTTTGCCTAAGAAGCTCCTTCTTACACCCTCTGGTCTTCTCTTTCTTCCCCGTTATTTCTCTGTGTATTTTTTTTGGCTATTCCTTTTTGTTTTTATTATTTTCCCCAACCCTATTTTCTACAATCGTGTGCCTTCATGTAGAGCCTTGTTGTTATTCATTATAATCACTTCGTATGCATGTGTTGCATGCTCGATTTTTGCCGTAATTGTCTCTATTTTATATATAATTAGATTTTTATTTTTTTCCAATATACTTATTTTATTTTTGACAACAATAGTTTATTTATATATGGATGATTTCTCCAATTTATTTAATTTAAACTTATATTTTATTATAAGCCATTAATATATTTTCATAATAAAAATAGGTGTTTTATATTTTCCTTTGAAATATTAATTTTAATACTATATGTCTAACTTATTTATTTTGACAAAACAAGCATCATAGTCAAGCATGGAGAATTTTCAAGATAGCAACATTATCAAACAAGAGAAATAGGCAAACATTCATTCACACAATAATGTAAATCAAACAAGAGAAATAGGCAAACATTCATTCACACAATAATGTAAATCTACATGAGTGTGTGTGTGTGTGTGTGTGTGACACCAGATAAAACCCATCGATTGTTGCCAAGCGGCTAGGTCCCCTCTCCCTGAGTCATTTTCTTGCCTTCAACAACCTACGGTCAAACCCACTCACTTTCCACTATCAATAGGTTAGTTCTGAAAAATATATTTGAAGTGACATAATCATAAGCCAAATAATATATCCCTATCAAATATCATCACTTAGTGTCCAATAGTCCTATGCATCAATGTAATGAAATCAAACACAAGGTCTGAGACGTGACATCCTTCCCCTCTTGGAAGAGACATCGTCTCGATGTCTTATTACATCCATAAAAACAATAAAGTATCAAACTAATACTACTTAATACATCAAATGTATCATCATCAAAGTATCAAAGTATCTCTAATGTGCAAGAAATAAAAGCATCTATGCTATTTCCCCAAATACAAGAAAGATCTATCAATCTTTGTCGCATCCTCCCAAGTGGCATTGTCCACTAAATACTGGTCCCACTGGACCTTATACTGTATTATGTCTCTATTACGCAACTTAACGTTGCGCTTCTCCAAGACTCGAATGGGCTCCACTAGCACCACTCATGGATCCTGCACTTGTAGAGCACACCAATCAAGAATATGCAAAACATTAGAATGATAAGGTTTGAGTAACGACACATGAAAAATATTATGGATCTTGGTGAGAGCTGGTGGTAGAGCAAGTCTATATGCAACTAGATTGATCACTTCAAGAACATCGTCCTACAAATCTGGGAGTGAGTTTGGATGCCTTGCCAAACAAAATCAAACTCTTGTGTGGTTTGACCTTAAGAAACACTTTGTCACCCACTGAGAATTGCCTGAAAGTCATGTTTCTATCTACATAATTTTTCTGTCTATCAGAGGCTTGCTTCAAATTTTCTTAATTTGCCTCATTTGATCTTCCATTTCTTTTAACATATTAGGTCCAGCCACTATCTTGTCTTCAATCCTGTCCCAACTAATGGGTGTCTGACACTTGCACCCATAAAAAGCCTCAAATGGTGCCATCCCTAAAGATGCATAGTATGAATTATTATATGCGAACTCTACCAATGGTAGATATTCCTCCCATTTATACTGTTGATCCATACAATACATCCTCAGAAGATCCTCCACTACCTGGTTGACTCTCTTTGTCTGACCATTTGTTTGAGGATGATAATTTGTGCTAAAGTTCAACTTAGTCCCTGAAGCAGCATTAAGTGTGGTCCAAAACCTAGAGGCCATGTGAGTGCCATGATCTAAGATGATCGTCTCGGGCACTCCATGTAATCAAAAGATCTCTTGAACAAACTTCATCGCTAAGGTCAACAACCCATCTAAGAGGTTTTTGGGAATGAAATGAGCCACTTTTGTCAGTTTGTCCACCACTACTAAGATGACATCATGCTAGTTCTTTGACATGGGCAATCCCTAAATAAAGTCCATGCTAATTACCTGCCACTTATACTCTAGAACACTATGTGGATAAAGAAGTCATGCAGGATGGACATGTTCAGCCTTGACGTGTTGACACTCTAAACATCGAGCAACAAACTCAATTATGTCCTTCTTAAGCTTAGGCCAAAAGTATAATGGTCTCAATCCCTCCATCGTCTTGGTCACTCCAGGGTGTCCAGAATATGGCACACTCTGGACTTCCTCGAGAACTAATTTCCTCAATTCACCTAAATCTAGGATATACATCCTCCCTTGGTATCTCAAAATCCCATCTAACTCTATCACATACCCATCAAATCGATGATCTGAGGGGTTTGCTTCTAATGCTTGTTTAACCCGATCATAATGCTCATCCTCTTACAAGTTTTGGATTACCTACTATGTTAGATTGGATCTAGTAGTCACCATGGCAGCCAGATCTTGTCTCCTACTAAGAGTATCTGCTACCCTGTTCTCTTTTCCCTTTATATACTCAATTCCAAAGTCATACTCGCTAAGGAATTCTAACCACCTCCTCTATCGTGCATTGAGATTAGGCTGGGTGAAGATATACTTGAGTCCCAAATGATTTGACTTTAGCTCAAATGGCTTATCCAAGAGGTAGTTCCTCCACATCTGGAGTGCATGAATAGTGGTGGCCAATTCGAGATTGTGAGGTGCATAATTTAATTCATGTTGCTTTAGTTTTCTAGATTCATATGCCACCACTTTCCTGTTCTACATCAACACTCCTCCTACACCTTCACCAAAAGCATCTGTTATCACTATGAAATGACCATTTGGATCATGTATGGTTAGAATAGGTGTTGTCATGAGTTTCTCCTTTAAGAACTGGAAAGCTTGCTCACATCTGTCAGTCCAATCAAACTTCTTACCTTTATTTTGTAATGAGGTTATGGGTGCTGCAATTGTCGAGAATCCTTCTACAAATTTCTTGCAATATCCTGCTAGCCCCATAAAACTTCTAACCTCAATTATAGTTTGTGGTGTGGGCCATTCCATTATTGCTTTGATCTTTTCAGGATCTACTGCTATCCCATCTACTAAAATTACGTGGCCAAGATAGTGCACTTTACTCCAGTAGAATGTGCACTTAGATAACTTGCCAAAAAGTTTTCTCTCTCTCAAACATTGCAAGACTATCCTCAAGTGTCTTTCATGCTCCTCTACTGACTTAGAATAAATTAGAATGTCATCTAAGAAGACCAACACAAATTCGTCTAGACAATCCCTGAAAATATTATTCATTAAGTTCATACAAGCTACTGGTGCATTAGTTAACCTGAATGGTACTACTATGAACTCGTAGTGACCATATCATGTTTTGAATGTTGTTTTAGAGATATCCTCATCCTTAATCTGTAACTGATGGTAACTAGATCTAAGGTCTATTTTGGAGGATACATTTGCACCTTTCATCTGGTCGAACAAATCATCTATCCTTGGAAGTGGATATTTGTTCTTTATAGTTGCCTTGTTGAGCATCCTGTAGTCAATGCACAACCACAACGTTCCATCCTTCTTATTTACGAAGATGACTGGTGCACACCAAGGTGACACACTAGGTTTGATAAACCCCAGTTTCAATAATTCTTCTAACTGTGCCTTAAGCTCATATAGTTCTATCGTTGTCATTCTATAGGGTGCTTTAGACTGTGGTTCTGTTCTTGGCACTAGATCTATAGAGGAATAAAATTCCCTTTTAGGCGATAGTTCTGTCAATTCATTAGGGAATACATCTTTGAACTCTCTAAGGATAGGATACCTATCAAAAGATGGTTCTTGGTTATCTAGATCTCTTATTTTGACTACATAGATTGAACAACCCTTTCTTTAGACTTTTTCAATTGCATGACTGATATTTGTCTTAACTTAAGGGGTGTTCTAGATCCATGAATCTCTACCTGATTCCTAAAGTCATCAAGGCATTTCACTACCTTCTCTTCACAATCTACTAAGGACTTATGTTCATATAGCCAATTGATTCTGAGAATCACATCATACAATCCTAGAGGTGCAACATAGAGATTGACTTGCGTTTAGAAAGTAAGAAGATCTAATTCACTGCATACTAGACATGAATCTACTCTTTTCTCTGCATTGTTACCATACTGCACCATCCAAGAATTTTCCATGTGTCCTGGTTTTACAGATAACTTAGCTACAATCTTATGATCAACAAAACATTCCATAGCTCTTGTATCAATTAAAATAGAAACTAGAAGGCCAAAGAGCTTACTGGACATCTGAATGGGTGTAGCTTGGAAATTCGCTTGACAATGATCTACAGCCGCATGAATTGGTGGTGAGGAGCTCCTTATTGATTCCCATCTCTCTAATTCGTTGTTCAATGAGGACACACACTAGCATAGTGCGCTCCTCCACAATTATAGCATCCATCTCGGGGTCCTCTGTGTCTAGCTGGCATGTCCCTCATGTTATTGTTACCATTGTTGCCAAAGTTACCTCTTTTATTGTTTCCACCTTGGTTCTCATTGTTCTTTTCTTGATAATTATTACCTCTTTTAATATTCCTTATCTGTTGCTTGTCGTTTCCTTGGTTGTTATTATTACCCTAATTGTGACTGTCATTCTGAAACCTTTTATTTCCATTCTTCACATCTCAACTCATGGTAATTAGCAATCTGGTGCAATTTATGGTCTTGTTTAGTGGCTTTTTCAAACACTTCATCCATGGTCAACAGATTATGAATATCCACCTCTGACCCAATCTGTGGCCTTAACCCCAAGATAAACTTACAGATCTTGAACCTTTCGTTAAGCTGATATTGTGGAACATACTTCAACAGGTGAGAGAATCTCTCCCAATATTGAGTCACTATCAAACCTCCCTGAGTTAGGTTTTGGAATTCTGTCATCTTTTGTCAAAATAGAGTTGTGACAACCACCTCTTCTCGAAGATCTTGAGAGAGAGGTCCCACGTAACTTCTCCAGGTAACAGTTTCTTTTCCACCTTTTCATTATCCCACCAGGTCACTGCTTCCCCAATAAGCTGGTAAGATATATAGCTTTAGTTTCATCAAACAAGTTTCAGAGATCAAAATATTTTTCCGTATCAATTATCCATGCTTCCGCTTCATTGCCTATAGTCTTACCATCAAACTTCGAAGGGGCGACCTTCTTGAGTTCTTTTCCCAACTCCTCAGCAATTCTGTTTCGATTGTTGGCATTTGCTTCACCTTCTGGGTTTCAAGCTTCTTCTCTATGTTCCTCATTTTGATTCCCTCTTATTCCTCTAACTTCCTATTCCACATTGTTCATTTGGGTTCCCTATTAAGTCAAGAGAGTAAGGATTTAATCCAGGCGATTATTCTGTTTGTCATTATTCTATCTTGCATTGTTATTGTTTGCATCATTTTTGTTTCCTTCATTATTTCTGACATTATTTCCTGCCTTGGTGCCAGTATTGTTCCCTACATTGGCTCCATCATTGTTTCCTACATTTAGGTCATTGCTAGATCCCAATGTTGCTCCCCTACATTTAGAATTTCTAGTATTCATGATGAATTATCTATAAGGAGTTTACAGTTTAGCGTAACAGTCCAAAAGGTCTAGTGTAGAACCTGGCTCTGATATCAAAATGTAAAGTACTTCAATTTCTCATACATTCATATCCGAAGTAAATCTAATTTAACTGCAAGTAAAGTAAAATAAATACCACTACATCATCAAGTAAAAGAGATAAATTCAACATCTATTATCTATGAAGATTCCATTCATAAGTTTGATATACAATCATGGTATAAATCATCTTTCTGAAGTATAATTACAAAGCTTTTTGAAATAACTATATACAAGTTTCAATAATGGCTCTACGCCTTACATATCATTTTGATTTCAATGAAGATGCACATCTGTTGACAAGAACAAGTAAAATCCATCACGTTCAGTCCTCAACCGCCATCGACCATTTGGCCATCTGCTACCTCGAAGGACAAGAACATGGTTCAGGCACTTTTTCACCCAACCACGAAGCTTGCACTTCCCTAATATTCCTCAAACTGAGGAATGCCCGACTCTGCTCGAAAGGGCCTAGCAACCTGTAAACAAGTGCAGGGTGGAATCTAGTGCGTGCCTATTAGCCTACATGCATCTTAACTAGAATGTAACATCTCATTAACAGGACATGGCAAGGAAACATAATGCATAACTAGGCAAATAAACCATCTATTTCACTGGTACACAGGTCTGTTTCAACGTCAAATTACTTTGGCCAAAGTATTAACCGTTTTAACAGTGTGTAGGTTTTGAAAAGAAAACCTACTTCCCTGTTTCCCCATGTTTGACACCCATCCCAAAAGGCAATCTTTCCAAAAAGCATAACATACAAAAAAACTCAATTAGCCATTTCACAAACAATGCATAATTTTTACAAATTAAAGAATATATCAACTACTTTCATGCAAGAAACAATACAAGTAGGGATATTTTGTTGAAGTGAATTCAAAAGTTGTTTACTTTCATTTGAAGCTAGTTTTTTTTTAGCATCACAATGTGTTTTATGTAAATACATCCATTTATTGAAGAATTCATTATGCATCTACTTGTTCAGGATAATACACAATTGTCAAGAAAAGAATTAATAAAAAGATATGACATAGAGAATTCACTTGTATGTTATCAAAGGGTGTAAATGTATTCCAATATAATACATTTTAGAAGGGCTCTTACTAAGCTTGTGTGGTATTCTCATCAGATTTTTATTATAGGAATCACAATTCTCTAAGGATATGATTAGTAAGTCTAAAGAAAAATATACGAATTGCATGATAAATACTTCTTTGTTCAAAAGGGGAAACTAATATATATATATATATATATATATATATATATATATATATATATATATATATATATATATATATATATATATATATATATATATATATATATATATGAAACCAGTAAACAACCCTACTATATCATACAACAGGAGTAGGAGTATAACCTAATAATAAGATGCCGATAGAAAGAAATTTTAGATTAAATAAAATATTATGAGGTCAACTCAAACGGTGGTTGAAAGGTGGTTTTATAGGTTGACCTCACATTATTTGAGGCTGAAAACACCTTCTAAGAGGTCGTTAGCTTATGGCAGACTAAAAAAAAATGATTTGGGTGTTTAGAGTTTAAAAAGAAAAACTACAGGTTTATTTGGCTACAAAATGACTTGGTCTAAAAGGCATACCAAGCCAAATGCTAGCTAAAAGTGGACCATGAACTAGTAGAGGGTATGTAGAAAAGAGAGAGGTCTGAGACAACAAAAAAAACCTTAGTCGTTTGAAGTGAGACTTAGACAAAATAAAATTAAGGTGAGTTGACTAGTTCACAAGGTGCCAACAACCGCTCTACTCCCAGACTGCTGCCCAACATTGTTGGATTTAAAGGAAATGATGAAAACCATAATTAGGTCGTTTTAAAAAAAAAAGGCTAATTCAACTAGAAACTACAAGCTGATTCAACTAAGATATAAAAAAAATGAATCTTAAGTTATTTAAAGGTTGTTCAGTGGGTATGAGGTTGATTCCAAGATAAAGACAGAGTTTGATTTAATGGTAAATAGATAGAGATTGCTGGAAAAGCTGACCGGGTTTAATATTGAACACAAAAGAAAAATAACAGTCGTTAGAGACACTCAAACTAAAGAATAGGTCTAGATCGATGTATCTGAACCAAAGGAGGGTCAACTTTCAAGTAGATATTGAAAGATCAAACTCAGAAGCGTGCGCAAGGAGGCCAATCTGCAAGCATAGGCTGTAATGGCAATTGGAATAACAGATCGATTATCATGGAGGTTGATTTGAAGTAACTCAGACTTTATAAAGGTTTGAAGCAAAAAAGAGTAATCTACGAAAGGCTAAGAAGGAAAATCACAATTTTCAAGAGGAAAAGAGAGGATCAATTGATCCCTTGGAAGTTTGATTTGGCCAAGAAGGGACCGTTTAGAGTTGCAGGAATAGAAAAAGATAAAACCGTCATCACGGTGGATGTTTTGAAAGGAAAAGATAACAAGAGACCTTCCAGAAACAAAGAGGATGTATGAAGCAAAAAGCACGTTCACATAATAAAAAAAATGTTTTGTGAAGGGTGCTAAAGTCCCATTGAAGATGTTAAAACATTACTAGGGCTGGTTGACGATATGATTGGCCGATTTAATCTACAAGCCATAGAAAGATAAAGAAAAAAATGTGAATCTGAGAAGAATTAAACAAAGACAGATGAGTCTAAGAATCCTTTTACATTTTAGCAAATGACACAAACTTTAGAAGTAATACTTGGTTTCTCATGTTGTCTGTGCTTCCCTTTGCCTAAGAAGCTCCTTCTTACACCCTCCAGTCTTCTCTTTCTTCCCTATTATTTCTCTGTGTATTCTTTTTGGCTATTCCTTTTTGTTTTTTATTATTTTTCCCAACCCTATTTTCTCCAATCGCGTGCCTTCATGTAGAGCCTTGTTGTTATTTATTATAATCACTTCGTATGCATGTGTTGCATGCTCAATTTTTGCCATAATTATCTCTATTTTATATATAATTATATTTTTATTTTTTTACAATATACATATTTTATTTTTGACAACAATAGTTTATTTATATATGGATGATTTCTCCAATTTATTTAATTTAAACTTATATTTTATTATAAGCCATTAATATATTTTCATAATAAAAATAGTGTTTTATATATTGTTTTGAAATAGTATTTTTAATACTATATGTCTAACTTATTTAGTTTGACAAAACGAGCATCATAGTTGAGCATGGAGAAATTTCAAGATAGCAACATTATCAAACAAGAGCAATAGGCAAACATTCATTCACACAATAATGTAAATCTATGTGAGTGTGTGTGTGTGACACCAGATAAAACCCATCGATTGTTGCCAAGCGGCTAGGTCCCCTCTTCCTGAGCTATGTTCTTGCCTTTGACAACCTGCAGTAAAACCCACTCACTTTCCACCGTCAATAGGTTAGTTTCAAAATATAGCTAAAGCGACATAATCATAAGCCAAATAATATATCCCTATCAAATATCATCAATTAGTGTCCAATAGTCTTATGCATCAATGTAACGAAATCAAACACAAGGTCTGAGACATGATATTTGTGCACCGATGGGAGTTTTCTTAGCATCTTAGTACCCTCCCTCAATGTTTTCCATCCTTATTTTCCACCCTCATATCCTTGGTAACCTTTTGAAAAACCATGTTTCCTACCTTAAGCTACATTGGTGCCTAGGAGACGTCAAGGTCACCCGGGTGACCCATGTTAAGCTATAGAGTCGCCTAGGTGAGCTACTCTGGTAGAAGGGACGACCCAGACCTTGACTTTGGTGACCTTGTCATGTTTTAAAGTGGGTGTAAGTTGCTTATTTTTGGCTATTTTTCTTTTAGTTTCCTCCCAATGAATAACTTTTTGCCATGTTTTCTTCCTCATTTTCTTTCCTACTTTATTTCTTACTTTCATGCCTATCTTTATCCTATTTTATTCCCTAATCTTCTCCATTCCTCTCTTATATAACCCCCTCTCTCATTTATAAGGGAGGATAATTTTTTGCATATAATCTTTGAGCAAAGTCAAAGAAGTTTTCCCTTATAGGACAAAAAGATTAGGCTGCCTCTACAACTCTTTGCTACAAGATCTCATCTTGTCCATAGCGGATCAACCTTAGAAGATTGTGTGCCTCTCTATATATAGCCTCAATCCCAAATCCACTTGTTTAGTTATACCAAGAAACTAGCACTATTTTCCTACTGCTTGCACATCGTAGGAAGTTAATGTTATTTTCCTCACAACTTGGTCTTAATTAAACCCTAGCTTGAATCTTCCCTTTCCATCAAGTGAAGTACCCCAAGGCTATAAGAGGAGAAGAAATAGATAAAAGATGGACCCTCTGAGGACACATTCACAATAGTTCTACACAAATCTTAGAGGCTTCTCCCTGGATATTTGATTTCGAAGCAATTTTATTTCTTAGTAATTAGATCACTCATCTTGCCTAAGGACTGTAACACTTTGTTATTGCTTCTTAGTTTAGTTTAAGTTTATTTATTTCTTTCTTGGGTTAGATCTAGATTGCTTCTTTTTTCTTACTACAATAGATTCTAGAAGTTTCTTTTACTTTCAAGTGCATCTCAAAATTGAAAATGACAAAAAACATGGTATAAATTATATGAAAAGGGCATATATTTAATTAGCTCACACTTCATTTCAAAAAAGAAAAAAATTAATTAGATTAGGTTTATTTCTTTCATGCATATAGTTTAGCCTTTATAGAAAAGCACAAAAGCAAAACAAAAAGAGGAAAAAATCTTGAATTCCATCACAAGGCATTCAACAAATCATCCAACATATATAAAAGCAAAAACATCAACTTCAACAAAGCAAACAACAAAATAAGCAATCAGTACCTTTCAAATTCTTTATCCTTCACTTAGCTTTTTACACCAAATGTGTCATGCCCAGATTAAAGAAGATTGGATTGAGGTGGTTCTTTAGAAAGTTTAAGAAAACCTATCCAAACTTAGGCAAACCAAAGAACTCAATGAACATAGACAAATGAGAGAAGAGTCTCATTTAAGAGAACTTGCTTTCTTAGATGAGCTCATCACACACATTGATGATAGACTTGCAGTTCTAGTAGCATGAATAGAGCATTTGAATACCACAAAAAACTCAAGAAACAATCCTTCCACATTACACACCTCAAATCAATTCCATAGTTCACCACCAAGAACTACTTCCTCATTAAGTGAGTGAACCTATTGTTGTGACCCCCATCCCACACAACCATTTCACTACCATCTATGAGATCCTCTTTCCAAGAGAAGAGAGTGATCAATCTGATTCTCCTTTGCTTAGCTAGATTTTTTAGAAGAGAAAGAGTAATTCAATTAACATGAACAACATAGGTGCAACATGTGATGCATGTGCCATTCTAAGTCCACCTCATTCACTTTTGTGGTGAACAAAATTAAAATATCATAATGTAGAAACATTGTTAATCCATATCACCATCTTTTTCCTCTAATTTAATGAATCTTTCTCCATAAGTACCATCTAAAACCTTGTGCAATTTAGTGTGACAAAGAATGAATTTTTATTATTTATTCAGCCCTAGCAATGTTGATCCTTTCTTGCTCGGTATTCCTTTTGAACAATGTGAGCAAAGCCATGGAATCCATTTCTAGCTTATAAAAGCGAACCCCACCTATGAGGATCTCCTAGATTGTTATGATCTATATTACCAAATACACCAACATGTCCTCAATCTCCCTCATCATACCAATTGAAGCAAGGCCACAAAACTCATGACTTATGACAAGAAGAGAAACATAGGAGACCCAAGTAGCACTGTCAACTATGACATCAATGTTTTTGGTACCTTTCCTAGATGTAATGTTTTCCAAGAGCCTTCACCATTTCCTTATCCCCTGTAATCATCAAAATGTTAGAGACAAAAGTGGAGGAGACTTCTAAGTTGACTTGATGATGCTCATTTTCCTCCACATAATCCTTTACTAGAACTGCCTGGATAGCCTTTATAATGTCACCACCCTTAAAAAACAATACCCTATTCATCTTTATGTTGATGATGCTCCCTAAAAAGGCAGCTAGTACTACTTGCCTTCAAGCTTTATCATCATGTCCATCTCTCTTAAGTATTGGAAAATGTGAGACCAATATGAGAATTTCAAACTAGGGAAATGCATTATGAAAAAAGATGGAGAAGTGGTGTCATATAATTCCTTTCCACGAGTTGCATGAAGATTATTCATTGTTGATGACATGTTTCATATGGGTTTTAATGTATTTGGGATTCAAGAATGATATCCCACACATTAGCCAAGATTGGTCATTCCTTTAAATGATGACATATGATTAGTTCTTTGTCCCTATCTATGCCTTGATTTGATAGGTAGTCCAGACCTACCTTTTTCCTTCATGATAGTACTATTTAATATTGATTTTTTTTATTAAATCTAGAATTATACAAGTTTCGACTATGATGTTGTTGATATTCCAATTCATTGATTTCTTGTTCTCAATACTAAGAATGATAGCCATTGAGTCTCCTATGTCTACTTAATCTAACTTGCAAGAATACACTAGTTGGAGTCTAAACAAAAAGGATGAGGCTTCTACTTTACCATTTGTCCCTGGAAGGAGTGTCTTTCTTATTAACTTTATCAATTTTCCATCATTGTCCTTGATTATACACCTAGAACCTAAGTGTTTAAAGGGATCCCCCTAGATACCCCATCAAAATTAACCTTATATATCCCTAGTGGAGGAGACAACCATCTGATCAAAAATCTATGAACAAGAGTCTGACTTGACCTAGGTAACCCATAAAGGGGGAAAACTATTTTCCTCCATTTTTTCAAGATGTCTCTATTCCATGTAGTGAAATTATGTTTTCTCCTAAATTTTTATGTAGTTTTTCTTATTACTACTTCTGAGATGGTATTTTCTAGTCTTGATATGAAGGAATCCCATGATAGTGATTTCTCGTAGAAGATCCACGTATTCCTTTCCTTTCACATTTTTTGTAAAATCATTAAGCAAGTCAAGGTGTAGAGACTAGAAAGGATTAGCTTTGTTTTTGAGAGATGTCAATATTTGAAGAGTTGGAGAAGCATGTTTGGATGTGGTTCAAGTTGGCTAAGGTGAGCACAAATCTAATGCCAACATTTTACTGCAAAAGGGTAGTAAAAATAGAGATGCACATTAGCTACCTCTATTTATTCACATAATATACATCTAAAAGGCCTCACAAAACCCATCTTCATCAGTTTATCTCCAATGAGCACCTTGTTCTACATAGTAACACAAGTAAAGGCATCTACTCTTAGGAAGATAGTCTTTGTACCAAAGTTTGATAACTGATCACTCATTATCTCTAGGTGGCTTGATCATTGATAAATATTCTACTTTGACATAATAAGAGCTACTTTTAGAAAATGTCCATTTGATTTCATCCTCAACATTGCCTATGAAAATGTTCTTGTCCTTAAGAAGACAATTAAGGCTCTCAATTTTCTTAATGGGAAAGGACATGGATGAGATCCCTCCACTAACCCGTTTTTATTCCTTCATTGTATTTAATATGAACATAGTCTCTGACATGGGTGCCCATTGTGTTGTGAGAATATTTTTCATGTCTTCAAGATCATCTCTTTCCTAAAACACCATTTGTCCATTCCACGAGTCTATCCAAAATTTAGCCCTCTTGTCATTCCTAACCTCCCAAATGATGTGGTTTGATATGAGTTATCTACATTTTACCATGAAATTTCAAATATTGAGTTGGGCGGGGGGTTTAATGTGGTGAAGATTTGGTCATTTTCAATTATATCTAGACAGTTTTTCCTTACGAAGGTACTAATTTGGCCCCAAAGCTAGTGTTCTAGATGGTCAATTATTTTATTCATACTCCTCCAAAATAAAAAATCAAGCGTATGCTTTCTTTTGCAATTAGTGGATATATTTTCTTGTCCTTTATTCCTTGCCATATAAAATCTTTCATTCTTTTTTTGATGTTTTTTACAGTGAAAGTTGAGGCCCATATTATAGAGAGGAGACAAATGGGTAGGGTAGAGAGAATGACTCTAATCATAGTGAGTCTCCTAGGAAAATATAGCCACTTGCTTTGCCATGATGTAAGGTGTGATTTGGAGGTATCAATTAAAAAGTTTCAAATAGAAGATTTGCATGTTCCAATTAACAATGGTACCCGAAGATATTTGCTAGGGAATTTACTTGTTTTGAATCCCAATAGAGACTCCATTTTGGAGTCTTAGGTTGGAATTAAATAATAAAAGTTTAGTTTCATCATCATTGTTTATTGTCCAAAGGTGATTGCATAAGAGTATAGAATGACCTTCATGTTTTTTACTTCAAGCACACTGGCTTCTCCAAATAATATGGTGTCATCAAAAAATTGAAGATGAGTGAAAGCCTCAATTCCTTTTTTGGCCACAATGCCCTTCTATCTTTTGTTGGCTTAAAAGTGAGTGATGTTGTGTCCCAAAGCACTTGCTATGATAAAGAAGGTGATAATGGATCACCCTATTTGAGTCTCGAGAGGCCTCAAAAAAGCCTATAGGGTACCAATCAAGGGATTTGAGAATTGTGGGGTGGTGATGTAGTAAAAAATCCATTCCTACTATTTTAAACAAAAACCATATCTCTAGAATTATCATGAGAAATCTCTAATTTACTAAATATCATATGCCTTGCTAATATCTAGCTTAACAATCATACTTTTTAGATTTAAATTTTAAAATTGAGTGCATTATCTCATAGGTAATAATAATAAATTTAGTGATGGATTAGTCTAGTACAATGCCACTTTACTTTAGGGATATGAGTGTAGGGAGGAGTACCTTGAGTCTAGTCACCATTGACTTTGAGAAAAATTATAGATTACATTACGTAGAGCTACTAGACTAAAATTTGTAAAAGTGGACATGCGGCTCCTTTGGGGGGATTAGTGAAATGAAGGTGTAGTTGAGAGAATTCAACAATTTTATATTCCTTCATGATTGGTTGCAAACCTCTACCACTTCCTTTCCCATAATATGCCAACATGTTTGAAAGAAAGCAATATGGAAGTTGTTTGGGTGAAGGGCTTTATTGGGTGCATTTGGAAATAATAAAGCTTGAATTCTTCTTCTATGAATGGATCAATTAACATTTTTTTGTCCTCCTCTAAGATGTAGTTGGGTATAATCTATAGGAACTTAGCATGTGCATGTAGATTAGAAGCCTCTTTGCATTAGAGGAGATTTTTGAAGTGATTTACAACTTCTGGCTTGACGAAATCTAGGTTTTTTAGAAATTCCCCAATGCCTAAATTAATTGAGGAGATCTAGATGTATGAATGATGTGCTTTGTTTAAATTGTGAAAGAGATTTGTGTTCTTACCCCCTTATTTGAGTCATACTTCTTTGGACTTTTGTCTCCAAAAAATCTACTCTTTTGCATGCATGTCCTTAATTTATAATAGGCAAGATTTTACTAGTGAATATAAAGTTTAATCCATTCCATGCATAATCATTATTTCATTAAAAATGTGGAGCTCTTTCTCAATCCTTTCTCTCTGAACAAAAATATTCCTAAAGGATTTTATGTTCTACTCTTTGAGAATGGTCTTTAATCCTAAAGTTTTTTGTAAAAAGTACATCTTTGTTCCACTGACCTTAGGGAGACCAGTCCACCATAATTTTATCAACTCCAATAAATTTTCAACTTGAAAACATAGGTTTTCAAAGTTGAAAGTTTTTTATGTAATTAATTATTGCACCTATTATATTAAGTTTACTTAGGTGATTTATTTTTAATTACATAAGTAGAACAGGATAATGAGTTCACATATATTCTCTTTCTTTCATAGGATTATGCTTTTTTCTTATCCTCTTGGATTTGGAAACTTAGATGTCATCCCCTTGTTTTTGGTTTTCTACATTTTCCTCATCCTCATTGGATTTGCAAACTGCTAGGCTATATATATTGTAGCTCCTTCCTTCCATTTACACAACCTATCTGAAACCCTAAAAAATCATGCAAGGAAAATAAACATGAAGATAAAATAATACAACAATACCTTAAACCTTGCACAAATTTAGACTTCGGATAGAATGGGGTAGAGTGCACCCAAGCTCCACTAGCTTTGTTCTATGGATGATGCATTGTGAACTGCTCATGCAACCAACATAACTTGGATATGAAATAGAGATAGAAAATAATATATATGCATGTGTATAAAGATTTGTTGGGGCTTTCAAATTGAAATAAGAGTTTCAATTTATAGATAGAGAGGGAATCAAATGGATGGCCAAGATTCAAAGTGTGAGGTGTGAGGTTGACGGATAGGATTAAAAGTTGACGTTAGTGGTTATGACACTCATTTAATGAGGATGTTAGGTGACTAAAATAAGGATAGGAGTGGAGGAAATGGGATTTTTAGATTGATTTTGGAGAAGAAGTGCTTATGACTCATATTTAAGAAGGTTAAAAATAGGGATGTGAGTGGGAATAAATAATTTAAATAATAAAATTATTTAAATTATGAGAGACATGTGGGATTTAAATAAATATTTAATTTATTTAAATTGAATAATGGAGAAAAATGAGATTAAATAAATAAAAATTATTTAATTTGTAAGAGAAGGATAAATGGATAAAAGGGATTAGTTAAATAAATGTAATTTATTTAACTAATGAGAATGATGTAAGGGGTCATAGAGTAAGATGTGTCGCAAGATGTCGCAAGGTGGTGCAAGATAATGTCGAAAGGTAATGTCATAAGACATGGTCAAATTTAGGTGTCTACATTTTACCCCTCTTTGAGAGGATGTTGCGACTAAGAGAAGTAACATCATTTTAAAGAAGAAAAGGTATGGATGAAGGAAAAGGATGCCCTAGCCACTTGAATAGAGAGGAGATGGTTATGCTAGTATAGTATGTAGAGTAGTCCTTATTTGATATAGCAAGAGGATATTATGCACCAAGGTATAAGGGACCAGGGTGACTTTGTATCCTTTGCACGGACTTGACACTGCAAACAAAAGGAGTATCCTTATACACAGTGTAATACAACCTTGTCTAGACACAAGATATGAATATTAGTTGTAGTGATAAGAATATCCAATAGACACACAAAATGCTATGCCCCATTCTCTGCTAATCGTAATGCACGAAGATATAAATGGATCTAGGTGGCTTTGATAAAGCAAAAGGAGATAGAAAAAATAAAAACAAAAGACCAAATGATGACACAAGTCACACAACCGTTGTATCTCTTGCCAAAGAGTTCAAGTGATGTTTGGATAGGTGCCTGATGATGGGAACAATATATCCCTAGATGAGGCTAGATGATGATTGTTTGTTTGAGATTGAATGACGTGGCAATTGATAAAGTGGCTAGATAGACAATTTTGGTTAACGTATAGTGCGTTGTATGAATGTTTCTACTTGATTCAAAAATAAACAAGGTATTGACCCTGTCAAGCTGTAAACCGATAATTGATTGATTGATTGATTGAGATAGTGTTTTCATTGTGGGGAACGATATATCCCTCAATCAACAAAAAGGATGCGGGAACGATATATGCCATTGTTATGGGAAAAAGTGGATAATATCAATAATGAATATCAAACCCAATAACACAATAGAATTTGCAAATAACAAAAGCTTTAAACAAAGAAATGATAATTACAACCTCTGTTACCTCGTGGTTTCCATTGCTCGCCTAGTCTTGATCAATCTTTGTTGTGAAGAATATGGCCCTCAGGAAACACAATTCCTTGCACTTCTTCAAGATGGCGATAGAGAGGTGGCTAGGATACTTTTTGTATAGAAGATGAGCTTCAATACAATGAATAATGGATATGAGCTATGTGATGGTGTAGGTGCCAAAGGCACGCTATGGATTATGCAGTGTAAGTTTACTTGAAAGCATGTGTTGTAGAAATGGAAGAAGAGGGTTGTATTTATAGACTCATGAGAGAGAGAGGATCAATGGTTGAGAAAGAATAAGAAGATAAATGGTTGAGAGAACGTGCGCAAATAGAAAGAGGACATGTGTCACACAAAAAGTTGTTTTGTTTGAGTTAACTGCTTTCATGATAAAGATAAAATTTGATTTTATAAATTAGAATGACTTATTCTAATTTAAGAGTTGTTGATAAAAACAAGTTTGTTTTAAATCAATTAACTCAACTCATAGTTTGCTTTTGCATGATTTTTAGAGGAAGATTTATTTTTAGAAGATTTTGGAAGATAAGAAAACAAATTAAATAAATAAATTTATTTAATTGGGGAATTAGAAGATAAGAAAGTAAATTAAATAAATAATTTTATTTAATTCGGGAATTAGAAGATAAGAAAGCAAATTAAATAAATAAATTTATTTAATTGTTTGTGCATGATAGAAGAATAAATAAAATATTTTATTATATTTTAAATTTATAGAGATTGAGAGGATTTAAATAAATTTAAATGATTTATTTAAATTTGGAGGAATGAGTGAATTAATTAAATAATTAGAAATTATTTAATTGTTTGGAAGAAATAAATTAAATCAAGGATTTTATTTAATTTTGACTTTAGAAGAAGCAATTAAAGATTTTCGATATTTAATTAACTTAGAGGAATATGAATCGGATAAATAAATAAATATATTTATTTATTGATAGAGGAATTAGATTTAAATAAATATTAAAAATATTTATTTGGACAGAGTCGTGTCACTTTTAGGTGTATACACCCATTGATGATGATGATTGATTGATTGGGTTGACAACAAGATTGGAACAAAGCCGAGGATGTGATTGGATAATTTGGCTAGATTGCTTTGACTAGATTGGCATGGATTAAGGATGACTTGCATTTGGATTTATTGCTTGGATTTTTGGAAATGTTTTGATTTTTTTGGATTTTTGAAAATGTTGTTTTTTTGGGATTTTGAGAATGTTTTGATTATTTGGGATTTTTAGAAAATGTTTCAATTTTTTTGGAATTTTTGGGATATTTGGATTTTTTTTTTGTGTTTTTGGAATGTTATGATTTTTTTGGAATTTTTGGGATATTTGTAATTTTTTTGGATTTTTTTGAAAATGTTTTGATTTTTTTTGGAATTTTGGAAAATGTTTTGATTTTTTCAGTATTTTGGCAAATGTTTTGATTTTTTGGAATTTTTGGGATATTTAGATTTTTTTGGTATTTTTGGGATATTTGGATTGTTTTGGTATTTTTGGGATATTATGGGAGGACATTGGATTGTAGTTTGGATAGCCTAGATGCTAGATACCAATGACAAGGGAAAATCATGAATAGGTAGATAGATGGGCGATAGTGGATGGGAGGGATAGGAAGTATAAAATGGATAGATAGGTAGAAGGATGGATAATAGTGGATAATATATGGGAAATGCATAAACCTGATAGATGGACGGAAGAATTCAGGATGTGATCTCCAAAGACTATGTCGTGCATAGGAATAACATGCCCCATTCTAGGTATTGTCATGCCCACATTTCGTATGTGGTCACAACACGCAAACACGTGTGTCATGTCCACATGCGACATGTGACATGATACGAACTATCAAAATTTTTTCCCTTCTAATACTTTAAGTTTTCCCCTCGCACGCATAAGCGTGCTCGGTTGCATAAGTTTAAGTCGACAATGGTGCAATTGATAGAGGAATGTTATACTCCCGGGTGCATCCTATCTGCTTGACTTACTATTTTGCCTGACGATGTGCACCATGCTTACATTCAAGTTATTTGTTAAATTTCGCTTGATCGTCAACGATACTGATATTAACAGAATAATAACCTTACGTGCACCTTCACTACGTTGGGACCCACAAGTTGCTTGATGATGCTTCACTACGTTTGAACGTTGGCTTAAAAACTCAGCGTTTAATTTACTGGACAACGGGTTGGCCCTAATGGGATATCTCCTTGCATTATTGATTACCTCCTCTTTCAAGTTGATTCGATTAATTTCACATTCATTTGTTTGCTTATTTATTTACTAAGAAATTTTTGTGCTCGATACTCTGATTATTTCGTTAGGCATTTAATAACTCCAAATAAACCTTTCCTTAAAAATTTATCTTAATAGAGATAAACATACATTTTATCAAATTTAAATTCTTTTCTTTTGAAAATAAAATTTGCAACTAATTACTTCCATTACCTCTATTTCATCTTCAATTATATATCCCTCTTTTGTAAAGGATCCCACCACTACTACAAACTAACACATCTATAATATTTGCATATATAGAAATATATATATATATATATATATATATATATATATATATATATATATATATATATATATATATCCCTTAAGTGGATACCACAAGAACACCACTATTACCAAAATATACATATTTATGTATATATAAATATAATGGCTCAATTACAAACTTAACATAATCTTCACTCATGTTTTTAATACAATTAAAATATGATATACCAACACATTGTATTGGGGTTAAATAACCCTAAATTCCTTGTGTGTGGGTGTTGTATGCAGGACAGGGATAAAGCGGCGGCGGAGGTCACGCGTAGGATGCAGGGCTGAACGGAGGACTGATTGTGGAGGTGGGAATGGTGGTGGGTGGATGTAAGCCGCGGAGGGGCGGCGGACGGAAGGCACCGGTAGAGATCTTAGTGTGCGGAGGTGGGAAGGCGGAGGCAGAGAGGGTTTACGACACCGCAGGTCCAAGGGGAAGGGGAGCCGCGGTCTATTGGTGGCGGAGGTGTGGGGAGGGGCGGAGCCCCACCCACACCCCACTTCATGGGTGTGGGTGGGGCTCTGCCCCTCCCCCACACCTGCTACTTATTGTGGTTTCGATGGGGGTTAAACCGCCACCATGTACTCCGTTGTAATCTGTGACTGTGTTTATTTTGAACACAACGACCGCTTACTTAAATTTCAAATTTTTCAATGGTTGTTAATTAAAGTTATATATATATTGATATATATATTATTTTCACAATTACATTTAAATATAAAATTAACTAAACATATATATATATATATATATATATATATATACAAATATACAAATTTTCAATTTTAAACTATTAATCATATATATATATATATATATATATATATATATATATATATATATATATATATATATATATATATATATCACAATGTCATTTGATAATAAGAGAATATAAATATAGAGATTTTAAATTTTTACAACTATATATTTAAAACAAAAATACATATATATATATATATCGAAGTTTTTATGGTAAAATACATTTCACACCATCTTAACAATTTAAATTCCAATACAACAATTATTCAAAAGAGAAAGGATCATTACCCATTTAAATCAGTATTTGCCATTGTTAATCTATCAAGTAAATCATTCCTTTTCAAATACATTTAAGGAACAGAAAGTATATACAGGAAACTAAGGAACCTTTTCATTTCAATATCCCTCAACAGTCAAGTATAAATTTCACATTAGATTATTTCCCATTGCAATCTTACTCAAGCTTAACTTTGAAATCAAGGCAAATGGCATCTACCATACTGCTGTAGAAATAACTTTCTCACTGGTTAATACAAGGGATATATTTTACCAACTGTTCCAACTTAACAAATAAATCTCTCAACTTACAACTTGGAAACATAGAATGCACAACTGTAAAAATCCCACAACTCACATACACTCTAAAGAAGTAGTTACTTCCTTCTCCCAGCCCACACAAAAGATGTCATGTACCAACCAAATAAGTCACAACTATCAACATAATAAGGGTGGATCTCCTCTCCAATCCCAAGCTAACAACTCTTACAATTAATTCAAGAAGGAGGTTTTCTCCTCTAAAACTCTTACTGAAAGGACTTTAGAAGATCAAGCCCCAATACAAATAGGAGGATAGAACTTTTTCATTAACAAGGCAATTTTTTCTTCAATCCTCTTAATCATGCTTCAATAGTAACCTGCAAGACCACAATGGAGAAAAAAACAACCATCTAGCTCTCCTCCTTACCTTTGACCCGCAGGAGGGTCACCCCCGAGCTAGGGAGACCATCCTCATACCCAGGGTAGAATAGGCCAAACACATCACAACATTTGACAACAACAAACAATGCAATTAACACACACACCCCCAGGGTTTGATTCACAATACAAAGACTCAGCTTAGGTGAGTTCAAGGAGGGTAGGGAAGTAGACATCTCTACCTCTAGGTGTCATCCTCCCACATTTTATCACATTTTATCACAAGGCCTCAAGCCTACAAATCAAAGTACCTACATGCCCTCAAAGCATTTCATACATCAAGAGACAAGATGACACTCGAGGAGGGTCACACCTCCCCTTCCCTATACAAGATGAGCATTGCCTTCCAACTGGAAGGAGCTCTTTCTACACCCAACACATATCCCAAAAATAACAAAAAACTCATAGAGGACATTTGCACATTCATCCATCAAGCAAGAAACAAACATACATTTTAAGCAACAGTTCACACAAGAGAGTAGTCTTGTTCACCAACCTTCCAAAGCCCAATTATGGATGAAATTTGATGAAGAGCTCCTCTCTAGCCTCCTTCTCCAAAATCCCCTCCTTTCCACAACAATCCAACCCCCCCTCCTACTCTCCTCCTCTCCCTTTTAAAACTAATTCCCTCTATTTTCCTAATTTCCCAAGTGGCATTAAACAACTAATCCACCACTCATCCATTATCCTAGTGGTCTTAAAACAATTCACCCCCACTCAATAGGTTTCCCACTATAGTCCTTTTACAACACATGGAGAATTAAAATATAATAAGTAAAATAAAAATACAAAGGGAGTGGGTGACACACTACCCTTAATAAGGGGAACCCCACCAAAAGGGAGGCACAAGGAGACAAACACTCCATTATTAGGGAATCATGGAGTTGTTCCATGACTTGGAAGTGGGCCTAAGTGTGGATTCCACTTACTCCATTGTCCCCATGCTTCCAATTTCGTCACTTAACTTCACTGTGAAGTTTAAGTGACCATATGGAGGTTAACCCAAGGTTATCCTAGCCTAAAAGGTCCCTAGACCCATGAGGTATAACCCAGGGTTGATTTTTGCTTAGTTAGAACTCCCAGAGTCAAATAAAACACAAGAAAAAGGGTCAAAAAGAAATAAAGTTTAAAACAAGATTGAAAACAACATTTCTTACAACACTTCTCATAATAAAAGTAAATCAGAAGATAACCCTTATTCCCTTGACCTCAAGCAACATTAACACATTACAACATTACAACATTCCTCCAAACAAGAGGTTGATCTTAGTTCCTCATAGAACTAGATCGGCTCACAAGGGATACAACATAGGTATGGGATGGTCTCCTGTATATGTGGTTTTGTTAGCAATACCTGCACACTCAAACTAGAAGTCAATAACACATAAAGACATCATAACCGAAGCAGTATAAATGCATGCATACATAAACATTCTACCATATAAACATACCGAACTCAAATTCAAGTTCCTTTTCTGATATTATCCATTCCTCGATCTCTTAAAAGAAACATCTAACTATCATTGCACAATTGTTTTCTTAAACATCAATTTGGTTTAAATAACAAGATTCTAGGACTAATAGTCCTTCAACATAAAAGTATTAGCAATCTTACCGCAAATAGTCTTATGAACAGAGGTGGAAAAGGTAGGCCTCACAGGTATAATGCTTAGGATTTTATATGACAAAGCTTATGATGATAGGATGATAGGATTGGTTGAGAAAAGGTTGGATATATTAAGGGATGTCTAAAGCATTTTTCAAAATTTTTCCCCCATGTCTTTATCAAGATCAAAGAAGGAAGCGAAGATGGGTATGTGGATAGGTAAATGGAATAGGTAGGTACGAGGATATGATGGATGAAGATGGTAGGATAGGAGGAAAAATGGTAGGATGGGATAGATGAGACAACATGCCCCCAAGTGTAAGACACATAGACAAGGAATCTACACATGATGCATGTTTGCCATATTTTCATCATGGTACTTATCCAAGACGCCACCAAGGTGATTTTCGCCATTGGACGAAGGGATTTCTCTTTACTATTTTGATTTTTTTTCTCTTTTTCTCTTTTTTTTTTGATTTTTGGATGGGATAGGGAAATATGGATAGGAGGAATTTGGAAGAGGATGGGGACTCAAGCATCTAGTTCCATGAAAGGTGATAATGTCCCATTATAAAAGGATGTCACACATGGATCATGTCAAGTGTCATTTTGCGCATGGATGTTGGTAGAGGATTGCATGAGAGCGAGATGGAGGTGAATTAGGATGCGGATTATGTATGAATGGATAGTGGATTATGGATGGAAGGATTATGCAAAAGAATGTACCATAAGGATATGATGGGGGAAATATGCAGGATAGTAGATGGAAGATGGGGAGATGGAAGAATGTGGGAATGTTGTGGAATGGAAAGGAACCAAGACCAATAGTTACACACACCAAATTGGATTTGGAAGCTCTTGAAAGGAAGGAGCTGGGAGTAATGGAGATGTTTTCTTAGGGGATGGTCGATTTAGTAATTTTGGGACCCAAATGGATTTAGGATTTTTATGATTTTTTAATGGGGGGTGGGATTTTTGGGATTGTTGGATTGTGGATGCATCATTTAGATTAAGTGCTCTTTGCTTGGGGACCCACACCATTTTTGTTTTTGCTTTTTGAGGCATGGGCTTGGGTAGCCTTTTGGATAAATTTTATTTTGATTCTTTGCATTAGTGCCCTATGGCATGAGGATCTTTAGGATTTTTTGCTTTATGTAAGGAGTCATCCAAATTTCTATTTTTGAATCCCATGGGGGGTTGTGATAGCTTCATGTTTGGTCAATGTGTGCATTCATTGATCATGAGTATGCATTTTAGAGAAATTAAGGGAGCAGGAAGTGTGGCTAGAGGGATTAGTGGATGTGTTGATAAAGGGACGAGGAGATTTGAGGATGGGGATATTAGGGGTTGGAAGGAGTGAAGGTAAAGTAGATGGAGGAAGGTCTATGGTCACATGCTTTTGAGATTTGTGTAATGATGGAGGAGGGATAGCGACATATGTTTTGGTGGTGTGATGGGATGCATGGGGTTTGGGATGGAAATAAGTGGATTTGGAAGGCATGGAGGTGGTACCAACATCTTGGGATTATTTTCCTTGGGGTATATAGCCAAGGCCATGTGATCATGGAGAAACTTTGATATGGATGGGCTCCAAAATACCTTGTTCATGAAGGCCTAAGCCTTTTCCATGATAATTCATGTTTTGGAGCATGTGATGTGCAATGGAATGTTTATTGTTTAGGACACAAGACACGAGCCCATTATTATATGGGGAGGGTGGAGTGGTGGATAGAAGTTATTTTTCTCCTACAAGAGAGCCACTACGAATGAAGGTGTTGGATCCAAGAGGATAGGATTATGGATTTGGAATGGGATCAATAGAGGATGGTGAGGGATCACGAGGATCTTGATCAACATTATGCCCAATAAGAAGTTGATTGTCTATATTTTCTTGGGGACCAAGTGTCTCATGAAGGGAAGTGGATGTTGTTGGATTATGGATAGGACTAGTTGGAGGATGGATAGGAGTGGAAGTGGTGGATTTGGAATCAAGTGTACTATGGATGGGATCAATTTTCTCATGGATAGGCTTGTGATCATAGATAATATCTTGATCATAGTGAATATATTGGTTATGGATAGGTTAATCATATGGTGGAATGGAATCGGGGATGAGATTAGATAGGATGTTTAGATCTTGATTAGGATGAGGGGTTGGTGCTTCCACATGCTTTAGACTAAGCTCATGGCATAGCTCTTGTTTTTGGATGGAAGTAGGAGAGTCTTGGATATGCTTGATAGTCTCTAGATGCTCAACAACATGGTTACATGATAGATCTTGACTTGAACTCATGGTAAGGGGATATTCAAGAGGCTTTATGGGTTGTGGACTATAAGATGGGTTTGGAGGAATAGACATATTGCTTAAAGGTTCTTGGATAGGTTCAAGGATAGGCATTTGATTACATGAAGGTGGTTGATTCCTTGCTAATAGCCATTTGATCACATCCTTCATAAGTGAATGGGTAGATGGACAATCTAATGGGTGGACAATAAGGGTAGATGGTGTAGAATTAGGATTAGGATTAGGATTAGGTCGAGTGATAATGGGAGGGGATGGATTAGGAATGGGATTGTGGTTAGGTGGATGGATAATAGGAGGGGATGGATTAGGATTGGGATTGTTGAGCACAATCTTACCACAATTTTTGAGGTTTTACATCACTCTCATAAGTGTGTAACAATTGAATGTCATATGGCCCTTAACCTTATGGTATGCACAATAATCATTTTCATTATACTAATGAGGTTTAACTTGGTTTTCTCCAAATGGTTTTATCGGTGATAGCTCAATTAGATTTGCTTGGACCAATCGTTGTACAAGTATCTCCAATTTATCCTTTAGTAGAGCGTTGGAGGAACATGGTGATGAAGGGATTGAAGGGTTTTGTGAGGTGGGAGGACATTGTGATGGAAGAATTGGAGGGATTGGTGGGGTAGATGGACATGGACCTTGAGGCTTTTGGATAGGTATGTGGTTAGATGACGATGGATACACATAGGATGCATAGGTAGGAGTGGTGTTTCCCTTGTAAAAGATAACACGAGGATGACTTATGGATGTTGGATTTTGGCTCAAAGGATAACTAGGACTTGCATGTTCTTGTTGTAAAGGATCTTGATGGCCTTGTAGGTAGATTTTGGAATGAGGTGAAATGTTGGAATAACTAGTTGGATGACATTAAGCTATAGATTGATGTGGATATTGGTTGATATTAGAAGAAGTGGGATAGGTTGAGGTAGGATTAGCTTGATATGTGATTGGACTAGGTTGGTATGAAGTTGGTGAGGATGACATATGGGATAAAGGTTGTGGTTGTTGAAAGGATAAAGGTTGTGGTTGTTGTGTTTGAGATTGTTGGATGTTTTGGAGTTGTAGAAGAAGGGCTTGTTGTCGTTGTTGGATTTGTTGTTGGAGTTGTGAGATAGTGGGATTTGGTATGTGTGAAGATGAAGCATGGTTAAGAATTTGGACTTGTGAGGATGTTTGATAAGTTTGGGAATGGATAAGTTGGATTGGTTGTTGATGGGAGGTAGAGATTGTAATGAAACAACTTGCACAATATCTAAATATAATAGTAAATATGCTACAAACACTTGATAATAATATGCCACTTCGAGGGGGCAACCTCCAAAACCACTTCGAGGGGGATACCTCCAATAGTCTTCAATGAGAACACAATACTCAATATATGATCTAATAAGACTCACTACCCCTATATATACCTATTTATGCCTAGGATATCACACAGGCCGACCTAGATAGCCCTATAGATGCCTCAGGCCAACCTAAACAACTAAATACCAATATACTAATGATAATATGACTTAATTAAGAGTTACGATAGCCACAAGCCGACTATTCATAACCATATAAGCTATGGAAGTAAGGGCATAACATGCCCCCCACCTTTACAAAAGCATTGTCCTCAACGCTGAACAATTGTGGTAGTTTCTTCATATAATCTTCATCATCCCATGTGGTAACTTCAACTAGAAAATATTTCCTTATAATGAGGTAACTTGGAACTGTTGGTGTCCTTAGCTTCTTCATGCATGTCTGGAAAATTAACTTCAACTCCAAGATGTGTCTTCCCTTTGCATCTAGCTCTTGATGGTGATGAATGTATTCTTCCTTTACTTGAACCTTTTGATGTGTCATAGAGGAAGAGGTGAGGAATAGTACATGGTACCCTTGTATTGGTTGAATAGCTTGACTAGGAACTTCTTCTTCTTCATTGCCTCTTTCTTTTTCTTTTTTTTCTTCTTCTTATTCTTCTTCTTCTTCTTCTTCTTCTTCTTCTTCTCCTTCTTCTTCTTCTTCTTCTTCTATTTCTTCTTCTTCTTCTTTTGCTTCTTCTTTTTCTTCTTCTTCTTCGTCTTCTTTTGCTGCTTCTTCTTCTTCTTCATCTTGGTGTTGTGACTGCTTATGTTTGGAAAGTATCTCCAAAATTTTCTCAATATCACATGACTTAGCCAACCCTTTCATTTGTTCACCCATAATGGACAAGATTTCACCTTTCATCTTGCTATTTTCTTTACGAATAAGTTCAAGTATATTTTCATATTCTTTTTGATCAACATCCTCATTTTCCACCTCCTCCTTGCCTGGAGTTTTTCCCGGTGTGGTAACATTCTTTTTGCCCCTTGTTGAAGGACCCATCATGATTGGAATAATTTTGTAATAAATCACACAAAACAAATCAAATAAATCTAAAATTTTTACTGTAACTTACCAAGGCCAAGATCTCACTTCCCTAAAAAAATTGTGAAGAAATTCAAAATTGTGCAGCTTGGAGAGAGAAATTTGGTGGAAACCCTAATTTATAAATAACTCCCTTTATTCTACTCCAATTGTTCTCAAATATGGACTGTAGTAGCTTCACTATTATATTGAAAAGCCCACAAAATCTTTCATAGATTCGACAAAATAAGAGAGATATACATTTTTCAAAAAATAAGGACAGAAACCCTAATTCTGCTATATCTCACTTAATTTTGCTCCAAATGCTCTGAATTCTGGACTGTAGTAACTTCAATATGTTCTTCAAAAACCCTTTTAAAATCAGAAAAAAAAAATTTCCAAAATTTGAAAGTTATGCTCTTCCCAAAATTGCCTCCAATGTTGAGAAAAAATCTTGCCTCTACGGTGCCAAGATCATGCTCTGATACCACTTGTAATGAAACAACTTGCACAATATCTAAATATAATAGTAAATATGCTGCAAACACTTGATAATAATATGCCACTTCAAGGGGGCAACCTCCAAAACCACTTCGAGGGGGATACCTCCAATAGTCTTCAATCTGATAAGACTCACTACCCCTATATATACCTATTTATGCCTAGGATATCACCCAGGCCGACCTAGATAGCCCTATAGAAGCCTTAGGCCGACCTAAACAACTAAATACCAATATACTAATGATAATATGACTTAATTAAGAGTTACGATAGCCACAAGCTGACTATTCATAACCATATACGCTATGGAAGTAAGGGCATAACAGAGATGATGATGTAGGAGTGACTGGATACTTTCCATATAATCTTTTGAGTTCGTCAAACATTTTGTGGATGCCATAAGGACATTTGAATGCTATATGGATGATGTAAGATGATTGGGATAAGATGATTCTATGGGTGATTATTGTAGAGGAAAGTTAATGCATTGTAGACTTAACATAATTTAGGGGAAAACCTATCTGAACAGTCCACTCTATCATTATACTTCCTACATTAAATCATCAACCAAGGAGCATAATCTTATGATGGTACTGCACTGTATGTGCCTTTATGGACTCAAATCCTCTTGACTATCCCATTCAGACCTATTTTGATTAGCCTAGTTTTCTGAAATTCACGGAAATGTAAGAACAACAAAAATAGTTTAAAATCTAGTTGCTATGGGTACCTTCAACATAAGATGTAGGTAACTATTAATAACAGGAAATTACAGAATTAACTCAAAACATTCTAAATGATAAAAGAACTAATGCTAAGCTCTAGAGGACTTCAAATAGACACATAATGCATTCACTCATAGATCATACTACTATATTTTGACAATTAACATATTCTAATTAACTCACACTACATTTATACATAAATGAAAAAATGATTGACAAGAATGCATAAAAGAAATGAGGAAATAAATGAAGTGAGGATCGGTACCTTGAGTGGCCAGCTCAGGGGACTGACTCACTTAACTTGAAATCAAATCAAATCAATTACAGATACTCACGCATCTTCATAACATGTACTTCTATTCATTCCATATCATAAACAGAATCTTCTTCAAATCTTATTCATATCAAAACATGTCTAGATAATTGATATTGAAAAATAGAGTAACAACTAAGTAACTGGAAAGTAAAACTTAACAATGAACTCATTTGTCTAACTTATACAAAAATGGGAGAGTTTTA
Organism: Cunninghamia lanceolata; assembly: GCA_027924645.1. Taxonomy (NCBI): domain Eukaryota; kingdom Viridiplantae; phylum Streptophyta; class Pinopsida; order Cupressales; family Cupressaceae; genus Cunninghamia; species Cunninghamia lanceolata. Next base: position 2,986,308 of record BSBN01001054.1, read on the forward strand.
TGCAACTAATAACTAATCCTCAATCAATCCTACCCTCGATACTAGGATACAGGTTTCATGATTGATTTATTAATCTAACTGATCAAAAGAAGAAAAGTCTTGTTCAAACAAGTACTCTCATGAAACGGTTTGTATGAAAAACTACTCATAGACTGTGTTTAGAACAAGTCTTCTTTTCTACATTTATTCCAATCCATGATGGTACAGATTCATCCTCCATCTATCTTAACTTTTAGCGTTCAAACTACACTTCACTTAATTCCCCTGTCCTACAAATCACTGCAATTGCTCTTTCCTTGACGCCATGTCCTTGTTGCATAGGGTTAATTCTCCAAACATATGCACACAAAAAACTTTCATATTTAAACCATAGGATTTTATCTATATTGCATGCATACTTATATTTTAAGTCATTCACTTGATAATATCACCACCATATTCCATATTAACAACATAGGTTTAAAGTCTTTGAAAAGTATATGAGAAACATCATATAGTAATGGTGATATTTGTAAAGTATCTGCATGATCATATGAAAAGGTTTTAAAAGCATATAAAAATAACATAAAAAGAAGTCAATAATTCAACCCATCATCTCACCCCAACTATGCTTTTGCTTATCCTCAAGCAAAATCAAGGAACTAAACATCTATGGGAGAAGATTATAATGCAAAGTGATTTGTCTGAGGTCCATTACTTCTCTGACTCCTTGTCCTTGTTTGAGATAAAAACCATTGTAGCTGGCAAGCCTATTCATCCTGACCAATTCAACATTCCTACATTTATCACTCTTTTCCCTTGTCTAGTATGGTACTGGGTAAAGGAGAATAGGAGGGTGAAATGTGAGTGGCGGCCATGCTACTCCTATTTGCTTTGAAATCCTGCTATACTTGCGTAGCCTCTCAAACATGTTCATGTAATTGTGGAAGGAGTGGGGCTCTTTCTTCTGTAATTCTGGAGTCAGACTACCCATCTATTTTGTACATACCTCTGACAGTTCTAAATGATAGACACTGCTAACCATTGTATCATTCTATAATCCCTGAATCTTAAATCCATAATTACCTTACTTGGACCCTTATGAGAGAGGAGTGATAACCATTGGGTCAGGATCACATTGGGATTTAAAGATTCTTTCCTAATATGTAGTGGTACCTTCTTTTCTTGTTCCTCATACTTATCCATTATTTCCCCTCTAAGCTACTCTTTTTTGAAGTAAGATATCAGTGCTCTAACTTGAAAATCACTAACATAGATCAAGGGGTTCCACTATGTATCTTCTTCCATCAAATAATTGTGCAAATAATATTCACACAACTGATCTTGTTCTTCCAAACTGACTTCTTGAAATATCTAGAAAAAATTATGCCTTGAATAGATAGAAATAGGTTGATCATTGATGAATCTATTAAATTGAAAACTGAGAAACTTTTCCTTGAGAAATAATGCATAAACTCTTGGTGGAGGTCTGTATTCAATGATTTAAATTGCTCTATCAATTACCTCTGTCAGCTTCCCTTCCAACCTTTTGATTACCAAATCCTTTTCCTCAACTGATGCATTAAGACTTTGTTTCTCTTTTTCCCAGTTCTCCTTTTCTTGCTTGGTTTTATGAGTCAGTTTCATTAATTCAAAGCCTAGAGACAGAGTGGTATGATACACTGGGGTTTTTGTCACAAGAGGTTGGAGAGTGAGTACTTCATCCTCTTTAATTTTTGTTCTACTTATAGCCAATTGTGCTAATAAATCTAAATTGCAACCATGGCCATAAGTCTAAATTTTCTCTTCCAACTCTTGAATCCTTTTCTCTTTTTCTTTATCTTTCTCCTCATACCCCTTCACCTACTCTTCTAGCTGTCTTATTCTATCCAAAGCTTCTTGAAGTTCTTTTCTAATATTTTTGTCCTCGAATAATTCTTTTTCTTTTTCAAAATTTAGACTTTCATTGTCACCTTTTCTAGGAATATCAAAAATTTCTTGAACAAAATTATCAGGTACAGACTTCCCCATTTTCGTTGCAGTAAACAAATCCTCTGACTTAGAATTAGAAGAAAAAACATACCTTCTTTTCGTGGTAGACACATTGACATTACAACAGGGGTCAACAGAGACATCCTTAGGAGGAATTTCTCCTCTATCTGAATCTAAATTCAGTGGAATTGGATCATTGTCTTGCTGGCCTTTATCTTTTTCCTCTAATTTATGTTCCTCAACAACTCTTTCCTTGGCACTTTGCCACTTTAGCCTACCTGAGTGTCTAGGAGTGACAGTCTCTGACTTATCTTCCTTTTTCCTCCTCTTCTTGTCCCTCTTCTTCCTCCTTTCCCCTGTATTTTCTTCTTTCATTGTGCTCTTGTGCTTCTTCACACCCTTCCTATTCTTCTTTTCTTTACCAAATGCTGAAGGAGTGCTTCTTTTAGCTTTAGGGGTTGATGATGAGGGTTCTTCTGCTACTACAGGTCTAAATTCTAGAGGATTTTCATCTTATGGTTCTTCATGCTCAGTTTCATATGGAGGATTAGGTTCATATGGAGGCTCATGTTCATATGGAGGTTCATCTTCTGCTTGAGGTGCCTCTATTAGTGTTGAAATATCCACACATTGCTTAAAAGCTTCCCACTCAACCTGTGGGTACTGAATCCTCAAACTTCTCTTCATTAATAGGGCTATTAAACAATGATGGGATAGAGTGGTGTCTGTTTGTTGTTTCTAGTATTCAGAAGACATTCTTTTCAACATACTATACAAAAAATTTGGGACATTGACTAGTTTTTCATGCTGTAGATGATTGAGCAATTTGAAATATACAGTATATAACATGTTATATCGACCATCATAGGTAATATATCTGATAATGTATGAAGTGCATTTCCTCCAAAAGAAGGGAATAGATAATTTCTTCGTACCTTGTGTGGTGGAGTCCAAGTGTTCACCTCTCTCACAAAATTCCTCCCTTGCCGTGGTTGCATCAGCTCTAGCTGGGTACTCAGACCCTATTCGTGGAAACCCTATGACCTAAGCAATAGCTATTTTGGAAGCATCTACAGTCAATCCTTTCACCATTGCTTCATCATACTATAATGTGAATGCAAATTCTTTTGCCATCTCATCATCATATTCTGTTAGTTTCAGAAAGTAATCTAACCACCCTACTCTTGTAAAGAGTGGAAGAACCATTACATCTTCCAGTATTTCTTTATGTGCAGAGGGTTCTCTTCTGATTACATCTCCTCCCATGATTTCTATAAATTGTAATCTCTACAATGTCAATTTCTGCTGAACAATGTCAATTTTTGCTACTTCAATTCACCATCCCAAAAAGAACCAACTTACAATTTTTGCCTCTCCTTTCTTCTCCTCTATAACTTCCTTAGGGTAATAAGTTCACTTATTGGCAAAACAAGGTAAGTTCATGGTGTAGGAGGTTTATCTGGTTTTTCTTGAAAGCCAAAAAATGGTGCATGGCAAAAATAAAAAAATAAACCCCTCCCCCCAACTTAAGTTTAAAGTGACCTCACTTCACATGTCAATTGATATAGAATGAGGAGTATTGAGTAAATGGAATGGTGGACAATATTCTCACATGCACGAAATAAACTACAAGTAATTATGAATATAAAAAGAAAACTAGTATTAATGATTGAAAGTTACCTAATGTACATATGGAATGGAAAGAAATAATTAATACACCTTGGAATTTGTGAACATATACTGAGGAATTTATTTGATATGCATACAACGAATGGTAAGGTGGCGGGTACTGTAGTAGAGATATGATGTGATGGCGCATAAATGCGAAGAAAAATGAACAACTCATGAATGTGAGTTGACACTTTTAGCAATAGAGTGGATTTATTTTAAAATGAATGTGGGCATGTGGAATGGGCGGGAAAAATTGGGTATTGTTCACCAAATTGTGGAAGAAAGTTGCATACAAGAATTGCTACGGGTGTCACCAGCATAGGTCCTGACTGTGTAATTACAAATGCAATATATCAAGTCCCTATATGAGAGTGATAAATAGGTCCTGGTGAAAGTAACTGTGGTAACCATGGATATTGTTCTGTGTGTGCATGCGATTTTAAAGCAAGGAAAATTAAGTCTCAGTGACAGGGGTTGAGTCGTGTAACTCAACCTCTACATCACTAGACTCATTGGGTGGATCATCTTCGACTATTGGCTCGGTGTGTGTCATAGAGCCTTCATTGAGAGCATCTTGAGGACCATATTGAGTGGCTAGAGAGATGAGAAAGTCATCTTTCTGAAGTGGTTTCTTGTACAGTTTCAGCCTGTGTCCATTCATTAGCAATGAAAATCTAACCCCATCAATGGTTTGCAATTAGACTGCACTATTAGGGAGTACTTGTTGAATCTCATATGGGCCCAACCATCTTGACTGAAGCTTGCCTTTAAAATATTTGTATCTTGAGTCATATAGAAGTGCCCAATCACCAGTAGTGAATTCTTTGTCTTGACGTACTTGTCGTGCCATTTAATCCTTTGCTTTTGTATGACTTCTGTGTGGTGGATGGCTTCTAATCTGATCTCATCAAGAGCATTCAAATGTTGTAATCTATCCATTTGTGCTTCTATCAAATCCATCCCTAATTTTGCTACTGTCCTTAAGGTTTTGTGTTTGTCGCCCCCCCTTTTTTTAAAAGGCGTCCTAATCCAATTCTTTCTTTTTCCCTTTCCATTCATTGTCAGCCTTTTCACTTAGTTCCTTCTTTCGAGCCAAATTCACTTAGTCACTTTAGAGAGTTGGCAATCCTTTGCATTTTTGAAGTCAAGTCGGCGGGTTCGCAAGTTCTTGAACCACCTGAGTTATCGACTTAGTGTTTTGTTGTGTCTCTATTTGGAGTCTTTCCTTTGTAGTCAGGAGGTCGGGGATTCTTTGAAGTTTTGAATCTCCAACTCCTAGTTCAAGAGTTCATCTTTTGCCCAACTTGCCGACTCCACGTAGCACACTTTACCAAGTAGTGTTAGTTGCACTGGCATATTATACAGAAGAATGACACTTGTCACTTTGCATTCAATTCAAGGTATGTGCAGACACAATGGCACCACTCTCGAAGGGAAAGTTGAGGCATGCATTTATGAGTTATAATGGCAAATTTGCTGCCAATATTTAATATCTTTCTTGGGTGAATTTATGAGAAGTGACTTGGATTAATTCTTAAGCCTGCCTAAGGTGATATTATGTGCAAGGGAATGCGTTGGAAAAAAACAAATGGCTAGTTTGCTACGTGCAAAATTTTAGCACAGTTCCATCTTCACAACTGGTAACTCTTTCCCCTCTCTATAAAGGTTTCATATATTCTTTGAGGAGTTAGAGATTTTTATTTCCCATGTATTTGCACAAAGAATTCTCTATTGGTGTTTTGCCTTATCCTGTGCTCTCTACGTATATGTCTAAGTCTCTTGTTTTTTGGTTTCTGGAACACATAAAAATGAAGTTTAAATTCCAAGGGACCCATGTGGCTTCCATTGTGGAGGATGGTCTTTCTAGAGTGAGGGATACGAATTTAGGGCACATGGATTTAGATGACTTTTGGAGAAGAATGCAGTCTGAGAAAAGAACTCCCTTGGTGGAGAAAATTATTAGCAACATCTTGCATAAAGCTGGTGGCTTTCCGCTTGCTGTGCATTGCCTTGAATTAATGGTTGCATGTGCTAATGGTTATTTCCTAGACTCTCAGGAGATAAAGACTCCCAGTGGTGTTGTGGTGGCAAGAATTGATTCTGAATTTGTTGCTTCAGCCCTGAACTTGGAAGAGTATGAAGACAACTCTGATGTTTCTGTATCTTTGGCCTAGAATTATTATAATGAGAAAAAGGACCGGTGTCGAACCTGTGTTGCCAAGCATTGGTTGGAAGAAGAAAAGACTGGTAAGTCTCGGTTGACCGCTAATCTAAAAAGGAGCCATTTTAAAGAAGAAATCTCAGATATGATAACCCTGCTAAACAGAGTAGTTGGGAGCCCCGAGTCAGATGTTTTTGAGTTTTGGATGTGTAGATTTATCTTATTGAATTGCGAAGATCACCAAATTGACTGGCCTAAAATCATCAGCGAGTGTCTACACGAGTAGCTGGTGAATTTTACACGAAGCGTGGGCTTTCATATGTGTTCCCAGCTAGTCTACATTTTGGCTTGAAGAGAGGCTGCTTGGCCTGGTCTGAGGACTCAAAGGAGTTCTTTGGAAAGTAGGCCTTAGTATCAAATTTTCCCTCAGTTGTAAAGAAGTGAAGGTATGAAAGACTTCAGGTGTGTGAATGATGCTTTTTCCATGTTTCTAGCTAAAAGAATTGATGGCTCAATAGAGAAAAGATTTTTTGTAGAAGTGTTTGCACTGGTCACAAAATTTGGGAGTATTTATATTCAGTTTGATTGCTTCTCGTATTTGAGAATCGGGCATTATGAAAATGCCCTGTTAAAATTGCCTCGGTACCCCTCTGATTATTTGGTGTTGCTAGAAGTATGCCACCAAATGGCAACAGTAAATGTCAAATACCAGATAATGAAAAAGAAAGGATATTCTTTTCTCATGTCTCTATCTTTTTATTCATGCAAATGCAATGATGGTGCTCAGAATGTGGATAAGTTGTCTGGATTCAGCCTCCATAGTTTGTCTCCCCGTGTATCATTTGATAGCAAAAAATTTATAAAAGAAAATATGCATGGAGGTGGTTCCTACTCACATCTTCCTCAACTTGAAGATTTTTGGGAGGACTGTATTGATGAAAGGGAAGTTCAAAGGAGGAAATGGATGAGGTTGACTGTTGATCAAGTCTATGCCTTCAAGTTGAATATTCAGGTCCCTGATATAATTGATGATTTTTCAAATCTTTTCGGTGAAGAATATGATACAGTGTCAAGGGAACCTTTGCCTCCAATAAAATGGTCTAAAAAGGAGGTTTCTAATATTATGTTGTTGTCATTTCATGTTTTAAGGAGAACAGAAAATTTGTTATAGACAAAGGCCAAGGAGTGTGCTGGTTCATCAACACCAAGGGACTTAGCCTCTCAGAATCAAGTCAGATCCCAAATCACCACCTCGCACAAAAGGTCATCTAGTTTGGACCTGACTTTGCAAAGAGTTAGCTCACAATAAAATGGTGACGATGAAGGGTTGCTTGAGGAGATTGGCAGGATGAAGGCCACATGTGAGCAAGATGTTCAAGTAACGAAGAAAAATACCAGATTGGCTACTTTATCATCTAAAGCAGACCATGTGCCCCCGCCAAGCAATCATGTAAGTGATTCTGATTCTTTCATCTTCTCGCAAATTGGAGAAGATAATATGTTGCATTCTTTACTCAGTCCACCAAATTCCCCTCAACAAAAAGAGATTCCTGAGCAAAACCCTCATCCTGCACTGATGATGGCCATTGCCAATACCACTAATGCGCTAGTCTCATCGCCAAACTGGTTGAAGAAGGTAGTCCAAAAGAAGAAAAGGTACACCATTCTAGTTGATGAGGGCATCGATACTATTTCCAACTTGTTGCAAATGGTGCCAAAACCCAAACATGCAAAGAGGATGTCCAGAATAGCGACCAATGCCACCTTAGGAAATCAATTTTTAGGAATTACAGACCCATTGGTTGAGAAGAATGAAGATGAAATAACTGAAGCAGACTTCAGAGTGAGCCGAGTGGATCTAGAGCATCAGCTACTGAAGGTGATTTATATCATATGCACTATTCAATGGACAACATCTCTAAAAGGGTGAAGGACTTGCAAGATGAAAATTCAAGGTTGCTAGAACATGTAAGTTCTCTGTCCTCTTTTGCCAATTTAATTGCTAAAGTGATAACTCCCTCAACTGGAACCTCTTCCATTGTCAAACTCCCTACCCTTGACCCAAATCTACTTCAACAAGTTAAAACTTCTTTGTCTCTAAGGAAAGCTATGGACCAATGGGTTGAGAAGATCATCTTCGATGGTCTCATATTTATCGAGGATGTAGTTAAATTGTTTGATTCCATTCATGCTAAAAGAGAAGTTTTGATAGTAGAATTTGAGAAAGCTCAGAGTGATCACCATAGTTTGAATTTAGCCTCTAAGAAAGTGCAGAAAATCACCAACATGGACCTCGATATTCTAAGGGCCGAAGAAGTCATAGTTGATCCTAAGGAACTAGATACTGCTGTGTGGGCTGATGCATTAGAATGAAAAATTTGTATTATTTCTACAGCTGAAGAAGAGATGGGAAAGGCAATGGCAATTTATTACAAAGATATGATGAGGATTAAAAGAGATTTTACTGCTTTAGGGGTAGAGGCTAATGGATCTGATGATGAAAAACTATTGGATGTTAAGGTGATCAAACATAATTTCAAGAGGACAGTGACAAAGGAGATAGTAAATTACAATGCAATTACAGGGGAATTGTTGAGAAGACTTTCTAAATTGGCTGCTTACATTAATACTTGCAGAGGTGGTATCGATGAAATATATCGTAAAGTGACTGACTCTGACCGGGTTATCATGAAAAGGAAGTGTCATATCAGCATGACTAGAACTCCACCAGGCATGTCCTTAACGCTAGTTATCAACAAATTACAGAGCATACAAGGCTAGATTACGAGAAAAGGTACCTCAAACGACACAAAGTGTCACTGGAGAAGGCAGATAGTCAAGGGAAGATGAAGAGATGGATGATGGCGATGGGGACTTGCAAATTCTCAATTGATTTTTAATTTCATGCTTTTAAGTTACTTCATGCTTACTCTAAAACTATTGGCTCTGGAGGGCCCTTTTACTATTATTGTTTAAATAATCTTTTAATCGGTTGTTTCAAGAAGCCGTTATGGTTTTCAAGACAGTTATGATTTGGCCTAGCTATATATTCTAGATGGATGGTTGAATTATGGATCTTTTTTGCAAAATTTTGTTTCTAAAAAGGGTGATAGTTAATTTTGTTTTTTAGCTACTGTGATATATGCAATACAGTTAATACAGTGGAGATTTGGATGATCATGGACTTGGTGTTATGATTATTTGAATTCATGTTCTTCTTAAGTTAGATGTGTTTCTACTGATGTTAATGGTATTCATGTGTTTTGGTGGTTGGATGTTATTAAATCTTGCTCACTACTTCAAATAATCTATCTGTTGATATTTCATTTAAGGCGGTGAATTCATGTGCGTATGTATGATATCTTCAATGTATGTTATGCAATTGGAAGTCTATGAACTTCAAGAGTTAGAGTTATAATTATGGATTTGCCTTTATAGCTTTCTGGTTAAAATCTCTGCCTTTATCTTGCTTTCTGGTTAAAAGTAACCTTAAGTTTATATTCCTCATAATATCTATAGAAGGTAGCTGTGCCCTGTTAAATAAGCAGAAAGCCTGTGTAGAATACCAATATATTGGGCTCAAATATTGATTACATTTGTCACTTGTCCGGGTGTGAGTATATAGAGTTAGGTGACAAATCTATTAACCAACAGTATTCAAATTCTATAGGCAAGACTACTATCTTGCCAAACCAATTCATAAGGGGCGAACCATGTAGTTGTCTTTCATGTGGTTCTATATGCCCAAACAACGTCTGGTAACCTGGAAACTTAATCTCTTATGTGAAGCTGTACTGTTTTGGTCAATATATTCTCAAGCTCCTTGTTTGTAACTTCAAACTGACCATTTGCCTGAGGATGGTAGGGAGCGGACATTTTATGTCTGATCTGATACTCTTCTACCAGTTTTGTGATTAAATCTGATGTAAATTGTGGCCCTTGGTCAGTGATTATCTCCCTTGGTACACCATATATAGTGAAGATTTCCTCATACAAAATTTTTGCCACATTGCCATCTCTAGCAAACTGCAAAGCTTTAACTTCCACCTATTTGGTTAAGTAATCAATACATACTAGTATATATTCCTTGTTGTTTGATGTAGGAGAAATAGGACCAACAAAATCTAGTCCCCACTTATCAAAAGGAGCAAATGTTATTTGTGGTTGTAAAGGCATTTCATCACTTCTTGTAGGTCTGCCCATCCTTTGACATCTATCACTTGACAACATCTTTGTGAAGTGTTGGCGAGTAATATCCTGTTGTTAATATTTTGAAGGTTGTCCTCTTGGAAGCAAAATGTCCACTATAGGGCTCATCATGACATGCCTTCATTATATCAAACACTTCATCCTCTCTGATGCATCTTCTCATAATATTATCTGGGCCAGTGTAAAATAGGAATCCAAAAATCCAAGAGTAAGGGAAACATTTGTGAACTAGCTGCCTCTTCTTCCTTAGAGAGAAGTAACCTGGAATATGCCCTATAACCAAATAATTGGCTATATCTGCATACCATGGAGTGTTTATAGTTAGAGCAAATAGATGTTCATCAGGAAAAGAATCATCAACCACTCCTTCTGAGGATTGTGTAGGCAGTCTACATAGAAAATCAACAACTACATTAGCCTTTCTTGGTTTGTCAACAATTGTTATATCAAATTCCTGTAACAACAATAACCATCTTACAAGTCTTCCACCCACTATTGGCTTATTCATCAAATATTTGATTTCTGCATGATCTGTATGTATGAATATTTTGTAACCAGTTATGTAGTGCCTGAATTTGTTAATTACATAAACAACATCTAACATTTCTTTTTTTGTCACAGTATAGTTCAACTCAGCTCCCTGTAGGTTTTTACTTACATAGTATATTGCATACTCTTTGTTTCCTTCTTGTTGGCCTAGGACTGCCCCAATGGAAAAATCTGATACATCTGTATGGATATGAAAAGGCAGTGTCCAATTTAGACCTCTAAGAACTGGAGCTTGTGTCAATGATGCTTTCAACTTTTCAAATGAGTTCTAATAGTCTATAATCCACTCAAATTCAATATCTTTTGTTAGTAGAGTGAACAGAGGTGCAACAGTTTTGCTAAAATCTTGGATAAACCACCTATAGTAACTTGCATGTCCAAGAAAACTCCTTACATCCTTCTATCTTTGTGGAATAGGCAGGGTAGATATGATTTCAATCTTTTTTGGGTCAACTTGGATTCCTGCACTTGAGATGAAATGTCCCAAGACTACTCCATGTGTCATCATCATAAATTTTTTTTATTACTCAGAGATAGATTGTGCTCTATGCATCTCTTTAAAACTTTCTCCAAGTTATGTAAAGCTTCATCATATGTTTCACCATATGTGTTGAAGTCAACCATGTAAATCTCCATGCTGTCATGGGCAAAATCAGAGAAAATATTGATGACTGCTCTCTGAAAAGTTGTTGGAGCATTGCACAAACCAAAAGGCAAGACAGAATATGCATAGGTCCCCCAAGGGTAGGTAAATGTTGTCTTATCTTGATCCTCTGGTGCAATCATGATTTGGTTATAGCCACTAAAACCATCAAGAAATGAGAAATATTTCTTCCTTGCCAAAGAGTCAAGATCTTGATCTATAAAGGGCAATGTAAAGTGATCTTTTCTAGTTGCAACATTTAGTTCTCTATAATCCACACAAACCCTCCATTTGCCACCTTTTTTGGGAACTATTACCAATGGTGAAACCCATTCACTATCTGAAATGGGGTAAATGAATCCTACATCTAACAACTTTTGGAGTTCAACTTTCACTATTTATCTTAGTGCAGGGTTCATTCGTCTTTGCTGCTGCCTAATAGGTCTGTGGCCATCATCAATGTAAATCTTATGCATGCATAAGGCAGGATCAATGCCTTTCATATCACTGTAGTCCCATGCAAAGGCTGCTGCATGTGTTTGCAATATTGTGTGTAGGGATTGTTGTTGCTCATCAGTCAATGCCTTATTGATAGTCATCATCTTCCCTGGTTTGATTTCCAAATGTTTAGAAATCTCTTGCACACATGATAGGTCAAGGTTAGGTATTACTGGCAAGCATTGTTGGGTAACAAAGTATGAAATATTTGAGATACCTCCTCTGAGGAACTGTTGGGTGATATGCTTCTTAAGGGGTCTTATAAGCAAGATAAACAATCCTGCTGTTGAGGGTGCCTCCCACAATCATTTTGGATTATATGAGCAATCAACTCATCTTCATCTTGAATATCCAATAAGGGGTTGCGTTCAATAGTCATCAAGGTTTGCAGGGAATAGTCATCCTCATCTTCTAGGGAAGGCCAAATGGTCTGCTCAAGCTCATGATATGGTTGGGTTGGTGGATATAAAACCAATTTATTGGTGACAGTCCCATTAGATATGATCATGTTACTTGACCTACAACCTATAAATGCATCTGTTGTGGCAAGTCATGGTCTGCCTAGTATGAGAGGATAACCAGCAAGGTTAACTTTGGGTTGGAGTACTATAAAATTAGCATGGTATTCCCATGAATCTAATGCAATGACCAAGTCCTCAATGACTCCTTCAGGCTTGACTGTGGCAGCTAATTATAAGATTGTTTGAGTGGTCTGAGGCTATTCAACTGGAGTGTCTGCATTGTCTCCTTAGTCATAACATTAATTGCATCACCTAAATCTATCACAGTATTCTTAATCACGATCCCATTGATTTTAACATCCACTATTGGACTACTTGGATCTGTATATTTGGGAACAGTTATATTACCTAACATGATATCAACAAGATTACCCAAAACATGGAGTGTCTAAAAGTCTATTCTCTTAATTCCTAACTTCTTTATGCAAAGATCCCTAATAGTCTTAGTGTAGATAGGAATATCCTTAATGGCTTGAATTAATGGAATATTTATACTTATATCTTTTAACTGGCTGAGAAGGATAGTATCAGTTTGGGTTGTTTGTCTTTGTATGGCCAAGCACTCAGGGAAAGGAGGAGGCTTCTAATGTAAGGTAGTTTGGGCATCTTGGGTTGATTCAGGTGCCAAAGGTGGTTTAATTGAGGCTTCCTTTGTGGGTTCTTCATCATTAAGTTCTGTTATTTGTGAAGATGAAGGCCCTGCAAGTTGTTTCCCTGATCTGAGGTGAACATTACTCACCTCTACCCCATAAGTGGGGTATTGCTTTACCTCATTAGTATAAGCCTATTGGACATGCTTGTTGTTAGGGTTAGGTGTAGGTTGGGTAGGGATTTGGGTAGGTCTAGGAGGTGGAACTTGAGGAGTGGAAGGAGGTGGCATTATTGCTGGTTGCTAGGGCTGAGGTGGAAGCATAGGTTGCTGGTAATTTATATTTTGCTGCCACTATTGGCCCTTATTCCATTAGGGTTGCCATTGATGCTGCTGTGTGGACCACTAGGAGTTATAGTTGGTACCTTGGAAATTTTGTTGGGGCCATGAGTTTGACTGCTGTTGGTTCTAACTTGGTTGTGGAGTAGGCCATTGTGGGGTTTGCATTGATTTTGAGTATTAGGCCATTGTTGGTTCCATGCAAGAAATTTTTGGTTTCGAGCAAGAAAAGGTGAATTGTAATTGAGTGGGTCAAATGGCATACCTTGTCTTTGCTACCAAGGTCTCCTTTGAGCAATGAAGAACAACTTCCCATCCTCTCCTTCAAATGGTTGGAATTCTAGCCTTTCAATCTTTTCTGGCTGGATACTAGCCACCCTCTTGCATTTACACTTAGCCTTCCTTTGTCTACAGCTGGGACAATATTCAGTGAGCATGGCTTCTGCCTCCTCCTGTTTCTTCTTAATGTGAAGAGTGTCCAACTATGTAGCCATATGACTAATGATATCTTCCTTCATGTTGGACAACACATTGCTGATTTCAACTCGAGAAACTCCATTGGTTGCCTTGTTTCTGATGGATGTTCTTTCTCCCCTTGGTCTTTTGGTAAAAGTTCTTAAATAGTTTCTACAAATTTGCAAATTGCTTCAAAAGGTAGTTGAGAGATATCACCTTGCCCAATGAGATTCAGGGCATCCATACAATCATCTTTAACTCCTAAAAAATACTAGTTTTAGTGATTCTTCAAACAATCTATTTTGAGGGTTATTTTTCAAGGCAAACTGAAACCTTTCAACATAATCCTCCAGTGGTTCTTCCTCTTTTTGTGACATCCTGAAGATGTCATCTCTCCTCCTATCATGTCCTCGGTAGTAATCTTGGCATTTTTCCAAGAATTTCTCCTTCATTGTATCCCAGTGTGGGATAACATATTTTCCTAGACCCATAAACCATCTTAGGGCTGCATCCTTGAGAGTGGCAGGAAAGAGTTTAAGCCTGTGAGCATCTGTAGTGTAGTCATAGCTTCTGCATAGGATATCAAACTCAAATAGAAACGTGTCTGGGTCCTCTATCACTAAGCCATAGAAATTTGGTAATGCTGAAGGTGGAATGTTTTTAGTGCTGCAAGCCTCTCCTGATCAATGATGGGGAACTCAAATGTTGCCTGCTTTGGTGGTGGATCATCCACTGCTGCTTCTGCCATGGTTCTAAAGGTCCCTTCTGTAGCTGTAGAAGAAGTTGATGAAGATGTTGATGAAGATGGAGGAACAAATCCTTCATCTCCAGCAAGTCCCACTTGATAATTGGTAAGATCAACAATATCTTCTAGAGCCTAATAATTTGAAGGGAGAAATCTACCTTGGTTGTCTCTCTGCCTTCGCATATAGAAGTTTTAGCTTTTGTATACCGACAGTCCTGCACAATGTTAGTTCAATTTTGGATGTTTGTTGTAGAGTGAAGTTATGAATCCTAATACTGAAATTAAAACTTAAATTATGGAAATTTGATAATTGAGCCTATAAAGGTAGCATCATCCCTAGCAACGACACCAAAAATGTAGAGGAAAACTAATGCATTATAGACTTAACATAATTCAGGGGAAAACCTATCTAAACAGTCCACTCTATCATTGTACTTCCTACATTAAATCATTAACGAAGGAGTGTAAGCTTATGATGGTACTGCACTGTATGTGCCTTTATGGACTCAAATCCAATTGACTATCCCATTCAAACCTATTCTGATTAGCCTAGTCTACTGAAAGTCACAGAAATGTAAGAACAACAAAAACAATTTAAAATATAGTTGCTACGGGTACCTTCAACATAAGTTGTAGGTAACTATTAATAACAGGAAATTATAGAATTAACTCAAAACATTCTAAATGATAAAAGAACTAATGCTAACCTTCAGAGGACTTCAAATAGACACATCATGCATTTGCTCATAGATCATACTACTATATTTTGACAATTAACATATTCTAATTAACTCACACTACATTTATACATAAATGAAAAACTGATTGACAAGAATGTATAAAAGAAATGAGGAAATAAATGAAGTGAGGATCAGTACCTTGAGTGGTTAGCTCAGGGGACTGACTCACTTAACTTGAAATCAAATCAAATCAATTACAAATACTCACGCATCTTCATAACATGTAGTTCTATTCATTCCATATCATAAACATAATCTTCTTAAGATCTTATTCAAATCAAAACATGTCTGGATAATTGATATTGAAAAATAGAGTAACAGCTAAGTAATTGGAAAGTAAAAGCAACTAACTTAACAACGAACTCATCCCTCTAACTTATACAAAAACGAGAGAGTTTTATGCAACTGCTAACTAATCCTCAATCAATCCAACCCTAGATACTAGGATACAGGTTTCATGATTTATTTATTAATCTAACTGATCAAAAGAAGAAAAGTCTTGTTCAAACAAAAACTCTCATGAAATGGTTTGTATGAAAAACCACTCATAGATTGAATTTAGAACAAGTCTTCTTTTCTTTATTTATTCCAATCCATGATGGTACAGATTCATCCTCCATCTGCCTTCACTTTTGGTGTTCAAACTGCACTTCACTTAATTCCTTTGTCCTGCAACTCGCTACAATTGCTCTTTCCTTGATGCCATGTCCTTGCTGCACAGGGTTAATTCTCCAAACATTGCACACAAAATAACTTTCATATAAATAAACCATAGGATTCTATCTATATTGCATGCATACTTATATTTTAAGTCATTCACTTGATAATATCACCACCATATTCCATATTAACAACATAGGGTTAAAGTCTTTGAAAAGTATATGAGAAACAACATATAGTAATGGTGATGTTTGTAAAGTATCTGCATGATCATATGAAAAGGTTTTAAAAGCATATAAAAACAACATAAAAAGAAGTCAATAATTCAACCCATTAATTATGATGCAAGGGAATGATTAGGATGAATGGTAGATTTGGTTGGAAGATTGACTTTTTGGATTTTTGGAGATATTTTCAATTTTTTTGGATTTTGGGATTTTTGGAAAGAAAATAAAACCTTGAAAATCATGCAAGGACAATAAACATGAAGATAAAATAATACAACAATACCTTAAACCTTGCACAAATTCAGACTTTAGATAGAACGAGGTAGAGTGCACCCAAGCTCCACCAACTTTGTTTTATGGATGATGCACTGTGGACTGCTCGTGCAACCAACATAAATTGGATATTAAATAGTGATAAAAAATAATAGATATCCATGCCTATAAAGATTTGTTGGGGCTTTCAAATTAAAATAAGAGTTCCAATTTATAGATAGAGAGGGAATCAAATGGATGGCCAAGATTAGCAGGGTGAGATGTGAGGTGGACGAATAGGATTAAAAATTAAAGTTAGTGGTTATGACACTCATTTAATGAGGATGCAAGGTGACTAAAATAAGGATAGGAATAGAGGAAATAGGATTTTTAAATTGATTTTGGAGAAGAAGTGCTTATGATGCACATTTAAGGAGGTTAAAAATAGGGATGTGAATGGGAATAAATAATTTAAATAATAAAATTATTTAAATTATGAGAGACATGTGGGATTTAAATAAATATTTAATTTATTTAAATTGGATGATGGAGAAAAATGGGATTACATAAATAAAATTTATTTAATTTGGTGTAAGAGGAGGATAAATGGATAAAAGGGATTAGTTAAATAAATGTAATTTATTTAACTAATAGGAATTAGTAAGGAATCATAGAGCAAGATGTGTCGCAAGGTGGTGCAAGATAATGTCAAAAGGTAATTTAAGACATGGTCAAATTTAGGTGCCTACACTATCAACACTAAATACATATATTAGAATGTTGTTATTCTCAGTGTTTGCATAATGAATTTATTGTCATCTTATTGTTTTATCATTCTTGGGTAGATTTAAGATCACATAATCTCTATCAAATCTAATATGGTATTAGAGTAGGTCAATTTAGGTATAATTTAATTCAATTTGGGATATTGTCATACCTTTTTTGACCTAGGGTTCATAGTCTTGCAAATTAGATGTTTTTTAGATCACTCATTATATGAGTCCTTAGGAGAAGAAATTAACTATTCCATTGCATTCAAAATGGTAAAATTAATTAGGATTGAATTTTATTTTTTTAAAACAAACACCATATAGTCAGCTAACAAAAAAATTTCATGTGGGATTTGATTAAAAATTTTTCAGGTTGCATTTTTTTAGAGTACTTTGGCACAAAACATACATCACCATTGCATTTGGAGCATCCAAGAACCAATAAATTGATTGTCCAATCATTGTATTTGGTGTAGATATAATTAAGGCAAAAAAATTAGCCCTAGATACACAATCCTAGGCTACACAACCCCCTACGAAGGAGACTATGTAAGTACTCTATCAAATTTTTAGTTTAAAAATTAAAAAACAAAACAAAACAAAAAATTATAAAGTACTCACAATGCTGATAGAGTGGGTAGGGTACGCAGGGTACCCCGTACCCTACACCTTTGCCATCACAGGGATGACAAGGTCAGGGCCTATGCCGCACCCCCACTGGGGTTTCTTAAAACCCACTAGTGGCAATAAATATTCCAACATATTTTGGCAACAACCTCCACCATCAGCCACCACTACAACTACACCACCCCTCCACCTAAGCTTTTCTTTCCCACCACTTTGTTTTAGCCAAAGTGTTACCCAAATGGCTTAGCTAGGGCACTGCCACTCAACTACCTAGTCACCACCCATCTATTTCCTATGTGCCACCTTAGCCAACGACACTACCCAGGTGCCACTCGCTTGCCACCAGACCAAGGACCCCCCTCCCATTTGCAGTTTCAGAATTAGAGGTGAACTTTTGGAGACCTTTTCTTGGCCTTATGGAGACCTTTTTTCAAGCAATATTTTTTTAAAATGGGGTAGACTTTCATGCTCTTATAATGATGTAATTAGTCTTTGCTCATGATGCAGGTAGTTTTTCTATAGAATAAATTCTCTTAATTTTTTTTGTGCAGTCATAGTTTTTAGATCTTCAAAGCCTTATATAACTTTTACAAACAAACTCATATTTGAGTCTGATTTTTTGAAAGTATATATTTTTTTGAGCACTACATATTGGTGCAGGCTATTTGTTCTTTTGCTATAACTGGATTATATTTTTATCTTTCTAGTCCCCATCAGACATTGTAAAACTCTAGAAAACATAACAAAGTCTTGTAATGATATTGAATTATAATGTGCCACACACACTACTTAATAAGGGTGTCAAAATTGAGGAATTTGGTAGGGTTGTTAATGCACACACACCCAACTTATAAAGTGTCATTTATAGTAAAAGTTTTGGGGGGACTTCAGACATAGGCATTTTGTAATCAACAAACTCACATAAAGTTCCAAATTTGCTAAGGGGGTAATCAATCTAAGTCACTAATGGTTCTAACAAATCATCCCTTTGTCATCACCTTGGAAGAAGGAAACTACAAGTACTAGCATAATGTCATCCTAAAGTATTGTTGATGAATTAATCTCCTTCCACATCTCTATGGGCTTGTTCCTAAATTAAGTACTCATTGGCATAAATCTACATGGGGAAATAAGAATGATCATGTCCTAGGATTAATCATTCTAAGTGTTGGTCATTGGGGATTTTAACCCCTATTTCAATCAACCAATAGATTGGGGTGATGAAAACTTAAGATTATGTATTCAAATAATAGTCAATATTACTTGCAAGAGCTATCTAAGAGCATGTACATAAGTAAATGGAGTAATATGCATTCACAAGATTACACAAGACACATATATTTTACATGGGAAACCCTTTCAAGAGAAAATGTACCACCAAAATTGTTGCAAGTATGTGCTAATCGGTGTTGTCATTGGTGTCAACTGTGTCTTCTGCTGAGGTTGTTGTTGTTTGATTAAGTTGTCTTGCTAAAAATGATTTGGTTGCTTTGTAGAGGTACTGAAGATCTTGAGGATATGCTTTTGTTGTTGGGTTTCCAAGTGCTTTTGAGAAAATTTGATTAATTATGGAAACAATGTGTTGAAGAAGTCTTCTAGCTTACAGAGTGTTGTTTGAGTTTTTGCTCCACATTTATTTCGTGTTGGAGATATGAGTATGTGGTTTGGATATGTTGTTTAGAAGTGTTTGAAGATGCTAATCTAGAATTTGGTCGTCCAGATTGGTGTGCAGTGAAAGTTGTGTTCACCAGTTTGGGAACAATGTTTGACAATGTTTGTAGTGTGTCTGGGAGAAAGTGTTTTTCTCCGCATTTCTCTGAAGAGTGGTTTCAGGTATTACAGTTCTAGATGTGTGCTTATAAGGTCCTTTTCTATCTTTAATCTATAAGGTTTGTGATTTGATACTCTAGAAAGTGATTTCTTGTGTAGTGGAGTTTGACGGTGTTGTTTGTAAGCAAATTGTGAACTTTCTTCAGGTGACAGTCGTTGTAGTTAAATTTGGTGGTTTTCAAGTGACTTCAAGATGTTTATGGATGTTTCTAGATTGTGTTAAAGCTTTTTGTAAGATCCATCAGGTGTGTTTACCTTTGAGGAAGCGTGTGCTTAAAAGTTCATAGTGTTAACTCAAGTTTGGCCGACTTGGTTGTTTGCACTAATTTTAGTTATGTTTTGTTAATTGAGGAAGCATGGAACAACGTGTAAGAGGGAATTTAGGTCTATGCTAAGATGTGACATGTATTCCTTTCCTTCATGGGAATGTTTAGGTCCAGACCTAATTTGAAATTTATGAATTAAGTTGTGTTGCCGTGATGATGGTATAAATAAGTGTCAAAGTTTTGTGGATGCATGCATGCATGAAGGATATGATGTTTGTGATGTGAATTTGATCAGTGTAGTGAGATCTTTCATGTGTTAGGCTACTGGATGTAATGAGTAGAAGGTGTCTACTATTTTCAGTGTTGCTGCGAAGGTGTTGTTTGTGTTGTGATGGATATTGAGCTTCATTGGAATTGAACTTCATGCATAGATTAGATGCAATTATATTAGTTCAAAGCCTGGCAGTGAGTCACTCATCTCTTCTCTCTTTCTTTCTAAATGGGCAGTGAGTCCACCTACAGTGAGCATTCTCTCTTTTGGGCAATGAGCCCTTTGTAATTTGGTATTGCTACTACTTTATATTGTGAGCTAATCCTCACCGTGGTTTTTCCCTTCTTGAGTTTTCCACATAAAATTTGGTGTTGTCTTGTGTTTGGTGCTATTGTGTTTTAGTTTATGTTATTTGTGATTCATGCTTAATCATCATAAAAGTTTAAATATTAATGTGGATCTGAATGTTTGTGAGGGTTTGAAAATTTAATACAACTAATTCACCCCCCCTCTCAATTGTCTTGTGCATTCAACAATTGGTATCAGAGAAAGGTTCCTTTGAAGAAATCTTAATAGCTTGAGGTAGATTTGGGATGGCACACAAGAAGCAGATTCCATTGTTTGATGGATCAGACTATGCACTCTAGAAGGTAAGGATGGAAACCTTTCTAATTTCTCTTGGTTATGAGATCTAGAAATCTATTAGGTATAATTACACTGTACCTTAGAATGGCATAAGTACCAAAGATTAGATCAAAGTTGCTGAAATAGATGGTAAGGCAAAACATGCTCTCTTAAGTGGACTTACTAATTCTGAGTTGGTGAAAGTTGTGAGTTTGAAGACTGCTAATGAGATGAAAAAAGTTGGAAAGTGTTTATGAAGGAGATGGTAAGGTCAAACAAGCTAAAATACAGAATTTGAAGCTCACTTTTGAGACCATGTGAATGTCTGAAGATGAAAACATTACAAGCTACTTATAGAAGGTGGATGAAGTTATCAATGGCAGCAAAGGACTTGGTGGAAGTATAGATGATAAAGAAGTGATATTGAAGGTACTCAGAACTCTTCCTAAAGCTTAGTCATAAGGTTTCTTCCATTGAAGAATTACAAAATTTGAATCTGTTTACCAAAGATCAGTTGCTTGGCACCCTAATTGCTTTTGAAATAAGAGAGTTTGGCACAACTAGTGGAACAACAAAGCATGAGATTGATTTTAGGGCCAACAAATCAAAGAAGACTGTAGAATCAGATCCGAAAGACCTTGATGAAGTGGGAGCTAACTTTGTGAGAAGGATGAAAAAGGGTACTAGAAAGTTCAGTGGTAAGTTGTCTTTTATATGCTTCAGTTGTGGAAAAATAGGTCATTGTGCTTCAAGATGTCCAAATAGAGCTCTGAGAATTTAGAATAGGGAAAACATAGGTAAGATTGTTAAGAAAATTTATTATGTTAGATAAGATGCAAGTATATCTGATGATGAATTTGATTATGAGGATGATAATGATAATGAATGCTTATTCATAGCCCTAGGAGATGAAACTATTTACGCTAAGTTCAGAAGTTGTGTGAAGGAAAAGGGTCTGGAAGCAAGTACCAACCCTGAAGGCACTATAATGGCCATTTTTCACACTAAAAGAGAAGAAGATGACTAGATCATTAACAATGGATGCTCAAATCATATGATAGGTGATAAGAGTAAGTTTGTTAAACTTGAAAAATATGATGGTGGAGTAGTTAGGTTTAGTGGTGATGAAGCTGCTAAGATTTGTGGGAAAGGTTCAATCAATTTTGATTGAAAGCATAATATTGATGATGTTCTTTATGTCTAAGGCTTGAAGCATAATCTGTTGAGTGTTGGACAAATGTGTAGCAAGGGTTACAATCTTATGTTTCAGGATGACGGTTATGCAATAAAAAAAAGCTCTGAAACAGTGATTGCTACTGGAATGAGGATAGGTGGAAATGTTTATCATCTCAAAGGTGGTGTTATTTATTGCTTTATGAATCAGATTAGTGAGAGTTGGTTATGGCATAGAAGATTATGTCACATCAATTTTGATAGCCTAGTAAGGATAAGTTTAGTTCAAGCTATGAGAGATCTTGCAAAGATTACAAAGCCCATCAATGCTGTCTGTAAGGAATGTCAGATTGGAAAGTAAACAAGAAGAAGCTTCAAAGTCAAGGATCAGTGGTGTTGGTTCTCGAATCGGTAGAGGGTTTGCCATTTCCAATGCATAGGCAGATTCGGCCAACAGATACGGGAGGTTACGTGAGCTGCCTCGCCTTCACTTCTGGTTCTACCGCACCAAGGGGGGATCCCTATAGCTAAAGATTTGATCTTGACTCGCCCAATGACAGAAGATTTAGCTTTACAACAACAGGCAGAATACTCTCATGTTTGGACCAAGATATGCATGATGCATCACAAGTTTGGCAATGTTCTTAGACATATCTAACTGGTTAGGGATGAGAGTATGTAGGGTTCCTATTCCTACTCCTACAACTAACAAGTTGGAAATTTGAAAGGATTTGTATTAATGTTTTAGATGCAAGATAGGGGGTTTTGGATCATAACTACTAATCCAGAAGCAGACCGGTGCCTATCTCAGGGCAAGGAGTCAACTAGACATATACAAGAGAATGGATTGCAATTGGCATTCAAGTTTCAAGAGGTTAGAACTGGTATTTGTCTTACAAACACCACCCAAGGATAAGTATTTAATTGTCTCTACTTACGAACATCCCAGCTGACAGATAATCTTCTCCATACTCAACATAAAACAGTTTAATCCACTCCTTGAATGGAAGTTAAAGATTAAGCATGTGATATAGGAATCTATACCCTAGAATCTGAGGAACCCTTAGCAACCAGATTCAAAAGAAGAGAATGCATACAACACATGGAGACAGACATATAAACACATGCAATAATACATTTTTCATATACAATGACAAGAAATTGAACATATGTGCAAGGTGCGCTCAAATGCAACTCATAAACTCCAACAGAGATAAAACAACCAAGAAAAAGCTCTGTCCTTCGTTATTTTTTCCAGAAAATGCCCAAGTCTTCAACAACCTTGAAAATGAGTAACACAGTCCTTCTTATACAGCAGGAATGTGTACTCAGTATTAATTACATGGCATTTCAAAATTCTTGCCAAATACAGCGCACCACAAAATGGCGCTCAAATCATTGAATGCACCAGAAAGAAGGAGGAAGAAAAGTAGGTGAGATCAAGATCTACACCACCGCCCAAGATTTTCACCCCTAAGATGGTAGGTGGCCTGTCTATATCTTTGACCATGCTTCTGCAACTTCACCATTAATGCCAACCTACCCGCAACTTCAGAAAATGCATCAATCTGCGTGCTCTATGGTTTTCTTGCTTGAAATACAACTGCACATACAAAGGAAATCCTTCACTGAAAGATTTTAAAATAGGGCCGTTGATTTTCCTTCTATCACCCAGATCAATGGCACCAAAACACACTGAAAAGTCACCAACCAATAAGAACGTGCCATGTAGGCACCTTGTGCTTCCATCGTTGACTTTTCCACCATTGCAACATGCATTTTGCCTCTTTTCGCCCCTTTGTATATGCAAAAGAACATGCATATACAAACAACTGCCTACATACACAGCGCGAACCCCAAATTGAAATTGCAATTGGGTCTGCCTTGTACATCTCTCTTTGCATATCTCCTTTGTATATTGCAAATACAAACGTAATATACATTCTGCAGATTTCAAATTTTTATGAAGCATTTTGAAATCGCTTTGAAATCTAGCATGTATGTCTATTTTCTTGTATATCGGCATAGACAATGCCATATACATGCAAGTCGCGGATGCCAGCCCTGAATTAGCCAAATTTGACTTTTGAATCGGGTCTGGCTTGTATATTTGCGAATGCATATTTGATTGTATGTGCGAACATACAATCACTAAAATATGCAATCGGTGGGCCCCACCTTTTGTATATCGGCCCCTTGCACTTTTCACTTTGCATATAGCAAATGTATACTGCATATACATTCCACTTTGTATGTGAGGTAGACCCCACCAAATGTATCTCCTGCTATGTATGTTGACTTTGCATGCACCATCCTTGTATCCTTTTTTAATGTATATGCATCGTCTGTTGGGAAAACTTTGGAGTTGATTGCCAATGCATCCTGTCTTGCCGATGACCCTCTGTCATTGTAGCAAATGCATGTCAGGTTTCTTTGTATATTTTTCATTGTATAAATCTAATGTATCTAGTCATTGTATGTCCGCTTGCATCTTTTCCATTGTATGTAGCTGTTGTATGTCTAAACATACAAACTCGATATACAAACAAATTCAGCATACAACTACAGAATACTCCAGGAATTTGCGAAAGACTCCTCAATGTATATGCGCCTATTCCAAACCCGATATGCATACAAGGAGGCATATAACTAACTTTTTCCATTTTTTGAAAGCAGATTGAACATACAATTCGCCCTGTATGCCCGAATGTACATTGAACCTGAATGTTTATGCGAGCACCACCACCGACTGTGTCTGGGGATGCATGCCTCTTGTAGGCATGGCGAGAACCATAGATCTCTGGGATGCAGACCAGTCCCTTATCCATTGGACACAGAGTCAAACACTGCAACAACCTGCATCACAAATCACACATTTTTAAAATTTACTTGGTGGCCCAGGGCCACCAAAAAGGAAAAACTAGAATTTCCCTTTATCAAATATCTGATATTCTTTTGATTTCTTCAAATGAAGCTTGAAAAAGTTTTGTTGTTTGTAGCACCCCACTTTGCAATTGTTTGTGCTGCTGCCTATTTCTTTTTCTTTAACAAATCTACAACTAGCTTCATCAGCACACATTATCATCAGTTGTAGAATGTCATCATCATATGAGTCACTGATGTTGCTTGGAAAAATAATAGACTCATATGAAACAAATGAATCCATATCAAAATTTTGCCCTTCTTCAAAAAATAATAGCTCCTCTAAATCAAACAAACAATATTCAGGCACAAGCAACATCTCATAATCAGATTTATCTTTATAAACATTTAGATACCCATCATCACTGTGCTCAACAATTTTGTCACTAAGGTCCACCTAGAATGTCTCAAGAGAAGGCATGAAAAGCTCAAAGTGCAGCCCTTCATCAAAAGCTTCATAGTCAACCCTGCAACCAACATTATCCCCAACTGTATGAGCACACACATCTGCAACTTGACCATCCACCTCTGAATAGTGACCCTGATTTTCCTCTTCACCAATCCCCTGACGATCAAAAGAAAATTTTTCAACCTCTGCATTGTAGAGGTGGTCATAATCTTCAAGGAAACACTCATACTCAGCATCCATATAAATTTCATCATCTGAAAGGCTCACACATGCATCTGAATGTTGACAGTCACTAACATATTCACTATCATCCCTTGAAACAACATCTTTTGTATTCAGAGTGAAGCTTTGGATATCCACCTCACATAAATATTCTGGAATAACTAGGATATGCCTATCACTACAGGATGCAACTTCATTTATCTTTCATTTCATCATTTGAAGAGCATTTTGCATCTGCATGCTTCTTTTCTAGAGGCTGATAACAATCTTTGTCTTCATCATTATAGGATGTGCCCACATTTTCTACAACATTTTCTTCATGTTTATTCATCACATCATGACTACACATACTATTATGAAATATATTTCCCTCTACAAAATCATCTTTCAATGAACACACTGGGAGAGCTGAAATATATTCACTTTGATAACTGTTTTGACAACTTGCAGCCATGAAACCTACTGGCATTCCATATTTCTGATTATTTTCAATATCCATAGCAAATCTGAAAGCCTGGTGAAGTGTAGCTGGTTCTTTATCTCTCAATCTATAACTCATTTTCTTATCAAATGCAGCCAAATAAATTGCCAAGCATAATGCATTATTAGGTCTCATATATTTAGGAATCTGCTTGAGCAACTTAATAAATCTAATATTAAAGGCTGGAACCAGTTCCTCATCTTCCTTTTGAATATTCATGAAGTGTATGATCAATGAGGCAAAATCAAATCTTTCACCAAACTGCTCTAGGAATGCAATTTCTAAATCTACCCATGAAGAAACTGAACACACAGGCAAGTCTGAAAACTAGACCCTAGCATCATCCTCTAATGACTAAACAAAGAGTCTCATTACTACATCTTCATCCTCGACCTCATAATCTTCTATCAAATTACAAAAAATTTGCAGATGTTTGTTTGCAAATTCAGAATTTGATCCACTATATTTTGGCAAACATTTTCTAATCTTATTGGGAATAACATTTGGGTAACCACATATTCCTTTGAAATTTAGGGCTTTATATCTCTCAATAAAAAATGGTCTTCTTTGAAAGCATAACAAGGACTGCTGCTCTGTTTGAATCATTATTTTTGAATCAAAAGATGAATACCTGGAAATATGTTACAACATTGGATAGGTTCAATCAATAGAGTCGCCACCTCTCACAGAGATGACAGAATATCAACAAGGCACTTTTGTTTTCTGGATTCATCACCCCAGCAGAGCACCATATGGTCTTTATTTGGTATTGCTGCAACAACTTTACTGGAAACTGGGTCTTCCAGCCTTCAAAACACTTGACTCTTCCCCAATGGAGTCGCCAAATCTGTTGGTTCTCGAATCAGCAGAGGGTTTGCCATTTCCAATGCACAGGCAGATTCAGCCAACAGATACAGGAGGTTGCGTGAGCTGCCTCCCCTTTACTTCCGGTTCTACCGCACCAAGGGGGGATCCCTATAGCTAAAGATTTGATCTTGACTTGCCCAATGATAGAAGATTTAGCTTTACAACAATAGGCAGAATACTCTCATGTTTGGACCAAGATATGCATGATGCGTCACAAGTTTGGCAATGTTCTTGGACATATCTAACTGGTTAGGGATGAGAGTATGCAGGGTTCCTATTCCTACTCCTACAACTAACAGGTTGGAAATTTTAAAGGATTTGTATTAATGTTTTGGATGCAAGACAAGGGGGTTTTGAATCATAACTACTAATCTAGAAGCATACCAGTGCCTATCTAAGGGCAAGGAGTCAACTAGATGTATACAAGAGAATGGATTGCAACTGGCATTCAAGTTTCAAGGGGTTAGGACTGGTATTTGCCTTACAAACACCACCCAAGGATAAGTATTTAACTGTCTCTACTTACGAACATCCCAACTAACAGATAATCTTCTCCATACTCAACCTAAAACAATTTAATCCACTCTGTTGGTGCCTGAATTGACTGTCAGTTAATTTAGCAATAAACATGCAGGCACCTTCCCTAAAAATCCAAAAAATATTCTAAGTCTCTGGGCCTCCTCACCTTTTTTTCAACTGCAGCATCATATTTTCTTTGAGGAGGAGGTCATCATCATGATATTTCTGAAGGAGGGGGTGATATTTTCATATCCGAATCACCTGAATGTATGTTTGTTCCAGCATCATGATGATGCTGATATCAGGGAGATATCCGCCTGTCGGCTTCATGCATTATCCAGTGCGGGGTGATCATTTCAAATATCCGTCATACTCATATATCGCCCCGATGTTTCAGTGAAGCTACAGTGCAGCATGATATTTGTGCATCAAGATGATATTTCCAAATATTCGGTCATCTTCCGAATATCATCCTGATGCCGATTTGTGGTGACGTCATTAAGGTCCGAGGGGGGTCATATTTCTAACACTAGTCACCTTGTGGAGATCCCCCAATGTTGCGAATATGATGATGACGTCATCTGGATATTTGGAGGTGCGCATATACAATTGCTACAGTGGCGAGCGGAAGACACATTCATCGAATATTCTGTTGAAGATGCCGCAGTTGTATATTAGAGGTTTGTATATTTGTGGATGTACAAGCGAAGCATACAAAGGTGCAAATATACATTCGCTCCAGTGCCGCGAAGGAGATGCATGTGATGGGGCCCAGCAGTTGTATATGCATATATAGGGGTTTTTTCTGTTTGGCCGACGGTATTGGTCTAGCCGACAGGGGATTGCGGCGCCTTCATCGGCGAGACAACTGAGATCGATGAGAGTTTTTTGGGGTAAGCCGATGGTAGAAGTTTGGCTGATGGGCTTTTGGAGAGAAAGGCGTGTGTCGAGCGTGGCAAAAGTGCTCGACGCTTATTATGCATGTGGCCATGTTTTTGAACTACTGAAGGAGTCTCCGCACCGTGCATGTGGGATGAATGTTCCTGCATAACTTGAACCTTCAGTAAAACGCATTTTGGCAGGAAATTCCTTTTTGAGTGCTGCGATGGTTTCCAGGTAGGCCGCGGGTGGTTGAGCCATCATTGGCAGTTGTTGCAGAGGTATGGGCGATGGTGTGGACGGATCTGGTACCCGATTGGAGTTGTACATCCACGGCTGGCGGCTCATGGCTCGAGAACCTCTTCTGTCCCCTCTTCTACCTGCCACATTCAATGCGTTGAGTGCCATTTTTCTGATACTGTGTATCTGGCGGGATTTTTGGTCAACTATGTAATTAATGTTGGGAACCTTCCTTGCTGTATATAGCAGGTTGTGTTGCTCATTTGAAGGTAGTTGAAGGCCTGAGGCATTTTTGTGTAAATAATGAAGAACAGGGCATGATCTTGACTGTTTTATCCCATTTTGGAGTTTATGAGTTGCAACATGAATGTATTTTGCACATATTTTCAATTTCAGTGTTAATGTTATATGAAAAATGCTTATTGCATGTGTCTATCTACTTGTCTCCATTTGCTACATGTTATTCTCTTTCTTTTGAATCTGGTTGCATGTCAGCAGGGATATTTGTAAGTAGAGGCAGTTAGGTACCCATTCTTGGGTGATGTTTGTAAGGCAAGCATCAGTCCAACCCCCTGAAACTTGAGTGAAAGTTGCAAACCATCTGTTGTATACGTCTAGTTGACTCCTTGCCCAATGGATAGGCACCAGTCTGCTCCTGGATCAGTAGTTATGAGCTAAAACCCCTTGTCTTGCATCCCGGACATTATGTCCGCCCATTTCATCACTTCCACCTGTTAGTTGTAGGATTAGGAGTAGGAAAACCCCTGCATGCTCTCATACCTGACCAGACATATATGTCCAAGAACGTTGCCACCTTGTGATCTATCATACAGATCTTGGTCCATACATGAGAGTATTCTGCCTGTTGTTGTCAAGTTAGATCTTTCTATCTTTGAGCTAGTCAAGGTTATATCTTGAGTTATAGGGACACCCCCTTGGTGCGGCAGAACCAGAAGTGAAGGGGAGGAGCTCACGCAACCTCCTGTATTAGTTGGCTGAATTTGCATGTGCATAGGAACTGGCAAACCCTGATGCTGATTCAGAAGAAAAACCAACAAAATGGCGACTCTGCTGGGGAGAAAATTGATGAAAAAGTGTTATATCTTGTGGCCCATCTGAGTCACCAACAAAATTGGCGACTCCACTGGGGATGGACTGATAAAGTGATATCTTACAGCCTCTGGTGAAGTTTTGCCTGTGCTCTGCTGGTGGAATGAACCTGGAAAAGTAGCTTTCGGCTATTGTAAATTTTGTCCTCTCTAGAGAGGTGGCGACTCTGCAAAAAAGATCTGAATGCACATAAAAGATAGATGTATGTTATTTGTTGAAAGATGTACATATTTCTGCATCTGTATGAGAAAAGGTACCTTGTTACTTCCCCTTTATATTTGCTGTTTTACTGCATAGGTTAGATGCCAGGGGAAGCCTTAGGTCTTAGGCAGACAAAGGATGTCTAAGAGTAAGTTTTTTATGAATCCAAGTATGAATTATCCCGTACTCAGCGGTGAAATGTTGGAGAAAAGAATAGAAGAGATAAAAAATAGGTTGATATTCTTAGAGGTTGAGCAGGCCCAGTTAAAAAGCAATAACCCTGTTATGTCTGCTAGTCAGAAGGCTAAACCTCTTCTCAGCCCTTTTGATCCTTTGTATGACCAACTGGATTTGTCATGGGTTGATTATAAAGTAGAAACTATGCCTGCTAGGATATACTGTCATATGCCTAGATTTGGTGGTCACAATGTATGTGATGGGAATGCACATATCCAAAATTTTCACAGTTTCATGGGAAAACATTCATTTAGAGATGAGGATATGTGGATGAGGTTTTTTGTTAGGTCCTTTGATGCAAAAGCAAAAGACTGGTATTTGAGCTTTCCAAAGAGATTTTTTGCCTGTTGGGATGAGCTTACTGACTGTTTTAAAGAGGAATTTGCAAGAGAACCTGCTGATCTTGTTGCAGAATTGATGAACATCAGAAAACAAGATAAAGAGCTATGTGTTGATTTCAGTCATAGGTTTGCAGTAGCCCTTTCATAGATCCCAGAAGTCTTTAGACCTGATATTTCAGCCTGTGTTGGCATATATTTTGAGGCTTTTGAGGAGGGCTCTAGTGCAATACTGAGGGATTTCAAGGTGACAAGTATGCAGATGGCATACAATTTCACCGAAAATATAGAAAAATTCAGAAATGGGCGCCTGTTGATATCCCTGTCCCCAGGCCTTGGTGTGAATAATAGTTGTGAAGCTGCAAATGACCAAGTAATTATGGCATCGTGTGAAGATCAAAAGATGAATATTGAAGGTGCCAGTGAAAGGACTAGTGAGGATTCCCATTGCAATGATGAGGCATCTGACCATGAAGACAATAACGAGGTTGTGGACAGCAATGAGCAACTTTTGGAATGGACCTGTGGAGATAATTGTGAGTATTGTGCTCAAGATAGAGAAGAAATAAGCATACAGGCTGATACTCCTCCACAGAGGGAATCCATTGGTGATGAAGATGCATGCTCTGCTGCCCATGAACAAATGGCATACTATGATGAAACTGATGCACCTGGGTCTCCCATTTATGACACATATGGTGATGAGGATCTGTCTGAGTATGGTGAGGATCTTGACACTATTTTTGACTTGGATCCTGTTTCTCATCCTGATGAAAGAGAGACCAACATACATCAGGTAAGTGATTGTAAAAATGTGCCTGATTTGAAAGAAGTGCCAGAGCCTAATCTTTTCCAGCTTGGTGTACCAGATGGTTGTGTACATGATGTACACAATTGTGATTTTGAAAGCTTTTCTTTTGATGTGCCACCATATACAATGAGCTCTATTTTTCCTAGCTGTGTGGTGGACTTTGAGTGTTTTTAGTTTTCAGTCCAGCTAGGAAATCATTTTGCAATGCATAGTGATAATAACATGTGTTCTATGCCATATGGGTATGCATTGCTTGATACATTCTGCATCCACTTGTTGCCGGATGCTGAAGGTTGTCTGCATAGGGGTGACAGTGACAAGCTAGATCAGAGGGTTAAATATGTAGATGGCAAGGTTTATTTGTGGGTAAGTCATGACAGTATCTCCAGGCTTGATCCAATGATGCAGATGAAAACAAAGTGTTTGACAAAGGGAGATACAGGTTTTTCTTTTCTTGATAGCCTTAGGCCATCAAGTGTGTTTGGTGATGCAGATTTGTAGCTTCATGACTCTGTGCCCAATGAATAAGGGACTGGTCTGCATCCCAGAGATCTAGGGTTCCCGCTGCAGTCTTGCACCTGCACGTCCCCAGACAGAGCCACTGTTGGTGCCTGAATTGACTGTCAGTTAATTTAGCAATAAACATGCAGGCACCTTCCCTAAAAATCCAAAAAATATTCTAAGTCTCTGGGCCTCCTCACCTTTTTTTCAACTACAGCATCATATTTTCTTTGAGGAGGAGGTCATCATCATGATATTTCTGAAGGAGGGGGTGATATTTTCATATCTGAATCAGCCGAATGTATGTTTGTTCCAGCATCATGATGATGCTGATATCGGGGAGATATCCGCCTGTCGACTTCATGCATTATCCAGTGCGGGGTGATCATTTCAAATATCTGTCATACTCATATATCGCTCTGATGTTTCAGTGAAGCTACAGTGCAGCATGATATTTGTGCATCAGGATGATATTTCCAAATATCCGGTCATCTTCTGAATATCATCTTGATGCCGATTTGTGGTGACGTCATTAAGGTTCGAGGGGGGTCATATTTCTAACACTAGTCACCTTGTGGAGATCCCCCGATGTTGCGAATATGACGATGATGTCATCCGGATATTTGGAGGTGCGCATATACAATTGCTACAGTGGCGAGCGGAAGACACATTCATCGAATATTCTGTTGAAGATGCCGCAGTTGTATATTGGAGGTTTGTATATTTGCGGATGTACAAGCGAAGCATACAAAGGTGCAAATATACATTCGCTACAGTGCCGCGGAGGAGATGCATGTGATGGGGCCCACCAATTGTATATGCATATACAAGGGTTTTTTTCTGTTTGGCTGACGGTATTGGTCTAGCCGACAGGGGATTGCGGCGCCTTCATTGGCGAGACAACTGAGATCGATGAGAGTTTTTTGGGGTAAGCCGATGGTAGAAGTTTGGCTGATGGGCTTTTGGAGAGAAAGGCGTGTGTCGAGTGTGGCAAAAGTGCTCGACACTTATTATGCATGTGGCCATGTTTTTGAACTACTGAAGGAGTCTCCGCACCGTGCATGTGGGATTAATGTTCCTGCATAACTTGAACCTTCAGTAAAACATGTTTTGGCGGGAAATTCCTTTTTGAGTGCTGCGATGGTTTCCAGGTAGGCCGCGGGTGGTTGAGCCATCATTGGCGGTTGTTGCAGAGGTATGGGCGATGGTGTGGACAGATCTGGTACCCGATTGGAGTTGTACATCCACGGCTGGCGGCTCATGGCTCGAGAACCTCTTCTGTCCCCTCTTCTACCTGCCGCATTTAATGCGTTGAGCGCCATTTTTCTGATACTGTGTATCTGGCGGGATTTTTGGTCAACTATGTAATTAATGTTGGGAACCTTCCTTGCTGTATATAGCAGGTTGTGTTGCTCATTTGAAGGTGGTTGAAGGCCTGAGGCATTTTTGTGTAAATAATGAAGAACAGGGCATGATCTTGACTATTTTATCCCATTTTGGAGTTTATGAGTTGCAACATGAATGTATTTTGCACATATTTTCAGTTTCAGTGTTAATGTTATATGAAAAATGCTTATTGCATGTGTCTATCTGCTTGTCTCCATTTGCTGCATGTTATTCTCTTTCTTTTGAATCTGGTTGCATGTCAGCAGGGATATCTGTAAGTAGAGGCAGTTAGGTACCCATTCTTGGGTGATGTTTGTAAGGCAAGCATCAGTCCAACCC
Organism: Cunninghamia lanceolata; assembly: GCA_027924645.1. Taxonomy (NCBI): domain Eukaryota; kingdom Viridiplantae; phylum Streptophyta; class Pinopsida; order Cupressales; family Cupressaceae; genus Cunninghamia; species Cunninghamia lanceolata. The sequence goes on from BSBN01001054.1 coordinate 3,019,562, forward strand.
CTTGAAACTTGAGTGAAAGTTGCAAACCATCTGTTGTATACGTCTAGTTGACTCCTTGCCCAATGGATAGGCACCAGTCTGCTCCTGGATCAGTAGTTATGAGCTAAAACCCCTTGTCTTGCATCCCGGACATTATGTCCGCCCATTTCATCACTTCCACCTGTTAGTTGTAGGATTAGGAGTAGGAAAACCCCTGCATGCTCTCATACCCGACCAGACATATATGTCCAAGAACGTTGCCCACCTTGTGATCTATCATACAGATCTTGGTCCATACATGAGAGTATTCTGCCTGTTGTTGTCAAGTTAGATCTTTCTATCTTTGAGCTAGTCAAGGTTATATCTTGAGTTATAGGGACACCCCCCTTGGTGTGGCAAAACCATAAGTGAAGGGGAGGAGCTCATGCAACCTTCTGTATTAGTTGGCTGAATCTGCATGTGCATAGGAACTGGCAAACCCTGATGCTGATTCAGAAGAAAAACCAACACACTCCTTGAATGGAAGTTAAAGATTAAGCATGTGATATAGGAATCTATACCCTAGAATCTTAGGAACCCTTAGCAACCAAATTCAAAAGAAGAGAATGCATATAACACATGGAGACAAACAAATAAACACATGCAATAATACATTTTTCATATACAATGACAAGAAACTGAACATATGTGTAAGGTGCACTCAAATGCAACTCATAAACTCCAACAGAGATAAACAACCAAGAAAAAGCTCTGTGCTTCGTTATTTTTTCTAGAAAATGCCCAAGTCTTCAACAACCTTAAAAATGAGTAACACAGTCCTTCTTATACAGCAGGAATGTGTACTCAGCATTAATTACATGGCATTTCAAAATTCCTGCCAAATATAGGGCACCACAGAATGGTGCTCAAATCATTGAATGCACCAGAAAGGAGGAAGAAAAGCAGGTGAGATCAGGATCTGCACCACCACCCAAGATTTTTGCCCTTAAGATGGTAGGTGGCCCGTCTATATCTTTGACCATGCTTCTGCAACTTCACCATTAATGCCAACCTACCTGCAGCTTCAGAAAATGCAACAATCTGCGTGCTCTATGGTTTTCCCGCTTGAAACGCAACTACACATACAAAGGAAATCCTTCGCTGAAAGATTTTAAAACAGGGCCGTCGATTTTCCTTCTATCGTCCAGATCAATGGCGCCAAAACACACTAAAAAGTCGCCAACCAATAAGAACATGCCACGTAGGTACCCTGTGCTTCCATCGTTGACTTTTCTGCCATTGCAACATGTATTTTGCCTCTTTTCGCCCCTTTGTATATGCAAAAGAACATGCATATACAAACAACTGCCTACATACACAGCACAGACCCCAAATTGTTATAGAACAAATTGAAATTACAATCGGGTCTGCCTTGTACATCTCTCTTTGCATATCTCCTTTATATATTACAGATACAAATGCAATATACATTCTGCGGATTTCAAATTTTTATGAAGCATTTTGAAATCGCTTTGAAATCCAGCCTGTATCTCTATTTTCTTGTATATCGGCATATACAATGCCATATACATGCAAGCTGCGGACACAAGCCCTGAATTAGCCAAATCTGACTTTTGAATTAGGTCCGGCTTGTATATTTGCGAATGCATATTTGATTGTATGTGCGAACATACAATTGCTAAAATATGCAATCGGTGGGCCCCACCTTTTGTATATCGACCCCTTGCACTTTTCACTTTGCATATAGCAAATGTATACTGCATATACATTCCGCTTTGTATGTGAGGTAGACCCCACCAAATGTATCTCCTGCTATGTATGTTGACTTTGTATGCACCATCCTTGTATCCTTTTTTAATGTATATGCATCGGTTGTCGGACAAACTTTGGAGTTGACTGCTGATGCATCCTGTCTTGCCGATGACCCTCTTTCACTGTAGCAAATGCATGTCGGGTTTCTTTGTATATTTTTCATTGTATAAACCGAATGTATCTAGTCATTGTATGTCTGCTTGCATCTTTTCCATTATATGTAGCTATTGTATGTCTAAACATACAAACCCGATATACAAGCAAACTCAACATACAACTGTAGAATACTCCAGGAATCTGTGAAAGATTTCTCAATGTATATGCACCTATTCCAAACCCGATATGCATACAAGGAGGCATATAACTAATTTTTTCCATTTTTTGAAAGCGGATTGAACATACAATCTGCCCTGTATGCCCGAATGTACATTGAACCTAAATGTTTATGCAGGCACCACCAAGTCGTCTACCAGACTATTGGAATTGGTACATACAGATCTTTGTGGTCCTACTAGAGTAAGGAGTTTTCAAGGTGACAGGTATTTTATGTTATTTATTGATGATTTCTCTAGAATGACATGGGTCACTTTTCTTAAGGAAAAATTAGAAGTCCTAGATAAGTTTCAAGCCTTTAAAGCAATGGTTGAAAATTAAATGGATATGAAGATCAAATGTTTAAGGTATAACAGAGGTGGAGAATTTACTTCTAATGAGTTTAACATGTTTTGTGAGAATCATGGGATAAAGAGACATTTATCTACCCCTAGGACTCCTCAGCAGAATGGAGTGGTTGAAAGGAAGAACAAGACTGTTCAAGAAGCTGCAAGGACAACGATCAAAGAAGTAGACCTACTGGAAGTCTACTGGAGAGAAGTAATTCATATTGTTGTCTACATACAGAACAGAGTACAAGTAAGGGCAAATGACACAAAGACTCCCTATGAGCTATGGTATGGAAGGATTCCTATTGTTAAATATTTCAAAGTTTTTGGAAGTAAATTCTATATCAGAAGAGATGAGGAACTAGGAAAGTTTGATGCAAGGTGTGATGAAGGTATTTTTCTTAGGTATTCTAACAAAAGCAAAGCTTAACGGTGCTACAACAAGAGGCTAAGAAATATTGTTGAGAGTGCAAATGTCAAAGTTGATGAAGATATATAGAAGATTTTAGAGGTTAATGAATTTGAATCAGATGAGTCTTCTTGTAGAGAAGAAGAAGAAACTAAAGAAAAAGAAGTATAGGTTGAAGAACAAGAAGCTTTGGAAAGAATCCCTAAAACTCCCAAGTATGTGCAGAGGCATCACACTGAAGACCAAATCATTGGTGATAAGAGCAAAGGTGTATTGACAAGAAGCAAAGCTGCTGAAGAATAGGTAAATCTATGTTTACTTTCTAAAGTTGAACCTAAAACAGTGGTTGACGCATGCAAGGATGAGAATTAGATCAAGGCTATGGAAGAAGAACTAATGTAGATTAAGAAAAATCAGACCTAGGAACTTGTCCCAAGACCAGATATTATGCATGCAGTTTGTCTTGTGGGTAGATTTCAAGCAGATCCTAGAGAGTCACATGTTATGGTAGTGAAGAGGATATTTAGATATTTAAAGGGCACTTCTGGTCATGTCTTGTGGTATCCAAAAGATACTGACTTTACTCTAAGTGCTTATACAGATGCAGATTGGGCTAGTTGTGTAGATGACAAGAAAAGTACAAGTGGTGGAGCATTCTTTCTCGGTGGTAGAGTAGTTTCATGGTTAAGTAAAAAGTGGGATTCAATATCTCTATCTACCGCATATGTAGAATACATTGCAACATCTTGCTTCACATAGGTGTTGTGGATGAAACAAACCATGAAGGATATCAAAGTTGTGTATGATGAGCCAATTTCTATTTTCTGTGATAATATAAGTGCTATTAACATTTCAAAGAATCTGGTGATGCATTCAAGGACAAAGCATATTTCAATTAGGTATCACTTTCTAAGAGAGAAGGTTGCAGAGAATGAAGTGAAGCTTGAGTATGTACCTACAAAGGATCAGGTTGTTGACATATTAACTAAGGCTCTTCCAAAGGATACATTTGAGTATCTTTGGGAGAAGTTAGTGGTTATTGATCCTCCTTCCTTGAACTAGATGCATAAGGAGATGCATTAGTCCAGTCAATTTCAAGATTCATTCTTTTCTAGACTGATGATTGGAGGCCATCTCTCACGGGGAGCAGGTAGTGGTCATGATGATTGTTGCAGTCAGGGGGAGTATTCAGAGTAGTGAAAGAAAAAGATGTTGCAGAGTAGTAGTGAACAATGCAAGTATGTGTAGTATCATGAAAAGGGAAAGTTGTGTCACCCTTTTCCATTGATGTCAAAGGGGGAGAGAGTTCATGTGAAAAACAAAGGGGGAGAGAGAGAGAGCAGTGTGAAAAAGAAAAGGATTAGTGATAAGAGAGAGGGTAAGATGTGTAAAATCAAGGGGGAGAGTAAGCATGTAAAGAAGATTGGTGCAGAGTTGTGTCTTGATGGTTTTTCACATCATGTGTTGCCATTAATGATGCTAATCGGTGTTGTCATTGATGTCAACAAGCTTGTGTTGTCATTAGTGTCAACTATGTCTTCTAATGAGGTTGTTGTTGTTTGATTAAGTTGTCTTGCTAAAAGTGATTTGGTTTCTTTGTAGAGGTGTTGAAGATGTTGAGGATATGCTTCTGTTGTTGGGTTTCCAAGTGCTTTTGAGAAAATTTAATTAATTATGGAAACAATGTGTTGAAGAAGTCTTCTGGCTTACAGAGTGTTGTTCAAGTTTTTGCTCCACATTTATTTTGTGTTGGAGATCTGAGTATGCAGTTTGGATATGTTGTTTAGATGTTTTTAAAGATGATAAATCTAGAATTTGGTGCTCTGGATCATTGTGCAGTGAAAGTTGTATTCACCAGTTTGAGAATAGTGTTTGACAGTGTTTGCAGTGTGTCTAGGAGAAATTGTTTTGCTGCGCATTTCTCCACAAAGTGGTTTCAGGTGTTGCAATTTTGGATGTGTGCTTATAAGGTCCTTATCTATCTTTAATACAGAAGGTTTGTGATTTGATGCTCCGAAAAGTGATTTCTTGTGTAGCAGAGTTTGATAGTGTTGTTTGTAAGAAGATTGTGAACTTTCTTTAGGTGAAAGTCATTGTGGTTAAATTTTGTGATTTTAAAATGACTTCAAGATGTTTGTGGATGTTTCTTGATTATGTTAAAGTTTTGTGTAAGATCTGTGAGGTGTGTTTACCTTTGAGGAAGTGCGTGCTTTAAATTCCATAGTGTTAACTCAAGTTTGGCTAACTTTGTTGTTTGCACTAATTTTGGTTATGCTTTGTTGATTGAGGAAGTGTAGAACAACATGTAAGAGGGAATTTAGGTCCATGCTAAGATGTGGCATGGTCTACATTTGTTCCTTTCCTCCACGACGATGTTTAGGTCCAGACCTAATTTGAAATTTATGAAGTAAGTTGTGTTGCCGACCTTGGACAATATTTTCATGATTGATGATGGTAATAATAAGTGTCAAGGTTTTGTGGATGAATGCATGCATGAAGGATATGATGTTTGTGATGAAAATTTGATTAGTGCAATGAGAGATTTCATGTGTTAGGCTACTGGATGTAGTGAGTAGAAGGTGTCTACTATTTTCAATGTTGTTGCAAAGGTGTTGTTTGTGTTGTGATGGATATTGAGCTTCATTGGAACTGAACTCCATGCATAGATTAGATGCAATTATATTAGTTCAAAGCCTAGTAGTGAGCCACTCATCTCTTCTCTCTTTATTTCTCAGTGGGCAGTCAGTCCACTTGGACAGTGAATCCACCTGCAGTGAGCATTCTCTCTTTTGGGCAGTGAGCCTTTTGTAATTTAGTATTGCTACTACTTTATATTGTGGGCTAATCCTCACTGGGGTTTTTCCCTTCTTGGGTTTTCCACGTAAAATCTAGTGTTGTCTTCTATTTGGTGTTGTTGTGTTTTAGTTTATGTTATTTGTGATTCATGCTTAATCATCATAAAAGTTTAAAAGTTAATGTGGATCTGAATGTTTGTGATGGTTTAAAATTTTAATACAATTGATTCTCCCCCTCTCAGTAGACTTGTGCATTCAACACAAAATATGTTCACAATTATATTATTTAGAATCAACAACAATTCAATACAACAAGGTCTTTGAAAACCTTTTACATAGTCTTACTCTACAACATACCCTTCTTCTACAATCACTCTAATGTTTGTACACCAACAATGTACATAAAATGTCTTCAATATCTAACAACTAAGTAATCTTGGCACATCCACTCAAACTATATGTGTGTGTGTGTGTGTGTGTGTGTGTGTGTAGACATATTCATGGGAATACCAGCCATCTAATTGTCCAACCAATCCATGGAGTACCAAGAGTCATGTAGCTATGATATGACCATACATGATGTTAGCATACTATATAAGTCACCAAGTATGATGCCTCCATAAGGATAATCCCCTTGTACACTTTGCCACTCCTACACACTATGAATCAATAGTTACAACTTAAACACTACTGATATACATGTATGTTTCTAGTAGAGCCACCACTACTAGCTCCTCGTGGTAACTCACACCAACATAACATTACTTGTAACATGACTTCTCATATCACTCAGAATTACACACAAAAATTACTTAGAAGTAAAAGAAATGAGATAAACAAGAATGAAATATTTTTATTATTAAAAACCTTTGCTAAATTTCAAAGAAATAAAAGCATATATTTTTGAAATAATCTTTCAACCTTGAAATTCATTATATTCAAAGATAATCTCTAGTGATAACATTTCATTTTATATTTACAAATATATTGCTCTTTGGCAAAAATAGTATTTTACATCATATCATAACATGAAATTTTACATAAAAAATATTGTCTCTAGAATCTTGATATCTGTCATTCAAATCTTGGCGAGTCTTTTGCTTTAGAGGGAGAGCATCATCTGAGTGCTTTACCTCCAACCAAAGACTGGCAGTCCCCCGCACACCTTCCTTCTTGGAAGTGGCCCTACCCTTCATGAAGAGTATAGACATTTGGATCTTAACAAGTTGCCATCTAAGTTATATGTTGTGTCCTACGTAACTTAATCGACCATACAATCTCTAGACAATCTTCTAGCTAAGTATGATCATATTGACTAGTTACGTCATCTAGACACTGTGAACTAACTAATGCATGCAGAGACATATGCATCACTTTGTCCAAAGTTTATATATAAATATATGTTTGCAATAAATGTAGTCGTGTGTTCACACACCTCTAACTCGACTTGAAGACTATCTCATCCTACAGTCTATTTTACTAGGCTAGTACTTCTAGACATGTTTATTTGATCTACAATCAATTCCTAGTCCATTTGACTTAAAAATATAATCCATACTTAGGATATACACAAAATTAATACTTTTAACTTTTTTGAGAGTTCCTTATTGCATAACTGCAATTTAACTAGGTCTACAACTTCCTGTCAATATACTCTCTACTCAATTCTAACCATACTTGGTTTATATAACCAATATTGAATTTCTATCAGAGATTCTTAGACTCTTACTAATGTCCAATTCTATGATTTCTTGACCTTTGTGTCTCTCGACCAATATACACAATGGACTAAATTCAATATCAAAATTGACTTAAGAGTTAAAATATTTTAACCCTTTGAGATAATCTAGGATTTATTACAATCCCTACTCCAATACTCTACATCATTATAATACCTTTAAAATTAATAAGTTGTATCATTAACAATGTGAATAAGACAACCACTTGTCAAATCTTGACTTCCTGGTCATTGATCTAATTCACCTTTTCGTGTAAAACATAATATATAAGTTTATCCTTATCTATGTCAAGTCTTATTATAAACTAGACAAAGTATAACAATTCTTGACTAACAACACTCTTTTAATCCAATAAAGGAAATAAGACTAGGTAGATACAATATAGATGTCTTGGACTTAACAATCGCCTTTCGTTCTCTGTTATAGGAAAGTTTAGAATGATAGATCATCTTCTTACTTAATGTAAATACTTAATTTGGTTAAGTAAATATATATACATTGTTATAAATAACATAATACCAAATGCATCTAATGATATTCATATAATTGTTGTACATTTTTTGATATAAGGAAAAATAGGTCTCACTAAACTCAAGATATCGAAAGGCTCAAATATAATATGAAAATAATTAGATTCAACAAGCCTTAAAAGAAATAAAATTCATTGGTTTCCTTTACTTTTTTGAGAGTAAGATATGTATAGGAAACAAATCTCTCCAATATTTGAATGAAAATATTTAATTGATCACTGCATAGTCTTGTTCTATGAGTTTAAACGTCACAGAGGTACTTCAACCTCCACATAAAACATACTATTGCTCACATAGACTATTTAAACAACTAAAAGTTGATTGATAACATTAGGTTAAAACCTAACATGAACTTCTACCTTTCAGCCTGCTCAAAATTAATCAATCTATTCAGTCAGCCTACATAGTACTGTGGATATATAGTAAAGATGATACACAGAAAGTTTCATTTTGAATGTTAATACAAAAATCAGAGATAGTCTAGTCTTCATCCAAAAGGATTAGTGAAAGTGACCATTCAGTCTAGACATCACTTAGAGCAGAGAAACTTCTTGATTTTCTCATAACTTAGAGGAAATACAAAACTTCATGTGATTCCACATAGGTGTCTAAACCATCAGTTTCTCATTTAATGTGACCACTATCATTTAAACCTATGCAGAGGTAAATAGACTTTGCTCCTATTTTAAATGCAGAGACAACACAATATTATTTTCAAAGTTATAAACATCCGAGAGCTCTCAACTATTCACTCACAGAGCTACTATAGCTCTTCATTTTTCTAAAACTGAATGATACATACACAATGGTCTTTACTGACTTTAGTGATAACTATATAATCTACTAACTTTACTGATTTTAATGATAGCAATATAATCTTTCGGCATATTTGATATAATAAAAGATATATATACCATGAATACTCATTTCACAATAATAATATATGTAATACTATGATATCGAACATTCACAACTCTATGATATATGTATATATACACAAGTTGTCGATTATCATAACACAGTGAGACATATGCTATGATATTGATTATCATAACATGATAATAAGTTAAATATACTAACTGATAATTATTCATGAACTCTTTAAAAACATGAAAACATAAATTCTTAAAAAGATGAGAACCTGTGAGCTCGTTCTACAAACAAGGTTCTCTTTGCTCCTTAGCAGATCTTTGACGTCCTTTTCCTCAAAACGCCACCAACATAATTCCTTGCTTCCTTTTGTCTCTCAATACGCTTCCATGTATTCAAGAGAACTCTCCTGAGTTATTTAATAGAGCACTACCCTTAATCATGCCCTACTACAAATTATTAATGTCTGTCTTTACTTCCATGACGACCTGCTTAATCAATAGATATAATGGTCATTAAAGACCATCAACAATTTAGTCAAAAGATTCTCCACTCTAAATAGCAGTTGAGGGAAAATAGGGACGAAGGGCCATGTATCCTAGCAAATGCAAAGCACATCTCTTAATCTCTTTTCATTTAGAGGTCATCAACCTAACACAAAAGGTCTCAACAATTATCAACACAACACACACACACACACACACACAATTTGTCATAAAGAAAAACATACACAATGTATACCTTACCTTGTCTTTCAAACACTTAATGAGATTTGAGAATGGGTTGAGGTATTCTCCCCCTCTCCGTCTCGCATACTTAGTAAAATAGACAAACATAGAAACCTGATAGGATATAATATAGGAAAATTCCTATCGGAATTCACCCAAGAAAAGATAGCTAACCACTAGCTAATAGATATATTCTCTTGAATATAATCTATATCAAGCAAATATCAACTATCAATTACATCATGTCGATAGTCAAACCATCCCTTCTAGGTTTACGACAAAATCTATGCTTAAAGAATAGATGTCAAATCGACTATTGTCGAATGAAAACTAACCAAGACAATAAGGTTGAAAACACTTACCAAACTTATCAAAGTTCACTAACTACACAACTCTAGACTTAGATGGCAATAACTTGTTCTTTCCATACGTCTATTCACTTCTCTCTGATGATGCTCTCCCTCTCTTTCTTGGAGGGTGGGAAAATTCATTTCCTGTGTGCAACTTGTCATCAAACTGGGATTAGTGTATCATTAGTTAACCCATTTACATCATGGATAAATAATCATGATAACATATAATCACATGTCTAAATTCTATGAATATATACTCAACTCATGAAATCATTAATTTATCATGACATTTTCACATAACGTCAAATCATTGAATCATGCAAAATTAACTACTAATTACATCCAAGTAAAAAATAAAACATAGTCAAAGTTTTAGGGACGTGATATTGATGAGGTCATTGTAGTGTTTGTTAATTCATCATCATTTAATTATCAATTTGGAGGTGTCTGGAGTGATCTGCAACAAGACTCTTAGTGTTGGGGGGGGGTTTGGAGTGGAATCTGAATTGGGTGAATGAATGATTTGTAGTTAAGGTCCAGTTTACTTAACTTGTTGAAATAAACATGCATGCAGAAAATGGAAACTACATATTTGCTTGGAAGGAAACACACATACTTTAAAGGAAGCTATTCTAGTTGCTCAAAAATAAACACACATGCTTTGAGAGAAACTATTTTGATTTCTTGGAAATGAACACACTTGCTTGGAAAGAAACTATTCTAACTACTGAAATAGAACTTCAAAAGTAATTGCATTCATTGTTAGACTACAACAATGAGACACTCTGAATATAATAGTGATGTTGGAATAATAAATCTATTTTTGGTGTTTTTAGAAATTTAGAAGACAAACCTGTAGGTAACAATTAGCTAAACAATAATACAGAGAAGAAAAGACACATCATAAAATTAACATGCAAAGATAACATCAAAGAACAAAAGGACACAACATAATTGCATGGAAATGAAATACCGAGAGATCTCCTCCAAGTTGGGGAAGCGGGCCCTACTTTCCCAGCTGGAGATGATACTCTTGAACTCGAACTATCTTTCAGAAGAAATTCCCCTTCATTTGCATTCAACAAAGTCCAAAAATGGACATGGATACATGACTGAAAACAAGGAGTTTTTCTCCATCTAAAAATACAATCTGACTAACAACTTGACTATGAAAACTAAAACTAACTTAGAGAGATGACTTGCTCCTATTTATACATTCTATCTTTATTGAAAGGAAATAACTATCAACAATCCTAATTGCAATGAACTGGGATTAAAACTAGCTACTCATTTATTACTTTAATAGTTCCACTGTGGGTTACTACAGATTAGAGATTTGGATCGACTTAGTTGTTGGCAGACTGAATGTTTTCCTCGAATGATGCGGTGCTAGAGGGTAGTGACTTTAGTTGGAATTGACACCAATTGATAGATAAATTAGTTAGTCATGTAAATGAAGTGACATGCAAACTTGGATCTTAACAACTGCATTTATTGAGGCATGGGTCATGTTTGCATTGCTAGACTTCTTAAGTAGCCCTATGATTGGCTTGTAGCAGTCATTGACTCGAGGGGAGGATGCTCTCTTTGTGGGTAACGGTATTTGGAGCCGTCCGGAGTTCAGGTTCTTCACAGGAAAGGGGGCTCCGGAGGGATCCAGAGACCACTGGGAGTCTCACTGTTGTAATCCTTATGCAATCATACACAACTTATACCACAAATTCATAAGATATGCATTTTGAAAATATAATTCAAGTAAATAAGCTAAGAGATTTCATCAAAAGGAAATGAGGACTAAACATGTGCATAGTCCATCCAAGAGACAAATATATATGAGTCTTTTAGAACAAGAAATATATAGAAATAAATGAGTCATATATCTAACTCATCAGACATTACTCCTGATTTCTTATGGTGCCATCTTCTAGGACATTATCTTTCTCTAAAATTTTACTACATGATCTCTAATTGTGCAACAAGTGCTCCTGCATCGCTGATCATGCTTCAACAAACACAAGCAAGATAATGTCCTGGAAGATGGCACCATAAGCAATCAGGAGTAATGTCTGATGAGTCAGATATATGACTCATTTATTTCTATATATTTCTTGTTCTAGAAGACTCTTATATATATATGACTCATTTATTTCTATATATTTCCTGTTCTAGAAGACTCTTTTATATATATATAAAAGAGTCTTCTAGAACAGGAAATATATAGAAATAAATGAGTCATATATCTGACTCATCAGACATTACTCCTGATTGCTTATGGTGCCATCTTCCAGGACATTATCTTGCTCTAAAATTTTACTACATGATCTCTAATTGTGCAACAAGTGCTCCTGCATCATTGATCATGCTTCAACAAACACAAAACTCGTATACGGTTGTCAGTTCTTCATCCAAATGACTTTTTGTTGTCGTTGTAGCACCACCACATGTAGACAGACAATATATGTTGCACCACAACTTACTATGACAACATCACCACATGTTAGCTGACATAAATGTTATACCACAAAACCTAATAATTCACCACAAAGTATTCTACAAACAAACTCTTGATACAAGAACTCTCTACAAGTGACTATCACCTATCCCAAAACTAGCAACCACATGTCATGGGTTATATCACATATTGAGTGTCTTCACACTCTTTGGACCATCCTATGGGAAATATATGGAGATCCCAATGAACCTCCATTCCTTCATGATCCGACCATGGACATATTTTTCCCCTTGATTATTCTAAGAGTCCTTTTTTGATGATGATATTGAAGAGGAACTTGCTTATTAGAAAAGTCTTGAATGTCCTAATGACACAAAGATATCTCTTGTTGCTTCACCTCCTCCTACACCTCTAGTATTTGTAGCTATTTTTCACCTCTACCTGCTACATTAATAGAGATCTTAGCTTCTTTGTCTGCTACTACAAATTCTCTTCAACTGGTTCACTCTTATCTTCTTAATCATTGAGATATCTACTTATCAAACATCCATTAGTTATCTATAGAATCTTACATTTTGGATCTTGACGATATCATTGAGGACATATGTCTGCTCTTTTATGATAGCTTATGCAAGGATGCATCTCCTATTCTTGATTCTCTTGTTCTCTCTTTGCCACATCATGCTACTATCTTAACATATCTTGATTCACATTGGTCTAGGTCTCACACTTAAGTGGTCACTATTCTTAAATCTTGTATGGAATAATCATAGTTTAGGATTGGCATCAATACATGTGACCAACTTCTAGAACCTTACATCCTAATTCCTTCCTAAATTCAACTTGACTGGCAATTCAACATTCTAGCAACTTAGGGTTTCTTTCTTTTGAAAGGAATATGGGTCATTTATTGTAGAGGGACCTACTATAGTATTCACCATGCGGCATTCTACATTAACTTTCTCTCTCTTCTTTGTGGAGGCATGCATGGGCCTTATCTTGCAAGGATTTTATGACACTATCACTTCTAGGGTGCATCTTCTCCTCCTAATCATATACCTACATTGGAATGGAGTTTTGTCCTATGGGTTTTCTGCTTTCTACTTTTGGGGGTACACTATCTTTGTACATTGGGATTTTGTCAAATTGTACATGGATACCTAACATGGCTTGTCTTGTCAGCACCCATTTCTTTATTACCTCAATTGTGCTTAGGGGGGTGTTGGTATAATTAATTATTGCACCTATTATATTAACTTAGGCAATTTATTTTTTATTACTTGGGTAAGATAGGATAATGAGTTCACATATATTCTCCTTCTTCCATGCGATTCTACTTTTTCTTATCCTCTTGGATTTGGAAACTTACAAGACATCCCCTTGTTTTTTAATTTTTAACCTTTCCTTGATCCTCATCAGATTTGGAAACTATGAGGCTATATATTATAGCTACTTCCTTCCATTTACACAACCTATCAACCTTGAATACATATATTATAATGTTGTTATTCTCTTTGTTTACATATTGAATTTATGGTCATCTTATTTCTTTATCGTTCTTGGGTAAATTTAGGATTGCATAATCTTTATCAAATCTAACAAAAGGGCTTCTAAGATTTGTCACATCTTCTTAAATGTTTAATTAAAATAGAAAATAATCTGATCTAGAGCAAGGGGTGATCATGCATTCAATCATTGCATCTATGCTTAACCACTTTGGTGAAAGGAAAAAATTGTCCAGTCTCTTTTCTATGGCGTTGAAGCTCATTCTTTAGTTGGTCCATGTGGAAGCTCCATTCTTTGATATAACATTCAATAGTTTGTTCTAATTGACAAAGTCAATGAAATATATTTGGGACTGGGTTTCTTGTAGTATGTCATCCTTTTTGTCATTTGAGGCTAATATTGTGTTGAAGTCACCACAAATAATGTATTATTCAACCTTTATGGTCTCCAAGATATTAGTGATTAGGTCTCATAAACCGTTTTGAAGGATATAACATGTGGGACTATAGATATTAAACCAAAAAAATTAGGTTGGAGACTAAGATACACGCACAACATAGTTGCTAATTTGGGCCTACAATAACATTATCAATATTAATTGAGTTCTCATAACAAAGGATTCCAAGACCTACTGAATTGTTGTCTGTTTGAACAAAATTTCCTTTCCCTTTATGCTATTTTTGTGTGAGTGCTTCTACTTATGTCAAGCTCACTTTTGTTTCTTGAAGGAGTATGATGCCAAGTTTTTGTAGATCTAGTTGACACTTGACTAAGAATAGTTTGTTAGGGACATTAAGGCCCCTAATACTCTCGATTAAGAGCTTTAGTGTGACACTAAGGGGGATTTCACTCCTCATGGTGTTTTCCCAAGCTTAAGAGTGGCTTGTGAGCTAGCCTTATGTCATCAAGAAGTGAGGTAAATTTTAGTACCGATTTAAAATCATCTTGGTCATTTGTGACTTTGACCATGTAATTTTCATTAATTTTGTTGATGGGGATATTTTTAGTTCCAAATATAGTGTATGTTTGATAGAAAGAACATTAAAGGGGAATTTGAACAACTTGCCATTCCCTAAGAGTTGAGCTATCTCCGCCATGGTCTTGGTTGAGACACTAGTGATATTATTTGAATCCTCCTTTCTAGGCGTTTGAATGTCTCTTATTCTTTGGTTTTTGCATTAGGATCTTCTTCCCTCTTCATGGGGTTGACTTGTGGAGTAGATGCATGAATTACTAGTTGGTTTGTAGGTAACTGATAATATACTAGTATTTCTACCTTTTTCTTGTTTTTTTCCACTTTAACATGTCAAATGGTTTGAAATCTCCCTTGTATCACAGACCTTTCCCAAGTATAAGAATCAAACTTCCTTTATGGGGTAGATGGAATAGCCTTTATTTTGTGAATCTAAGGCCTATACAACAACATATTATGTCTAGTGTCCTTGTTAATGACAAAACATGGGGATCATATTTGGCCCAAGAGTGACTGGGAGGATGATATTTTTGATTGTTGTCACCTTCAAGTTGTCATAACCCTGTAATTCATCTCTACAAGAGGTGATGTTTATTTTGTTGTTATCCATTCTTTGTAGCAGGGAGAAGGGGCTACATTTATAATGACCTTGTCAAATTAATTGTATCTATCTTTATGTAGTTGGAATACATCTACACTTGGAGATATAGAATTGGATCTCCTCTTCTTGTTAGCACAACCTTTAAGGGCACTTGTTTGAGGTTGAAAAAAACTAAGGTCTTGAAGTTCTAAATTTGACAAGCTAAGGTCTAAATCTATGTGGTTTTCTTGAGCATCTAAAAAGGGGTTTTATGATTTAATTACTTTAACCCAATTGCTTCCAGGAGAATGCATGATGCATGAGCAAATTTATTAAAAGATCAATGAATGATATGTGTATGAATAACTTTTTAAGATCTTATATTAGGTCATAGGGACCTTCTATGTGTGAGGATGGATAGATAGAATAGACAACATGTGCCTCATGATTAGTTTTGATGGTTAAATGGATGTCTTCATCATTATCCAATTCAACTATGTCAAGCATATTCAATTTTCTTTTAAGCCAAGTGGAGGCAATATGTGTTTGTCTTTTGGTTTGAGACTTTTATTAATCGTGACAAGGATGAGTTAGGCAAAGTATATTGCATCATGTTACCCTACCCATGACTAGGAAAATGATTTTGATAAATCCTTAGGATGGAATTTTATAGGGTGATGGGCCCTTGATTGTTGATAACATGATGATGTTGAAACTAGAGGGACATGTCTATGAAAAGACATTGTTGGTCCTCAGGCAACCTCTAGATAAACTTGTTATAATCTTGATACACTTTGGTATCTTGATCTTGCATCTTGTGAAAAGCATAATGCTTTTCGAGGTTAGAATCCATTGGGTTGAAATAAGGATCAAAATAGTTATTCTTGAACGAGTAGTTGTTCCAAGGATGGATGTTCATTGGTGGGCAGTCAACAATATTGGACACCGTGTATACATTCTAGATTTATTAATTCATATTGTTATCATCACCATAATTGTTGGAATTATAGTTATTATTGTAGTTGTGACCATTTATATTGTTATTATTGTTATTCTTGACTATTGGGGTGTTTAAAACCCCATTTATGCTTGCATTCTTGTTACTCCTTAAGATTTATTTATTTTCATAAGAAAGGAGGGATTATTTAGGTTGGCCCCACACTAGTGGAGGTCACAAGGGGGACCTCATCCCCTAAAACATATTCAACTTAGAAGCCACTTATTTAACTCTAATAAAACTAGAAGCCACAACAGAAGTCCAAGAGCCACCACTTGGAATTCCAACTATAGATGTCACTATGGGGATTCTAACTTGGATTTCCATCTTGACAACCTTATCCCTGTGCCATTTAAGCACAACCCCTTTGACTACTCCTTAACAATTTTGGCATGGAGGGATTATTATTATTATTGTTTTTGTTGAAATTTTGTTTATTATTCTAACCATATGTAAAAATTATTCTTCCATTGGCTCCATAAAATGTTCTCTCTTTATCTATTGTAGCTTGATAGATCCTTAGGGTGCTCTCTAAGGCCTTTTCATAGGACTTATAGAGGGTTTCTGGACCTCCTCATGCATGTCTCTATCCAAGGCATGTAGGAAGAGGTTGTAAAGCTCTTGATGATCAATATGAAGAGCACTAGTGGACGAATAAAAATTTATCTCCACTAGGTCAAGAAGTGAGCCATTGACTCATCGTTAATGTGTTTACTATTTAAAGACTCCTTGATTTTGATCTCAACAAGTTTGTTCACATTGAATGTGACTATAAAATCTCTAGTGAATTGAAAAAGTAAATGAACGGAGCCCTCTGGAAATTGGTAATACCATTTGAAGGTGATTCCCTCAAGGGACTTTGGGAAGATACTAACAACCAATACATCCTAGGGTAGGATTTACCTAATGATGGTTCCATAGGACTTGATGTGGGTGTTTGGATCCTCTTCTTTAAACTTTGGAAGATTAGGGAGTAGCCTAGGAAAAACAACACTTGAAATCATGTGGTCCAAGGGATCCTTTGGGTATTCTAGGTAGTGTTAGAATCTGAAAAGATTAATAACCCAGAAAACTAGTGGAAACGAATAGATATTAAATTGTGAAAGTAAATGATACAAGATCAAAATAACAACACAGAGTTAGTCTCCACAAGAGTAAGGCAAATGCTAGAAGAAGAATAGCATTATGAGGATGCAAAAGCAAAAGATGCCTAATACAAGCTAGGTAGCATGTTTATATAGAAAAGGGAGAGGGTGGAGGTGGTGACACTAACCAATAGGAAGCAACCACATATCGAACTAAAGATAGCAAAGTATCTTCCCAAGATAGCTAATGGATGCTCACTTGTAGGAAGGTGATACCTCATAACCCACTCACCTAATTAAACATGCTTTATGAACCTAAGCAAGATTAATAAAAAGGTGTAGGAAAAACATAGGAATAAAGGGAAAATAAATAACCCAACTAGGAAATAAAAACCTACACTAACACCCCCCCTTAAGCGCAACTTAGGTGGGTAAAAGGATGGGTCCTAGAAAATCAAGCCTGATGAGGTACCATGTACATATAATTACCCCCCAAAGAGAAGAAGCCCCCTAGAAAAGAGAGAATAGCCCCCCCAAATAGAGAGAAGAGACCCCACAGAGTAGAGAGAGTCAGGACTCCGAGTGAGAGGATGAAGCCCCGCAGAAGATGAAGCTTCCCACACCCCTAGCAAAGCTCACAAATGAAGGAACTTGCTCTTAGTGAAGGGTTTGGTGAAGATATCAACAACCTGATCGAAAGTTAGAGAATAGTGAAGGTCAATGGCATGGCCATGGCTAAGCTCCCAGATGTAGTGCATGTGGACCTCAATGTGTTTGGTCTGCTAATGATGGACTGGATTCCATGAGATCTGAATGGCATTCTGGTTGTCACAAAATATGACTAATGACCATCTGATTTGGATACTAAACTCAGTGAGAAGATTATGAAGCTAGATGGCCTTAGTGGCAGCATTCACAACCCCTAATACTTAGCCTCAGTAGAAGATAGAGCAATAGCAGACTACTTCTTACTCGACCAATAAACAGGACTGGAACCAAGTGAGAAGTAACATGAAGTAGACTTGCGCTCCTAAGAATTGCCTACCCAATCTAAATCTATGTAGCCCACCAAGTCAAGATCAATGCTCGCTGTGTAGTGAATCCAAAAACTATGAGTATCCTGAATGTAGTGAAGTATCTGATTGGCTGCTTTCTAGTGCAACTCATGGGGCTCCTACATGAATCAAGAGACCATGCCTACAACATATGAAATGTCGGGTCTCGTATGAGTCAGATAAATGAGACTCCCAACAAGTTGTTGGTACAAAGTGTCATCAACAAATGGTGAAGAATACTGAGCCTCAAGTTTGAATCTAGAAAGGAAGGGAGTCAGAGCAAGCTTACAATCAGCCATATGAAACCACGAGAGCAAATCTAGAGCATACTTGGATTGTGTGATGGTGATCCCAAAAGTAGATTGGTAGATCTCAATCCTAAGAAAGTAATGCAACAAGCCCGAGTTACTCATCAAAAACCTATCATGAAGGGCATATTTGACTACCCCAATGGTGGATGAAGAACTCCCCATGATCAACAAGTCATCAACATACAAAACCAAAAATAGGATTGAATCATCCTACTACAAATTGTAGACATTGGAATCAGAATGGCACTGAGTGAACCCACCTATCAGAAGGAAGGAGTCCATCTTGGCATACCAGGCCCGAGGATCTTGTTTGATGCCATAGAGACACTTCCAAAGGTGGCACACAAGTGAAGAATCCTGAACGAAACCCTATGACTTCTCCATGTAGATCTCCTCCTGAAGGTCACCATGAAGAAAAAGACTCTTCACATCCATCTAGTGTACTTTCCAACAATTGGTCGCAATAATGGCAAGAACAAGTCGGATGGAGTTCATTCATGAAACTAGCACAAAAGTATCAGAGTAGTCAATCCTAGGAACCTTGGAGAATCCTTTAGCAACCAGGCGAGCCTTTTGCTTATCAATCAACCCATCTGTTGCAAATTTTGTTTGATAGGTCCACTTACATTGAACAAGTTTTCTTCACTTAGGAAGAGGGACAAGATCTCAAGTGTGGTTCCTCATTAAGGAACTATACTCCTCCTACATAGATGTATCCCACTCAGGAATACTATAAGCCTCTCAAAAGGATTATGAATCAGAGGTAGTAGCAATGAAGACATGTGGAGTATCCTAGAATTGTGAACGAGTTCACCTGGTGTCTGATAGATCCCCAACCCAATTACCTGCAGACTACAAGGTCTATCTAGCCCAAAGTGGACCAGAAGTCAAAGAATGTGGAGGAGAATCGTCACCCTCTGAATGATGACTAGGAGAGGAAGAAAGTGAATCCTTTGAATCGCTCTCAGCATTAGAAGAAGACTCCTCATCATCAACTCTGCTTAGGTGAATTTGACTCATCAGAAGATCTGTCATATAGCCCAAGTGACTCCGATGTCAAAGTAAAAGGAGGTGGAGAAGTGATAGGAGTTGAGATCGAAGAGCCCTCCTCAAACTGAACACTCCTCTCAATAAACAACTCATGTGTAGTAGGGTGGAGCAATCGATAACCCTTCACACCGTCAGGATAGCCTACAAATATGCAAGGCATGCTCTGCGGATCCAAGGCCTTACATTTCTCTGTAGGAATGTGGGCACATGCAGGAGAACTAAAATCTTGAAAGTGCTTAACTGATGGTTTTCGACCACTCCAAGCTTCAAAATGAGTAAATCCCTTCAAGGCTTAGTGAGGAACATAGTTCTGGATATAAGTAAAAGGAGGTGGAGAAGTGATAGGAGTTGAGATCAAAGAGCCCTCCTCAAACTAAACACTCCTCTCAATAAACAACTCATGTGTAGTAGGGTGGAGCAATCGATAACCCTTCACACTGTCAGGATAGCCTACAAATATGCAAGGCATGCTCTGTGGATCCAAGGCCTTACATTTCTCTGTAGGAATGTGGGCACATGCAGGAGAACTAAAATCTTGAAAGTGCTTAACTGATGGTTTTCGACCGCTCCAAGCTTCAAAATGAGTAAATCCCTTCAAGGATTAGTGAGGAACATAGTTCTGGATATAACAAGCACATTTAATGGCATCTGCCCAAAACTATGCTGCACGAGATCTGGAGTGAATCATGCAGTTCACCATTTCCTTCAAGGACCTATTCTTCTATTCTGCAACACTGTTCTGTTGAGGATTCTATGGAACTGAATGCTGCAAATCAATCCTCTCTGAAGTGCAAAACCACTCAAAATAATGGTTGACATATTCCAACATATGACCCCTCATTGAATCTTGTGTGCCAAATAGTGTTTCTAGCTTTGTCTAGATTTCATTTGGTAAATTCAAAGACTCAATGTGAAAGAGAAAATAAGGAGAAACAAACAACTGCAATGTTCCATAGGCCTCGTAACATTTGTTAAACCACTTAGGCTTATCTTCATCTTTAGCAAGTTCAATTTCAAGTCCCATTGTTATCCTATGTAATCTAACTTTCCTTAAGTGGATTGTCTTGCGTGATTTCCACTCAAAGCAGTTGTAGGGAGTTAAGATGGGTACTATAGTTTGATTCATGATGAAGAAATGCAAAAAGAAGTACTGAAAAGAAGAGAACACACAAGACAACCCCCCTTTTCACTCAATCAATGAACCCCCTCAAGCAAAGATGATTTGGCATTTTATAATTAGTGCATTTAAAACTGCCACTAGTAAGAAATACTTAGTAGTCTTGATCTCAATGCATTACAAAATCCTCACAAATTTGGTGTATGTTGAAAGTACAATACTGGAACAAACCCAAGTGAAACTAACAACTCCACTATGAAGTACACAAAAAATCATGCACTTTCAAAAAAAGAATTGCCTCGATTTGAGGCCGTATGCAAAAGTTATGCACCTTTGAAAGTCCCAAAATAGGAACTATGTAGAGTCACCTATGAGAATCTATGATTTATGAAAAAACCATGCATCAGAATCAAGAATCGTCTGCACCACTATGAAGGGAATGAAAAAATAGCCAAAAAAAAGGGAAGCTCAGAAATCAGAGGGACATGAGCCCATGTTATCAGCCTATGAAGTTTGTCTTCAAAATTGAAAACTTTATTGGAAGGGGGTTTGAATCGCAAAAGTTGAACTCTACCAAATTCACCACCAAATTAGAGGGATCGACAAGAATAGAGGATCAACAAATATAGCTATCTGAGGCTAACAATAAACATTCTCTAGTCAAAGGTAGTTAGTGCTATATTTAGCAAATACCAATTGTAGTGCTTAAATTGGTAGTCTCCAAAGAAAATGGCACAAAGGCCAAAAAATAGGCACAGACGCCAAGTACGACACGCAGGCTGAATGAAAATTAAAAAAATGAGATTTGATGGCCTAAAAAGGCCGAAGCATATAAGGGTGGGGCCTCAAGGCCACGCCCCAACCCCAAGGGGCATGGCTTGAAGGCCTGCGCAAGCCTTTTGTGAAGGGCCCACAACCAATGAAAGTTCCGTAGACCTTCACAAAGGCTGCAGCCTTATGAAAGAGGCTGCCCCCTTTTGCAGCGCTTGGAACATCACTTACAAAAGCACTTTTATATTATTTATATTTTTTATTTTTTAATACTTTTTTTGAAAAAATTGCAGAAAAATTACAATATTTTTTGCATAGATCTGCGTGTTGGGGGGCCAAATTGGCCTTCTGGCAATTTGTCTTGCCTTTTTGACTCTCGGCACCGAACCTGGGCGTATGATATATGAAAATTCATCTGCGAGGCCTCTTGGATGTATTGGAAAGGTCTATTTGGCCTAAAAATGCTTTGATTGAAAATTGACTTCCAGATTTGAGCCTGAAACCTTAGTTTTACAACTATGTCAAACGATCTCTGAATTTGGTAAAATGAAAGCCAATTTTGACTTTCTCGAGCTTCCTAGACACATTGGAACAATTAGAAAGGCTTCCAGTATAACCAAAAATGCTGAAACCACCTAGATCTCACAAAACACATGCAAAACCCACCAAAGGTTAAAGTGTTTCTGTCAAACTTTTCTGATTCTCTAGATCATCTAAAGATGCAAGAGAAGAGCATACTAGGTTTTTGGGAAAACCTACAACAAATCTTATTAGCTCCCCCTGAATCTCTCAAATAAGGAACTACAATCTATTCTACACTAGAAAAGCTCTATTACCATGTTAGAATCTGAAAAGATTAATAACCCAGAAAACTAGTGCAAATGAATAGATATTAAACTGTGAAAGCAAATGATGCAAGATCAAAATGAAAACACAGAGTTAGTCTCCATGAGAGTAATGCAAATGCTAGAAGTAGAATAACATTATGAGGATGCAAAAGCAAAAGGTGCCTAATACAAGCTAGGTAGCATGTTTATATAGAAAAGGGAGAGGGTGGAGGTGACGACACCGACCAATAGGAAGTAACCACCTATTGGACTACAGATATAAAAGTATCTTCCCAAGATAGCTAATGGATGCTCACTTGTAGGAAGGTGACATGTCATAACCCACTCACCTAATTAAACATGCTTTATGAACCTAAGAAAGATTAATAAAAGCTGTAGGAAAAACCTAAGAATAAAGGGAAAATAAATAACCCAACTAGGAAATAAAAACCTACACTAACAAGTAGGTCCCAAATAAGGGGTCAGGAACTAATGGTGGCAACATCCTGAATTTTGATCTCATTAAATATGTAGGAAAATCTAGGAAATCTTGATAATTTGGAAAAATTGGGTTTGCCAGTTGAAACCTAAGAGGCCTTATGTATTTTGGATAATTAGGTAGTTGTGTTAGTTGTGGTGTACTATAGTGGTCAACCTCGTGGTGCTAAAAAAAGAGGTAAGAATGCCTCATTATCAATATTTCATGAATATAATTTATAATATGGAGGTGGTTATGTTGGATATCTCCAAAATTACAAATTTCATGCCTTTCTTGTTGCCGTACTTCTCTTTTTATCCCATTATTGATAATTGACCTAATAACGATTTTTAATGGGACACTTTAAAATTATGCTTTATGTTGTGTATCCTACCTCTGATAGGTATTTGCATTATGCCAAAGTGTTCAAATTCCATGTTGGGGGGGGGGGGGTTGATGTCAAGTTTGCAAGTTTTAAATTCTAAGTTTATATTTGGCAGGTTGGTGGACCTAAGTTGCATCTTTGAACGTGTTGCATTGTTTCTTACTACTCTCACCCTCCTCAAGTCCACAGATTATAAAGGGGTAGATTTGTAAAATGATTTGCACATTTGCATAACTTGCTTGATTGCTTCACAACCCCACACCTACACTAAAATAAAGAAAGTAGACTTCTTCAACCACTTTGCATGCATTGTATGCTTGATTTTCCCTTTTGCAACTCTACAAATATCACATATGGTGGGTGAACTTCCCATGCATCTTTGCACATTCTCATGCCAACTGTTTGCTTGCTCTTGTGCTCTATAATATTTACTCCATGGACTTGTAGACTTTTCTTGCATGAGTGCAAAGTGTGCAAACTGATCACTTGCCTTTGATCCCTACAACCCTATAGTAGTCTTATGGTAGGTTGGTAGACCTCTTGTGCAATTCTACATTCCCCTTATAGATTGCATCCTTACCTCCCAATCCTGCACCCCTACAAAATCTGTATTTGTGGATGTACCTAACCTCTTTGCATGTGTTGTAGAATTGCATCACTACCTCACAGATTCATAGTAGCCTCATTTGATGAGTCACATACCTGAATTGAACCTTTGCACATCTCAAGAAAATTACACACTTTTTCCCCATCCTTGCAATCCGATTGAGTCTTACTTGGTAGGTTGGCAGACTTATTATGCACTTTCACACCCCTTGTAAAATGATGTCCTACCTCCTAATCCCACAAGATTACAACTCATAAATATCAACAAACTTATGGACCTTATGCACATCTTTGCATATCGCTTGCAAAATTTAATCTTTCCTCTAGACCCCATGCCCCCATAAAAACATATAGAAGCAAGCCTCCATCACTCATTTGCATGCATTGTAAAATTGTACCTCTACTCCATCTCCACAACAACCACATTTGGTGGGCTATATATTTCATTTGCATCCTTTCATATACATTACAACTTGCTACCCTACTTCCAAATCATGTGCCCCCATGTTTCTCTATCATGTAGACTTGGCACCCTCCCTTACAAATTACTCATTTGGATCCCAACCTTCTGATCCCACCACACTCTTATTTGTTGGACTTCTAGACCTTAATTGAAACATTGCATATACCTTTCTCAAATGCCTGCACACTCATTCTATGAGCTCTATCCCTAACTTTGCAAGTTACAAAATGCTAACTTGCCTTCATGCCTTGTAACCTTTCTATTTTATGAAGGTCAAACTCTTAACCTAATACACTTATAAACATGCTATAAATATTCTTAAATAGATTCAACAAGTCTTGGGAGGTGTCTAATTCACATGAAAGTATAAGAAGACCTCAAAAGAGGCATGTATTTCTAAATAGGCTCTATGGTGGATGATCCAATGTTCCATTGGTGATTTGAAATGTGCTTGCATATGATTTGGTGGATTTATGGACATGTGACCTAGTTGCTTACTTACATGGCTATAGAAGTATCTTTCCCCTACCCAAAATTACATAAAATCTTATCTAAGGTAGATTTCATTTGTCATGCAAGTGCTCTTTTCCACCTTCAAGTGTGTCTTGAACTAACATGATTAGGTTTGACCTATAAAATGCAATGGCACAGGTGTTGTGTTGTTTAGAATTTGAATTAGATATAATGCGAGTGAGTTAGAGTCCAATGCAACACATGAATTGTATCCTTGCTATGGGTGACCTCCTAGTCACTCTTGCTCTTGTGGCAAGAGCCAGTCAAGTGGAGGTAGAACTCGGGGGTTGTTCTGTTCTCAAGGGAGAAGAATTCCATGAATGATAGTTGGGTTGCTCATGTGATGTGTGTTTGTGTATGTTTGATGAATGATTTGATGGAAGCATTCAATTATTTTTGTTGTTGTGATAATGATATAAGTGACCTAAGTCTATCATGAAGAATATTTTGCTTGTTCAAGATGCAGAGGCGTTCTAACCTCCTTTCTTCATTTTGAATTTCTTGTTGTATGAGTTCTTGTTGATCGATGATTTGTTGTTGGATTTGAATTGGCTAAGGGAAGTTCTCTCTAATCTCATCTAGGGTGGATTTTATCCAATATTCCCTAATGCCTGGGCACATTGAATGCTAGACAAGAGAGGGAAACGTTTTGTTGTGTTCATTTTGAATGTGTTGAAGATGTTGACCTCCTGATAGAATCAAGGGTTTGACTTGATCTCTTGTTTTGCCTTTTTGTGTTTTCTAATGTTTTTAGTATTTGGATGAATGCAAAGCTAGATGAATGCAAAACAATTTTTCATTATCATTCTTTAAATTTCAAGATGATCTAATTATCTAAGAAAGGAAAATGAATGCAATCTATATGATTTTTATTATGCAAACTAAACTTTGTTTTTGTGGATCAATTTTGGATTTGTAATCTAATGAAATTGAAAGTTACAACTAATCTAAATATAATGAAATTAATTTGAGAAAATGATTATGTAGCGTAGAAAATTGCATACCCTTGCAATTTCACGCTATGTTTTGGGCTTTCTTTAGTGTCCATTCCATTAGCATGTTGTAGGGATCATTTGAGCCTAGCCTTAACCTTTTTCCTCCACCAGATTTCCAAAATTTATTACTTGATTCTAATCCTTCTTGCTGACTCAGAAACACATGTTAAATTTCATGCAATTTTTGTAGGACGCTACAACATTTCTAGGACATCCTAGCGGCGTGCTAGAGTCTCGAAAGTTCCAAAATTAAAAATTCTTGTTTTCCTACCCAGCTGCCTACTATCACTTGTTGTAACGCTCAGTTATCAGAGGAACACCTTCACCATTTGAATTTGCTCCTTTAGCTTCCCAAAAAACCCTTATGTTGAAACTAGTTTGGAATCTCTCTCTCAATCTAGCTCTCTTGGCAATGTTTTGGCTACACAAGAACCTCCATTGTTAAGCTTGTTAAAGCTACATGTTGAAATGACTCCATTCTGAAGCTTTTTAAGCAACTAAATTGCTATACTTTAATTGACTCCTCCAAAGAGTTCATTTCTTCTTCTTCCACGATTGTGTTGGTAATATTGCTTTTGCTTTCATTTTGAATAACATTGCAGATCTTATTTATAATTTATTTCTACGGTTCTGTTTGGCAAAATCTTGGTGTAGACCACCACCCACTTGATTTCACACACACTAGGGTATTTCCCCATAGACCAGGGATACTACTTATAGATTTATTTTATTGTCATTGCTCTAAATTCCTAGATGCACGTAGGATAAGAGCACACACTAGGTTTTTCTCTTTTATTTCATTTGTTGTTTTGTGGAGGTTGGAAAACTAAAATGGGGGTTTGACCGAGGAAAACCCCTAAAACAACCCAACATTTGCTGGTTTGTGTATTTTGCAGGTTGTGAAATGAGATCAAACACACGAGAGTTTGCTTTCTATTCCCTTATCTCTCATTTAATCTCTTGTTTATGTTAAATGTCTCATTTATGTGTATTTTGGGTTAAATGTTATTTCTAGGAATTCATTTCAGTCACTCATGCACATTGGGTGCTGCTACAAGTTTATACGAAGATGTATAGTACGACCTTTTTGAGTTTTATTGCTATTAGGACTCTAACGTGCCACACAGATGTCCTAGCAACGTTGTAGCGTCCTAGACTTTTTGCCCCATCTTTTGGTGTCAGGTTTCTCTTTCCCTGCTATTTATTGATCTGCATTCAGTTTGTTGATTTTGTATTTCAATTTCATGGTAATCAGTATTCTTTATTTCATTCCCCATATGAATGTAGTGTAGAAAGTGAAAGTATCACTTTTTCTAGATTACATTTTGGTGAACCTGATGTTCTTGCACTTAACCTTCTTCTTTGGTTGTGGTTTACCATTATATTTTGGTGAACCTGCCTCTTTAACACTGAAAACACCTTCTTCCTAACATTATCCTTCTAATTTCTAAATGAACCTCTTATTTTCTTTGCTTCTATCACTTTCTAGCTTTGTCAAGAAGTTTCAAGAGCTTCTCCTCTTATAAGCATGTGAAAGTGACTTATGTTTTCCTATGTCACTCTTTTTCCTTGATCCCTCTCCAAATATCCATCCTACTTACGAGGATATTTTGGTGCAAGATGACAAAATCGTTGACACTTTTCTTACCCTACCTTCCCTTTATTCCAATGCTCTCCCTTCTAGATATGAATCATTAGCAAATTATGAAGAGTCTTAGCTTGCATCAAATCCCCCATGGATAGATGTTGAGCATACTAATTCTACATCTTATCCTACATCATGCATTTCCGAAGAAGATAGTAATGTTAACACCATCATTGTTAATAGTTGTATCCCACTTGCTAAGGGGATGTTGGATAAGTGCATTAATATTCAAAATCTTTCTTCTATTCCTAAAATAATTGTGCATAGGGTGTCTGATCCACCCCCTCCCTTGTCCTGTGATCACTATCTGGGTTATTCCTAAAAATCATTGACCTTCAAATCACCTTTTAGAAATTGTAAAGTCTATAACTCTAAACGTGTCTGAGGCTCCTCACTACCATGCAATATCCCACACATATAATACTCGACGAAACAAATAGGTTACTCCTATCCTTGTTTCCCTTCCTCCACCACAACCTATTCTATCTTCACCTCCCCGTCTATCCCAGAAATCTCTCATAGAGTGTGATCTAGTAGAGTAGCTTCGTGCTACTCTAGCTAATATCTCTCTTTGGGATCTCATTCAGACTTCTCTGCAATATCACAATATGCTCCAAGAGGCCCTACAGAAGATCCCCGTTGCATCCTCTGCTAGGCCGAATGATGTAGTTGCTTTGCTTGATTGTATTTATACAAATACTACTAATATCGTCTTTCAACAATATGAACTACATTCATTGGAGGTACAAAAGCAGAATGATCCTCTGCTCATTATTGTTGGAATTAACAATTTTAGGGTGAAACACTCTTATTGACAATGGTTCTGGTCTTAACATTTGTGGGATAAACCTGTTGAATCATATTAATATTGATACATCTTTGATATCTCCTACTACTCTTAACATTCGTGGTTTTGACAATGTTGGTAGACAAACACTGGGAACAATTACACTTCCAATTGAATTGGGCCTTGTCACTTTGCCTACCTTTGTTCATGTCATGCTTGGTGCATTATCCTATAATCTCCTTCTTGGTAGACCGTGGATTCACGCCATGCATGCAGTTTCATCTACCTTGCTTGGATCGATTAAATTCACTTATGAAAATAAGACTTATACAATAAAAGTTGATCTGGATCCTATGCAGTATTGTCAGCATGCAAATTCCGTGACTCAGTCTGCTACTTCTCCTACCCTT
Organism: Cunninghamia lanceolata; assembly: GCA_027924645.1. NCBI lineage: Eukaryota > Viridiplantae > Streptophyta > Pinopsida > Cupressales > Cupressaceae > Cunninghamia > Cunninghamia lanceolata. The sequence continues at coordinate 3,048,445 of BSBN01001054.1, forward strand.
CAGAATCTCATTCCTTCATCTTTTGTTAAAGATGATTCCCCATCCTCAACTCCTACTCAAGAATTTGACAACCAAAATTATTTCTTCATTCAAAGCGTCTAACTCCAACTCCACCCTTTCCCTTTTCTTAAAAATATTTTTGAAGTGCATTCTATTGTATTCTTTGAGACACTTTTTGATGTGTCTAAGCTTTTGAGTAGGAGTAATCATTTTTATACCTTTTAAAAGCGGGTTCATTCTCCACCAGCCTTCAAAGAGATCATCTAGATTAGGATCCCACAATCACATTAACTCAAATTTTAAGGGGGGTGATCTACTTCAAAATTTGCAGAAATGAGAAAATGATCAAATCCTGCAATGGGAAGGATCATACTTTCAATGAAAACTTGTGTTAATCTAGGGGGAGAGGAAAAGAACTGATCTAGTCTCTCAATAAATGTTACTAAAACTAACACTTTTGTTTGTCCAAGTGAATCTTCATTTTTATGGCTCCAAATTGAAGAGACTAGCCTTCTTCACAAAGGCTACAAATTCAAGTTGAGATTGAGTGGGTCTTAAAACACCCCCTTTTTATCCTTTAAACAAGTGATTGCATTAAAATCACCTCCTAGAACCACTAGCTCGTCCTACCAATTCTCAAGCTAGAGGGAGATGGCAAACTATAATCTCTTCTTCACGATGGGACATGTTGGGCCGTAAATATCGAAGAGAGTTATTCTTAAATATCATCCATTTCAACAATCAAAGGTCAATTTTGGCCAATAAAAGTAAGACAAATATTTACCACTTTTTGTTATGAATGAGGTGTAAAATTGCAAATAATTGTTTGACAATTGAAATGGATGATATTTAAGTAGAGTGTTTGAAGAGGAAGAGAGATACATCTTCCACCAAACTTTTAACTCTACATAACTACCAATTATTATCAAAAGGCAAAAGTAAAATGTTCATTTGAAAAACCTTTCCAATTTCGTCTAAGTTCAGATTGCATAACTTTTAACTCTACATAACTAGAAGCTCCTTAAGATCCCACAAAAGAACCTTTCCAATTTCGTTAAGTTCTGATCCAACCAAGTATTTTTCTCTTCTAATCACATTTCCCCCCCCCTAAAACAGGGAGATAATCACATTTCTAGAGTCGCGACTCATACTTGATTAAGCATTTTTTGTTTGGCGCATTCAAACCCCTATCATTCCACAAAATAAGGACCATTGATCTTGTGGGGAGACTTCCACCCCACTGTTCTTAGGATCATAGTAGCTTATGAGGTTTTTGAGTCTTGGCTGCTTGTTTTTAGCCTTTTTCCAAATCTATTTTCCTCCCTCTGTGTTTTGGACCACAAAGCTTTTTAACTCGGCTCTTGGGAAATTGTGAGAATCTGGGAAGATGCCAACACTTGACCCCATTTCTCCTAAAATTTCCTTTGCTTATTTCCCAGGAGGATCCTCCGAATGATTCACCTCTTTTTTCCCCTCAATCATCATAATTACAGAAGATGAAGCAATACTCTGTCTGTGAGTTACGGACAGAAAGTTTCTATTTCATTTGACAAGGATCGCTGCACTTTGCTCTTAGGGTTAGGCTTCAACTGAACCTCCTTAAACACTGCAACTGATTCCACACAAGGGTGTTCACATATTTGTAAATCTTCCAAGGAGAGCTTGAGGATTCCACTCTGTCCTCTTTGTTTTCCCCTGCCATCTCTGGTACAGATTTAGCCCACCGAACCTTGTTCCTGCTTAGTTTGCAAAATTTTGACACATGCCCTACTTTTTGGCAGAAGGAACACCTAGGGTTTTACCCTTCCAATTCAAAATTTTGTTTCCATGAGCCTTCCTTAGAAAGAAGATTGATCCAATTCGGTAGCGGCTTAGCCAGGTCTACCTTAACATAGATGCAAGCGTAGATCTGAAAAGGAACTACGCTGGCATTATCATCCATTGAAACAAAGGAACCGAGATTATTTTTAATCTTTGACAGGGCTGTATGGAACTAGTATTCTACTGGTAAATTAAGAGTCTGATCCAAGCCAGATTTGAGCCTAGAGTCCAATCATGGATGAAGAGTCCATCACCGTCCCAAAACTAGGAACCGCCATTCTGAATCCTCACCTTTTGATCAGGCAGATCACTATGAAGAAGCCTTTTGGAAGGGTACAAAATGAAAATTCAACGCCCAATTTTCTTGGATCTAATCTTCCAAGGACTAAATGGCCGGCTAAAAGTCTGCAAACTCGTAGAGAAGGCCTTTGTTCTTCAGCTCCTTTGTCTGTCGGATTCAAATGTCTGTCTTGTTGCTTTAGCCTTCGATTTGGATGGAATCGTTTATGCTCAATTCGCGCATTCAAAGAAGGGCGTGCTACCCCTAGTTTTGCGCTGGCAAAAATTCTCTCCCCTCAAAATTGCTCCCATTCTTTTAAATTCCATATATATGGGCAGGTGGATAATAAACTTTTGGTAGAGATAGATAAGTTTTTTTTGTAGAGTCAAATCTTGAAAGAAGAATTTATAAAATAATCTACACAATTTATAAAATTCTATCTTCAGAAAACTTTTTTTTTATAAATTCTTTCTAGGTATTTTTGGAGATGGTCCTCCTCTTGCTTATATAGGATTACATAAATATTGTTTTCCATGAGTGCATCTCTTTGAAATAAGAATGCATGGGATATTCATAGATGTGACAATCTTCAAACTCTTGATAACGTTGTGAAAGTATTGTGATTCCCTTGACAATTTATGTTTCCAATGTATATTATTGCTTTATTTATATTTAGACCCTTTGCTTTATGGGTGTCAATGCCCAAGCCATTTTTGAGGAGATTTGTGGTTGGCCATCACATTTGACTAGAGTAGTTGGAACTAATTGTGGTTCATGTTTATTCCACTATGCATAATGTAACATTCCAATTTCACAACAACAAAGAGAGGTAGATCAAGTGACTTGCTTTCATTTTTGTAGACAATAGCAATCACTTTGCCAAGCATGCTATTGACTAATCTAGCTAAAACCCACATTTTTTTGTTTTGCACAACATGTTGTCCAATGCACAACAACACCATTGTATCTAGTTGTTTATTATTTGAAACTGAATTTAGAGTGTGCTACTGATGCAACCATTGATTTTAACATTTTTTTGTTATGTATTGCAACAAAATCATTTGTCACCAAACAATTGTATTGGTGAAGAGAATGTATCTTGTTCATTTGATTTGTGTTGCCTCTACATTCCTTATATTTGTAAGAAGGTTGCAAATTTTGATTTGGGCAAGTTTATCTCCATTCCAAAAATTGTGTCCAATGTGACCATGGTTCGAAAGCTTCTCCAAAGTGTTGTCCCATATGACAATCCAACATACATTGGGATGCCTCATATTGGTGGCAATTGTCCTAGGTTGCTAACAAGTGTAATAGAGCGACCATCAAATGGACTTTGATTGTGATATGGGAATGCCTCACACAATTTGTTGTCAATGCATTGTAACAACCTTGGTCCAATGTGTTGTACCCAAATTTGTTGTCAATGCATTGTAACAACCTTAGTCCAATGTGTTGTACCCAATCCGAAACTAGATACTACTAGCAAAAATCTTTGTCATCATCGTCATTATCATGTTGTTACATGGAAGTCCGAAATATCAAGTGATTGCAAAATGTTCACTTCATCTTTGTAAAATGTCAAAAGTAAGTCATTAATTTGTTAGCCATTTTTGTCAAATATTTGTTCATGTCCAATTTATTCATAAAATTTGAATTTTAAATATGTCAATTTATGATTAATAATTTATTCTTAATTATAATTAATATTACTAGAATTAAAATTTATAGGTTTGTCAAATTGTTGTTTAAAAATTAAAAACTTCAAAAAATTATAAAATGTTATTGTTTTTCTAAAAATTATTATTAATAATTTGTTATTGAATATTTATTATTAAAATGATAACTAAAAATAAAAAGAAAAAAATATCAAAACAAATAAAAAAGGTGCCTCTTAAAAGAATAAAAGCGCATTTAAAATTATCCCATGCACATTACAAAGGTCAAATCAAAACAATAAAAAATCAAAAGAAATAAAGTTAATACAAAAGCGCCTATTAAAGCCTCATACACGCTTTATTGAAGGCAAAAGCGCTAAGTCACGCGCTATACTCAAGCTCAGTCAATCAGAATTCAAAGCGCCACAAAATAGGAGGTCCCACACTTTTATGAAGAATAAACCATGCCTATGTTGAAAATCTCATGCCAAAACACTACATACGCCTCTTTAGATTTCAGATGTCAAGCAAGGAAGAGAAAGCACCATCTCTACACATGTCAGCAGTTTAAGCACTCATCCAAAGAATCTCACACTATGCAAGATTAGAAGCGCTTTCAAATAGAAAAATCAAGTCAATGAAAAGGAAGGAGCGCCTAATCTTCATTAGATGCATCATCAAGAGAGATGAACAAGCCTCTAGATCAGTTTAAAAATGCCTATGCAGAAAGCAAAGTCAGCGATAAGAAATAAAAATTGAGAAAAATGGTTGATATCAAAGTCCATTCAGCTTTCCCAAGTCAACATTTAGACATCCAAAATCAGAGAGCCTTTCAAAAACCATCATAGGTAAATAAAAGCCGGAGAAATAGATCAATCATTGAAACTAGTTTTCATGTTGTTCACAATCTCATTGAAACAAGGAGATTGAGTTTTTAAGTGTTTTTGAAGTATCCACCATGGTCAGGATTTACCAAAGGAATCACCAGAAGTATTAGAAACAATTTGAGCTGCCTATCAAAAGTTCTATTTTTAGCCCGCACTAAAAATAGATCATCGTTGAAGAGAAAAAAACATATCCGAAACTTGCTAATTTTAGCCTTCACTATTTTTAGCGTCAACCATAATTGAATTCTTGTTTGATCGCCATGCGTCAGATGTGAGTGTGAAGTTGAGTTTGCAACAAAATTAATCTTTAGTTTAACTAGAGGTCGCATGTTTGCATGCCAGTTAAGCTGATAATTGCATTGATTCATTTTTAGATTCAGTGGAGCAGATAGTTTGTAATAAGTTTGCATGTCACGCAAACAATAGTCAATTAGGTTGGAGTTTAGTTATTCTTTTCATGCATTTGCTTTGTAAGCAGTATAAATAAGTGCTTTTACACAAGGATTTATTCATTAAGAGTTAGCCTTTTTTAGAAGTTACATTTTTTAGTATTTAGTATTTAGAGTAGAGAAATCAATTGTACTAGTGAATGAACATCAATGAAAATGGCAATTCTCATGCCTTCATTATGCTGGAATTGTTAGTCACCTGGTGTTCAAACATTCTTGTAATTTTGTTACTTGTTCAATAGATTTCATTATGCTTGTCTTGCTTTGAAGAATCTATTGGAATGTGTTGTCATCAACGCTAAAGTTAAGTCACTTCAATGAATCTGTGAACTTTGTGTCACAACAAAGTTGAAGACATAAATCATGGCTTTGTACTGCTTATGTGTGATTTAATCACAGCGTTCATAATTTTGTGTTTATATGTTAATCAATCCAATTGTGTACTTGCCCTACTCAACCTCTGAATTTAGTTGAATAGTGCAAGCATGTAGTCTAGGTTTCAATTTCAGCCAAAAACACAAAGTCCTTACCTTGTGATTAAAAGCGCATTTCGCCTTTCGCACGTCGCAAACCCAAAAATATTGCACATTTTTATTTCATTTAGCGCAAGTATGAAAAACTCTGAAAACATTGTAAATTTTGTATAGTTTAGGTTAGTTTTATTTTACAGGGAGCTTCCCCTTCTAATTTGAAGAGCAGTTTTACCTCACATCTATTTGTTTTACATTCGCATTGAAAGGTGCAAAATGAAATGCCAAGACAATGAAACTCATTTAATGAATTAGAATGTAACAAATGAAATACATGCTTTCTTGGAATGTTCATAGAGTTTGACCTTGAAGAGGGTTCATGTCTTTGATTGGTATGTGAAGTGTTGAATGAATGGTTAATGCATTGATGTTGAAAGTAGCCATAACTATTGGGGTGAGCAAAAGAAAGGGTGTTGAGTGTGTTAGCTTGATGTTATTAATTAAGTATGATTTCCCTATTCCCATAGTACCTTGTATGATCATTCAAAGTGGTGGTTGCATTCCTAAATGAGAAGAATGGTTCACAATATTATTGAAAGCATTTTGTTGATCAAAAGAAAGCTTGTCCTTTGTGATACATGAGTTGGTTTCAATATGTTTCACATGGTTTGTTGAACATTTGTAGTCAATGAATGCAATAATGTTCTCCATCAAGGAAGGGGCAATTGTATTGGCAATCCGATGGAATTGTCAAAGTCTTGATGTCTAAGCATGTCTAGGTTGTCAACAACAACAACATCATTCCTTGGTGGAGGCATGATAGAAGATGCCACTCATTTTTTCATGGTATTCTCTTTTTTTGATCCATCATACATAAATTCATCATCATTGTTTTTCTAAGTTGATTTTGGAGGTGTGCAAGCAACATGTCATGCACCTTCCCAATAGGTGACAATCTCTTGCCTACATGACCCAATTTCTTCTAGAATGTTGCAGAAAGGCAATTATAATAGAAACTCACTTCAACAAAAGGATTCAAACATTGTAGTGTCTTTAGAAGGAATAGTTGTGAAACATGGCAAGACATGACCAATGTTTGGAATTTCTCTTTATGTACACTTGTAGACTATGTAGGACTTGTGACAATTCTAGTTTTTACTTGCTTCAATCAGTGACAATGATTCCAATGTTATAGGTCGACCCATATATCTTTCAATGAAACTTGAAGTAGTTACTATACATTCTTGACCTTCAGGTATATGACACAAGATTTTTGTATTCACATTCAAAGAAATAAAGGAACAATTGTAAATTTTCAATGGTAATTTTAACAAGAAATGGTAGGACTCTTGTGCATTGATATCGCAATTAACTATACTCTCACTTACAGACATGCAAAATGCAATAGAAGTTGGCTTTTCTAGGCCAACATTTTCCAAGATGCTTTTCAAAAGTTGGTAATAGCTTTTAGCCTGATGGTGCACTTAGGCATCTTAAAAACTTTATCAATTCTAGATGGTGTAGAACAAATAATTTATATTTACTTAAAAAATTTAAAGTACAAATCACATTCTAAAATACTAAAAAACACCCCTTTTAAGATAGTTGTAAAATAAAATAAGAAAAAAGTGTGAATTCTTGTAAATATACAGTATAACTCATGTGTAATGAGTTCTAAAAGTGATATATTTTTGTTGATCTACAAATATTGCAACACGAGTATGCATGGAATCAAAAGTCCATTGCAGAGACACAATGAGGATGTCAACCAACCTGGCGTTGCCAAAAGCACCCACATATTTATCCATAATTTGATGGATAGAAATCAACTCTCTCTCCTCATTCTTCCCTCCATCATCTAAAAAGCAAGGGACATTAAGCAAATGTTGGTTTAGAGCATTTGAAGCTTCCATAGTTGTAAAAAGAAAAAAGGAAACGACTAAAATTTAATACTAGATACTTTCCATCTACCATACCAATTGCCTCACACAACTTCCTTTCTAAACTAAGGTTAAGGATGCGCTTGAATATCCATAGAAAAATCACACTATACAAAAATATCCCGAAGCTTAATTCCATCACATCCCCAAAAACTTTGTCAAGAGGTAACTATGAGAGAGAGGGATGTAGATAAGTAGGATCCACCCCAAAGACAACTCTGCAAATATTATTGAAGGTGAATCTTTGCAAAACATCTTGCAAGTCTATGGAGACTCTTTCATTGTAGGCCTTGGAAAGGATAGGTATGAGGTGCTCTAAACTTTTTGATTGCACCATCTCCACTACAAAATTTTTGAGCTACTTAGTGTTGAATTTGTACTTGGAAACCTTCATGTGCATCTTCCATAGCTTGCCATTGGCATTAAAAATTCCTCTACCCAAAAAGTCGTGAAGAATAATGTTGAAGCATTCTCCTTTCCTATAATTTTCACTTTCAAAGGTTTAACTTCTTACATGGCCCACTGTATACATTACAAGCAACATGTATAGTCCAGAGGTTATAGGGTGTTTGCCTTGCGGGTTGTTGCTGGGCTACGAATTCCTCTGTGGTTAAAAAAAGCTTCGTACATGGCCTAGCCTCAATTGACACTAAATTATCTCCTAAGGTATGACTAAGTCCCAAATCAAATATTATTTTCTTTTTCCAAATTGAATTTTAAATTTTAAATATTTTTCACATGTCACAATCATATATTGATTGTAATTGTATGGTCAAGATGTTTGTGATGGTAGGCCTTTTAATCTCCACCATTGATCCATGTATTTCATCTAGTGCTCTTCACTGAGAGTCATAAGTATAATTATTATTATATTAATAAAATAAAATATATAATAGTAAATACAATAAATAAAGAAAGGAAATATATTTATCCTTATTGTATATAATATAATTGTAGGAATACACACAACATTGAGAGGGGGGTGAATCAGTGTTGTTAACAATTTTAACACTTTTTACTCCTTTTCTTAATTTAATTTCACAATTATAGAATTCTTCAGATAGAACAAAGAAAATATGCAGAGTATCAACACAAAACTTGACACAAGAAATTTCCCGAGTGGAAAACCCTCCTGGGGTATAAAAACCACTCAACTGCCTCACTGGCTTAACACAAATTTCAGATTACAACTGTCTCACTAACATTACAATTCTGCCTCACTGGCATATTGTACTTCTCTGCATGTCTCACTGACATTACAACATCAACAATTTCGATGAAAAATATAACTCAGGGGATTTCCCTGTTTTAATAAGAACAAAACCTTATTTCTCCCTGTTAAAACAAACAAAAATATATTCTTTGCAATCAACCTTCAACTGTCATCATCATTTACAATCAATCAATTTTGATCTTCAAAATACTTCATACCTCTGCAAAACAATCTCAAAATTTAATTCACCACTTCATGAACTTTCTCACTGTACAATTCTGAACAATTGACCCTCTCTGAGAAATTATTGTCTTTTAACATTTCCACCTTCTCTGTGCAAATATTGATCCATCTTGATCATTGAATAAACTTCATCCATTTATTGCACCAACATTGTTTCAGAACCTCAACATAATTCCCTGTCAAAAATATGTTTCTTCATACCTGCAAAAATACATTTCATAACAAAATACCACTCTCAAAACTTCTTACAACCTTCAAGATTATCTCTTTTCTGCAACAACAACACCTGCCATACAAAATCTCTCTTTATACAAGATGAAATTCCATCATACAATCTCTTCAAAATCTGTTCAACTTCCAACCTCATATTTTTATCTCAATCATATCATATTCTCTTAAAAATCAAACAACAAAACAAGAAAAAATAAAACCCTTCGAAGAACTCAACCTTTTCATATTCTTCTCATTTAGAAACATTCTAAATGTTACTCTTTCTTTCACAAAAAAAACAACTTCAAAGCCCCTTCAACTTCAGTGAGAGATGTAAGGAGTAACATGATTTATTGCCCTTTTTAACAATAGTGAACGTCAAGTTTAATGGGATAAACTGACCGTTTGAAAAACTTTCTAATTAAAACACATCCCTCCGATGTGCGGTGCCCGCCAATCTCAAATTAAATTGGATTCGTTGGATGTGATGGCTTTAAACACAACTTATGCCCACCGTTTGTGCTAGGGGATCGGGGTCCATATGACTTACCCCATCACGACTAAAGCAACCTTCGACCGGTCACCATTCAAATGGAACCTGCTATCAACGGTCAATTCAAAATTATAACATAAAGTGCAAACAAAGGTGACGGGCAGACTATGATTACTTGAAATGAGTGGTGAGCACATTGTTTAAAGCTTGTTAGGTATTAAGCACTAACCACAATTGCCACTCCAAGGAATCTAAACATCATAATACCTTTAACACAACAAAATGAACCATATTGTATCAGATTTATAAAATGTGATGCCACTGTCATGATGTCAATTAGGTGGAGTTAGAATGATGCATATTAACCTTTAACATGTGATACAACTCCAAGAACCTTGCTCTCATTCAACACTGATAATATGTAGTGAATGCCATCTAATTAATATGACAAACCAACATATGAGATGCCACTGATTAAGCAATTTAATCCACTGAAATGATCAAGTCACAACAACTTCACTCAAGATCAAAACTGAGAGATCACTACCACACTAACCCACTGAAAGATCAAAACTGAGAGAAAACCATGTCACTGATGTAGATCAAAACTGAGAGATCTGAAAACCATGTCACTGATGTCACTATCATTTTGGCATCAATGAAAAGACAATATGTTCAATTGTACTACAATAATATCTTAATTTTAATAATAATATAATAAATATATTTTAATGTTTAAAATTGTAGGCATTAAATTCTATATATATATATATATATTATATATATATACGTTATTAACTTATCATTATATAAAAATGAATGATTTGATTTATAAAAGGTAAATATTATCATTGAACTTAATTATCAATATATCATTTATTATATTATTTTCATATTGTTTGCATTTTCCCTTTTATGGCCCATAAGTAATTGTTCTTACTAATTATGTTTTGAGAATGATTTGATTTATAAAAGGTAAATATTATGATTGAACTTAATTATTAATATATCATTTAATATATTATTTTCATATTATTTTAATTTCCCCTTTTATGGCCCATAAGTAATTGTTCTCGCTAATTGTGTTTTGAGATATCATTTCCTTGTTTTGGGAAACAATTAATATACATGTATAATCTTGAAGATTACCCCTAGTATTTTTAGGAAGGTTCCCAAATTAAAACATAACCCTAATCAAACCTCTTGTCCTTTGTAGGTTGAGTATACCTAATGGGGATGAGTTCTCCCTATAATCCCTTCCTGCCAATAGATCCTTTCACCCCGCTTCCTCCATGTTAAAAAATTGGTTAGCTTCTCACCGCACCTTCACTTCACTTTTGTGATCCTTCTTCACTTTAATTAGTACCAAGTGGCATTCACATATGGTGACAACATCTATTGACCAATATGCACCTTCTTGTTAGATGTTTGCTTTCCAAAAAAATGTTACGTTTTTGTGATATTTGTCTTGGTAAATTTATGGGCTTTATACTTGGTATCAAAGCACAATTTCAATATTGGGAGCTAAAAGAACTCTTTTGGATTGGTCTAATGTTGTGGCTAATTCTTGCACTATGTGCAAGAGAATGTCCCTTGAGGCTAAGACATCCTAATCCCTACCTCTGTCTCATAGGATTAGTTCTCAAGATTGTTAGAGAGAGACATCACCAGAGATTTAGAGCGAGTCTGCATGTTTGAATTGCATAGTAGGAGGTACCATTAGACATTGGACCTTATATAAGTACTTATTTAGTTGATAGGGGTGATGCATGAGACTTTCTTAGGCACCTAGACATTCTCATGTTGAGGGCTCACAATTGTCCCAAGACCTACCAAAGTAGTTAGAGCACATAGAGCACTTTAGAAGCCCTCTAAGACACATAGTTGAGCATGAGGTATTGATAGAGTATGTACACAATGAGTTGATCGCTTAGGATTAACAACATTAGGATGCTAGAGATACCATTGGAGGCCACTGAGATGTAGGCAACACATTTGAGACCTCCTTTGACTCCAATCCCTCAATTTTTCTAGATCTATAAATTAGGTTGAGGTAGAGTCATGGATTGCTAGTCTTACTGTTGATGCGATTGTTAGTCACACAAAAAGAAATAAAAGTTCACAAACAAACCTTTATTTATCTTGAAAGATATGTTGAATTCTGAAAGAATTCATAATCCCAAGTCTTTGTGAGTCAGGTCTTGACTATCTGGTCATCACCTGGGGTTGATGTGTCTTGCTACATTAATCATGTTGGGGCCTTATGTTCTTTAGTTCATAATTTCCACAAATCTGTCAATATTTACAAATACCCTATCCAAAATACCAGTTTATGCATATATCTCAACAATTGAGTTAAATCTTATAACATCTAGTTAGGATTTGTGCAAAGGGATGTAAATTTGATCCTAACTTCAAGTAATTCACTTGAACCTATCCCTGATTTGAACTAATGACGAAGATATTTCCAACTTTGATTAGTTCTTCTGAAACTATCTTCAATTTGAACTAATCTGTACTTTTGCACCTTAAATTTTCTTAAGAATGTGCTTATAAGCATGTATTTAACTGATATTTACCATTATTTGCATGATATTTACAGTTATTTTCAATTCTCACTATAATATGCTTTGGATACTTCCCTACTTGCATTAATCTGACATATAATTACTGTATTTGCTTAAGTTTTATCATGATTTGCAATTATTTACGACTATTTATGAAATGAAATATCAAAGGATAAGGTTTAGAGAATGAAATCCTAAAATTTGTTAAGTTTTACCAATGATTCACATGCATATTCTGATACTGTCATGAAAAGAAACAAAACTAAACCATACTTCACCAGGGAGCTCAACAATTCTGCATGGTTAGTGCAAATCTTCAAGAAAAGTTGAAAACAACATGCAATTAAAGTGAATGCACTTTAATAGAATGCATCAATTCACCATTACACATCTGAAATCAACATGAGACTACACAAGATATATTATCAGGAAGTAATCCGTAGTTCCATTTTCATTAAGCATGCAAAGAATAAACACATATACATTGATATTGAGAAGGAACTTTGAGATGATCACAAAGTTGCAAAATTACAAACTTAGTGCTCCAAGTTTCAACAATTCAATCTCCCCTAAAAATGAAAGATCATGGCCCTTTTATAGAATAAGGATCAGATCGGTTACAATGACCTCAAGGGTTAGGATCTCATCAAAGATAATCAACGGTCAAGATTAGTGGCACGTGATTGCCAGTTGGCAATCAATTTGTGCTATACAATTGGAAACTTCCAATATTCAATGACTTGGTCAACTGGAATATACCCGAGTATCTCTACCCTGGCATCTACGAGAATGTTCTATTCCTCTTCTTCTGTTTCAGATACATACTCCTCTATCAGCATCCCTCCTGAGTTTGAAGTTGCTTAGTCATAGCTATCCGTTGTCTTGTTCTATCATCCAGCCTTTAATTATAAGCCCTTATTTTTACATGTAATTCCATCATTTCCTCTATGGTGGCCTCTACAAAGTGATGCACTCAGGGATCACTCACAGCAAGATCAAATCTGGCCCTAAATGCCCGTATGGATTCTTGCTCATCATATGTTTCTGTTGTGGACATTAAGTTGCCCAACAACTCCTCCAAGATTGCCATTTCATTTGATAATGGATCATGTGCCTTCATGCTAATATCCACAGCTTTAGTCCTGCATCTCTTCAGCACATCCATCTCAAACCTCATATCTAAATGTTGGAGGAAAAAACCTTAATTGTAGGTGTTTTGAATTGATAGAGAGTATTTTGAAGCAAATAAAAGAAGAGAAGCTTTTAATCTAATTTTAATAGAAGGAAACAACTAAAATTCAATCTAATCTAAGAAAGCAATAATATGATCTAATCTAACGAAGAAGCAATAATGAAGTGTTATAGTCCAAGTAGGTAATTTTGATGACCTAATTTGTAACATGTCAACTGTAGTGCCCCCCCGTTCTCACTTTGGTTGTGCAGGTAGTTGGCTTTGGAACTGGAGAAGAAGGTAACATAATAGGGATATTTAAAGGTTTAAGTGAGTACAATGAATGTGTTCTATGATATCCTCCTGGTATGTGCAATATCTCTTGTAATATTTTACACTATTATGATCATTTGGTAATATTCAATCTGATACTCTTTGATATCCTGCTAATATATTGCCATCGGTTTAGCTGATCTTCTTTTGGATAGATAAGTTACGTGACATTGAATGACACGTGATATATTGATATCGATTATGACCAACTTGTGGTATGCGTGTCTAGGAATGCATGTTTATAGTATACGTTATGAATTGTATTCCCATCACGAGTAACGGCATTTCTAACCTTTGATTCTACAGCCGATCTTTTGTCCTTGACCTAGGCATAACCATTTCCATGATAGCTTAAGATATATGCAGCATACTAGCTCATTTTGAAAATCGTGGGACCCATTCATAGACATTTCTCTGATATTTGATATGGTAGTTTTGGTAGAAAATGAGGGAAAACTAATTTTAGAAAACATAAGAATAAGTGAATAAATAGACATTAATGGAAAAATAAATGCTTTTACTATCTTTAGTCAGAGTGGAGAGTCAAATCCTTTTTCTGCAAATTCTATGGAGATTACGATATATTTTTTAGAGGGTTTGTTTTGGCAGTAGGAGGACAGGAGAAGAGGATTCATGACTAGGTAGTACTGAGAGTTTTGGTAATTGTTCTATATGCCTCTATTATTCTTGGTGTGTCATGTTTGATACAGAGGGATCATTATTGGGGTAGAGCGGCTGAGATTCAGCTCAGGAAAAAAAAAGAAAAAGAGAGGAGATTCTAACTCTTACTCAGATCTTATCTTTGCATGTATGTAGAAAGGTATTTTATAGAATAAATCCTTTATCCCTTTGTTGTGTTATTCGTTCTATATCTATGAAAGTTTGTTGCCAATTGTTTAAGGTTTTGAATATCTGGGATGCACCTTTCACCAGCCAACATTTTGGCTTTTGAATCATCTATTGTTCTTCATTTTCAACTATGCCTTTTCTTATGCTATTTATAAATGCATCAATGTTTATTGATATCTTTTGAGTCTCCATAATTTAGAATCATTTTTTTCAATGCACCTTTGCACCAAGTGCATTTGTCTGTGAGCCTGGGTTTGTTTCTTCTTTCGGCATATAAGATTTTCTGTGGAAACGAGAGTAGTTTATCACTTTATCTTTTATATATTATACAATTTTGGCATTGGCCATCCATGTGTAATAGGCCACCACAACTTTGTATTTTCAATCCTCTGTATTGGTGATCCACCTACACTTTGCCACTGCAAATTTATAAGATAACTTCTAAAGGCTTCCTTATTTTGGTACGGAGTTTTGAACCAGTGTCGTGTTTTTACTAGTGTACATGCTTGCAATTTAGGGAGTTCATTGGTGTCTCTCAAGATGATTACTCAAATTGAAACTTGGGTCATTACCATCGTTCCATATCCATTTAGGTTTGCAGTTAGAGAAATAGAGTTGTCACTGTGGTTAGTAGTGTGGGCCGCTACCATTGTTCCATATCTATTAGGTATGTTTTCACATGGTGCTTAGCACAGCCCTACATAAATGTCTTCTTGCTAGGTTTGAATTCCTTGTTGGGTGTTGCTATAGCTTTCAATTGTAAATTAGCCATGTTAGGACCCATCATTATTTTCCTTGGGTCTTCTAATTCTCCATGGGTCTCCTTGTCCCCTGAGCGGCGTCATTATTCCTGAAGTTTTGTTAAATTTCTGCAACAGTTTCTTATCTATGGCCGCTTATTCCTTCAAGCTGAGCGTTGCTGGTAATTAAATTTGGTGGCAATAAGACTAATCTTGAGTTCAGGCAACTGTTACTTATTCTATTTTTTAGCCTTAACACATAGTCACATTCCTAGATATTATCATAACAGTTTGCATATCTCCTCCGTTAAAGCATTTCATTTTCATTCCTTAGGTGGGTTAGTATAAAATAAGATACTATTGTTTTACCCTATTCCATTTGAGGGATTTGTTGCTAATAACTAGAATCTTTTTATACTACGCTCTATTTTCCTCTTATGTTATTCAGAAATAACATTTCTTCATTCTATTAACGGAACAATATATTTCTAAGTGTCTCTTTTAGCATTCTCTATAACCAAAACCAGTTGATGAAACCGTCCTAGAAAATGCAGGTGTTCATTCTTACCCTTCCAATATAATACTTAATGTCATATTAATTATCTACCCCCGTGAAGTTATCATTGAATCCTCATACGATTCTCCTTAGTTTATATATAATGCTTAGTTATCTTATACTTCTAATTTGGTTCTTTTATATCTAATCTCTTTTGCTTTCCTTAAGATATATTTAGTGCCCCTCCGTTTTCACTTTGGTTGTGTCAGGTATGTTTGACATTTAATTATTTGGTTTGGATTGTTCATTTGATGCTATTGGTTAATCATGGCATTAAAATAATATTAGTAGTTATTAAAACATTTTTGATAATTAAATAAATAGAAATGTCTTTATACAAATTTAGTGCTAAAAATTTAAAAGGGTAAACCCAAATTTATAAATTATTATTTTAGGCCCCTATATTATTTATAGCACTATAGTTTATTAGCTATATTAATTTGTTACATTTTCTAGAGGTTATTTTATATTATTGGTGAGTGAAACCTTATTTTATATAAGGAAACCTAATAAAATATAATGTTATTAAATATTACTTTAGGATACCTAATTATAATTGCTTGAGGACAAGCAATCTTGAGTGGGGAGGGTTGTCATGTCCCTATAATGATTTATAATTGAATTGTTTATTTAAATAATAAGTTAGCCTTATATAAACTAAATATATAATATATTTATTTAAAATATATTATTAATATATATTATTTAATAAATAATATTATTAATTTAATATAATTTAAATATTATAAAATATATGAAATATATATATTTATATTTTAATTAACTAGATATATTATAAATATAAATATTTTAATATAATATTTATGTGAGTAATTAATAAGATATATTATTATATATAAAAATAAATATTATGAAGAGTCTTACCTATTAAAGTTAGAAAGTAAAGTAATTTAGAAAGTAAAGTAATTTGGATTAAGACAAAGTAATACGGTTAAACAAAAGGTTAAATTCAAAATAAAATCATATAAAAATAAAAGTCTAATAAGACAAACATTATCCCACCATATTATATGCTTGGAAATAAAATAAAATAAAAGAGCTCCCGTACTTAATAACAAAAGTATTTATTTATACTATATATATTCTATAAATAATGTACTTTAAAAAGATTAAGGGGAGGTCGAAGGAAGATATTTATAAGTGCAGCACATTAATAAATAATATATTATAAGTATATCTAATAATATAAATACAAATATTATTATTATTATTATTATCTTATATTGTAATATAAATATAAATAATATATCATTTATTATAATGATATAATATAAATACAAATAAGGTAAATAAATAATAATAAACATCTTTTAACCTATCCTCTTATGATAAGGGAGTTACGTATGGTTAGAATTAGTTTTACCATAAAAGGGAATTAATATAAAGTAATAAAAATAATAAGAGACATACCTCTTCGAACATATCCCTTGAAAGGGAAATAAATAAAGGTTGTGAGATAGAAGGAAATCATCATCAAAAGAAGGAAGTAATAAAAATAAATAAATAAATAAACAACTGTGAATTCAATAAAGGCAATAAAGAAGAAACATTATTTGAATTCATCAAAGACACAACAAGAAAATATCACAAGGAAGACAAGAGGGCAGCCAAGTATATATTGTGTAACGTAAATAATGAATTTAGAAAGGAATGAAATTAAATAAATAAAGATTGTGAAATAGAAGGAAAAGGATCATGGGGAGAAAATATAAAAAGAGTATGGGATAAATACATATATTTAGATCTGCATTTTATAAATATCAATACAATAAAGACTATATTACTGCAGCATAGGTAAGGAATCCTAGGTAAAGTAGGTAAGTAAGTATTTATATTTACTTATTCAATTTATGATTTGTAAGAATTTACAATTACTTGTTCAATTTATAACTTGAAAGATATAAATAATAAGGTTATTAAGTAGAAACCGATATATGTGATATATACATTTATGTCTGAAATTTATATTTTAAATATGTATTTTGTATGATTTGAATTCATAAGTTGTTAATAAATGACATATGAGAGATAACAAGTATGTATATGTATAGATGAAGATTAATTAAGGCCTTAGGGTAAAACCTAGGGAGAAGGCTCCGGGATAAAACCTAAAGATTAATGAAGGCTTTAGGGTAAAACCCTAAGATTAATAAAGACATGAATTCCTAAGGGTAGATACGAGACTTCCTAATTAACGACCTAACACTAAGAAGGTGGGGTAGATAGTTATGGTAGGTATTGATCATTCTATGGGAATGGGCCTTGATTGACGAATCAAGGATATTACTATGGACCTTCGATTTAAGTATTGAAGGAATGGGCCTTAGTTGACGAACTAAGGAATTATAGGCCTTAGTTGACGAACTAAGGAATTATATTAATGGACCCATAGGATTGAGATGACATCACCTACCTAACAAATCTTCTCTCACAAGGTGGAAGGTGAGGTTAATAAAAGTCCTAAGGATTATTTCACCCGAGGAGAATCATGATGTATGGAAAAATGAATTTATGAAATGGAAAATAGTATATGGTTCTATTTATGATTATCATCAAGATTAAAAGGGAATGAAAAATGGAATACTAATGTTCTCTTTTGGTAAGTTGAAATTGTTTGCAAGGGTGCGAAAATTTTGGCTTGCTAGAAAGGGGACATTACAATATATATATATATATATATATATATATATATATATATATATATATATATATATTTTGAGAAAAACATTTTCTTTTGAATGATTCTTTTTCCAATTTGGTGGCAGAACATCACCTCTGTCGTCATATCTAAGTTTTTTTATCCGCTGCATTCATGCATCCATATTATGATCTTCAACGCTCATTTCTTGATCGGATACTCTTAGGGAATCTTCTGAAATAATTCAAATATATGCTATTATTCTCTAGCGCATTAATTCTTATGTGGTCTATCGGTGTCAAATAATAACTATGCAATCATTGCATTTCTTGGGATGCTAAATTTCATTTTATTTTAGGCATAAAGCATGCAAACAAATATTGAGGAAATTGGTTTTAGAAACTACTTTTGTGGGTGATTGATTTGAGTGTAGAAGTTACTAAAAGATAAACTTTGTCCTCTTTTTGGCATCCCCAATAAATGAAGTTTCTCTTTATTACATCCATGTGAGAAAAGTTTAAGAATAGTAAAAAAAAAACAAGTCTAAGTTACTTTTATTTATTTTTCTTTAGATAAGAATTAATAATAAGTTTCCTTCCACCGTAAGAAAATTCATCTTTCTATTTTTTTTAAAAGATTGACTTAAGTTAGAAGACATCCTAATCTTCTCTTAAGTTAGAATAAATTCTAATATTTTTTTTAGAAAGTAAAAGGTAATGATAGAAATAAAAGATAATAGATAATATTATGTATGTAAGTTTTTGGTTTTAGGAATTTAGTATTTCAAATATATTTGTACATGGAATTGATTCTAATTTTTAGAATATAGAATTATTTTAGTTTTCAATAGCTTCTAAGTATTAAGATTGATAGATTTGCAATAAAAATTGAACCTGAGTTAGAATGTGTTGATCAATGATTTTCTTTTGGAGACAGGATTAAAATAGGAATGAGTATCTAAGAAGATGTTGATATCCTTAGAAATATTCTTTTCATACTTTCTCTAAATAGAAAATCTTGATTGTTAATTGCAGTAATTACTATTTAGTCGAATGAATGTAATGGTGGTAAAACATTAGGTTCGTGTTAGGTTACTTGGGTTAGTAAATTTGTGTAAGATTGATTACAAACAATATAGGATTCTTATTCTCTATTGTAACCTCTTCAAGCATGTGTTCGACTGCCATAAATTGGCATTAAAAATTCTTGGTTAATATGGTCATTTTAAATATATTTAATCATGCTAGACTAGTTAGTGGTTATGGAAATTTATTCATTTTGTTTACTATTGTATTGTATCTTTACTTCATCTTTATGTCTTCCAAATGAGTGAAATCTTAAGTAGTGATCAACAATGATGGAATTAAGTATACTTGATTTCTTTTATGAGTAGATAAATGTATTTTCCTTACATTATTATGATTAGATCTTGTAGTATTCTTGAAGAGTAAAGGTTGCATGATTAAACATATCATTGGAAACATGATTAAAGTGTTATGTGGATTAAGATGATATTAAGAGTTCTTTTCTATGCAATTTGCTAGAAATTAGTTTATATCTATGATGTGAAGGGTTGGATTACCTGTACTTTGGAGGAATGATATTCTAATATTAATACATGTTCTTGTCATTATGTAAGGTGTCTCTATTAATTGGATGCTTATAATTGGTTTAATTGATTCTAGAAATACTGTATGACGAGATAAATCCATTATGAATTTTGTTATAATTCAACCTAGTGGTTGTTAGACTTGTTTTTTTTTCCGAACTATGAAGTCTCTGCGCTATGCGTATGTAGGCAAGGCCATCATGGATGAGCCTCCGAGACATTAGGTCGGCCCCTTAGGGCCCTAGGTTGTCATTTTATGCAATTGATATTGTGTAATTGATAATCATGCAGAACTGATATTTCTTTAGATGTGCAGTTTGAGATCTATAAGCCATGCAGGACTCTGGATCTAGGGAGGTACCTTTCCACTTGGCGATGACTATCTGGTAGTATTGGTAAATGTGTATAAATGTGTGTAAATTTATTGAAGCGTTTGTATCTTACATTTTAGTTTCGATGAATGTCGATATACTCTGAGTTTTGACTTGAGGTTACTAAGATAAATTTTGTAAATTGTTATCTTATCATCTTGTTATGTTCATTATTGTTATTTACTAAGGTTTCTTGGGTAGACATTACTAATTGTGCGTGTGTATTCTTTTGGTGCATTTGGAATTTAGAATAAATCATGGTTGTTAGTTAGATCATGTTAGTAATTAGTCATAATTTGAATGAGTTATGTATGTTGTGGAATATTGCTTAATTTCATTAATGCAATCATGTTATCCCTGGAGATGTTAGTCAACTTGTTGTATCAGATACATGTTATATCTTGTTATCATTAATTCTATTTAAAAAAAAATTTCGCCTTCTTAGTTCTTTAGTTGACTTAACTCTAGGGTTGCATGACGGGGCATTACATCAACTCATATTACCCTGATTATCAACTCAATTTACCATGAAGTAAATAGTCATGATCAACATAATCATTTTTCTGTTTAATAATAATCAATAATTAAATGCATATCTTTTCTGAATAATTTCAAAACTAAAATTTGCAACATATTCAAAGATAACATAATAGTGAATTCCTTCACTTTATAATCATAATGTTTTGCTCATGGCAATAATGATAAGTTTTACATAAAATTTTTGACTGTCAAGTCAAATAATAGAATATATTGCATCTGGAGTATTGATATCTGTCTTCATAAGTCTCGTCTTGTCATCTACTTGGGAAGGAGAGCATCACCTAAGTGCTTTTCCTCCAACCACAGACCGACGGTCCCCCGCACAACTTCCTACCTGGAAGTGGCCCTACCCTTCACGAAGGAAGTAGATATAAGGAACCGTAAGGTTTTCCATCTGAGTTCTATTGTTGTCTCCTTCATAACTCATCAGGTCATACAACTATAGATCCACTTTAACTATATATGACACTACTGGATGGTTATGCCATCTAGAGCATAGTCAACTAACTAATGCATTCAAAGACGGATGCATTACTTTGGTCAAAGTTTTAATATAAATAAACATTTCACAATGAACGTAGTCAAATGTTCATACACCTCTAACTCGACTTAGAAGTTATCTCATCCTATAGTGTTTTTGGTTGACCCTTCCTAGTCACAAATTTAGTCCATCCTCTTGGAATTCCAACTCCGTTTCTTGGAGTAAAATTTCATTGGTTTTTTTGTTGCATCTGCAACATGGAATCTATATGACTCCTTGTCACTATATTCCTTTCTTAAGTACATAATTTCTTGGTTTCTAACCACACAATCAATTGTGGATAACATCTCTATGAGATGAGTTTGAATAAATGTTTAGGTTAATGGATCTCCATCTAATCCTTGTTGACTGAAGCATGGTTCATTCAAATAGACGATACCATTGTAAAACAAATTTCATATTTTACTATAAGTGTAGGGGTGTACTTAGAGAGTTATAATCTCTGGTCTCGATGTCACTATAAAATCATTAGTTATCTCAAGATTAAAATAAATATATTAAATTTTGTCATAAAAATATTCATAGTCTACTAAAGACTTGATAGGTAATAATAATACCTTCCATCTTTATAAATAGTGTTCAAAAAGATAACACAATCACTTAGCTATCCTGCTCTATTGATTTCTTTCCAAGATAATGCAAGATTATAGCCATGCATCTTATCTCATATCCAAGGTCCATAATATATATTCATAGTATGATAATGTTATTATTACCAACTCAGTCATCTTTAATGACTAAAGAAGAGCCTATTGCTCTCTTTCTATCAAGAGTCAACCGAAGGCACGTACAAAAAGCATATAAGAAGAAATCTCTATAATAGATATCATATGCCAAGAACATTAAGATTTAGTCTACAATATTATTTCAATAAAGACATAACACACTAAATTTGTGGAGTGGCTCTCGGCCAACTTCCAGGTAAACATAGTAATATACCATCTTCCCTTATCCTGAAAGCATGGCTAAAGATAGGCTTTCAATTCAGCCTTATATAAAGACTAAAAAGTTTACAGTCTTGAGTTAAGTTTGTATAAATACTGGCCATTACCATGGCTGTGATTATATCCATATATATACTGCTACAACAGTGAGGTATGCTGTTGGCCTTATCGGCCCCCACAGCTTCCATTAGAATATCATATGATTCAGCCGTAAAGGCACATACCAACTTTTAACTAATACAAACATAGTTCCAATGCCCTCGACTTCATGGCCTCGACTGGCTCCTACAGTCATATCAAAGATTCCAGCCCACAGCCTTGTGGCCTCGTCAGGCTTCTACAGTCATATCAAAGATTCTAGCCCTCGACCTCATGGCATCGTCAGGCTTCTATAGTCATATCAAAGTTGAACTATAGATTTCGGCCTTTAAGGCCGTAAGTAACATCTTTAAAATGTATTGTTGTATCACAATATATGTTACAGAGTTAAAGGAATACCTGAGACTATGTGAAGTTTGTGTACGGTTGTATTCAAAGCTTATGCCTCTCTCGAGCTTCAAATTGCACATGACTTTCTTTGCTCTTCCCCTAGAGCTCCATTCTTCTCTTGATACCCAAAAACTAAGTTTCAAAAAATGCCTCCTCTCTCCTGAGGCATTGAAAGTTTTTACTCTCCTTCCCACACCCACGGGAATAGCTCCACCATCCCTAAAAGCTCTCCCATCAAGAACATGTAGCATTCGATCAAGCTACAAACAAGGGTCGGTTTGGGATTTCAAAGTACTTCTCCCACTCCTCCCTACTTTGAGGGACATGGGCTGCGTCAACTATGAGCATGCAGTGATAATACATCACATATCATAGCAAAAGGTGGTGAAAATAATAATAACCACATTATATATATATATATATATATATATATATCACAAAATGTACTATAATATATAATATGGATATCTATACCATTACCAAAATAACATTACTAACAACATGGCAAAACATTGAGTAAGCACCAAAATGCAAACAAGGGGTCGAAGCTCACTTCCCCATTTCATAAACTTAGCAAAATATCTAGAGTAAATAAATTTTTATCGATATACTCAAACGTAATAAATAAACATATAGAAGAGTCCTGACAAAGATAGAGGTTAACTATGACTAACAATAATGTTTTGAGAACATTTATTTAGTCAAATCGACATAAAAGACACCAAGAAACCTTAACTTGTCATGATGACAATTAGTCAGATCAAAATCAACTCAACAAGAGAGATTGGCCAAAATATACCCTATCTCGCAATGGTTCACGTAAAGAATAACGTTAAAACTTTAGATGGAAAACTGTCTTTTTCCATAACATCTATTTCCTTCTCTCGGGTGATACTCTCCTTCCCTTCTTAGAATTGGAATTCTTTTTTCCTGGTTACACTCACAATCATTCAAAACCATGATTAGTGTATCATCATCAAATCATTATGCATCATACTAAAATAATCTCAATTACATGTAATCTCATGTCTAATTTAATAACATTAATCATAATCCATATAACCAATGATTTATCCTGACATTTTCCACAAACATTAAATCATTAATCTATGATTACTGATCTAGTTAATCTTTTAAAAAGTAAAAGTTAAATATAGTCAATGTTGGGGATGTAACATATCTCCTGCCATATGAATCATTGTCCCCGATGATTTAACATATCCAAAGTTTATAACATAAAAAGAGTTTTGTTCATCACATATAAAAGATTAAAAGAGACGAGGAAATCTTTGAAAAATATCATCATAATTCTCCCAGGTGGCATTCTCTTCTACATATTTCTCCCACTGGACCTTGCATTGAGTTATCTCTTTATTATGCAAGCGTAGCTTATGTATTTTGAACACCTTGATGGGATCGATCATTACCACCCCTGGGTCCTTCACTTGTATGGCATTCCAATCAAGAATATGAACATGATTATCTTCTGCAATATACCTTTTTAAATAAGAAACATGGAAAACATTATGCATCATGGCAAGAGTTGGTGGTAAAGCAATCCTGTATGCAACTGGGTTGACCTCTTCAAGAAATTCGAAGGGACCCACATACCTAGGAGCTAGTTTGGATGTCTTTCCAAACTTAGTAGAACTCTTTTATGGTATAACCCTTAAAAGGACTTTTTCTCCCACTGAGAAATGTCTTGCGATGCATTTAGCATCCACATAACTTTTCTGCCTATCATTCGCTTCCACTAGCCTTTTCTTAATCAGATGGACTTGCTCTTCCATTTTTGACAGCGTTTCTAGACCAAGGCTAATCCTATCTTCTAGCTTATCCCAGCTTATAGGAGTTTGGCACTTTCTTCCATATAATGCTTCAAATGGAGCCATCTTAATAGTGGAATGATAGGAATTGTTATAAGAAAATTCCACAAGAGGAAGATGATCCTCCCATTTGTATTGCCGATCCATGCAATACATTCTCAGTATATCTTCCAACAATTGGTTTACTCTTTCAGTTTGACCATTCGTCTCGAGATGATAAGTAGAGCTTATGTTTAACTGAGTTCCAATTGAGGAGAATAAGGTTTTCCAAAACCTTGATGTCATACGGGCATCCCTATCTGAGATACTCTTCTCAGGAATACTGTACAATCTAAAAATTTCTTGCACAAATTTGTGGGCTATGACTGGTGCCCCATCTGTCAAATTCCCAGGTATAAAATGTGCCATCTTGGTGAGTCTATCCACCACAATCAAAATAGAATTGTGTCTATTCCTAGACATAGGAAGTCCTTGCACAAAATCCATGCTAATGATTTGCCATTTCCATTCCGGAATCTCATGAGGGTATAAAAGTCCTGCCGGGTGATGGTGTTTTGCCTTCACCCTCTGGCATTCTAGACATCCAGCTACAAACCTTGCAACATCCCTCTTCATCCCCTTCCAGAAATATAAAGTTTTCACATCAGCTAGCAATTTTGTCACTCCAGGATGTCCTGAATAAGGTGCGGAGTGAACCTCCTTCCACACGATATTCCTTAACTCCTCAGAGTTCAAAACATACATCCTTCCTTTATACCTTAATAGTCCATCTTGTTCAACATAAAACCCATCATATCTGGGATCCTAAGGATCATCCATAAGATCTTGTTTTACCTACTCATAATACTCATCTCCTTTGGACTTTTGCAATACCTGATTCCTAAAATCAGAATGTATGGAGATCATTAAGGAGATATATCTTCTCCTACTTAAGGCATCTGCCACTCAGTTTTCCTTGCCTTGGATATATTTAATCTCAAAATTATAATCAGATATTAGCTCTAACCATCTTCTTTGGCAAGCATTCAGATGTGGCTGAGTAAACAAGTTTTTAAGCCCTTGGTGATCTATTTTTAGTTCAAAAGGCTTCCCAAGTAAATAGTGTCTCCACATTTGTAGTGCATAAACCACTGCTACCAATTCCAGATCATGAGGAGCATAATTTTGTTCATAAGCTTTCAGTTTTTTGGACTCATAAGCAATAACTTACCCATCCTGGACAAGTACACCACCTAAGCCTTCCCATGAGGCATCGGTAATGACTACAAAATCTCCATCTAGATCAGGTACCTTCAAAATAGGTGCCGTAGTCAATCTTTCTTTTAGTTGGTCAAATGCCTCCTGACATTTTTCTAACCAATCAAATCTTTTGCCCTTTCTTTGCAAAGAAGTAATAGGATAAACAATCTTTAAAATTTTAGCCACAAATTTTCTGTAATAACCTGCTAGGCCCATAAAACTTCAGACCTCATGCACATTTCTTGATGTTGGCCATTCCAAAATGGTTTTAATCTTTGCTGGGTCCACATCTATTCCCTTAGCTAAAATTATATGACCCAAATACTGCACCTCCTTTTGAAAGAAGGTACACTTTGAGAGCTTGCCATAAAATTTATGCTCTCTTAACCTTTGAAGAACAATCCTTAAATGCTGAAGGTGTTCCTCCTCATTCTTAGAGTAGATCAAAATATCATCAAGGAAAATAAGGACAAACTTGTCCAAGCAATCTCTGAACACACTGTTCATTAAGTTCATAAATGTTGTAGGTGCATTTGTTAACCCAAAGGGTAGGACAGTGAACTCATAGTGCCCATACCTTGTTTTAAAGGTAGTCTTATGAATACCCTCATCTTTTAGCTGCAATTGATGGTATCTTGATCGAAGATCGATCTATGAAAATATAGTTGCCCCTCGCATTTGATCAAAGAGATCGTCAATGCGGGGCAATGGATACTTGTTCTTTATCGTTGCCTTATTTAGCATACGATAATCTATGCATAATCACATATTTAACAAAAATTAGTGGGGCTCCCCAGGGTGAAACACTGAGTCTTATCAACCCTTTATCAAGCAATTCCTGTAGCTGAGCCTTTAGCTCCATTAACTCCATGGTGGTCATTCTATAAGGAGCTTTAGATATAGGTACCGATCCTGGAGCTATATCTATTGAAAAATTAAAAGCTCTTTTAGGAGGTAATCCCGGTAGTTCATTTGGGAATACATCCTCAAAATCTCAAAGAAAGGGGTATCTATCCATATATGATCTCTCTTGATCTATGGATTCCCTTTTCTCAACTCCTTGGAGTTTCTAAGATTCATAAAACATCAAATCATCTTGAAAAATAGATCCCTTGGGATTATTTATTTTCTCCATTTTAATGGAAAAAAGTTGACATCCTTTTCTCTGGGCTCTTTTCATTTGTAGGGCAGACATTTGTCTCAATTTAACCTTTCTAGGATTGCCTTGTAGAAAGACTTTATTCCCAAGGTCATCTAGGCATTCTATTGTTTTGGAAAAACAATTCACCTTAGACCGATGTCTCCATAACCAATTTATTCCAAGGATTACATCATATGAGTCTAATGGGGCTACATAGAGGTTCACTTCAGTGGAGAAACTCAGAAGGTCAACCTTAGCCTCAAACAAACATGCTCTACCTGAGCTTTGGTCTGATTAGCATATTCAACTGACCAAGTATTTGCCATGTATCCAGCTTTTCTAGAAATCTTACTTAAAACTTTTGGAGAAATAAAACATTCTGTAGCACTAGTATCTATCAAAATTGAAATTGGAAAACTAGATAAAATACCCATGGTTTCAATTGGAGTGATTTGATATTCAGCTTGCCTATTATCCAAGACTGCACATATCCGTTATTGGAAAGATGCCTATTGTGAGGGTTAAGGATTCATTAGGGGAAATTTACATATAAAATGGGCCTCCTAAGAAACTCCAAAAAACCAAAACTTTTCTCATATAATACAATTAAATAAATATAAATTACTTAACTACATGAGTTATGTGGGGTCACATATTTCTATTATAATTCTTGTAAAATTCAAGTTCATTTTTCTTTTTATATTATTTCTTTACTTGATTTATTTTCTATTTTCTATTTTATTTTTAAGTTATATTTTAAAAGATACACTTTCTAAATTAAAACTTATGTTCACTTTTCTTTTTATATTATTTATTTTCTATTTTCTATTTTATTTTTAAGTTATATTTTAAAAGATACACTATCTAAGCTAAAACTCAGGTTCACTTTTATTTTTATATTATTTCTTTTCTTGATTTCTTTTCTATTTTATTTTTAAGTTATATTTTAAAAGATACACTTTCTAAATTAAAACTCAAGTTCACTTTTCTTTTTATATTATTTCTTTTCTTGATTTCTTTTCTATTTTCTATTTTATTTTTAACTTATATTTTAAAAGATACATTTTCTAATTCCATGTTTTGAATTCAAGTTTTACTTAAAGAATATACTAAAAAGTAGTTTAAGTTTTTCAAACGTATATAAAAAATAAAAAATGAACATTTTAAATAGCATTTTAATTTTCCTCTCTCTAATATATAAATAAATATTTGTTAGCTTTTTCTTCCTATTATATTTCCTTATAAAACTCAAGTTTACTTTTCTTTTTATATTATTTCTTTTCTTAATTTGTTTTTTTCTTGAAATTCTTTTGACTTTATATTTTTAAAATCTACACTTTCTAAGAAAACATAATAATTTTTATAATAGAACTTAAGAATAAAAATCTAAAAAATAAAAAGAATCTTTATTATTTAGAAAGATGATTGAGATAGAATAGGATATGTAGAGTTTAATTAACCATGAGTTAATTCATAGGATTTTAGAGGGTTTAATTTTATAAAATAAATAATTTTATTTTTAGTTTGGATGATGTCATTGTAATGGTTGATGTCATTTTTAGTTGATTTTTGATAGCTCAATATTTTGATGATGCCATCCTTAGGAGGCCCATTTTTTAATGTAAATTTCTCCTAATGTCCTCGTGGCTCGGTGCCTTGTGTCTTATGGGGACACTAATTGGCATAATGATCACCGCCACATGAATAACACCCTCCCACAGGTCCTCATCTTTCATAAGGCTTTCCAGAATTGTCTCCATTTTTCTTGAAGTTGTTATTGCCTGTCTTTTCACCCTTGGATTCATTTTGTTTATCCTTGAATCCTTTGTCACCTTTCTTAGTGAAATCCTACTTTTTGCCCTTTTTCTTAAATGATTGGGAGGATTGGGACCAATTAAACTTTTTGCGGTTCCTTTCCCGGTATGCAGACATGGATTTCAATTTTTTGTTCCTGCTTAATAGCTTTCTCATAAACTTGATCCATTGTAATAGGACCATGCACATCAACTTCACCTCCAATTTGGGTATTCAAACCCATGATGAACTTTCAGATGCAAAACCTCTCATCCTATTGATATTGGGGAACTTATTTGAGGAGACAAGTAAACTTTTTCCAGTACTCATTCACAGATGAGTCACCTTGTCTCAGATTTTGGAAATCTATAAGCTTCTGGTCAAAATACAATTGAGGCAACCATCTTTGCCTAAAAAGTTCCACAACCCTTTCCTAGATTAGACTCATGGAGTTCAATTTTAACTCCATTTTCTTGTTCATCCACTAGGTGGATGCTTCACCTACCAATTGGTATGCTCCCCATACTGCTTTGGTGATTTCATAATAGTTTCTTATTTCAAAGTATTTTTCCATTTTTGTAAGCCATGCCTCCGCAACATCCTCGCTTACAGTCCCATCAAACTTGGGAGGTGTAAGCTTTTTCATATCTTTGGATAATTCTAGATCCAAGTGGCTTCTTTTATCCTCATTATGTCTTATTTTAGAGTTATTCTCTCTGCATCCACTTTGGGTGGTGATTTCATGACATTCCTCATCCTCACCCTCATCAAAGGTTTCCTACATGGGTCCATTTTGATCCCTGACCTGTTGCTCTAGAGTTCCAATTCTTGTCCTCGTCTCATGGAGCATAGAAAGGATCTGGTCAAGTTTTGAATCAAAGTGGCCTGAAGGTTGCCCTTCTTCCTAGTTATCCCCAATGTTGGTTCTTGTCTGAACCATGCTGCAATCTACTTCTCCTGAAGTTTGCAGGTTAATCATTCAATTAGTTTTTCATACTATTGAATCCATTCATAAACATAAATCTATTCTCATTTATGCAATCTTAACAAGAAAGGAAAGATTTGCCAAAATTTCAAAATTGCATTATAGTTTCCATGGACTACATAAAATCCATCATTTATTATAGTTTTTCTCATCTTGCAACTGCAAGTCATTTTCACATTGGGATATCTTCCCAACTTTATCCTCATCCTCAAGGTTCATCAATTCAGACTCAGGAGGTGGATGTACTCACAGGTACTCATCCATGACCTCCCGAGTAGCAATAGGAGCATTAGGATCACTCCCCAATAATAATTTGTTAGGTGCAAAGGGTTTCACTAATTCATTTTCAGAGATAGGAGCAATAGCCCTAATTGCTTTGTCCTTCTCCCGCTTGATACATTTAATAGCATCAATAAAAGTTTCATCATTATATAACCATGCACCTTTCAAGTAACCAGTTCGGTAAGGCTTTTCATTCTTGAGGCTTGCTCCCTCATAGACTTTAGGTAACATCCATTTCCCGTTACCTTCTTCCTTGGTGTCATTCTTGTTCTTACCATTTTGGCAAAAGAATATATAAACATAGCAACTATTAATGTTTGAGGAAGGTTTCATGTAGTGAGCTCATAGGTCCATGTATTGAACCTGATAGCTTCGACACCATATGTAACATGTCATCTCATATTACTCTAATTATCAACTCAATTTACCATCAAGTAAAAAGTCATGATCCACATAATCATTTTTTTGTTTAATAATAATCAAATTCATAATCTATAATTAAATGCATATCTTTTCTGAGTAATTTCAAAATTGAAATTTGTAACATATTCAAAGATAACATAATAGTGAATTCCTTCACTTTACAATCATAATGTTTTACTCATGGAAATAATGATAAGTTTTACATAAAACTTGACTGTCAAGTCAAATAATAGAATATACTACATATGGAGTATTGATATTTGTCTTCACAAGTCTCAGCTTGTCATCTGCTTGGGAAGGAGAGCATCACTCGAGTGCTTTTCCTCCAACCATCGACCGGTGGTCCCTCACACAACTTCCTACCTGGATGTCATGCCCACATTTGCCATGTGGTCATGACACGAAAACCACATGTCATGCCCACATTTTCCATGTGGTCTTGACACAAAAAACTAAAAATATTTCCACCCGACTGTAAAACCCCCTTGCGCATGACATGTGTGCTTGGTGACACACACACATAACGTGGTTGTATTTGCAACACACGTTAGGCGCATCGCACCAAGGAGGGAAAGTCAAACAGGTGCAGGGTGATGCGAATTCCTTTCGCCAACCCTAATATGATGATAGCTACTAAGGGGGGTGTGAATCGTAGAAGTGTCACTAAGAGGGGTGGTTTCCATCTAGGAATCATCCCTAGGGATTCCTGGGTGAAGGAGACAACTGGTTCCAACCTAAGTCGAAACCCTAACTTTAGAAATCAAACTATCAAAATTAATAAAAATTAAAATGTGGGGAAAAGAAAAACATGCTAGGGATAGGAAAACCTATTCTAACCCTTAAAATCCAACCAAGATAAAATAGTTAAAGTTTAAGGCCTTAATAAGAAACATCCAACCACACATATTAAAGTGAGAAGCCTATAACTAAGTAAATTAATTAACTACTAAAGCACGAGATAAATGACAACAAGACCCACAAACTACAGGAGGAGACAACTATGAAACCTCACCAGGAAAAAGCATACATAGGGAATCCATACATATAGCATCAAACTTTTTACCCAATACAAAAAGAAGTAAAAATAACAACTATTCATCTTTAGTTAAGATAAAACCATCATACATAAATGAGATAAAATTCAATCATTCTAACATGAGAGAATATTGTGAGAATTTCTAGGCAAAATAATCCAACTTTGAAACATAGCATAGATCAATTATTGAAAGCACAAGAATCCATCATCTAGAATAAACAATTAAACATAATTACAGACATACCCAATAATTGATTTCCTTTATGAAGCAAGAGTTAATATTAAATCTAATGATAATATAATACAATTACAAGGCAGAGGCTATCTTCTCAACATGGAAGCATCATACTCCGGTTATAAAATTACAATGAATAATAATACAACAATAATTAAACAACCACCAAGGTGCTCCAATGGTACATGGAACAACCTGAGTACAACATGATGATACAAAACAAGGATCTCACCAAGCCTCCAAGAGATCGTCAAAATGGAGACTAATGGGGAATGTTGCCCACCTCCCTACCATATTGCCATCGTCGAGTGCAATAGATGTCTATTGCCGCTCTACGGAGAGAGGAGATCACAGAACCACTTCTAACATGGCCAAACTCACACAATGAGGGTCTCAAACAGATCACCAAGTTTAACCACAAAATGCTAAATACGAGACTCACATACAACCAAACACACCACCAAGGGGGATCGATAGGACTAGAGGAACTCAATGCACATCATACACCAAAAGCATAGTTCCAATACAAAATTCATCATAAGGACACTCATGGCCCAAAAAAGAAGGAGAGGGAAAAAGGTTAATACAAGGAACATCAATTAAACCCTGAATTTCACACATATCCTTTTCTTTTCAAAGATACAATCATTTTTGTTCCAATGAAGACAAGAAGAGAAATAAACACCCAAGTCAAAACACAATTCACCAATTAACATATGCTACCATATTATTCTCAATGCAAGGAGATAGTACAACAACAACAACAAGGTATGACATTTTTGGGCTAAAAGTACATGCATAGAACAATCAAGATGGAAACAATAATGCATAGGGGTAGTAGTCCTTGACCAAAGTCCTGAACAAAAGACTCGGTACCTGACTTTCAAGTTCAAAACTTAACCTTGACCCAAATGGTCCAAACATGAAGAAGGGAGTTAATGACCCTGCGACACTCACATCCATAAGGTGGAACTCATAATTTCCCCACAAGAGACTTTTCATCTCGTAAATAATACAAGTGCTAGAATCTTAAATACAATAGGAAGAAAGTTAATCTCACCCAATGCACAATTATGAAGATTTACAACAACTCATAGTTTTAACATGAATCTATAATATCATAAGCAAACTGATTTAAATCTTTCTACATAAAACTATACTAGGAAGTTTCACTTGTTTGGTTTTAAAAGTGTACCCCCATAATACGAATCTAGCTTCAATTTAAAACAATACTTTTATAATGTTAATACACATATAACAATTGAGACATCAAGTTCTATATGAAAATCTATTATTTCAGAGATTGAACGATTGCCTCACACAATTTGAGAAATAATTATAAATAATAATCTAACAAATTATAGATAAAAAGAACAATAATAATAAATGAAACTATTTCCAGCAGTAACTCTCTCTAGTTTTTTTCTTTTAAAAGAGGTCGTTCCACGAACCTTCCTATAGTTTAAAACTTGCCATCGTATTTTCTACCTATGTCAAACTGGGAGCATTTGAACAGGGTATGGGCATCGATTTATGCATAATGGAAGGCAGACTTCTATCAGATATTATAGTTGGAAATGCTCTAGCAGACATCTATGTGAAATGTGGAAGCACAAACAAGGCGCAAGTCCATTTGACAAAATGTTTAAAAGGGATGTCATCTCATGGAATGCAATGCTTGCAAGACTGCACAAAGATGAATCTGCTAAAAGAAAAGTTTTAGAAGCTTACAAGCAAATGCAAAAAGGGTTGAACTTTTTTTTTTTTTTTTTTTTCTGAATGCTGCACCTAAAACTGACACACCTCTTGTTTCTTTCTGCTAAGTTTGGTTTCTATATTTTTTTGTTGTTTACTCCCAAAGAATCGAGAGAACATATAGTCCCATATAGAAATGCAAACATATAGCAGGGGAAGGTGAGGTCAAATCAAGCACTGTAGGAGGAATCTTCCTTGAAGAGAAAACAACTAAAATTTTTCCCAAGGCCTGAGCATTCTCCTATACCAAAAAAAAATATTTTACCGGGTAGATATTTACATCTTAAAGACTTAGATGGATACAAATAAATAGAGGAATACCTCCCCAACCTCCACTAATAAATTAAGACATCATTTATTTGGAGTAGACCTTGCACTCGCACTCCTTGCTATCCTCACACCCTCCACAACTTCATACCAGAACCTCCATTAAGATCACATTCTTCTTCCATAGAAGAGGCGGCTCCCTCCTCCATAGACGTTGTCCCCCTTTCTTCTCTTTTTTTCCTTTTTCAAACGAGAGGACCTCCTCCAAAAGAAAACCCTAATCCCACTTAAAACTAACTCTCCACCCCCCAATTTTTTTTTTTCCTAAAACACTATTACAACAAAACCCCCTTTTTTTTCAACCACCGCTCCAAACAACATTTTGCTGAAAAATACAATCAAAATGCTAAAAGTAAATAATGAAAGGCATTTTCTGAAAAACACAATCGAAATACTAAAGGCCAAAACATGGGAAAGGAGAGATTTTAGAAAAACTGTCAAAATTTAAATAGGATTATGATGATATCATATATATCTAGTTTTTATATAATTTACTTATACTAAGGTATCACATAGTATTTTAAGGGCACCATTGAAAAGATAATTGTCATAAAAAGAATTGCTTGACAAGCAAGGTCGACTATAAAATTTAATCCCGATATTCTATCCTTAGAGCATTACCAAAATTAATGCAAACATAAATCACAATTGAATCAAATTATCACTAGATTAAAATAATCTAACTATGACGTAAATCCAAAAACTAGCTTTTAACTCTAAAAGCACTTCAAGATAACCTCACAATAAAATGCATAAGACCCTCCTATGAAAATAAATTAACTAAAGGAACTTCACATCTAAAGCAAGAAGCTTATTCACAAGTACACCACAACCAAACTCAAGGAAACCAATAAGGTGAACGAGCATTGTAGTCCACTAACATCACACAAAGAACACGACACTTTATGGGTTTATGCACAAGACATGGCTCCAAAATCATAAAGGATTCCAGTTAAAGGAAAATGGGTATATAATGGAATAGTACTCTATTCGTAATCGAATAGGGTGGGTTAAATGTCCAACTTACTATATGAACACATGGTCATTAACTTGATCACTAGACTAGGTAAGGTGAGACATCTGGTTAAGTGGTTCCATGTCTCCTCCTTCACATCCACCCATTGGTCAACACCTATATAAGTATATCCTGCACACTCCAATCGAAACATCAAATCCAATAATGCAATCATAGCCGAAGCAACATTAATACACCAATGATGATGTGTAATCGCCACATATTCTTCTTGATTTTACATCATTTAACAATCAAATTAATATATCATTTAATCTATCCATACAAAATAATAGGGCACAAAGAGTTACACAAAGGCAGACACTACATCCTCCCCCATAGGAATTGAATTATCCCTGGAAGTCACCAAGAGAAGGGTAGAAACACCAACCCGGAACTACTCCACACCAAACAAGGAAGGTAACCTGACTAACACCCATAGCATAGAAGGTAACACATGCAATATCCAGCTCTACCTACTAACACATAACATCATGGTAATATGAATGCCACAAACACATATTACTTTTTTATAAAATAACCTACTAATTAAAATTCAACCCATAATAGACTTGCATGATCATTGATCACCCCAAAAGAAATATAATAAATTTCACACCTTCTAAAGCATGTTTATATAATCTCAACAAACCATATATAGATACAACCAAGTAGAGATTACATCATAACACATATTTTCATTCATGCACATCACAATGATCACAACATAAGGCTCACATAAAGGTCTAGAGAAATGTCATGGTCTCATCATAGTACCAAGTAATCAATAACTAGTGCCAAGTAACCAAATATCTAAGAATCAAGTGGAATGATGGTCTCGAGGCCACACGCCTGGGGACC
Source organism: Cunninghamia lanceolata (assembly GCA_027924645.1). Lineage (NCBI taxonomy): Eukaryota > Viridiplantae > Streptophyta > Pinopsida > Cupressales > Cupressaceae > Cunninghamia > Cunninghamia lanceolata. The sequence continues at coordinate 3,084,391 of BSBN01001054.1, forward strand.
CCTCCATACATTTCCACAAATGACCTACCTCTTGTTTGTATAAGGGGATTAGCCTCTAAGAGATAGTCAGCATAAGAACATAAATTGCTAGGAAGGTAAGTGGATGATGACTATCCCATGCTAGCCCACACTTACCCCCATCCTCAAAAGTTTCCCACATTTGCTTCCTTATATACACTCAACCAGAGGTTGCTCCATCGACATGGTGAGAAGAACATCACAACACAAGACCAACACTAGCAAACAAAAAGATCCTAGCTTAGCCAACATAAATTTTCAAAATACCAAAAGAAGAAGTTTCCAAATCCAACAATAAAGTAAATAAATGAGCGCAATTTCAACAATAAATCAATGCAACCACAAGAGTCACGTGAAAATGGAAAATTCAAAGACTTGTGGCTAAGCTACTTATAGACAAGATTAAATAACGTTGCCGGTCGTTACAAGCAAGACAGATAAAGTCACCGATAACTGAAAGAGAGATCACAATTCATGAAATTGCACATTACATTACAATGTGACTAACATCAAGTCACCAATAAGGAAGGAGGGAAATCACACTCACTACATATGCCATGCAAACTCAACCAATGCAATAACATCATGTAGGCAAGTAGTATCAAATGTGCCTTCATGTACGACTACGTGGAATCGTGCCCTCCTAAGAGTACCACGCTATCATCACCAACACTATGTTGGAACATCAGTGTGGTGTGGCATCACATCTATTCACATCATGTCAACCAAGTGTTGTCGCACGTAAATGCCATAACATAGCATAAGTCAAATGCAACTCAATTAATACTCTAATATGATTAAAATTAAACATATATTTTTTTGTATAAATGCTAACTCTATCATAGTACCAATGTTTCCAAAATACTACACATCCAACTCAAAGTAAGATACCAAAAGTAAGAGCAAACCTGCGCCAAGTAACATGGCCTCGAACAAATCACATGCCCATACTAAACCATAACCAAGATCCCAAGTCCAATGTCAATAATACCATCAAGGAAACAATGCATGATAGGATAGCACTATGAACCTCTCAAGGGTCCATTCAATAAGGAGAAGTAGGGGGTACTTTTGCATAGGAAGGTATGGCCAGTTGGGTTACCCCAAACCAATGCCACAACATATCACCATAGCTTCCTAAGTTTTCCTCTCCACTACTTAACTCCACACCTGTGAGGTCTCGAACTCCAAGGTTGGACCTTACAAGGTGTACAAACAAGCAACCACACAAGCATGACTCCACCATACCCATAGCTATGCACTCAACCCATAGATGGATACCTAGTATCAAAAGCACATGGTTACACAAATCATGTACAGGATGTTCACAACATATAACAAGTATAATCATAATGGTGTAATCACATCCACAAGGGAACACATAACATAAATTCCTTTATCGTCCATTACTTAGTGTAGAAGAAAAACTTTCATACATAATTTGCATAAAAAATACCATAAGGGTTTCTAAGGAGTCTACCAAACATCAAATTCGAATACCCCTTTCAAAGATTTAAATATATTTTAACCCTAATTTTCACATTTTAGAGACAATGCAATACACCCCAAACAAGTATACCAACTTACTAGCATTTGCATAGTAGGCCATATTTGAATCAAAACAACATTATTTCAACTCGCAAGATGGTGCCTCACAACACATCACACATCATCGAGTTCTCTATAAACCATATCATACTACATATGCACTACGAACAATACATATACTTATCTAACAACAAAGATCATAAGAAGAGTCCAATTGCAAGCTTAAGTCCCTAAATTAATATTCTACCATATGATGCCAACATCTTCTCCACTCAAAGGTATGCATAACTAGATCTCAAATTCACACAAGAACAAAATTATAAAGTGCCAAATTCACATTATGGAAGTACTTGACAATTGGTCACCATCATACACATAAATATCTAGACCTCATTAGGAAGGAGGATGCCACTAAGAATTTCCAATCTAGCCCCAAAATTTACTCCTTTTAGCAATAATTTTCTAATCATGCACCCACATACACACGATAACAAATGATAACAAACATATGTAGTCACCAGGCACACAATTCACCATTGTAACATTTCAAAAACATACATTATTTCCTAAAAATTACTAAGCATATGGCTCATTTACACCTCTTTCTTTCTTAATCGTTTACAATTAATATAATACAATCACACACGTAATGACTTGAACTCATAACAGTCAAAGTAAGATACACTTCATCCAAGTATTCCTAGTCACCAAACCAAAGGAGACAATACCAATTCCAAATGATATAAAGGGTTAAGAATCAAGAAGGTATGCTATCCTTACAATATGATATATGCACACAAAGTACACAAGGCAGGATTTAATCAGACAAGCATTAAGAATTCACTATTCTTCCAAAGAACCCAAGCATAAGAACAAAACAACACCTCTTTCACATCCAAAAACATAACACACAACAAGGTGTAGCACATGCCTGACTATTCCCACAATGCTAACCTCTAATCCAAACCACATGGTGAGCATACTAGGGAACAACACCACACTCCACAAAATACACAAGGATGAGAAAAAAAAGGCCCAACACAACCTTCAAAATTTTAGACCAACCTACTCAAGAGGAGAATCAACAAGGAGGAACACAACCACAACAAAAACACAAGCAGAAGACTTCAATAATCGTGTGACAAAGCCACCACGATAACAAGACGAGAGGCTGGATCCTCCTCCAAGATGAAGGTTGGATGTCAATCCACAACCTGGCTCTCTCACAACCACATGGAGTAGGACGAAGGTCACAACCACCTCAAATCCATACCATGACGACCCAACCAACACACAAATACCCCAGAGCTCCCAATGCTGCAACATGGGCTCTGATACCAAATGTCATGCCCACATTTACCATGTGGTCATGATACGAAAAACCAAAAAATTTCCACCTGACCCTAAAACCCCCTCATGCGTGACATGTGCACTCGGTGATACATGCACATAACGTGGTTATATTCGCAACACACGTTAGGCGCATCGCACCAAGGATGGAAAGTCAAATAGGTACAGGGTGATGCAAAATCCTTTCGCCAACCCTACGATTATGATAGCTACTAGGGGGTGTGCATCACAGAAGCATTGCTAAGAAGGGTGGTTTCCATCCAGGAATCATCCCTAGGGTTTCTTGGGTGAAGGAGACAACCGGCTCCGACATAAGTCGAAACCCTAACTTTAGAAATCAAACTATCAAAATTAATAAAATTTAAAATGCGGGGAAAAGAAAAACATGCTAGGGATAGAAAAACCTATTCTAACCCTTAAAATCCGACCAAGATAAAATAGTTAAAGTTTAAGGCCTTAATAAAAACATCCAACCACACATATTAAAGCGAGAATCCTATAACTAAGTAAATTAATTAACAACTAAAGCACCCACAGACTACGGGAGGAGAGAACTACGAAGCCTCGCTAGGGAAAAGCATACATAGGGAATCCATACATACAACATCGAATATTTTACCTAATACAGAAAGAAGTAAAAATAACAACCATTCATCTTTAGTTAAGATAAAACCATCATAAATAGATGAGATAAAATTCAATCATTCTAACATGCGAAAATATTGTGAAAATCACTAGGCAAAATAATCCAACTTTGAAAGATAGCATAGATTAATTATTGAAAGTACGAGGATCCATTGTCTAGAATAAACAATTAAACATAATTACAAACATACCCAATAATTGATTTCCTTTATAAAGTAATAGTTAAACTTAAATCTAATGATAATATAATACAATTACAAGGCAGAGGCTATCTTCCCAACATGGAAGCATCATACTCCAATTATAAAATTACAATGAATAATAATACAACAATAATTAAACAACTGCCAAGGTGCTCCAACAGCATAGGGAACAACTTGAGTACAACATGATGATACAGAACAAGGATCTCGCCAAGCCTCCAAGAGATCATCAGAACAAAGACCAATAGGGAATGTTGCCCACCTCCCTACCATATTGCCATCATCAAGTGCAGTGATGTCTATTGCCATTTTAGGAAACCCTCGAGCTATGGAGAGAGGAGATCACATAACTACTTCTAACATGGCCAAACTCACACAATGAGGGTCTCAAACATATCACTAGGTTTGACCACATAACACTAAATACGAGACTCACGTACAACCAAACACACCACCAAGGGGGTGTTGAAATACATAGGACAACTGAGAGGGGGGGTGAATCAATTGTCACAAAAACTTAACTTCATAAATCAACTACTTAATTACTGATAATCTGATTTAACCATGAAAGCATGAAACCATAGACTTAATCACAATCACACATTCAACACAGTAGACACCAAATTTTTACGTGGAAAACCCTAAAAGGGAAAAACCACGGTGGGTGTTAGCCCACAGAAAATATATGAGTTATAACAATACCAAAAAATAGAGGCTCACTGCCTACAGGGCTCACTGCCCAAATTGCTCACTACAAAGAATGGCTCACTGCCAAAGGATGGCTCACTGCCAATGGGTGGCTCACTACCAAGGGGTGGCTCACTACCAAATATGGTGAACTGATTAAATAACATCTACCTCATGCCTGGGTTTAGTTCCATTGAAGCACAATATAACTTCTGTGCTCTGCTCTACTTCGCACTTATCTTCACATCTTTCACAAGTCCACACTTTTCTCAACTACATTACAAGTCTTTATACAGCTCATCAACCTTGGAATGTACATCAAGGTCGGCATTAAATTCATCAACCATTGGAACAATCTCCAGGGTCAACATTACAAAACATAAACATAAATAGGTCTAGACCTATTACAAAAATTAGCTAAGGAAAGATGTAGAGAAGTATGATGAACTCACCATGCCTTAGTTGGGACTCAAACGCAATCCTCCACACCACAAAATGCTTCTACAATATTCAATGTATCTCCATAAATAGTGAAGACAACCAAGTCGGCCAAGACTGGAGTTAACACTAGGTCTTCTAAGAACATTCTTCTTTCACGATCCAAACTTCTCTTTGTGGACCAATCCAAAAGTAGGAACATGATCAGGAGACATCCACAAGCACATTGTAATCACCAGGAACAACCGCACAATCTCTAACCACTTTATCAAGAAGATTCTTCAAACCAGAGCACATAACAACACTGCCAGCCACTGTCATAATGAAAAGATCGCTTATGGACCACCAAATCATGAACCATGGAAGTCGAAGGCACATAACATCATCTCAAACTTAACTCTAGAACCGCAAACAAAAATAATTCAATGCGGAGGAATGCGGAGCATAATACTTTCTCCCTGTCATTGCCAAACATACAGAAAAATCTATTTTCAATCTGGTGAACATAACTCACTCAATTCTTCATACTAGAGGCTCAAACTTGGAATATAATATCTTCAGATAGACTTATAAATAAATTCCAATCCGTAGACAAATATATTTATCCTACATGAAATGTGGAGCAATCTTCTGGACTGTTCTTCAGTATGCAATACACTGTTTCCACTGCAACTCACTGTTTCTACCGGAGGAGCTAATTTTCTTAATATCCTCAATATCTGGATCTACAATAATTGCATAGGCAAATACAAAGCATCTAACTCATTACAATCAAGCATCAAAACAAGAGCACAGTTGATACTAATGACAACACTGATATGTTGACATCAATGACAACATCTATTAGGCACATACTTGCAACAGGGGGATCGATAGGACTAGAGGAACTCAATGCACATCATACACCCAAAGCATAGTTCCAATAAAAAATTCATCATAAGGACACTCATGGCCCAAACAAGCAAGATAGGGAAAGAGGTTAATACAAGGAACATCAATTAAACCCTGAATTTCACACATATCTTTTTTTTTTCAAAGATACAATCATTTTTGTTCCAATAAAGACAAGAAGAGAAATAAATACCCAAGTTAAAACACAATTCACCAATTAACATATACTACCATATTATTCTTAATGCAAGGAGGTAGTACAACAACAAAAAGAAGGTATGACATTTTTGGGCCAAAAGTACATGCATAGAACAATCAAGATGGGAACAATAATGCCTAGGGGTAGTGGTCCTTGACCAAAGTCCTAAACAAAAGACTTGGTACCTGACTTTCAAGTTCAAAACTTAACCTTGACCCAAATGGTCTAGACATGAAGAAGGGAGTTAATGACCCCACGACACTCACATCCATAAGGTGGAAGAGACTTTTCGTATTGTAAATAATACAAGTGCTAGAATCTTAAATACAATAGGGAGAAAGTTAATCTCACCCAATGCACAATTATGAAGATTTAGAACAACTCATAATTTTAACATGAATCTACAATATCATAAGCAAATTGATTTAAACCTTCCTACAAAAAACTATACTAGGAAGTTTCACTTGTTTGGTTTTAAAAGCGTACCCCCATAATACGAATCTAGCTTCAATTTAAAACAATACTTTTATAATGTTAATACACATATAACAATTGAGACATCAAGACTGATATGAAAATCTATTGTTTCAGAGATTGAACCATTGCCTCACACAATTTGAGAAATAGCTATAAATAATAATCTAACAACCTATAGATAAAAAGAACAACAATAATAAATGAAACTATTTCCAGCAGTAACTATCTCTAGTTTTTTTTCTTTTAAAAGAGGTCGTTCCACAAACCTTCCTATAGTTTAAAACTTGTCATCATATTTTCTGCTTGCGTTAAACTAGGAGCATTTGAACAGGGTACAGACATCCATTTAGGCATAATGGAAGGCAGACTTCTGTCAAATATTATAGTTGGAAATGCTTTGGCAGACATCTATGCAAAATGTAGAAGCACAAACAAGGCGCTGGTCCGTTTGACAAAATATCTAAAAGGGATGTCATCTCATGGAATGCAATGCTTGCAAGACTACACAAAGATGAATCTACTAAAAGAAAATTTTTAGAAGCTTACAAGCAAATTGCAAAAAAGGTTGGACTTTATTTTATTCTATTTGTTTTTTTTTTCTAAATGCTATGCCTAAAATTGACACACCTCTTGTTTCTTTCTGCTATGTTTGGTTTCTATATATTTTTTTGTTTACTCCCAAAGAATCAAGAGAACATACAGTCCCATACAAAAATGCAAACATACAGCAGAGGAAGGTGAGGCCAAATCAAGTAGTGTAGGAGGAATCTTCCTTGAAGAGAAAACAACTAAAATTTTTCCCAAGGCCTAAGCATTCTCCTATACCAAAAAAAATATTTTACCGGGTAGAGATTTACATCTTAAAGACTTGGATACAAATAAATAGGGGAATACCTCCCCAACCTCCACTGATAAATTAAGATGATATTTATTTGGAGTAGACCCTGCACTCGCACTCCTTGCTATCCTCACACCCTCCACAGCTTCATACCAGAACCTCCTTTAAGATCACATTCTTCTTCCATAGAAGAGGCAGCTCCCTCCTCCAGAGACATTTCCCCCCTTTCTTCTCTTTTTTTTCCTTTTTTCAAACGAGAGGACCTCCTCCAAAAGAAAACCCTAATCCCACTTAAAACTAACTCTCCACCCCCCCAAAAAATAAATATTTTCCCAAAACACTATTACAACAAAACCCCTTTTTTTTTCAACCACCGCTCCAAACAACATTTTGCTGAAAAATACAATCGAAATACTAAAAGTAAATAATGAAAGGCATTTGCTGAAAAACACAATCGAAATACTAAAGGCTGAACCATAGGAAAGGAGAGATTTAAGAAAAACTGTCAAAATTTAAATAGGATTATGATGATATCATATATATATGGTTTTTATATAATTTACTTATACTAAGATATCACATAGTATTTTAAGGGCACCATTGAAAACATAATTGTCATAAAAAGAATTGCTTGACAAGCAAGGTCGACTATAAAATTTAAGCCCGATATGCTATCCTTAGAGCATTACCAAAATTAATGCAAACATAAATCACAAATGAATCAAATTATCACTAGATTAAAATAATCTAACTATGATGTAAATCCAAAAACTAGCTTTTAACTCTAAAAGCACTTCAAGATAACCTCACAATAAAATTTAGAAGACCCTCCTACGAAAATAGATAAACTAAAGCAACTTCACATCTAAAGCAATAAGCTTATTCGTAAGCACTCCACAACCAAACTCAAAGGAAACCAATAAGGTGAAAGAGCATTATAGTCAACTAACATCACACAAAGAACACGTCACTTTATGGGTTTACGCACAAGATAGGGCTCCAAAATCATAAATGATTCCAGTCAAAGGAAAATGGGTATACAATGTAATAGTACTCTATTCATCATCGAATAGGGTGGTTTAAATGACCAACTTACCATATGAACACATGGTCATTAACTTGATCACTAGACGAGGTAAGGTGAGACATCTATTTAAGTGGTTCCATGTCTCCTCCTCCACATCCACCCATTGGTCAACACCTATATAAGTATATCCTGCACACTCCAATCGAAACATCAAATCCAACGATGCAATCATAGCCAAAGAAACATTAATAGACCAATGAGGATGTGTAATCTAGCATGCCACATATTCTTCTTGAATTTACATGATTTAAAAATCAAATTAATATATGGTTTAATCTAGATCCATACAAAATAATAGTGCACAAAGAGTTACATAAAGGCAGGTACTACACTGGAAGTGGCCCTACCCTTCACAAAGGAAGTAGATATAAGGAACCAAAAGGTTTTTCATCTAAGTTTTAGTGTTTTGTCCTTCATAACTCATCACAGTCATACAACTATAGATCCATTATAACTATGTATGACACTACTAGATGGTTATGCCATCTGGAGCACATTGAACTGACTAATGCATGCAGAGATGGATGCATTACTTTGGCCAAAGTTTTAATATAAATAAACGTTTCGCAATGAACATAGTCGAATGTTCACACACCTCTAACTCGACTTAGAAGTTATCTCATCCTATAGTGTTTTTGGTTGACCCTTCCTAGTCACAAATTTAGTCCATCCTCTTGGACTTCCAACTCCGTTTCCTGGAGTAAAATTTCATTGGTTTTCTCGTTGCATCTGCAACATGGAATCTGTGACTCCTCTTCACTCTATTCCTTTCTTAAGTACATAAGTTCTTGGTTTCTTACCACAAAATCAGTTGTAGATAACATCTCTATGAGATGAGTTTGAATAAATGTTTAGGTTAATGGATCTCCATATGATCCTTGTTGACTGAAGCATGGTTCATTCAAATTGATAATATGATTGTAAAATAAGTTTCATATTTTACCATAAGTGTCGGGTTATACATAGAGAGTTATCATCTCCTATCTCGACGTCACTATAAAAATCTAAATAGTTATCTCAAGATAACAATAAATATATCAACTTTTGTCATAGAAATATTCATAGTCTACTAGAGACTTGATAGGTAATAATAATGCCTTCTGTATTTATAAATAGTGTTCAAAAAGATAACACAATCATTTAGCTATCCTGTTCTATTGATTTCTTTCTAAGATAATGCAAGATTATAGCCATGCATATTATCTCATATCCAAGGTTCATAATATATATATTCATAGTGTGATAATGTTATCATTACCAACTCAGTCATCTTTAAGGACTAAAGAAGAGCCTATTGCTCTCTTTCTATCAAGAGTCAACCGAAAGCATGTACAGAAAGCATATAAGAAGAAATCTCTATAATAGATATCATATGCCAAGTACCTTAAGATTTAGTCTACAACATTATTTCAATAAAGATGTATAACACATTGAATTTGTGGAGTGGCTCTCGGCCAACTACCAGGTAAACATAGTAATATACCATCTTCCCTTATCTCGAAAGCATGGCAAAAGATAGGCTTTCGATTTAGCCTTATATAAAGACTAAAGACTTTACAGTCTTGAGTTAAGTTTGTATAAATACTGGCCATTACCATGGTTGTGATTATATCCATATATATACTACTATAGTAGTGAGGTATGCTGTTGGCCTTATCGGGCTCCACAACTTCTATTAGAATATCATATGATTTGGTCATAAAGGTACATACCCGATTTTAACTAATAAAAACATAGTTCCAATGCCCTCGGTCTCAAGGCCTCGTCGGGCTCCTACAGTCATATAAAAGATTCTAGCCCACGACCTCGTGGCCTCGTTGGGCTTCTACAGTTGTATCAAAGATTCCAGCCCTCAGCCTCATGGCCTCGTCGGGCTTCTATAATCATATCAAAGTTTAACTATAGATTTTGGCCTTTAAGACTGTAAGTAACAACTTGAAAATGTATTACTGTATCACAATATTTGTTACACAGTTAAAGGAATACCTGAGACTATGTGAAGTCTATGTATGGTCGTATTCAAAGCGTATGCCTCTCTCAAGCTTCAAACTGCTCACGGATTTCTCTGCTCTTCCCCCAGAGCTTCATTCTTTTGTTGATACCCAAAAACTAACTTTCAAAAAGTGCCTCCTCTCTCCTGAGGTATTGACTGTTTTTACTCTCCTTCCCACACCCACAGGAATAGCTCCACCATCCCTATAAGCTCTCCCATCGAGAGCATGCAACACTCGATCAAGATACAAACAAGGATCAGTTGGGGATTCCAAAGCACTTCTCCCACTCTTCCCTACTTTGAGGGACATGGGCTACATTAGTTATGAGCACGTAGTGATAATACATCACTAGATAAATATCATAGAAAAAGGTGGTGAAAATAATAATAACCACATAATACATATATATATGCATCACAAAATATACTATAATATATAATATGGATATCTATACCATTACCAAAATAACATTACTAACATGGCAAAACATTGAGTAAGCACCAAAATGCAAACGAGGAATCGAAGCTCACTTCCCCATTTTAGTAGCACCAAAATGCAAATGAGGGGTCAAAGCTCACTTCCCCATTTCGCAATCTTGGCAAAAAGTCTAGAGTAAATAAATTGATATACTCAAACGTAATAAATAAACATATAGAAGAGTCCCGACAAAGACAGAGGTTAACTATGACTAACAATAATGTTTCAAGAACATTTATCTAGTCAGATCGACGTAAAAGACGTCGAGAAACCTTAACTTGTCATGACGACAATTAGTCAGATCAAAATCGATTCAACAAGAGAGATTGGCCAAAACATACCCCGGCTCGCAATGATTCACGTAAAAAATAACATTAAAACTTTAGATGGCAAACTATCTTTTTCCATAACATCTATTTCCTTCTCTCGGGTGATACTCTCCTTCCCTTCTTAGAATTGGAATTCTCTTTTCCTGGTTACACTCACAATCATTCAAAACCATGATTAGTGTATCATCATCAAATCATTATGCATCATACTAAAATAATCTCAATTACATGTAATCTCATGTCTAATTTAACAACATTAATCATAATCCATATAACCAATGATTTATCCTGACATTTTCCACAAATGTCAAATCATTAATCTACGATTACTGATCCAGTTAATCTCGTAAAAAGTAAAAGTTAAATATAGTCAAAGTTGAGGATGTAACATAATTACTACTTTAAGCTACTATGTAAATAAAAGCTTCTACAAAATTAAGTAAAACTAGGGAGCTTGTGTGAAGCTTTAAGGAAGCTTCCTTGAAGTTGTCATGAATTGTGTCCTCAAAGGATCCAACTTTTGTTGTGTCTTCTCCTTTCCAACTTTAGGGTACTCTTCTTGATGGAAGGGAAGATCAAGTGATGCTAAGAGATTGGATATTGCTTGAGAGATGGTATGGAAGATTTAGAAGCTTCAAGTGCTATATGGGAAGGCTTAGAGATTGTAAATATGTGATTGATCTTAGATTTGGATTGAAGGGAGGGTTGTATACTTATGAAGGTGGGATCCTATTCATACTCAAAGAAGCTTCTTTACAAAATCATATAGAGGCTACCGAATGTAGGCAAGATTACCACCTAGATGCATGAGGAATGGGGCATTTAAATAGGAAAAATAATAATGAACCAATGATATATGACAATCACATAAGGGGAGAAGATCAATAGTTAGGGGGAGTGATTCATTTCATCAAGGCTCAAGAGTACTATTATATAGGGGCCAAACTAAAACTACCAAAACTAGAATATTCACGTGCTAACAAAAAAAGATAGGGTTGCCCCTTTCATCAAGGTGGGTCACCCATTTTATATGGCATGTCACTTGGGTGACCTTACAACTTAACTTGAGTCACCCAGGTGACCCCAAGGTCTCTTGAGAACCCATACATCTAAAGGTGTAGAATGCCAATTTCAAAAGGAGAGAATGCGTGGCATGAGCATGCAATTTACAAGGAAAAACACATGGGGGAGGTTCCTAAAGATGCAAAGAGGACTTCCATGAAGATGAAGAAGCTGTGAGGAGAAATTATGCATTCCACATGGGTCATTTGGTCCACCAAATCATCATTAGACTATCATGTAGGCCCATACAATTCTAGGAACTTGTAGACCTAGGGTGTAACCCAATGGAAAACTCTCATGATGGGGTTCTAGATGAACTTATGTTTATGTGAGAAAGATTTGTGAGATAGATTAGGGTAAAGAGAGATATATAAAACTAAAATAATAAAGGCATTTTTATTTATCTATTCATAATATACATGACATACTCTTGAGAAATATGTATGATTGCTACCTGTAACTTGATTACTATATACCTATCTACTTATCTCCTATTGTTATAGATATGCATATATAGACTACACACCATGAAGACTAAGATTCATTATACAAGTTGAACAACAATTTCCATAGAAATTGAATCATTTCCATGCATGACTCATCATCTCCTAATAGTTAGGTGGTGTCGCTAAAAGGTATAGATGTGTTGGAAAACAACCTAGCATAATGTGAGCCTTAAGGTTGCCACTTGGATTACTACAATGACTACACTATTTGATCTCTAAAGTGTATCACTTGAAACAATATGGTGATATCTATTGTGAGTTAGCATTTGTGGTTTGGCCTAGGGACGTGTTGGAACTTGTTGAAGCCACCGTAGAAATTGTATAAGGTTTGGTATAAGTATGGTTAGTATAGTGTTTGATCCTATGTAGAGTGCTCTACACCACAATTAGAGTCTGTGCAACATCAACGTAAGATGAATGGATGATCTTGGTGTCATCAAAAGCATTTAGGATTTACTTTGGTGTACCACAAACCATGGAAGTGTTGCCACATTTACTACAAGCCATGATAATGGTCTTGGCATTACTATAGGAACCTCTATTTGTAGATACTCCTAGATCAAGAAGAAAGCACAAAGTTCATTTCTTGACCACTCTCCTAGTAAGAAGCCTCATTTCATCTATGATTCAAATCTAATTCCTATGATGGCTAGTTCTAGTAGTTTGCGACTAACTTCTATTAGTAGTTATCAAATGGATGGTATGCCTAATGTTGTCTCTTTTCTCTAGGAAATGAATACTATGTGGTTAAATTTAATATGGGAACCTAGAAATGACTACATGAATACTTAAGAACTTTATTTAGATTTCCAAGATCTTCTTGATAACAATAATAACCATCTTTTCCAAATCCAAATTAATGTAAACCATAGAAGATTCCTTTTGGAAGATCAAGCAGATATTTTAAATGCAATAACACCAACATTAGCAACATTAAAGATATTTGTGAGAGTCTTCGTATTCTTGTATATGAGGTGTGGGGACTGGCTCATCAAATACATCATTGGATCTTCCATAATGATGGTTGTTCTAAAAACAATGCTCATCCCTTTGATGTGAAATTTTATGATGATTTTGAGAAAAATAGTTGAATTGTAATCTTTTCTTTTTTGTGCTCTTTTGACCTACTAGCTCTTGTCCTTTTGTAACTTTGGCTTCAAGCCTTTTGACTAGATGAAATGATTTTTTTATTAAAAAATTGAAAATAAACTATAATAACAACTCTAGAAGAATGAAAATACCAAAGATAAAGAATAGTTATGTTATAAAGTAATTGGTTTAATGACTGGAATGCTAGGAAAAAAGAGAAAAAGTAGGCTTTGGAGAAGAGACATTCTCTCCAATCCCATCAAGTTCCCCTACTATCTTTAGGATGTGGGGTATTTATCATAGGTTTAGATCATATGTTCAATCACCTTCTTTATTCCACCTCAAAATTTGGACTCATGGACTAGGCATAGATAAAATATAGGGAAAGGGTTGCAAGGGTCGAATTCATTTCCTATGTGTTCAATGAAAGAGATATAATGCTAGGTTGCTTTAGGTGGTGTTAAATAGAGATACTAATAACTCTTCTTACAATTAGTTTTCTATAGTGGCCCAACAAGTTTTTAAAAGAAATACATTTCTTATCTCTTGCTAGCTTTGACAATTAATATGGAGGGAATCAATGCTATTGGAGTGGTTCCTCCCATTGTCTCCAAACAAGAAGATAATGTGGATCCCAATCAACCTCAAACTCCTAATTAGTTAATAGGTCCTTATAGAGAGTAGGGCTAAAAACTCCACGTCTTTGGATTTTACTCCTACTAGACTTGACCCTAGCACACCTATGTTTGATATATTAGAACTATCTCTAGGGCCCAAATCCTTGGCTCTCTCATGCCCAAAAAGGAAACAAAATCTAATCTCCATAGATTATTGTTTGTTTGTATCCAATTTCAATATGAGTGAAGAGGTTTTATGTGGCAAGCCATATCTTTTCCAAAGTAAGGGCCTAGTGTTGTCTCTTCATAAAAAAGTGTGCATGACCTCTTCCATGTTATCTAACATGGACGTGGTAAAGATAGAAAAATAGGGGGTCATCAACTCACTCTGAATTGAACTCTATACTAACTATTAGCTATTATAAGGAGGTGGAGGGGTTGGGAAGTAGGCTAAAAAAACCCACTAATTGGATTGTTTCATGCCTATGACCCCCCATCCAAGTAATCTCCTACTTTGCCTCCCTCTAGCCATATGTACCTCCTTTTGAGTCACTTAAGAACCCCCACCATAGAAAGGGTAGAGTAGGTCCGTCATTATAGCTATTAACTATTAAGGGGCAGGGTGTGGGGTAGAGTAACAAATTTATCTGATTTGACCAACCTCCAACCCAAAAATCAAATAAACTTATCACATGAGACAATGTCAATGCCATCAACATGATCAATGGGAGAGGGCCCATCCATCTATATAGGTGACACTCGACTTCCAACAACTTAGGTTCTAGTACAACACACTGGGTGAGTCAAGTCAAGACCGACTAAAAGGTGTATTCGATGGACAATAGGTTATTCCACTTTTTGGTCTTGAAGGACATAATAGACTAAGTTAGTGCTAGGTTAGCCAAAAGATTGTTATTAGTTCAAGGACACAAGGATTATCACTCTCTTAATGGGGATTATTCTATCAATCCATCCAGTTAGCACTAGGGATGGGCCCTCCCTTTCCCCTCTCTATAATGGGGGTTGAGCTAAGACAATTTGTGCGCATATTAATAGCATAGTCAAAAGTGTTAGATGATATCCTCTTCAAATCATAGAGTTTACCAAAGGGTCATAGCTCAATTAGTGAGGGGAATGACATGTTCCTTAATTATGCTATCCACCAAGGTTCAAATCCCTCAGATGTGCTATTGGGCTAGGTTCAACCCCTAGGTGACTTTGATAGATTAGATCCCCTACTCATGGCAACTTAGGTGAAGGATGACTTTTGGTTTAGATATATGCTCTCTCATAATATTGCAATCCACTATATAAAGACAGAGATACCAATATCTATATAATCCAATTATTTCCATAAAAAAAATCATAAAATTCTAAACCGTTAATCTAGAATGGGTTGAATATCTAATGTAGGATGGTGGAAGGATTCCATTAATTAAGAGTACTCTTCTTTTTTATCAATAGAAATGGCAATTGGAACCACCTATTTTAGTAACTAGGGATGCAACAAAATAACGATGTGGAAAGCAACCATTAAATCAACATAAGGCTCTACCCATAAAAAATAGAACAGAAGAAGATCGCTAGATAGAGTATCTGGTTCGAAGAAATTGTCAGATTCATTTGAATGATTAACGGGTCCCTGTCGCGTTCTGTGATGTCCATAAACATGATATTCAAAGGTACAAGATTTAACTTGCTAGACCTTAGATTAAACAGGTCGACAAGGATTGATAGAGACCGATTGGACTATTCTCCATTACTGGAGCAGTTTTAAGGATTAATTTATCGAGTTATGGAGGATTGGATTGATTCTGTGTACGAAAACCCATTCCTAACTTTTTAACGAAAGAACGGCATCGAGTGTGTAGATCACCCTATCTAGCTTATCCAAAAATCTAAGGACAGTCATTTGGATTGGTGGTAGTGTGTTTGTATGTTGGTTAGTCGTTTGTGGTCTATCTGTTTGTAGGACAGCTGCTTGTTCAGAAAGCATAGTTTGTACAGGATTTAGTTTGTGGACTGAACAGTGGCGCTGTTAGTGTGTATGGCAGTGTCTCTTTGGGCTGCGTTGGCATCACTATCACTGTGTTCTGGTGTGATTTTAGTCAATCTGATTTACACTTTCTCATAATAATTATCCTTTTGAGATGCTTTATTTGGGTATGTACGTAAAAGATGAGGCTGGGATTGTCTTGGATACCTTTGAATCTTTATTTGGGTATGTACATAAAAGATGAGGTTGAAATTGTCTTGGATACCTTTCAATCTTTATTTGGGTATGTACATAAAAGATGAGGTTGGGATTGTCATGGATACCTTCAACTCTTAGCTCTTAGCCAAGAAAGTATTAACTTGGAAAAAATGATATTTATTACACAAAAACAATATGATGAACTAGAAAGAGAGACAATTCCTAACATTACTCAATAATTGTACCTAATACACTTTTATCTAAAAAGGGTTCAAAATTCCTAACTAAAAAGAGACAATTCCTAACATTACCCAATCATTGTGCCAAATCACCTTTATCTAATGCAAACCTAAAATGAAAATTTGAAAAGAAACTATTAAGAAATATTTAAGGATCAAAATATCAAAGATAAAAGAAACCTATGTTATAATAACGGTTGTGTAGCAAGAATTATTTTTATTTTGAGAAAATTAAGGAGCAACCAATTTAAGTATTAGTTAAGTTTTAACTTTTAAAATTAGAGTTTTAAAGAACATGTTCGTATATAGAATATTTTTAATATTTTGTAACTAGACAAAAAATGAAATTCCAAAATTTGAATATTTCCAAACCAATTGCCTTTTGCAAATGTAGGAGGATCACAATGGAACAATAAAATTCCAATATTGTGTGTAATAAATATCTCAATCAAACATTGGTTTGGGTACTTTATAGATTGAAACCATTGATTATTATATATATTATAACAAGGGACGCATTGCGTCAGCTTCTTGTCGTTAGATTTTTGATTTGTTAGTTGATGTTAAAATTAATATTGGTAGCAATTCAAGTTTGCTAAAGTATTAACACAATCAGAATTTATTGAATCAATAGAAAAATTCAACATGGAATTGTAAAATAAAAAAAAAGTAATATTACTATTTCTAAAAGATATCAAACTACATTTGAAAGCAAATAATGAGGGAGAAATTATAAATGCCAAATATTGAATACAAATAGAAAGAACAATTTTATCATGAACCTTTAGTAAAAAAGTAGCCGAAAGTGGAGGCCCCACAAAGCCCACTATGCACCATCAAAAAATAGTGAACGGACACATGCAATAACTTTGCTAATTTGATATTGATTTGTTTGTCAATGGAATCTATGTGATTGTAGTATTGATTGAAAAGGAGAAAAATAAAATATTTTTTCATATGTCCTTTCAAGAAATGAAATGAATAATTGAAGTAACAAGTGCCACGTAGTGGCTAGTAACTGCCATATGTTTTTGTTTGTATATGTATTCTAGTAGGAGTGATAGATATGAATGCATTTGAATGAGATATTGTAATAGGATATAGTATATAAACATTAGCCCATGACTTGTATACAAAATGTCATGGTGTATTTCTTGAGTTGCAATTGTTCCTATTGAGGAAGGAACTTTTGGATCACGTCATCCAACAAGCATGTTTCCATATTAATATTGTTGTTGATGTGAAGAGGAGATTGAAAAACTAAGCTGGAGGGGGTGTCAATAGCAGTGTTCATTGTATTGTTTGTACTACTTGCAGGAAGAGAGACAGATAGTTGGAATTTGTTTGAAAAACGTTGAAGAAATTGTTGATTGTTATTTATTGTTGCTAATGAAGAGTGCTAGGAATTATTGTTCAGTAGCTCATCAGAGTTGTACATTCTATTATCAAGCGAGGGATGTTCAATGTTTGAATTCTTGCATGTATAATCATTGTAAGTATCTTGCAAGATATATAAAGAGTTAGTATAATTTGTATTCAATTATGAATGAGAAATAAAATTATGTAAATGATGAATGAATTGATTGGAAATGAACTTACCTGTAATTGCAGTCATGTGAATGAAATTTGTAGTGGCCTCCATTCCTCTCACTAAAATGGTTGCAATATCATAAGCATATACAGCCTCCTCTGCTGTGTCAAATGTTCCAAGCCAATGATGTTTCCTGGAGTTTGGGTCCGCGATTTCTGCACTGTAACGACCCCATCGACTTTTTCTAACGCCTCTATAATTAGGGACGTTCATTGAAGGTTTGCAAATGTTGTTGCTTGCCTCTAAATTTTTGTATGAGAAATTGGTCTTCGCGTTAATGCCTCTGAGAGATATAGCTTCCTTATCATAAGCACATGCAACATCTTTTGCTGTATCAAAGGTACCTAGCCATTTACGTTCATTGTAATTACAGCTTTGGATTTGTGCTCCATAATGACCATTTCCACATTTTCTAACACCTATATATTTTACTTCTTTTGTTGATTTTTTTAAGTTTGTAGGATGGATTGTCTAACCTATTGTAGGTTGATAATTTCTAACATAGTCTTCATTGTTTGGTTGGTCTAGCAATTTCTTTGTCATCTTATAGTCCAATTTTGTTGTTGTTGTTAGTTGTAATAAATCTACACAACAACTATTTCACATGGAATTAATTGATTATTTTGATATCCTGCAAAAGTTACATTGCAAGAAATTAGACTTCTTAACACTTTGGTAGAAGGTGCAGAGAAGTAGAAATATTGTCACAAAATAGTAAGAAGTTTTTAAAAGTTGGAATGAAAAAAAACATAGTGGAGGAGATATACATTCTATACAATTAGAATATAGTGTGTATCATGATGCAGAACAACAGGTAACTCCAACTAGATGTATATTGTGAATAACAAATACAAAATTAATGAAACTATATATTAATTGAAGGAAAAATGTGCTTGAATATCTATAGAAAAGATTATAATATTTGACAAAACCTATTATACAGATGCAAGATAACCATTAACATGAGTATCAATCACATCTGAATATCCCTATGGGTGAATAACTGTTGCACCTGGTCTTCAGACTAGTATTTAGGCTTTCTTCAAAGATGAGCTTCTCTTGTATGTAATCAAAAGAAATCTTTCTGAAGAGAGTAGATTCTTGCAAGATGTTCATGCCATTGGATAAAAATATAGTAACTATTTTAGAGAAGTTGTGAGGACCGCCCTTTTTACTTCTGTTGTTATGACTATTTACATTACTGTTATTGTTACTTTTTATATTTGTGGGATAGCAGTTCCCGGAATTGTCAAACTATTAAACTTTATTATGATTTCGGAAAAACTAATTGGGTGATGTTTGGATAAGTTTACATTTCAGAAAAGTTAATTAAGTGATGATGGAAAATTGTAATATGATTTCATTTATGTTAATTAGAACTATGTCATGATAATGCATGTTTTTAAGTTGCTTCGGCTATGATGATTATATGTGGATACTGATCTTGTAATTTAGTGTGCAGGATTTACTAATCGAACCACAGATTTCAGAGATCATTCCGCACCTTGTTATTTGTTATTCTCTGTTAAGCCGATCTGGTTCCACGAGAAACCAAGATCTCTCTGTGTTTGATGTGATGTTGTAATGTGGTCTTTCGTATGGTCGAGTGCGTTAGGTTACCCTCATGTGACACTATTTTATGATTTGTGTTGTAAAAAGATTGAATTTGAATTTCTTTATTTTATTTAAATCTATGAGGCTTTTTCTTGTGCTTTACCTTGACCAGGGGTGTCTTGTATGGGTTAAAGTTGACCCTGGGTTATACCCCATGGGTCCAGGGGCCCATTTGGCATGGGTAACCCTTGGGTAACCTCCATCTAGTCATCTTAACTTCCCCCTAAAGTTAAGTGGCGAAAATTGGAGGTATGGAGGGGACATGATGGGTTGTACCAACACCCAACCCATCCCTCTTCAATCCCCAAGGTAAGAGATGACTACAAACCCATCCATTGTTGAAGGATTGACTTGAAGTCACCCTCTCCATTAGTGAGATTCCCCCATGTGTTGTGGGGTCACCCATGTGAAGGAGGGAAGAAGATGCATGGGTCACCTGTCTTTTACTCCTTTAACTCCTTTTATTTCTCCCATGTGTAAGAGAAATGACATGAGGAGAGGGATAAGGAATACTCTAGGGATGGGTGAGTGACATAAGCCACCAGGACAGAATAGTGGTTTTGGGGAGAGTGAGGAGGTGACAAGTGTCACCTCCCCATTCCTCTAAACTGAAAAGGATTTGGGTTATTTGTTTCCAATTTTGGGATGAGAGGGAGTTAGTTGAATTTTGGGGAGAGTTTTATTATTATTGCCAAAAATAGGAAAGTTAGCTTCGAGGAGAGGAAAGGGAGAGGGAGTTGGTGGCTAAGGTTGGCAGAGATCTCAGTGGAGCTCTACAACAGTTTCATTCCAGAAGGGCTTTGTAAGGTTGGTTTGGTTTTACCATTCTTTCGTATATCTGAATGTTGTATGAAAAATGTGTGAAAGATGTTTTATGTTTGTGTTCTAGATTTGTTTCTGTGGGATCTGTTGTCAGGTTGTTGACAGAGCTTCTCCCACTTGGGAGAAATGCTCATCAAGTTTGGGGTAGGGGAGGAGTGATCCTCCTCGGGTGCATACTTGGTTTCTTCTTTTGGGATGTTGAAAGCCTTGAGGGCATGTATTTGTGTCTGTATCTTTGACTTGAGAGTCAAATACAGACTTCATTGAAAATTTGTGATCAAACTTGGTTTGAGGCCAAGAGAAATTGTGTTGGTTAAATTATCTGTAAGGGTGACACTCTGGAGTCGAGTGTGTCCACTCTCCTGCCCTTATGAAACTCACTGTAGTTGAGTTTTTGTGTTGTGTAATTTACCCACGGGTGTTTGTGTGCTTTGGGTTTGTTGTTCCTGTTGTGAAGTGGAGTGCTTGAGTTACCCAGGTGTGAGTATGGTCTCCCTAGCTCGGAGGTGACCCTCTTGCGAGTCTACGGAAGGGAGGAGAGCTAGATGAGTGGTGTTTTCTTCTTTGTTTGTCTTTGATACGCAGGTTTCCTCTTGGAGCTTATGGTTGGATTTGGAGAAGTTATATTTATGAAGAAACAGTTTATTCTTCTTTGTCATGAGAATTAGTTCATGATCTTTTGTAAAGAGTGTAAAAGAGAGCACCTCTCTTGATATTGTTGTAATTTATTGTCACCCTGGGAGTGAAGGAAATAACCTCCCTGATCTTGTTATTGGGTGTGACTGTTACTTAGTTGTTACATAACTTTTTTTGTATGTTGGTTGGGAGAAGGAAATCCTTATCTTTCATCTTGTTAAGGGTAGTGAAAGAGTTAATTTTCCTATATTGTGTATGATGTAATTATTTACCTTGAATTTCATATGGAAAGTTTGAAGTTAAATAAAAGGTTGTACTGTATTAAATGTGTTATTGAAAGGAAGAGATCATTACTTATTTGCAATCAAATCTGAACTTGTTTATGTAATTATAAGAATAGATTTGCTTAACTAGTTGAAAAGACAGTTTTATAGTTCATTGTTATAATGGAAAAATACAGTTTTAAATGATTAAGTTTCTTCTTCATAAATAATGGTTCCAGTTATTTTGTAAAGTTTAGAGGAAGTCTATTATGTATTTACTTCTGTTTGTCCAAGAGTTGAAATGGACATTTATTAATTACAGGATTAAACTGATTAAAAATCCATTTCCTTTGTTCTTTGGATTAGTAGTTATTTAATTTTATCATGTTGAGATTAGTATGAAAGAGATTGTAATTATGACATATTGTAATTTTAAGAATTTTGCATTTACTTGGTAAAATTATTCATTCATTTTATCTTTATTGAGAAGTTTTGTTCTCTGTAAAACAAAAAAAGAGAGAGATAAAAGTATATATATATATATATATATATATATATATATATATATATATATATATATATATATATATATATATATATATATATATATATATATATATATATATATATATATATATTCTTGATTTAAGTTCTTAAGTGTTCATTTTATAAGAATTTGAGAAACTGATTAAATTGCTGTATTTGTGAAATTTGAAGTATATATATATATAAACATATATATTATATATATATTTTGATTTGTTATATATTTATATAGATATATATATATCTATATACCATGATAACTGGAAATTGTATTAATATGACAGAGATTATTTTTTTTAAACAAAAAAAAATGAAATTGATTGAATCGCAGTGATATATATATATATATATATATATCTCATCATAACTATTGTATTTAAATGACAGAGAGATTAAAATTTAAAACAATAATAAAAGAATCATGTTTTTTTTCGCTGTGTATTATACAGCACACAGTGATAAAGGTTATGAAGTGGTGGTGGGAAGGGTTTGAACCTTCCCACCACCCCCATCGGAATATTTGGGTGTGGGGGGGGGGCGGAGCCCCCACCCACACCCCATGCAGTGGGATGTGGGTGGGGGCTCCGCCCCTCCCCACACCCCCTTTATACATCCACAGTCCGCGGTGGAGTCCGCGGACTCCTCAAACAAAAACCTCCCGCCAGCGTTCCACCTCCCGCCACTCGCCATGGGCGGTACCCCCCTCTGCGCAGCCCTCCCCGTACTCCTTGTCCGTGACCCTCCACCTCCGCCCCTCTACCATGGCCGCCGCCGCCGCTCCCCTTGTCCTCTGCCCTACACCAAAATATTCACAATTAGGGTTTTTAAGGGTTGAAACAAACAACCAAAGAAAATTATGTTATATTTCATGGTAAGGATTTTATAAAGAGGGGAGCCTCTTATTTACTTTGACAATGGTATATAATTGTATATATATATATAATTATATCATATATATAAAAAAAATAAATTAGAAGACTAATAATAGTATAATAGATAGGTAAATTATTAAGATAACCTAATAATTGCAATAATAGTAATTGTAATAAATAATAGTAATAATAACAACAGTAAATATAACCATGAGAAATATAATTGAATATATATGTTTATATATATGTATATATAATCTTATATATATACATATAAATATAACGTTATATACTTATATTATTTAATTATTAAGACTTCCAGAGAGGCCGTTTTCTATTTACGATAATAAGAGAAAATAAATTATAATTTAACGAGAGCATAAAGGAATATACTGTAATACTCTGGCAAGAGTTTCTCGGAAGTTTCAACTATCAACGCGAGTCAATAACCGGGAAAATGAAGAGGAAAATTACACGTCACCTTGCTTAAAAGATCACTGGAAATAAACTTAAGAAGCCATCACAGACATTCCATGTGAGGCCATTTTAATCTCAACTGTAGTAAACGTCCAGATAAGTAAACCTGTAAGAGAGTAAAAAGAAGAAAAACTAACATTGGAAAACACAGAGGAGAAAATGCGCGGCATTTCCCACATGGGATAAGAGAACTAAGTTGATGGACCCTTCCGCAAAATTTGCTTAGGAACAAGTTTAATTAATACAGACGTGGAGGAGAAACCTAGAACGGAGAAAACCAGGAGACTGAGTCCAGCGAAGTTGTATACCAGCCTATGTGACCTGGACCATCCGGAAGTTAGGATTAATGTTAATAATAGATACAGTGATAACCCTGATTGATGTAAAATATGAAGAAAGGTCCGGATAAACATAAAGAAAGCATAGAAACCGAAAGAGAGAGAGACCGAAATATAAACAAACTAAATTATCAGAGAAATAGTTAAGGTGAGCGCGATAAAAATACAATCAAAATTAAGACCCAGAGAAAAGGGAAGAGAGAGCAAATGAACCGCCTTGTTGAGAATGCTAAGTCGAAGGAGGAGTATGTTTCAGGAAGCAAGAGAGGAGACAGACAACTGTGCCTTGCTGAAAAATGATTCAATAGGGAGATCACGAGTCGGTTTAGTCGGAACAAGGCGTCGTGGGAAGTTGGTAATCTATCAGTGAACCACGTGCGTAAATTAGTGTTGAGTAATTCCCACTTACGCCGTAAGGCGTTATGCTGCTAGAATTCACCGAGATTTAGATTTAGTAACCTTGATAATATAACCCTTGTAGTGACGTTAACGGCATCGTAGAAGACCCCCTTGTTGGTCTGCTTGCGTCTGGTTGCACGCAATTGTACTTGTACCCCGCTGATGACTGTAGTGTTTTCGCCTTGAGCGAACACCACCGAGCATGCTTACGCATGCGAGGGGGTTTTTAGGGAAGCTTGAGAAATTTTTTGATGTTTCGTGTCATAACCACATGACAGATGTGGCTATGACACGTGTGATGTGTGTTGTGACCACATGGAAAATGTGGGCATGACAGAAGTATAACATCCTTAGTGATTGTTCAACAATTTTGCAACCAGTGAATACTTGAAGGGCATCCTCCATTGCTTGGCAATTTGTTTTCAACACTTTTCCCAATAGCACTGAGTGAAATTGCCTTGTTGTGGGAATCATGATTTCTTAAGAGGAAATAAAATCCATTTAGGAGAGATGATATGCAATGCATAATTATTGAAATGCGGAGCAATAGAACAATATGAGTAAGATGCAGAAGGAAAATATTACAAAATGACTAGTTCTATCAATGAGATAGATAGCTACAAGGAATATGAATAGGTCGATTATTAGAATTACAAAGGTCGAGAACAAAGTTTCGTTGTAAACAGGGTCACCCATCAAATTATCTGTTGCAAATGTCAGTTAGAAATGCATAAGTACGATGAGGAATAGGAAGACCATATTTAGAAATAAGTATGAAGATATTGCAATGAAAATAAAAATAGGTAACTATAGTCACCTTTTCTATTGTGAACTTTTCATACAACGACATTTTCGTACAAAGTTGACATTTTCTGAAAGTAGACTCAGACAAATTTGCACCAAGTACCTGCAACATGGGCGTGAGATTAGGTACAAGGGGTATCTAAGAATCATTGCCGATGTTGGGTTGACAATTTGAGAAGCACTGGTATTATTTTGAATAGTTTTTTGTGACTAACTAATATTGAATTGGATTATCGACCACTGAATCATGAACAAGACATTTAGTGTGAGCCCTGAGATGGTCAATCTTCTTTGTATTTAGATGTTGCATAACTGATTGAGCACTGAAATCGACACGGATTTAGCACTTAGATTGCCACTGATTCACCATTAATGAATGGTGAATGGAAAATAGCAAACTATATGATGGCTTCTATGTTATGAAATTTTATGAAATATGCAAATGGGGAAACCATAAAGTAGCTTCCTGCACTAATAAAAATGAACCAAAGCAACAAACAATAATCTTCTTAGTCCCAAGGTATTCGTCTAACAAGATCTAATTCTAACATATTACTAAATTATCTAACATCTTACATAACAAAATTGACATCGAATCTAGAGGAAAATATTTTTATTTTATATATTTGAATTTCATGCATTTATTCCAATAGCACAACCAATTATCCAAATTCAAATATTGTTTATTCATGGTTAATAATTAATTTAGCTACATTATTTATGTAAGAGGAAGGTTTTATATCTTTATTTAAATCCACAGAAGAGTTAAATCATTCCATCAAATGAATCTGCACCTTTACAAAAACCAAAACCCCTAAACAAAGGCCCACTAAAATCTACACCAATAGAGTACGTCACAATAGTAAGTTGTAGGCCATGGGCCATCAAAATAATTGGATGCAATATTCGGCCATGTTGTATAGCATTAGATAGTGGATTTTGTCTAAAGCAAGTCAATATCAAATTTGATCCGTCCTAATTCATGCATACCTGTCGTTTAAGCTTTGGTTTTGTAATACCTAAAGTGGATCTTCCATGGTTTTGTTGGCTATCAATAATTTTGGGCACTTGTAAAAATTGTTTAATTGTTATTGGGGTCTAGATCAACCAAAAAGCTCTTGCTGGTGGTATCTACATGGCCTATCGTTGGAGGCCTCCTGACAATTTGGATATTAAATCAAGTTTATTTGTCTTGGAGTTAATTTACCCAAGTTATCTTAGCTTAATCATGGTTAGAAAAGATGATATGAATGTCTTACAAACCTGGATGTGACCTCAAGTTAAACTGAATTCCATAAGACATCAGATTCGAAGAGATATCAGAGACATAAATTACCCAAAAGGCTTTGGACTGCTACAATGGAATTCTGAGATGCGATATTTCTTTTGACGACAAATACTTTTTTCTATCAAGAGATATGCTGTGCACAGCTATGGCGATGGGGCCTCATTGACCTCTCCCCACATAAATGTTGCAAGTATGGGCCTAATTAGTGTTTTCATTTATGTCAACATACTCTTGTTGCATTAATGATAAGGATTGGATAAGCTGTGTGCTGAGGATATTGAGAAAATTAGTCTCAATCAGGAACATAAAAGAACAGGGAAGACAACAAGGTAAAAGTCCAAGATAGGATGAGAATCAGAGGATGCGGTTTAAAGGGTTTGTAGATATGTGTCTTAAGATGGTCCAGTAGAGATTTCAGAGGTCCGCATGAAGATCTGAAGAAGTTGTGACTGTTCAAGTAAAATCAGTTCTGGCAAGTGTTCAGTGGTGACAGAGTGAGACAGATAGGTCCGGTGAGATCCAGAATTGCATTATAATGTTCTGCGGATTTGAGGGAGTGCCGAGGAAGTCTTTGTAGAGTGTCAACTAGATTGGTTCGTGGTTTGAAGGTCCGCAAGCATCTATTCCTTTATGACAGAGATGACAGACTGTGTTCTTGAGGTTCTGGATGAAGGAGAGAAGGATTTAAGTAAGCAGATGAAGTATGGATGTTCTTGGTGATTCAGGAAAGCTTGTGGTGGTCTTTGGATTGTGTTCAGTTCATGTTGGTGGTCCACATTGAAGTTGGAGTTTGCTTTTGAAGAACAACTTTCGGATAATGGTGTTCTTAAAACAGGCCGACCGGATGAGTTATTCATCTTGTGGATGTTATTGTGGTTGTTTGCCGACTTAGATGATCATTCCTAAGTTGATGTCTTGTATAAATAAGGGATTGTGAAGTCATTTGAAAGGGGTGCTTGTTGAGATGAGTATGTGGTAGCAAGGAGAAGAGCGAAAGGCAGAGTAGAAGTATTAAGCTTAATGAAACTGATTCAAGCATGGTGAAGATGCTATTTTCCAGTTCAAGTAGGTGATACTTATTTCTTTGTAGACAATGTGTCTCTTATAGGCAGTGAGCCTCTTGTGAGTAGTGTGCTTGGGCAGTGAGCCCTAATTGGCATGTGCCATTTTGTTCTTTCTATTCTTCTAACAGAGAATACATTCTTGGGTTAGTCACCCCGTGGTTTTTCCTTTAACTGGGTTTTCCACGTCAAAATCTTGGTGTCTCATGCGTTGATGTGTTTCTGCTCTTGATTTGTTGCATTATGTTTCCATGATTGATTTATTGTTAAGTTGTTGAATTGTAAAGTGGAATTAAGTGTCTAAATAGACAGAAAGTTTTGCACAACTGATTCACCCCCCCTCTTAGTTGTGTGCCCTAAGTCTAACAATTGGTATCAGAGCCAAGTTTCTCTAAAAGGAGCTTAACCGCTTGAGGAGATCCAGGATGTCGTCCTACAAGAAGGATAGTCCGAAGTTTGATGGAACCAATTTTAGTCTATGGAAAGGTCGGATGAAATGTCACTTGCAATGTATGGGAAAGGTGTACTGGACCATGGCTTCAACACAGTATACACCTCCACAGGGTGGTTCGAAAGCTCCAAATGAAATCATAGATGCTGAAAATAATCTGCAGACTGTAGAAGCTCTTCTAAGTGCATTATCTAATTCAGAGCTCTCAAATGTTATTGACCTACCAACTGCTTATGAGATTTAGAAAAAAATTGGAACTTTTGAATGAAGGAGATCAGTATGTTAAATGTGCAAGGTTACAGAGTCTGAAAGGGAAATTTGAAAACCTGAAGATGAGAGATGATGAAAATATTACTACCTTTATGCCAAGAGTAAATGAGCTTGTTTGTGGAATTAGAAATGCTGGTGGAGTCTTGGATGAAAATGAGATTGTTGGCAAAATTCTTAGATCCCTTCCTGCTTCTTACAAAATCAAGGTTGCTGCCATTGATGAATTTAGAGCCCATTCAACTGTTACAAGAGATCAATTGGCTGCTTTTGAAATGTCTGAATTTGGAGATGATCCCCCCAAGACTGAATCTGCATTCAAAGCTAGTGCCTCTGTAAAAGGTAAACAAAGGTATGATTCGGGAGAGAACTCTTCAAGGAAACTGTCATGGTATGAAAAAGCAAGAAAAGACCTGGAATAAGAAGAAGTAGAAAATGCTCAACTTGAAGCCCTTATTGCAAAGAGACTACCAAGAGGATCCGGTAAGTATGAAGGCAAATTGCCCTTTAAGTGTTTTAATTGCAATAAGATTGGTCATTTTGCCTCAAGATGTCTGGAAAGATTTTCAAGGCCAAATCCTAACAAATCAAGGTTCCAAAAGAATTGTTACTATGTTCATGAAGAAGATGAAAATGAAGGAGTAACAGATGATGAATCATAAACAGGAAACAAATCCAGAAATGAATGGGTGTTTATTGCCATCAAGGAAGAAGAACCAATACCCTCTGAATCTATAAATCATAAAGTTGTAGAAAGAGCTCTGACTACCCAAGTTGAAGAAAAGGATGATTGGGTCATTGACAGTGGATGCTCTCACCATATGACATGTGACAAAAATAAGTTTGTAGATTTGGAAAGGTATGAAGGAGGAGTAGTAAAGTTTGGTGATAACTCTGTTGGTAGAATCAGGGGTAGAGGAATTATTTCTTTTGATGGAAGAAATAAAATCGGTAATGTACTGTATGTTGAAGGATTGAAGCACAATCTTCTTAGTGTTGGACAGTTGGTGGACAAAGGCTATGATCTCCGGTTCAAAGATAGAAAATGCAAGATCTTTGAAAGCTCTAGAATAGAGATTGCATCTGGTACCCAAACTAAAGGTAATATCTTCCACTTGGTTGGTACTGGTAAAAGTTTCTTATTTGTTCAAGTTGATCAGAGTTGGTTATGGCATAGGAGAATGTGTCATGTGAATTTTGATATATCATCAAGATAAGCAATACTCAGGCTGTAAGAGATCTTCCTAAATTGGTGAAACCTACTAATAGCTTGTGCAAAGAATGTCAATTGGGTAAGCTGAGTAGAGTCACGTTCAAGAGTAAAGAACTATCTTCTACTAGATTATTGGACTTAGTTCATACTGATCTTTGCGGTCTGGCAAGAATCAGGAGTATGCAAGGTGATAGATACTTCATGTTACTAATTGATGACTATTCTCAGATGATGTGGGTAACTTTTCTGAAAGAGAAATCATAAGCTTTTGAGAAATTCAAAATATTCAAGGCTATGGTAGAGAATGAAACCGGATTAAAATTGAAATGTCTGAGGTCTGATAGAGGTGGAGAATTCACATCTTGTGAATTCTTAGCGTTCTATGAGAAACATGGAATAAAGAGACAGTTGTCTGCTCCTAGGACTCCACATCAGAATGGAGTAGTGGAGAGAAAGAACCAGACCATCCAGGAAGCTTCTAGGACCATGATGATGGAAGCAAATGTTCCTCACATCTATTGGAGAGAAGCTGTCAGCACTACAGTCTATACTCTCAATCGAGTTCAAATCAGAAGCAATACCAGTAAGACTCCTTATGAACTTTGGTTTGGCATCACTCCTACGGTGAGGTATTTCAGAGTTTTTGGTAGCAAATGTTACATTAAAAGAGATGAAGATCTGGGAAAGTTTGATACTAGAAGTGATGAAGGAATTTTCTTGGCTTACTCTACTCAAAGCAAAGCATACCAGTGTTATAACAAAAGACTGAGAAAGATGATAGAAAGTACAAATGTGAAGGTTGATGAGGGAATTGAGAAACCCTCAAGGTTTTATGAATTTGATGAAGATGATCAGAATGGTGTTCTGACTCAAGGAGTCCAAGCCTCATCTGTTAGTCAGATTCAAACTAATCCGGTAAACCAGGAAGAAGAAATGAGTTTCAATGAGCTTGATCAAGAATCAGAAGTGCAAGAAATTCCCAAAGTTCCTAGGTATGTAAGACTGAACCACTCTGAAGATCAAATCATAGGTGATAAAAGCAAAGGAGTACAAACTAGAAGGAGAGTTGCTCAAGATTCAGAAGAGTATTTGTTGTTATATGGAGCCTAATCAGACTCGGAGGTTATATTTACCCCACTTTTATCGGCGCAGTTTCCCCCCAAATTCCTACGGGGTCAAGGGGCAGCGCCCCTTGCGGGGGTTTGGGGGCAGCGCCCCCAAGACGGGGTCAAGGGGCAGCGCCCCTTGCAGGGTCCAGGGGCATTTTCCCTGGCGCGTTCCCTGTCGTGATACAGGGCGGGGTCGAGGGGTAGTGCCCCCGTGGGGGCTCGGGGGCAACGCCCCCGAAACCTCACACGGTTTTTTATTATTTTATAATGCACCGGGAGTTAATTTTTTCATTGACCGACATAAGAAAACCCTATTTTGTAACCGACAAAAAGCTTGATAAAAAGCGGCTAAGGGTTAGGGTTTTGATATTGTATTGTAGCATTTTGCAGCGGTATTGAGTTGCAGGGATTGCTGATTGTAATCGGTTTGATTTACTGGATAATAATATTAGACTCTCTGTTTGGTGGATGTAGCCCGAGTTTGGGTGAACCACGTTAAAACTTGTCTCTCGCTATTATTATTTCTGTGTATTTCCATTTCTCTGTTTAATCTTTATTTGCATTTAATCGATATCTTCTGCTGGCTAACCCTAACAAGTGGTATCAGAGCGGGTTGTGTTCGATTATCGTCTGCAGGAAAGTCTCACGGTTGAGTGGGAGCAATGGCGGACGAGGGTAAAACGAAGGTTGATAAATTCAATGGGCAGAACTATCACTTATGGAAGATGCAGATGGAGGATTACCTCTATCAAAAGGATTTATGGAGGCCGTTGGAAGGAGTAGCCAAGAAACCGGCAACAATGTCTAATGAGGATTGGAATCTTCTTGACAGAAAGGCACTGGGAACCATTCGGTTGTGCCTGGCATCGTCAGTGGCATTCAATATAACAGAAGCGAAGACAACAGATGGTCTGATGAAAGATTTGGCAAAATTGTATGAAAAACCCTCAGCCTCAAATAAGGTATTTCTCATGAAGCAGTTGTTTAATTTGAAAATGGTTGAAGGTGGATCTGTGACAGGTCATTTAAATAAATTTAATACGATTGTCAGTCAATTAACTTCTGTAAATGTAAAATTTGATGAAGAAGTTAGAGCTCTCTTGATATTATGTTCATTGCCTGAAAGCTGGGATAGTTTGGTAATGGCGGTTAGTAACTCTGTTTCTGGTTCAAATACCCTAAAATTTGATGATGTTGTTGGTGTTATTCTGAGTGAGGAAATTCATAAGAAAAGCTCAGGTGGATCCAAATCAGGCAGTGTTTTGAATGCAGAAAGCAGGGGTAGATCAAAGGAGAGAGGAAAAGGTTCTGGAGGTCATGGGAAGTCACGAGGAAAATCAAAGGACAAAAGATCCCAAACCAGAGGACAGAAGGATTGCTGGTACTGTGGAAAACCAGGTCATCTGAAGAAAGATTGCTGGTCTCAGAAAAACAAAGAAGGAGACAAACAAGAAGGCAATAAGGAAGCAAATGTGGTAAGCAATAAGTCTGAAGATGATGTTTTGATTCTTTCCCTAGATAATGCTGATGATTCATGGGTTTTAGATTCAGGGGCCTCATTTCATGCTACGCCCCATAGAAGTTATTTCCTTGATTATGTCCAAGGGGATTTTGGGCTGGTTTATTTGGGAGATAATGAACCCTGTCAGATTGTTGGAAAGGGAAGAATCAAAATTAAGTTACAGAATGGGAATCATTGGCTACTACAAGAGGTAAGGCATGTTCCAAGGCTCAGTAGGAATTTAATTTCAGCAGGGCAGCTAACTGAACAAGGTTGCACTGTTACATTTACTGATAAAAATTGGAAGGTTTCAAAACGTGCCTTAGTAGTAGCAAAAGGTGTG
Organism: Cunninghamia lanceolata; assembly: GCA_027924645.1. Taxonomy (NCBI): domain Eukaryota; kingdom Viridiplantae; phylum Streptophyta; class Pinopsida; order Cupressales; family Cupressaceae; genus Cunninghamia; species Cunninghamia lanceolata. The sequence goes on from BSBN01001054.1 coordinate 3,116,874, forward strand.
AAAGTAGGCACCTTATATCTTTGTACAGGTCATACTGTTCCTTCTACTTTAGCTATTACAGAGAAAAAACAAACAGGTTCAGGAACAGTTGCTGCAGGTTTGCAGGAAGAGACTGGAAAAGTTGCTGCAGGTTCTGAGACAACACTGTGGCATAACAGACTTGGGCATATGAGTGAAAAAGGTATGAAGGTACTTCATTCTAAGAAAGTTTTACCAGGTCTGAAATGTATTAATATGGATTTCTGTGAAAGTTGTGTGTATGGAAAACAAAAGAGAGTCAGTTTTCTTAAGGATGGGAAGCAAAAGAAAAATAAAAAGTTGGAGCTTGTGCATACAGATGTATGGGGACCAGCTCAGGTATCTTCTCTTGGTGGCTCTCGGTATTATGTTACATTCATAGATGATGCAACTAGGAAGGTCTGGATTTATTTTCTTAGACAGAAATCTGATGTATTTGAAACATTTAAGAAATAGAGAATCTTGGTTGAGAATGAGACGGGTAAAATATTAAAATGTCTCAGATCTGATAATGGCGGTGAGTATTGCAGCAAAGAATTTGAAGATTATTGTTCCTTTAATGGAATTCGTAGGCAGAAAATGGTTCTAGGGACTCCACAGGAAAATGGAGTGGCTGAACGCATGAATAGGACAATAATGGAGCGTGCAAGGACCATGAGATTGCATGTTGGGCTGCCTTTAAACATGTGGGCAGAGGCTGTTAACACTGCTGTATATTTAATTAACAGAGGTCCTTCAGTTCCTTTGGGCTGTGGTATTCCAGAGGAAGCATGGACAGGCAAGAAGGTGAGTTATTCTTTTCTGAAAACCTTCGGCTGTGAAGCATTTGCACATATAGATTTTGAACATAGAACCAAGCTGAATGCAAAATCAAAAAGGTGTACCTTTGTTGGATATGGCATTGATGAATTTGGTTATAGGCTATGGGATTTTGAAAATTAGAAAATTGTGAGAAGCAGGGATGTTATATTCAATGAGAAGGTGTTGTACAAAGATCAGTTGCAGCAGCATGAGAAGAAAGAAAAGGATTATGTGGTGCTGGATGATACTCCAAATAGTGATGTTCCAGTGGTTCCTCATGCTCCGCAACAGCAACTAGAAATACCACAAACTCTAGTGAATGTTAGACGGTCCACAAGGATAAGTAGACCTCCTGAAAGGTTTTCTCCTTCTTTGTATTCTATTTTGTTAACAGATGCTGGTGAACCCGAAGGGTATGATGAAGCTATGCAGGTGGATACACAGGTTCAGTGGGAGCTTGCAATGAAAGAAGAAATGGACTCCTTGCTGAAAAATCAGACTTGAGAATTATGTACGTTACCTACAGGTAAAAAGGCTTTACCAAATAAATGGGTTTACAGGCTGAAAGAGGAAGATGGAGGTAAGAAAAGATTTAAGGCTAGGTTAGTTGTAAAAGGATTTGCATAGAAAAAGGGCATTGATTTTGATGAGATATTTTCTCTGGTTGTCAAGATGACTTCTATTCGTACTATTTTAAGTATTGTGGCTGCTGAAGATTTACATTTGGAACAGTTAGATGTTAAAACTGCCTTTCTCCATGGTGATTTGGAGGAGGAGATCTATATGGAACAGCCCCAAGGATTTGAAGTCAAAGGTAAGGAGAAACTAGTGTGCAGATTGAAGAAGAGTTTGTATGGCCTGAAACAAGCACCTCGGCAATGGTATTTAAAATTTGACAGTTTTATGGCTGAGCAAGGCTACAGCAGGTGTAATTCTGACCATTGTGTTTATTTTAAGAGGTTTGATAATGACAGCTACATTATTTTATGTTTATATGTTGATGACATGCTTGTAGCTGGGTCTAACATGGATCACATAAGAGAGTTAAAACAGCAGTTGGCACAATCATTTGGTATGAAGGATTTGGGGGCAGCAAAACAAATCCTTGGTATGAAAATTTGCAGAGATAGGCCAAACAGAAAATTGACTCTATCTCAGGCTGCTTATGTTGAAAAGGTGTTGCAGAGATTCCACATGGAGAATGCAAAAGCTGTCAGCACACCTTTGCCTAGTCATTTGAAATTGACTAAGGACATGTGTCCTAAGACACTAGAGGAGGAAGAGAAAATGTCCAAGGTACCATATGCTTCAGCTGTAGATAGTTTAATGTATGCCATGGTATGCACGAGACCGGATATTGCACATGCTGTAGGAGTCGTTAGTAGGTATATGAGTCATCCCGGATTAGAGCATTGGAATGCGGTAAAATGGATTCTCAGGTATTTGAGAGGTACATCCAATAAACACTTATGTTTTGGGGGCTCTAATACTGATTTAGCAGGTTATGTAGACTCAGATTTGGCAGGAGATATTGATACCAGGCGGAGTACTACAGGTTATGTCTTTACTGTAGGTGGAACAGCGGTGAGTTGGATTTCCAGGTTGCAAAAGGTGGTTGCTTTATCCACCACAGAGGTAGAATATGTAGCTGCAACAGAGGCAAGCAAGGAGATGATATGGCTGCAATCTTTCATGAATGAATTAGGCACACAACAGGTTAATAGTTCTTTGTTTACGGATAGCCAGAGTGCCATACATCTTGCAAAGAATTCTGCCTTGCATTCAAAGACCAAACATATACAGTTGAGGTATCACTTCATTTGGTCGGTGTTGGATGATGGACAGTTACAGCTGGCCAAGATACATACAGATGACAATCCAACAGATATGTTTACAAAGGCAGTGACAAGGGAGAAGCTGAGCTCCTCTTTAGCTTCGGTTGGTCTTCTAGACTGAACACAACAAAACAGAACAACAGAGTCCAGGGTGCTTATTTCCTGTGGGAGCTACAGGGTCAGTGGTGTTATGATCAGTCTCCAAGTGGGAGATGATATGGTGTGGAGTCTGATCAGTCTCCAAGTGGGAGATTTTTGTTATATGGAGCCTAATCAGACTTGGAGGTTATATTTACCCCACTTTTATCGGCGCGGTTTCCCCCCAACTTCCTACGGGGTTTGGGGGCAGCGCCCCCAAGACGGGGTCAAGGGGCAGCGCCCCTGGCGCGTTCCCTGTCGCGATACAGGGCGGGGTCGAGGGGCAGTGCCCCCATGGGGGCTCAGGGGCAACACCCCCGAAACCTCACACGGTTTTTTATTATTTTATAATGCACCAGGAGTTAATTTTTTTCATTGACCGACATAAGAAAACCCTATTTTGTAACCGACAAAAAGCTTGATAAAAAGCGGCTAAGGGTTAGGGTTTTGATATTGTATTGTAGCATTTTGCAGCGGTATTGAGTTGCAGGGATTGCTGATTGTAATCGGTTTGATTTACTAGATAATAATATTGGACTCTCTGTTTGGTGGATGTAGCCCGAGTTTGGGTGAACCACGTTAAAACTTGTCTCTCGCTATTATTATTTCTGTGTATTTCCATTTCTCTATTTAATCTTTATTTGCATTTAATTGATATCTTCTGCCGGCTAACCCTAACAGTATTGTCTGATTTCAAAGATTGAACCTAAGACAGTGAATGAAGCTTGCAATGATGAAAACTGGACTAAAGCAATGGAGGAAGAGTTGGTGCAAATAGAGAAAAATCACACTTGGGATCTTGTTCCCAGACCTAGAAACAAGAATGTGATTGGAACAAAATGGGTCTTTCGGAACAAACTAAATGAAGTTGGTGAAGTAATTAGAAATAAAGCCAGATTGGTCTGCAAGGGTTACTCTCAAATAGAAGGAATTGATTTTGAAGAAACCTTTGCTCCGGTGGCAAGAATTGAAGCAGTCAGACTATTTCTTCCATTTGCTGCCTTCAAAGATTTCAAAGTGTATCAGATGGATGTCAACTCTGCCTTCTTGAATGGTGACTTGGAAGAAGAAGTGTACATTGAACAACCAGATGGATTTCAATTGTCTGATCATGGTGATATGGTCTGCAAGTTGAAGAAGGCACTATATGGGCTGAAGCAAGCTCCAAGAGCATGGTATGAAAGATTAGATAAGCATCTTTTGAAGATTGGTTTCAACAAAGGTACTGCTGACAGTAATTTTTATTTCAAAATTGATCATAAAAATATCTTGATTGTTGAAGCGTTTGTTGATGATATCATTTTTGGAGGAAGAGATAGTATGTGTAAAACCTTTGCAAATCAAATGAAAAGTGAGTTTGAGATGTCCATGCTTGGTGAAATAAATTTTTTCTTGGGTCTGCAAATCACTCAAACAAAGAAAAGAATCTTCATTTCTTAGACCAAATATGTGAAAGAGTTGTTGAAGAAATTTGGGATGGAAGACTCAAAACCAATGAATACTCCCATGGCAACTGGATGTAAATTGAGCAAAGATGATGATTCTCCTAAGACTGATCAGACAAAGTATAGGTCAATGATTGGAGGACTATTGTATCTCACTCAAACTAGACCAGACATTATGCAGGTTGTTGGTCTTGTTGCTAGATTCCAGGCTGATCCTAGAGAATCTCATGTCATGGCAATCAAAAGGATTTTTAGATATCTAAAAGGGATAATTGAGTATGGTTTGTGGTATCCTAGAGATCATGATTTCTCTCTTCATGCATACACAGATGCGGATTGGGCAGGAGATGTGGATGACTGGAAGAGTACCAGTGGTGGAGCATTCTTTTTGGGGAAGAGATTGGTTTCTTGGCTAAGTAAGAAACAAGAGACAATATCTCTGTCTACAACTGAAGCAAAATATATTGCAGCAGTAAGTAGTTGCACTCAAGTTTTGTGGATGAAGTAGATGCTCAGAGATATCAAAGTGGAGTATGAGGAACCTATCACAATCTTCTGTGATAATTCAAGTGCAATAAATATATCTAAGAATCCAGTGTTGCATTCAAAGACTAAGCATATATCCATCAAGTTTCACTTTTTGAGAGAGCAAGTGACCAAGAATGAGGTTAGATTGGAATTTGTGCCTTCCAAGGATCAGATTGCAGACATCTTTACTAAACCTCTACCTAAGGACTCTTTTGAGTATCTCAGGGAGAAGTTAGGGGTTATTGCCCCTCCGATGATGAACTAAGATGCATTGTTGTGCATCAGTCCAGTGGATATCACAGTCATATCTTGTGATCCGGATTGATGATAGGGAGCTACTAATCAGGGGGAGCAACAGGTATGATTCTGAAATAGTAGAATTGCAAGTATGTGCCCTTTGCCATTGATGTCAAAAGGGGAGAGAAGACATGTGAAAAAAAAGTGGTTGCTGATTAAAGGGGGAGGAGTATAGGAAGAGAAGACATGTGAATGGTTGCTACTGTTAGGGGGAGTTGTGTCAGTAAGGAGAAGTTCTTGTCTTGATGGTCAAAATAGTTTTTCACATAATATGTTGCCATCAATGACAAAGGGGGAGATTGTTGCAAGTATGGGCCTAATCGATGTTGTCATTGATGTCAACATACTCTTGTTGCATTAATGATAAGGATTGGATAAGTTGTGTGCTGAGGATATTGAGAAAATTAGTCTCAATCAAGAACATAAAAGAACAGGGAAGATAGTAAGGTAAAAGTCCAAGATAGGATGAGAATAAGAGGATGTAGTTTAAATGGTTTGTAGATATGTGTCTTAAGATGGTCCAGTAGAGATTTTAGAGGTCCGCATGACGATCTGAAGAAGTTGTGACTGTTCAAGTAAAACTAGTTTCGGCAGGTGTTCAGTGGTGACAGAGTGAGATAGATAGGTCTGGTGAGATCCAGAATTACTTTATAATGTTCTATGGATTTGAGGGAGTGCTGAGGAAGTCTTTGTGGAGTGTCAACTAGATTGGTTCATGGTTTGAAGGTCCGCAAGCATCTATTCCTTTATGACAGAGATGATAGACTGTGTTCTTGAGGTTCTGGATGAAGGAGAGAAGGATTTAAGCAAGCAGATGAAGTATGGATGTTCTTGGTGATTCAGGCAAGCTTGTGGTGGTCTTTGGATCATGCTCAGTTCATGTTGGTGGTCCACATTGAAGTTGGAGTTCACTTTTGAAGAACAACTTTCAGATAATGGTGTTCTTCTTAAAACAAGCCGACCAGATGAGTTATTCATCTTGTGGATGTTATTGTGATTGTTTGCCAACTTAGATGATCATTCCTAAGTTGATGTCTTGTATAAATAAGGGATTGCGAAGTCATTTGAAAGGGGTGCTTGTTGAGATGAGTATGTGGTAGCGAGGAGGAGAGCGAAAGGTAGAGCAAAAGTATTGAGCTTAATGGAACTGATTCAAGCATGGTGAAGATGGTATTTTCCAATTCAAGTAGGTGATACTTATTTCTTTGTAGACAATGTGTCTCTTGTAGGCAGTGAGCCTCTTGTGAGTAGTGTGCTCGGGTGGTGAGCCCTAATTGGCATGTGCCATTTTGTTCTTTCTATTCTTCTAACAGAGAATACATTCTTGGGTTAATCACCCCGTGGTTTTTCCTTTAACCAGGTTTTCCACGTCAAAATCTTGGTGTCTCATGCGTTGATGTGTTTCTGCTCTTGATTTGTTGCATTATGTTTCCATGATTGATTTATTGTTAAGCTTTTGAATTGCAAAGTGGAATTAAGTGTTTAAATAGATAGAAAGTTTTGCACAACTGATTTACCCCCCCTCTCAGTTGTGTGCCCTAAGTCTAACAATAGACAGCTACACAATGGGCCTCACCGGCCTCTTTGTAATTAAATCATAAAATGTGAGACACCCAAGGGAGATGGCATTGAAAGCTCGACAACCCATTGCCCATTCAATGCATTAAAAGGTCTACGAACGCCTGAAAATTGAAACTGTCTCAACCTTATAAACGTAAATTGAAGTAGCAGGAGGAGCAAGAGGAGTAGGAGAAGCAGGAGAAGATGAAGAAGATGTATCCTCCAAAGGTAGGGCAAGAATTTCAAAGTTTTCCCCCTAGCTACTGGTATGAATCAATGAGTCTTAAATAACAAATAGAAACCCTAGCAGAAGCATTCATTTACTAAATTTGGCTGGTTTAGATGTATGGAAAATAGAGGTGTTCTCTCCTATCAGCCTGAGTTCCTTATCTCAGAGATTTTTATTGTGGCTATTAAAAACTTCTTAGTGATGTTGGTGTACATCGATCCAAAATGGGGCATAGAATAGACATCGCTGCCAGGTGCTAGAGGCCATAATTTCTATAGGCGAGGGTAATGGGATTTCAGTTTCTATGTGCATAATGAAATTCAAGCAAATAGATTTTAATTTTTGTGCTAGAAAAACAAAGAATTGATACAAATTCCTCTTTTTTGTGAAGAAGATTTCCTCCACGGCCTTGGATCGATTCCTCGAAAGGCGATTCTTTTGTTTTATGTTTGCACTCCTCAGCTCACCTAAAATCTTGCAATTTCATATGCTCACTTGAGTTATTTGCTTTAAAGGTTTTCATCCAGAGTATCCTGCGGGGGACATCTAAAAGACATTAGATGATTTTTTCGCTGCACAGAAAATTCCATGGGTTGAAACTACTGTTTGTCATAAATTTAGTTTGACTTCTATTTCATTTCATCGGTTGTGATATTTACCTTTTCATTATTCACTATGAAAATTTAGTCTTTTGGAGATTTTGGATGGCTTTTTTAAAAATTGATTGGAAACATAGACAATTTATATCTTTTCTATACTGTAGCAGTGCATGCTTAAAATTAATAGAGATTGACTTTTAGAAGTTCTAATTTATTTTATTTGATTTTGGATACGAAATATCAAATTGATTTCATATTTTTGTATGAGGACATTCAATTCATTTCATTCTTCATAGGGTTAAAGTCACCATTGCATTTGTCAGGTGACTATAGAAGTGATTTGTACAATATAGTTCAAACAATTATGAGTGCAATTGCTGATGTCATCGTAATAAGACCATTGGACACTATTAGCCAATAGCATATCGACAAAATCATTTTATTATATGAAAATAGAAATTGAAAACCAAAAAACTTTAGAAAAGTTAGTCAAACTAATTTAATTCTGCAATCCCATTGGATAATTGAATAAAAACTAATAAAATTGCATGAATGCATTAGTATTCCTGCCTACGACAGGAACTAATATTATTACTATATAATATTGTGAAGGAAAAATCCTTACCCTTAAGTTTATCTAGGCCAATTAAATGAATGCAAACAAATAATCTTAAATCAAGTGATTTTTATTAATTACAATGATAAACATATGTAAATCACTGTTAGTTTAAAAAATTAAATGCAAGTGATTAAGATCTACTTAACTTTTGGGAATACTAATGAAGATAAAGATTTAATGCAACATATAACTCAATGATTAGGTATAAGAAATTAATATGCCCATTATGCTTGCTATCTAGAATTTTGTGCAAATGTATGCTTCTTTATGGATCAATTTTGTAGCTTTAGATCAATCTCACATTGTGCAAATTTGAACTTTGATGTGGCAGTCCTAATCTAGTGTAATGTACACTTTTGCAACTTGATTTGCTAAATTATTTGCTCATCACAGACTGTTAAGGACTAAAAGTATTTAAAAATACCTTAGGAAAATCAATAGATTGCAAGGTTCATGTTCTCCTAAGTTGACCCCTTGATTAGAGTGATTTTATAGTCATGGAAATGATCAAAGACAATGCTCTTTAGTCATGAAAATGTCTAGAATGATTTGTTGTAGAATTAATTTTCTTTTAGTGCTCCAAACCAAAATATTCCTAGAATTTGATTCTCCTTGAAGTGCTTAGGATATGTGTGTTGGAAAGAAGTGGGGAGGAACCTGTAGACATCCAAAATTGATCAAATCCTTGATTATCCCCAAATTCTTGATTATTCCTGATTATCCCTACTTATTCCCCAAATTATCCCTTAATCAATCCTAATCATTACCCCTCACATAAGATTTAATTAATTAATTAAATCTTTCCCTTTTACACCATCTCCCATAAATAATAAATTAAATTTAACAAAATTAATTTAAATTATTTACCTAAACCTAAACCTATGCATAAAAAATTAAAAATATTAAAATCCGTTCTTTTACCTACCTTACCGTTCAACCAACTTTATTGTTTAACCACCTTTGAAACCGTCCCACCAAAAATATTATTAAACCCTACCTTATTTTCCAATTCCTGGGGGACATTACACATAATTTACCAAGAGCTTGGAGTTATTGCTGGAAAAATTGAGCAACCGCATATTAAAGAGTTCGGTAACAATTTATCTAATGCAATAGTCTTTATCATTAATATTTTCTTGGTGCATTTCATATAAATTTAGGGTTTTTGCAATAGTTTAAATCTCTTAATGAAATTTATATTTTGAGTGCATACAAAACCAGTCTAGAGATTTGGTCCTCAGTTAAGTTTGTAAGTCTAGTTTATACCCCAGTCAGACAATGAGAGAAATATGAATAAACATTAAGGAAATATTATATAAGGTACAATCTAAGTAAAGCATAACATCATAACACATACACAATGATATCAGATTCCTTATATCTCCATTATATTCATTATCATTAATAGGTATATACATATCCATACTGGCAAGTTTGAGTCTTTGCCTTATACACTATTACTCTCTTTATTCACATATATTCACTTTTACTCACTCTTACTTTACATTGCTTTGTTTGTATCTCATATGTATCTACCTAGAGGTGTGTCCTTTCCCAAAATATCTCTTTAGGAGTTGGCTCTGTTCTCCACTTGGCCTTTGCAGTATTCTACAGTAGGTTCTACTTGTTGCCCTATTCTCTGCCAACATCACTCCCCCTTTTAAAAGTATGTCTTGTCCCCAAGACATGTCCTTCAGTTTGTAGGTAGGATGTTTTTAAAGATTACCCTGAGTTGAGCCAGAGTAGTATCCCATTATTTCTTAGTAGATGCCAAATTTTGGATTTGGCTTTCTAGGTGTATGTATGTATCCTCTGCTTCTCCTAAGGTAGTTGGTACCTTAACCTTGTGTGTGATATGTTTAGCCTCAGTGACTCTTCTGGTTAGAGAGGCCAATCTCAAGCTTATTACTTCTCTGAGCTGCTTGATTTGTGATTTATTTATTCTCTTTGGTCCTGAAATTGCTGTAGCTGAGAATGTAGGGTATCTACCTATATCCTTATGGATCGATTGGTGTCTTTTACTGGATCATAGGTACTGACCACTTGTGTTATATATGTGTTTCTAATGGCTCTATTTGATCCTTTATAATCTTAGTAGTAGTAGGCCATTGTAAACAAAACTAGTAAAGTATCTTGGCCTCCTCTATACCATGTTGGATGTTCTTTATCTAGGCTTCTAGTTTATTGTGTGCTTTAGCAAATTTGTTAGAAGCATCAGCTAGTCTTTTTTGATTGATTGTCTCTGTTATCTTCTCTTCTACTGTCTTATCTAGATATGAATAATGAGCCTTGAAGATTTGCATCAATTGTTTGACTTGCTGGGTAGGAGGTAGGGATGTGTCCCTCCATGCCTCTGACATCTCCTTTTGTATTATATCTACCACTTCCATTAATATCTCACTTCCCTCTATGTGTTGCTACAAAATTTCTTCCCTCGCTGTGGTGTGGAAGATGTCACCCAATTGTAAATTATGTAGGGGTGAGATACCAGATAGATTTACCTATGCCCCTATCACTGGCAGTTGTAGTAGTTGAGGAGTCACCATAGGTTGTATTTACTTTTGTTGTTCCAGGAAATCTTTGATAGATTGGATGGGTGAGGCAGAAGAGGATGCATCCTGGGAATCCATTTGGTTATCTTCTGTATCTGGAGCCTCTTCTTGATGTTGTCCATCCTTTTGCTTAGTATTGGTGTTATGTGGAGGATAATTGCTTTGTTCTATATTCTGTAGAGGAGTTGTATCCTTTTGTGCCGTAGTTTTCTCTGCCTCCTTAATTGTTTCATAGATCTTCTTTGTTATTTGTTCAGTTTCTACCTATATTTTATCTCTATCTGCTTGTTCTAAGTTCATAAGGGTGTCTACACTTTGCTTTCATATGAGCTCAATAGCTTGTAATTGTGCTATTTTATCCTTCTCCTCTGCAGAGATAGAAGTACTCACTCCATCTATAGCTTGTTTCCTAAGATCATCATCTAATTTCACACCTTTCTCTCTTCTTTGTCCTAGTGCCTTTGCACGACTATTCGGTAGCAACCCTAGAATCTCATCCATTGTCTTGTTAGTTTTAATCATATATTTGATTATTTCCCTTTCAATTATTTTCTTATTATGCTCAGACACCTTAGGGTAGAGTTCTGCTATCTCCTTTAGCAAACCATGACATTCAATCCCATTTAAGATTGCCTCTAGGTTCAATGGAGTTTCCTATGTTATTGGTTTTTGTTTCTTCTCCCTGATCAGTTTTGATACCTCTTCTTCTCATTCTTCCTCTTCTATCTTCTCCATAGGGGATTCATTCTTCTTTCTTTTAGCTTGTACCTTTTTCTGAGGCCCCCTTTTCTTCTCAGTACTCATTTGTACTAATGTTTCTAGTGCATTTCTCCTACCGGTAGATACGGTTTGTGATGATGCAGTAGGTTGTAGTACTATTTGTGCACTGGCTGCCGCAGATGCACTTCTTCTTGATCTTCTTGGTGTTTGAGAGGCAGTGGGCTCTTGTGGAGTAGAAGGTCTAGCTTGCAGAGATTCCACAGTGGCTTGGGAGGTTGATGCAGTGGATGTGCCCTTCGGAGGTGGGATTTCCCATTATTTATGTAATTTATCTTTATGCTTCTCCACATGTTCCTTCACATTCTTCATATGTATTTTATCCATTACTTCCCTGTATGTTCTAAATCTTTCTACTACAGTATCTTTAGGTTTTCTCAGTAAATTCTCTGCATATGCATTTATTTCTACCTTAGAAACTTCATATGGTAGCCTAGGTATCCAAAAAGTTCTAGGATCTATTACCTACATATAAGTGTAATCTTTATCTACCAAGAAAGTAATATGATTCATATAATGTTTCACAGACTCATATGGTAGTCTTTCTCTATTTTGCATGTCTGATTGTAAGGTTTTGAAGAAACCCCAATACATGGTGTTGAATGCTCTTGTGTTGCTAAAATTTCTAATGTGCTATTTAATTTGTGTGGCAACTGATATGTGTTGTTGCCATATTTTGCCTTTGATCCCTAGTAACTCATTGAAAAAATAGAATACAAGGCATATAATTAGAGTACCATACCAAAAATTATAGTTTGACTCCTTTGTTCTTTTTAGGTTCTCCATCAACTACTCCCTCATCACTGCATAGAGCTCAAAATCTTTCCCCTCTTTCACCATTTGGTATGCGGTGTGTATTAGTATGGCAGTAGTTGAACCCTCTCTATTCGCATAGTATTATTTGTAGGTTATTCCCATCATGGCATACCGGACCCCCAGATCTATGATATCCTTTACATTGAGGCTCCAGCCATGAGGTTTTTCTCCAGTCAGTTTAGTAACCTTATCATTCTTGATCGCCTTCATTGTCGGCACTGGCCTTGTTGAGCTAAGTCTAGTCACCGCTCTAATTTCATCCTTTGTTATGCAGTAGGGTTTGTCCAAATACATGAACTTGTCATGGATCCGGATGAGAATTATCCTTATCCACTCATGGGCATCACTAAAATCTAGATAGTCTTTCCATATATCCAATTTCTTTGTGGCAATGTTCTTGTATTTATCAGAGCACCCTGCATCTCTGAGTAGTGTGTCCCTTAGCTCCTCAAACGTTATATGGTTAATCTCTGAGATTGCGACAAGGATGTACTTCTTGACATATTCAATGTAGACCACATCTTCCAGAATATTAGAAAAAGTTCCTTCTTTGTCCACTTCCATTGCCTTATATGGGCATTTCTTGTATTTAGGTCTTGGTTTCTCTGTCACATTGATGAGCACTGATGTAGCCATTCGAACATTTTTCTCACAATTTGTCGGCTAGGGTTTGATTGTTATGTAGCTCAGAGCTCAATTTTCTCAATCTTGTTAGGATACAAATGAGGATTGTAGGTCAGATTAGGGTATAAGTATCCCTAAAAGTTGCTTTTTGTATTTATTATTTTTACCCATTAGGTTTTTTATTGCTAACAGTTACTTTATTCTATAATATGATACAATTAGTATGTTACATGTTTGGATTCCACCGTGTTTCATCTTTTCATCTCGAAGACTTGTGATAATGCTTCAATTGAGCTCCATTAACATATCTGACAATGATTCTTCCTTCCATGTCTTTTAATCTTATCATTTTGGATTTCACAATTTCATGTATGTAATAGGGTCCTAACCATCTCATTTTGAGTTTTCCCTCTCTTAAACTTGTTGTCATATAGAAGTACCAAGTCTCCTTATTTGAAACTTTTCCTCCGCAAGTTCCAATCATGCCAATCTTTCTGCCGCTTTCTCTCAAGATTCATATCATAGGCTGCCATCAACCTATTTTCATCCATTTTCTCGAGTTCCTCAATTCTTTGATTCAAGGATTCCTCCACATTTAGTTTTAGAGTCTTTATAGTATAGGAAGTATAAAGCGTATAGGTATAGTAGCATCTAGGTCATAGACTAACTCAGAGGGTGTGAAATTTCTAGATCTTTTTTAAGTGGTGGAGTAGGCCCAAAGTACCGCAGGTACTTTTAGATCCCAATCCATTATGTTGCCATCACACATTTTTTTTAGTATCTTGCTAATGATCTTATTTAAGGCCTCACTTGCCCCATTTTCCTTGGGATGATATGGTGTGCCCTTGTTGTGTACTATCATAAAGGATTGTAGTAACTCCATAATCATGTTATTTACAAAGTGCTTTCCTTGATCACTTGTGATACTAAGTGGACATGCAAATCTAGTGATTATATTCTCATAGAGGAACTTTGCAACTATTTTTGCGGTAAAATCTTTTGTAGGTATAGCTTCTACCTATTTTGTAAGGTATTCTACTTCGATGACGATCTATCTTGATTTTGATTGTTTGCCCAGAGGATCTATGGGTCCAATAAAGTAAATTGCCCATTTCTCAAAGGGAAGTTGTGTTGATACAGGTCTTAATGGCATTTCATCTCAGGCGGTGGGTTTACCCATTCTCTAATAAATGTCACAATATTTTACATATCTTTAGTATCTTGAAACAGGGTAGGCTACCACAAGCCTATTAGTTTTATTTTTCTAGCTTTTAAGTCTCTGAAGTTATGTCCTCTTGCTATCCCTTCATGTGCTTCCTTTATAATATCCTCCCTTTCATGTTCAAATACCACCCTCTTGATTATGTCATCTTTCCCTCTTATATGTAGTTCTCCTTCGATAAGTGTATATGGAAAAGCCTTCTGCATAAGAATTTGTTTGTCTAGTAGAGATGTCTTAGCTGGGAATTCTCCTATGGCTAGTAGATATGCAATGTCTTTCAGTACTTCTAGTACTGCATTAACCCTAAACAAGTTTGCGCCAGGGAGTTCTTCTTGAATATCTTGCTCATCCCCTATTTCAATTCTTGATAAATAATCAGGGCCTTGGTTTTGTTTTCCTAGTTTCACTTTGATGTTAAACTCAAATGCTTGGAATAGTAGAAACCATCTACATATTCTTCCTTGTATAACATGTATTTTTAATAAGTATTTTAGTGGTTCATGGTCGGTAAAGAAGGTGAAGGGTGTGGACAGTAGGTAGTGTCTAAATTTTTGCAATGCATAGACCATTGCTAGTGCTTCCTTTTCTATTGTAGCACACAATTCTTCTCAGATTTTGATAATTTCCTACTAGAAAAGGATATAGGATGATCTTTAGTTCCTTTGGGTTGAGATAATACTGCATCTACTGCTATGCTTGAGGCATCTACATGAACAAGGAAAGGAATGTTCCAATCTGGGAATATCAGGATAGGGGCTTCAACAATTTTTTGCTTTAGTATGTCAAAATAAGATTGAAACTGTGCATTCCACTCAATGTTTCTTCTATTTTTCTTTTTCAACAATTCTTCTAAAGGTGTTGCAATTGGTGCATAACCCTTTATAAACTTCTAGTGATACTAGTGTAGCCTAAGAAAGTTTTGACTTCTGATGTTGTTTTAAGTGGTGGTAATGTGAGGACATATCTCTTCTACACGGTGGAAGGTGAAGAGTTTGGCGAAACAATCAATGCTTTTCATCTCAAAAAGTACTGTCTAAAAATCATAAAAAACATAAAACATAAAAATACAAAAAAAATAGATATTCCAAAAAATCCAAAAAATTACAAAACTTCAAAATAAAAAATAAAAATAAAAACAAAATGTTTACTACATTTTTGCATCATTTTGTTCATCTTGCATCTTAGTGAGTGACTTGCTCTTATTTAATTTTGGTTTCAGTAAGGAGTATAAGATTGCCTAGGTCTAGTATGATCCTTTTAGTTTTTGAGATCCCTCATATTCACAATCACCACTTCTCCTTTTGCATTCATAGTGATTCTAATCAAATCCTAGATGTTAGCTCTACAATGATCCTAGTCTTAAAGATTCATGTTATTAAGTCTAAGAAAAGGCAGTACTCAAACCTACAATGTTCAAAGGAAGCTTGCAAGAAGATCTTCCCTATTCTTTCTGTTGGCACCTAGGTTTTCAATCTCATATTTGCACCATCTTGTCAAATTCATCAACTTTTCCTAAGGGGTCCTTGTGCTTTTACCCTAGTGCATGTTGTTGGACTCTTGAGTTTGGCTAAGCCTAAAACCATGAAAACCCTGAAAAATTGGCTAAGTCTAAAACCTGAGGGATCCTCCAAATTCTAGTTTTTGTATTTCAACTCCTATGGATCTGAAACCCATCTCAAACATACTGAAAATATATTTTAAAATAACTTAAAGTATAAGAAAGGTAAATAGTAAAAGGTAAATACAAACTTATACTTAAATGTTATTTTAAAATATACTACCTTGTCGAGATTTCGGGTCCTGAGGCAATTTTGAGACCTAAGGGCATTTCGAGACCTGAGGCAATTTCGAGTCTCCGGGACCCAATGGGACTTTTGGTCCTGGTCAAAAATTCCTTTGCGCCCCTACGACCTATCAAAGGTCTAAAATCTTCTCGGACCCCCTGAATTTTCAAGACCAATTTGGAGGTGCAAATTTCAAATTTTCAAATAATTTTATGAGGAAAGGGCTAAGTATTTCATGTCGTTTCGGGTCAAACATTCAATTTTGACTTTTGACACTTTTGGTCCCCTTAGGATTTTGGGACCCTCTAGGATTTTTGGACTTTTTCCAAAAGGGTCCAAAAATCCTATGTCCTCCCAATGACCTGACACCCGCCGAAGGCCTAGGAACGTCCAGAAATGTGCCAACTACTCTCTGAATCACCATTAATGCAAAGTGGATGGTTGAATTTGATGTTGTTAATGCATTTGCTGGAATTGGTGTGGTTTTCCCTCCCATTCCAACATAAAATCTGAGCTATCAAGGCTATAAAAAAATATTGAAATTCATTTCAAGGGTTGGTCAGTGAACCAATTGTCTGGTTTGTGAGTGCCTTAGGTTGATTTTAGGGCTTCAAATCATGCCAGTCTGGGTAGTGAATGGAGGAATGCATCTGATACAGCACAGGAAAGGACTATAATGCACATCTTCATGTAGTGGTGTGTCTCCATGGCAGAATATGATGATTCAGGGGAATATATGAACCCAATTATGTATTTTCTCATACCACACTTGCTAGTATGTTGTAATAGGGATTTGATAATGTATGACAACATTTAAATAAATACAAGCTTTGTGTTGGGTCATTTCATTTGTTACAAGTGGATCATTGTAATTTGTTCAGGATTAATAAGTATGCCCAGTGTATGAAATGTAATCTGAGAAATGTATGTGAATACATTTTCATTTTCTATTGATGCTGGTTTGATCCATTTCCTTCCTCTTTATTGTTTATGACTCAGTTGTCCAATGGAGTAGGCACTGGTCCATATTGGGGATGGATCAATCACTATTTTAATCAAACCCTCGTCTTGTTAGCTGTAGGAGTAGGAGTAGGTTTAGTTTAGGGTTTCTCATGCTGTTCATGATTTAGTGTAATAACCATGGATAGATCTGAAGTGATGCAAAACTATTTTAATATTTTGGAATCATGTACAAGTATGCCTGCACTGTGTATCTTGTGTATGTGAAGTTAAATGGAGTCATCTTAAGGAATGTAATATTTCCATGTTTGGGTGCAAATGCATAGTGCAGTAATCAACTTAATATAAGAGACATGTGTAGTCAGTTTGTCTTGACCTAGTGACAACTTTGGGGGTCAAGTGTACATTAGGTATGGTTGTGTTTTTTTGTTTGTGTTCTATTTCATGCTTCTAGGAATATCCCTCGAAGGTCTAGCTGAGCCTAAAGTGCTGAGGAGTATACCCACTCCTATTAGTTGGCCAAAATCACCCTTGACTTCTTGATAAACCTCTTTCAATCACCTTGACGACACCCCTGGCTTGGGTGATTGTGAAATGTTTTAGGGTTTTGGGTTGTAGTGATTTTGGTAACCAACACTTCCCTAGTAGAAAGGAAGTCTGACTGGATATGAAAACTATTGGTAGTGCTTAGCCCCTTATCTTTCCTGGCCAAAAACATGAAGAGGATCAAAAATCTGAAGGAAGTAATCTAAAATACGAGTGAATAAGAAAATAAGTGATAAAAAAAAATAAGAGTGATGAGAAAAGTGAAAATAGAGAGACCAAAGTTGTTGCATATCCAAAATACCTAGAAAGTTCAAAGCATTCATTTCCACAAAAGTCAAAATATCAAAAAATGAGAAAATCAAGCAAGGCTTTACAAAAATACAAAAAAAGAGAGAAAAAGCATAAAAAAAAGATAGTTACAAAAAAAGAGTGATAGAGGGAAGATTGTTGAATGTCTGTACCCTTGGGTGGAGATAAATTAAGCTTGAAGCTTTAAGGGTGACATTCTATCAAAGGAAATAAAAGAGAAAGGTACAAAGCACACACACACTAGCTAAGCAAAGCCACTAGTCTAGTAGTCTTTAGGACCATTTTCTATCTTGGGAACCTTATTTTTCGTCTATTTCCTTTACCCCAAGTCTATCTTGCTTTCCATTTATGATGTAAGTCTAGCGAATGCCAATGAAATTTGTTACTTGTCTAAGTTGAAAGCTTGTCAAATTGTCTTTTCTAGATAAAGATCAATGTTCAAACTCCAGCAAACCTCAAAATTCAAAAGCATTCCATCCCTTCCCTATTCCCACTTGAGTTCTAAAAATCCTATCTCATAAAGTTAAATAGGTCTCCTATACTAGGGTAATCCACAATCCCCTAATTTAAAAATCTCATTAAAGAGCAGTCACACTGTTTGTTCCATTGTGCATTCATATCATAATTAGAAAATAATCCAAAGCAATAAGATTAATGTCATAGCTCATGGAATTTCATAGAAGTATAAATGTAATTGCATTATGTGTCCCTACATTTCATATCATTCATCCCATGCATATATGGTGCAATCATTGTAGGAGGGTTCACAGAATGAACTGTTCGGACTATGCAACAAGAATAAACACAATGGAAACAACACAAGAATATAGAACAAATATAGATTTGGTCATTTATCATATCAAAGAATTCAAACACACTATGGCTAGCAACATGCGGGCTTACAACTTGGGCTCACAGGCCTGATTACATACATGCACAAGATAAAGGTTTGAAGATCCTTCACACAAAACTAAATTATAGATCTTTCTAATGTGAATAGCTATCTCTGAACTGCTTTCCTAAGGATCTATTACATCATTATATATCATTTCTAGACCAATAGATTCCATGTTAGCCACAAGAGATCCAGAACCCTGATGAAGAGGTGTAACGTGTGTTCTTGGATAGGTAAGACCTATCAGCTTGAAAATCCTTCTCCAATGGATACAATGAAGTGCGGACCTATGAGGAAGGTCAGCCATGAACCAAGGAATGTTGTAGAATGAATCACAAGGATCTGCAAATCGGCCAATGCTCCCAATCCTTCTCCTTCAACTGATTACTCATGACTGTCAGAGAACTTTGCATTGAGAAAACAAAGGATCTTCTGATAGCGATAACTTTCTGGTAACTGATCCAAATAATCTAAATTCTTGGTATGATGTAGATGAATGAATTGAGATGCTATGTCTAGATCCACAAGGTGTGAAATGCTAAAACCGGACCACAAGCTGAGTTGCTTTTGACTAAACTGCCTGAACTGAACTGGGAAATGAAAGAACTGAAATGCAAACAAATTGAAATGCAAATGCAAATGTTTTGGTTGATGCAAGATTACTCTTGAACCAGGGATGCTCCTGCATCAGACATCTGGGGTTATTGAAAAAGTGAGTCCCTCACTTTGCTGGGGCTAGGGAAGAACCAAGACGGTCCACCTCAGCCTAAGAAATCCATGATGAATCTTCTTCCGGTCTGCCTTTTCACTTCACAAGGTATTCTTTATATTGTCTTCCTCTTGTGCTGCGTCCAACTCTACTATCCAAAATGCCTTCAATTTGTTCTGGTGCTTGTTGTGGTAACTGTTTCTTCAAGTCTTCTTCCATGCTATCACTAAATTCTACTTCATGATATTGGTAAAGGTCTACAATGTTGAAAATAGGTGAAATACGCAATGTCTCCGGTAATTCCACTTCATATGCATTTCCTGAATCAAATTTCCTGAGTATCTTACAAGGTCCAAACTTCTTCATCTTCAACTTGTTATATGTCCCAACTAGAAATCTTTCTTTTCTCAAATAGACCATTACTTCCTCTCCAACTTGAAATTCTTTGTCTTCTCTTCTCATCTGCCTTCTCTTTGTACTTACTATTCATGTCTTCCAAATGCTTCTTCACCTAATTATGCGCTATTTTCATGTGATCTACAAATTCTTCTACTTTTGTACTCCACTTTGCTTCCATGCTGATATCTCTCAATTTAACCACTCCTCTAGGGTTTACTCTGGTAACAATCTCAAAAGGTGTTCTTTCTGTACTCCTATTGACTGAATTATTGTATGCAAACTCTACTTGTGAAAGAATAAAATCCCAACTTCCAGTTTCCTCTCCAGCCAAACATCTCAACAAGTTTCCCAAACTCCTATTCACTACCTCTATCTGTCCATCTGTCTGTGGATGAAAAGATAAATTGAACTTCAAATCTATCTTTATCTTCTTCCAAATTGTTCTCCAAAATTATCCAACAAACTGTGTCTCTGTCTGAAACTATACTCCTAGGTAATCCATGCAATCTCACAATCTGTTTGAAAAATAGATCAGCCACATGCACTGCATCAGTTATCTTCTTGCAAGGTATGAAATGAGCCATCTTTGAAAATTTGTCAACCACTACAAATATTGAACCATGTCCTCTCTGTGTCTTAGGTAATCCCATTACAAAATTCATGCTTATGTCTTCTCAAGGTTTCTCTGGTACTGTCAAAGGTTTATATAATCCAGTGTTCTGACTATTCCCTTTTGCAACTTGACAAACTCTACAACTTTGCACAAATCTTTGAACATCCTTATGAATCTGAGGCCAAAAGTAATTTTCACTTACCAAAGCCACTATCTTATCAATGCCAAAGTGTCATGCCAATCCACCATTATGTTTCTCCTTGATCAGGTTGTCTCTCATTGAACTACTAGGTATGCACAACTGACTTCCTTCGAACAACATGTCTTCTTGAATGAAATAATCCAACCATTTACTTCTATCTGCTACAATAGGTTCCTTACATGCTTTCCAAGGTTCTACAAAATCAGTGTCTCCCTCATACATGTTCTTCAATTCATCAAAACCCAACACTTCAACTCTCATTTTTGTTAACAAATTTCTTCTTCTACTCAAGGTAGCAACAACTTTATTTGATTGTCCACTCCTATGCTTCAACACAAAAGTATAACTTTGCATGAACTCTACCCATCAACTTACCTTGACTATTCAAATATTGCAAATCTTGATGATCTGTATATAACACAAACTCCTTAGGCAACAAATAATGTCTCCATTTCTTCAAGGCTTGAATTATGGCATAAAACTCTTGATCATAAATTGAATATCTTCTCCTTGCATCATTCAAATTCTCACTGAAATATGTTATTGGTCTACCTTCTTGACTTAACACTGCTCCAATTGCATTTCCACTAGCATCACAATCAACTTGAAATACCTTATTGAAATCTGATAAAGCCAAAAAAGGTTGCTCTATCACCTTCTACTTTAACAACTCAAAACTTTTATCTACTCCAGATGTCCACTTGAAATCTTTTCTGTCACCTCTCATTGTCTCTGTCATAGGGTTACAAATTGAACTAAATTTTTTGATGAGTTTCTAGTAGAAGCTAGCCAAACCATGAAATGATCTAACCTCTCCAATGCTCTCTGGTGTAGGCCATTCAACAATTGCTTTCACTTTCAGGGTCCATCTTACATCCTTCCGCAGAAATTACAAATCCCAAATATACCAAGTCTTCTTTCACGAAACTACATTTCTTGATGTTTATCAACAATTTCTCTTCTCTCAACCTCTAAAAAACTCGTCTAATATGCCACAAATGTTCTTCTTTTGTCTTACGAAAAATTAGAATATCATCCAAATACACAATCACAAACTTACCCAAGAATTTCTTTAGAAGTTCATTCATCAACCTCATGAAAGTACTTGGTGCATTTGTTAATCCAAAAGGCATCACTAACCACTCATACAATCCTTCATTTGTTTTGAAAGAAGTCTTCCATTTATCACCTTCTCTGATTCTGATCTGATGGTATCCACTCTTCAAATCTATCTTTGTGAAATATCTTGCTACACTCAAACAATCCATGATATCATCCATTCTAGGTAAAGGGAATCTATACTTGATTGTGATCTCATTTATAACTCTGGAATTGGTACACATTCTTGATTCTCCATCTTTCTTAGGCGCCAAAATTGTAGGTATTGCACAAGGACTCAAACTTTCTCTGAACAAACCTTTTCTCAGCAATTCTTGTATCTGTCTATTCAATTCTTCATTCTTTGCTGGTGTCATCTAGTGTGCTTCTTTGTTAGGCAAACTTGCTCCTGGTATAAGATCCATGTGATGGCTGATACTCCTTATAGGTGGTAATCCTTTAGGTACATTATCTAATAATGATGTCTTCATACTCTGTCAGCAACTCTCTCATCTCCTCTAGTTGTTCTTCTTCAGTCTCTTTCTTCAATGCTTTAGGTTTCTTAGGAATCAAGGCATAACACATATTCTCATGTCTCAAACCATCTATAAATTTCCTTCCATCTACCAAACAGATTCTAGCATTTCCACATACTTCACTCTTAGAATCATCCTCCAAAGGAATCAAGGTAATTCTCTTTCCATTTGCTGTTATTGTATATGTATTATTTCTCTCATCATGCATTGCTTTTCTATCATACTGCCAAGGTCTACCCAACAAGATATGACGAACATCCATAGGCATAATATCACACAAGACTTCATCATGATAAGATCCAATATGAAGTTTCATCAAACATTGTTCACTCACCAGTACCTTATGATCGTCCTAAATCCATGCTATCTGGTAGGGCTTAGGGTGTTTCAATCTTTTCAACTTTAGCTTAGTCACCATCTCCTCTGAAAGTAGATTATTTGAACTACCACTATCAATCACAACTTTACAACACTTATCTCCGAATTTGCATCTTGTTCTGAATAGACTTTTCCTCTGTGATGGTTCCTCATTTGTCTATGTTTGAAATAGTGCTCTCCTTATCACCAATGATTCTCCTTTCTCCAGATTGCCAACCGAACAAGGTGATTCAACAAGTTCTTCTTCAACATAGGCTGCTCTCCCATTATTTTCTATTTTCTTGCTTGTACTATCCTGATTGCATTCAAATGCTCTATGTCCTTCACCATCACACTTAAAACAAGTACCTTTGAATATGTCTTATCAAATCCTCTTTCTTCTCTTCTGTATCCTTCATTCCGATATGCACTAGGGTTTCCTCTTTGGTAAAAATTTATGTCATCTCTTTGGTAAGCATTATTATCTCTGTCATACTTCCTCAACGAGCTATCAAACTTGTTTTGCTTTGGATAAGATCTGTCTCCTTCAGAAAATGCCCTACCTCTCAAAATTTTACCTCCTCTACCTCTCTGTCTCAAATCATGTTTCTTATTCAACTTCTCTTCAACTTTTAGTGCAAACTGGTATGCTTCTTCCAAAGATGTCATCCTTATCAGGCTTAGTTCTTTTTGAATATTCCATCTTAGTCCATTGATGTATCTAGCCACCTTCTCCTTGCTTGCTTCACTATGTCATATTCTGATGATCATTTTATGAAATTCTTGAGTGTATTCCTTCACAGATTTCTCCTTTTGTCTCAAGTTTTACAATCTCTTCAACAACTCCAACTCATAGTCAACAGGTATGAATTGATTCTTCAACTTTGTCAGCATCCGTTCCCACTTTGTAATCTTTTCCTTTCCTCTCCTATTTCTTTCCACTAAACTTCTTTCCACCATATAGAAGCATGCCCTTTCAACTTTGTCTTTACAAATTTCACCTTCTCCGGATCTTCACTTTCCTCATATTCAAAGTATTATTCCATGTCATTTATCCAATCAATCAACCCTTCCATATTCAAATTACCAGTATAGTTTGGCACATCCACTCTAGGTCTTTTCCCAATCTTTGAAATAGCTCTCAACATATTTACTTGATTTGATTCTTCTTCTTCATGACCTTCTAGGGTTTTGCCACTTTGTTTAACAGATTGAAATTCTTCTTAATCATCACTTTCAATATTAGGTCTAGGTGTCAATCCTCTTCACCTATCTTCTTGAAAAACATCCAAACAAATTCGCATTATTGTCATCAATTCCATCATCTCATCCATTCTATTAGCCATTGTACCAACAGGAGGAACTCTTTGCGGTAGCATCTTCCTAGGATCAAGTGCAAACTGCCTCAAGTTGGTGATCGGGCTACAAGCGACAACTACCTCTCAATCGGTGATTGGTTGTGCACAAGTAACCTGCCTTGGATTGATGATCTGCTTACAATAAGATCTTACAGAATCCCCTTCGTCAATTCACTCCAAAGAATCAAACTTTCACTCTGATACCACTTAGTGCATCATGGTAGGAGAGTTCATAGCATGAACTGTCCAGACCGTACATCAAATGTAAACACAACGAAAACAACACAAGAATATAGAACAAATGTACATTCAGTCATTTATCATATCAAAGAATTCAAATACACTTTGGCTGGCAACATGCGGGCTTACAACTTGGGCTCATAGGCTTGATTACATACATGCGCAAGATAAAGCTTTGAAGCTCCTTCACACAAAACTAAACTTAGATCTTTCTAATGTGAATAGCTATCTCTGAACTACTTTCCTAAGGATCTATTACATCATTATATATCATTACTGGACCAATAGATTCCTCCACATCGGCCACAAGAGATATGGAA
This sequence comes from Cunninghamia lanceolata, assembly GCA_027924645.1. NCBI lineage: Eukaryota > Viridiplantae > Streptophyta > Pinopsida > Cupressales > Cupressaceae > Cunninghamia > Cunninghamia lanceolata. Next base: position 3,141,260 of record BSBN01001054.1, read on the forward strand.
CCCTGATGAAGAGGTGTAACATGTGTTCTTGGATAGGTCAGACCTATTAGCTTGAAAATTCTTCTCCAATTGATACAATGAAGTGCAAACCTATGAGGAAGGCCAGCCATGAACCAAGGAACATTATAGAATGAATCACAAGGATCTGTAAATTGGCCAATGCTCCCAATCCTTCTCCTTTAGCTGATTACTCATGACTGTTAGAGAACTCTGCACTGAGAAAACTGAGGATCTTTTAATAGCGATAACTTTTAGGTAACTGATCCAAATGCTCAGAATTCTTGGTATGATGTAGATGAATGAATTAAGATGCTAAGTTTAGATCTTTAAGGTGTGAAATGCTGAAACCAGACCACAAGCTGAGATGCTTCTGATTGAATTGCCTGAACTAACTGGGAAATGAAAAAAATTGAAATGCAAACAAACTAAAATGCAAATGCAAATGTTTTTAGTTGATGCAAGATTACTCTTGAACCAGGGATGCTCCTGCATCAATATATTCCAAAAAAAGATCAAAAACATGTCATAATGCATTCATCCATAGAGTTAGAGGTCTAAATAAGAAAAATTATGAAAACTTTCAAAGCACACAAGAGATAGGCACATACGACATTTATGACCATAAAGACAGTTATTCATTAATACATCAGAGGTTCAAAGCTTAAATCTGCTACACAAAAAGAAGAGAAGAGCTAGAAATAAAATGCTCTTGTGAGGTACAAAGGATCCCTAAGAAAGGCCTAGTAGGATAAGGAAAGTAGTGAAAAGATCTCTAAGGTTGGCTCTATCCAATAGAGCCATCGGGGATCCTGCTCCTATGTCTTTGGATGGTGCTAGACTCTCTATGAGATCTATGAGAATAAGAAACTCTACTATGAACCTGAGAATGAGAAGGACAAGCTATGTTAGATTGTGAATTAGGTCATCAGACTCCCAAATGAGCCATCTCCTAAAGAATAGCATTCTCACCCTCAAGAGTGTGAATCCTGGATCTCAAAGCAAGATTCTCCTAGCAACCATGGTAGGTAGGAGTAAAGATATCAATATGTCAACTGACCCTAGCAGTAGGTGAGGATCCTCAAGAATTCACTCATGTGAATAATTAGTATGGGGAGCCACCAAATCAATAGAACTATCATGGAAGAATGTCCACTCCTTGGCGCTACGTAAGGAAGAAAAGAAGAAAGTGTCAACTTAAGACCAACAAGAAGTAATATAATGTAAGAAAGAAATGAGAGAATTCTTACAAGGATCGCCAGTCTACCAAGTAGGATCAATACATCTTACGGCCTCAGTAAGATCGACTAGGTCATGGGTTGGGGGAGTAGCCTTTGAAGCTCCCATATCATCTGAAGCTGTCTCAACCTCTTCCCCAACCTATTTCTCACCATCACTGTCTCTCACTTGGGGTCATACTCCTCATCACTCGAGTGCTTGATCTCCTCTACAATGATCAATCCATGAGATTGAGGTCCTCTTGCATGTCTTCTCTATGGATGTGCAACTCGAACTAGTCTAGTAATAGGAACTCCAAGAGTTAGAGGTATCTAGGTGACCATCCTCTCCTCAATCTCCTCCATCTCATGAATAGATCTATAACAAGTGGGGACTGGGCTAGATCCTCTGGATAGTCCTCCACAAACTACTAGAGGACCTGAAGGGAGTGATGTGCCTCATTGACACCAAGTCTATTTGTTAGATGTGTGACGTCTTTGAAATAATCTTGAATCTACCTAACCCCTGATCATAAGCTTTCCATATCAACATAAGGGTTAATAATGAAGTCTGCATCTATCAGGTTAGCCACTGTGCGTCTACTACAATTAAAGTAGCCAAGATGACTCCATCAAAATACCTTGATAGCCTAGGCTCAAAAGGGGGCACACCCTTCTTGTATGGATGAATGTGCTCAAAGATCCATGTCATGACCAAAGAGGGGTGGCTGAAGGCAAGTTCCCCTCATCTCTCAATACAATGGAAATCTCTATAGACCACAGATAGGATATCAACACCCCAGAAAAATATTGTACCCTTCTTGATGCGTTGTATGATGGGTGCTCAAAACTATTGAAGTCTCACTGAGCCCTTGTCCCGAATAGTCTAGATGCAATCAATCCAATGAGAAACTTCTACAACGGTGAAATCTCCAAGTCAGGGCTAAGGTGATTTGTACCCCCTTCTTCTCTCCTGGGTTATTCACCCCCATGCTAGTTTCTCTCCCTTTGACTCCCTCTTGGGCAAAGTAAGTTGTTCTCCCCTCACAGGGACCCCAAGGATGCAATACATGTCATAAAGAGTGATGGTCCACTCTCTTGAAACCTGTGGGAACCTAAAAGTGTTCCTATTTGCATCCCAATAAGTCAAAATGTCACAACAAATCCTTGAAGAAGGATGAACAACTGGAACCACTGAAATTTTGTCTAAGCTGACCTTCTTCAAGAGATCTAGATCTCTTGAAGAAAGAGCCTTGTATGCCTCAACAAGCCACAATTGTTTGTGTGTCACATTTCATCTAATCCTCATATCCTGTTGTACACAAGGAACCATAAGTTAGATCTCATTAAACTTAGAAAATCCCAAAAAAACATATAACTTGCAAAAACACACAAAAAAGCATATATTTCATGAAAAACTATAATAAAATGAAGAGTTAGTGACAAAATCAGAGTATGATCACATTCCCAAATGAAGCAAGGCTTGTAGAATCTTTTAGACCTGACCCCCAAGTTCACTAGGCCTGATCCACCTCGGGTGACCCCATTATAATAGGGTTGCCCTCAGGCAACCTGCCTAGCAATAGGATCCCCCTAGGGGATCAACCCTGCCAAACTAGGCAACTAGGCAAGGCATCCCCGAGGTAAAAATTAACTGAAAAACCTTTAAAATGCACCAATTTTGATAAATAAAAATGCTAAAACATGTTAGAACTACAAAGATGACATTTAGCAACAAGAAAATTTGACAATGACACATTATTTCGATAGAAATTGACCAAAAAAAACTAGGGTTTAAGAGAGGATTTTTCAATCATTGTGTACATGTTTCTTAGTGGAAAAAGGACTCCCAACCATCTTCATGATCCCCTTGCCAAGAGCTTTCCATTGACTGTCTTCTTGCGTGATTCCATCACCGTTTGGACTCTCTCAGTTTTTTCTACTCTGCTCTTCTACTATCTCAGTTTCATTTGATGCATTTTTAGAGTAGTTGTTAGCTTTTGTAATGCTTTTGCACCCTCATTTTGCATGCTTGCATCTATACAAGTTCCATATTGAAGCAAAGCAACTCAGGTATACTTACAATGCCATCGACAATACATTTGATCATTTCAAGTTCAATATTTCTTATTAAAATGTTTTAAATGCCGAACTGATGCTTCCTATTTGTTACCCTGATTTTTAAACCTAAAATTTTTCAAATTTTAGTGCATAGGAACTAATGCACAATCCTCTTAAAGGTATAATCATCGCCTTGCCCCAATTCGGTCATTTTCCAAAAGTTTTGAAGACTTAGAGATATTTTTATGAGTCTTTGTTGTCGGGCATTTTTCAAGTTCATGAATCCTTTGTTTCCCCGACTAATGTTCTTAAGTTCAAGAAATGGCCAACTTCCTGACTTCTCCTTTGTGTCAGGGAGGTTCAAAGTCTTTGAATGTTTCTCTAACAGTTTGAAGAATCATAAGAGCTCCGACGCCTTGACCTCACTCATTGTCGGGAGTTTTCAAATTTTGTGAACTTAAAGTTCAAGGTTCTGAATCTGTCCCAACTCCTGACTAATCAGCGTCTTCACAGTGTCTGTGAATTCTGATTTGATGGTTGTGTTTCCCAGTTTTCAAGGTCTTGCCAACTCATCTGATTACTCGTGTGGTATGCAATGATAATGTTTTTTCAGGAGTTATGAAATGCGAGCTCAATCTTAAGACTCATTTCTTAAGGTGCAAAATTAATGATGCATTAATTACCTCTTAAATGACAAGTGTAACGAAGCTCACTAAGGTGGTAGAACAACATTATCAAGTTTAAAAATCATCATTACCTGCTGGTGTAATTTAATAAACCTGACTGTAGAGAAAGGTGACGGTGCTCTCTGAGTTTGTTCTTGCTTATCGATCAAGTCATTTTTTAGAATGGGACTTCCTGCAAATAATGAAATTTGGGATGATGAGCCTATGCCTATCCTACAACTTGATTTACATTGGCCCAAGGAGGAACAGATTGATGTCATCTCTCAGTTGCGCACAGTTTCTTGGAAGGAGAAAACTAGTTATGCTAAATACTGTAGGGCAATTTTTGTCCTAGAGGAAGAAGAAGAACGTTTTGAGTTGCACCAACTTTTTATGGAAATATGCGTAGAATTGGGGGTAGTCTAATGCCACTTTTCTTGCATGCATTAAGTTCTTTTGTAATTAGCGATGTTAATCACAATTTTGATGTAACCTAATTGTTTTCATTTTAAGGTCACTTTCTTGATAGTGGTTACTTAAAAAGACCATTTTGAATAGTTATGATTTTTGGGGGGAGATTTTGAAAAACTATAAAGGAAGGACTTTCGAAGGGGAGGGGTATCTTTTTCTGGTTGTCTGTGAACAGGGGAAGGGGAGCAAGCTTATTCCATTTTATTTTCCAGTTATATTTTTCTTAGCTCAGCTTATGTATTGAGGCATTGCAGAAACTTTGAGTTTTGTTATATTGAAGAAATGAAGAATTACTTACAGAACTTTGTGTCTCCTAATATCTTCTATGATTGCAATTGTTCTTGTGTCAATTTGTAATTTGTCTTCAATATTGCTTCTGTTATGTTGGTATGTGTTAAGGAAGAATATAGCTGTATCTTTAAATTAATTCGTAAGTGTTGGATAGGTGGGCTGTGTATCATTTATCTGCATTCATTTCTTTCTAAAATCAATCATGCACTTCTACTTCATGGTGATGGGTAGATGCTAATGTACCTTTCTTGCTTTCTGGTTAAAAGCACACCCCCATATTTTTATTCATTACATATCTTAAGAGGGAGCTGTAGCTCTAAAATTCAGAGGAAGGTTGTCAATCCAATGGCAACTTCTCCAACTGTTAGTACTGTTTGTTCTTCTTCTCAGGCATCTTGAGTCATTTTTTGCATTTATTTTTGAAGGACAAATCTGTTCACTAACAGATTTTTGGCAACTCTGCCGGGGATTTGAAAGTGATTGACCAGTGAAGGTGCCTCCTCGAGGATGGAGGTTGGTGGCTCTGCAAAATGAAATGTGTCCAGAAGCAATTTATTCTAGCAAAGATTCCTATCTGATTTCTTTTTCAGATTTGCAGTATGTCCTTGGTTTCTTCCTAGCCATGGGGAAATCATTTTGGTCCTCTTTCTTTGCCAGTATACTCACCATTTTTTGAAGAATCAAGAAATCATTTCCCAAAGTTTAGTGGAGAAGGTTCTAAAGATGTTGAAAACCACATTCTTGTATTCACAATTGCATGCAGAGTTTTGGGGGTAAGTAAAGAAGATATTTTTATTCGGCTATTTATCAAATATCTTATTGGGCCTGCAGCAGAATGGTTTCATCATTTAGAAGGAAAATGCATAACTAATTGGGATTCATTGAAGACTAAATTCTTAGCAAGATATAAGGGGCCTGTTGATGAATCTACCCTGTTGTATCAATTTTTCTACATTCACAAGCAGGATGAAGAATCCATCAAAGATTTTGTGGATAAATTTAATCAGCTGCTCAAAAGGATTCCTACTTCGATTCAACCAGGTAAGCAACTCCAACTATGTGCTTTTATTCCTGCATTGCATCCAGATGTTCAGTTTGAATTGAAAAGGAGTAAAGTAAATGACATAAAAGTTGCTTAGCAAGAGGCGGTAAAGATTGAAGATGATTTGATATTAAGTGGTTTATGGAAAAGTTAGGTTATGAATAATTTTGATAGTGACTCTATGAAGAAACCTATTATGCATAAACATAATTTTCAGCCTATAGATTTCCATAATACTCAACCCCCTTCTGTTGAAAGCTTCAATCACTCTATTTTTTATTCCAAACATTTTGGTAGAAATGAAGTAAGTGCCACAGAAATTAAATCTCATGTGGATAGGAGAGTTGAAGCTTATTATTTGCATTATGAGGAAGACAATGATAAATCCCTAGGTTTCCCATACAATGTGGAAGATGAGCAACCTGAAGCTACACAACATGAAGATGAGGTGTTGGATATCCACTCGCCAGAGTGCATGCAAGTTGAATATGAGACTTTCACATTTCCTGAGTCGAGTAATCCAGAGGCATGGCTGCAAGAAGAGGTCATAAATGATCTTATCCATCCTAAAAATCTAAATGCTGAAATTTTTAAACAAGATTTTAAAGCCACTCATGTCTCCCCCAATAAGAAAGAAGCATTTGATAAAGAAAAAAAAGAAGGGCCTAGTGAGGAATCTACTTATCCTATCAGTAATGATGAAGACTTCACCTCTTACGCATCTACATCTCAAAGTAATCAGGTACTGGATGATCTTGTGCAAGTAAGCTTTTTGAAGGGTTTTTATAGTAATATGCATTTTCAACCCAATATGGTACAACCATCTTTGCTTGGTAAAGAATCTCATGCCACAATGCATCATTTGCAAAAAGAGGACAACGATATGGAGGCTAAAAATTCTTTTAAAATGCCTCTTGAGGAAGTAGCAAAAGCATGCAAAGAAAAAGGTGAAAGTGAAACTATTTCTTTAGTGCACATGCAGTGAAAGGGTGAGGATAAAGGTTTTGGTTTGATTCTTCCTCTCCAAAATTCTCTTTCTTTTGGGAGTTATTCATTCGAGTTTGCACAAAATTGTATCAAAGAAAAAGATCCTATTGTGTCTGCTTGTGATGGTACATATAAGATGCAGGATCAAAAAGAAGAAATCAAAGAGATAGATCACTTCGAGTGTGATGAAGAGGCAGATGTGTTGGAATTAGATTGGACAAATAAGAGGGGGAGGTGAATCAGTTGTCACACAAAATAAACTTTTTCTGATTTTAACCTTCTTTATTAACTTACTATTAGATTAATGATATAAACATTAAAGCATAGATCAACAACATATGAGTAGAAACATAATCAACACACTTGACACCAAGATTTTGACATGGAAACCCAATTAAGGGAAAAACCATAGTGGGGGTCAACCCACAAAGATGTGTACATTGTTAAAACTACTTTAGAAAAATAGAAGGCACATGCCTTCGAGCGTACTGTCCAGAGCTCACTACTCAAAAGAGAGGCTCACTGCCTATAGAATTTATTTAGAATAGAAATAATTAATTGAGAAATAGCATCTACTTCATGCCTGGTTCAGTTTCAATGAATGCTCACAAAACTTCTGCTTTGCCCCAAATTCTTCTTCACTAACTTTTCATTCTACACTACTCTCACTCCTTTTCTTCTCTGCTCTACTTCTGATCCTTTATTCAGATTTAATTTGTTTTGCTCAAGGATAATTTTTTTATAGCTCTTGAACAAGTATTTATACACTTCATCAACCTTGGAATCATCAACAAGGTTGGCTAAACTTAACGTGGATCTTTACACTGTCAGCCAAACATAGCTGAGACTTGAATCTTCCTCTACTAACGTGCTACGCTTCATAAAATGATCTTTAGATCATCCATAACATGCTAGGAACATTCGGTCGGCCAAGACTGGGAAGAACATCAACTTCAAAGAGGAAATCTTCAATAACAAGCTCAAACTCCAATGTGGACCTCCAACATAGTAGCCATATGATCCAAAGATCTCCACAAGCACATTGAACTCATCAATAACATCCACTCTAAACCAAATTACTAGAATCATTTGTATCTTCCTCCGGAACCTCAAGAACACTATCTGCCATGATTGTCAAACTAGAAGGATGGCTTGCAGACCTTTAAACCATGAACCACTGGAGTTGATGATTCAGACCGACTTCCTAAACATGCCTTCAGATCCGCAGACTTAATATTTCACTGTAGAGCAATTCAGACCAACTTACTATCACTCTGTCTCTTCTGAATACTGCAAGATCTGGTTATACTCAGATGGCCTTAACTTCTTCAAATCTTCATGCGGATTTCTCAATTCTTAACTGGAACAACCTCTGACAATCCTCTACATAGCCATAAGGTTCACGAACATTGAGTCTTCATTAATGTTCTCAATATCCTCAACATTCCAGTCTCCTGAACAGGCAAAAAAATAAGGCATAGTTGACACTAATGACAACAAGAATATGTTGACATCAATGACAACACCACTTAGGCACATATTTGCAACAAGACGCAGTTGATGAAAAGGAACATGGTGAAGTATATATTACAAATTAGAATTTATGCGTGGGTTGTCCAATTTGGGGGCTGGTTTCTTTGTGCTTGCAAGAGGTCATTCAGATGGATGTTGGTAATTATGTGTTGAACAATGTTGGTATGAGCCATCCATTTGAAGAAGTGTATAATGAAGAATGGATTCTCAAGCATCAAGTCGTATTTAGAGAATTCTTGTATGGTGCCATTCTTATCAGCCTGATCATGGTGATCACAAGTTTGCAACTGGTTGCTTGTGGGCTTCTTATGCATCTAGTGTTATTCCGCACAGGCTGTTATTTCTCCCAACCTGTTAATGGATTTGCATGATCACTCTGGAGTCTTTGGAGGTAGGATCTTCCTGCCATACACATATTAGGAGTTTTTGTTGTGCTAGTAGTCTAGTTTCCTTTCTTGTTTTCCTTGTTTTTGGCTTTTTTTGGCTCCTTTGTCTCCCATGCTCTCTGACTCTATTGCCCAATGGATTTGTGCACTGGTCCATGCTTGAGGTTCTAGGTTCCTTGCTTCATCCTTTGCAGTCCTCGTCCCCAACTAGAGCCTGCTGTTGCCCCAATTTTTAAACCTAAAAATTTTCAAATTTTAGTGCATAGGAACTGATGCACAATCCTCTTAAAAGTATAATCATCGCCTTGCCCCAATCTGGTCATTTTCCAAAAGTTTTGAAGACTTAGGGACATTTTTATGAGTCTTTGTCATCGGGCATTTTTCAAGTTCATGAATCCTTTGTTTCCTTGACTTATGTTCTTAAGTTCAAGAAATGGCCGATTTCTTGACTTCTCCTTTGTGGCAGGGAGGTTCAAAGTCTTTGAATGTCACTCTAATAGTTCAAAGAATTGTAAGAGCTCTGACGTCTCGACCTCACTCATTGTTGGGAGTTTGCAAATTTTGTGAACTCCTTAAAGTTCAAGGTTTGGAATCTGTCCCGACTCCCAACTAATCAGCATCTTCGTAGTGTCTATGAATTTTGATTTGATGGTTGTGTTTCCCAGTTTTCAAGTTATTGTCAGCTCATCTGATTACTCATGTGGTATGTAATGAGAATGTCTTTTTAGGAGTTATGAAATGCGAGCTCAATCTTAAGACTTTCTTTCTCAAGGTGCAAAATCAATGATGCATTAATTATCTCTTAAATGACAAGTGTAATGAAGCTCACTAAGGTGGTAGCACAACATTATCAAGTTTAAAAATCATCATTACTTGCTGGCGTAATTGAATAAACCTGACCGTAGAGAAAGGTGACGGTGCTCTCTGAGTTTAATCTTGCTTATCGATTAAGTCATTTTTCAGAATGGGACTTCTTGCGAATAATGAAATTTGGGATGATGAGCCTATGCCTGTCCTACAACCTGATTTACATTGGCCCAAGGAGGAACAAATTGATATCATCTTAGTTGCACATAGTTACTTGGAAGGAGAAAACCAGTTATGCTAAATACTGCAGGGCAATTTTTGTCCTGGAGGAAGAAGAAGAACGTGCTGAGTTGCACCAACTTTTTATGGAAATACACCTAGAATTGGGGGTAGTCTAATGCCACTTGTCTTGCATACATAAAGTTCTTTTGTAATTAGCGATGTTAATCACAATTTTGATGTAACGTAATTGTTTCTGTTTTAAGGTCAATTTCTTGATAGCGGTTACTTAAAAAGACCATTTCGAACAATTACAATTTTTGGGGGGAGATTTTAAAAAAACTATAAAGGAAAGACTTTCGAAGGGGAGGGCTATCTTTTTCCGGCCGCTTGTGAACAGGGGAAGGGGAGCAAGTTTATTTTGTTTTATTTTCCAGTTATATTTTCTTAGCTCAGCTTATGTATCGAGGCATTGCAGAAACTTTGAGTTTTGTTATATTGAAGAAATGAAGAATTACTTACAAAACTTTGTGTCTCCTAATATCTTCTATGATTGCAATTGTTCTTGTGTCAATTTGTAATCTGTCTTCAATATTGCTTCTATTATGTTGGTATGTGTTAAGAAAGAATATAGCTGTATCTTTAAATTAATTCGTAAGTGTTGGATAGGTGGGTTGTGTATCATTTATTTGCATTCATTTCTTTCTAAAATCAATCATGCACTTCTACTTCATGGTGATGGGTAGATGTTAATGTACCTTTCCTACTTTCTGGTTAAAAGCACACCCCCATATTTTTATTCATTGTATATCTTAAGAGGGAGCTGTAGCTCTAAAATTTAGAGGAAGGTTGTCAATCCAATGGCAACTTCTCCAACTGTTAGTACTGTTTGTTCTTCTTCCTAGGAGTCTTGAGTCATTTTCTACATTTATTTTTCAAAGGACAAATATGTTCACTAACACCATTACAAGTATAATTATAGGAAATCTACAACATGTAAAAGGCCTAGAGGGGGAAAATATGTGAACACTAAAAAGACACATGGGCCTATATGGTAATCCTATGATGAGATATGATCCTAAACACGTACATGTAAGCATGTATATATGACCTCTCAGCATTTGTTCTTCTTGGCTCGACATGTGGATTGGACTCTTTTTTTGCTTTCCTCCTTTGTTTTCCCCTTGCTAATTTATGAAATGTTGTCCTTTCTTCATTTGTCCTTTTTTGATTCTTGGTTTTCTTTGCTTTCTATCCTTTTCACAAGACCTATGAGTGTTGTTTCCTAGGGAACCTTCGTCTTGTTGACCTTTTTCATCATGTTGAGGCCTCTAGATACCCCAAACTGACATACTGATTTCATCCCCAACTCTAGTTTTTGTCAACCTCTTTTTGACTTGGTCACCCCTATTATTTTGGGTTGCCCCTCAGGCAACCACCCTGCTAATGTGGGCGACCACCCCTTTTGGCATCTTTTTGGCAAAGCAGAGTTACAAGGTCTCTTCTTCAACCTCCCAAGTCCACTCTCCAACCTTCAGTTTTCACCCAATCTTCTATTTGACCTTGGTTGCCCCCTTTTGACCATGGTCTCCCCCTAGACAACCACCCTGTGAATGTGGGTGACCCTATCATATTTTCTTCCATGGTTTTACTTCGAGTTTGAGCTTGAAAAGTATCATTTTTTCTCCAATTTGCATGAGATTTCAATCCTAATTGAGAGTCATCTAATTTTAACCTTTCAATCAACTTTGATCATGCAAATTTAGCTTAGTTGAATTATAATTAACACTTCCCTCTCTCATTTTGACTACATTTTCTCTCCTATGATAAGCTTTCAAGCTCACTTCATTGCCCAATCAATCTAATTCACTGAGCAATCAATTGAGCTAACTCTCTAATCAAGGAAGTTAACTCTCTAATCAACCCCACCCTTCATTCCTCATTCCAACCTATAAATATCCCCCTCCTCCAAGCAATATAGGAGGCAATTTTATTGTTGAAACCAAGTTTTGTTTAGTTTTTTTCTCTTCCTTAGCATTTTCATGCTTGCGCAGGATTTATGAGCCTTTTGGTTTTTGATATTTTCCCCAAGCTTTCCAAAAATCTTCATACAACATTGTTACGCTAGCCATTTTGCAAGCCCGAGTGCTTCTATCTCATCATACCCCACTTAAGTTTAGGGCTTTAAGCATATCTCATCAAGGTATTCTCCATTTTCCTTAAAGTCCTATGGTCCTTTTTACTTTATGTTCTATTCTATTGCTGACTCCTTGCTAGGGGTTTCTGATCACTTAAGTTATAACTTAAGTCTTCTAACTCATAGGGTGACCGGCCCCCCATTTTGCCTAGCATTACCTCCTATTCCCTTTCATAGCGTAAAAATCTTAAGTCTAAAGTCTTTAAGAGGTCGGGGGATGCCACATATATGCATTTCGTACCATCACAGAGAATCTTTGATGATGTCATTCACCCCTTGCGATGCTGTGATAGAGTGCCAACTATCGATTGAATGTAGCTTATAGCCATTTAATCGAGGACCTCAGGATGACAAATCAGGTACTGCCAGGTGTCGAGGAGAAAAGAGATCAGCAAAGAGGATGAAATTTGATGGTTGTGCAAGTGCGCAAGGGAATCTTTCAGGACAGAATATTCCGTACGCTAACGTGACAAAGTGACACGTGGCAGGATTCTAATAAAAGGGGTATAGAGTAAACAAAGAAGGGATGGCTGGATAACTTAGCATAGTCGCAAGGAGCCTAAGGATGGTGGGCCATCTCTAGTTGTGATGCCGCGAGATGATGCCACGTGACGGGGACCAATGCACAAAAGGAAAAGTCAGAAGAGTATGACCATCGGCGTGGCATATTTTCATTTGTGATGGACATTTCAAAGGAGCTAGTGTGGATTCTCAGGGCTGGTGATCATTCCAAAGTGTCAATCTGGAAAAAGGAAAGTCGGGATCAGTGGCTAAGATTTAAACTTGAAGCAGCTCTTTGTTAGCAAAATTTCTGCCCTCCTCCATACTGAAGTGATTGAATTTGTAGCACGGTCACGGACTAAAACATCAAATTCGCTCTTCTAATCTTGGAAAAAGTTGCATAAACAACATATTTTTAGGGATTTCTGACTGCTTTAGCTATAAAAAATTGACTCAAAGATCTAATTGTATCTTGAAAATCTGTATGGATCTGTTGTATCATTTAGGAAGTCTGTCAGAGGTAGATGGCCGGTAGCTTGTTCACTCCTTTTAAAAGGGAATCATGGCCACTCTGCTAGTGTAGTGTGAGTTCATTGGGTCTTCTCCTTTGGACTTTGAATAGAAGGTATTCACGTCTTTGGTGTTGGATTTAGGACAAACAACTGAGAGGGGGGGTGAATTAGTTGTTCAAAACTTTCTTTCAATTAACCACTTAAATCCTTTTCTTAATTCAACATTACAATAATAAATCAATCATGAAACTTAATGCAACAATTGAAGAGCAAAAACACATTCACACATATGACACCAAGATTTTTGACGTGGAAAACCCGGTTAAGGGAAAAACCATAGGGTGATTAACCCAAGATTGTATTCTTTGTTAGAAGAATAGAAAGAACAAAAATGGCACATGCCAATTAGGGCTCACTACCCGAGCACACTGCTCACAAGAGGCCCACTGCCTACAGGAGACACACTGTCTACAAAATAATAAGTATTACATACTTGAACTGAAGAATAGCATCATCACCATGCTTGAGTTAGTTCCATTTAAGCCCAATACCTCTACTTTGCCTTTCTCTCTCCTCCTTTCTACCACGCTTTTATCTCAACAAGATGATTTTGAAATGACTTTACAATCCCTTTTTTATACAGGACATCGACTTACGAATAATCATCCAAGTCGGCATACATTACAGAGAAAATATATAAATACAACATGACTAATTACAAAAGACTTCACGTGGATCAACACACTGTCGGCCACACAGAACTAAGACTTCAATCTTCTTCTAGGAACACGCCAATCTTTACATAACATCTTCAAGATCATCCGTAGGAGGTGTAACTCATTCAGTCGGCCTGACTTGGGAAGAACATCATCATCCAGAAGTGTTTCTTCAATTGCGAGCTCAAACTTCAATGTAGACCACCAACACGAATTGGACACAATCCAAAAACTCCCACAAGCTTTCCTAAATTACCAAGAACATCCGCGCTACATCTGCTTACTGGAATCATTCTCTCCTTCATCTGGAACCTCAAGAACTCAGTCTGTCATCACTGTCATACTGGAATAGATGCTTACAGACCTCCAAACCATGATCCAATTGAGTTTTCAATTAACATTGACTTCCTACACACTCCACCAAATCCGCAGAACAAGATATTTCATTTCTAGAGCTCACCGGACCTTTCTATATCACTTTGTCACCTCTGAACTTCTGCCAGAACTAGTTTTACTTAGGTGGCCATAACTTCTTTAGATCTTCATGCGGACCTTTGAAATCTTTACTGGATCATCTTAAGACACATATCTACAAACCCTTTGAAGCGCATTCTCTGATCTTCATCTTATCTAGAATCTTTACCTCACTATCTTCACTGTTCTTCTCTATTCCTGAAATGGCTAATTTTCTCAATATCCTTAGCATACAACTCATCCAATCCTTATCATTAATGCAACAGGAGTATGTTGACATCAATGACAACACCGGTTAAGTCCATACTTGCAACTACCAGGTATCGAGGAGAAAAGAGATCAGCAAAGAGGATGAAATCTGATGGTTGTGCAAGCACGCAAGGGAATCTTTTAGGACAGAATATTCCATACAACAACATGACTAAGTGACACATGGTAGGATTCCAATAAAAGGGTTACAGAGCGAACAAAGATGAGATGGGTGGATGGCTTAGCGTAGTCACGTGGAGCCTAGGGATGGTGGTCCATATCCAGTTGCGATGTCATGAGATGACGCCATGTGGCAGGGACTAATGCACAAAAGGAAAAATTAGAAGAGTATGACCATCGGCGTGGCACAATTTCATTTGCGATGGACTTTTTAAAGGAGCCAGTGTGGATTTTTGGGGCCGGGGATCATTCCAAAGTGTTGATTTGGAAAAAGGAAAGCCGAGATCAATGGCTAAGATTCAAACTTGAAGCAGCTCTTTGTCAGAAATTTTTTTGCCCTCCTCCATATTGAAGTGATTGAATCTGTAGCACGGTCATGGACTAAAACATCAAATCCACTCATCTGATCTAGGAAAAAGTTGCATAAACAGTGGATTTTTAGGGATTTCTAACTGCTTTAGCTATAAAAAATTGACTCAAAGATATGATTGTCTCTTGAAAATCTATAAGGATTTGATGTATCATTTAGGAAGTCTGTCAGAGGTAGATGGCCGGTAGCTTGTTCGCTCCTTTTAAAAGGGAATCATGGCCACTCTGCTAGTGTAGTGTGAGTTCATTGGGTCTTCTCCTTTGGACTTTGAATACAAGGTATTCACGTCTTTGGAAGGCATGTCCTACTACAGAGTTGGTTCTTTGTCTGGGTATAGAGTAGTCTCTATTTTGTAAATGATATTTTCCTGTATGATAATGTTCTATCCAGGTTGAATTAAATGAAAAACACTGCATGTGTGTCTTGTCCATGATTGTCTCCTTTGGTATTATCTTTTCTCTTTCAGATAAGGTTATCAAGGATATCTGAGTTCTTCAGTATACATTCGTTGTACTATATGTCTAGTTTTACTTCTACTCAATGAGTAGATTAAATAGGCTCTAAATTAGATATAGGGAGGGGTGTCATGTCAAAGGATTTATAAAGTATGATCAGGAGAATTACTCTTTTGTGGACTTATTGTTTAAGGAAGCAATATTTTCTCAGGTCCCCTGGATATGAATTTAGGTTATCATTGGAGAACATTCATATTTCTAGGCTTGACTCTGTTGCCCAGATAAGACACTGGTCTGGGGACTTGTCTGTTCAAAGGGTCTAGGTAAGTCCCATAGCTCCACTCGCAAACCATCTTATCACCTCCATGCATTAGTTTGTAGGAGTAGAATTAGGACTCTGCGTGTCTCTATTTTAAACAATGCAGATAATCCAAGAATGTTGTCCACTGGGGATTCATCTTGCAGATCTTGGTGTGGAAATGGGAGCATTTTGCCTGTACTGAAAAGTTAAATCTTTTGCTTTGAGCTAGCCAAAGTTAAAACTTTTATTGTAGGGATACCTCCCTAGGTGCGACAGAACCTGAAGTGAAGGGGAGGCATGTGCAAACAATCTCCTGTCTATGTTGGCCAAATTATGTAGTGAACCCGTTGATAAGAAATGACAAACCTTTAGGGGTTATTGCTTGTCAATCTAGAAACCAACACTATCCAAGCTTTCATATCTTCTATTCAAGCTTTTTCAAGCTCTTGTTCGAATTGTTTGTCGTCTAATCCTTGTCGCCAAGAGGAGTACCCTGCTACTATGGAGGAAGGGAAGGCTACTATAAGGATCTTTGAGGATGCACTAGGCTCATGCACCTTCAATTTTAGGTTCCTTCATTCTTTTTGTAGTAATTAGATAATCAAATCTTGCTCTTGGGAATAGTAATTTAATTAGTGCAATTTCCTTGATAGGCTAGTTAGTTTGTTTTAATTAGTATATTTTCAAGCAATTGCATTGTTAGATTAGCTTTTCAATTTTGTACTTTAATTTCATAGAATAGTTGCAAAAAAACCTTCAAAGTGTTGGGAATTGAGGTGTCTCAACCTTTGCAAGTTCCTAATGTTGTATTTATTTATTTTTTCCTACTATTGTAATTTTCTATGAAAATTATATTTTGTCACTTTGTGGGAGTTGGCACTGTGATGTGTCATCCTACATGGAAGGTGACTAGATGTATTTTTTGTCCTCATATGAGGAGGTAGGAATTCCATTTTGTGGTACAGATATTTCCCATGTGTCGGCATCTTTTGGGTGTTGTGAGAGGTCTACGACATGTAAGAACTATGTTAGATTCTCTTATAGTTGTAAGTGTTGTCATATATGATAGATTTTATGACGATGTAAGAGCATCTGTCATACCTATTTTGGGGAAATTTGGGGCACCCAAGTATGGAGCATTGTAATAGGTGTAAGGGAATATTGTACAAGTGTCACAAGAGTCAAACACGTGTTTGAAAAGTGTGCCATGTGGATTTGGATGCCCATCTCTTGTTGCTTGCTCTAGAAGCTTCCTTCATGCTTGTATCCTACTATAAATATAGGTGCCTAGAGTTGGAGTTGTATGGTTCATTTGTGTACTCCTGGAAGAACTTGCATTGCAAGTGTGTTGTAATCATCCTTTGATTTTATAATACATTGTGTAGATTTTGGAGTGTGGGGTTTTTCACCCAAAAGGGTTTTCCCCATGTATATCTTGTGTTGTGAGCTTTATACTTGCATTTGGATGTTTGCTATTATCTCTTTTTTAATGTACATCTTAATCTGTAACTATATAAGTTAAAATTTGTATAAATCTTTCCTTAGTAGATCAGTGTAGGAAGCATTTCCGCATACCTTGCTTCCTTTCACAAAAACACAAAAAACATAGATCAATTGCATTAGGTAAAACCATGGTTAATTTAATTCATATTTCATTTCGTAGATTAATTAAGTCACTTTCATTTCCAAAAAATAAAAAGAACAAAAATATTGCTTGCAGACATTTTGTTGCATCCATCCAAAAACATCAAAAAGACCAAAAACAATAGAAAACCAAATCAAAACAACTACAAAATACCTCAATCCTATCACGAGGTCAATTAATTCAAACAAAGTGAAAACCAAAGAAAAATCACCCTAAGTCAACGTAAATCAACTCATGGTAAACTCAAACCAACTCTCTTTGTTCTGGCCTACAGATGTGCCCTAGACTTAGAGGTGAGTGGGTGAGGGCAATCCTAGAGGAGATCAAAGAGATACACCCTAGGCCTCAATACGCACAATTGACAATTCCAAAACAAGAACATAGGCTTAGGTTGATTGAACAAAGACATCAAATCCAACATCTCCTTCAAGAGGGAGAGGAAAGGTTTCGATGTTTTAGACTCATAAATGATTACAACAAACAACTAAATAGACATTGGAATCTCAAAAATCCAAATAGGAGATCAGTGACTAGTGACCCTTTGGGTCATATCATTATCTCTGCAACTATGGTCATTGAACACAACTTAGCAAACAATCCATAGGAAAGGCCCCAAGACCCGCCGACCATTTTTCATGAAGTCCAACTCTCAAGTGAGCAAGACTATCTCCGTGTCTCTCCTCCTCTTGACTGGCCTCTACCACGAGAGCGAGAGCGATGTGGAGGTTTACTCGTGGCAAGGAGAAGGGTCCATGTGCTCCATCAAGGTTGAATCGACCCCCCTAAGCTACCGAGTCACATTTTGAAGTGTATAGTAATTGCCGTTGAGGGGTTTTAAAAGGAAAATGTCAGAAATAGATGAGGAAGTTGGTCTGGTTATTGGGAATTTCTATCCAAGTTATGGGAAAAAGAAAATTTGGTTTTCTATGTAGGTTGGAAGAATTGTTGATTTGGAAGGAATAGTAGGATTTTGAGTGAGCTTGATTCATATGTAAGCTTATGTCATTTTATTTAATTATAGACTTTTCTTTGCTTGTAGAATGATAAAAATTGAGCAGTTCCATGTTTGTGGTACTGGATTTATTTTACAAATCTTCTATCACTTGCTAAATTTTATTGGGTTACCTTTTATTTTTCTAATTTCAGAAATTGGGGATTTAACCCTCTTCTATGAAATAATGATTGTGACTCCGATGACCTCCGAAGGAGCCATTATTGATTGATTTCTACATATGAGTTGCCTGCTGTTGTGTAGAGTTAAATCCAAAGGTCGAATGACATTATACTCTAGGTTTTTTAATTAGATTTATGTAAATGCCTTGGATGTATTAGTTTCTATTTAAGATGAATGTTGAGATATGAATAATGTGTGTTAATTGGGAATCTTGTCTTTAGTTGTGTTTAACAAAAAATAGAAGTTAAGGAAATAAATTCCTCTATAAATTTAAAGGTATTATTGTAAAATTATTTAGAGATGTTTGTTGGTGTCCATGAAGGCACTGTATGATTCCTGATTGTTCTTATTTAATGGGTATTTATTTTTCAATATTGTATTGTGAAATGAATCTATAATATAGAGACATTATAATATACACAACTGTATAGTTATGAATGCCTTTGTATTATAGTAAACTATGTTTACTCATGACTGATGTGTATTTGATTTCATTAACTACTCATGACTGATGAGTAATTGTTGGTAATGTATTGTTTATCTAAATAACATGTATTTCTTCCAGTTACGACTTCATAGCTGATTAAGTAATAGCATGTCATTTATGCTACGACTTAAGTTAGCCACTTAAATATTGGACTTTCTTTATATGTTATAGATTCCACAACTATATGAATTATGGTATTTCATCTTAATGAGGCTTATAGCAATGTAATTGTTGGTATATCATTTCTTCTCTATGACTCCTAGTTGAATATTGTATGTGCAACATTTAATATGTCACGACATATAGCCGAAATAATGATATATCTATATAACATTTATATGAGGCTTAGCACCATATATATGTTATATAGGTATTAAATTTATTAGTAAGGTGTAGCTGTATAAGTATTGGCACTTCATGCCATTTTTGTGGCTGTCACAACCATTTAAGTTCCTGTCTTTCTATATAAAGCTGTGACCATAATAATTGTTTAAGTATCCAAAACTCATTATAAGGTTGTGGCTATTGTAGCCATGTATGTACTTGTGTGTACTTGCAATGCATTGGCTTCATAGTTGCTTGAATTATGATTTGACTTAAGCTTATAATATAGCGACATCATGTATATATATAGCCATATATACATGAAGTCACTATATTATAGTGGTCTTCTTTAAAATCATTGGTTGTATGTTTGTGTATAATTGTATCTACATTTTATTAACATTTGGTTAAGTTGTAGTATGATGACATATTGTCTTTAGAGGGGTTAACATTCTATAAATGAAATATTAATATCATATTCCAATGATTCATATTATGAAGTATTATAGATGTTTATTATCATAGTAGTGTTGCATGTTGATATATCCATTAAGGTAGTCAATAACTTGGAGATACATGTATTTGATTTCTTTCTATTATTGCTCTATAGTTCATAAACTAAATATAGATACTTTCCTTCAGATTTATATTTATTTGAAATAAGGGAAATAAAACAAGTTAGTGGATTAAATTTGATAATGATTATGAATTTAATTGTGATAATGATTACGAATTTAATTGTGATAATGATTAGGAATTTAATGTGATAATGGTTAAGAAATTAATATGGCTTATGAACTATAGTGTTATTGGTTTGTGAAAGGATTTGTAGGGTCATGATGTTAAATTTTTTTCTTAAAAGGCTTAGATTACTAAGAATTGAAGTAACAATAGTTTATATCAAGTTAGTTTCTAGATGATTGCATTGTAATGTGAAGTTAAAAGATAATTTGATTCAGTAATGTCAATTTTTCTTTATACTTTGAAATGATAAATATTAAACTTAGAAGAAGGTATATAATCTTATTGATGATCCTATACTTCTTACAATCAAACTATGAGTATATTGATGATTGATTTAGAAGTAACTCCTTATCTAGACAGGTTCTTGTCAAAAATATGCAATTCGTCATATGCTCTCACCTCACCTACATGGATATTGGTGATCAGAAAATGATGCCTATTCTTGACATGAATCTATTCTAGATATAAATTTGGAATACTAATGAATGATTCTTAGGACAAACAAAGAACACTACTTGTATGCTTCAACTTGCCTACATGGATCTTGGTGATAAAAAAATAGGAGATGATCTTCTTGAAAACCTAGATACAAGAGAAACAAGATTTAAGACCAAGTAATGAATAAAATTTCTCAAACAAACATGTGCATAGGTAAACCAACACAATACATGAGCTATAACTTAAATGTCAAACACCCCTTCTAGGTGTTTTCTTTGGTTACTAAATATATGTCTCTATTTCACCTGAGTGGGTGGTAGCTGACGAAGAACTATCTGGGGAAATTGGACCCTAGAAAGGGTTGCATACCTACTTGTATAGTTACATAAACATAGTACAACCAGAACTACATATTACACATGATGAATCTTCATGTACCTTGATCCTGTGGATATAGGGTATGTAGGAAGTCCAGGAAACAAGGATGTTTCTAGTACTCAAATACATAGGATTATGTGAGGTTAAATCTCAGAAACTAAATATTATAAGTTAGTCATTGAATCTTAGAAGAATCCCTGGGGTGGATTAGCCTTGTATTCATCCGATAGATGAAATCCAAGGAAGGATGCAAGGTCTTATTCCTAACAAAAATCCTCAATATAGTAGTGGACATATTTCTATATGTGACTTATAGCCTAGATTGGTTTTGATGGGTTGAAGTCTCTAGACAGAACATGGTGTTAAGCTGTATGAAAAAAAGCTATCCCAATTGGATGGAGTGTAAAGATTAGTATCCTCCCAATTTGGATAGCGAGCCCTTGATACTAAGTATAGCTCGAATTGGCTATTCCTGAGATTCTAGATTGACTATTCTTATCAAAACATCTAAACTATTTTAAACTATGTTAAATTAAATTATTCTAGAAATAAAAAGAAAAAAAATTACCCTCTTTTATTTGTTTTATTTATCATAAGGATGAGTTGGGACCTTACACTCTTTCATAATATTTTGAGTTGGATGTATCTTGTGTTGATGACATGAACTTTGTGATAGATATGTAGATGAGAATTTCACTATCCATAGTTGGTCTACTAATTTATAGATATTGGTAATCAATTAGTCCACATAAATGAATATATCACTTAACAAACAATAATCACCAATAATAAGTCAACCAAACATAACACAAAGGCACAAATGTAAGTAAATTTCTTTAGCTTCCATTTTAACTTTGATAAATAAATCTACCATGAATGTACAATAAAGAACTTGACAATGACAACAAAATATGAAGATTCACATAAGGCAAGGAAAAAATAACAAACCAAGACATGAAGGTAAACACAAGGACATCACAAAGCCATAATGAAGTCATCTTAGATAAATTATCAATAGGTTGCATCAATCAAATGTAAGGAATTGGAGGAGAGGGAAAAAATTACATGAAATGTAAATGTATGCTAAGCATCAAGTACATGTATCATGTAAAGTAAATAAGTGTCATGAACACATCATGTAACAATCAAGTAAGATATATTGAATGGTAGGCATGGTAAACACATATGTTGGAGATAAGTGTGAAGGAATATAGAGTTTTTCCCCTAATATAGGCAAATGAAAATGGTGATGTGACCCTTAATGGATAGAGACCAATCATGTAAGTATATAGTGTTAGAACAACCAAGATTCGCAAGCACAAAGAATGAAACCTTCCACAAGTGAAAAATGGAGCACAAGAGAATATCTATCATATACAATGAGAAGCCTTGCATAAATAGGCAAGTAAAAGGAGGTAGGAAGGTAGGAATGAACAAGTGACTACCCCTACAAGCATGCAACACTTTTCTAACTCACATGACATTTGTGAGGGAAAGTGTCAAGCCAATATGAAATAGGTGTCTCACATAGCTAACAACACATGTCGAAGTGAGACACACTCCTAAAAGACTAAGTAAACTTAAGCCTATTTGTGAATAGGTCAAACCTTCAAAGAGGAGATATCTAAAATAGTTAGATGATGACACTATTTATACTAACACACGCCCTTAAGTGCAACTTAGGGAGAATACAAAGATGATGGGTCCCCGAATACTAGGCCATATTAGGTACCCATGTACAAATAAATTTCTCATAAAGTGGAGAAATAAAGGAAACCCAGTGGGAAAAAAATTTCCTCCAAAAGAGAAATGATGCATGAATACATTGTACAAGTGAAGAAGAAAAAGATAGAAGGAGGACTATACATGACCCCCCAAGTACTACTTCTAACACTAATATACAATACATATTCTCCACATAGGAGAGAAAATAGAGGTCAATGTGACTCCCCTAGAAAATGTGAAGGAATGAACTCCCAAAACTGAGATGAGAAGATTAACCATGCAGCCTCTCCTCAAAATACCTCTTGTAGTGCTGGTAGAAGCTTGACACTGGATGTTGAAGACAATCCACAAATGTTGAATGACATTTCTTCCCTTAGGAAGAAATTGAACCACAGAAGTGTGGAAGTGATCTTCCCATCCCAAATAGTAATAGACAGGAAGAAGAATGAAGGTCTTTGAATTCTACACATGATTTAAAGACACAGATGATTCCCATGATGTCTTCAAAGGATGCTCAAGGATCTCCAAGCCAATATTGACGTGTGACAAATGCTGAGATTTAGATACAGGGACCATAGATGTATGGTGATAACTGGACCCAGAAGAATTTGATACTATTGCAGAGGATGTCAAAATACATGATGACAGAGTTGAATATGTGGACTTATAAATATATACAGAATCTATCACTATAAAAGTTGATGTAGGCAAGGTAAGAGAAATCATAAATGAAGACAAGGCTGATGCAACTTCATTGAAGTTGTCATCGAAAAAAAGATTGATGTCCTCAATAGTGTCTCCCAAATTTGTGATGCGAGACTCTATGAAAAGACATGAAATGTTGGGTAGGTATGCATCCCAATGTGACAGATCTAGAAAGATGATAACCATATCTTGGTGTAGATAATCATTGGAAGCCATGGAGATATCAACTCTAGATTCAGATGCAGCAACAGGTGGTGATGGTGTAGATGGGATCTTAATGTAAGTCATCTGAATAAGTGTATATACCCAATTGATGGTGTCTCACAAGATGTCTTAGTGAGACAATATTTTTCTACAAGTTCTTTATTAAGATCAATAGAAAGTTGATATGCATGAAGAATTTGTTGTCGTAGTTCATCAATTTTGCGATGATGACATTCTTCTATTGTATGTCATTTTAGCCCACAATATCCACATTTGATCTTCCATTTATTATGAGGTTTATTGAGAATACTTGAATGGAAGGGAGTATGTGAGTCATCCACAGCAATATACATGATCAAAGTTTAAGTACTATCAAAGCATAAATGAAAGTTTGCTCCCCCCAAAAGGATTATGACTAGTTTAGAAGCCCCCCCAAAAAGATATGCAAGAGAAAAAGTATAATTTTTGCATGGATGAGAGGCCACAAAATATGTAAAAATGAATCTTACACAATAAAATTGATCCATAATACAAATAATTGTAGGGGGCAATATTGCCCTCTGCAAAAAAAATTGCAACTTTTTTACAAAATCTGTACAACATAGATTGGATGGCTGAGCAAATGAGATACCTTCTTAAAAAAACTGCAAGACAAAATGGCAGGGGGCAATATGGCCCTCTGCTAAAATGTTTTGCTTTTTTTTACCAAAAATCGTACTATTCAAGTACGAGGGCAAAAATTTTGCAAAAAATTAACTTTACTGAAAAACATCATTTGAAGGGTTACCTTGACTATCTCAGGCCTTCTGAACTTAATGACATGGTCTGTTTGGCTCCACAACACTCTGATAATAGGGCTAAGTGCTGGAGTCACCGATTCAAGAAGGAATGTGCAAGCATGGCTCTGATACCATGTTGGAGCAGCCAAGATTAGCAAGCACAAAGAATAAAACCTTCCACAAGTGAAAAATGGAGCACAAGAGCATATCTATCATATACAATGAGAGTGTAAAATACAATGAGAAGCCTTGCATAAATAGTCAAGGAGAAGGAGGTAGGAAGGTAGGACTAAACAACTGACTATCCCTACAAGCATGCAACACTTGTCTAACTCACATGACATGTGTGAGGGCGAGTGGCAAGTCAAAAAGAAAGAGGTGTCTCACATGTGTGAGTACACATGTCAAAATGAGACAAACTCCTAAAAGACTAAGTAAACTTAAGCCTATGTGTGAATAGGTCAAACCTTCAAAGAGGTGATATCTAAACTAGTTAGATAATGACACTATTTACACTAACAAATAGAACACTATAAAAGGCATATGCCCCTAGCGTGACTTTAAGAGCATTTGTACACAATTTTGTATGGTGTAATGAAGACATCAAGACCCTAGTGGTAACATAGTTCTAGGTATATGACAATATAGATATTTCCATATGACCAATAGTGTGGAAAAGGTAATGGCATACCTAGTGTGACTCTAAGAGCATGAGCACATAGTAAAAAGAGGAAGGCATGATGCCCCTAGTGTGATATTGATGCAGGAGCATCCCTAGTTCAAGAGTAATCTTGCATCAACCAAAAACATTTGCATTTCAGTTTGTTCCCTTTTATTTTCTAGTTCAGTTCAGGCAGTTCAGTCAGTAGCAGTTTTTGTATTTTGGTCTGCATTCAACTGCAGTTGCATTTTAGACCTTATGGAGCTGGACTTAGCATCTAGATTCATTCACACACATCATATCCAAAATTTAGATCATTTGGATCAGGTACCAAAAATATATTGCTATCAGAAGATCGACTATTTTCTCAGAGCAGAGCATTCTGACAGTCTCTGACAATTAGCTGAAGGAGAAGACTTGCAGAGCATTTCTTGATTTGCAGAGCCTAATGACACATCATTCAATGATCCATGGTTCATGGCCGACCTTCCCCAAGATCCGTACATCATTCCATTTATTTGTGGAGGAGTTCTATTTAATTAGGTCCGACCTATCCATGTACACACGTTACAGCTGTTCATTAGAGTTTGTGACCTTCCTTGGCTGATGTGGAGGAATCTTATGACCCAGAGATGATATATATTGATGTAATATATGCCTAGGAAAGTAGTTATGAGAGTTAACATAATTTGGAAGATCGATAGTTTAAATTCTTGCAAAGGAGCTTCAAAGCCATATCTTGTGCATATTCTGATATTCTATAATTAGGCCTGTGAGCCCTAATTGTAAACCCACATGCTACCGACAAATCTATATTTGAATTTTATGATATACTAAATGAATGAATCTACATTTGCTTCATATCTTTGAGTTGTTTCCATTGTGTTTACTCTAGCTACATGACCTGGATAGTTCTCTTTGGGGACTCTCCTAACTATGACTGCACCAAGTGGTATCAGAGTGAAAGTTTGAATCTTTGAGAGCGAATTGAGTGAAGTTGGCGAAGGAATTCTATAAGATCTTTCTATGGACAAATCACCAAATTCAAGGTGTATTACCTGTGTTGCAACTGATCGTCGATTGTGAGGTAGTTGTCACCTTGTAGCTCGATCACCGAATTGAGGTAGTTTGCACTTGATCCTAGGAAGATGTCGTTGAGGAGAATCCCTGCTATTGGAACAATGACTGGAAGAATGGATGAGATGATGGAGATGATGAAAATAATGTGAATCAGATTGGATGCTATTGAAGAAGATAGAAGAAAAGGACTAAGCCCTAGAATTGATATTGAAAGTGATAAGGAAGAATTTCAATCTATGAATCAAACTAAAGAAACCCTAGGAGGTGAAGATGAAGAAGAACTAGATCAAGTGAAGATGTTGTGAGCTATTTCAAAGATTGGAAAAATACCTAGAGTTGATGTACCGAACTATATTGGCAATTTGAATCCTGAAGAGTTGATTGATTGGATAAATGACATGGAAGAATACTTTGAATATGAAGAAATTGAAGATACAGAGAAGGTGAAATTTGTAAAGACAAAGTTGAAAGGACATGCTGCTATATGGTGGAAAGAAGTTTAGTTGGATAGAAACAGAAGAGGAAAATAAAAGATTACTAAGTGGGATAGGATGGTGACAAGATTGAAGAAGCAGTTTATACCTGCTAACTATGAGTTGGAGCTATTGAAGAGATTGCATAACCTGAGACAAAAGGAGAAATCTATGAAGGAGTATACTAAAGAATTTCATAAAATGATCATAAGGATAGGACATAGTGAAGCAAACAAGGAGAAAGTGGATAGATACATCAATGGACTGAGATTGAACATTCAAGAAGAACTGAGTTTGGTAAAGATGACAACACTAGAAGAAGCATATCAGTTTGCCTTGAAAGTTGAAGAGAAGTTGAACAAGAGACATGATAAAAAATAGAGAGGTAGAGGAGGTAAATTTTAGAGAGGTAGAACATTTTCTAGAGGAGAGAGATCATATGCATAGTAGAATAGACAAGAGAACCTATTCAAGGAGGATAGAGATAACAATGCATATCGAAGAAATGATAGAAATTTCTACTGTAGTGGAAACCCTAGTCCATACTGGAGTGAAGGATAAAGAAGAGAAGGAAGAGGACCTGATAGAAGAACATTCAAAGGTACTTGTTTCAAGTGTGGAGGTGAAGGACATGGACCATTTGAATGTAATTAGGGTAGTACAAATAAGAGGACAGAGATTAGTGGAAGAACAACCTATGTGGAAGAAGAAGCTATTGAACTAGGTGACCCCTGTTCAGTTGCTAAACGTGAGAAAGGAGAATCCATTGTCATGAGGAGAGCACTATTTCAACCAAAGACAAATGAGGAACCACCACAGAGGAAAAGTTTGTTCAAACCAGATGCAAATTAGGAGGTAAATGTTGTAAAGTTGTAATTGATAGTGGTAGTTCTAATAACCTAGTTTCAGAAGAGATGGTGACTAAGCTAAAGTTGGAGAGATTGAAACATGCTAAACCCTATTAGATAGCATGGATTCAAGATGGTCATTAGGTACTGGTGAGTGAGCAATGTTTGGTAAAATTTCATATTGGATCTTTTCATGATGAAGTAGATTGTGTGATATTATGCCTATGGATGTTTGTCGTATCTTGTTGGGTAGGCCTTGGCAGTATGATAGAAAAGCTATACATGATGGGAGAAAGAATACATACACTATAACATCAAATAGAAAGAGAATTACTTTGATCCCTTTGGAAGATGACCCTAAGAGTGAAGTACGTGGGAATGCTAGAATCTATTTGGTAGATGGAAGAAAATTTCTAGATGGTTTGAGGCATGAGAATATGTGTTATGCCTTGATTCCTTAGAACCCTAAAACATTGAAGAAGGAGACTGAAGAATCACAATCGGAGGAAATAACTGAGTGGCTGATAGAGTATGAAGACATCATATCAGACAATGTACCTGAAGGATTGCCACCTATCAGGAGTATCAGTCATCACATGGATCTTATACCTGGAGCTAGTTTGCCTAACAAAGTAGCACACAGAATTACACCGATAGAGAGTGAAGAATTGAATAGGTAGATACAAGAGTTGTTAAGGAAAGGCTTGATTAGAGAAAGTTTGAGTCCTTGTGCAATACCTGTAGTGCTAGCACCAAAGAAGGATGGAGAATGGAGAATGTGTACTGATTTTAGAGCAATAAACAAGATCACAATTAAGTACAAATTTCGTTTACCTAGGATGGATGATATCATGGATTGTTTGAGTGGAGTAAAATATTTATTAAAGATAGATTTGAAGAGTGGATACCATCAAATCAGAATCAGAGAAGGAGATGAATGGAAGACTGCTTTTGAGACAAATGAAGGATTGTACGAGTGGTTAGTGATGCCTTTTGGATTGACCAATGCATCAAGTACTTTCATGAGATTGATGAATGAAGTTTTGAAGAAATTCTTGGGTAAGTTTGTTATTGTATATTTGGATGACATTCTAATTTTTAGTAAGACAAAAGAAGAACATTTGCAGCACCTTAGACAAGTATTGCAGAGACTGAGAGAAGAGAAGTTGTTGATAAACATCAGGAAGTGTAGTTTCATGAAGGAAGAATTGGTATACTTGGGATTTATGATTTATGCGGAAGGATTGAAGATGGATCCTGAGAAAGTAAGAGCAATTGTTGAATGGATCACACTAGAGAGCATTGGAGAAGTTGGATCATTTCATGGATTAGCTAGTTTCTACCGGAAGTTCATCAGAAATTTTAGTTCAATTTGTAATCCTATGATAGAGACAATGAGAGGTGACAAAAAAGATTTCAAGTGGACATCAGGAGCAGATAAAAGTTTTGAATTGTTGAAGCAGAAAGTGACAGAGCAACTTGTGTTAGCATTACTAGATTTCAATAAGGTATTTCAAGTAGATTGTGATGCAAGTTGGAATACAATAGGAGCAGTATTAAGTTAAGAAGGTAGACTTGTAGCATATTTCAGTGAGAAGTTGAATGATGCAAGGAGAAGATATTTTGTTTATGATCAAGAGTTCTATGCCATAATTCAAGCCTTGAAGAAGTGGAGAGACTACTTGTTGCCTAAGGAATTTGTGTTGTATATAGATCATCAAGCTTTGCAATATTTGAACAGTCAAGGAAAGTTGAATCAGAGACATAGGAGGTGGGTGGAGTTCATGCAGAGTTATACTTTCATGTTGAAGCATAGGAGTGGAAAATCAAACAAAGTTGCAGATGCATTGAGTAGGAGAAGGAACTTACTAACAGAGATGAGGATTGAAGTACTGGGTTTTGATGAATTGAAACATATGTATGAGGGAGACACTAATTTTGTAGAACCTTGGAAATCATGTAAGGAACCTGTTGTGACAAATAGGAGTAAGTGGTTGGACTATTTCATTCAAGAAGATATGTTGTTCAGAGGAAATTAGTTATGCATACCTAGAAGTTCCATGAGAGATAATTTGATCAAAGTCAAGCATAGTGGTGGATTGGCAAGACATTTTGGCATTGATAAAACAATGGCCTTGATAAGTGAAAACTACTTTTGGTCTTAGATACATAAGGATGTTAGGAAATTTTTGCAGAGTTGCAGAGTTTGTCAAGTTGCAAAAGGAAATAGTCACAATACTAGATTGTATAAACCTTTGACAGTACTAGAGAGACCTTGGGAAGACATAAGTATGGATTTTGTAATGGGATTGCCTAAGACACATAGAGGATATGATTCAATATTTGTAGTGGTAGACAGACTTTCAAAGATGGAACATTTCATACCTTGTAAGAAGATAACTGATGCAGTGCATGTAGCTAACCTATTTTTCAAGGAGATTGTGAGATTGCATGGTTCACCTAAGAGCATAATTTCAGACAGAGACACTAGATTTATTGGCTTTTTTTGAAGAAACTTTGGAAGAAGATGAAGAAAGATTTGAAGTTTAGTTCATCTTTTCATCCTCAGACTAATGGACAGATAGAGGTAGTGAATAAGAGTTCGGGAAACTTGTTGAGATATTTTGTTGGAGAGAAGACAAGAAGTTGGGATTTGATTTTTTCACAATAAGAGTTTACATACAATAATTTAGTGAATAGGAGTACCAAAAGAACACCTTTTGATATTGTTACTAGAGTAAACTCTAGAGGAGTTGTAGAGTTTAGAGATATCAGTATGGAAGATAAGAGAAGTGCAGAAGCAGAAGAATTTAAAGAACATATAATCAGGTGAAGAAGCATTTGGAGGAGATGAATAGTAAATACAAAGAGCAAGAACAGGAGAAAAGGAGACATAAGGAATTTGAAGTTCGAGATGAAGTGATGGTATACTTGAGAAAAGAAAGATTTCTAGTTAGAACATATAACAAGTTGAAGATGAAGAGGTTTGGACCTTGTAGGATACTCAGAAAGTTTGATTTAGGAAATGCATATGAAGTAGAGTCACCAGAGACTTTGGGTATATCACCTATTTTCAACATTGCAAACCTATATCAGTATCATGAAGCAAATTCTAGTGACAGTATTGAAGAGGACTTGAAGAAGCAGTTACCACACCAATCATCGGAGTAGATTGAGGACATTATAGACAACAGAGTTTGACGTAGCACCAGAGGAAGGCAATACAAAGAATATCTTGTGAAGTGGAAAGGTAGACTAGAAGAAGATTCATCATGGATTTCTTAGGTTGAGGTGGACCATCTTGGTTTCCCTCCAGCCCCACCAAAGTGAGGGACTCACTTTTTTAATAACCCTAGATGTCTGATGGAGGAGCATCCCTCATTTAAGAGCAATCTTGCATCAACCAAAAACATTTGCATTTTAGTTTGTTCCCTTTTATTTTCTAGTTCAGTTCAAGCAGTTTAGTCAGTAGCAGTTTCTGTGTTTTGGTCTGCATTCTACTATAGTTGTCTTTCAAACCTTGCAGAGCTGGACTTAGCATTTAGATTCATTAACACACATCATATCCAAAATTTAGATCATTTGGATCAGGTACCAGAAAGATATTGCTATCAAAAGATTTACTATTTTCTTAGAGTAGAGCATCTTGACAGTCTCTGACAATCAGCTGAAGGAGAAGAATTGTGGAGCATTTCCTGATTTGTGGAGCCTAATGACACATCATTCAATGATCCATGGTCCGTGGCTAACCTTCCCCGAGATCTGCACATCATTCCATTCATTTGTGGAGGTTCTCTATTCAATTAGGTCTGACCTATCTGTGTACACATGTTACAACTCTTCATTGGAGTTTGTGACCTTCCTTGGCTGATGCAGAGGAATCTTATGACCCAGAGATGATATATATTGATGCAATAGATGCCTAGGAAAGTAGTTATGAGAGTTAGCATAATTTAGAAGATTGATAGTTTGAATTCTTGTGAAGGAGCTTCAAAGCTATATCTTGTGCATATTCTGATATTCTGTAATTAGGCCTGTGAGCTCTAATTGTAAGTCCACATGCTACCGGTCGATTTGTATTTGAATTATATGATATACTGAATGACTGAATCTGCATTTTCTTCATATCTTTGAGTTGTTTTTGTTGTGTTTACTCTAGCTGCATGACCTAGATAGTTCTCTTTGAGGACCTTCCTAATCATGACTACACCAGATATGATAGTTAGATAGGATCAATGAGTGGTATAGGTGCAATAAAAATCATAAATAATGTGTAGCCATCTTGATAATAAGGTAAAGAAGGCCCTAATTAGCTAGATGATGTCATGTGATAGTAATAAATATGTAATCATATCAATAGATTTTTCCAGAAATGCTTAGGGCACATGATTTATAGATAATCCATAGGAAAATTGGCACATGTGTGATAAAAATGTGATAGGATGTATAAAAAGGCATCATGAATTAAATTAATTGTCAATACATGTCATATATCATAAGGTTCATTGGCATGAGATAAGGGCCATAATAAATGCATGATGGTGAAAAAGAGCTCAAAGATGTGAGTAGAGCATTTGTCCTCATCAATAATGTACATGTCATCATAAATAGAATTGGTGGTGTGTGAAAATGGGGTTTGTAGGACTCACATGAGGACCCATTATAATGGCCACAATGGACTAAGGGAGGGGTCATCTAGGGAGCCTCCCACAATGATATGTGTTTATGATATTAACCATTGTAACCTTTGGCTAATGTTTTGACCTGTTATGATTTTATGATATTTGGACATTTCATGGCTCATGCGATTTGACATAGTTAGACATTGTTATCATGATTATGAATAGTTTTACATTTATGGTTCATGGTTTGGACTTAGTTTAGAATTATGTTTGTATAATTTCTGTATATGGTTTTTATGTATGTATATATATGGTTGATATGCATGTATGTGTGAATGAAATATGTAACATGACTAATTAATACACATATGTTTATCTTCGATAATCACTAAACACTAAATGTTTGTATGTAATCACTAGTCTCAATAAATCAATAAATGTCTTAAAAGGAATCCCATAATCACATGTAATTAAGAAACAAGATGATTCATTTATATGCAAGTTAGGTTGAGTTTTAGTTTTTTTACCTTTTCATTTTTTTTCTTCTAACCATTGTGTTACCTCTTCAAATTGGTATCCTACTGCATGGTGTCATCTAGATTCTTGTGGTTCTACAAATCTATGATGACCTTGTTCATTCTTTCCTAGTCCTTTGCCTTTGTATCCAAGCTTATTCATAATTTTATACCAAGAATCATGGATTTTTTTGAGTGATGGAGGGGGATGAGGAGGTGATTCATTTGTAGAAGTATGAGTTTTAGGATTACTATCACACATGTATGTCTCTTGGTCATTTCATGCCTTAGTAAATTTTCCATAGATACATGGATCAATATAAAGAGGTGGAGTATTATAAGACATTCAATCGACATAATATTTACCAATACCACAAGGAATACAATCAATAGGATCTAATCATCATCATATAAAGTGCTATAGAGTAGGAGGTCATGATTTAGAGCATTTGTATGCCATGAATGTTTTTGTGTGTTGAAATTATTAGAAGTATCCATTCATTTATACTTGTTATATGGGTGATGATTGATAGGTATGCAATAGAGTTTCCCTTTATGCCAAAATTTTAAATATTTATGTAAAGTAGAGGTCCTAATTTTTGTAGCATGTAACCATGGAAACCCAAGAAGGATACTATAAGTTAATTTTCTAGGAATGACATGGAATAATGCATCTAGTGTGCAAGGTCTAGCATTAATTGGGAGAACAATTGTACCCATGCAAGATCTAGCTACATTATAAATCCTCTAATGGTAAGATCTAATGGTTGTATCTATGACATATCGACTTCCAAATGATTTAAAAAATCTTTAGTGCATATGTTAAGGCTAGATCCATTATCAACTAAAGATTATTTAATTAATAAATTTGCACACTTCACCACAATGTGTAAAGGTATTGATTCTTGTAGAGCATTTTCATGTGAGATATCATCATAATCAAATGATATTGCATGAAATTCATTATATCCAATAGACTCTATAAAATATATAAGTAGTTGTGGAGAAATATCAGAGAACCCACTTAGATCTTCTCTAAGCATTTTTGCATGATGTCTCTATAAAAACGTGATGTGCATACTAAATCCCAAAGTGATATCTTAGATAGATTATTTTCAATTGTTGAACATGATATAAAAGTCCTTAGGTTGTTTAGATGATATTTGAGGTGCATGAGGTAAATTAAGTGTATTAGATGATTAAACAAGTGGTGACAATATAACATCTTGGCCTCTTTCTAATTGTTGGTGTGTATACCCCACATGATAATAATCATATGAATTGGGCTTCACATGAAAGGTAGGTATAGGGGAGGTATATGCCATATTGATAGAAGATTAATTAGGACTAAAATATAAAACATGGTAAAACATAATATCCTCATGTATGCTCTATGACTAAAAAATAGGAATTGAAAGCATGATCCAAATTCAGGAAATAAACGTGAAGAAAACAAGATTAATCAACCATTATAAATCTCCACCACTTAAGTATAATCTAAACTCATGAATCAAAAAGATATCATCATCAAAATGTTCCTAATTATCAAGTAAAAATGACTTCACATGTAAAGAGGCATATATAGAAGAGCCATAATAATTAGAAGGATTATGAGGGCATGGCACCATCTTGGTAAGTATGAGTATTTATAAAACATGAGATGTAAGAGATTGATAATCACATATCACATCATCATGTATGAGAGGGGATATGTCATCTAAAAATCATGGATTTATGGATGTAAGATTATGGACATACTAAGGCTCATGATATCACTATGGAAGGAATATGAGGGCATGGCACCATCTTGGTAAGTATGAGTATTTATAAAACATGAGATGTAAGAGGTTGATAATCACATATCACATCATCATGTATGAGAGGGGATATGTCATCTAAAAATCATCGATTTATGAATGTAAGATTATGGACATGGAAAAGAAAAATCACTCGAGATATAACAATGTCATGTCTAGGTAAAGGAGGAACTACATCACCTACATGTCCATTTTACAAGGTGTATCACAAGGTAAAACCTCACTAGATGTGTACTCATCTCTATCATGATCCATAGGATCATGATTACGCTTATGAAAAAATGACATAAGTGTATCTAATAGGCATGAATAAGAACTAATAAACACCATGAAGGGAAGGATGAAACATGATAGATCAAAACCTCCATAGAAGACATATCTTTATCC
Organism: Cunninghamia lanceolata; assembly: GCA_027924645.1. Taxonomy (NCBI): domain Eukaryota; kingdom Viridiplantae; phylum Streptophyta; class Pinopsida; order Cupressales; family Cupressaceae; genus Cunninghamia; species Cunninghamia lanceolata. Next base: position 3,175,897 of record BSBN01001054.1, read on the forward strand.
TTAGTATAACGTGTCATGATAATATTAAGGATAGGGCTCGATGATGTGTAATGAAAGACAGGAACCTATAAAATTTAAAACATATGCATTAATATCAACTAAGGATTATGACCTAAAAGGAGACATTTGGGTACGATTATCCTAGGGTGGGAGGTTGGGATAAAAAATGTATGTCACTAGGTATTCTTAAACCTTAATCAAGGTATAATACATATATCAATGTAAAGTGAATCCAAACTCTAGGACTAAATATAGAAAATAATGATAATATTAGATCTAAAATGGCCTAAAATTAGTGAAGGTATAGCCCTAAGGTCTTAATCCTAAGGGGGTGTAATAATGGATGGTTTCACCAAAAATGTAAAGGAAAATAACCTTTTCCTTAAGCTAATCTAGACTAATTAAATTAATACACACACTTAAGCATAAATCAACCTAGATTAATTAATTATACAAAATGGGTATGTGATAAAATCATGTCAAATAATTCTAATTTAAGAAATTAAATGTGATTTATTTAGAAACTTAGCTTTGGCAACAATGATCAAGTTAAAAATTTGATGCAACACATAACTCAATGATTAGGTACAAAATATGGATATCCCAAGGTATGCTTGTTGTATAGAATTCCATTTAGAATTATGCTCCTTTTTGAGTTGATTCCATGGATTTGGATCAATCCAACACTTCATGGTCTTGATTTGGTGCACTATGTACTTTTCTATCCAATTAATTGAATACTTTGCTCCTCGTTAACTATTAAGGACTAGTAGTATTTAAAAGTACCTTGGGGAAAATGTACTGGAACACAAGGGTTGTGTTCTCCTAGGTTAACCCCTTGATTAGGTCAACTTTATAGCTATAGAAATGATCTAAGACAACACTCTTTAGTCATGCAAATTTCCTAGAATGATTTTATTTAGAATTAGATTCCTTGTAGTGCTCCAAGCCAAAATATTCCTAGAACGGTTCTCCTTGAAGTGTTTAGGATATTTGAATGATAATCAATGATGCTTGGATGTAAAATGATGCACATTAAATATGTTTAAATACTAAGACATAGCAACTAATCCCATCAAACATGTATCAATTCAACTCATATTGGTTATGAAATATGTGAGAATTAGTAAACTTATAATTTGAAAATTTAAAATTTTAGGGGTCAATTCCATGTGGTGTAGGATCACTCCCATATGCCATGGTATTGACTTGGGATCTAGAAAGTATTGATATAAAAGTACATAATGAACTCAATGGATTCACCTCTAAAGAAAAAACTTATCATGTGCATACATATTAAAGTTTTTTAAATAACCAAAATGTGACCCAATAAATTACTTCAATACTAGGGGAAAGGGATAATTTGATTAATGTGATACGGGTAGGTATTGGGGGTTTGGAAACATGAATAGATTAGGTTGGGGTGCTTATAAGTGGTATTCTAAATCCTCTATAGATCACTTTGCATAGGTCAATCAAAGGAAATGATATTCACTACGTTGGTCTCGCCAAGGTCGTGAAGTTGTCTTTTTCTAAACCACATAGGCTTGTATTGTGTCAAAGCCTTATAATTCCAAGGGAACCTACTTAATCCAAACTCCAATGAAGATAAAAAAGGAAACAATGGTCACACCAAGGTTGTTTAGGTTCAATACAATCCTACCCTAGTTTCCTAAGACTAGTTATTGGACACCTTTTGGTAATGCCATGACCCTACTTTAAAGAATCACTAGGTATCTCTAAAACCCATATGTTATAATTTAGATTAATATTTATACTATAATTGAGATATCTATTATTAGGGGAATTTATTATTAGATTTTTTGTGGCAAGGGTTTTGGGGTTGAGATGTATAAGTGTTTTTAAATCAAAGCTTTCTATACGATAATGTATTTGTAGTAGCTCATCTAGGTTTTTTGTGCCAAAGATTTAATGTATGGGATGGCAATCAAAACTAATTTTAATTTAGTTGTAGATGTGGATAGTGCCATTGGTTGATAGGGTAGAAATAATAAGGGGATATAAAATGTAACAAAAAAGGGTACATAAGATATCTAGAAAAAATAGGGAGGTATTTTAATTATACTAGTATATGCAAAGGGGTATTAAAAACATAAATTTGAGGGGTAGAAATTGATGCAAGAGCATCCAACGTGTATGGGCAATCTTGCGTCACCAAAAAATATTTTAATTTATGTTGTATCTTTTCAATAATGTTTGTGGGCTTTGAGAAATTAATATTTTAATTTGCAACAAATATATTTTCCTGGGGCATATTGGTAAATGTAATTTTTAGGGAATTATGCTCTCATAAATGTTTCAAAGGCATAAATGGTGGAATATTCCATTTGGGCATCCCATTTCTAGGTAGGACCACTTGGTATGCATGTTATTTCATGTTTGATTGCATTCTTTGCATGCATTTGCATGTTGGCCACAAGATTTGCATGTTGTTGCATGCTTGGGTCGTAATTATGAGACCCGGTCTTGGTAAAATAGGCATAAATTTCTCATTTCTAATCAAAATAGAAAACTTTAAAATGTTCTGGAAAGATGGAAAGAAGGCACACAAAGCCTAGAAATTATTTTAGAAAATTAGGAAAAACAAGGGAGCAGTGATAGGAAGAAAGTGATGGGTTTTCTCGGTGGTTTAGTGGAGGTTGTTTTGAGAAACCAATAGTGGTTTTTTCTCACGCAATTTCTATATATTGATGCTTGTGTTGGCAAGAGACACTTCTATGCTTGACAATTGTTGTCATTGATGGAAACTAAGTCTATCCTACACATCCGCATTACTTAATTTGTTCATACTGGAAGCTAGAGTGAAGATTTGTCTAAGTCCAGATAATCAGAAATAGAGCATGTGACAAGGTCCACTATCTTGGTCTGGATCTCTCTGGTGGAAAATCACAGTGTGCTGTGGATTTGAGGTAGTAATAAGGATTGTCAAGACTATCTAAATCCAGGAATTTAGCCTTCGGTGATGAAGGATTCAAAAGTTTTAAGCATCTGAGTATCAGGTTCCAGTTAGTCAGTACAGTCAGAAGAAGAACAGTCCAACCTAGTATTTGATATTGGTTTGGATGAAGAAAATTTGTTGGTTAAGCAATTTGTGGTAATCAATGGTATTGGCTAAGATGATTAATGATTTGAGAACACAAGTTTTTGGTACGTGTTGTTAATTGTGCATGGATTCAACTGACAGAGCAAAGTTCTTAACAAATGTTCTAAGGTTTTTTGAAGCTAACTATAGTTGATTGAATTTCTTGATGCAAATATATATAGCCAATGGATTCAAGTGTTTTGACATGAGTGTGTGAAGTGGTGATGGAGTAAGTGTGAAAAAGGTAGAAAGAAGTGCGAAGATAAAGATCCAAGCTCGGATTATGGCCTAAGAGTGAAACATGGCAGAATAAGGATGAAGTGTGTAAGATCAGTATTCTGTGCTTAACTGAAACTAAATTTCTGCATTGGTAGATTCCATTCATCAGTTCAAACATTCTGCAATCTTCTTGTAATCATTTCTATAGGTAGTGAGCCTCTTAGAACAATGAGCTTTTGGGCAGTGCGCACTGTAGGCATGTGCCTTCCCCATTTGTAATACTTTTAACAGAGTATAATTTCTTGTGGGTTAACCCCCACTGTGGTTTTTCCCTTAACTGGGTTTCCACGTAAAAATCCTGGTGTTTTGTGTGATGATTATGTTTCTTCTCATGTGTTGTTGATTTATGCCTTCATGGTTATATCATTAATTTGTTAATAAGTGATAAAGAAGGTAAATTGCTGCAAGTGATAAAAGTTTTTGTGACAACTGATTCACCCCCCCTCTCAGTTGTCTACCCTTATTTCAACAATTGGTATCAGAGCAAGGTTCCTTGGAAGAAGCCTAACAGCTTGAAGAAGATCTGGGAAGGAGTTTCAATGGGTTCACTTAGAGAACAACTTCAATTGGCTTTAGAAGATCTTGATCAGTCCAAAGCAGAAGTAAATGAACTGAAAGAGAACCTTAAAAATGCTGATGATTGCATTGAGGTGTTAAAAGAAAAACTGAAAAAATGTATGGAAAAGAGGAAGGAGCTACTTCAGCAGCATGAATGAGGCTTTGGAAGAAAAGACAAAGGAATGTGAAAAGTTGACAAAAGAAGTTTTTGTTGTAAAACATGAGAAAGAATCTGGGGTGATGAGGCTAACCAAAGAAATTGAGGAAAGGAAGAAGACTGAAGAAGACCTGAATCAAATTCTAAAGGAAAGAACAGAAGAATGTTGTAGAATGGACAGAACAATTGGCCACCTAAAATCTGATTTACAAGAATGCAGATATAATGAGGAGGAACTTGAAAGACAAATTGTCATTCTCAGACATGACCTAGAAATTGCAAATGAATACAAGAAGTTCAAGATAAGCTCAGCTAAACTTGAAGTACTGCTTAAGAGTCAAAAGAAGGTAGATGATAAGCATGGTCTGGGATGTGAGAAAGGTGAAAGTTCTAGATCCGGTCAAAGAAATCCTAAACCAAGGAATCAAAGAAACAGACCTAGAAGACCTCCGGTAAGACAGCCTAATGCTCAAAGGTATCCATCTTTCAATGGAAATTGTTTCAATTGCAATAAATTTGGTCATAGAGCTACTTAGTGCAGAAGCAGAATAAATCAAATTTGTCCATCCTTCTCTGGTCAATGCTTCAAGTGTAAGAGGTATGGTCATAGATCCCAATGAATGTAGAAGTATGATAATGAATAACACTAACAATAAAGGAAATGACAATTCTTTCAATGGCAAATGCTTTGCATGCAATAGATTTGGACATATGGCTAATAAGTGCACAGATCAAGAGGAAATCAATTAAATGGGCAAAGAAATATTGTATGCTTCAATTATAATAGATCCAGTCATATTGCAAGGTTCTGTAGAAGCAAGAATAATGAAAGAAGAGGTTTGGTAAACAAAAAACTAGATGAGTAGAGTCAAGACAAAGGCAAGGACAAAATTAATTTAAATGAGATCCAAAAAGAAATGAATCAAGAGCTTTGGCTCAGGGGGAGCTACATTGAAAATCAAATTCTCCCACCATCTAGTAAGTAGGTGTTTGAATTTGGCATAATGAGAGAAGATAATTTGGGTTATTGTAGATCTTTTGAAAGGATTTCTGGAAGAAAAGAAGTGGATATGGTGATTTGCAGAGTGATTCATGAGAAACTGCATCCAGAAATAGAGTAATCGGATGAAGTTAGGGCAACACATTTATTACAATGGAGAATTAGGTTTTGCAGAGCATAAAAGGTCATCATTTCATCATTTAGATCACTTTGCATTCAAAGAGAGTGAGTAGAAGAGCACCTGAGCTAAGATTTCAAGGATTTAAAGTATGACCAACAAATTCATCAGCTAACCCTAATTTAGTGGAAGAAAAAGGTATTTTTCTGTGAAGCTTTGAACTTGTGATCTTTGCAATGCATACACCATTGGTTGTTGGTATTACTGAAATATCCCAACCCAAATTCAAGAAACATCCACACAAATCAGTAGAAGTCGACCCTTTAGGTGCATTTTCAAGTGTTCCATGTGGTGTATTGCATGTTGAAGATATTAGGGCCTATATTCATGCTAGCATAGATGAATTTGGTGACTCAAGATTTGTAGATTTGTTCAAGAGTCATCTAAGGGATGAAATTGACGGTCTTAAACCTAAGTATAAGGCATTGCATGATAATCATTTCATCCAGATTATAGGGTTTCCATCCTTCGATGAAGATGAATGGGTCTGGTATGTTTTAAGCTGAATGCATGATGAGTTTTTGTGGCTAATGAAACCCTTCAAGATCACCAAGGACGCCATCAAGGCTGTGACAGGGTTAAACTCATCCAGTGGACTGCCAATGTTGAAAGCAGTAAAGAATCAAATAGTAACTGATGCTACCGGTTTAAGGTTTGACAAAAGGGCAATGACTATAAGTGACATCACTAATCCGAATGTCAAATTTGCTTCAATGGTGATTAGATACAAGACTTATCATTCCAGCAGGGAAAATTTAATATCTGGTACAGCTATCTATGCAACCTATTAGATGTTGAGAGAGAATGTTGATTATGACTTGTGTGAGTTATTGCAAAACTAGTTGATAGAAAATTTGAATAAGGTAAAGAAGGATAAGAAGAACACCTTCAAATATGGTACACTGATCCTATGTTTGTTCTTCTATTTCATGAATGAGTTTCTTGGCAAGAAAAACATGTGTTGGACAAATGACAAACCTGTTGCTATACAGATAAGAGAGCACTTGAATAGCATTGGTGACTCTAAAGCACAGAAAATTGCAATCTGGCATTACTTCAAGAATTTTCAAAGTATGATGCATTCTAGGGAAAGAATTCCTAAATTGGTTGTTGAGAAATACAAGAATGAGATCTGCTTCATGGTGGATACTGATCAGTGCTTAATGGAAGCAGTAGAACCCATAACTGTTTGGATCATGCCCATGGGGTATGAGGTAGATGAGAAAATTTTGGATATGTATGCTCAACATCTCTTGAGCAAACCCAAGGATGATTTTGTGGAGAGATTTGGGACATATAAGGAGCTTAGTTTGAAACTGCATGTTGAGCTCAGAAAACCTGAAATCAAGAGAAAAGTTCAAAAGCAAGTAGAAATGTATGCTGAAAGCATTGGCATAACTAAGGAAGTTGTGAACTAGGACAAAGAAAGGATAGAAAAAGTTGAGAAGGAGATGTAGGATAAGAAACAAGGAAGTGCTCCAGAAGTCTCCACCAGCCCGCCTATAAAAACTAGAAGTTCTACTGCTGCCCCTGTTCAAACAAGACCTATCAGAACAAAAGAACTAGAAGAAAGAAAAAGAACAAAAGTAATGGTAAATAGGCCATATGGCAGTATGGAAAAAGAGGATGAAGAAAAGATAGATTCAGATGATGAGCTTAAAGAGCTAAAAGCCACAGGTACTAAAGCAGTCAAAGTATCTAAGGAGAAGCAAAGTGAAAGACAAATAAGAGGCATAAATCAGAAGCTGATGTTGAGAAGCCAATTCCTTCTATGGAGGACATTGTCAAAAGAATAACTGTTGATGGTAATTTAAAACCAATAACTGAATTCTATGATCTTTAAAATGATGCTTGTTGGTACCTACATGAACAGTTGGGTTTCAAGCTTCTAAATCTACAGGCACCCTCCCAAGAATCCAAAAATTTCTAAGTCTTTGCACCCCCTCAGCATGTTTTGGCTTGACCTGATATTCTGAGGCAGGGGGGTCATCATGTTTCAAATATCGAGTGATTTTAGTTAAGATCACCCTAGCGTTCTTTTTATCACCCGATGCTGCTGACATCAAATTTTACATGAGGTTGATATGTGCATGTCTACCGGCTTCATCATATTCCAAAGGAGGGGGTGATATTTCCAAATATCAGTCATATTCAAACATCACCCTGATGTTATAATGAGGCTTCAGTCCACCTTGATATTTGTGCAGGGGGGTGATATTTCAAATATCGAGTGATATTCTGCATATCACCCTTGCCGCCGAGGGTCACCCCGACATTGCAGTATGACGATGATGTCATCAAGATCGGCGGGGTGCATCAGGTGGTCATCACGATGATGTTGGTCATTAGATTAGTGTTTAGGGATCAGGTGATATTTTCCTATCGGGGTGATTTCCTGATAGGGTGATATTTCGTATGAGAATTATCATGCGGGTGATTTGCTGACGTCAGGGTGATATTAAACGTCGGAGCATCATGCGGCAGGATCATGATGAGGTATATGTTGGCATCATCAGGAGCAAAATCGTTGACTATCATCTTTCGGTGTGGTCATGCATATAAAGTATTAAGAAGGTCACCGCGGGATGAATGTGGGATAATTTGTTCCCACATGATTTGAAATATCAGGGTCATATTTCTTGGTGGGAAAGTTGCAAAGCGCACAGTCTACTGCATTTCCCAAGGCTGCAGGTTGGTACGCCATTAATGGCGGATGTTATAGGGTATGGGCGATGGTATGGATGGATCAACCACCCGATCAAAGATGTGAATCCCCAGGTGGCGGCACAGGGCTCGAGATCACTTCCTGTCTCCTCCTCCACCTGCTGCATTCAATATTTGAGCACCATTTCTCATAGTGAACTGTATCTGGCATATTTTTGAATCACCCAGTGGTTAATGCTGAGTACCTTCTTGCTATATATAGCAGGTTGTGTTGCTCATTTGTGGTGGTTGAAGACTTGGGCAATTTTTGTGTAAATAATGAAAAACAGAGCATTTCCTAGCTGTTGTATCTCTTTCTGGAGTTTATGAGTTACATTTCAAATGTATTTTGCACATTCTTTTCAGTTTCATGTCAATTTTATATGAGAAATGCTTATTTGCATGTGTTTTAGTTGTCTGTCTCCATTTGCTGTATGCATTTCCTTCTTCTGAATCTGGTTGCTAAGGGTTACTTGGATTCTAGGGTATAGTTTTCTGTACCACATGCTTGATCTTTTGACTTCCATTCAAGGAGTGGATTAAATTGATTTAGGTCAATCATAGAGAAGTATGTATGTTAGCCAGGATATCTATAAGTATGGGCAACTAAAATACCCATTCTTGGGTGGTATTTGTAAGGCGAATACCAACTTTGACCCCCTGAAACTTGAATGCAGTTGCAAAACCGTTCACCTATATATGTCTATTTGACTCCTTGCCCTGAGATAGGCACTGGTCTGCTCTTGTTTAGTACTTATGATCCAAAAACCCCCTGTTTTGCATCCAAATCATAAAATCCATCTTTTCATAACTTCCACCTGTTAGTTCGTAGGAGTAGGATTAGGACCCCTGCATACTGTCATACCCAACCAGACACATATGTCCAAGAATGTTGCCAACCTTGTGATGTATCATACACATATTGGTCCACACATGAGAGTATTCTGCTTGTTGTTGTCATGCTAAATCTTCCTATCATTTGGATAAGTCAATGTTACATCTTTAGTTATAGGGATACCCCCCTTGGTGCGGTAGAACCAGAAGTGAAGGGGAGGCAACTCACGCAACCTCCCATATCTGTTGGCTGAATCTGCCTGTGCATTGGAGCTGGCAAACCCTCTACTGATTTGGAAACCAACAGAAATGGTGACTCTGCTGGGGAGAAGAGTCAAATAGTGTGATATCATTGCTGTGCATCTGACTCTTTCATGTGAATATTTTGCTCTACTAGTGGAATGAACTCAGAAAGATGTTTGATGAGCTTTCAATGGTTTGAAAATTTTATCCTCTTTGGAGAGGTGGCGACTCTGCAAAAAAGTTTTAGTGCACATGAAAGGTTGATGTATGTTATGTGATAAAAGAATGTCCTGTTCAAGATTTCAGCATCTGGATGAGAAAAGGTGCCTAGCTCCTTCCCACTTCTATTTGTTGTTTTATTGCATAAGTTAGATGCCAAGGGGAAGCCTTAGGTCTTAGGTAGACATAGGATGTCTAAGAGTGAAATTTATATGAATCCAAATATGTATTCACCCATACTCAGTCAAGAGGGGGATGAAATGTTGTGTAAAAGATTGGAAGAGATAAAAGTAGGTTGATATTCTTAGAGGCTTGGTAGGCTTAGTTAAATAATGACCCTGTTGTGTCTGCCAGTCAGAAAGATAAGCCTCTTGTTAGCCCTTTTGATCCTTTATATGACCAATTAGATTTGTCATGGGTTGATTATCAAATTGAAAGTATGCCTGCTAAAATTTATAATCAGATGCCTAGATTTAGTGGACACAGTGTATGTGATGGGGGTGCACATATCAAAAATTTTCACAGTTTTATGGAAAGACATTCATTTAGAGATGAGCATATGTGGATGAGGTTCTTTGATAGATCCTTTGGTGATAAAGCTAGAGATTGGTATTTGAGCTTTCCAAAGAGATCCTTTGCCTGTTGGGATGAACTTGTTGACTGTTTTAGAGAAGAATTTGTAAGAGAACCTGTTGATCTTGTTACAAAATTGACAGAAATCAGAAAACAAGATGAGAAGCCCTGTATTGATTTCAGTCATAGATTTGCAGTAGCCCTTTCACAAATCCCTGAAGACTTTAGACCTAATATTTCAGCCTGTATTGTCATATATTTTGAAGGCTTTGAGGAGGGCTCTAGTGCATTATTGAGGGAATTCAAGATAACAGGTATACAGATGGCATACAAGTTTTAAGAAAATATAGAAAAAATGAGAAATGAGCACATGCTGGAATCCCTGTCCACAGGCTTTGGTGTGAATAAAGGTTGTATAGTTGCAAATGACCAAATGATTATGGCATCATGTGAAGATAAAGATGAAAATGAAAACATACCAATGAAGGATGCCAGTAGAGGGATCAATGATGACTCCCATTGCAAAGTTGAGGTGTCTGGTTCTAGAAACAATGATGTGGTTATGGACAACAATGAATACTTGTTTGAGTGGATTTGTGGAGATGATTGTGAGTATTGTGCACAAGATAGAGAAGAAATAAGCAAACAGAGGAGCAATTCCATGTTTAAATCATTGCCTTTTATTCATACACATGGAGATGATGAAGAGCAATTAGGGATTGAAACAAGTAGTAGTACTGAGCATGATTGTTCTTTATTTGATAATGATTTTGCTTATGACACACAGGTTGATACTCCTCCACACAAGGAATTCATTGGTAATGAAAATGCATGTTCTATTGCCCATGTACCAGTGGTATACCATAATGAAGCTGAAACACTTGGATCAATCCTTTTTGACACATATAGTGATGAGGATCTGTTTGAGTATGGTGAAAATCAAGGCACTATTGTTGAGGAGGATTCTTTTTCTCATCCTGATGAAAGAAAGACCAACGTACATCATGAAGGTTATTGCAGAGAGGTGCCAGAGCCTGATTCTTTCCAGCTTGGTGCGGCTGATGGTTGTGTGCATGACATGGACAATTGTGAGTTTGAAAGCTTCTTCCTTGATATGTTAGCTTATAATACAATGAGGCCTGATGCTCCTAGCTACATAGTGGACTTTGAGTACTTTCAGTTTTCAGTCTAGCTAGGAGATCATTTTACAATGCATGTTGCTGATACAGATGATGACAAGTGCTATATGCCATATGAATATGCATTGTTTAACAAATATAATGTTCACATGTTGCCTAATGCTGATGGTTGTTTGCATAAGGTTGATAGTGACAAGCTAGACAAGATGGTTGAATATGCAAGTGACAAGGTTTGTTTGTGGATAAATCATGGCAGCACCTTCAGGTTTGATCCAGTGATATCAGATGAAAATAGGATATTTGACGAAGGGAGATATAGGTTTTTCCTTTCTTGGTGGCCTTTGGCCAGCAATTGTAATTTGTGTGTAGGTTGGTGCAATGTTAGCCTCTGTTGCCCAATGGATAAGGCCCAATCTACAAAACCAGAGATTTTGAAGTCCTCACCATGCCTGCAAGAGGCATACGTCCCCAATCGGAGCTAGTGTTGGTACCTGCATGAACAATTGGGTTTTAAGCTTCTAAATCTGTAGGCACCCTCCCAAGAATCCAAAAATTTCCAAGTCTTTGCACCCCCTCAGCATGTTTCAGCCTGACCTGATATTCTGAGGTAGGGGGGTCATCATGTTTCAAATATCAGGTGATTTTAGTTAAGATCACCCCGGCATTCTTTTTATCATCTGATGTTGCTGATATCAAATTTTACATGAGGGTGATATGTGCATGTCTATCGGCTTCATCATATTTTGAAGGAGGGGGTGATATTTCCAAATATCAGTCATATTCAAACATCACCCCAATGTTACAATGAGGCTTCAGTCCACCCTGATATTTGTGCGGGGGGGGGGTGATATTTCAAATATCAGGTGATATTCCGCATATCACCCTTGCTGCCGAGGGTCACCCCGACATTGCAGTATGACAGTGATGTCATCAAGATCAGTTGGGTGCATCAGGTGGTCATCATGATGATGTTGGTCATTCGATTAGTGTTTAGGGATCAGGTGATATTTTCCTATCGGGGTGATTTCCTGATAGGGGTGATATTTCGTATGAGAATTATCATGCAGGTGATTTGCTGACGTCAAGGTGATATTAAACATCGGAGCATCATGCGGGGGGATCATGATGAGGTATATGTTGATATCGTCGGGAGCAAAATTTCTGACTATCATCTTTCGGTGTGGTCATGCATATAAAGTATTGAGAAGGTCACCATGGAATGAATGTGGGATAATTTGTTCCCACATGATTTTAAATATCAGGGTCATATTTCTTGGCGGGAAAGTTGTGAAGCACACAGTCTACTGCATTTCCCAAGGCCACAGGTTGGTACACCATTAATTGCGGATGTTACTGGGTATGGGCGATGGTATGGACAGATCAACCACCTGATCAAAGATGTGAATCCCTAGGCGGTGGCACAGGGCTTGAGATCACTTCCTGTCTCCTCCACCTGTTGCATTCAATATTTGAGTGTCATTTCTCATAGTGAACTGTATCTGGCAGATTTTTGAATCGCCCAATGGTTAATGCTGAGTACCTTCTTGCTGTATATACCAGGCTGTGTTTCTCATTTGTGGTGGTTGAAGACTTGGGCAATTTTTGTGTAAATAATGAAAAACAGAGCATTTCCTAACTGTTGTATCTCTTTCTGGAGTTTATGAGATGCATTTCGAATGTATTTTGCACATTCTTTTTAGTTTCATGTCAATTTTATATGAGAAATGCTTATTTGCATGTGTTTTAGTTGTCTGTCTCCATTTTCTGTATGCATTTCCTTCTTTTGAATCTGGTTGCTAAGGGTTACTTGGATTCTAGGGTATAGTTTTTTGTACTACATGCTTGATCTTTTGACTTCCATTCAAGGAGTGGATTAAATTGTTTTAGGTCAATCATAGAGAAGTATGTATGTCATCCAGGATATCTATAAGTATGGGCAGCTAAAATACCCATTCCTGGGTGGTATTTGTAAGGTGAATACCAGCTTTGACCCCCTGAAACTTGAATGCAGTTGCAAAACTGTTCACCTTTATATGTCTATTTGACTCCTTGCCTTGAGATAGGCACTGGTCTGCTCTTGTTTAGTACTTATGATCCAAAAACCCCTTGTCTTGCATCCAAATCATAAAATCCATCTTTTCATAACTTCCACCTATTAGTTTGTAGGAGTAGGATTAGGACCCCTGCATACTGTCATACCCAACCAGACACATATGTCCAAGAATGTTGCCATCCTTGTGATGTATCATACACATATTGGTCCACACATGAGAGTATTCTGCCTGTTGTTGTCATGCTAAATCTTCCTGTCATTTGGATAAGTCAATGTTACATCTTTAGTTATAGGGATACCCCCCTTGGTGCGGTAGAACCAGAAGTGAAGGGGAGGCAACTCACGCAACCTCCTGTATCTGTTGGCTGAATCTACCTATGCATTGGAGCTGGCAAACCCTCTGTCGATTTGGAAACCAACAATACTGACAAGAGACCCTTGGAAGATGCTACTATCAAATACTTAAATGTATTCAACCATGCACTAGTAGAAATTTTGTTTGAAGTTCCAAAAGGTTGGAGAGACATTTTAGAAATTAGAAAAGAAGCTACCAAAACAAAGGATATGGAACTGAGGGAACATGTGTTAACCAGTTTATGTCCGGTGATCTCTAACAGAGAAGTAGATAAATTTTTTAAAGAAGTCAAAAATAAATTTAGAAGCAAGAAAAGAATGAACAAGTTAATGTTTGGAGATATAGAGTAGGTTGTCCAAGAAACTGAACAAATTCTAAGGAAGGCATTGGACAAGAACAAGTTCTTTGTGATTTTAGATGAACTTACTGATAGCACATCAATTCCAGATGTTGAAGAATTGAAGATCAATGAGTAGCAAACAGAGATAGATGACTCCTCTGTTCCGGAAGGGGAAGTAATAAACAAAGAAGATGAACAGATGACAGATAAAACTGATGATGTAGGAGGTATTCAAACTCCTCCGGATCAATCCGGCAAAGAAGATATAGAGATGATTGCTGAAATAGATGCTCAAACTGAAGATGATTCATTGAAGAATAAAGAGTATGGAACAGAAGAATCTAAGGACCAAGAAGCAGAAAAGGCCAAGGACAAAAATGAAAAGGAAGAAGAGATGGCAAAGGTTGAGGAAGAGCACAAGCAGGACAATCTCGTTGATAGTACCGGTAAGGATCAAATAGATACATCAACATCTTGGGCAAGAGACACTGTAGAAGCAGTGAAAGAAATTTTGGAAAATGATAAACTAGTTGCAGAAGAGTTGAGAGGTCTAATCAATTTGGATAGTCTTTCACCAGTTCAGAAGATAAAGTGGGCCTCTCTTGCACAAACTAAGGCCAAAGAAGACATTTTGAAGTCTCACATAGAAGACAGTGAGCTACTTGGTTTGGCATCAGGAATCTTGGAGAAGATCATGCCCACCTTTCAAAAGGACTCTTTAGTGTCTCCATTCGGCTAGTTGAAAAGTCTAATAAACTATGTAAGTTCTCATTTTGAATCTCTTGAAAAGTCCACAGAGGTCAAGGTTCAAAATGAATTCAATGATAAAAGATTTGATGCCTTGAAAGGGATGATTGCATTAGATAGAATTGTGTTGGATACTAGTGTTAACAATATTCAAAATGCTCTTACAGAAGGAGGGAATGTATATAAATTTTGTTTATCTTGTCCTAAAGCTATATAGGACATTGAAATAAAAATAAAGGAGTCTAAGGAAAAACAATCAAGTATATCCCAATCTTTTGATCCTTTGATAGCATCACTGATGAGCCAAGAATGTCAAACAATCAAACTGATTGAAGAAATAAAGAAATCGATGAAGGAAAAGGACAATATTGAAACTAGGATTTTTGAGCTCCGGGGACTGATTTCCTCCAAGTTGGAAGCAATGTTCAATACCATGACAGAAGCCCAAGCTGCTGCTAAAACAAGTGACCCTACTGACTTGCAGAAAGCAAAGTATCAAGCATTCTTTTTCAGTGGTCACATCTCAGTTTTGAACATCATGAAGAAGAGTTGGGACAATGAGTTGGCGTTGTTGAAGAATGTCTTTGGTGATGTGTTCATACTCATGTAAATAGGGTTGTTTGTTTGTATATATGCCTATGTACATAAAATTTTTGGTGAATTTTGGTATGCAAATTTTGTCAAGTTTGATGCTCAATTATAGATATTGAACTATTGGACCACAAGGCAATATTCACTCCTAGCTATAAAGCTGTATTGCATATACACTTCATTGTAGATGAATGTGAGATTATGGAATTGTTACATCCAAAAAGTCCAGCCTTTGCCATTGATGTCAAAGGGGGAGTGAAAAGTAGTGAAAAATGAAGAATTTAGCAAAGGGGGAGCACTGGAGAATAGTGAAAAGCATAAGTGTACATAGTAAGGGGGAGTTGTTCTTACACTTGGTCATTTTTCACTAAGTGTTGTCATCAATGCCAAAGGGGGAGATTGTTAGCAAGAGACACTATTATGCTTGACAGGGTTGTCATTGATGGCAACTAAGTCTATCCTACACATCCGTATTACTTAATTTGTTCATACCGGAAGCTAGAGTGAAGATTTGTCTAAGTCCAGGTAATCAAAAATAGAGCATGTGACAAGGTCCTGTATCTTGGTCTAGATCTCTCAAGTGGAAAATCACAGTGTGCTATGGATCTGAGGGAGTAACAAGGATTGTTAGGACTATCTAAATCCAGGAATTTAGCCTCCGATGATGAAGGCTTCAAAAGTTATAAGCATATGAGTATCAGGTTCTAGTTAGTTAGTACAGTCAGAAGAACAGGCCAACCTAGTATTTGATCTTGGTCTGGATGAAGAAAAGTTGTTGGTTAAGCAATTTGTGGTAATCAGTGGTATTGGATGACATGATTGATGATTTGAGAACACAAGTTTTTGGTCCGCATTGTTGATTGTGCATGGATTCAGCCGACAGAGCAGAGTTCTTAACAAATGTTCTAAGGTTTCTTGAAGCCGACTATAGTTGATTGAATTTCTTGATGCAGATATATATAGTCAATGGATTTGAGTGTTTTGAGGTGAGTGTGTGAATTGGTGATGGAGTAAGTGCAAAAAAGGTAGAAAGAAGTGCGAAGATAAAGATCCAATCTTAGATAATGGCCTAAGAGTGAAATAGGGTAGAATAAGGATGAAGTGTGTAAGATCAATATTCTGTGCTTAACCATAACTGAATTTCTGCATTGGTAAATACCATTCATCAGTTCAAACATTCTATAATCTTCTTGTAATCATTTCTATAGGCAGTGAGCCTCTTGGAGCAGTGAGCTCTAGACAGTGTGTCCTATAGGCATGTGCCTTCCCCATTTGTAATACTTTTAACAGAGTATAATTTCTTGTGGGTTAACCCCCACTGTGGTTTTTCCCTTAACTAAGTTTCCACGTAAAAATCCTAGTGTTATGTGTGTTGATTATGTTTCTGCTCATGTGTTGTTGATTTATACCTTAATGGTTATATCATTAATTTGTTAATAAGCGATAAAGAAGGTAAATTGCTACAAGTGATAAAAGTTTTTATGACAATTGATTCACCCCCTCCTCTTAGTTGTCTACCCTTATTTCAACAACTTGCTCATTTGGTGAAGGGGGGTCTTTTGGAGAAGTCGAGTTGCATATCTAAATGTTGTCAGAATGAGTTCAGGATGCTGTGAAAGTATTTTGTTGCAAATGTTATATGTATGAATCAAGGAAGCTTATAAGCTTCATATTGATGTAATGACCTTTTAGATTTAAATAAAATATTATGTTGCAGATTTCTCTTCAATTTTCTACTGTGTTACTTCATTTTTAGCCTTCTTGCATAGGATTTTGCATGGGTATTTGTTGCAAATTTGAAAGGGAGTGTTTCACATTTCATCAATGGTATCAGAGTAGGAGTTCCTAAGTGTGCAGGTAGAAGCATTGATGTGAGGCAGTTTGCACCAGGACCTATGGTGGTGTGTGTGTGATTTGTGTGTAGACAGATCACCGAGTATGAGGCAGTCTATACCTAAGAGGTTGAAAATTGAGAGTGTGTGGCAAGTGTTTGACAGAATGCCAAAGAAGAAAGGCAAAAAATTTGTCATAGTTGTGTATGTAGGTGAACAGGAAGGAGAAAATATTACAGAAGTATGCTTTGAGGAAGGCATAGAGAAAGAGGTTGAGGAAGAGGAAAGAGAAGAGATTACAATAGTGGTTGAGGATGAGAATAAGGATGTAATTGTTGCAGATCACGAGGTTACAGCTGTAGAGAATGAGCATGAAAAAGATGGGGCAATAGACAATGGTGATGAAAATGTTGCATAGAAAGAGGTAATGCATAATATGTTCTATTTTTATGATGAAGATGAGAGTAGAGAGTATGAAGATGAAAAGGTTGCAGTAGATAGTGAGAAGACAGACATTGTAGTAGTAGTAATAGAGGAACACATGAAAGAGTAAAGCTATACCCTTCTGAATTTGTGAAAGTTGATTTGCATGTTGAAATGAATAAGATAATGAGTGTAGAAGAACAGTTGGTAAATGCAGAAGAGATGGTATAGTTGGATTTTGTTTGTGCTGATTTGTATGTAGAGAAAGATTGGTGTGCATATGCATATTGGTGGAGGAGGTCAAGTTACAGTAGGTTAGATTCCATTATGAGAAAGAGGAGTGCAAAGCAGATTTGGTGGAGAAGTATGGGAAGTGTTCCAGGAAGATGCTAGAAAAAGAGGAAAAAAAGAGCATTTTTTTGTGCACATATTTGTGAGTATATGCTCACAAACTTCTTACCATGGGTGTCTAATGCAGGAGCATCCAAGGTGTATGGGCAATCTTGCATCACCAAATAATATTTTAATTTCTGTTGTATGTTTTCAATAATGTTTGCGGACTTTGAGAAATTAATATTTTAATTTGCAACAAATGCATTTTCCTGGGGCATATTGGTAAATGTAATTTTTAGGGAATTATGCTCTCATAAATGTTTCAAAGGCATAAATGGTGGAATCTTCCATTTGGGCATCCCATTTATAGGTGGGACCACTTGGTATGCATGTTATTGCATGTTCAATTGCATTCTTTGCATGCATTTGCATGTTGGCCACAAGCTTTGCATGTTGTAATGAATTTTCAGATTTAAATAAAATATTGTGTTGCAAATTTCTCTTCAATTTTCTGCTGTGTTACTTCATTTTCAGCCTTCTTGCATAGGATTTGCATTGGTATTTGTTGCAGATTTGAAAGGGAGCATTTCGTATCTCATAAAAAATGGAATTAGGGGTGTTTATTAGTTATTAGTACCCTACACATGCATGTGTTATGCCACTAGTTTATTGAGAATGAATGTATGGGTATAAGGGCATGCATAGGTATAATAAATGGTTGGTGTTTAGAAATGAGTGTGGATATGGATGATATAATGTGAAATGTATGGAAGTATGTGTAAATGGAAAGAAGTGATAAATTAGGTAATGAGCTATAAAAATTTATATAAGATTGCATCATTTGTCAATATATACTTGTATTTAAGTATTTCATCAAAATAAGCCTAAAACCAAATAGAAATTGTCATGTGTATGCAAATTTCACCATTATAATATATTTATAAATGATATAAATTATATTATATATTTTATAATATCTATACACTATACCAAAAATAGTGTCTATATATTAATAATATTTATATAAAATATATATACACTATCATAGAATATATTTAATTTTATATTTGTATGATATAATATATTAATATTATGACATGTCAAATTATTAATAATTAATAAAAATCATACTTACTATTTATTGTCTTTCAAAAGTGACCATTTTTTAATAATATTATTGGCAATAAACATCTTTTTCTCATATTTTTCTCTATAGGCATAAAATACTATCCATATTAAAGATATATTTGAATTCCACTCACATGAGATTTTGGATTCCCAAAGTGCATGTATTTGACTAATGAATGGACATCAATGATTGAGACTCTCCAAATTTCTAATATCGTTGAGTGTCCTTTCATACTTAATAATATGTATAAATATTTAATATATTGTGAATTACATGGTTACCTCCTTATGTGGATGTCTCAAATATTTTACTTGATTTATATAAATACTATATTTTTGTTAATTTCATAGAAAAAGATATTTTTTTATCATGTAGGAGAAGTGATTTGTACAGAGTTGAAATGACATCAAACATAGACATGAGGCTAAGTGTCTATATGAATGCATAGGTATTAATGAGAGTAAATGACGTTTAATAAATTTACATGAGATAGTTAAAGAATTTATATCCTTAAAAAGGGAAAAAATAGAAGGAGACAATTAAGACTATTTAAATGAGAAAAAGTAAATAAATAAGCAATGAAGAATCATTTAAATTGGTCAATTATGATTAAAAAGAAAATAAAACCTAAAATATTTGACAACTTTTCAATATTTTTAAATTTTGTTTTGATTGGCACTAGTATTTGTATTATTATAAAACTTTATTTTTAGACTACTTAAATAATTAATATTGGACATTGGACATGTAAGATGATTAGATTTAGATAATTTTTAATATATTATTTTTTTGATTTTTGGGCATAGTCTACAATTATTATGATTATTAATATTACATTTATCTTTGAATTTGTAACTCTTGGATATGTATGACTGTTTGGTCAACATTTGTAATTTGGTATCAATGTTTTAACATTTATTTTTTTATGTTTATATGATATTTATGATGTTAATTTTATATGTGAAACATGTCAAATAATGTATTTTTTGGCTCCTTTATTGTGTGTACGGTTAGTCCCTTGTGAGGGAGAGTATCATGTGGAGGATGCTGCCACACCAAAATAATAAAAAGGAGAGAGACATGACACTACACAGATTCTTCAAGTTGTTGATGTAGGAACATCTAGGGTGTAAGAGTAATCTTGCATCAACCCAAAATATTTTCTTTTATTTGTTTGTTTTGTAGGTATTTTCTAAGATTTCTAGATGTTTTATAGTAGTGCAAAGATATTTCATGATTGCACATTTCATCATAATTTCACATCTTTCGTTTGAGCTTCATACATATCATAAAATGCACAAATGACAACATTCCATGCCATATTTCACCATAGTTGCATATTTCACATTTTGGATTGGAGCATAAGTCCTACAAAGCATCTCACATGTTCCATTCAAATTTCATGGGATTTGGATCACCTTATCCATGTTTCCTATCTTGAGGACCTTAATCGGATTGTTCATTATGTAACATAACCTTGTTTAAACTACACGCCAAATATTTGAACCTCTTACCAATTCCTAAGGTTACCAATTTTAAGTTGGGTTGTAAGAGCAGTTGTATATGAATCCATATTGAATTTGGAGACTCCTAGCTTGAGGCACACCAAAGAGACTGAATCTACATTTTGAGATTGACTGAAGATAAAATTAATTAATTTTGAGAATGACTGAAGATAAAGTCATTTAATTTTGGGACCATTAATCCTTTCACATGAACAAATGATGGTGTACTACATTTTACTATTGGTGCACATCATTCTTCATCCTCTATATAAAGAGAAGCCTGATAGCCGTTGAGGGTAGTAAGCATTGAGTGCTCAAGCTCTAAGGTAATTCTGGCAAGAGACAATGCTAGGCATGATAAGTGTTGTCATTGATGGCAACTAAGATCATCCCATCCATCCGCATAACACAATTCATTCACACTGGAAGTCAGAATTAGAATTTATCTAAGTCTGGGCAGTCAAGAACAGAGCAGATGACATGGTCTAGTATCTTGATCGGGATCTATCCAGTGGAAAGGCACAGTTTTTTGCGGATCTGAGGTAGTTACAAGAATTGTCAAGACACTGTAAATCCATAGTTTTGTCCTCCGGAGATGGACTCAAAATATATTAGCTTCTGAGTATCGGGTCTCAGTCTGACAAAACAGACTAAAGAAGAACAGGATGACTTTGCAAATGATCTTAACTCTAGATGTATAGAAGTTGTTTATTGGGCAATGTGTGATAATTAGTGATGGTAGCTGAAATGATTGATGATCTGTGAGTGCGAGTCTTGATCCACATCTCATATTATGTATGGATCTAGTTGACAGAGCAAAGTACTCTACAAAGTTGTAAATGTTCTTGAAGCTGACTGGTAAAAAGATTGTAGACCATTCTACGGATATATATATACCCGATGGAATTGGATGATTGTGGTGTGTGTACAAATAAGGTAATCTTGTGAAGAGCAGAAAATCTAAGGAGCGAATGAAGACAGAGCAGTAAGACGAGCAAGTAAAAATGAAATGTGTAAGATCAATTTTTGCACTTAACTGGGACTGAAACTCTTGCATGAGTAGATGCTATTTATCAGTTCAAAATCTCTGTTATTCTCATGTAATCTCTCTGTAGGCAGTGAGCCTCTAATTGAGCAGTGAGCTCTGGGCAATGAGTCCAAATGCATGTGCATTCTCATTTGTAAAAATACTTTTAACAGGGTATTAATTTTTGTGGGTTAACCCCCATCGTGGTTTTTCCCTTAACCAGGTTTCAACGTTAAAAATCTTGGTGTCAAGTGTGTTATTTATGTTTCTACTCATGCTTTATTGATTAATGCTAAAATGTTTTGATTATAAGTAATAAAGGAAGATTAATGATAGAAAAGATTAAAATATGTGACAATTGATTCATCCCCCCTCTCAGTTGTCTGGAGCTAAACCAACAATTGGTATCAGAGAGAGGTTCCTTTTGGAAAGTTTAACAGCTTAAGGGAGATCTGGGAAATGGATGAATACAACCTTCAAGGGCAACTGAATCTTTCCCTAGATGATCTTGAGCAGTCTAAGGCAAAAGTCCAAGAGCTGCAAGATAACCTCAAAAAGGCTGAAAACTTCATTGAGATTTTAAAAGAAAAATTGAGCAAATCCAATGCAAAAGGAAAGGAGCAACCTCTTCAATTGGAAGACAAGGCCCTGAAAGAAAAGACAAAGGAATGTGAAAAGTTAGCTAAAGAAGTTATTGTCTTAAAACATGAAATGGAAACGGGGGTAATGAGACTGACCAAGGAAACTGAAGATAGTAAGAAAACTGAAGAAGAAATTAAGCAAAATCTAAAGGAGAGAACTGAAGAATGTTGCAGATTGGATGGAATAGCCGGTCTCCTAGAATCAAATCTACAAGAAAGCAAAAACAATGAGAGAAAACTTAAGAGACAGATTATCACTCTCAGACATGACCTAGAAATTGCCAATGAGAATAAGGAGAAGTTAAAGATAAGCTCAGCTAAACTTGAAGCACTAATTGAAGAACAAAAAAAGGATGACAACAAGCATGATCTTAGATATGAGAAAGGTGAAAGCTCTAGATTCAGAAAAAGAAATTTTCAACCAAAGAATAAAAGAAACATAACTAGAAAACCTCCAGTAAGATAGCCTAATGCTCAAAGATATCCATCATTCAATGGAAATTGTTTGAATTGCAATAAATTTGGTCATAAAGCTACTTAGTGTAGAAGCACAGTGAATCAAAATGGTCCATCCTTCTCCGGTCAATGCTTCAAGTGTAAGAGGTATGGTCATAGATCAAATGAATGCAAAAGTATGATAATGAATAATGCTAACAATAGAGGAAGTGGCAATTCTTTCAATGGTTATTGTTTTGCTTGCAATAGGTTTGGATGCATGGCCAATCAATACAGATCAAAAGGAAATCAAGTTCATAAGAAAGGAAATGTTGTGTACTTTAATTGCAATAAATCTGGTCATATTACAAGATTTTGCAGAAGTAGGAACAATGAAAGAAGAGGTCCAATAAACAGAAAACTGGATGAATAGAGACAAGACAAAGGCAAAAGAAAAATTGATGTGAATGAGATATGGAGTCAAATGAACAAGATCTGGGTAAAGAAAGATACAATAAACAACGATGATGAGTCCGCACTAGAATTAGGTGCTGACAATTCCTCAGGGAATCAAGTCATGAACTCTGGCTAAGGGGGAGCTGCATTAAACATCAAAATCCCCTCGTCAGTAAATAGGTTCCTGAAACTGGCACAATAAAAGAGAACATTGTGAATTGGTCCAAAACCCTTGGAAGGATTTCTGGAAGAAAAAATGTTGATATGAAATCTTGCAGAGTGATTCATGAAGAACTATAAAAAATAGAGTAACTAGATATAATTAGGGAAACACATTTATTACAATGCAAAATTAGGTTTTTCAAAAGATAAAAGGTCACTTGGTCACTCATTTGAATCACCTTGCATTGAAGGAAACAAGAAGAAGAGCATTCAAGCTGCAAATCCAGTGACTGAGGCAAAGAGCGAATTCAACCAGTAATTGATTAACCCTAACCTAATGAAGGAAAAAGGTACCTCTCTATAAATGTTTGAATTTGAAATCTATTGAAATGGCTACTCCTCATGTTGTTTACACTACTAAAAGGCCTTGACCCAAATTTAAGAAGCATCCTCATAAATCAATTAAAGTTGACCTGTTAGGAGCTTTTTCAAGTGTTTCGTATGGTGTGTTGCATGTAGAAGACATTAGGGTTTATATTCATGCAAATATAGATGAGTTTGGAGATTCATGGTACATGTAGACTTGTTTGAGAAATAACTCAATGATGAAAATCACGAACTTAAACCTGAGTGTAAGGCACTACAGGATAAACACTTTATTCAGATTATGGGGTTTCCAACATTTGATGAGGATGAATGGGTCCGATACATTTTGCGTCGGATACATGATGAATTCATTTGGTTGTTAAAACCATTCAAGATCACCAAGGATGCTATCAGAAATGTACTAGCTTAAACTCAATTGGAGCATTGGCCATGCTGAAAGCTGTGAAAAACCAGACAGTGACTGATGCTACTGGTGCTAAGTTTGATAGAAGGGCAATGACCATTAATGATATTATAGAACTGGATGTCAAATTCACCTCCATGGTGATTGGGTACAAGATCTACCACTTGAGCATAGAAAATTTTGTGTTTGGAATAGCCATATATGTTGCATACAAGATGCTAAAAGAAAACACTGATTATGACTTGTGTGAATTACTTTAGAATCAATTGATGGAAAATTTAAACAAAATCAAGAAAGATAAGAAAAACACCTTCAAATATGGTACGTTGGTTCTATGTTTGTTCTTCTACTTTATGAATGAGGTACTTGGGGTAAAAGGTGTGCACTGGACTAAGGATGAGCCAGTTGCCATTCATATTAGAGATCACCTTCACAGCATTGGTAATTTCAAAGCTCAGAAAACTACAATATGGGGTTACTTCAAGAATTTTTAGAGTATGATGTACCTAAGGGAAAGCATTCCTAAATCAATTATTGAGAAGTACAAAAATGATATATGCTTCATGGTTGATACTGATCAGTGTCTGATGGAAGCAGTGGAACCTAGAATTGCTTGGATCATGCCCATGGGGTATGGAGTAGATGAAAAAATCCTGAATATGTATGCTCAACATCTTCTAAGCAAGCCTAAAGATACAATGGTTGAAAGATTCAGAACTTATGAGGAGCTGAATTTAAAACTGCATACTAAATTTAGAGAAACTGAAACTAATAGGAAAGTAAGAAAAGAAGTTGAGCAGTTAGCTGAAAATTTGGGCCTAACTAAGGAGGCTATGAGGAAACACAGAAAGATTTGAAAAGGCTGAGAAGAGACAAACAAGATAAGAAACCAACAGATGTTCTAGTGGAACTCTCTTTCACTTCAAGAACTACTAGGAGCTCTGTTGTTTCTCTTGTTCCTTCCAAGACTTCAAAACTAGAAGCAAAATCATCTGGAAAATGGGAGAAAAGGAAGAAAACAAAAGCAACCTAGACCTATGAAAGAATAAGAGAAGAAGAAGACGATATAGATTTTGACATTGAAATCAAGGAAATAAAGGCCACAAGAACAAAAGCTACAAAAGTAACCGAAGAAGATTCCACCGAAAGCAAAAAGGCTAGTAAAAGGTAAAAGACAGAAGCATATGAGGAATATGTTGAGAAGTCAACACTTTCCCTAGAGGATGTGATAAAGTCAGTCATGGTAGATGGTAATCTAAAACCCATGATTGAATTCTATGATGAATACAATGATGTGGATAAAACGGTATTGGAAGAAGCAACTGTCAGATATCTCAACATCTACAACAAGGCACTGATTGAGATAACTTTTGAGTTGGCACAAAGTCTGGCAAATATTTTTGAATTGAGAAAAGAAAATTCTAAGAGCAAGGACATGGAAATCACGGAACATGAGCTAATAAATTTGTGTCCTCAAATTTCACCTAATCAAATAGATATGATATTCAAGGAAGTCAAAGATGACTTTAGAAGCAAAAGGAGAATGAACAAACTCATGCTTGGAGAAACAAGTGAAATTGTTAAAGAAACTCAAGAAATTCTTTTGAAAGCATTGAAAAAGCACAATTTTCCCATAGTCATAGAAGAAGTTCTGGATGGTGAAGAAGAGAGCGTCATCGAGTAGCAATCTGAGTTGGGTGAAGCCTCTATTCCAGAATGGAACAAGTAAATTAGGATGACACAAAAATGATGGATAAAGTAATTGATGTAGGAAATATTCCTAATTCACCTAACCCATCAGGAAAAGAAGATAATATTGCTACTTCATAGAGCACTCTGGATCAGATAGTGAGTGGTGAACAAATAGAAAAGGGTCCCTCTACAGAGAACATAGAGAAAAGTAATGCAGAGAAAGAGGAAGAAAAAAGGAAAGAAAGTTAATGTAGAAGAAGATGGTGCAAATGATGTAGCACCTAAAGCAGTTATTGAGAAATTTGATGAACCAAAGGATGGTTCAGAAAATGTTGCAAGAGACATAGCAGATGCAGTGAAAAGTCTTCTTGAAAAAGAAATGATTGAGATTGATGAGCCTAAACTACTCTGAGGTCTAGCCAATCCAGATGCTCTCTCTCTAATTCAATTAATGAAAATTGCATCATTCACCCAAGTAAAGGCTAGAGAAAAGATGTTAAAGTTCCATGTGGAGGACAATGAGCTACTAGGGCTTGCAACTGGGATCTTGGAGAAGTTAATGCCTTCCTACTAGAAGAGTCCATCTGATTCCCCATCCAAACATCTGAAAAATCTTGTAAGTTCTGTAAATACTCATTTTGTATCCTTTCAAAAATCTGCAGAGGCAAAGGTTCGGAAAGAGTTTCTGGATAAGAAATTTAGTGAAGTACAAAATCTAATAAGAAATGATAGGATAATTCTTGGCATCAACATAAGGAGTATTCAAAATGCTTTGAATGATGGAAGAGATATGTACAAATTATGTCTATCATGGCCCAAAATTAGTGAGGATATTGAGAAGAAGATAAAGGAACAAGAACTAAGATTGTCAAATCTATCCAATAATTTTGATCCTCTAACCATTTCACCCATAAGTCAGGAATGTCAAGTAATTTGCTTGGCTGATGAGATAAAGAGACTTGTTAGAGAGAAAAGCAACATTATGAAGAGAATGTGTGAGCTCTTGGCATTGATTGCCCCTAAGTCAAAAACAATGTATAATGCCCTATCTGAAGCTCAGACTGCAGTTCAGACTAGTGATCCATCAGATCTGTCAAAGGAAGAAGCATATTCATTTTTGTTAAGTGGGCACATCTCTATTTTTGATGGAATGAAGAGCACCTGGGCCTCTAAACTCATGCAAATAAAAACTAGCTTTGCACACATTCTCAAGTTCATGTAAATAGAACTTAATGATTAGTTGTACATATGTGGTCCTATATACAATTTTTTTAAAATTTTGGCTTGCAGACCCCACCCTTTGCCAATGATGTCAAATGGGGAGTGAAGATCAGTGAAAAATGAGGAATCCAGCTAAGGGGGAGTACCAAAAAGTAGTGTGAATAACAGTATGGAGCACAAACTAAGGGGGAGCATTTCAACACTTAGTCATTTTTCAATAAGTGTTTCCATCAATGCCAAAGGGGGAGATTGTTGGCAAGAGAAACTGCTAGGCATGATAAGTGTTGTCATTTATGGCAAATAAGATCATCCCATCCATCCGCATAACACAATTTGTTCACACTGGAAGTTAGAATCAGAATTTATCTTAGTTTGGGCAGTCAGGAACAAAGTAGATGACAGGGTCAGGTATATTGATCTAAATCTCTCTGGTGGAAAGGCACGGTTTGTTGTGGATCTAAGGTAGTTGCAAGAATTTTCAAGACATTCTAAATCCATAGTTTTGTCCTCCGAAGATGAAGGACTCAAAAGATATTAGCTTTTGAGTATCGGGTCTCAGACTGAAGAAGAACAGGCTGACTTTGCAAATGATCTTAACTTTGGATGTATAGAAGTTGTTTATTGGGCAATGTGTGATAATTAGTGATGGTATCTGACATGATTGATGATCTACAAGTTCAAGTCTTGATCCACATCTCATATTATGTATGGATCTAGCCGACAGAGAAAAGTACTCTACAAAGTTGTAAATGTTCTTGAAGCTGACTAGTAAAAAGATTGTAGATCATTATGCGGATATATATACCCGATGGAATTGGATAATTGTGGTGTGTGAGAGATTAAGGTAATCTTGTGAAGAGAAAAAAATCTAAGGAGCGAATGAAGACAGAGCAGTAAGAAGAGCAAGTAAAGATGAAATGTGTAAGATCAGTTTTTGCACTTAACTGGGACCAAAACTCTTGCATGAGTAGATGCTATTTATCAGTTCAAAATCTTTGTTATTCTCTTGTCCCATAGGTCCCAAGTTTAAACACTAGGCTTGTTTAGGGCACATTATTATTCTGCAACTTTGATTAATTTGTAGTTACCTCATTTTTTGTAGGATGTCTCCCCGATGAGTTCAACAAGCGCGTTCACGCTGCACAGAGTTTGTAGAGGTTCATAGTGACTCTTCAGTTGAGGGACAGGCATCGCCAGTCCCATAGGTACTATAGGCACCACCGGCCCTACCTATACTAGATATTGGGCCACAGATATTGCAGGCTCTATAGGCAGTGTTAGATAGGCTACCACTAGCCGCAGTTGAGCTATGCATAGAGCCACGTGTTGAGCCCCGCATTGATCTACTAGAGGAGCCATACATGGATCCATGAGCAGAGTCATGTGTCAAGCCACATGTGGAGCCCCACGTCGAGCTGTGAGAGGCACCACGTGTGGAGCCATATGTTGAGGTACCAAATACAATGGCAGAGGAGGTTGGATCAGTCGACAGGGCCCATAGCAAGAGCCCTCCACGTCATGCTAGGCATGAGGAGGCAACGTGAGTGGAGCAAATTGTTCACATGCCTTATTATTATTATGTGGATGAGCCTATGATAGGGCACAGAGACCGAGGAGATCCCATTAGGGATTTTATGAGGTTGAATCCACCTACATTTGTTGGGGCCATAGAGGGAGTTGAGGCTGAGGCCTGGCTCATCAACTTAGACAGATGCTTCGCGTTGCATCCTTACGAGGGCAACACGAAGGCACATGTGGTAGTCCACCTATTGCGAGATGCAACAGCTACTTGGTGGTGCACTGAGGAGTGCAAGTGCCATCTATCATTGGACACACTCACATGGGAGACTTTCATTGAGTGCTTCAATGCGTGATACTTATCAGATCACTACAGGCAGCATCGCATAGATGATTTTCACGACCTTCAACAGAGAGGTATTACCGTTGCTTAGTAAGAGGGTAGATTCACTGAGTTGTCTCTATATGCGGAGTATCTCCATGATGAGAAACTCCTGGTTCATAAGTTTATCAGAGGATTAAACCATAGCATAGTAGGGCTTGTATGCATGGCGAACTCCCAGACATTGAGTGATGATTTCGAGAAGGCATACATAGTTGAGAAGATACAAGGACGAGGGTAGAGTTCACGCCCTCAGTTTTAGTATCGTGGGTAGTAGCAACATCAACAAAGTTACTGCAGACCGCTGCTGCCACCTTAGAGAGGAGGGTTTAGCTCCGCATCCTTACCTCCTAGGCCCCCACAACAATTGTAGCCGTAGTAGCAGAGATCCAAGCCATAGCAAAGGGCACATGGGGGGCATAATTGAGGTTGGTAGCAGTAGGGGCCACGCAGAGATCAGAGGCAATAGGGACCACCTGTGGGACCCGCGAGGTCACAGTATTCATACAGGGGTTCATAGGGGTCCACAAGTAGATTTAGACAACAGCAGTCGAGTAGGACTCAGATTTGATAGGTACATGCTAGGGGCCCATTTTATGTATGTGATGGAGAAAGACATCTAGCCAGAGAGTGTCCATAGGGCTTTATAGCAGGGGCAGCCTCATTCAGGAGGATCAGAATAGATGGTTGGAGATGTGGGTAGATCCCACCATATGTTTGCAGTGGTTGATAATTGCTAGGCTGATTTTGAGGTATCAGTGATTGAAACATCAAGTATGATAGGGGGTGTCCCCATTTATATTCTCTTTGACTCTGGTGCTACTAACTTTCATATCTCCATCGTTAGTGGAGAATTGCACGTTGGTGGCCTCTAGGTAGGGTGATAGGTGGGTGGTTAAGTTGGCCTCAGGGGCCAGATGATAGTAGATACCTTAGTCCACAACTGTGAGATATCTTTGGGACCCTTTTCCATAGTATGTGACCTTAGAGTTATGACATTAGGATCCTACAATGTAGTTTTGGGTATGGACTGGCTTGCAGCTCATCGAGCCAAGCTAGATTATCATCGAAAGGCGATTAGCTGCTTAGACAATCACAGTACATCTATTGAGATAGTGGGCATTTAGAAGCCCATAACATTGCATATGATATCCGCTCAACAGACTAAGCGCTGCATGCGGAAGGGATGCCAGATGTTTGCTATTATAGTGAGTGGCACATATCAGATGACGAGCCTAAAGCATCTTTGGATGACCATCCCATCCTGAGAGAGTTTGCCAATGTGTTTCCAGTAGAGTTACTGGAGATGCCACCTCGTTGTGAGGTAGACTTTCATATTGACTTGGTGCCGGGTGTCGAGCCAGTGTCTCATGCACCCTACAGGATGACCACACATGAGCTCACAGAACTCAAGTTATAGCTTGAGGACTTGCTTAAAAAGGGGCACATCCAACTGAGCATTTCACCTTGGGGCACTCCTATCATCTTCGTGAAGAAGAAGGATGGGTCTCTTCAATTATGCATGGATTATAGGCAATTGAATAAGGTGACGGTGAAGGACCATTATTCTTTGCCCAGGATTGATGATCTTTTTGATCAAATGCAGGGAGTTAGGGTGTTCTCTAAGATTGACCTAAAGTTTGGTTACCATCAGTTGCGTATCACAGAGGCAGACATCCATAAGACCACCTTCTGAACTCGATATGGCCACTGAGTTCATTATGGTCCCCTTCAGTTTGATGAACACCCCTGCGGTGTTCATGAGTCTCATGATGGGGTGTTCCATACCTACTTGGATCAGTTCATGATTATTTTCCTTGATGACATATTGATCTATTTGCGGACCGAGGAGGAGCATGAGGAGAACCTATGTCAGGTTCTACAGTGTTTGAGGGAGCATAATCTTTATGGGAACTTGGTGAAGTGTGCATTTTTTAGGATAGAGGTACAATACTTGGGGCACATCCTATCTGGTGATGGAATCTCAGTAGATCCATCAAAGATCAGGGCTATTAGAGATTGGCCAGCACCCACCAGTGTGACAAAGGTCAGTAATTTTATGGGATTAGCTGGTTATTACCGTAAGTTTGTGGAGGGTTTTTCTCAGATAGCGCACCTCATCACTTCCCTTCAGTGGAAAGGGAAGAGTTTTCTATGGACTGAGCAGTGTGAGAGGGCCTTTGGGGTCCTCAAGGAGCATCTTATCAGTGCTCCCAATTTAGCGGTTCCTGATCCAGTAGTAGATTTTATGGTTTGCATGGATGCATCACTTGAGGGTTTGGGAGCCGTACTTATGCAGGGTGGTAGAGCAATCATGTATGAGTCACGAAAGCTCAAGACCCATGAGCTAAACTATCCCACTCATGATTTGGAGCTTGATATAGTGGTTCATGCTCTAGTCCGTTGGAGACATTTGTTATTGGGTCATCGCTTTGAGCTTCATTCAAATCATCACAGTCTTTAGTACATATTCACATAGCCAAATCTAAACACCCGTCAATGGCGTTGGATGGAGTTTCTTTGTGAGTACGACTTTGATGTCCACTACATCAAAGGGAAGGGGAACGTGGTTGCTGATGCATTGAGTTAGAGGTTCCACGAGGTCTTGACCTTGACTCTAAGTGTGGACTTGAGAGGATGCATTATTCAGCATCTGCCTAAGGATGAGTGGTTTCTTGAGGTGTAGCAAGAGATCCGTTCACAGAGGGCCCTTGTGGGTAAGTTTGTAGGATACTCACTAGAGGCAGATGGGTTACTTCGTCATCGACAGTGCATCTATGTACCCCACACAGGTGACCTACATTTTGTAGTGTTATCAGAGGCTCATAGAGCACCATATGCAGCACCTTCAGGGGTGAAGAAGATGCATGCCGACATACGACAATTGTACCATTAGGTAGGTATGAGATGGGATATTGCAAAGTTTATTGCTCAATGCCTTGAGTGCCAGAGGGTCAAGGCCGAGCATTAGCATCTAGCGGGTCTTTTATACCCTCACAAGATACTTGAGTGGAAATGGGACACCATTTCCATGGATTTCATTGTTGGTCTTCCTATGTCTTTGCGTCGCCATGATGCCATCATGGTGACAGTCGACAAGTTGACCAAGGTGGTGCATTTATCACCTGTACACACGACGTACAATGCACCAGCAGTGGTGAGATTATTCTTGGATGATATTGTGAGATTACATGAGGTACCTTGCCGCATCATTTCTGACAGGGATTCAGTGTTCACTTCAGCCTTTTGGAGAGCTTTGCAGCAGGCGTTGGGCACACAACTCAACTTTAGTTCTGCTTATCACCTCGAGACAGATGGATAGACAGAGTGGGTGAATCAGGTGTTGGAGGACATGCTTTGTATGTATGTTATGGACCATCAGTCGAGATGGGAGGAGTATATGTATCTAGTTGAGTTTGCCTACAATAATGGGCATTACAGCTTGTTGGGTATGCCTCATTTCCAGGCTTTATACGAAAGACCATGTAGGACACTATTGAGTTGGGATCGGATAGAGGACAGGGTTTCCATTGGAGCAGTAGGTCACACTGATTAGGCAAAAACTTCAGAAGGCACAAGATATATAGAAGAAGTATGTCGATGCTAAGAGACTTGATCAGAGCTTCTCAGTTGGGGACAGAGTATTCCTTACAGTGCAGCCACACAAGAGTTTAATCCATTATGGAAAGGGCTCTAAGCTCACACCATGATTTGTAGGACCTTTTGAGATCTTGGAGCAGATAGGACTTGTTGCCTACAATCTAGTGTTGCCACCTAACCTATCGTGTATCCATGATGTCTTTCATATTTCTGTATTGAGGCGATATATATATGATTTATCTCATGTATTAGACTGGAGTGCTCTATAGGTAGAGGTGGATGGGCAGTTGGCTTTGGAACCAATTCGCATATTGGCTTGTCGGATGCTGGGCCTTTGAGGTTGAGAGATGGACCAGTTTAGGGTCCAGTGGGATCGTTATGATGAGGTTACAGTGACTTGGGAGGATGCAGCTAGTTTGAGGGCACTCTATCCTCACCTTTTTGATGACTTCTGGGGGGGAAGTTTAGTCTTAGGGGGGGAGGATGTGAGGCCGATTATTTTCACTTCCCTATTTTGATCATTTACATTTTAGTTGATGACTTTATCAGAGTTTTAGAGACTATTGTTCCATTATGCAGATTAGATTATATCTCATAATTTCTGGTTTGACATTGATTAGATATATGATGATTCGATTTGATCATATTTTGATGCTATGTTGAGACTAGACTTGTGAGATATACTAGATGATGATTATTGATGTGATTTCTAGTTCATTATGTGGATTCATTAATTGATGGTGATTATGTGACATTAGATAGAAAATGTAGTTTAATCTTGAATTATGTTGTGAATGATTAATGTTGTATTCAATGACATGAATTTAAATTTAGTTGCTTCGGCTATAATTATACATGATGTGATTGACACTTGATCTAGTTGTGCAAGATTATATTCCTAGGCCATGGGAAATTAGAGGTAGTGTTCACACATATGTTATTCCCTGTGAAATCGATCCATTCCCAAGAGGGATGAGGATCATGTTTGATTGGTTGTTGTTTGAGTACTTGTTTGATTTATTATTTTGGCCTAGTACCCCTTTTGTTAAATTAATTTATATCATGTGTTGTATATTTTTATTGTTTTACACCACTTGGTATTGTTTTCATTTATGGGCCATTTAAAGTGAATTTATGACTCCCTAGGTGTACCTTAGTGTCCCAAAACTTACCCTAGGTGGTTACCCTTGGGTCTAGGGTCAATTTTGACTAACTAAACCTTGGGGTCACTCACTTTTGGTCACTCTAAATTGAGGTTTAGTCAAAGTGACGAATTTTGAAATGGTTAAGGGTGGGAGATGAGTCATGCTTTTGGAAAGACCTATCTCCCTTCCCAAAGTTTGGGGATCCCTTCACCAAGAAGACTTGGGAGGTCTTCAAGACTCCCAAGTGTTTGGGATCTCCCTCCAAGACTCTTACACACGTGTGAGAGCATTTTGGAGGGAGATGGCTCTCTTGGAGAATAAGAGGATGCCATATGGCATCCCTTATCCTCATGGAGTCTTGAACGGAATTGCCACCTCACCACTTGGTCTCTCACACATGTGTGAGAGCACAAGTGGATAAGGTGAGGATTGGAATGGAATTGGAGGGTGACACTTGTCACCCTCACACTTCCTCTCCCTTGCAAGTGGCATGGGATGAGGAAGGAGAAGGTGACAAGTGTCACCTTCTCATTCCTCAAGGCCAAATTAGAAGGCCTATATTATCTCCTCTTGAAGAGGAGTGTGGAGTTCTTGCATTTTTCTTTCTTTTTTTCTATTCTTGGATTTCCTTTTTAGAGTTAGAGAAATTTGGAGATTGGGAGACTTGGAGAATCTTGGAGCTCTTCACCAAACGTGCTTCCATTGTTAGGGATTTTGAAGGTAAGCTCCATGGCTATGGCCATTTTCCCTTGTATATTTCATTTATGTTGTGTTTGTAGTTTTATGTTGATGGTTGTTTTCATTTTGTGTGGGTTGGGAGTTTGGTGAGAGCACCTCCATTTGGAGGTAAGGCTCAACTTGTATGCGGTAGGGGAGAGTGAACCTCCTCGAGGTCACCCCCTTATTTTTGTGCTACTTATAGTCTTGAGGGATTTTCTATGGTGTTGAGAGCACTTTTAATGGCAAGAGTGCCATGATAGTTTTGTTGAATTATTTGGAGATATGTATTATGTGGTTGTGGCTTGAGGCCTTGAGACTTGGTGATTTTGAGATCATGGAGTGACCTCTTGAGTTGAGGGGTCCACTCCCCTACCCCCATCAAACTCATTTTCATGAGTTTGGTATTGTGCAAATCGATGGGAGTTGAATTCTTTTGTGTGTTTAGAAAATTTTATTTGTTGGGGTGTGTGTGTGCAACCATGTGAATCCTACCTCCCTAGCTCAGGGGTGACCCACTTGCAGGTCTATGGTAGGGAGGAGGGCTTTCCTTCGTGGCTAGGTTTCCCTTTGTTGTTTTTATTGCAAGTGTTCTTGGGAGAAAATGGAGTTGGGAGTAGATCTTTTGCCTCATTTGCTGTATTTTTGGTTGGTTGATCTAAGCCATGGCCTTAGAGGCCTTGTTGTAAACGATAGTCCAAATTATTACTTTCCTATGTGTTGGTTGTTTGCAAGGAAAATATTTGTGAGTACTCTTTAAAGTTTATCCAAAATTTGTTTACTATTCTATGTTGTTGTGTTTATGTGTTATGGAGAAATGCAAAGAAAGATATAGTTGCTATCATATTGTTTCAAAAAAAAAAAATGTGTTGTTGAAATTTTAGTGTATGCTATGTGGAAAAATAAATGTACAATTTTTGTTATGTTTGCAATAAAATTTCATGGTTATTATTTTGTTGTTTATATACATGTGTTGTTGAAAATATAACTAAAATGATTTTGTATAAACTGTCATTTTATATTTGAAGGGGAAAGAAAGAAATAATTAGTTAATGTGTGATTTTTGCAAAAAAAAAAAGGAAGATAATAATGTTTAAATCATTTGCCAAAAAAAATATATCCTACTAGTTATTTTATGCCTCAAATCTGGTTAATGCATCCAATTTGAAGTTTGTTTATATATATACACACACACACACATATATACATTTTGGATGAGTATATGCCTCTGTTTTAAACATCTCATACTTTACTGTTGGACTGAAAAATCTATATGTATATATATCACTATATATATACATTTATATATTTAAATATGCTAAATAAACTGATATACATATACATAATTTTTTTTTCACAATACAGTTTATTTAGCATATTTAAATATATAAATGTGTATATATATATATATACACACACACAAACTGATATACATATATATTTAAATATTTTAAGCAAGCTATTTTTTTTGTTAATCAAAAAAACATATTTTAAACTTGAAAGAATTTTGATTGAATGCTAATAGAAAATAAGAGTTGTGTTTTACATTTTGGATATAAGCAAAAAAAAATGTAGGAATGGCTATCAGCGGTGGTGCCCACAACCCACATTTGCAAGAGGGGTGTGGGGAGGAGGCGGTGCCTCCACCCACACTTGTGAAACGGGTGTGGGGAGTGGCAAGAGGGAAACAGACGGGGGTTTTGGTGTGGAGAAGAGGGGTTTGGGGTGTGGGGAGGAGGTGGTGCCTCCATCCACACCCCAAACCCCCCTTCTCCATGCCAAAACCCCCATCTGTTTCCCTCCCGCCACTCCCCACACCCGTTTCACCTTCCCTTAAGCCGTTGGCACCAATGCTGGTGCAACATGCCTCTATGACCTGCGGCGCCACCGCCTTAGTGTTGCCTTTGTACACTTTCAGACCTGCAACTTAATGTTGTTCGACCTCTGGGATATTTCTTTGGGGTTTCTGATATTTTAAATACAAATATATATATATATATATGTATATATATATATGTATATATATATATGTATATATATATATATATATATATATATATATATATTACAGTCTCTTTAATCTGTGTGCCACAAAAAAAAATACTTTCAGTTTATACTTAATGTATATACATCCAAAAAAAATACCCTATGTGGTTACAAAATAAATATACCTCTGGTCATTCTCCTTGGCAGCCATTGAAGAGGAGCAAACCCTTAACCTGCAAATGAACAAACGATGGAGGCACAAAACTAGAAATGGGAAAACAAGAAAAGGAGGAAAGAAACCAAAGTGTGAGAAAACAAGAGATCAATTAGGGTTTCCATAAGGAAACTAATAAAATATTATTAGGGCAGCTTGGAAAAGAAACTAATTTATTAGTAAATTAGGTTGAGTGGAAAATGTGAGGATTTTTGCTATTTTATTTAATCCTTTTATTTTTTCCATGTACACAGGAATTCAAACTTCCATCTCATTTGCATTTTGACCTTTTTGGGGTTATTTGCCTCCCCTTGAATTTTAAATTCAACTTGATTTAAATTTTGTTTTTAGGGTTTGGGTTATTTATTTCCTTGTGGATTTAATTTAATGGGAGTGAGATTTTTGTTTTATTGAGTTACCTTATCCCTTATCAATTATTTGAGTTGGGACACCTTTATTAAATATCTTGTGTGTTTTAACTTTATTATGTTTGGGAAATCTCGTTATTAAGTTATTTTAATTTAATTGATTTTATTAGTTTTATGGGGAGAGATGCTTTAATTTGTCCCCTTTCTATATTTTTTTAATTGAGTTAATTAATAAATATAATTGTCAAAATTATATTTATTAAATGACTTAATTATTGGATTTTAATTTAGTTGTTTATTTTGAATTCGAATTTTATATTTTGATGAGTGATAAATTTTTAATTTTGACCTTGGGATTATGTAATTTATTTTTATACCTTGTTTATTTAATATTTGTCTTAATTATTTTTTTATCTACATTCTTTTAAAATATTTATTTCAATTATTGATAACACATTATGCTATCAAAATTTTCCTAGAATTTAGGGTTTTATTTTTTGGCATTTTATTGACTTTTATTTTAATCACCCCATCTCACCATGCAACCATCATACCACTGGAGCGATATTATATTCAATTTTATTTATGTATTAAGGGTTTGATTTCGATTCTGTCAAAATCATTTCACTCACCTAGGAAACTTAGGGTTTTGAATTAAATTGATTCTAACCCTAGTAGCGGTGCTCATCTCATCGCATAACCCCCTAGTCAGTTGTCATCACGTAGGGGATTGCGTCGGTAAACGTTCTTCCTTGAATCTGATTGACATGTTTACACCTTATGTGTATTGCCACTGAGCACGCTGACGCGTGCGAGGGGGTTTCTAGGGACACAGGGAAAAGTTTTTGATATTTCATGGCATGACCACATGACAAATGTGGACATGACACGTGTGTTGCATGTTGTGACCGCATGGGAAATGCGGGCTTGACAAGATGCTATTTATCAGTTCAAAATCTTTGTTATTCTCTTGTAATCTCTCTGTAGGTAGTGAGCCTCTAATTGAGCAGTGAGCCTGAATGCATGTGCATTCTCATTTGTAAAAATACTTTTAACAAGGTATTAATTTTTGTGGGTTAACCCCCACCATGTTTTTTCCCTTAACCAGGTTTCCATGTCAAAAATCTTGGTGTCAGGTGTGTTATTTATGTTTCTACTCATGTGTTATTGATTAATGCTGAAATGAATTATAAGTAATAAAGGAAGATCAATGGTAGAAAAGATTAAAATATGTGACAACTGATTCACCCCCCCTCTCAGTTGTTCGGACCTAAACCAATAGGTAATAGTCTAACATAAAGAGAATAGAGATAGCTCAAAAAGAATCTTGACTATCAAAATTTGTAATTTCTCTCAAGATTTATTTTGTAATCAAAATATTAAGATCTAGTATGTATCAATATCACTGAAGCTTCATCATAATTACATTTATATATTAATAATTTATTATTAATATATTTTTTGACCATTTGTTGTGCATCAATTGTGTGTGTTTACTTTAGTTGCATGGTTAGATAGTCTTAAATTATAGCCTCCAACCATGGCTACATCAGATGGTTTTAGAGAGTGGTTTTTGAATCTTGATAGAGAGTAGTATATGGTATTTGAGTCCTAAAAAGGAGAAAGATAGTCTTCTAAAACTGGGTTGGTAGGTAAAATATTCCTAGTGAGAGTCTTCTAGCACTAAGTTATTGGGTAGAAGATTCTTTGGTAAGTTGTGTAGTTGTGATTAGACCACTAATTGTGAGGTAGTTTGAACTAGATCTAAATCAAGATGCCTCGTATAAGGATGGATAGAGTTTGAGGTGTTCTCCATGTTGTAGATTGAATTAAAGAAATGTTTACTATGATGAAAAATGTCTAGACATATTAGATGCTATAGAAGAAGATAGAAAAAAAAGTCATAACTCTAGAGCTGATGAAAGTGATGATGAACAAGAATATGGTTGACTAATTGAACAAACTACAATAGAAGAAGAAGATAGAGAAGAAATAATGTTAAAGGCTATCTCTAGTACTTGTAAGAAGACTAGATTAGATATTCCTAATTATATTGGTAGTTTAAAGCCTAAAGAGTTGATTGATTGGATAACTAATTTAGAAGAAAAAATTGAGTATGAAGATATTATTGAACCTAATATAGTAAATTTTCTAGGACAAAGCTAAAAGGTCATGAGCTTCTATTTGCTGGGGAAAAAATTTCTAGAAAGGAATGGAAAAGGAAAGCCTACTATTGGACAAAGAGATAGGATCAAGTATATAAGTTGAAACCTAAGTTTATTCTTGCAAATTATCAATTGAAATTACTGAATAAATTACAAATCTAAGATAGAAAGATTTAAGTGTGAAAGATTATACTAAAGAGTATTATAGGTTGACAATAAGAGTAGGTAATTATGAAGATAATTAGGAAAAGGTAGCAATATATGTTAATGGCTTAAGGGGATGTATACAATAAGAGCTAAGTATGCTAAGTATTTAATTTGTTGATGAAGCATATCAGTTTTGAGATTTCAAAATTAGCCTAGAACAAGTGAGAAAGAGGTGGAAAATTCCCAATCTTGAGGAGAATATCAAGGCGGTGCTAGAGGAACTAAAAATGATGAAGTTGAACCAAAATAAGATGTTGAAAGATATCATATAGGTAGATCTAACTAATATCAACAAGGCAGATGAATATATGGAAGAGGTAATGTAAATTTCTTTAGAGAAACTTGTTTTAAATGTGGAGCTAAAGGGCACAAGCATTTTAAAGCACATAGTCACTAGGAGGATATGATATAAGACCTAAGAGAATAGAAAGAGAAACACATGTTGACGAACAAAATTCAAGAAGTGGTGAACAAGTAGATATGTAAGAAAAAAGTGAGTCCTTACTAATGAATATTATTTGTTAAGTCTTGTAAAAGATTTGGATGAACTAGTGCAAAAGAAAAGTTTATTTAGAACAAAATGCAAATTTAGAGGAAAATTTTGTAAGGTAATCATTGATAGTGGTAGTACTAATACCTTGGTTTCCAATGAAATGGTAGATAAGTTGAATTTTAAAAGGATAGAAAATACAAATCCTTATAGAGTATCTTGGTTACAAAGGGATGATAAAATTTTGGTTAGTGAACAATGTCTTGTGAAATTTAAAATTGGAGTTTATGAAAATGAAGTTTTGTGTGATATCATGCCTATGGATGTTTGTCATATTTTTTGGGTAGACCATTGTAGGTTTATATAAAATCTATACATGATGGTAGAAAAAATACATATAAATTAATGAAGGATAGAGGGAAACATGTACTTTCTCCCTTGAAAGAAGAAAGTGAGAGAATGAATGGTATTTCCAGTTCATGTTGTTGGTAAAATGGTACACAATTTTTGAAAGATTTCAAGTAGGACAATGTTTGTTTTTTGTCATTCCTAAGTGTATACAGGTAGAAAGCACTATAAAGGCAGATCGGTCACTACATCTAGAGATTTTCAAGTTGTTTTTTATTAGATAAAAGGGTTATTAAGGGATCCTACCCTTATAGAAGCTAAAAGGATAAGGAAAAATAGGTCCCTACAAGGGGACCACACTAATCAACCATAAGATAGACAAACAACAAAACAAACTACAAATAAACAACACATTAATAGCACATGAATAACAACACACCAACAACACAAGAAGCTAACATTAGTAGCAAGTCACCATGAACATGAGCTATTAGGGGGTAGAATGACCTAGGCCTTAGAGATTGAGTGCCACTTCCCATTCTTTTGAAATATGATGCAAAGTGTCCATGAGGGAATCAACATCATCACTAGACTCACTAACAAAAATAATCTTATTATTCTTCTCTTTATCCCTATTTAGCTCCTCAATAACTTTCATGCTTGAAGTAGTACATTACAAGCATTGCTTACTCAATTTCAACATATTGGTAATTGATCCCTCCAACTCTTTGACTTTCCTTTTCAAAAGAGCATTTTGAAGTTGTTGGTAGAATAAATTGAAATTAATTTTGATAACCTACTAGAAGGGTTACCAATGTTGAGAAGTATACTTCATCATATGGCTATGATCCAAGGAGCAAGTTTACATAGTGCATTGACACCGAATAAAATTGAAGAGTTAAATGAACAAGTTGAAGAAATGATTGATTAGAGAATGTTTAAATCCATGTGTGGTACCAATTGTATTACCACCAAAAAAGGATGAGAATGGAGAATGGGAATAGAATCTAGAGCAA
The DNA here is from genome assembly GCA_027924645.1 of Cunninghamia lanceolata. Classification (NCBI taxonomy): domain Eukaryota; kingdom Viridiplantae; phylum Streptophyta; class Pinopsida; order Cupressales; family Cupressaceae; genus Cunninghamia; species Cunninghamia lanceolata. The sequence continues at coordinate 3,216,771 of BSBN01001054.1, forward strand.
TTAATAAGATTACTATCAAGTATAGATTTCCATTGCCAACGATGGATACTCTTATGGATTTCTTGAGTGGCACAAATTATGTTAGTAAGGTAGATTTGAAGAGTGGATATCATCAGATCAAAATCAAAGAAGGAGATGAGTGGAAAATTGTATTTAAGATAAAATAAGTTTTGTATAAATGGTTGTTAATGTCATTTATATTGACTAGTGTACCTAGTACTTTTATGAGGCTAATGAATAAATTTTTGAAACCATATCTTGGTAAATTTTTTGTTACCTAGATGTCATTTTGATTTTTAATAAAAGTAAAGAAGAACACTTAGAATATATTATGTTAGTATTGTAGAGACTGAGAGAAGAGAAATTGTTGATGAATGTACAGAAATTTAGTTTCATGAAAGAGGAGTTAGTGTACTTGGACTTCATTATTTATGCTAATGGACTAAAGATGGATCTAGAGAAAGTCAAAGTAATTATTGAATGGCTTACACCAATGAGTATTTTTAAGGTTAAATGTTTGTATGGTTTAGAAAGTTTTTATTGGAAGTTTATGAGGAATTTCAATGGAATATGTGTATCAATTACTAAAACTATGAGGAGAGACAAGAAATAAAGTGCATTATCAAGAAGCTAATAAAAATTGAGGTAGTAAAGAAGAAAGTGATTGAACAACCTATTTTGGTTTAACCATAATTTGAGAAGTCAATTTGATTATGATACAAATGGAATTTCAATTTTATTAAGTTAGGAAGGAAGTCCTATTGCTTACTTTAGTGATGAATGATACCAAGAGAAAATATTATGTTTATGATTAGGAATTCTATGTAATTATGTAGGAATTGAAGAAATGGAAATATTATATGTTGTCGGGAGAATTTTTTTTATGTATTGATCATCCAACATTACAATATCTTAATAGTCAAAGGTAAGTTAAGTTGAAGACATGTCAAGTGGGTTGAATATGTATAGATTATTCATTTGTATCAAGAAACATAGAAGTGGTAAATCTAGTAGAGTAGTAAATGTGTTGAGCAGAAGACACATTCTACTGATGTAAATGAGAATTAAAGTTGTTGGTTTTAATGAAATAAAGAATTTGTATGAGTTTGATATTGATTTTGTGGAAGCATGGAAGGCATGTAAGACACCAGTAAGTGTTGGTAGAACTATGTGGCTTGATTATTGGATCCAAGATGATTTATTGTTTAAATAAAACTAACCTTGGGTATTCCTAAGATTCCTATGAGAGAGATTTTGATAAAAGAGAAATATAGTGGTGGTTTAGCAAGACATTTTAGAATCAATAAGGTAGTTGTAGATGTATAAGGATGTAAAGAAGTATGTTTAGGGTTGCAAAATTTATCAAGTTGAAAAGGGAAGTAATTAGAAAGTTGGGATGTATAAGTTATTTCTAATTTGAGAGAGACCTTAGGATGGTGTTAGTATGGATTTTATGTTAGGTTTTCCAAGAACTCAGAGAGGACTTGATTCTATTTTTTTAGTTGATAAATTTTCCAAGATGATGCATTTAATTACTTGTAAGAAAACTAATGATGCTGTGCATATAGTTGATTTGTTTTTAGAGAAATTGTGAGTTTGTATGGATTACCTAAGAATAATGTTTGACAAAGATGTGAAACTTGTTGGTCATTTTTGGTACGTGTTATAGAAGAAGATGGATATAGAATTAAAGTTCAGTTCAACATATCATCTATAAATTAATGGATAGATACAAGTTGTAAATAGGAGGTTGGGGAACATATTGAGATGTTTGATAAGTGAAAAATATAGGTAGTTGGGATTTTGCATTACCACAAGTTGAGTTTTCATATAATAATTCAATAATAGATGTACAAGAAAGACACTATTTGATATTGTGTATGAGAAGAGTCTAAGAAATGTTTCAGAGTTAAGGTACTTTATTGCAAGTTATAAAAAGAGTGCTAAGGGTAAATATTAAGTAGCACACGTGAATAATTTACATCAAGAGGTAAGAACTTAGTTGGAAAAGATGAATCTAAAGTATAAGGAACATGTAGACAAAAAGAAGATACATAAGGAGTATGTGGTAGGTGATGAATTAATGGTATATCTAAGAAAACAATATTTCCATAGGGAACACATCATAATTTGAAAATGAATAAGTTTGGTTCTTGTAAAATCATTAAGAATCTTGTTTTAATAAATGCATATGACGTAGAGTTACCAAAAGATTCTTTTTTATGTTGGTTAACTTGGGAATTTTTAGCCTAGCTTGAGCCAGAGAGGCTTCTTCTAGAGGACCTCTTCCCATCTTGGAATTTATCACCCCCTACATTAACATAGGTGATCTAAACCCACAAACTCATCAGCACAGTGATGGCACAAGGCCTATGAGCTCAACAACCCAGTGGAGGTTTCAACCTTGGTGGATTTGTCAACATGCCACATTTTTAACCATCACACCATGCCCTTAATGACGAGTTGCCAAAAGGTCTTGGTAAATCATTAGTGTTTAACATTACTAATCTATATGAATATATCATGAAGGATAGTCAAAAGAGAACAAAACAAAGATTGATTGGAGAAAGTAGATGCCAAAACCACAAACAAAATAAATTAAAAATACTTGATAGTAGAGTTGGAAGAACCACTAGAAATAATAAGTATGAATAATATTTGGTAAATTGGATGGTTCAAGGCCTATTGAAGATTCAAAATGGATACCTATAGTTGAGATCAACGATTTTTGTTTCCCTCCATTTGACACAAAGTGAGAGGCTTACTTTTTAGTTACCTAGGGTGTTTGATGTAGGAATATTTAGAGTGTAAGAGTAATCTTACATAAACCAAAAATATTTTATTTTAATATTTATTTGTTTCATAGGTATTTTCAAGCTTTCTAGATGTTTTACAGTAGTGTGGGGCTATTTTATGGCACCACATATCACTGCAATTGCACATCTTTCATTCAAGCTTCATACTAGTCTTGGTAGGCACAAGCAATAACATTTTATGTTGTATTTCACCATAGTTGCATATTTCACTTGTGGCTTGGAACATAAGTCCTAAAAATAATCTCACATGTTCTATTCAAATTTTATGGGATTTGGATCACCAAATCTATGTTCTATATCTCAAGGACCTTAACTAAATTGTTCACTATGTAACATAACCTTGTATAAATTATGCACTAAATATTTGAATCTCGTGCCAATTCCTAAGAATACCAATTTGAATTTGGGCTATAAAAGGGGTTGTATATGAAATTACATTGAATTTGGAAACTCCTATCTTTAGGCACATCAAAGAGGGTGAATCTACATTTTATTGAGGTGACATGCCCAATTCCAAAGTTTATTGATAATTAAATCATTCAATTTTGGGATTGTTGATACTTTCACATGGAATGATAATAATGTACTATGTTATCGTATTGGAATACACCATTATTCATCCTCTATATAAAGAAAATATTAATATTATGTTAGAGTAGTTAGCATTGAGTGAGCTACAAGGTAATGTTGGGATAGGTGTTTCATATAACTTATAATTCTAATATTCAATTTATTTATTATTTATTAAATCCTTGTGAACCCTCATGGAAAAGGGTGTCCCACTATGACAACCAATATTTCCATGTGTATGCTTTGGTATGACATTTAAATGTGTGTAATAGAATTTATGACAATGTAAGTGGTGTAAGAGAATATATGACACATGTAATAGCATGTAAGAAAGGATTTACATTGTTGAATTGATGTGTCAACCAACTTATGATGCATGTTATGATTTGTTATAGAACATATTTGAATAGAGATAATAGATCTAGAATGGAGTACCCCAGTTCGAGAGTGGAACATGACGAAGTTATGATAGATTATGATAGGTGTAAGGAATATACTATTTTTAACTTGTGGACTCTTCTTGGGATTTGGCTGCTAGATTTTGACTAGGGATTTGGGAACCACATTTGTTGTGTTTTATCTCATGGTTTCTTGATTACCATTTGGTGGTTTCATGTATTGCTTCTCCTATATATATGCTAGAGATGGAGGTTTCATGGTGTATTTGCAGGTATTATTATCCTACAAAAACTCTCTAGACATAGTTGGTGATGCATGAAGGTGTATGTTCTTGGATTGTATTATAATAACATTTCTAGTTATAATAAAAAATAAACTAACACCTTTGCTAGTGATTTTTCTGAAAAAGGTTTTCCTAGGATAAATTTTTATATTATGGGATGGTAATTCTTTGTGTTATTTCTTTCTTGAAATTGTTTAGATCATATTTTCAAAGTACATCTCCTCTCATAGATTATGTAAGGAGCATTTCCTCAATCTTAGCTTCCTTTAAGATAATATTCTGACATTAGGAGAATAGAGATAACTTAGAAAGAATATTGAATATTAGAATTTTGTAATATCTCTCAAGATTTATTTTGTAATCAAACACCTAAGGCCTAGCATGTATCAAGATCATTTAAGTTTCATTATAATTGTATTTATGAAATAATAATTCAAGTCACTACTATGTTTTTTGTTCATTTTTTGTGCATGTTTTTTTTATGTTTACTTTAGCTGTGTGATTGGATAGTCTTTAATTATACTATCCAACCACAACTATGCTACTATTGTGCATCATCTATGTTGGTTGTAAGTTTAGAATTGTGATTCTTATTTTATGGTTCAAGTCATATTCCCTGTAAACTATTTTTCATGCGTATGAATGTTGTAATATTGCTTGTCATTGTTGGATTTGTTTGTCTTGATTGTTTAATTTTAAATTATAGTCATTTTTGTCTATATTATTTCAAGAGGATTATCTATTTGATTCAATCGTTCTCTTGGAACTGATCATTTTATTTAGTTGATTTGTGAATAAATATTGTATGCGTAAGGGTTTGTAGGCTTCTATCTTGCCAGGTTATATTGCTTTAATTTTGAATGAAAGGTTAAATTTCTATTTTTTAAAATAAGGAAAGGACATATACTACAAATATTTTTAAATTTTTGAAAAGTAAACAAAAATTATAAAGTTACATTGGTAGGTTATGGGCTAGGCCACCAAACTCAGCCTTAGAATTTAATAACTAGTAGTTATGCATTAGTAAGGAGAGGACTTGAATAATAATCGAGTTATTGTTCTAAAAATCCCAAAATTTGGGGCAAATGTTAATGAAGTTTCTTGAGGGAAATTGTGTTGTCATGGTAACTACCCTAATACTTGATGCAAACTCTAAGAAAAATATGGGGATCTATAAGAGTAGTGTGGGTTTAATTGTGAGTTCAATACAATTCTTATTGGGCATTCATCTATCTTGCTTTCAATATCATTGGAAGAGGAGGATAGACAAGTTTAGAAGAAGGGTTATGTCTTTAGCACTAGTGGTGGACTGTGAGGCCAAGGCTTGCAAAATAGGATCTCATCTTTTTCTACTTCATCTAGGTATGTGAATATATAGAGTATCCTACTTTCATTATTTGTTTATTGCCTGAAACTTTATATTTGATATTCTATTCACCATGAGCATTTCCATGGGTGATTGTGTGTTCTCTTTATACTTTCTTACCAAGATCATTGACTAAGTATATCAAAGTATTTTAAAAAATGTTATTTTTATTGCTATCTTTAAGTTATCAAGGCAATGTGTGACTATTTAGTTTGGTATGTAATGGGTACTATTTAATGATTGTTGGTCTAAACATGAAATGGGTTGAAAAAAGTTTTGGTTGTGAGTTGAAATCATGTTTTACTCAAACCGTAGTAAGTCTTGAATAATGCTTAAGTAGAGGGTTGAATGGGGTGATAAACTTGACTATCTTGTATATCATTATAAGTTTGTTTATGTTTCAAGGGTTGTAGTGTTAAGGGTGAATAAAATATGGAGCAAGTTTGATAATCTATTGCTTTTGAGAGTACTATGAATGTTGAAAAGGAATGACTATATATGTATTAATATGTATATTAATACATACATATATATATATATAGTCATATTAATATACATATTAATACATATATAGTCATTCCTTTTCAACATTCATAGTACTCTCAAAGGCAATAGATTATCAATTTTGCTTCATATTTTATTCACCCTTAACACTTCAACCCCCAAAGTTTGATAATATATTACCTTTGAGAGTACTATGAATGTTGAAAAGGAATGACTATATATGTATTAATATATATATATACATACATACATACATATATATATATATATATATATATATATATATATATATATATACATACATACATACATACATACATATATATACATACATACATACATACATACATACATACATACATACATACATATATATATTCATTCCTTTTCAACATTCATAGTAATCTCAAAGGCAATAGATTATCAAACTTACTTCATATTTTATTCACCCTTAACACTTCAACCCCCAAATACATATGTATATGTATATGCATATGTATATATGTATGTATATATAAATATACATACATATATATATGTGTCTGTGTGTCTGTGTGTATACATACATATACATATACATATCTGTATATATGTCTATGTATATACACACACATATATACATACACACATGTGTATGTATATGTATGTGTTTGATGGAAAAGGGAGACCTATCCTACAAGGTTAAACTAGATCAAACCCTCTTCTATCAACATTGGAACATAAACTAAGTTTGGATTCTACCTTATGACGAGAGCCAAACTACAAGGGTTTTGTCCCTTTATTGTATAAAGGAGTGTCAACCAAATTCAACCAACCAAACTAATGCAACACATGAAACCCTAATTGAGCAAGACTGACCAATAACCAACTGTCAGAAATAGATATAGAGATTCTGAAAAGATAGTAGAGATCAGGAGACAATGCATAATATAAACTTGAGTTCAGAAGTAGAGAAGTACCAAGGCGCCTGGTGTCCTAGACCCAAATTAGGGTTTTTTAGAATGTTGGGATCTGGGTGCCTTCACCTATGTGTCTTCCTCCTTCCTATATCTTATTTTCATCTAATTCCTCCAGTTATGACTTGCACATAAACAAGAAGGGAAAAGGGTTGTGTTGTGTTTAGGGGCTTGCCTTAATCAAACCCTGTGTTGGTATTTCCAGCTCCACTACAACAATGATTAGAGATCCAAGAGTGTGTGCCCTAGGAGGGTAGAGGCAAGATCTACAATAAATGATGAAAGAATGAATGTAAATGATAAAGATTACCACAAGATATGAAACCCTAGTTGGAGTAGGTGACTCAAGACCATGCACCAACAAGGAGATAGAAGATGACGATTTGAACTTCCTTCAAGACCTAAAAATAAGAATCATAACATACATACAAAAAGATTTTCCAATCATGAAGAACACTTGAGCATAGGAGATCAATTCATCAAAACATAAGGTAAGTTCTTCTAATCTTCTCATGACAAGCTAGGCCACACTTGCAAATTAACCTAAAACAAATCATCCTCCTCCCAATCTTTCTCATCATAAAGGGATGGAGGGAAAGATGCAAGAGGGACTATAGCAAATACGGTGTAAGGTACTAAATCCATACTTGTTTCATTATTACCTTCTAATTCGCTATCAAAATATAGTACAATAGGTTCCGTTGCAGGTTGTGAAGCACTATCTCTTACTAGAGGAGATGAAGCACTAGTATATTTCTCTTTTGCACCCATTGGTGATTGATGCTTGTGAAGAGGGAGATTCTCCTCTCTTGCAAAAAGGCGAGCCATAGAATGATGACTCTTCTTTCATTCTCATGCAATTTGATTTTGCATAGTTTTGTTTGTGATTTTTGTGAGGGCAACCATAGTATCTTCCAACTTGGGTTCCTTTTCTTACTTTGCTTCAGAAACATTAGAAGAAATGAGAGGAACTACCAAAGGTTGAGATACCATGGGGGGAGGATTCCTTAATGCGGGCTTCTCTTCTCTCTCAACTTGTGAAATAGGTGGAGGTATTTGAGCATCCATAGGCATTTGAGAAACCTTAGGAAATAATTTATGTGCAATCAATTATTTCTCACTAATCTTCAAAGAGACGGGTGGGAAAAAAATAATATTACAATTGCGAGGAGGTTTGTTTTGTGCTAGACAGTTGTGTAAGCACCAAAATCATGTACAACCTCCATGAGGACCCCTATGATGAGTCATAATTCTTGTCACATACATGTAAGCATGAAATAACATCCTCTAAGTAGTAATTCTCTTGGTGACATGTCTTTTCTTCATCCTTGTGTTGTTTCCCCTTTGTTGTTTTCTCTCTCTTTGCTTTCAACACTTTTTGACACTTTTTTGACACTTGTCAATTTGCATTTCCTGTGCTTGCGACCCTATTCCTAAACCTTGTATGCATCTTGTAGGTGAGTTTTCACCTTTCCCTAGTATTTTTCATTCATTCCACCTCTAGAGGCCTTCTAGAGGTCCTCCCTAGCCATCTCTTGCTTTCAGTTTTTAGTTTCACTAAACCAATCCAAATCTCCCCCTATTATTTCCATATTCCCCTAGGAGATCCTACTTTTGTAAGTGGAGATCTAGATTTTCACACATGACTGACCTATTTCTAGAGGCAAATCCCCTCATTTTGACCTCCTCTTCCATCATGCACTTCAACCTAGGTGTCCACCTCAAAGGGTCGCCCGTGAGTTGCCCCCGAGAAACCTTGACAGGTGAAAGGGGTGACCCATGGGTGACCCAGTCATGTTTTTAGCTGTGGAAAAACTTGAGTTTCTAACTCAAAAAAGCTCCATTTTTGCCTATTTTTCTTCCTGTTTGCATGGATTTTCATGCCAAATATAGAGTTAACTATTTCATGCACCTACACATGCATAATTAGCTCTATTTTATCTTTAATTAACAACTCATGCATTCTGATTCATTCCCAAGCTCTCCTTCTTCACTTCTTCATGAGTGATAAGCTTTTACTGGGTAGATCACTCCAATTTTAGTCTAGATCACTCTTGAATCTTGTAATTTAACTCTCCAATCAAATTAAGTTAACTCTTCTTCTTCTTCACCTCTCATCCCTTATTCCAACCTATAAATACCCCCTCCCTCAAGCACAAAGGGAGGCAATTTAATTTGTGCACACAGCTCTTGCAGGTTATTGCTCTCCAAATCAAGCATTCTCATGCTCATACATGACATAGGAGCCTTTTGCTTCCATTTTTTATCTGGCCTAGCTTTTCAAAAAATCTCATTCAAATCCATACACTACTCATATCAAGCCATAGTGCTCATCCAAGCTCTCATTGAGCTCTCTTTGCAAAGCTTCAAAGCTTCTTTTGCTTCCATTTTCATCTTGTCTCCAAGAGGATCACCCTTCTGCTACAAGAGAATTTGAGGTTGCCATTACAAGGATTTCTGAGGGTAGTGGAGGCTCACGCATCTCCAGGTTCCTTTATGCTTTCTTTTTAGTTCATAATAATTAGATAATCAAAACTTTGCTCTTGGAATAGTAAAATACATGTTTGCTTTTCCTTGATAGGCTAAGTAGATTTGCATGGTTAAATTAGTTTGCCTTTCCAAGTTCATAGATTAAAAGCAATTTCCTCTTCTTAGATTAACTAATCTACCTATTCAGAAAACAAACAAAAACATAGTTTACATTGCATTAGATAACTTCATCATAGCTTGCATACATTTTCTAATTCCTAAATTAAGAAAAAGCACTTTTGATTTCCAAAAACATAAAAAAAGCACAAAAAGAAGTTTTGCATTCATAAAATACAAAAAGTAGAAAAATATTAGCAACATAGAGATTTTGCAAACCCTTGGTCTCAACACAAGGTCAACTACAGTCAAACATTGGTCAAAACCCTTGATTTCATCACAATGTCAAACAAAGTCAATATAAAGTCAAACCTTAGGTCACACAAACCCTAGGTCAAGTCAAGGTTAGCTCAAACTACCTATCTCTTGTCTTGGCTCATGAATGTGCCTTGGATTATGAGGTGAGTGGGTGAGGGCAATCCTCGATGAGATAGAGGAAATCCACCCAAGACTGCAACAAGACCCACTATTCATTTAACAACAAGAAGTGCTTAGACAACTTTTAGTACAACAAGAATCCATCCAATAGTTTGAAAGACAACGTCAACTTGAACAAATCATCAACAAAAACAACATCCTACCCAAGCAATGGTGGAATATCATAAACCCCAACAGGAGAACAGTGACCAGTGACCCTTCAGGTCATATAGTTATCTTTACAACCATGGTCATAGAACATCATATCCACACAAGAGCACAACAACATCAGCCCTAGGACATGTCGACCCCTCTCCAATGAGCTAGACCACCCCTACGTCTCACCTTCTCTCAACTAGCTACTCCTACAAGAGTGAGAGTAATGTGGCGGTTCACCCCGTGGCAAGGAGAGAGGGTTCATGTGCATGCTAAAACTGACTCAACCATCCCCAAGGCCATCAAGTCATGATTTTGAGTGTATAGGTTGTCTCATTGTCCTTGAAGGGATGGAGGAGGGGGAACCTCGGCATATCTACCAGATGCTCGGGGATGAGGAGGAACCTTCAATTCAGGCTTAACTTCAGTCACCACTTGTAGGACAGAGGGAACTACCATCGTAGCCTAAGAACATCGAGAGGGTCCAGGGACATCACTAGAAGGTGTGTTACTAAGTGACAATTTAGCAATTTCTCTATGCCTTATATTTTTGATATGATAAAAAGAATAGATCCTCTCTAGTTCAAGCAACTCTAGCTGGTTTTGGATAGAAGTAGTTAAGTGTAAAGTGCTAATGACGAGCTATGGGCTTGTACTGACTATGATGTACATCATGGACATGTCCCTCAAATGAAACCATTAAGCACTTATGAACCATAGAGGGGACTACCTTCATGGAGTGGAGCCATGGGTGAGCCAATTTCACATGAAATAAGTCTGATGTTGGAATGACGATAAACGTAACATCCAAGTTTCTTGGCCCAACCTTGACGACAAGGGTCAAGGAACCAAGGGTCGAAAGAATAGACCCATTGTGTGTTCTAATCATGATTTTTAATACATCACAGTTATCATGGTGCAAACCATGCATGTAGAGAAACTCTTTAGTTACTACATTTACCATACAAGCAAGATTGATCATAGCACCTCTTATGGGTTTATCATTGATTCGAATGGTGATTTATAGAGGTCCATCAGGAGATTCAATGGTAGCATCATGCAGAGTGAAAGATATAGCTGGTTCAAACTCTACTCGTTCTTAATGAGGGTGAGCATCCACCATGCAAATATCTCCTTCATAATATTGTTCTTGATGAGTATATTGCATTTCTTGAGATGGATCCACAATGTTAGATTGGTGTTGAGGAAATGGATTTGTGAATATTTGTAAGTTTGATTAGGTGGGGCCACCAATTTATTTCCTTTGTCATTTAAGCTAGCAACCTAGATGATATTGGAATTGATGAGGTTTTAAACTTCATGTTTAAGACGCATACATCTTTTAGTGTCATGACTGGCAGTGCAATGAACTTGACAAAAGGCCTTCAAATCGAAAGAAGATGCTTGCATCTTACTTGGATTGAGAGCTCGAATAGGTGGAAGCTTGATGAGATTGTTATTTAAAATTTGCATCATTATGGAATAACGAGATTATGATAATGGTGTGAATTGTCTAGGTTTTTGTTTTAGTTTATATGGTGCAGGAGTAGAAGATGCTGCAATTGCTACATGTTTTTGAATGCAATTTGATGATATTGCATTGATTTTGATGAAATCTTTATTGTGTATTTTTAATGAATATGTGGGTGGGGTTTTAGATTGACCAACTAGAGTTGATGAGTGATTATTCTCATACTGACTAACCAATGTTAATCATAGAGAGCTATGCAAAGACTAGTTAAAGAATCATAATGCATCAACAAGATTTTGTCACAGATGTGAGGTTGTAAGTTTCCAATGAAGATTCTTTGTACATCAACATCTGGAATAGAGTATTGAATTTGTGAAAATAGGGCTTGCTAAAACCCCATGAAATCAATTACTTTTTCTTTTATTCCTTGCTCACAATGGACCAAATTGGTCAAAAAGACTTGAGGTCCAATGTTTGCTTGAAAGTGTTGAAGAAATTTGTTGATTAATTGTGAAAAAGAAGTGATTGAATTAGGAGGCAATGAGAAAACTAATCCAAGGCCAAGTCTTTGAGTGACCTAGGAAAGAGTTTAGCTAATATTGCATCTTCAAAGAAGAAATCACTACACATAGCTGTAAAGGCTGCCACATGGTTTTTAGGGTCTCCCTTCCCATTATACTTCTCAAAGCAAGGGGTTTCAAACTTCTCAGGAATTTGAGCTCTTAGGATTGGATAAGATAATGGGCTACGATATAATGTGATTTCATAGTGGGTTTTGAGGGGCTTTAGTTTATGTTTTCTAACTATTGCTGGATGTAATTCATATTTCGTAAAAGTTGGTTGATGACAGGGTCAGAAGGTGAACTAGGTTGAGATTGGTATCAATCAATAGGGATAACCATCAGTTGCAAAATTATATGATTAGATTTTTGGAAAGTTATATTAGGCTTGGTTTGATTTGATGTAGGTGGGGTGACACTAGGTGTAGTACTTGGATAATTAAAGGGAATTGCAATATAATGATGAACAAGATTCCCGGTAGATAACCCAACACATGTGGTAGCTCTATTACTTGGTTGTGTAGTTGTGCTGATAAAAGTGGAAGTGTATGTAGGAATAGGGAGTGTTGGTATGGGTTCTGACACTTGAGTCCCTATTTGATTCGAAGAAGTCACATTAGTGATGATTCTGTGCAACTAGATGCAGACATAATGTTATTGTGCACTATGTGAGCTAGGCCATGAAGGACTTCTATGGTGCAGGAGCACCCCTTCATCATGTTAATTAGCTATGGAAGAAGCCTAAAGTCTTGATAGGTTGCTAATTTTTATGCATTCTGATGTATCTAATGTAATAAGGTCTATTTGACCAAAGACTTGCTATTTTTAGTTTGTATCGGTTTGACCACCTGTCGATCTGTAATGACAGGCTGTTAGTTACTTGTGAGTTAGTTAGTTAGTTGTGTCTCCCAGCCGCCTAGAGTGTCTCCCAGCCGTTGGGAAACCAATCAGTACTACTGTTGGCATGTTAATAAATAGCTTAGCTCAGATCGACTGGAGAAGGAGAGCAGAAATAGAGACATAGTCTGATATTTGTAATTTGAGCAGAAGTTGTGAATTATAAACTCAAGAAGCATTATAATAGAGATTCTATCTTGCATTCAATTCATGTTGTTTAGTCGATTTGTTGGTTTGTAGCTGGGATGGATTTTTCCCATTCCACTGGTTAATTACTCTGTAATCAATGGAATGGTTGTATATAATAGTTTAGGTTTTCCTTTTCTATTTTTGTATGTTTTTATTTTCACAGGATTGAGAATTTATGGCATGCTGAGATGAACCCTAGCATCCTCATGTGCTAGGTTATTAAATTGAGAAGAAACTGTTCAATGGTGAAGAAACAGTTCTATGAAGTTGCATAGGTGTTTTGTGTTTGAACCGTCTATAAGGGTTCATGGACTTCCGGATCAGTGGAGTCAACAGATAATCCTTTCAGATTTGTGTTGATTGATATCGGCAGAAAAAGCTTTTGTTTGAACCTGTAGAAAGAGGTTCAACAGTCTAATTACCTATCGGGTTTGTTTTGGCCCGACAAAAGCTTGTAAGAAGCCAAGTAAAGCTTCAAAAAAAATTTCTAAGTGTTGATTGAACCTTTGAACCGATTCAACGGTTCAAAGGTTCCACGGTTCAACCGGCATCACGGGTCAAATGATGCAAGCAGCACAACGGCCAAAATTATCGTAGATGGGCCTTTGGTTGAACCTTTGAACTGATTCAATAGTTCAAAGGGTTCAACGATTCAACGGATCGTTGGGATCAAAAGTTCAGCAGAATAGTAAAGGTGGTGGAAGATTAGAACTGACCGTTGAACCAACCATTGAACCGGTTCAACGGTTCAATGGTTCAACGAACCTAGTGGTTTAGCGACAGCGCCAGCTCAATGGTTCAAAGGACCATACGTTTAATGGTTCAGTCAACCAGTGTTTCGATAAGTGCAGCGGTTCAGCGAGTTAACCACAGTATCAGCACTGTGTTTTAAGTAGCCTCCGTTGATCCGTGGTTTCAACGGACTTCCCACCAATTCCACCACCTGTTTCGACTGTGTTTGGGATTGGTTTGCTAAGCTCTCCTCATCATATTGGTATCAGAGCCTGAAAAGATTTAGGTAGCAAGTCGAGTTGAGGACTTGCGAGATTGTTGACATTTTGTCTGTGGATGTTTATATCAGACAAAGAAAGCGAGACAGAGGCAGAGAGGATGCCTCCCAAAAGTATGTCGCAGGACGCCGTCAAGAAGTTGATTGAGGAAATGCTTGAATCCAAGATAGGAGTGTTTAAGCAGACTAAAAGCAAAGATAGAGAAGATGAAAGTGACAGTGAGGAGGAAAATACAGAGATTGGTGAAACTAGTAAAAAGGCAGAAGAGATACCAACAGACTAGAGGACATTTTTAAATGCATTGAAGTCAGTCAATAGGGACACCATCAATGGGTTACCTATGTACAGTGGAAGCATGGAAGCAAAGGAGGTGATTGACTGGATTGAGGCATTGAACAATCACTTCAAGTACAAGGAAGTCCCTGATGATAAGAGGGTCAAGTTGGCAAAGGCAAGGTTGCAGGGATCTACTCTTGCATGGTGGAATTATGTACAAGGAGAGCGAGTCAAGGAGGGAAAAAATATGATAACCTCCTGGGAAAGGATGAAGACCAAACTCAAAGCACAGTTTTTACCCCTGGACTATGCCGTGCAGATGTATAAGAAGTTGCAGAATCTCAGACAGAGAGATCTTGATGTGAATACATACACACAGGAGTTTCATAAACTCAGTTTCAGATCAAAAAGATAAGAAGAAGAGTCAGAGAAGGTGGCCAGGTATTTGAATGGCCTAAGGATGAACATCCAAGATGAGATCAACATCTTAGCACCAGAAATAGTGAATAAGTGTTTCCAAATGGCCTTAAGGGATGAAGAAAAGATAAAGAGGAAGAGTGAACAGAACCAAAGAGGTAGAGGTGGAAAGAATTTTAGAGGCAGAGGCAGTTTTGGAGGAAGAATTCCTAACCAGAGGCCTAGTGGTGAGTCTACCCAAGAAGGGCAAGTTGGGGACTCAAGTAGCAGAGGAGGCTATAGAGGAAGAAGGCCTAATGGAAGAGGTGGGACAAGTGGATCAGATAGAGGATCCAAATTCTCTAATATGAGATGAGATAATTGCAACCAGATAGGGCATCTGGCATACAAGTGTCTTGAGAAGGCCTCAAATTCTCATGGAAGTGAGAAGAGAACCACCTTGACTCAAGAAAATGTAAGGAGTGTGACATCTCCTGAAGTTAATTTAGCATCAGAAACAAGAGAAAATCTAATGCTCAAGAGGACGCTGCTCAAAGAACCAGCACAGATAGAACCAGCACAAAGAAGGGATTTATTTTGAATCAACTACAAGATCCAAGGTAAGGTTTGCAAAGTCATTATTAATTCTGGTTCTACTGATAACGTTATATCTTTGGAAGCAGTGAATAAGCTGAACTTAGTAAGGACACCCCACAACAGCCCATATAAAGTCAATTGGTTGAACAAGGGGCAGCATGTGCTCATCAACGAACAAGCATGGATTAAATTTAGTATCAAGGGGTATAGAGACAAGATTCTGTGTGACATCCTTCCAATGGATGCTTGCCATCTTCTGCTGGGTAGGCTGTGGCAGTTTGACAAAAAAGCTCATCATGATGGGGAAAAGAATGCTTACTCATTTCAAAAAGATGGTGTGACTTATAGGATACAGTCATTGGTAGAAGAGGATCCACTGCATGTAGGATCTAGTGTAATGCTGGTAGGAGAAAAAGAATTCATGGATACGCTAAAGGAAGGTGATGGAGTAGGCTTTTCTTTGATTGTGAAGCCCAAGGTGGAAACGAAAATAAGTGTGAGAGAAGTAGGACCTAAGGAGGTCAGAGATCTGCTTGAGAGTTATAAAGGAGTGGTTGCAAAAGATATCCTGAATTCCCTACCACCAATCAGAGATATTAGCCATCAAATAAATCTAATACCAGGAGCAGTACTTCCAAATAAGGCAGCATATAAAATGAGCCCTCAACAAAATGAGGAGATAGCTAGGTAGGTTCAAGAACTTATAGACAAGGGTCTGATAAGAAAGAGTTTGAGTCCATGTGCAGTCCCCACCATTTTAGCACCCAAGAAGGATGGGAAATGGAGACTGTGTACTGATTCTAGGGCAATAAATAGGATAACCATCAGATACAGGTTTCCTATTCCTAGAATTGAAGATCTTATGGATTGTTTGGGAGGAGCTACCTATTTCTCTAAAATAGAATTGAAGAGTGGGTACCATCAGATAAGGATAAGAGAAGGGGATGAGTGGAAGACAGCTTTCAAAACTAATGAAGGACTGTATGAGTGGCTGGTGATGCCATTTGTTCTTTCAAACGCCCCTAGCACATTTATGAGGTTAATGAATGAGGTGTTATAGGAATTCATAGGCAAGTTCGTGGTAGTCTACCTTGACGATATTTTGGTATTCAGCAAGAGCAAGGAAGAGAACTTGAAACATCTGGAGATAGTCTTGAAGAGACTACAAGATCAAAAATTACTGATAAATTTGGAAAAGTGTGACTTCATGAAACAAGAATTGGTGTACTTAGGTTTTGTCATCTCTAAAGGTGATTTGAAAATGGATCCTTCGAAGGTAGAGGCTATTTTGAATTGGCCTACACCTAGGATAGCGGGAGAAGTCAGAAGTTTCCATGGGTTGGCCACATTTTACAAGAAATTCATTAAGAATTACAGTGACATTTGTGCACCTATGTTGGAGACCATCAAAGGTGGAGGTAAAACGAAGTTTGTATGGACAAATGAAGCAGATAGGAGCTTTGAGAATTTGAAATAGAAAGTTGCTCAATTCCCTATTTTAGTGTTACTTGATTTTAATAATGTTTTCACAATTGAATGTGATGCAAGTGGATTGGCCATAGGAGCAGTGTTGAGTCAAGAAGGTAGACTAGTAGTCTTTTTTAGTGAAAAGTTAAATGAAGTTAAGAGGAAATACTCCTCTTATGATTTAGAACTGTATGCTATGGTCCAAGCTCTGAAAAAGTGGAGGCACTATTTGCTTCCTAAAGAATTTATTGTATATACAGATAATCATGCTCTCAATTTTCTGAATGGACAAGAAAAGCTCAATCATAGACACATGAAATGGGTGGAGAATCTTCAAGCATACACTTTCAGTATTAAACATAAGAAGGGAATAACAAATAAGGTTGCTGATGCTTTAAGCAGAAGGTTGTTAACTGTGCAAGAAGTGTAGCTCCAAGGTATGGGTGTTGAGTAACTCAAAGGAATGTATGTTGAGGATCAAGATTTCAAGGAAATTTACAGGGTGTGCAGTGAGTTTGCCAATACTTTCCACAATGAATTTTTAGATTATACATTGCAAGATGAACTTCTATTTAAAGGTAGTCAACTATGTGTTCCAAAATGTTCAATGAGGGATAACATAATGAAGGAAAAACATAGTGGTGGTTTAGGTGGACATTTCGGGCTCAATAAGACCTTAGATCTTGTCAGAAGATTTTACTTTTGGCCAAGAATGCAATCTAATATCAGAAAATTTGTTGAGAGTTGTATGATTTTCCAGAGAGCAAAAGGAGTCTCAACCAATGTAGGATTGTATCAACCTTTACCCATCCCAAACAAACCTTGGGATAGTAGGATTGCCCAAGACAAAGACAGGCTATGATAGTGTGTTTGTTGTGGTAGATAGATTCAACAAAATGGTGCACTTTATTCCTTGCAAGACAACCCATGATGCCAGTTACATTGTAGGTTTGTTCTTTAAAGAAATTGTCTGGATTCATGGATTACCCTTGAGTATTGTATCTGACAGGGACATCAAATTTGTGGGACATTTCTAGAGAACTTTGTGGAAAAGATTGGGCACAAATCTGTCTTTCAGCTCAGCATATCATCCTCAGACTGATGGCCAAACTGAGGTTGTGAACAGGTCATTAGGTAATCTATTGAGATGTCTAACCAAAGAACATGGTGGTAGTTGGGATGTGATTCTCCCACTAGCTGAGTATGCCTATAATGATTCTACCAACAGAAGTACCAGTTTAAGTCCTTTTGAAATTGTTTATGGTAGTCATCCTAGAGGAATTTTTGAATTGAGAGATGTTCCAAGGTTAGACAAACGGAGTGGACATGCTGATGCATTTGCAGAGGCCATGAAAGACATTCACCAACAAGTCTGAGATACTCTACAGTAGAACAGCTAGAAGATCAAGGCTCGAGTGGAACAAAGATGCAGAGATGTGCAGTATCGTGTAGGTGATATGGTCATGGTTCACCTCACTAAGAACAGATTGCCCAAAGGACAACACAACAAGTTAATGATGAAGAAAATTGGACCTTGTCAAATTTTGGAAAAATATAATTCTAATGCTTATAAGATTGAACTCCTTGAAGATATTGCTCTTTCCCCTATCTTCAATGTTGATGATCTCACATTATATAGGAATCCTGATACAGGTGCAGCTACAGCTGATTCTATTCCAAACAGTGTAGAGTGGGTGCATCAATTACCATTTAAGGAACCATCTACAATGGAATGCATTTTGGATAGTAGGGTAACCAAAAGGACCCAAAATTAGACATATTTTGAGCATTTGGTCAAATGGCAAGGACTTCCCGACTCTGAAGCAACATGGATGTTGGAAGAAGACACCAAAAAGCAGGGTGGTGATTTGCAGCAGTTAGTCTCTAAGAGGACTTGAGACAAATTTCACTCGGGGAGTATGGTGCAGGAGCACCCCTTCATCATGTTAATTAGCTATGGAAGAAGCCTAAAGTCTTGATAGGTTGCTAAGTTTTATGCATTCTGATGTATCTAATGTAATAAGGTCTGTTTGACCAAAGACTTGCTATTTTTAGTTTGTATCGGTTTGACCACCTGTCGATCTGTAATGACAGGCTATTAGTTAGTTGTGAGTTTGTTAGTTAGTTGTGTCTCCTAGCCATTGGGAACCCAGTCAGTACTACTGTTGGCATGTTAATAAATAGCTCAGCTCAGATCAACTGGAGAAGGAGAGCAGAAATAGAGACACAGTCTGATATTTGTAATTTGAGCAGAAGTTGCGAATTATAAACTCAAGAAGCAATATAACAGAGATTCTATCTTGCATTCAATTCGTGTTGTTTAGACGATTTGTTGGTTTGTAGCTGGGATGGATTTTTCCCATTCCACCAATTGATTACTCTGTAATCGGTCGAATGGCTGTAAATAATAGTTTAGGTTTTCCTTTTCTATTTCTGTATGTTTTTGTTTTTGCAGGATTGAGAATTTACAGCATGCTAAGATGAACCCTAGCATCCTCATGTGCTAGGTTATTAAATTGAGAAGAAATTGTTCGATGGTGAAGAAATAGTTATGTGAAGTTGCGTAGGTGTTCTGTGTTTAAATCATCTATAAGGGTTCATGGACTTCCAGATCAGCGGAGTCAACAGATAATCCTTTCAGATTTGCATTGATTGATATCGGCAGAAAAAGCTTTTGTTTGAACCTGTGGAAAGAGGTTCAACAGTCTAATTACCTATCGGGTTTGTTTCGGCCCGACAAAATCTTGTAAGAAGCCAAGTAAAGCTTTGAAAAAAATTTCTAAGTGTTGATTGAATGTTTGAACTAGTTCAACGGTTCAAAGGTTCCACGATTCAACCGGTATCATGGGTCAAATGATGCAAGCAATGCAGAGGCCGAAATTGTCGTAGATGGGCCTTTGGTTGAGTCTTTGAACTGATTCAATAGTTCAAAGGGTTCAACGATTCAACGGATCGTTGGGATCAAAAGTTCAGTGGAATAGCGAAGGTGGTGGAAGATTAGAACCGATCGTTGAACCACCCATTGAACCGGTTCAACGATTCAATGGTTCAATGAACCTGGCGGTTCAGCGACAGTGCCAGCTCAATGGTTCGAAGGACCATACGTTCAATGGTTTAGTCAACCAGTGTTTCGATAAGTGCAGCAGTTCAACGAGTTAACCATAGTATCAGCGCTGTGTTTTAAGTAGCCTCTATTGATCCGCAGTTTCAACGGACTTCCCACCAATTCTGCCACTTGTTTCGACTGTGTTTAGGATTGGTTTACTGAGCTCTCCTCATCATTCTAGTCCCTCCTATCATTCAAGAAATAAAATTATTAGGCTCTCAACAACAGGGATGACCTCCTCAGCTATATGTTCCAAGCTTACAAATTGCTAAAAATTAGCCAAATTAGTGTCTAATATTTGAATTTCAGAAACATGAGCCATGAGGTCCTCTATGTCGATGGTTTCATGAAAATTTGATGCTTCTGGGATATGTGAAGTAGGGATATCATGAAGAGGTGATGGACCCTCTTGTGTGATTGGACTCATGAATTGGGGTTCTAATGTGTTGATATCAGTGATATTCAAAGCATTAGAACCCATAATTTGACAACTTCTTTGCACAAAGGTGTTAGAATCAGGGCACTAGGTCACAAAACTCATAAAGTGTTTACAAGCCTTAGTTACACACAAGATGCACACAAAGAATAAATGAATGATGTGATGAAAGAAGAGGTTGAATTTTTGTTTAAATGAATCAATGTTTTTCTCTTTTTGATCAAATGTAAACACATATAATGCAATAATAAACCTTTGATCAAATTCACCTCTACTATAGCTCAATTTGATTTAAACAATGTTCATATTCAAATCAAACCCTAAATCTAACAATTCAAGAATGTTCTATCTTTCAAATTTCAACACAAGATGATATTTATGATATGCTAAATCAATATAAAATCATATTTGATAAGCAAATAACATCAGCAAAATCTGAAACAAGACACTAATCACAAACCCTAGGCTTCAAGGCTAGCTAGATTCTCTTAAAAATGTGGGATTTTTGAAAACCCTAATAATGAAGAAGTGTAAATGTAAAATATAGCACTGTGAAGTGAATAATTAATGCAATACCAATCAGGTTGATGCAAAAATCAGAAATTTATATTATGCTATGATGATCTATACTTATGAAATATAGGCAAGGTGACAAATATGCTTTTTTTAAAACCTAAATCAAATGCTTGATTTCCTAATTTCAAATGCAAATATGCAAGAATGTTCTTTTCTTAAACACAAAGATAATATTCTACATCAAATAAAATCAATTTAATCCACCAAATAATGTCACAAAACTCAAATCTAGAAACCATAGGCTCAAGACTAGCTAGGTTTTCGAGGAATGTAATGTTTTTGTAAACCCTAGTAATGAAACAATGATAAATTAAGCTATGCAACTATGTGAAATGAAGAATGAATTCAACCTAATCAGATCTAGGGTAAAAAACAACTTAGATCTAAAGCAAGAAGGATGCAAGGGTGCAAGATACGTCAAGTTCACCAAAATGTTTGATAGAGAAGAGAGACTTAGCCTAAAAGTTTAAACTAGATCAAACCCTCTTATATCAACATTGGAACAAAAACTGAGTTTAGCTTCTACCTTGTGAGGAGAACCAAACTATAGGGGTTTTGTCCCTTTGTTGTATAAAGGAGTGTCAACCAAATTCAACCAACCAAACTAAGGCAACACATGAATCCCTAATTGAGTAAGATTGACCAATAAAGAATAGTTAGAAACAGATACAAAGATTTGAAAAGGATAACAAAGATTAGGAGACAGTGCAAAATAGGAACCCAAGTTTGGGAACAAAGAAGTACCAGGATGCTGGGCGTCCTAGACCCAAATTAGGGTTTTGTAGAATGTCAAGATCTAGGTGCCTTCACCTATGTGTCTTCCTCCTTCCTATAGCTTATTGTCATATGATTCCTCCGAATGTGACCTGCACACAAACAAGAAGGGAAAAGGGTTGTTTTGTGTTTAGGAGTTTGCCTTAGTCAAACCCCATGTTGGTGTTTCCACCTCCACTAAAATAATGATTAGAGATCTAAGAGTGTGTGCCCTAGGAGGGTTGAGGCAAGATCTACAATAAATGATGAAAGAATGAATGTAAATGATAAATATTACCACAAGATATGAAACCCTAGTTGGATTAGGTGACTCAAGACCATGCACCAACAAGGAGATAGAAGACGACAGTTTGAACTTCCTTCAAGACCTGCAAATAAGCATCATAACATATATACAAAAATCTTCTCAAGACAAGCTAGGTGTAAAATAAATAACAAGATTCCTTTTTATATGCATTCTTGCTCACCAAAAATGAATAAAACCAAATGGATTGACAAGGATAAGCCAAGGAGGTGTTCTAAGCCGACACCACAAAAATAGGGTCGGGGGAGCTAGGTGCCCTATTCCTTTAGCCCCCAAAACTCTAGAGAGTGTTAAATGAAGTGGGCTTAGACTAGTCCTAAGTTTATTTTGTCAGGTTTATTCATCAAGATCGAGATTTAATTGTTTATTGTTCCAAAAGATGTTAAAATAGGTCTTGATTAGGAAGGGCACACATTTTAATCCATAATAGAATGAATAAAATCTTTTAGATATATGCATAAAAATCTATGCTCATAGTGGTACATGACTACTATCATATATTATATAATACTTAGTATCTTGACATAGAAATGGATAAGGGTTTGTACACTAGAAACATCCTACTATATCAAGACAACAATTTTAAATTTTTATAAGATCTATTGAAACCCTTATGATAATATATGCTTTTATACTTATGAATATTATGTTGAAGTCTATTTATTGGGGAAAATTGGAAGATTTTAAAATAATTGATGACCCAAGTAGTGATATATATAATTTGTGCAATAATATTATACTTTTATAACTTCACTATTGTGGTTTATATAGAAAGAAAGAGGAAAGCTTATATTTTTAGATGTGTTGAAAAATGGTAATAACTTGTGGGTGGTTGTCCTTTTATAACTATTTGGGGTGCATCTTGGAAAGGATGACGCACCCACTATACATTGTCTTCTTTACTTTGAGTTGTGTCTTGATTACTAAATGACATCTTCTTGCTTGAAATATTTATCCTTGAGTTTGATCATATTCATTGAAAATAAACTAATGGGTAATTGAAAAAGTATAGTGAATTATTTTAAAAGATTAAGGCCATGTTTAAAAAATGTGTTCGATGTGTTTCAAAAACCATGTTACTATCTTTGTGTCAATCATTTGTTCAACTAGATAAAATAGGTGGTTATGGAGGCCTCAACTAATTCATCTTAATTGGGAAAATGACTTCACATAGAGGTAGCATGGTTGTAGATTTCAACTTCCATCTTGCTTAGTTGCCTCACTATATGGAAGGAATGGCAAGACTTATGGGGTCCTTGATCAATCTTTCTAACTTATCCTATAGACTATGCATGGTCAATGCTGAAATCTAAGATACATTATGTGGGGATGACTATGAACATTGTTAATATTAGATGACATCTTTTAAATAGTGATTTGGTGATTTTATCAGTGGTGTGATATGGAATATATTTGTACATGATGAGGTAGTATCAACACCATTGTTCTACATATCTAATTATTATGAGAATTCTTATTTGTCTTATGAAAATATGATGCAAGACTTTCTTATGGATTGTTACTTAAAAATCCTTTGCCAAAGGGATGTGAAATATATGTTCAAGCATTATTGTTTGTGATAAATGTACCATAGTGGTCATTTATAAATGTTCCAGTTTCTTCATATGTAGTACAATCTTGTGACCCATTAATGAAGGGTAGGGTCCCACATTTTGGAATGGCATACAAGGGAGCTATACAACTCTATGGTTGGTGGGAAAAGTGCTCCCATGATGCTCTCTCCCTCTTGCATTGGCTCTACTTTATTCATTATTCATACTTGTTCTTATGGTAAAAAATTAGTAAAGGGATAATATGTTGTGAAAGATTTATACTTTTTTGTTGTATTTTGTTGGACTTGAAAATGACATTTTCCATGTTATAATAATCACTATCTTGTATATATCTACTACTAGACTACTTGATCAGAGTTACTTATAAGATATCGAATTCTAGATTTATTGTTTATTTACCATGTAAAAAACATGATGTATTTGTTGTTCTATATATCAAAAGCAATTTCATGAGTTGTAATATATATTGTACTTGATTTGGAGACAAATGAAAGGATCAATTATAAAATTTATTGTGAAATTTTGATAAGTATTTCCTCGCTAAATTTTCTAATTACCATTTATTATTATGAGAAAATATGCTTGTTTAGAAAAAGATAGGTTAAGAAGAAAGAGATTTAAAATTATGGTTTTCCAAGGGCTTCATCATCATCTCTATGTCCTAATGGTCTAAGATATTTAATCCCAAACATAAAATCAAACCCATATTTGTAGGGAATATTGCATAGGTTAAAAACTTAAAGTTCAAATCTATTCGAATATAGTAAAACCATTAAACTTAGATTGTTTGTACATTATTCAATTAGGATATAATTTTTCATTAAGTTGAATTTTTTTACTCACAGTTTTTAGGTTGACATCCATGGAATGCATAGTTAGTTAACTATGGGCAATAATAAAAAATAATATCAAATCCCAAAGTCAAAAATTCATAATACCTAGATATAAGGTTATTTAGAAGCATATGAAATTTTGAAAAATAAATTGCTTAATCATTTTTTTAAATGCATTGGTTAAGCAAACTTAAGATTCAAATGTAAGGTTAGAAAATATATTCTTAACAATAAAACTTGTACACAATTTACACATGTCAACTTGTGGTAGGACTTACAACATAGTCAAACCTAAGAGTGTGTTCTTCCATCATAAAGGATTAAAATTCAAAAACTTAAGAATGATTTTATCAACTTAACTTTATGATAGAAAAGAACCTTGTTTAAAATATAAGTTTCATAAAAAATCATCATATTATTTCTTTAATTACAAGGATAGAAAGATGTGTTTATCAAGTCTAATTGTTCTATGTTAAGAGATTACATAATGTGTGTTTGACTTAGTTAATCTTAATTTAGGAGTAAAGAGTAATAGGTCTATTACATGTTAAAGAGGTAAAATGAAAATTTTGATTTCTAATTCTTAATCATTTCAATTCATAATGGTACAATAGTTTTCTCTATGGCTTAAACTTTTAATGTACATTGAATTCTAGTTCTAATATAGAAGACAAGGAGATGTATCAATAATACTAATATTTAAGATTGTAATTAGTGTAGGCTTTAGACTTTGGTTCTTTCTCTACTTCTCAAACCCATTCTATAAATATGTTCCTTTTGTTAAATTAGATTGCTTACTATGAAATTATAAATACTGGTCTATAATCAAACACATAATGAAACACCACAATTAAAAGAGAAGACTAATATGTTGTAGTGTGAAGACATACCAAAGAAACATATCACCCTATGAAATGAAATAAAAAAATAATATCTATATATTTAGAAATATGGTAGGCATATTCTAGTTACATGAATGAAAGGTAAAGATGGAGTGTTACATGATGACTTGACTTCAATTTTCCTTACATGTATTGGATGCAGTTTAAGTTATGAGTTACCAATTAAAAAATATAGGAAATATTACTAAATGTACATTTACATATGTAACTTACACAATCAATAATATATTATAAATATCAATAATTAAAAAACTCACCAAATTCTATTGTAATACTTGTGAGGTGAATCATAAGTAAATAACTAATTCTTAAAAAAACTTCAAAATTCATCAATGTTTTATAATGAAAGTCCTAGATCAAGTTAGTTTCCAAGATCTATTTATAATTCAATTACTAATAAATTGTAAAAGTAGTGTACAATAAAAGAGTATACTCAATGCTTAGTAAATGTGTTTTTACATTCAAAAACATTCTCACTTTCAAATGATCTAGGGTCTATATAATGATTTATTCTTAAATGTACCAAGGGAGTTCTTATTCTTCAATACTTTTAACCATATTAATAAGGGTTGTGGTACAACGACAATCCGTATTTATGATTGCAAAAATAGTTACTAGATCAAGCACAAGTTATTTTTAGTTAAAAAGTGTTATGTCAGAAAATGTCCCCTTGGGGGCTTTTCCCTCTCAAGGTTTAGCTCCTGGGTCTTTAGGATGCCTTATAAGCATTTTGCATGTTAATTTTGAATCCCAATGAGAAAACCCCTAAGTGTTATGGCAAATAGGACCTAGGGGGTACTATATTGATGAATCCTGACCTAAAATGGGAGGGTGGACTTGGGCGCTAGTGCCCTAGTTCTGCCCTATTTTAGGTCAGCCCTAAACTTTTATGTCAGTTTTGTGACCGTTATTTGGGTCACAGGCTGACATCTCAAGTTTGAATTATAAAGTTCTTAGTGGGAATTTGTGTAGTTGCATATATAAGCATGTTTAGTGTTTCATTTGAAAACTAGAAGATGATTATGAACTTTAGACATACTTGTGATTTGAAAGCATTCAAGATATTCATTGTTGCAGAGCAGAGCATTGTTATTGTATTTGTGATTGCAGATTTAATTTCATCTTCTAATATGATTGAAGAGCTTTCATGTGAGATCTACACTTCAAGGTGACATTTATTTATATTTGAATCATTTATCATTTGGATTTTGGCTTTATCCCGCCAGGATACGCACTCTTATCTAACAACAATATTCAAAAGACTTGAATATCTCTCTAGGACTTGATTGAGGCAAGACTCTAAACAACACAACCCCCTCCCACACTGCTTGTGATTGTAGGTTATAGGTGTCGCATCTGGATAGAGTGGAGTTGCATTGAGGAGGTTGGCAAACAACAAGGATTTGAGATTTGAAAGAAAGCAGGACATTAGAGCTTTTTCAGGACATGAGCACTAGCACCAGTGTCCTCCAAAGTTACAGACATAGAAATAGATTAAACAATGGTAATCAGCATCTGAAGAGCTTCCTATACCCTGAATATTGACTGGCATTGGACTTGGACGCTCCCACCATTGTCCTCCACCTTTTCAAGGACAAAAATGAAAGATACAATGAAGATCAGTGTCAGAAGGAGATCCAAATTCCACCAAGAAATTAGTACCTTAGACTTGGGCACTAGGCCCTGTGTCCTCAACTTCTCTGCCTTTCAAACTTCAAAAAATAGCGAGTTAAGGTTCTTTTCCCTTCACCTTGTCTAAAGAGCATTTGTCGTAATTCATGAATTTGCTTACTATTTTGCTTAATTAGGGTTTTGAAAACATTTGAGCATTAGATAGAGACATTGTTTGACAACATCCAAGAATCCATAGCTTCCCAAGTGGCAGCCCAATCTGATAGGTGATTGTTTTCGCTTAGTGGAGATTCAACTCAATTGATATGCCCTTGGAATGTTTGGTGTGAAAGGAGGATTCCACACAAACCCTTAAAACCAACCAACCTCTTTTTGCCCTTAAACATTTTGGTGAACCCGTGCTTTCTAAATTTTTGCACCTTTCTGAGTGTTGTTTGATAGATTTACATTCATCCATCCTATTACATTTGAAAAATTATTAAAAAAATTGAAAATTTTGAATTTTTTTGGGCATTATTAGCTTACATTTTGATTTAATTTGCATTTAATTTCTTTTATTTTAATTAGATATGATTTAAATTATATAAATTCATCATATTTTAATCTCTTGCATTGTACTTTCATCATAAAATTGCTAGGGTTTGCTTGAAATTTTGAATTTTTCATATAACCTAGTAATTTGAAAAGCTAGGGTTTGTAGGTAAAATCTTATTTTCAAATTTTTATACTTATCTTAGGCACTCATTCAAATATTATTTTGCATGTAGTGTTGCATCTTAGTGTGTTTTTTTAATTACATTTCAAAGATTTGTATTTACACATTTTCGATATGAACGAAAATGAGCAATTTTCACAAATTTTTGGCTTATTTTGCATATAGGATTACATTATAGGTGTGTTGTGAAGGATATATTAGCTTTATTGGATTGATATCATAATTATTATCTACTTCCCCTCCTCAAATTCCTTACAACACCCTTTCTTCTACTCATTTGCATTGAAAATTTGTGAAAATTTGCATATTTTAGCTATATTTTTACTAAGGTTTGACTTAGCTTGGAACTATAGGCATGTTGCAACAAATGTTATGGAATTAGGTGACTGATATTACTGTTATAATCTTATGTCCATCACAATTTTCCTCACAACACTCCTTCTTTTACTCATTTGCATTGAGAATTGGTGAAAATTCGCATATTTTGGCATATTTTAACTAGATTTTGACCTATCGACTCTCTAGGATTGCATCAAAAGAGTGTTGTGAAAGATATTTTTGCATCATTGAATGGTTATTAGGAATATAATTTGATTTCCTCATCAAAATTCTTCACAACACCTTTTTTTCATTCATTTGCATTGAAAAAAGTTGAAAAATCAAACATTTTAGCTCATTTTCACATATAATTTTGCACTTGTTCCTTGCATAACTTTTGAAAAACTTTTAAAATCTGATTTTACTTTGATGATACAAGCCATTTATGTTTTTATATGGAGCCTAATCAGAATCAGAGCTTAAATTTACCCCACTTTTATCAGCGCGGTTTCTCCCCAAATTCCTACGGGGTCAAGGGGCAGCGCCCCCAAGACGGTTTTTTATTATTTTATAAAGGTGTCAGGTGTTATTTTTCTATTGACTGACATAAAAAAAACCTATTTTTTTAACTAATAAAAAGCTTGATAAAAGAAGCTAAGGATTAGGGTTTCCATTGATATTGTATTGTAGCATTTGCAGCGGTATTGAGTTGCAAGGATTGCTAGTTGTAATCAGTTTGATTTACTAGATAATAATATTAGAGTCTCTGTTTGGTGGATGTAGCCCAAGTTTGGGTGAACCACGTTAAAACTCCTCTCTCGCTGTTATTATTTCTGTGTATTTTCATTCCTCTATTTAATCTTTATTTGCATTTAATTGATATCTTCTACTAGCTATCCCTAACAAGTGGTATCAAAGTGGGTTGTGTTTGATTATCATCTGCAGGAAGGTCTCACAGTTGAGTGGGAGTCTCACTATTGAGTGAGAGCAATGGTGGATGAGGGTAAATTGAAGGTAGATAAATTTAATGGGCAGAACTGTCAGTTATGGAAGATGCAGATGGAGGATTACCTCTATCAAAAGGATTTATGGAGGCCGTTGGAAGGAGTATCCAAGAAACTAGTAGGAATGATGGATGAGGATTGGGAACTTTTGGACAGAAAGGCATTGGGAACCATTCGGTTGTGCCTGGCACCATCTGTGGCATTCAATATAACAGAAGCGAAGACAACAAGTGAACTAATGAAAGCTTTGGCTAAATTGTATGAAAAACCCTCAGCCTCAAATAAGGTATTTCTCATGAAGCATTTGTTTAATCTAAAAATGATTGAAGGTGGATCTATGACAGATCATTTAAATGAGTTTTATATGATTGTTAGTTAGTTAACTTTTGTGAAAGTGAAATTTGATGAAGAGGTGAGGACTCTCTTGGTTTTATGTTCTTTGTCAGAAAGCTGGAATAGCTTGGTCATGGTTGTAAGTAACTCTGTCTCTAGTTCAAACACTTTAAAATTTGATGATGTTGTTGGTGTTATTCTTAGTGAGGAAATTCAACGAAAAAGCTCAGGAGGGTCCACATCAAGTAGTGTTTTGAATGCAGAAAGCAAGGGCAGATCAAAGGACAGAGGAAAAAGTTTTAGAGGTCATGAGAAGTCATAAGGAAAATCAAAGGACAAGAGATCCCAATCCAGAGGATAGAAGGATTGTTGGTACTGTGGGAAACTAGGTCATCTAAAGAAATATTGTTGGTCTTGGAAGAATAAAGGAGACAAACAAGAAGGCAATAAGGAGGCAAATGTGGCAAGTAATAAATCTGAAGATGATGCTTTGATTCTTTCCTTAGATAATGCTGATGATTCATGGGTTTTAGATTCAGGGGCCTCATTTCATGCTACACCCCATAGAATTTATTTTCTTGATTATGTCCAAGGGGATTTTGGGCTAGTTTATTTGGGAGATAACGAACCCTGTCATATTGTTGGAAAGGTAACAATTAAGATTATGTTGCAGAATGGGAGTCATTGGCTAATACAAGAGGTAAGATATGTTCCAAGGCTCAGTAGGAATTTAATTTCAATAGAGCAGCTAGCTAAAGAAGGTTGCATTGTTACATTTACTGATAAAAATTGGAAGGTTTAAAAAGGTGCCTTAATAGTAGTAAAAGGTGTGAAAGTAGGCACCTTATATCTTTGTATAGGTCATAATGTTCCTTCTACTTTAACTATTGCAGAGAAAAAATAAATAGGTTCAGGAACAATTTGTTGGCAAGAGATACTATGTGGCTTCATGAGTGTTGTCATTGATGGCAACAAAGTCTATCCCACACATCTGCAGCACATAGTATGTCTATACCGGAAGACAGATTGAAGAGTGTTTTGGTCCGATGAGCAAGAACAGAGCATGCAACAAGGTCTGACAATTATGTCTGGATCTCTTAGATGGTGTAACTCAGTAAGTTGCGGACTTGGACAAGTCAAGAGGAGTACCATGAATACAACATTCCAAAGATTGAGCCTTTAGTGATGAATGAGTGAAAATATATCAGCATCTAAGTGTTGGGTTCCTGACAGGAAGAGTAGACTAAGGAAGAACTGGTCGGCAGAGCATCAAACTTTAATCTAGATGAGAGATTGATGGTGATCAAGCTATTTGAGGGATCATGCATGGTTGGCCGATATGATTGATGACTTCTATGTCTATGTTTTTGATACGCATCACATATTAAACATGGATTCAACCAACAAATCAATGTTTAGTAAATATCTTGAGTATTCCAGTTGCTGACTAGGAAAATGTTGAAATCCTTAGTGCGGATATATATACCAGATGGATTTTGGTATGAAACATAGTGTGTGTGTGAGGAAAGGCAGAGAGTAGAGTGGAATCAGTAATGCAAGTCCAGTATGTGACAGAACAGCAGCACTAAAGCAGAGGAAGTATGAAGTGTAGTAGATCAGTATATTGAGCCTAACCGGAACTGAACCTCAGCATATGTGGATGCCTCTCATTAGTTCAAATACTTGGTTACCATTTATAAACTTTGTAGACAATGTGTCTCTTGTAGGCAGTGTGCCTCTTATGAGCAGTGTGCTCGGGCGATGAGCCCTAATTGGCAAGTGCCATTTTGTACTTATTCTTTTAATAGAGAATACAATCTTGGCTTAGTCACCCCGTGGTTTTTCCCTTAATAGGGTTTTCCATGTAAAAACTCCTTGTATTATGTGTTGATTTATTTTCTGCTCTCATGATTATGTATTATTATATGTTTTGATGCTACACTAATTGTTAAAGAAGAAAAGAAAGTTGAATATTTAAGATAACTAATTCACACCCCCCTCAGTTATCTACCTTGTTTCCAACAATTGGTATCAGAGCTAATTTCCTCCAAATTGAGCCTAACAACGTGAAGAAGATCTGGGAATCTCAATAGATATGTATGGTATGAGGGAACAACTTCAGTCTGCCCTAGATGATCTTGAGCAATCTCACTCTGAAGTCAATAACTTGAGGGAAAGACTCAAACAAGTTGATGATTTCATAAATGAACTAAAAGAAAAACTGAGTATCTTTGTGAAAAAGAGAAAGGAACTACTTCAACAATTAGCAAGTCAAAGTGAAGCCAATGATACTAATTAAGATCTGAATGAGAAAAACAAGTTATGTGAGAAGCTATCAAAAGAGGTCATTATGGTAAGACATGAAATGGAATCAGGGGTTATGAAATTCACCCAAGAAATTGAAGAGAAAAGAAAAATTGAAGATAATCTGAAACAATCTCTCAAGGAGAAGTTAGAAGACTGCCACAAAATGGATAGAATAATCAAGCATCTAGAATTTGATCTTGAAGAAGCTACAGCTAATGAAGAACAACTGGAGAATTAGATAGACACTCCTAAAAGGGATCTTCAAACAACAAATGAATACAAAGAGAAATTCAAGATAAGCTATGCTCAACTTGAAGTTCTTCTTGAAAGCCAAAAGAATGTAGATGACAAGCATGGCTTGGGGTATGAGAAAGGTGAAACCTCTGGATCTAGTTAGAAGAACTTTGGATCAAGAAATCTAAGGAATAGGCCTAGAAGACCTTCGGTAAGGCAACCAAATGATCAAAGATATCCATCCTTCAATGGATACTACTACAATTGCAATAACTTCAGTCATAAAGCAAATCAGTGTAGAAGAAGAATGAATTAGACTAATTCATCCTTCTCTGGACAGTGTTTTAACTACAAAAGGTATGGTCACAAATCTCATGAATGTAGAAATATGCAAATAAACAATTCATTCAATGGTAGATGCTTTGCATGCAATAGAATGGGACATATGGCTAATCAATGCAGATCAAGAGGATATCAGTCAAATATGCAAAGAAATGTTGTTTTCTACAATTGCAATAGATCTAGTCATATTGCCAAATTCTGCAGAAGTAAGAATTAGGGTAAAAAGGGTCTGGTGCATCATAATCAAAATCAAGACAAAGGAAAAGAAAAAATGAACGCAGATGAAGTTCAAAGGGAGATGAACAAGATTTAGGTGAAGAGAAGTACAGAAAATGTTGGGGATGGATCCGCACCAGAATCTGGTGTTGATATTCCTTCCGAAAACTAAATAAGATGAGCTCTAGCTCAGGGGGAGTCACAAAGGAAAATAAATTTGCCTAGCCAGTCAATTGGTGCCTAAATTTGGCACATGGAATGCTGCGGATTAAAGGGTTCTGAGAGAAATATCTAAATAACCCTCTGTAAAAATATGAAAGATCCGCAAGGAGCTTTGAAGAGTTCAATCATCCAAGATTGATCCAGTTTGACAGCCATCCGGCAAAAGTAGGATTTTCACAATTAGATCCGGTGTGATTCTAAATTGAAATATCTTAATCTACGACTAAATGGGATGATTCGAGGAAAATAGATACATTGTCAATTATCACTAAAAATAATTCTAAATGCATCTCAGTGATCCAGAAAGATCTCTCTTAGAACAAGGCAACCAGAATGACTTAAGTTGTGCATTATTGCAATATGAAATTGGGGTTTGCACAGAGATAAAAGGGTTCTTTTATTCATCATTTGCACATTTGCATTCGAGAAGAAGAAATAAAGAGATCTACAACAAGATTGCTTCAACCCTCTCAAAGATCAACCACAGAATCTGATTCAACCACTGATCTTTTCTAACTCATATTGTGAACCCTAGAAGCGTAAAAAGATATTTTCATTCTTGAATATCTCTCTCTGAATATTTTGCAAGATGGCTACTCCAAATGTTGTTAAGATCACTGATAGGCCATGCCCAAAGTTCAAGAAACATTCTTACAAATCCCTAGAAGTTAATCCCTTAGGTACCTTCTCTAGCATTCTGCATGGGGTTTTGCATGTAGAAGATGTTAGGGTATACATACATGCTAATATTAAGGAATTTGGGGAATCCAAGTTAATGGATATCTATCATAAGCAATTAATAGATGAAACATTTGAACTTAAAACTCAATACAAGGCCCTCTAGGAC
This sequence comes from Cunninghamia lanceolata, assembly GCA_027924645.1. Taxonomy (NCBI): domain Eukaryota; kingdom Viridiplantae; phylum Streptophyta; class Pinopsida; order Cupressales; family Cupressaceae; genus Cunninghamia; species Cunninghamia lanceolata. The sequence goes on from BSBN01001054.1 coordinate 3,250,422, forward strand.
AAGCATTTTGGACATTGCATCCACTTTCTCTATTTTACAGAGGATGAATGGGTCCAGTATGTTCTTAGCAGAATACATGACAACTTCATGTGGTTGATGAGGCCATTCAAGATAACAAAAGATGCTATTAGGGAAGTAACCGGATTGCACTCATCCAGTGAGTTGCCTGCTCTCAAATCTGTCAAGAATCAGACAGTAAGTGAGGCTACTAGATCAAAGTTTGACAAAAGAGTAATGACAATAGAAGATATCATAGATCCGGATATCAAATTTGCCTCTATGATAATTGGCTATAAAATATATCACTCCAGCAGGGAGAATTCTGTGTCTGAAACTGTAATATACACTGCATATCAGATGCTAAGGGAAAATGCAGATTATGATCTATACGACCTCTTGAACCAACTGTTAGAAAACTTGCAGAAAATAAAGAAGGATACAAAGAACTCATTTAAGTATGGTGGCCTAATACTATGTCTCTTCTTTTACTATATGAATGAACTACCCAGATCAAGTGGTTGGGTATGGAAAAATGACAGACTGGTTGCCATACAAATCAGAGATTATATGTATGGGTTTGGTGATGCCAAGGCTCAAAGTACAGCACTCTGGGGATACTTCAAGAACTTCCAAAGTATGATGCAGGCCAGAGAAAGAATCTCCCAATCTGTAGTTGCAAAATACAAGGATACAGTGTGTTTCATGGCAAACACTGATTAATGCCTAATGGAGGCAATGGAGCCCAGAATAGTCTGGATTATGCTAATGGGCTATGAGGTAGATGAGAAAATCCTAGAACTGCATGTCCAACACCTGTTGAGTCAGCCTAAGGACCCTGATGCAGAAAGGTTTGGAACCTATCAAGAATTGAGTGTAAAAATACATGTTGAACTGAGACAACCAGAGATGAAAAGAAAAGTGAGAAGGCAAGTAGAGGAAATTGCCAAGAAATATGGCATATCAAAGGAGGTAGTTGATGCAAATAGAGAGAAAGTAGAAAGAGTAGAGAAAGAGAGATAGGAAGCAGAAAAAGAAGTGTTCTGGTACAAGCCCTCTCCCAGACTAAATCCTCAAAGAGTTCTGCACCTACCAGCTCTAAGAGCTCAAAATCCTCCAAACTGGAAGCCAAGACATCTAGAAAAGGAGAAAAGATAACAAAAACCAAGGCTACAAGGTCCTACATAAGTCAAAAGGATGATGAAGAGACTGAGACTGATGAGGAGGTTAAGAAAATGAAGAAGAAAAAGAAGACATCTGTGAAATCCTTTGCCGGCAAAAATAAAGAAGAAGAGACGAAAAAATTTGTTGAAAGGCCTACTCTCTCTATTGATGATATCATCAAGGCAGTCACAGTGGATGGGAACATGCAACTAATCACTAAATTTTATGATGAATATAGTGATACTGACAAGAAAATCTTGGAAGATGCTACAATCAGGTACCTAAGCATTTATAATAAAGCATTCATTGAAATCATCTCTCTAATTCCCAAAAGTCTAAAGAAGAAACTTAAACTGAGAAAGGAGAATGTTAAGGCAAAGGACCTAGAGATCTGAGAGCAGATTGCAATTCAACTCTACCCTTCCATTACTCCAAAACAAATGACCATTATCTTTAAGGATTGCAAGGATGAGTTCTGGAGTAAAGCTAGAATGAACAAACTTATGCTTGGAGAGACTGATCAGGTGGCAAAAGAAACTGAAGACATCCTCCAGAATGCCTTCATGAGATTCAATCTCCCTATTATAGAGGAAATAATGAAGAACCCTCTACCATGGATGTCTAAGGATTAAGTACATCGAAAGAAGAATCTACTGAGAAAAATGTAGAAGAGTCTAAAAAGATGGATGAGGAAAAGACTAAGGACTTGGACTCCTCTATTTTGGAAGAGGAAATTCATGAAGAAGTTAACATCTCTCCTCCAGATGCCACTGCAGATTTAGGTCCTGAAGGAGAAGGAAGAAAAGAGGAGAAAGTAAGTCAAGAAGAGGAGAAAAAGGGAAGAGAAGAAGAACAAACAGAGAAGATCTCTGATGACAGTTCTAAGGCTGCAAAAAGAAAGAAGTCTCTAGCAAGAGACACTGTAGAAGCACTGAAGAACTTCTTGAACAAAGAAATGTTAGAGATAGATGAACTAGAATTATTCCAAGTACCACTCAATTTTGATTCCCTCTCTCCAGTTCAGACAATGAAGATAGCATCTTTTGCTCAAGCTAAAGCAAAAGAAAAGCTTCTAAAGTCTCACATGGAAGATTGTGAGCTGATAGAGATTGCATCAAGAATGCTGGAGAAGATCATGCCATCCTTCCAAAAGGATCCTTCGGCCTCTCCATCCAGTAATCTTAAATCTCTGGTTAACTCTGTTAGCACCCATTTTGTATCTTTGGAGAAATCGGCAGAAGAGAAAGTCTGAAAAGAATTTTTGGGAAATAGATTCTCTGAAGTACAGGGACTCATAGCTAATGATAGGAGAACCCTGGATATTGGGATAAAGAGCCTAGAAAATGCTCTTAAAGATGGTGGAGAAATGTACAAATTTTGTCTATCTTGGACCACAGTGACAGAAGACATTGCAAAGAAGGTGGAAGAACAAGAGGGTAAATTGTCAAGTTTATCTCAAAATTTTGATCCTCTCACCACATCTATAATGAATCAAGAGTGCCAGGCTATTGCCATTATAAATGAAATAAAGAGGCTTGAAAAGGAGAGGAAGAACATAATAAGTAGGATGAGTGAACTCAAAGGGATAATTATCCCTAAGTTAGAGGCCATGCAAGAGGCCCTAACTAATGCTCAGACCACAGCCTAGACCAATGATCCGACAGACTTAAGAAGGGGAGAAGCCATTGCATTTTTGTTGAGCGGTCACATCTCAATTTTGTACAGGATGAAGCAGAGTTGGGCAACAGAATTTGTCTAATTGAAGACCACTTTTGTGGACATACTTAAGTATATGTAAGTATAACATGTATATATACTTATGCGACTATGTATAGGTTGATTTTTGTAAATTTTGGTGTGTAAATTCTGCCCTTTGCCATTAATGTCAAAGGGGGAGTGAGGAGTAGTGAAAAATGTGGAATATAGCTAAGGGGGAGCTCCGGTAAAAGTGTACATAAGACAGAGCATTAGCCAAGAGGGAGTTTGCTACGACACTTAGTCATTTTTCACTAAGTGTTGCCATTAATGCCAAAGGGGGAGATTGTTGGCAAGAGACACTGTGTGGCTTCATGAGTGTTGTCATTGATGGCAACAAAGTCTATCCCACACATCCACAATGCATAGTATGTCTATACCAGAAGATAGATTAAAGAGTGTTTTGGTCCGGTGAGCAAGAACAGAGCATGCAGCAAGGTTCGACAATTAGGTCCGGATCTCTCAGATGGTATAACTCAGTAAGTTACGGACTTGGACAAGTCAAGAGGAGTACCATGACTACAACATTCCAAAGATTAAGTCTTCGGTGATGAATGAGTGAAAAGATATGAGCATCTAAGTGTTGGGTTCCTGAAAGGCAGAGTAGACTGAGGAAGAACTGATTGGCAGAGCATCAGACTTTAATCCAAATGAGAGATTGATGGTGATCAAGCTATTTGATGGATCATGCATAGTTGGCTGACATGATTAATGACTTCTATGTCTATGTTTTTGATACACATCACATATTAAACATGGATTCATCCGACAGATCAATGTTTAGTAAATATCTTGAGTATTCTGGTTGCCGACTAGGAAAATGTTGAAATCCTTGGTGCGGATATATATACCAGATGGATTTCAGTATGAAACATAGTGTGTGTGTGTGAAGTGTGTGCGAGGAAAGGCAGAGAGTAGAGTGGAATCAGTAATGCAAGTCCGGTATGTGACAGAATAGCAGTACTAAAGCAGAGGAAGAATGAAGTGCAGTAGATCAGTATATTGAGCCTAACTGGAACTGAACCTTAGCATATATGGATGCTTCTCATCAGTTCAAATACCTGGTTACCTTCTATAAACTTTGTAGACAGTGTGTCTCTTGTAGGCAGTGTGCCTCTTGTGAGCAGTGTGCTCAGGTAGTGAGCCTTAATTGGAAAGTGCCATTTTGTACTTCTTATTCTTTTAACAGAGAATACAATCTTGGGTTAGTCACCCCGTGGTTTTTCCCTTAACAAGGTTTTCCACGTAAAAAATCCTTGTATTATGTGTGTTGATTTCTTTTCTGCTCTCATGATTATGTATGATTATATGTTTTGATGCTACACCTATTGTTAAAGAAGAAAAGAAAGTTGAATATTTAAGATAACTAATTCACCCCCCCCTCTTAGTTAACTACCTTGTTTCCAACACATTTGTTGCAGGTTCGTAGGAAGAGACTGAAACAATTGTTTTAGTTTTTGAGACAATGCTGTAGAATAACAGACTTGGGCATATGAGTGAAAAAGGTATGAAGGTACTTCATTATAAGAAATTTTTACCAGGTCTGAAATGTATTAATATGGATTTCTGTGAAAGTTGTGTGTATGGCAAACAAAACAGAGTCAGTTTTCTCAAGGATGGGAAGCAAAAGAAAGATGAAAAGTTGGAGCTTGTGCATATAGATGTATGGGGACCAGCTCAGGTATCTTCTCTCAGTGGCTCTCGGTATTATGTTACATTCATAGATGATGCAACTAGGAAGGTATGGATTTATTTCCTTAGGCAGAAATCTGATGTATTTGAAACATTTAAGAAATGGAGAAGCTTGGTTGAGAATGAGACGAGTAAAAGATTAAAATGTCTTAGATCTGATAATGGTGGTGAGTATTGCAGCAAAGAATTTGAGGATTATTGTTCCTTTAATGGAATTCATAGGCAGAAAATAGTTCCAGGGACTCCACAAGAAAATGGGGTGGCTGAGGGCATGAATAGGACAATAATGGAGCGTGCAAGGACCATGAGATTGCATGTTGGGCTACCTTTAAATATGTGGGCAGAGGCTGTCAACACTACTATATATTTAATTAACAGAGGTCCTTCAGTTCCTTTGAGTTGTGGTATTCCAGAGGAAGCATGGATAGGTAAGAAGGTGAGTTATTCTTTTCTCAAAACCTTCGAATGTGAAGCATTTGCATATGTAGATTCTAAAAATAGAACCAAGCTAGATGCAAAATCCAAAAAGTGTGCCTTTGTTGGATATGGCATTGATGAATTTGGTTATAGGGTTTGGAACTTTGAAAATCAAAAAATTGTGAGAAGCATGGATGTTGTTTTCAATGAGAAGGTGTTATACAAAGATTAGTTGCAGCAACATGAGAAGAAAGAAAAGTATTATGTGGTGTTGAATGATACTCCAACTAGTGATGTTCTAGTGGTTCCTCATGCTCCGCAACAGCAACTAGAAATACCACAAACTCCAGTAATGTTACATGGTTAACAAGGCTAAGTAGACCTCTTAAAAGGTTTTCTCCATCTTTGTATTTTATTTTGTTAATAAATGCTGGTGAACCAGAAGGGTATGATGAAGCTATGCAGGTGGATACACAGGTTTAGTGGGAGCTTGCAATGAAAGAAGAAATGGACTCCTTGCTGAAAAATTAGACTTGGGAATTATGTAAGTTGCTTGTAGGTAAAAAGGCTTTACCAAACAAATGGGTTTATAGGCTAAAAGAGGAAGATGGAGGTAAGAAAAGATTTAAAGCCAGAATAGTTGTAAAAGGATTTGCACAGAAAAAAGGCATTGATTTTGATGAGATATTTTCTCTGGTTGTTAAGATTATTTCTATTTGCATTGTTTTAAGTATTGTGGCTACTGAAGATTTGCATTTGGAACAGCTAGATGTGAAAACTGCCTTTCTCCATGGTGATTTGGAGGAGGAGATATACATGAAATAGGCCCAAGGATTTGAGGTCAAAGGTAAGGCAAAACTAGTGTGCAGATTGAAGAAGAGTTTGTATGGCCTGAAACAAGCACCTCGACAATGGTATTTGAAATTTGATAGTTTTATGGCTGAGTAAGGCTACAGTCGGTGTAATTCTGATTAGTGTGTTTATTTTAAGAGGTAGGATAATGACAGCTACATTATTTTATGTTTATATGTTGATGACATGCTTGTAGTGGGGTCTAACATGGATCACATAAGAGAGTTAAAGTAGTAGTTAGCAGAGTCATTTGCTATGAAGGATTTGGGGGTAGCAAAACAAATCCTTGGTATGAAAATTTGCAGAAATGGGAAAAATAGAAAATTGACTCTATCTAAGGTTGATTATGTTGAAAAGGTGTTGCAGAGATTCCATATGGAGAATGCAAAAGTTGTCAGCACACCTTTGCCTAGTCATTTGAAATTGACTAAGGAGATGTGTCCTAGGACACCAGAGGAGGAAGAAAAAATGTCCAAGGTACCATATGCTTTAGCTGTAGAAAGTTTAATGTATGCCATGGTATGCACAAGACCGGATATTGCACATGTGGTAGGAATTGTAAGCAGGTATATGAGTCATCCTGGATTGGAGCATTGGAATGCACTAAAATAGATTCTTAGATATTTGAGAGGTACATCCAATAAACACTTATATTTTGGAGGCTCTAATATTGATTTAGCAGGTTATGTAGACTTAGATTTGGCAAGGGATGTTGATACCAGGTGGAGTACTACAAGTTATGTCTTTAATGTAGGTGGGACAGCTGTGGGTTGGATTTCAAGGTTGCAAAAGGTGGTTGCTTTATCCACCACAGATGTAGAATATGTAGCTGCAATAGAGGCAAGCAAAGAGATGATATGGCTGCAATCTTTCATGGAAGAATTGGGCAAACAACAGGTTAATAGTTATTTGTTTACGGATAGCCAGAGTGCCATACATCTTGCAAAGAATTATGCCTTGTATTCAAAGACCAAACACATATAGTTGAGGTATCACTTTATTTAGTCAGTGTTGGATGATGGATAGTTAAGGCTGGAAAAAATACATACAGATGAAAATCCAACGGATATGTTTATAAAGGCAATGACAAGGGAGAAGCTAAGCTCCTCTTCAGCTTCGGTTAGTCTTCTAGACTGAAAACAACAAAAATAGAACAACAGAGCCTAGGGTGCTTATTTCCAGTGGGAGCTATAGGGTCAACGGTGTTATGATCAGTCTCCAAGTGGGAGATTGTTGTTATATGGAGCCTAATCAGACTCAGAGGTTAAATTTACCCCACTTTTATCAATGCGGTTTCCCCCCAAATTCCTACGGGGTCAAGGGGCAGCACCCCTTGCGGGGGTTTGGGGGTAGGGCCCCCAAGACAGGGTCAAGGGGTAGCACCCCTTGTGAGGTCCAGGGGCAGTGCCCCCGGTGCGCTCCCTATCGCGATACAGGGCAGGGTCGAGGGGTAGCACCCCCATGGGGGCTCGGGGGCAACGCCCCTGAAACCTCACACAATTTTTATTATTTTATAAAGGTGTCAAGTGTTATTTTTCTATTGACTGACATAAAAAAAAAACCCTATTTTTGTAACCAACAAAATGCTTGATAAAAGTGGCTAAGGGTTAGGGTTTCCATTGATATTGTATTGTAGCATTTGCAGTGGTATTGAGTTGCAAGGATTGCTGGTTGTAATCGGTTTGATTTACTAGATAATAATGTTGGACTCTTTCTTTGGTGGATGTAGCCTAAGTTTGGTTGAACCATGTTAAAACTTGTCTCTCGCTATTATTATTTCTGTGTATTTCCATTCCTCTATTTAATCTTTATTTGCATTTAATTGATATCTTCTGTCGGCTATCCCTAAAAATTTAATAATGGAATCTTCATGTTATTCATCTTTGATATCTTTGCATGAGTATATCCTAGATTTTGAAAATTTCTCTAATTTCACTAATGAGTATCCTCATGTTCTAGAGCACATAGCTTCTTTCAATGGTATCGATGTGTCTATATGTTCTACATATGAGTTGCAATTACTTTTTTATACACATGATTTTAGTAGCTTTTCTTTACTCATAGGAGCATATCCTTTGATATTAGAAGATTTAACTAAATTCATCTCTAGGAATACTCATGAGAAAGATGAGAGTGAAAAGTCTTTTTTTGCTACAAAATATGATGATGATGATGTACCTTCCTCTCATCCCAATGCTCTCCCTGGCCAAGATGTAGCATTAGTGGATGAGAAAAGGTCTCTCACATTAAATCCCTTAGGGATAGATGTTGGGTATAATCAAGAGGAAAATAATGTTAATTCAATATTCATTAATAGACTTTGTAGCAATATTCTTAAGATGGTTGTACATGGGGCACCTAGTGCACCTTCTTGCTTAAAGTTAGTGATTATGGTTCAAGGTGCTTGTTAAGAACCCATGTTTCACCCTTCTCTTTACTATATTAGTATGTTATTGTTGGATGCATATGCTTTGTAAGTCATCCTGTGAGTATTTGGTTTTATCCCACATTCATTGGGAGTAATGGTTGTTTAGTTAGACTTAGTATTTAAGTATGTGTTGTGGCCTATGAAGGCACCCACGAATTTATTGTAATTGAGCTTGCTCAAAGGAGGTTGCCCCCTCAAAGTGGCCTACGATCAATAAATTCTTCTGAGTTCTGCTATTTTTCTATATTGTTGTATTTTCATTATATTGTTGCAGGAGGTTCTTCTTATCTGGTATCAGAGCGCTTTCTTGGGCTCGCTGGGTGGAAATTCTACCAACTTTTTTTTTCAATGGCCTCCAGGCACTGTATTTCTTGGGCTCACTGGGTGGACATTCTGCTGAAATTTATTTTTTTCAGTAGCATCCAGGCGCTGTGCTTCTAGCAGTAGTCTTTTTTTCTTTGCATCTGTATCTCTCTGTTCATTTTAATTGCAGGTTCGGATCAGGGAATAATCCCTATCCGCTTAACTATGGGAAGTGCTTGGGCATAGCCCTAAAACTCATTGTGAGGAGTACCACAGGAACCCCAAAGTAGCTGGCCCATTGAGAGGACCTGCTAGCGAAAAGGGCACCCCCTACCTGATTGACTAGTTTCCATCCGTGAGGTAAACCAAGAGCTGTCGTTTGTGGCAAAGCGGTTATCAGTTTTACCTAAGCTGTGGAGTGAGGGGTACTACCCCAATACGCAAGCCGTTAGACAGCACTGGTATCCGAGTGAATCCCCTAAACTTTTAGGAAGCCAAACATGGGTCCATTATTGTAGAGCTTGTTGCAGATCCTGTTGCAGAGCTTTTTGCAGATCCTATTGCTGCTCATTTGCAGATCCTGTTGCTGCTCATTTGCAGATCCTATTGCCATTCATTTCCAGAAAATAGAAAACAGAGCTTGTTGCAGACAGATCTTGTTTCAGTTCATTTCCAGAAAACAAAAAACAGAGCTTGTTGCAGGCATATCCTATTTCTATTTTTTTGCCATATCTTCCTTGTTTTCACTCCATTTCCTCTAAAAATTCACCAGAACCCCTGACATTTCATTCTACATAATTCCTTCCTTGAGGACCATATTCCAAATTTCCCTTATTGAAGCCCAAAATCCTTAATTTCTCTATTTTTAGGGTTTGCCATAACTTCTTTGATTTTCACCCAAATGCCTTCAAATTTGGCCACAGTGTTCCTTTCCCATTTCTGCTCGTTTGTCCCTCTTCGACATATTTTCTCATTCTTTCACCCCGTTTCTGAAATCCCAATTTTTCTACTTCCCCGTCCCTCAAAAAGTGCCCAAACCCTAGTCAATCCCCCATTACCCATCTGAGTTTTTCCCAAATCCCAATTTTCCCTTACTAAAAAAGTTTTTGTTTCTGTTTTTCTACCCATTCCCAAAAAAAAAAAAAATTATTAAAAAAAAAAAATTCCTGGTTATGGTTGTCACACGCACAGGAGAAAAAAATATGGAGAATGAACTTGCAGCCCTCAAGACCAAACTCCAAGATCTGAATGAAAAAATTCTTGGTCTCAATCTTCAGCATTCAGCCATGAACAATAGGTCCTCTTCTGTAGCCATTGGGTCATCTTCTACCAGCCATTTTCGTGGGGCGAAGCTTGATTTTCCTTGCTTCAATGGTGATGATCCAACTGGATGGATATACCGGGCCAAACAATATTTCAGCCTACATACTACTTTTGATGACAACAAAGTCCCACTTGCATCCTTTCAGTTGGAACACGAAGCTCTTCAATGGTTTCGTTGGTACATCAAGGCTCATGAAGAGCCAAAATGGACAGATTTTTGCTCACTCCTTTTGCAATGATTTGGCCCTAGCTCTCTTGATGACTTCACCGGTGCACTCACTAAACTTCGCCAAACTAGTATTGTGCGAGAATATCAGACTGAATTTGAAAAACTGGCCAATCACACTAAAGGATTGTCTGATGATTTTTTCTAGAGTTGTTTTATCAGCGGTCTGAAGGATGCAATCCGCTCTGAGGTTAAGATGTTCCATCCTAGCACAATGATGGAAGCCCTAGGGTTGGCTAAGTTGGCAGAGGACAAGATCACAGCTCAACAATGCTCCAAATCCACTTTTGTTGCATTCCAAAATATGGGTCCCCAACGACCTCCAATCACACTAGCTCCTCGAACAACGCCTATCAAGCATTTGTCGGAAGCTGAGATGCGGGCACGTCGTGAAAAAGGGATTTGTTACAATTGTGATGAGAAATTCACTCGGGGACATATATGTGTTCAACAAAAACTCTATCTCTTGGATGTGGATTCCCCGCCGGCACCTGACGTTTCTGAAGATGCTCAGGATACGGTATATGATCAAGTCGACATTCAGCAGCTGCATGTTGACTCTCCTTCTCATGAAGACCACCCAGAGATCTCTCTCCAGGCTTTAGCAGGCATCACCACCCCACAAACCATGCGGGTCAAGGGTTACTTCAAGAAGCTGCCTCTGACCATACTCATTGATTCTAGTAGCACTCATAACTTCATTGACCCTCAGATCGCCACACAGGCTAATTGTTCTATTCATCCTTGCTCCAGCTTTGAAGTCATGATTGCCAATGGGGGCACCTTACCTTGCAAAGGGAAGTGTCGAAATGTGCGTCTCTCTATTGGAGATTATAACCTGCGCTCTGACATGTTTGCCTTGCCCTTAGGGGGATGTGATGTCATTTTAGGCGCTTAATGGTTATGCACACTTGGCTCCATCTTATGGGATTTTGCTGAACTTTGGATGCAGTTTTCTAACAATGGGCAACAACACACATTGAAGGGCTTACAACCAGGGTCTCTCAGCATCATCAGTTCACATTGCATGGAAAATCTCCATAAGAAGAATTCACATGGTGTCATCGCTTAGCTCCACTCCATTCAGATGCAACCATCAGCGGTCCCCACTAGTCCTTTGGATCTACAACCCCTTTTGGATAGATATGCCTATGTTTTTGCGGAACCCGTGGGCTTGCCACCTTCACGTCTAGAGGACCATCGTATTCAGCTCGTTCCTGGTAGCGTTCCTCCAAACATCAGGCCCTACCACTACCCCTTTCACCAAAAGACAGAGATTGAGATGCTCGTTCGGGACTTACTCAAGCAGGGTGTTATTCGCCCTAGTACCAGTTCTTTTTCTTCACCAGTTCTCCTTGTCCAAAAAAAAGATGGGTCATGGCACCTCTGCATTGACTTCCGAGCACTTAATCACCTTACAATTAAAGATAAGTTTCTAATTCCTGTTGTTGATGAGCTTCTTGATGAGCTTCATGGTGCTCAATTTTTCTCCAAGTTGGATCTTCGTTCTGGGTATCACCAAATTCGGGTTCATGAGGATGATATCCCTAAAATAGCTTTCCACACTCATGATGGCCACTATGAGTTTTTGGTCATGCGCTTTGGCCTCACTAATGCTCCTTCCACATTTCAGGCATTGATGAATAAAATATTCCGGCCCTACTTGCGGAAATCCATTCTGGTTTTCTTTGATGATATCCTCATCTATAGCACAACATGGGCTCAGCATCTCCAGCATCTGGATCTTGTACTGCAACTTCTCTCTACTCATCATCTCTGTGCAAACCAGTCTAAATGTGTTTTTGGACAGGCAGAAGTGGAGTATCTTGGGCATATTGTTTCCGCCCAAGGGGTTCGCGTGGATCCTACCAAAATCGACGCCATGCGACATTGGCCGCATCCTCAGACACTCAAGAGCCTCCGTGGTTTTTTGGGACTGACTGGCTACTACCGCAAGTTTGTCAAGGATTACGGGAAGATTACAGCTCCATTAACAGCTCTATTGAAAAAGGATGCTTTTATGTGGACGTCTGCTACTGAGTGTGCATTTGAAAAATTGAAACAAGCCATGTGTACTACACCTGTTCTAGCTATGCCAGATTTTTCCAAGACCTTCACTATTGAGAGCGATGCTTGTGGCAATGGACTTGGTGCTGTTCTTCTTCAAGATGAACATCCCATTGCGTTCACTAGCAAAGCCCTTTCAGGTAAGAATTTAGTCCTCTCTACATATGAGAAGGAAATGATGGCTATTTTGCATGCAGTCCATAAGTGGCGGCCATACCTATTAGGGAATCATTTCTGCATCAAGACTGATCACCAGAGTCTGAAGTATTTCCTTGAACAACGGGTCTCCTCTCCAGCACAACATAAATGGGTTAGCAAACTCATTGGTTATGACTATGAAATCACTTACAAGAGAGGCAAGGATAATATTGTGGCGGATGCTCTTTCTCGCACATTTGATGACCAAGCTTCTCTTTCAGCTATTTCTATGCCTGTTCGGAATTGGCTGGGATCTGTCCAGCAAGGCTATGTCCAGGACTCTTCATTATCTCAAATCATCCAACAGTTGGCCAATACCCCTTCTGCTGTACCGCATTACTCTTGGGATGGTGCTTCTCTGAGATACAAGGGTCGTTTGGTGCTTCCCCAGAACACGGATCTTCAACAGGTTGTCTTCTATGAACTCCATGCTTCTCCATCGGCAGGGCACTCTGGGTTCCTCAAAACTTATGAGCGGGCACAGCGTAACTTTTTTTGGAAGGGAATGAAAAGGGCCATTCAACAGATGGTGGCTGAATGTGATACCTACCAATGCCACAAGGGTGAAATGACACTCCTTCCTGGATTGCTTGAACCCTTGCCCATCCCTACAAGGATTTGGATAGATATTTATATGGATTTCATTGAGGGGCTCCCTAAATTGGGAGGGAAGATAGTGATCTTGGTTGTGGTTGATCGCCTCTCCAAATATAGTCATTTTTGTGCCCTCAGCCATCCCTATACTGCCTCCTCTGTCGCACAGATGTTCTTGGACCAGATCTTCCGTCTTCATGGCATCCCTTCTTCCATTGTCTTAGATCATGATGCCACTTTCACTAGTCATTTTTGGACCGAACTCTTTCGCCACACTGGCACCAAACTGAAGATGAGTTCTAGGTATCACCCACAAACAGATGGTTAGACTAAAGTTCTCAACAAATGTTTGGAAACTTATCTTCGTTGTTTCACCTCCGAACAATAGCATTAGTGGGCAAAGTGGCTCCCTCTCGCTGAATGGTGGTACAATACCTCCTACCACACTGCATCTAAAATGACTCCATATGAAGCGGTCTATGGTCAGGCACCGCCACTGCTCCTTCCATACCACCCCAACAGTTCCCTAGTTCAGGCAGTTGACATGGTTCTCTGAACTCGAGATCAGCTCCTTCGCAGTTTGCAGGACAACCTTCACCTGGCACGAAATCGCATGAAACAACAAGCCGATCAACACCGCTTTGAGTGCACTTTTCATGTAGGTGATATGGTTTTTCTTCATCTACAGCCCTACAAGCAATCCTCCCTAAAACTCAAAGGGCATCAAAAGCTGGCTCCCAAGTTCTATGGGCCATATAAGGTTCTTCAGAAGATTGGGTCAGTTGCTTATAAATTGGAGCTTCCTCCTTCTCACGTTCATCCAGTCTTTCATGTCTCTTGCCTCAAACAAGTTCTTGGCTCCAACATCGGAGTACACACTATTTTACCCGAACTGGATAATGAAGGATCCATCATTTTAGAGTTGGAGGCAATCCTTGATAGGCACATCTGCCAGCTTCGCTCTCGATCCATCACCGAGGTCTCAATCCAGTGGCACGGAATGCAACCAGAGGATGCTACCTAGGAACCACTCCTGCAGATTCAGCATCAATTTCCACATCTTGAGCTTTGAGGACAAAGCTTTTCTATGGGGGAGGGGATGTTAAGAACCCATGTTTTGCCCTTCTCTTTACTATATTAGTATGTTATTGTTGGATGCATATGCTTTGTAAGTCATCCTGTGAGTATTTGGTTTTATCCCACATTCATTGGGAGTAATGGTTGTTTAGTTAGACTTAGTATTTAAGTATGTGTTGTGGCCTATGAAGGCACCCACAAATTTATTGTAATTGAGCTTGCTCAAAGGAGGTTGCCCCCTCGAAGTGGCCTACGATCAATAAATTCTTTTGAGTTCTGCTATTTTGCTATATTGTTGTATTTTCATTATATTGTTGCAGGAGGTTCTTCTCAGTGCTCAAAAACCACACCATAATGTGATTTCTAATGCATACAACACTCGTAATAACAAGCAAAGTCAGCACACACCTCATGTGCCTATCTCCCTTCCATGTTCTTAACCTATGCTCCCTCTACCACCTCATCTTACTCATAAAAGTGGTCAAGAATATGATCTTGTTCAATAGCTTCATGCTACTCTGGCTAAGATCTCTCTTTGGGATTTAGTACAAACATCACCTACATACCATGGAATTCTCCAAGCAGCTTTACAAAAGGTAATTTTCCCACCTATGGCTAAGCCGACCGATGTAGTAGTTGTCTTAGATAGTATAAATGCGACAAAAATAGATATTCTCTTTCAACCACATGAAATACCTACAATAAAAGATGAATATGATCCTCTTATAATCTATGTCACTATTAATAAAAAGTTGATAAAGTGAGTTCTGATTGACAATGGATCGGCTCTTAATGTTTGTGGCATTGACCTACTACACAAAATCAAGATTGACACATCTTTAATCAAACCGGATAAGACTAACATTTGTGGCTTTGACAATAAAGGTAGCCAATCTGTAGGTACTATAATCATACATGTAATGGTTGGACCTATGACATTAGATACCCTTTTTCATGTTTTGCCTAGTTCACTTTCATATAATATGATTCTCGGTAGACCATGGATTAATGCCATGGGGGCAGTTCCATCTACCCTTCATCGATCAATTAAGTTTGTTTATCAAGATAAACTCTACACTCAGAAAGTCGATCCTGATTCAAATACTTATTCACATATCAAAACACAAAAACAAGTTAGAAATCAGCAAAACCCTCAACCATCAAATGCACTTTTTGGTGATGATTGGGGTTCCTTAAATTTTAATCCTTGCGGTATAGGGGAATATAAAATTAATAACTTTGACACACCAAAAGTTGCATTAATCTCATTTAAACAATCTATGGAAGCACTTAAGAAACTTAAAGTCTCCTTGATAGAAAACAATGACAATAATCTTACTTATACTACAAATTATGAGACCTATGAGGCTTCACCATCTTATAAGGAATTGACATCCCTCTATGGTCAAGGATTTAAAATCCTTTATAACAATTGTGACTATGTGGGTAAGGGATGTGGTGCAAATCAACAAGGGATTCGAGTACCTATAGAATTAGATTCAAGACATTATTCAAGTGGCATTGGATATAATCCTTTTAATGATTAGAAAGCCTCTCATCATCCTAAACTTAATGTTAACACAAATCAACAAGAGTGAAACAACATGAGAGATATCCTAGATATGTATGTTCTTAACATTGGGGTGAATCAGATAAGTATTTCCAACCCTTTACCTCTGTGATGTGTTTCCCCCATGATGTGTTATGTGTTGTTTAGGCCTCCTAGGATGACCCTTGATACTCTTGTAAGGTCAAGGATACCAGGAGACCACCTCTGTTGTGACCCTTCTTCTATTTGTATCATCATTCTTCTATGTTGCTTCTCCTATATTTTCATTTTTGTGTGTTGTGTCTTATGGACATAGCATTGTGGTTGGTGACTTGGGGGCACCCTCCTACATGATTGTTCCTAAGGAACTTGTTTCTCCTCTCTTGATTTATTGTTTCCCTTCCTCTAGTGGTTCTATCTAGCGGGTGGATGATGAAAAACATATTTTACTGATGCAGACCTAGTGTCCCTTTAGCAAGTATTCAAAAAATGGACCTAGTCCATACATGACGATGGGGTTGATATATATTATTTGACACTTGGCTAGTAGAATCATTCCATGTGATCTTGATGTTGTCTTATCTCTCTTACAAAACATAACACTATTGCTACTCCGTGCACTTTGTCTATCTTGAAATGATCATATGTATTGTTGATATCATGATTATATGGATGCTAACACCTTTTATTGTAGGGAATTGTGTGTTTGTGGGAACATTTGGCGATCATAAAGTACATGTCACCTCTAGGGGGCATGGGCTTTGCAAGAGCTCGTGTTCCCTTGTGTGTTTTCTCTCTACCTTAACGTGCTTGATATCAATACATGATATCAATCACCTTAAGGTGGGGGCATATATAAGGTAAGTTGTCTGATGATTTTGGTACTAACAAAGCATGTTTGTAAGCCCTCTACGGAGGTAGGATGATGCATCTCTGAGCGAGATCACATCTTTCTTTCTATATTACAATCATGTAAGCCCTCTGTAGAGGCAAGATATTGCACATATCCTTTTATCATTTAATCCTTTTTGCAAAAGTCAGGTGGTGTATCTCTTGAGCTAGTGCACGTCCTTTTATTTTAAAAGTCCTCTGTGGAGGTAGGGTAGATCTGAGACTATCCTAACCCTTATGTGTGTCTTTAGCGATTGTTGTGGCAAAGCCCAATCGTCGGTGTGTGCCTGTAATGTCCCTGAGATAGTGGGGGCTTAGCAATAAGTTCCTTCCATCACCTTGTTTGTCGTGTTTTCTCTGTGTCTTCCATGTGTTTTCCCCCTTGTGCGGTTAACCCCCACTTGGGCTTTGTATGGCATGATTTCCCCTCTCCTGTATGTGTAGTGACGTTCTCCACTTACACTTGAGGTTTTGTATGGCATGTTTTCCCTTTGGGGTTGTATGTTGCATTGTTACTTTCCATGTATTTGCTTTCATATATATATGAGAAAATGAAAAAGAAAAATAATCACTACATTCACTGTATTCACTATGTCTTCAATGTTGTCTTCTTCGTGTTTTGTGTGACTATAACTATCTTCTCCATGTTTTATATGCTTGTTATTGTACTCAATGTGTTTGGCATGTCTTCACCATGCTTGGCATGTTTGTTGTGCTTGTTGACCTTACTTTAATGCAAGTATTGGCCTTGCATTTATACATACATTAAAGTGGGGGCTAAATGTTATGTCAAAAAATGTCCCCTTGGGGGCTTTTCCCTCTTAAGGTTTAGCACCCTGGTCTTTAGGATGCATTATAAGCATCTTGCATGTTAATTTTTAATCCCAATGAGAAAACCCCTAAGTTTTATGGCAAATAGGACCTACAGGGTTCTAATATAATGAGTCCTGACCTAAAATGGGAGGATGGATTTGGGCGCTAGCGCCCTAGTCTTGCCCTATTTTAGGTCAGCCCTAAACTTTTATGTCAGTTTTGTGACCATTATTTGGGTCCCAGGCTGACATCTCAAGTTTGAATTATGAAGTTCTTAGTTGGAATTTGTGTAGTTGCATATATAAGTATGTTTAGTCTTTCATTTGAAAACTAGAAGATGATTATGAACTTTAGGCATACTTGTGATTTGAAAGCATTCAAGATATTCATTATTGCAGAGCATAGCATTGTTATTGTATTTGTGATTGCAAATTTGATTTGATCTTCTAATATGATTAAAGAGCTTTCATGCGAGATCTACACTTCAAGGTGACATTTATTTATGTTTGAATCATTTATCATTTGGATTTTGCCTCTATCCCACCAGGATACACAATCTTATCTAACAATGGTGTTTGAAAGACTTGAATGTCTCTCTAGGGCATGACTAAGGCAAACCTATAAACACCACAACCCCCTCCCACACTCCATGTGATTGTAGGTTACATGTGTCGTATTTGTATGGAGTGGAGTTGTAGAGGAGGTTGGCAGACAACAAGGATTCAGGATCCAAAAGAAAGCAGGACATTGGAGCTTTTTTGGGACACGGACACTAGCACTGGTGTCCTCCAAAGTTACAGACACAGAAACAAATTGAACAATGGTAATCAACATCCGAAGAGCTTCCTATACTGCAAAGATTGACTGGCATTAGACTTGGGCACTCCCACCATTGTCCTCTACCTTTTCAGGGACAAAAATGAAAGATAGAGTGAAGATCAATGTCAGAAGAAGATCCAGATTTCGCAAAGAAACTAGTACCTTAGACTTGGGAACTAGTCCCCATGTCCTTGACTTCTCTGCCTTTCAAACTTTGAAAAATAGTGAGTTAAGGTTCTCTGCCCTTCACCTTATCTTAAGAACATTTATCGTAATTCATGAATTTGCTTACTGTTTTGATTAATTAGGGTTTTGAAAGCATTTGAGCATTAGATAGAGACATTGATTGATAACATCCAAGAATCTGCAACTTCCCAAGTGGCACCCCAATTTGATAGGTGATTTCTCTCACTTAGTGGAGATTCAACTCAATTGATATGCCCTTGGAATA
This sequence comes from Cunninghamia lanceolata, assembly GCA_027924645.1. Taxonomy (NCBI): domain Eukaryota; kingdom Viridiplantae; phylum Streptophyta; class Pinopsida; order Cupressales; family Cupressaceae; genus Cunninghamia; species Cunninghamia lanceolata. The sequence goes on from BSBN01001054.1 coordinate 3,269,038, forward strand.
TTTGGTGTGAATGGAGGATTCCACATACGCCCTTAAAACCAACCAACCTCTTTTTACCCCTAAACAAAAATAAATAGTTTTCATAGCCATCAACAGTTATCTTAACTACCAATCTTCCATTGATGGATTTTCTTTCTACACTATCTCCTGCAATGTTATTTGACCAACAATGACTGCGAATGTTTAAAATGGAACAACACAACACAGTTAAAATACAAATGTTATACTTAAGGTTTGTGCTTAGTGATACTTAGTTGTCACCAATTCTATCTCAAAACTAATCCAACATACTAGAGAAGGCCTATAAATAAAGCTTTAGCTAAGCTTAGATTACTTCATTAAATACTAAGAGAATATGCTACTTTTAATTATCAAAAGATGTCCAAGAGTGTGATGTGTTTAATCCTAGTTACATTTTAAGCAATCCATGCTTGACCTTTAACAACATCTACTTTAGTAGATGGCATGTAAAAACAAATATATAACTCTCTTTGACAAAAGGAAATTTGAGGTCTATAGTAGATCCTATGGGACCTATAAAGCCCAAAGTAAATTATGTATATGATAGCATAAGTGTGAAATAGGTCCAACATCATAGTAAATTTCATGGACAAAGTGAAAGTTCTCACATCAAGTTAAATGGCCCCCCATGTACTATTCAAACAAAAATTCTTGTAAAGATCCAACAAAAGGAGAATAGAAATGTACATCTAATTCAAAAGCCAAACACTCATAGAGCAATGAAATTGAAGTTTGGTAGATATAAGAAATGGTTGTTAAAGCTATACTTGTAATTCCTATTTTTAAATTTAAAACATGTGATTGTGAAGTTTGTAGAAATTTAGTAATTATGAAACTCAAAGCTTTGATTTCCCAAATACCAATAATCAACAAGAAATCAAGCTTTACAATTGTCAATTGAGGACATGGGAAAGTTTTTGTCAAAAACAAAAATATCAACATTTAAAAAGGGAAAAGAAAATACCTTGAGTGGTCTATTAAATATATGTACAATAATAAACTATGTTTGAAAGGTCAAATATTTGACAGCCATAAAACCATGAAAGTAAGAAATGCCAAGATAAAATTTGGATCTAGGAGATTGATATCTAATACATACATAAAATAAAATAGCCAGTAGAAATTTGATATGCACAATTTGAATAGCATTCCATCCCTCTTGGTGGAAACATCAATTTCAATTTCCTTTGCAAACAAAAAATAGATATGTTTGAAGATTCATGAAATGAAAAAGGAAACACTACATGAAATTTCTCAAAATAAAAATTCCTTTGAGGTAAATTAAGAACACCCACCCTCGCCTAGAAATATTATTCATTATTGATGCTACTTGCCAACATCATATGTGTCTACTAGTTTGATTTTAAAAGATGATGAGAATTCAACTAAAAGACTCACCAACCAAAGAATATGTATATAATGTTTTCCCATGAGAAATTAATGAGCTATAAATCTTGCACCTTCTAGGTACTAGAATTGTTTTGATAATCTAAACTATGGGCACAATTTACCAAAATGTTAGGTTCAAAACTTTATATAATTGTTCACCTCTATACTAAAATGAACTTTAATTAAATATTATCCTAAAGATCAAAAAATGCATATAGTCATGGACCACAACTATTCAAATTTGCTATTTTGCAGCACAATACATCATGAGTGAATCATATTCACCTAAATACATTATAAGGGAGACCTTTCAAAAAGAAATTATGGACAAACTTGCTGCAATTCCCATAGAAGAGCAAATGTGTTTTCCCACCATGAACATAATTCATCAAATACTACTAAATGCAAACAAATTTAGTAAGAACTCATATCACCCACTGCAAAGATTGATTTGTGCAAAAGACATTAAGAGAATTTTAAATAAATATGTATTACAAGTCTACTAATGAAATAACATAAATAGATACATCCACAACTCAAACAAAATCAATGTCTTGTAAATGTGTTACTTGTAAATGAATATAATACTTGAAATTCAGTGCTAATACATATGTGTTTTTCTAATAGGACATTATGTTCATGTAAACTAATGCTTCGAATGAACAAATGCAATGCTTAAAACTCATCTATAGTAGGTATTTATTTAGGGAACATTGTAAGATTATTAAATTTCTATACCCCTTAAGCCCTATGGCCTATGAAAACCATTTTGTAAATCTAAATAAATACGCACCAAACTAGAAAATATTGTGCCTTTTGTACAAAGGTCCCTAATGGTAGCCCTATCCCTAAAAATATCTTGTTTCTATTTGCCATGAAAACTATTATGTAACCCAAAATAAACAACATTTGCCATTGTATCTACTTTCCGTAGAGTGGCAAAAATTTATATCCTTTTCCCAAAAGTAGTTTCTTGAAATGTTCTTTACTTTGAAAAAACCATTTAATACTTAAATTTCTTTTTTCAAAATATAAGGATTTGTTAACTGTTGTATACTTTCTAAAACATTAAGAGTAAATCATTCTATAATATTTTCCCTAGTGATATCTTATTGCAAGAGAATGTATGGATAAACAGTAGGAACTTTGAACAAAGAAGAATGAAATTATGATTGAAATTTTGAAAACCATGATTATGAAATAGGGGCCCAAAACCCATCTTCAGCATCTAGCTCGATAACCTAATTAAAATATATATATATATTACTAATAACATAATGAAATATAGAATAAAAGCAACAAAAAAAGAAAATGCCTTTTGAAGCATTGTTAATATAAAGACATGACAAAGAAAAATCTAGAAAAATAAAAAAATGCAAAAAAATCTTGCAGTTCAAATCTGAAATATGAAATAGCGTCACAAATGAGGGCCAATTTTTACCTAAAATGTTGGTTGTTCTACAACTACAACCTGACTAAGAAATGAATAAGAAAAAAGAAAAGATACCAAGATTTAAACCTATGTCCTATCAAGAAGTTTTAATATGAAGTATGTTTATGAATGGAAGGTCCAACAATCTACCTATTTTTTCCATTGTTGCTTTCTATCGAATGATAAAGCAAAGGGGATTTTTGTCAAGTAGGCATGTAAGTAAAATGTGGAAGCAGAGACAAGGCTCAAATTGTGAATTTTTTTACACTTCCAAACACATCCAACTAAAACAAACAACCTAAAACATTAAAAGGCCAGTTTAATATTTACCTTTCTCTCTTTTCCATTGGCCAACATTTTTTCCAAAATTTTCACAAATGGAAAATAGTTTTGTTAACTAGGGAAAAAAGCCACCATCCAATTAGAAATTTAATTTTTACTTTTTCCCCATGAACTGAAAATTTAGATAGAAAGAAAACCTTAGAGATCGAGAGACATTTTTCTACAAACACACTTATTGAGACAAATAAATATGACATGGTGAAAACATAAGAATCCTTGTTGAAGGTATGGTCTAACAATCAACAAATACTAACAAAATTTCTCCCTTTGAAAGCACTCTACAACTTTCCCGCTTGAACTCATTTTGAACCTACTTAGGTCATGGTTACTATCAGCCTAGTAGGGGGCCTACCCCCTACTGGGCCCTCTAAAGGAACCTTCTATAGTAAATACTACTTCAAGTAGTACTTCAGAGCATGAAATTCCAGCCTCAAAACTAGATCCCAAGGCTTGGAAAAAGGCCCTTCTTGGGGAAGAGAAATGGATCAGTGAAGAATTTGCTGGCCCCATGTTGTCAGAGATGGAAAGGGAACATTTATTCAATCTCGAATCAAATGATGGAAAACATAGTCTCATCCATGGAGCTCTCACTAGTGGGTAAGTTTCACTCTCTAAGACCAAACTTTGACATGGTGAGGAGATGGGTTGCCTCGAGATGGTACTTGAAGGGAGGTGTTGTTACTAGCACTATGGTTGGAGGCCTTTTTCTATTCAAGTTCATAGCCAAAGAAGACCTTGTTGTAGTTTTGGCTGGAGGCCCCTAGCTATATGGTAAACATAATCTTTTCTTAGGGTGCTGGAAACCAAGGTTCAATACAGCCATGGATTTGAGCAAGTCTACCCTAGTTTGGGTTAGGTTACTTGGACTACCACTAGAATATTGGGATGAGGATATCTTTACCTGGATCAGAAACTCATTTGGAAGATTCATAGCACTAGATAATACCACTAAGAATAAAATGAGGTTAGTTTTTGCCCACTTTTATGTTAGTGTAGAAATCAACAAAACTCTACCTAATACTATTAATATAACTTCCAAGTATGGTAGTTGGTAACATCATCTGGTTTATGAGAATTCAACCACATTCTGTCAAAACTATTCCAAGAAAGGTCACTTGATCAATGAAATCAAGCTCCTTAGGAACCAAAAACCTAATGAAGGGAGTGAGGAAGTGAATGATACTAAGGACTACCCTTTGAAAGAGGACTTACTGAGTACCATTGAGTCCCCATCTAAACTAAAGAAACTAGACAGGCCCTCTAATAAGGCCACCCCAGGGGCTGAACAACAGCCGTCGGACTTGCTGAAATGCAGGGAAGCTTCTGTTGGTTCAGAGGAGACAAAAGAAGGGGAGATCAAAGACTAGTCCCCTAAAGAAAAGAACAAACCCGCTCCTCAAAAAGTTGCTACAACAATTCAAGGATTTGAAGGTGGTTTGTTCACTGAAGAAGAAGTGATGGATTCAAGGAAGAAGACAGGACAACCCCCACCCAGAGTTCTATCTCCTAGTGTTGGTCCTAGTTCCACTTGGAGTAATCAGGAGGGTTGGGTGACACCCAAAAGGAAAGGCAAAGGCCATATGAAAAAATTAGCAGATGTGGGGGCAAATGGGAAGGTTGGAAGACCCTCACAGAGAGAACCCAAACATAGGGAAACAACTAAGGAAATAGCCATTGGTAGACAAAGCACTCTGGAGGCTCTCTCCAGACAAGGTCATAAATGAAGATCCTCTACTGGAATGTGAAGGGGCTCAACAGTCCCCAAAAGCAGTTTATTGTTAAAAACTGCATTTATGAAAACAAGGTGGATATTATCCTACTACAAGAAGTTAAAATATCTGAAGATAACTTCAAAGAAGTTGCCAACAAAGTTTGGCCCATAGTGGACTACCTAATCAGCCCCTCTTTGGGTGCTTTGGGGGGCCTGGTCACTATGTGGAACAAACACATCCTCAATGGTAGTTACTGCTTCCATAGTAAAAGTAGTCTTGAATTGAAATTCACCCTCAACAAGAAAGCTTGGAAACTTATAAACATCTGTGCTCCCAACACTAGGAGTGCCAGAAAGGATCTTTGGGAAGGTTTGATACCGAAACTGAATGCAGAGAAAAGAACTAATTGGATGCTGGCTGGAGACTTTAATACCCCTCTTTTCCCTTTAGAAAAGTCCAGGGCTATTACAGACTTCTCTGACAGCATGGCGGATCTGGCAGATTTTCTCAACTAGACTAGGCTGATAGATATAGAGATTAACAATTGACTCTTCTCTTGGACCAATAGAAGAAGGGGAGACCAGCTGATACAAGTTAAATTAGATAGACTCTTGATTTTGTCAAATTGGGACATTGTGCAGCACTCTACTTTGACAACCCTACCTCGTATCATCTCTGATCACAATGCTCTTTTATTCACTTGGAGGGAAGGAGTTCCTAAAGGCCCCTTTCCATTCAGATATGAAATCATGTGGGCTTACCACCCTAATTTCAAATATTGCATAGCTAATTGGTGTAGTATCATTGTGCATGGATCCCCCATGTTTAGACTCACCCAAAAACTAATTCATGTCAAGCAAAAAGTTAAAGGTTGGAACAAGTTTTGCTTTGGCAATGTCATGACCTAGAAAAAACACATATCTAACAACCTCTTTGACATCCAGAGAAATATGGCCAGGGGGACAGGCGTGAGTCTAATTTCAGTAGCGAAGATGTTCTTATTAAGGATTTGAGGGAAATAATGAAAAAAAGAGATTTTTTGGAAGCTAAAATCTAGAGTCCAATTGCTAAGTAAAGGGGATAGAAACACTACCTTCTTTCACTAGTCAGCTATGAAGCACAAAAAGAGAGAAAATTACCAAACTGCTAGATGAAAACAACAGAGAGGTCAATTCAAAGGTAGAATTAAAGGCAACTAGCCTCTAACTATTTCAGGAACTTCCTTTCTGAGTAAAGGGTCAATCCTAACCTTGGCAGTGAGGGGGAACTGTTGGACAACATTCCTTCAATTCTCTCGACTGAAGACAACTATACCCTTTTGAAATAGATTTCTAGTAAGGAAGTGAGGGCGGTGGTTTTCTCTATGGGGGCCTTCAAATCCCCTAGCTTGGATGGGTTCCCCTTGGCTTTTTTCCAAGAATTTTGGGATATAGTTAGTTTTGATGTTACTACAGTTGTCAAAGACTTCTTCAGGACTGGTAACATCCTCAAATAGATTAATTCCACTTTTATAGCTCTCATCCCCAAGAAGAATACCACTAAGACTATGGCCAATTTCTGCCCTATAAGCCTCTGCAACACTATCTATAAGATTATCACTAAGACCCTAGTCCTCAGATTACAACTGTTGTTGGACAGCCTTATTAATGATTGTCAGAAGGGGTTTGTCCTTGGTAGATAGATTGTGGATGCTAACATCTCCACTCACAAGATAATCCACTAGATGGATAGGAGCAATATCCCTAATATGGCTCTTAAACTAGATATATCTAAGGCCTATGACATAATTTAATGGGATTTCCTATTCAAAGTGCTAAGAAAGTTTGGGTTCCAAGTGTTTAGGGGTTAAAAAGGGGGGAAATGTTTTGGTTTAGGTTTTAAAGGAAAATCCTCCCTTCTCACCAAACATTCAAGGGCATATCAACCGAGTTGAATCTCCACTAAGTGAGAGAAATCACCTATCAGGTTGGGCTGCCACTTGGAACGATGCAGAAGTTCAGATGTATCAAACAATATCTCAATTTAATGCTTAATTACTCTTAAAACCCTAAATAAGCAAAACAATAAGCAAATTAACGAATTGCAACAAATCCTTTCAGACTAAGATGAATGACAGAGATTATTAACTCACTTTTTTTAAAAATATGGAATGTGAAACAGTTGGGGACACTCACACTAGCACCCCTGTCCAAGGTATTTTCAACACAGAATCTGAATCTCCTTCTGACACTGATATGCACTGTATCTTCTATTTTTTCCCTAGAAAAGACAAAGGACACTGGTACTAGCACCCTTGTCCTGAAATGTTCACCTTTGTCCTATTTCTTTCAGATCCTAAATCCTTGTTGTCTACAACCTCCTTTCTGTAAGTCCACTCCACGAAACTTGATACTTGTAACTTGCAATCACAAAGGAGTGTGGGAGATGGTTGTGGTGTTTAGAGGCTTGCCTTGGTCAAGCCCTAGAGAGACATTCCAGGCTTCCAAACACCGTTGTTAGATGAGAGTGTGTATCCCTATGGGATAGAGGAAAAATCCAAATGATAAATGATCAAAAACACAATAGATATCACCTTGTACTATAGATCTCACATAAATTAAGGCTCTTTAATCACATGAGAAGATGAAGTCAAATCTGCAATCACAAACACAATAACAATGCTCTGCTCTGCAACAATGAATATCTTGAAATCACAAAAATGCATAAAGTTCACAATCATCTTCTAGTTTACAAATGAAAACCTAAACATGCTTATATATGCAGCTACAAAGATTCCCGCTAAGAATTTTGTAATTCAAACTTGAGATGTCGGCATAGGACCCAAATAACAGTCATAAAAATGACATTATAATTTAGGGTAGACCCAAAATAAGGTAGGACTAGGGCACTAGCACCCAAGTCCACCCTCCCATTTTTGTTTGAGGATCATGAAAATAGCACCCCTTAGGTCCTTTTTGCCGTAAGACTTCAAGGTTTTCTCATCAGGATTCAAAATTAACACACAAGATGTTCTAAATGCACTCTAAGGACCCAGAAGCTAAACCTTAAGAGGGAAAAGCCCCCAAGGGGACATTTTTTGACATAACATTTAGCCCCCACTTTAATGTATGTATAAACACAAGGCCAATACATGCATTAAAGTAAGGGCAACAAACACAACAAACACGCCAAGCACGGTGAAGACATGCCAAACCAATTGAAGACAATGACAAGCACATAAAACATGAAGAAGACAGTTATAGTCACACAAAACATGGAGAAGACAACATTGAAGACACATAAAACACAATGAATACAGTGAATGCAGTGATTATTTTCTTTTTTAATTTTCTCATATATGAAATGCAAATGCAAGTACAAGGAAAGTAAACATGCAACCCAAATCGAGGAGGAGCTCATCACTGCCAATCTTGAAATTGCATAAGGGGCAACAGACACACAAAACAAATCCCAAAGTGTAGGAGGAGCTCATCACCACTAGTCTTGAAACTACACTTGAGAACAAACATGCCATACAAATCCCAAAGCATAGGAGGAGCTCATTGCCACTGGTCTTGAAACTATGCTTGGGAACAAACACACCATACACACACACATGGGAGACACGAAGAAAAGTGGCAAACAAGCGATGGAAGAAACCTATTTCTAGGTTTGCAGCCATCTCAAGCACATTACAGGCACACACCGATAATTGGGCTTTGCCACAACAATCATTGAAGACACGCTTAAGGGTTAGGATAGTCTCAGATCCGCTCGTCGCCTGCTCTGAGGACTTTTAGAAATGACAAGATGTGCAATCTCGAGAAATACACCATCCCCACCTCTACAGAGGGCTTAAGTGATTGCAATATAGTAAAGAAAGATGTGCACTCACTCAGAAATACAACATCCTGCCTTCATAGAGGGCTTCAAACATGCTTCGTTAGTACCAAAATCATCAAATAGCTTACCTTATATATGCCCCCACCTCAAGGTGGTTGATATCATGTACTAATATCAAGCACTTTAAGGTAGAGAGAAAACACACAAGGGAACATGAGCTCTCACAAATCCCATTCCTCCAAAGGTGACATGTACTTTAGAATCACCAAATGTTCCCACAAACACACAATTTCCTCCAAGAAAAGGTGTTAGCATCCATATAATCATGTGCATGTAGTCATTCACATAGAGAGCCAAGGAAAGCAAGATCCAAGATAGACAAAGTGCATGGAACAAAAGTATTGTTATGTTTTGTAAGTTTGATAAGACAACATCAACATATCACACGGAGTGATTCTACTAGCCAAGCGTCGGATAATATATATCAACCCCATCGTCATGTATGGACTAGGTCCATTTTTTTATTTCTCACTAAAGGGACACTAGGTCCATATCTGTATAATATATTTTGTCATCAGCCAGCTAGATAGAACCACTAGAAGAAGGTAGAAAATAAATTGAGAGAGGTGAAACAAGTGCCTTAGGGACAGTCACATAGGAGGGTGCCCCCAAGTCACCAACCGCAATGCTATGTCCATAAGACAACACACAATAATGAAAATAGAGGAGAAGCAATATAGAAGAATGATGATACAAATAGAAGAAGGGTCACAACAAAGGCGGTCTCCCAATATCCTTGACCTTACTAGAGTATCAAGGGTCATCGTAGGAGGCCTAAACAACACATAACACATCACGGAGGAAACACAACATGGAGGTAAAGGGTTAGAAATACTTACCTAATTCTTCCCAATGTTAAGAACATATATATCTAGGAAAAGGCCACCCTTGAGAGAAACTATAATATTTGCTACAATGAATGTGACTTAAAGATGGAGAATATATTTACCTTATTGAACAGGATATGTCTTGATGAATAATTCTTCTCTATCAGCCTAGGATATTTCTCATGCTATTTTGGTCTTGTTGATATTGCATTAACATTAAGTTTAGGATGACGAGAGGCTTTGGTGGGTTTCAAAGAGTGGTATCTAATACCAGCTGTGTAGTTAATTCCAGCAACTTGTAAAGGTACTCTGATCCCTTGTTGATTTATACCACATCCATTACCTACATAGTCATAGTTTTTATATAGGATTTTAAATCCTCGACCATAGAGGGATGTTATTTCCTTAGAAGATGGTGAAGCCTCATAAGTCTCATAATCTCTAATATAAGTAAAGGTATTGTCTTTGTTTTCTATCAAGGAGGTTTTGGTTTTCTTAGGTGTTTCAAAAGATTGTTTGGATGAGATCGATGCCACTTTTGATGTGTCAGGGTTATTAAGTTTATATTCCCCTACACTGCAAGGATTAAAATCTAATGAACCCTCATCATCACCAAAAAGTACATTCGATGGTGTAGAATCTTACACAACATTATCAAAGCCTCAAATGCTAATCTTATCCGGTTTGAATAAAGATGTGTCAATCTTGATTTTGTATAGTAGGTCAATACCACAAACATTAAGAGCCGATCCATTGTCAATCATAACTTGCTTTAATAACTTTTTATTTATAATGACAAATATTATAAGTGGATCATATTGGTTTTGAACTTCAATTGATGGTAATTCATGTGGTTGAAAGAGAATATCCATTTTGTTGCATGCATACAATCTAATAGAGCTGCTACATCATTCGGCTTAATAGTAGGTGGTACAATCACCTTTTGTAAAGCTTCTTGGAGCATTCCATGGTATGTAGGTGATGTTTGTATTAAATCTCAAAGAGAGATCTTAGCCAGAGTAGTGTGAAGTTGTTCGACAAGATCATATTCTTGATCACTTTTATGAGTAAGACGAGGCGGTGGAGGGAGCATAGGTTGAGAACATGGAAGAGAGACAGGCACATGATGTGCTTGCTTACTTTGTTTGTTATTATGAGTATTGTATGTGTGAGGAATCATGTTGTAATATGGTTGTTGTGACATATTTTGAACACCTTGATTTCTTTGAGTAATTTATCTTGTATAGTTTAGGATGCAATTGAGAGATCTAAGTGGTCTTTGATCTCCTTGAACTGTAATCACTGGTTTTAAGAAAGAAGGTGCACTAGGTGCCCCTCGCACAATCATCTTAGGAATATTGCTACAAAGTTTATTAGTGAATATTGAATTAACATTGTTTCCCTCTCTATTATACCCAACATCTATCCCTAAAGGATTTAATGTGAGAGACCTTTTCTCATCCACTAATGCTACATCTTGGTCAGGGAGAGCATTGGTATGAGAGAAAGGTAAGGTTGTTAGGAAGGTTAGGTGTTGTATCATTAATAAGGCCATCCATAGTATTCTCATCTAAGGTTCTTGGACATTCAACTATAGGAGAAGTAGGATAACTTATGGAATCATCATCATATTCATCATCATATATTTTAGCTATTAGTTCCAAAGCATTAAGAGAACTTTCACACTCATCATTCTCAATGTGTTTTGTAAAATCTTCTACTACTGAAGGGTATGTATTCATGAGAGATGTGAAGTTTTCAAAATCAAATACATAGTCAAGGATTTCAAATGATGAGAATTTAAATATATCCTTGTGATATGTAGCTTGTATATAAGTGAGAACATGAGGATTCATATTAAGAAATTGTAGAAATTCTCAAAGTTTTTGATATATGCATGTAAAGGTACCAAAGAAAAATTAGATGAAGATTCTATAATGAAATTTCTTGTAACATCAAAGTCCAATAAGATTTAATAAGACAAGGCATGCAAAATTATAGGCTACTTAGCACACCTGAGAAGCATCAGTATTTCACTCCTAAGCACTTGTTTGACGGAAAGAGCTAAAAGGACACACAAAGTCCACAAAAAACACAATGGATAGGAGGAAAAGAGTTAAAAACAACAAGGTCCAATTGATGATTTTAAATAATTTGAGCAAAAGCTATGAAGAGGTGTGTGGACACATAGTGTTGAAATACACACTGTGTAATTGAAAATGTGCCAATTTTCACCCTTTTTCAATGCTAATGCCTAAAAGATAAGGCGTTGTGAGGAAATTGATGAGGGGAAGTGAATAATATCCCTAATATCAGTCCAATAATTCAGCAATATCCTTCACAACACACCTATAGTGCAAAACTATGTATGAATATGACCTAAAAATGCTTTATTTTTCACCTTTTTCACAAGTTTTCAATGCAAGTCACTAAGAGAAGAGGTGTTATGAATAATTTAAAGAGAGAAATAAAATAGAATGCCTAATAAAATTCCAATTGTGCAGAAATATCTTTCACAACACGCCTTTGATTCAACTCTAGGGTGATGACAAGTCAAAACCTAGTGAAAATACACCTAAAATATGCAATTTTTCATCAATTTTCAATGTAAATGCCTAGTAGATAGGGTGTTGTAAGGAATTTTAGGAGGAGAAGCAGATAATGACTCTAATAAAAGTCCAATGATGTAGAAAAATCTCTCACAACACGCTTTTAATGCAATTCTAGAGAGATGATAAGGCCAATTCTAGTGAAAATGCAAGGTTTTCAAACCCTAGACATGAAATTTTGCAAGAAAGCCACTATGATGCAACAATACAATTATAAATAAGTCCTAATGAGTGTTTGAAAAGGGTAGTAAAATCTGAAACAAGATTTTGACTACAAACCCTAGCTAATGCAAAACTAGGTTTTTATGAAAAATGCACAATTTCAAGCAATTTTTGACAATTAAACATGAAAATGCAATGTAAATGAAAACTAAATGATGAATTTCTGCAATTTATATAAGATCTAATAAAAATGACAGAAATTTAATGAAATTAAATTCAAATTATGCTAAAGTGCAAGCCTAAAATGCCAATTTTTTCAAATGCAATAAGATGAATGAATGAAAATCTATCACACAACACTCAGGAAGGTGCAAAAATTCAAAAACACAAGTTAACCAAAATGTTTAGAGGTTAAAAAGGGGGAAAATGTTTTGGTTTAGGTTTCAAATGCAAATCCTCCCTTCTCACTAAGCATTCAAGGGCATATCAACCGAGTTGAATCTCCACTAAGAGAGAGCAATCACCTATTAGGTTGGGTTGCCACTTGGAACGATGAGGAAGTTCAGATGTATCAAACAATATCTCAATTTAATGATCAATTACTCTTAAAACCCTAAATAAGAAAATTAATTAATTATGGCAAATCCTTTCAGGATGGGATGAAGGATAGAGATTATTAACTCACTATTTTTTGAAATCCAGAATGCAGAATAGTCGAGGACACTAGCACTAGCACCCCTGTCCAAGGTATAGTTTTTGAAATGGAATCTGAATCTCCTTCCAACATTGATTTGCACTGTATCTTCCATTTCTGCCCTAGAAAAGATGGAGGACATTGGCACTAGCGCCCTTGTCCTGAAACGTTCACCTTTGTCCTCTTTCTTTTAGATCCTAAATCCTTGTTGTCTGTAGCCTCTATTCTACAACTCCACTCCGTGAAACTCAATACCTATAACCTACAATCACAAAGGAGTATGGGAGGGGGTTGTGGTGTTTAGAGGCTTGCCTCGATCAAGCCCCAAAGAGACATTCAAGTCTTCTGAACATCGTTGTTAGATGAGAGTGTGTATCCTTGTGGGATAGAGGCAAAATCTAAATGATAAATGATCAAAAACACAATAGATATCACCTTGTAGTGTAGATCTCACATAAATGAAGGCTCTTCAATCACATGAGAAGATGAAGTCAAATCTGCAATCACAAACACAATAACAATGCTTTGCTTTGCAATAATGAATATCTTGAAATCACAAAAATGCATAAAGTTTGCAATCATCTTTTAGTTTACAAATGAAAAGGTAAACATGATTATATATGCAACTACAAAGATTCACACTAAGAATTTCATAATTCAAACTTGAGATGTCAGCATAAGACCTAAATAACGGTCATAAAACTGACATTACAATTTAGGGCAGACCCAAAATAGGGCAGGACTAGGGTGCTAGCGCCCAAGTCTACCCTCCCATTTTTGTTTGAGGATCATCGAAATAGCACCCCCTAGGCCCTATTTGCCATAAGACTTCAGAGTTTTCTCATTGGGATTCAAAATTAACACACAAGATGTTCTAAATGCACTCTAAGGACCCAAGAACTAAACCTTAAGAGGGAAAAGTCCCCAAGGGGACATTTTTTGACATAACACCAGGATAAAATGATAAAACTTATAAGTGAATGTGTGACTATTGTCAAGTATTTTTTGTTGGTCAATAGGTCTCCTTGGGGTTATTTCAATGTTGGCAGAGGAATTAAGTAAGAGGATCCCATATCCCCCTATTTGTTCATTATCATGGCAGAGGTCCTAGGAAGGAACATCTTAAAACTCCTTGATAGATAGGATCTTAAGGGGATTAGAGTTTTATCTACTGTGGGGCCCTCGGTTGTCAAACAGTTTGTGGATGACACCATGTTGTTTGGTGTTGTCTCAGTGGTGGAAGCAAGAAGATGGAAAAAACTTCTTAATGACTATGTTGAAGCCTCGAGGCAATGCAAAAACTATGAAAAGAGCAATGTCTTCTTTTTCAATGCTAGTCAGGAACTCCAAGAGAAGATTAAAGATATCCTAAATTGTAATAAGGCCACCCTCCCAACTACTTACCTTGGTCTCCCCCTCATTGTGAAGGAAGTGACCCACTCTTACTGGAATTCTATCCTTGAAAGAATCCAAAAAAAGATGGAAGGATGGAAAGGTAAGTTTCTGAGCCAAGCAGGAAAGTACCAACTTTTGAAGGCTTCCCTCCAAGGCATCCCCACCTACTTTCTCACTCTTTTCAAGATGCCTAGATAAATAGCAAAGAGGTTTGAGAAAATTTAGAAAATATTTCTCTGGACGGGGGTTGAGGAAAAGAAGAGGATCTCACTCATTGGTTGGGATAAAGTTTGCCTCCCCAAAACTCAAGGGGGCCTGGGTATAAGAAAGATTTAGTTGATGAACAAAGTGTTGCTGGCTAAGGTTGGATGGAGTTTCCTAAAGGATCAGAAAGACTGGGTGCAGATCATGAGAGCCAAGTACCTACACAATGGGGATAGGAAAGAGTTCTTAGAGAGGGAGAGCCTCCCAAAAGGCTCCATTATTTGGAACAAGATTATCAAAACTAGAACCATCATATCTAAAGACATAAAGTGGAAGCTTGGCATGTTGAAAGGCACAAGACAACTGAGAGGGGGAGTGAATCAGTTGTATCAAAAACATTAACTTCTTCAAAGAAAAATCACTTTCACATTCACTTAATCTAACTCCGTATTATGTTATGAACATTAAACATGAATAGTAGAATTAAAACATGAACACATCAACACCATGCACACATGAACACTAGATTTTTACGTGGAAAACCCTAAATAGGGAAAAACCATGGTGAGTGTTAGCTCACAATATAATGTAGTAACAATACTGAATATCAAAAGTGGCTCATTTCCAAAGGCACACTGCCCAAAAGAATGGATCACTACCAAATATTGGCTCACTATTGAGGGTTGGCTCATTGTCGGGGTTGGCTCACTATCGGGGTTGTCTCACTGCCAGGGTTGGCTAACTGCCAAGGTTGAACTGATATATTAGCATCTACACCATGCCTGAGTTTAGTTCCATTAAAGTGCAATACAACTCCTCTACTCTTCTTTGCTTTTACAATTCACACTTTATCTTTGCATCTTCGCAACTTTACCACTCAATCATGAATTCATTACATACATGTATACCTATCATCAACCTTGGAATGTACATCAAGGTAGGCATTACATTCTACAACCATTGGAACTATCTCCAAGGTTGGCATACATACATAAATCAAATTAGGACTAGACCTAAACAAACTTGTGAAGTAAATGAATGAAGGATGAATACATCATGGCTTAGCTCTGACCCAAATACATCTTCACATGCTTGGACATGCTTCAACAATCCACGATTCACTTCTACAACAAGTGTGACTAACCAGGTTGGCCAGAACTTGTGCACATATCAAGAACACTTAGAAACATGCTTGAAAGACCTTCATTGTAGCTTGTGGATCAATCACATGTCTTCAACACATTCTAGAGGCATCCATGAACAACATAAAGTCATTTGGGATCTGAAAAATCCAACTGCAATAGATCTCACTTCAAGACAATAGGTATCACTTAGAGATACATCTCAGACTGCTTCTCAATAGACACTGTCAAACTCTGCTAATCACTAACTTGCCTTCTGAAGCATCAAATGACAAATCCTTTGGAATGAAGATAAATAAGGACCTTATAAGTTGAAGTCTAGAACCACAAATCCAAAAACCAATTGCGGAGAAATGCGGAGCAAAACACTTTCTCCCTATCACTATGCACACATTGTTAGACACAGTCTTCAAACTGGTGAATAGAACTTTTTTTGTACAGTGATCTAGACCACCAAATTTTGGATTTAGCATCTTCAAACACTTCTCTAAATCATATCCAAAGCTCATGCTCTGGTCTTCACTACAGAGAAAATGCAGACCAAAATACTCAGACAATGTTATTCAATCAATCAACAAGTAGCATTATAGAAGATACAGTTTGCACCAATGACAACACAAACATGTTAACATCAATGACAACACCAATTAGTACATACTTTCAACATGGAAAGGGGGATAAGATAAGGTTCTTGGATGATAATTGGCTTCATGAGGTTCCTCTATCGAACTAGGGAAATGTCAACCTTAAACTTAGAACCACCACACATTTTGGGGTGTTGGTCAACAATTACATTATTGATCAAACCCAGGGCTAAAGACAATGGAAAAACATGGCTAAATGCTAGAATGACAATGTGCTTCTAGATCAGGGGATTATGTCTTTGCAACTCGAGCTGGGCAAGTGTAGGATCCCCTTATTTCCTAGGCAAGATGAGATGCTCTGAGCTCAAGATAGGAAGGGAGTTTTCTTAGTTAAAACTGCTTACAATCTGCTATCTAATAGTGATCATGAAACAACCACTTGACACCCAAAATTAATTTTTTCTGGTGGTCTACTGCCCACCACAAAATCCTCACTACTAATAATCTTAACAAGAGGGGCTTCCAACTAGTTAATCAGTGTGTGTTGTGTGAAAAAGAAGAAGAGACCATACAACACCTTCTCTTCCATTGTGATTTCACCAAAGAGGTTTGGGGATGGACCTTGGATAAAATTAGAATTGACTTAGCTATGATTGCAAACCTCAAGGACTTCATTCAGAGATAGACCACCCCCTTTAAAAACCTAAGGATTAGGGAATTATGGAGGCAAATTCCCCTGCAAATGGGGTGGAGCATATGGAAAGAGAGAAATAACAGAATATTTAGGGAGATTGCTAAAAGTACTAAAGAGGTCTTCTTCTCCTTTAGCAAATTGGCTTCTGAAAATACTTCCATTAGCAGTCTAAACACTGCCAAAGAACCCCCCACTCAGTTCTAACTACAAATTGCTAAGAACTGGGGTTTAACAGTGGATATTACCACCTTTGACAATTCTAGGAATTTGGCTAGGCAAAATACCATCTGGAGACCCCCCAAGGGCTAGGTTAAACTCAATTTTGATGGAGCTAAAAAAGGCACTGGCTTGGCTAGTGGGGGTGGGGTCATCAGAAGTGATAAAAGGCACTTAATTGTTTCTTATGTAGGGTGTATTGGCACCCATTCCAATAATGTGGAAGAGAGCCTTGCCTTATTATGGGGGCTCAAATTTTCTCTCTCCTTTGGAGATGATAGAATTCAAATCAAGGGGTATTCAAAAATCATTGTGGATACTGCTTTGGGTAGGACTAAGATTGGTTGGAAGCTCAAGGATATTACTGAGGACATAGTTGGCTTATTGGTAGGGTTCACTGAGAAGAAGATAGGGCACACCTACAGAGAAGGCAACAGGGTGGCTGATTGCATGGTCAACCTAGGACAAAACCTAAGTAGCTGGAGAAATATTGACAACCTCCCCAGTTAGATCCAAACCCTCCTTTGTAAGGAGCAGAATGGTGTCCCTTATTTTTATGATGAGTCATAAACACAAAACTTTGAATCCCTACCCTACTGAAGTGCACTCATGGCACCAAAAAGGGAAAAATCATAGTGATATCATTATTACCTACATCACTAAGGTGACTAGAAGGATTTGTCGTGGGACTACTCTTAGCCAAATCAACACCATGACTAGGATGTTCTGCCGTGGGATGGCTTGGAGCTAGATAAGCATCATGACTAGGATAATCCATTGGGTTAGGCCCATGGTTAGTCACGTGGATAGGGGGATGACTAGACCTAGATTTTTAAGCTACTGAAAAGCTCATAATAATGATTATTTAAAGGCCAATTATCATGACAAGTACAGGGCTTCAAATTTGTGCAAGGAAAATTTATGGAAACATGATATCATGAAGTGGTGAGGTGACAAATTTCATTTCAAAGTTCATGATTCACTATGTTGTCTACTCAATAACTTCAAGCTTAAGGCTTTATAGATTGACAGAGATAACATTCCTACTCATAATTCTGCTAAGTTTCTCTATTTGGTGAAAATAGGAGGTGAGAGGACACGTACTGAACCTATTTCTTATGAGTTTAAGAAGAATGAAACCCTCTGGAATGTTTGCTATGAGGGAGGGGTGGCCCCTTATCTTGAGTGCCTTCAGGGCCATGATGAAAATCTCTCGAAACAATTTGTGCAGTTATGGGATGACAAAAGGGTTCTAGTTGGAGGTGTTGACTTTGAAATTTCTAAAGAGGTCATCAGTCTGGCCACTAGCATGTCTACTAATGGAGTCAAGCAGAAAAAGCTAAGGAAGGTGTTAGACCCTGAGGGAATGGTGTTGTTCCTAAAGAAAGGGGAAGTGTTACATAATCTCCAAGGAAGTTTCGATAGGGAGAAATTACCCAAGCCATGGGATGATGTTTGTTACATGCTTATCAAATATTTCACCCTGGAAGGTAGGTTCCATCATTTCTATCATTATCATTTTTTACTTTTGAACCATTTAGGAGAAGCCAGTTTATTAGTTTTCCATTCTATTTGCTCTCCTCCCTAGAAACCTCGATCGTGGCAACCATTGAGCAGCATTCTGTGAACCCTAACAAACCTCTGATTCCACTCCACCAAGGTCTTATATACAAGTTGTATAAATTCTACCTTCCCTTATGTCCCCCCAAATAAATCAAAACAACCCATGTTGGCAGCTCCCCTTCAACTTTCAAACAAACCCCTAACCAGAGCCATCTGATCATTATAACCAAACGTACCCCAAAGAAGTCTATGGACACCCCCAAGGTGGCCAAGGTCTCTACCTCTAAAAATAGGCCTAATCCTAAGAACAACCTAGTCCACAATGTGGCTAAATCCACTAGCCAGGTGGAACCTAAGACTACTAGTCCTAAAGTGAGCCCCAAACCCACCAAGAGAAAACTGACGGTGGCTAATAATAAGGGTGGCACCCCTCAAAAGAGAATTAAGGAGGGGAAGGATGAGGTTTGAAAATTTACAAATGCTGGAGACAAGCTCAAGAAAGAGGTTCAAAACTTGGACAAGGGGAAGGATGTGGAGATTTTGGAGGGTGGTGATGAAGACAATAAAAACACGTGTGATGATGAGAATTTCATGCCCGAGGGGAAATCAGAGTGCCGCTGATCGGATGGTCTAGCTGGCTGGTGGCCAAACCTACTCCTTCCTTGAAAGATCATGTTGTTTCTACTGATTCAGGTGACAAAGTGGAGAATACTGATGGTGAGGTTAATACTAGTAAAAAGGAGGAGACTGTCGGTGCAGAGATTGATGATGATGGTCCTAGCAACTTCTTGGAACTAAATGTTTAGGGTTCAAAGATGGAAATGTTGGAATTAGGATGGACAACTAAGAGGGGGGTGAATCAGTTGTCACAATTTTAACCTTTTCTACTTTTAATCTTCTTTCACAACTTACAAACAAATTAATGATGTAAACATTAAAGCATGAATCATCAACACATGAGTAGAAACATAATTAACACACTTGACACCAAGATTTTTAATGTGGAAACCTGGTTAAGGGAAAACCATAGTGGGGGTTAAGCCACAAGATTTGTACCCTATTAAAAGTACTTAAAAGAAATGGAAAGGCACTTGCCTTTGAGTGCACTACCTAGAGCTCACTACTCAAAGAGGCTCACTGCCTACAAGATTTTATGTTTAATACAAAAAGAACAAACTAAGAAATGGCATCTTCTTCATGTCTGGTTTAGTCCCATTGAAAGCTCAAAAAACTTTTGCTCTATCCCAAACACTTCTTCACTAATTCTTCATCCTCTATTGCTCTTGTTTTTCTGCTTCTCCTCTTCTCTTCTTTGCCTTTGTACCTTTCTTATGATTTTATCAGTTTTCACACAAGGACAACTTTCCACAACTCATCCACAAGTATTTATACACTTCATCAACCTTGGAGTGAGCAATAAGGTTGGCTTGACTCAATGCGGATCATTGTACTGTTGGCCAAACATAGCTGGAACTTGAATCTTCTCCAATCAACATGCCATGCTCTAGAGAATTACTCTTAGATCATCCGCAACACACTTGAATCATTCAGTCGACCAAGACTGGGAAGAACAACAACCCCAAGGAAGAAATCTTCAACAACAAGCTCAATCTTTAATATGGAACTCCAACACAATAGGCACACGATCCAGTGACTTCCACAAGCACATTTAATTCAACAATAACATCCACACTACTCCAAATCATCAAAATCACTTGCATCTTCATCTGGTACCTCAAGAACACTGTTTGCCATGACTATCACACTAGAAAGATTGCTTGTGGACCTCCAAACCATGAACCACTTGAGTTGAGGATACACACTAACTTCCCAAACATGCCTCTAGATCCGTAGATCATAAGTTTTCATTGCGGACCAATCCAGACCAATTTCTTGTGACTTTGTCTCTTCTGAACACTACAAAACCTAGTTCTACTCAGATGGCCATAGCTTCTTCAAATCTTCCTAGGGACCTCTCAAATCTTAACTGGAGCTACTTCAGACAATCCTCTACATAGCCATATGGTCCACATACTTAGATCTTCATTCCTTTGGAAATGCAGAGCAATCTACTTCACTAATCTGCACTATTTCCTCTGTTCCTGATAAAGGGATATGTTGACATCAATGACAACACATCATAGACACATATTTGCAACAATCTCCCCCTTTGTCATTGATGGCAACATATGATGTGAAAAATTGATTCAACCATCAAGAAAAGGATTTCTCCCCCTTTCTCTTATCACTTCTACAACCACTTTCTTCACTCCTCCCATTTTCATCAGCAACTAGTTTTTCACATGACTTCTCTCCCCCTTTGACATCAATGGAAAAGGGCACATATTTGCAATCTTTTCTCCCCCTTTTTTATTTCAGACTGGTCTCCAAAATTTTCATATTGACTACTCCCCCTGAGTAGTATCTCCTTAACATCAATCTGGATCACAAGATATGACTGTGAATTCCACTAGACTGATGCACACTAGTGCATCTTAGTTCTGATCAAGAGGTGTAATAACCCCTAGTTTCCCTCTGAGATACTCAAAAGTATCCTTAGGCAGAGGCTTGGTGAATATATCTGCAATCTGATCCTTTAAGGAAACAAACTCCAATCTGACTTCATTCTCACTTACCTTCTCTCTCAACAAGTAAAACTTGATGGATATGTGCTTTGTCTTTAAATGCAACACCAGATTCTTTGAGATGTTTATTGCACTTGAATTATCACAAAAGATTGTAACAGGCTCTTCAAACACAATTCTGATATCCTTCAACATTTGCTTCATCCACAAGACTTGAGTACAATTGATGGCTACTGCTATATACTCTGCCTAGACAGAGATATTACCTCCTACTTTTTGCTCAACCAAGAAACCAATCTTCTTCCCAAGAAAAAATGCACCACCACTAGTACTTTTCCTATCATCCACATCTCTTGCCCAATCAGCATCTATATATGCATGAAGAGTGAATTCATTATCCTTTGGATACCATAAGCCATAATCAGATGTTCCCTTTAGGTATCTAAAAATTCTTTTGACTGCTACACATGGGATTCCCTAGGATCAACTTGAAATCTAGCAACAAGTCCAACTGCATTCATAATGTCAGGTCTAGTCTGAGTTAAATAAAGTAGTCCTCCAATCATTGATCTATACCTTTTCCAATCTGCCTTAGGTGAGTCATCATCTTTACTCAACTTGCATCTAGTTACCATAGTAGTACTTATTTTTTTTAGTCCTCCATTCTAAACTTTTTCAACAATTCTCTCACATACTTAGACTGAGATATGAAGATACCTTTATCTGACTGAGTGATTTGCAGACCTAAGAAGAAATTCATTTCACCAAACATGGACATTTCAAATTCACTTTGCATCTGATCAGTAAATTTCTTACACATGCTTCCATTGCCACCAAAGATAATATCATCAACAAGTACCTCAATAATTAAGATATGCTCATGATCAACCTTGAAATAAAGATTACTGTCAGCTATGCCTTTTCTAAATCCTAGCTTTAGTAGATACTTATCTAATCTTGCATACTAGGCTCTTGGGGCTTGTTTAAGTCCATACAAAGCTTTCCTCAATCTGTAGACCATATTTTCTTGATCAGACAACTAGAATCCATTTGGTTGCTCAATGTAGACTTCTTCCTCTAACTCTCCATTTAGGAATGCTGACTTAACATCCATCTGGTAAACTTTGAAAGCAGTAAATGCAAGAAATAATCTGACTGCTTCAATTCTTGCCACCGAAGCAATGTTTCTTCAAAATCAATTCCCTCTACTTGAGAATATCCTTTGCATACCAATCTTGCTTTGATTCTCACAACTTCACCATCTTCATTTAGTTTATTCTGAAAGACCCATTTGGTTCCAGTTACATTTTTGTTTTTAGGTCTAGAAACAAGATCCCAAGTATGATTCTTTTCAATTTGCATTAATTCTTCTTCCATTGCTTTTACCTAATTTTCATCATTACAAGCTTCATTCAGTATTTTTGGTTCAATTTTTGAAATCAAACAATACTTTACTTGATCTTTAGCAATTCTTCTTCTAGTTTGAACACATTTATTCATGTCTCCTATGATTTGATCTTCAAAATGATTCAACCTTACATACTTGGGGGTATTGAAAGTTTCTTGAACTTCTGATTCTTGAGCTCGTTCCTCAACATTTGCACTAACTTCTTGAGTCACTAGATTTTCTAGATCAATCTGGATCTGAATTTGGGTTTGAACTTTCTTTCCTTGACTTTGAATTACATCTTGATTATCTAAATCATATCCACAAGGCCTGGAAGGTCTTTCTTTGCTCTCATCAACCTTGACATTAGCACTTTCAACAACCTTTTTCAATCTCTTGTTAAAGTATTGGTATGCCTTGCTTTGAGTAGAGTAACCTAGAAATATTCCTTCGTCACTTCTTGCATCAAACTTGCCTAGATCCTCATCTATTTTGATATAGCATTTACTACCAAAAACTCTAAAATATTTCACAATAGGAGGATGACCAAACCATAGTTCATAAGGTGTCTTACCAGAATTGCCTTTGATCTGCACCCGGTTAAGAGTGTAAATAGCAATACTCACAGCTTCTCTCCAATAGACCTGTGGAACATTTTCTTCCATCATCATGGTCCTAGCAACTTCTTGAATTGTCTAGTTCTTTCTTTCCACAACTCCATTCTGCTAAGGAATCCTAGGAGCAGATAACTGTCTTTTTATTCCATGCTTTTCACAGAATGTATCAAACTCACCGGAAGTAAATTTTCTACCTCTGTCAAATCTCAGACACTTTATCTTCACACCAATCGCATTCTCTACAATAACCTTTAACACCTTGAATTTGTCAAGGGCTTCTTATTTTTCTTTCAAGAAAGTTACCCACGTCATTCGGGAGTAATCATCAATTAGCAACATAAAATATTTGTCTCCTTGCACACTTATAATTCTAGTAGGACCACATAGATCAGTATGCACAAGTTCTAACAGTCCACTTGAAAAATGTTCCTTACTCTTGAATGAAGTTCTACTCTGTTTACCCAATTGACATTCTCTACACATGCTATCAGCAAGTTTCACAAGTTTTGGAAGATCTTGCATAGCCTGAGTAGAACTTATCTTGACAATATTATCAAAATTCACATGACACATTCTCCTATGCCATAACCAACTCTGATCAATCTCAGCAATCAAACAACTTTTGCCAATGCCACTTAAATGAAAGATGTTACCTTTAGTTTGTGTACCTGATGCAATCACAATTCTAGAGCTTGCTAAGATTTTGTATTTTCCATCCTTTAATCAGAGATCATACCCTTTGTCAACCAACTATCCAACACTGAGAAGGTTATGCTTCAATCCTTTTACATACAGAACATCATTAGTGTTATTCTTACCATCAAAAGAGATGGATCCTCTACCATGAATTCTACCAGCTGAATTGTCTCCAAACTTCACAATTCCACCTTCATATCTTTCTAAACTTATGAACTTACTTTTATCACCAGTAATATGTTGAGAACATCTACTATCAATCACCCACATCCTTTTCTTCAATATGAGCAGCCAAGGCTCTTTCTACATTCACACAGCTAGTAGATTCAGTAGACACCAGATCTTCTTTGAAGGCAATGAACACCCATTCATTTCCTAAGTTACTTCCCATATTAGATTCATTGTCAGTGACACCTTCTTCAGCTTCTTGGACATAGTAACATTTCTTCTGAGCCCTTGATCTGTTAGGGTTTGGTTTTGAAAACCTCTCTAGACACCTTGAGGCAAAATGACCAATCTTATTACAAACAAAACATTTGAGAGACAACTTTCCTTCATACTTACCAGATCCTCTTGGCAATATTTTGGAAATAAGAGCTTCAAGTTCTATAGCCTCAATTTCATCATCTTCAAGATCCTTCCTTGCCTTCTCAAATCTGTTTGATCTTCCTAAAGAGATTTCACTCGGATCATATTTTTGTTTTCCATATACACTGGCCTTAAATGTAAATTCAGACTTAGGAAGAGAATCACCAAACTTACTCATTTCAAATGTTGAAAGCTTACCAACCAACTGATCCCTTGTAATAGTTGTCAGAGTCCTAATCTCTTCAATGGCAGCAACTTTATGCTTGTATGTCGTAGGTAAGGATCTGAGCACTTTGGCAACAATCTTTGATACTTCCAATATTCCACCAACACTCTTGATACCAGTCATTCACCTTCTGCATGTAGGAAGTAATGTTTTCATCTTCACTCATCACCAACCTTTCGTATTTACCCTTTAGGCTCTATAGCTTGGCACATTTGACATATTTATCACCTTCATACAGAGTCTCCAACTTTTTCTAGATTTCATGAGCAGTTTTTAATTCCAAGACGTTTGTCATTTATGTATCAGTCAGGGCACTCAACAAAGCTTCTTTAGCTCAAATATTGTATTCAGCTTCCCTAAGTTCGTCTAGAGTTGAAGGGCCATTCTTCAGAATCTTATACTCATCCTTAGTTATCAACCAAAAGGCATCACCCATACATTGCAAATGACAGTGCATGCACACCTTCCAAAGGGAGTAATTTGTTCCATCAAATCTCAGACTTTCCTTCTTGTAAGTTGACATCTTGGATCTCCTCAAGTGGTCAAGCTTCTTTTAGAGGAACCGGCTCTGAAACCAATTGTTAGAATTAGGTTGGACAACTGAGAGGGGGGTGAATCAGTTGTCACAATTTTAACCTTTTCTACTTTTAATCTTCTTTCACAACCTACAAACAGATTAATGATGTAAACATTAAAGCATGAATCATCAACACATTAGCAGAAACACAATTAACACACTTGACACCAAGATTTTAAATGTGGAAACCGGTTAAGGGAAAACCAATGTGGGGGTTAACCCACAAGATTCATACCGTGTTAAAAGTACTTAAAAGAAATGGAAAGGCACTTGCCTTCGGGTGCACTTCCCAGAGCTCACTGCTCAAAGAGGCTCACTGCCTACAAGATTTTATGTTTAATACAGAAAGAATGAACTGAGAAATAGCATCTTCTTCATGCCTAGTTCAGTCCCATTGAAAGCTCACAAAACTTTTGCTCTACCCCAAACACTTCTCCATTAATTCTTCATCCTCTACTGCTCTTGTTTTTCTGCTTCTCCTCTTCTTTGCTCTACCTTTGTACCTTTCTTATGATTTTATCATTTTCTCACAAGGACAACTTTCCACAACTCATCCACAAGTATTTATATGCTTCATCAACCTTGGAGTGAACAACAAGGTCAGCTTGACTTAATGTGGATCACTATACTATCATCCAAACATAGTTGGGACTTGAATCTTCTCTGATCAACATGCCACGCTCTAGAGAATTACTCTTAGATCATCTGCAACACACTTGAATCATCCGGTCGGCCAAGACTAGGAAGAACAGCAACACCAAGGAAGAAATCTTCAACAATGAGCTCAATCTTTAATGCAAACCTCCAACACAGCAAGTACACAATGCAGAGACCTCCACAAGCACATTTAATTCAACAATAACATCCACACTACTCTAAATCATCATAATCACTTGCATCTTCATCTGGTACCTCAAGAACACTATCTGCCATGACTGTCACACTAGAAAGATTACTTGCGGACTTCCAAACCATGAAACACTTGAGTTGAGGACACACACTAACTTCCCAAACATGCCTCTAGATCCGTAGATCATAAGTTTTCATTGCAAAGCAATCCGAACCAATTTCCCGTCAGTCTATCTCTTCTCAATACTGCAAAACTTGGTTCTACTCAGATGGCCATAGCTTCTTCAAATCTTCCTATGGACCTCTTAAATCTTAACCAGAGCTACTTCAGACAATCCTTTAGATAGCCATATGGTCCGCATACTTAGATCTTCATTCCTCTAGAAATGCAGAGCAATCTACTTCACTGATCTGCATTGTTTCCTTTGTTCCTGATAAAGGGATATGTTGGCATCAATGACAACACATCATAGACACATATTTGCAACAAAAAAATTTTGAAAAAATGAAAGAGGACACTATCAAAATCAACAAGATTCATAGGAAGACCAAGAAGAGAAAGGTAATTGAGGACCTGAATAATAGGGTAGAGGAGCTAGAAAGGAATTTCAAAATTATGGCCAGATTGGCATCCAAGGTAATGCACAGGTTGGTGGTCCTGCAGGATCTGAGCTCAACAAGCATGACATCAAGAACAAAAACATGAAGGACTATGAGGAAATGTATCAATTCCTCATTGAGGATTGGGGCTAGCTATTTAATTAGCCCTAGGATTTTCTTTGTTACTATTGTTTTGTGTTTGGTTTGTTGTTTGTCTGGTGGTGGTCTATTGTTTTTGTGTCTTTCTGCAACTGTTTATGTTTCTATAGTCTATCTGTTGTCCTTTTTTTTGCATCCTGGTGGCTGTTTTGTAATGTGTTCGACACCTTAGTTCTATCGCTTACTTTAATAAAAAAACAATCAATAAATACTTATTTAATTATGTTACATATAGTTTGTAGTTTTTTCTAGTTTATATATAATTAAAATTAAGGATAAATTTTTATTAGTATGTTGTAAATTTAATTGTAGTCAAAATAAAGTCACTCAAAATTATTTATATTATACCTATATGTATAGCTAAGTTGATTGAATTGTTTAGGTCAAATATAATAAATTGAGAGGTCAAATACTTTTACTAAGCCAACACCAAAATATGCTAACTATTTACATGAGACCATGTTTAGGTATCATACTCAAAAAGAGTAAACCTAAGTTAACACTTATAATAATCCAACCTAAGAAAACTAGCTAATTAGAGAAAGGGACCAAAGAGTACAACTAAAAATTTTTTCCAAGTGGGGAAGCTACTTAGACTATGGTCCCATGAAGGGTGTTTGTAAATTTCTAAGCACGTGTTGTTGAGGAAAAATAGGAGCCCATTTTAAAACAAGGGGTCTCATAGAGTTTTAAATTTTCCACTCAAAAATTTTAAGTGAAAAAAATAGATGAAAATTTATAGCAACTAAATAATAATAAATATAAAAAGGGGGGGCATATAAGTTTCCACATAGATATAAAAGTCGTTAAGTTGGCGGAATCATTTTTTAGCTCCACTCTTCAATACCAATGGAAAATTTTAAAAAAAAACTTTAAAAACTATCAATGTTTTACAATTAAAGTTCTAGATCAAATTAGTTTCCAAGATCTATTTATAATTCAATTACTAATATTGTAAAACTAGCGTGGTAATCTAAAAGAGTATACTCAATGCTTAGTAAATGTGCTTTTCCATTCAAAAACCTTCTCACTTGTCACACCCCATTTTTGGACAATATATATTTTAGATATGTTTATATTACTTTGATATTAGTTAAGTACATTATGCATTTTTAAGATATTTATTCCTCTTATGTTAAGGATTGAAATAACTTAATTAGATGATAACATGTTTTTAATTGTTTTGAAAATAATTATGTGATCATCAAATGTAGGTATTTTCTTTATAAATGTGCTTGATGTGAATACTAATCCTTATTTTGAAACATTGTTAAAGCAATGGTTAATTCAATATTATGTTAATTTAATATTATGGCAAGATTATGATGAATTATTGAAATTATGTAATTAATTTTATAGTGTTATGATTTCTTATATGTAGATTATCAATTTGTTAAATAATCTTAGGCTGACTACTTTTCATTGGCAATGAGGTGGATGGAGGATAGGTACATCCCCCTCCCATTCGAGGAGGGAGATCATCATCGAGGAGAGGGTTGCAAATCGAGGTGAAATGGAAAAATTATACCATGACCCTAATAACCACTCACACACTCCACTATCTTGCAAATATGTTAATTGGTGATGTTTTCACAATTTTTGATTGAATCGTGCCTCAATGTCCAGCATGGTGTCACTACATTAGTCATGCATTATCAAAGTTGTTTAATGTCTTTTCTATATTTGTTGATATCAAGTTTACATTTGGTCTCCTTGATTTAGTGAAGGTTTGAATTGAAACTTGTTAAGTTTATTAAATTTAAAGTTGATGCATGTTCAGTTTTAATGAAGTAGAAGGTGTGCTAGTCACACTTCACTTCTCATTGATACTTGGGAGTCATGGAAAATGTTAAGTTAAGCTTTTTATGGGAGTGATAGAGTGGTAGGTTAACATAATTGGCATGATGGCCAACTCCCTGCATGATTTTAAGAGGAAAAACCACTCCTCCACAATGAATTGTGGAGTGGTGGGAGTGTTTATTGAATGCACTTTCAGTGCTAGCAAGATCAAAAGTAAGTTGTGTATGAGCTAGTCATACATTTTGGAAGGTTAAAACATGGATTTTGGGTGTTAGTCAGTATGGTGAAAAGAGAAAATATAAATCAAGAAGGAAAACACTTACAGGGACATCTTTCAAGAGAATGAATCACCACACCATATTCATTGGTGCATTAGGTATCAACTTCTAGAGTTGCAAGCATGAATAGGTGAGTTCGTGCTATTCATTATTCTTCTTTTTAAAACTTCACTTCTACATTTTGGGAAGAAGATGTAAACATAAAATAAATTTCTTCTATGGCTAAATCTTATCACTGGTTTCAAATCTTCACATACATAACAGTGATTAGTGGTTGCTTTGGTGATTGTGGTTTCTTGCTATTACAACCCAGCCATAGTTTTTTCAATGGTTAGGGTTAAAACCTGTTGGGTAAGGGTTAAGATTTTAAACTATACTTTTATTATGCATATCGGCCTTGTACTTGAAAGGTAGAAATCATTAAAAATGTTATAGAATTATTTTGTCATTGTTCATTTGATATCCATACATAGAAATTTATATAGTTATATACTAACATATATATATTCACATATGTATGCTTAAATTTGCAATGTTTTACTAGGGAAATAGTAATAGCATTGCAAAGGATATCTTTAGGGATGTTTGGAACCATGATAGAATGATGTAGTTATGTTTCCATGGCAACAATGATGTTGACCTTGGGAATTTAACAGTGAAAACACTTCTCTAGTAAAAATTCATGAGTAGGTTGAACTTAGATATGAACATAATTTTTATGGTAATCAATTTTGGCACCTATAGCGTACTTTTGATCTAAAAGATCAACTTAAAAATGTGTAATGGGAAAAGAAATACTATGTCTTTTGGTAATATATGAGCATGATATTTAGAGTGTATTTTTCAATGGTTAGAGATTAAAATCAAGAGTTTACTATTTTCATTATATGAATGTAGGATCTATGAACAAGTATCTCAGTTGAAACAAGATTACTAATTACTATTTACTAGAGTATCATACTCTTGTAGGGACTAAGATTTATCCTTATCCTTATTCCCTACTCATGACTATCATGGGTTGGTCATAGTGAATCCAATATGTAAACTAAAAGCATTTCATGACTTTAATATTGTGTGAAACCCATTAAATACAGATATTACAGTTTACTGGGAGCTAAACCATGTATTCTCCTATAGTGAGTGCCTACCACTGTGTCTGCTAACTTATCATCACTCTTGAGAAGTATGAATGAACAAAATTAGAGATTCTCACCTCTTATGAATAGCTATACATATCATTATAACCAATTAATATGCTTTGGAAAACCAATGTTCTTAGATATTCATTACTCAGGGTATTTGTAAGTGAGTGGAAAAGATAGTGATAGATGCTACTGTATAGAGTATAAAATATCATTGTTATTGTATGTAGATATTGAACTTATAATATGGTTGATATTGGACCATATTCACTTGTATATCCATTCATTTTAATTATATAGATGATGAAGTTATACACTAGGATTATTCACATTATCAAACCCGTCAATATGATACTTATCTTCAGTTTGTGATGTTATTACTATGCATGCTTGACTGAATGGTACTGTAAAGGGTAAAATTTGGATGTTTTAGTTTTTGGTAGTTTTGGTGTATATCCTCCTTTCACCCTTTCATTCAAGGACCTAGGGTCGAGTTGCAATGTACTATCCTACCCTAGGTCACTGTGAGATGTAGAGAAACTTGGATTTGTATGATTTTATTGTCAATTATGCTCAATTATACATCAAAACCCTAATTATGCAAATACGGAAGCAAACAGACGAATATCAGAAAATGCTGCTATAAAAAGATGTAAAATGATAAATAACTATGCACCTATTTTTGAGGTTTGGAAGTGGAACAGTCGGGGACTAATGAGCGGGCACCCAAGTCCAATGCCTAGGTTTTAGTCAGGATCTAGAAGCTCAGTCTGTAACATGTTCCTGTTGCATCAGAGATTTTTCCATCATGAAATTTGGATGACTAAAGAGCTGGTACCCAAGTCCAGGGTGCTCTTTTCAACTCTGATCTACAAATCCAACACTCTATAATGCCCTCCTACAACTCCACTTTTCCTGTATCTTCAACCTATAACCTACAATCACAAAATCTTTGCGAGGGGGTTATGGTGTTTAGAGGCTTGCCTCAGTCAAGCCTCGGAGAGACATTCAAGTCTTCTGACCACCGTTGTCAGATAGAGAGTGCATGCCCTTGTGAGGCAGAGGCAAAAACCAAATGACAAATGCTTACAAACACAAATGATATCACCTTGTAGTGAAGATCTCATGGAAAGAAGAAGCTCTTCATGCCATGAGGAGATGGATGCTCAAATCTGCAAATACAAACACATAAACCACACAAATATGCTCTTGCAACACAATGAAAGCCTTGAATCACCTTTAGAATGCTTGAGAATCCAAATGTCCATCTAGGAATTCTCTAGTTTACAAATGAATGCCTAAACATGCTTTTATATGCAACTACAAACATTCCTGCCAAGAATTTCATAATTCAAACTTACTGTGTCAGCATAGGACCCAAATAATGGTCACAAGCTGACACCCAAAAATTGGGACTGACCCAAAATAGGTCAAGACTAGGACGCAGGGGCCCAAGTCCTCCCCCCTATTTTGGTCAGGGTTTATCTCAAGTGGTCCCCCTAGGTCACATTTACCAAGACACTTGGGGGTTATCTCATTGGGATGTTGAAATATGATGTAATATGTCCTAAATGCACACTAAAGACCCAGGAGCTAAACCTTATAAGGGAAAAGTCCCCAAGGGGACATTTTTTGACATTACATTTAGCCCCCACTTTAATGTATGTATAAATGCAAGGCCAATGCATGCATTAAAGTACGGTCAACAAACATAGCAAACATGCCAAGCACAGAGAAGACACGCCAGACACATTGAAGACAATGACAAGCACGCAAAACACAGAGAAGATAGTTACAGTCATGCAAAACATATAGAATACATTGAATGCATAGAAGACACATTAATGCATGGAAGACAGGAATGATTTCTTTTTCTTATATATATGAAATGCAGATGCAAGTACAGGAAAGTAAACAAGCCTCCCATAATGTAGGATGTACTCATCGCATAGGTCTTTAAACTATATATATGGGGCAACACACATACAAGACATGCAAAACCTCTCAAAATGTAGGATGTACTCATCGCACAGGTCTTTAGACTGCATATGGGGCAACAGACATGCCAAACAAAGCAAGCACACCAAACACACACTTTGAAGACATGGAGAAAACACAACAGACAAGCGATGGAGTGTTCCTATTTCTAGGTTCAACACCATCTCAGGCACATTACAGGCACACATTGATGATTGGGCTTCACCACAACAATCACTGAAGACACGCTTAAGGGTTGAGTTAGTCACAAAACCGCTCCCCGCCTCCGCAGAGGACTTTTGAAAATGACAAGATGGTGCAATCTACTCTGAGAAATACACCACCCCTGCCTCCATAGAGGGCTTAAAATAAAAGGATATACGTGATATCTTGCCTTTGCAGAGGGCTTAAATGACTGATTGATTGATTGCAAACAAGCTTAGAGTGCAGGATGTACTCATCGCACAAGTCTTTAAATTGCACCTGAGGACAAGCACATTGCTAACGTCTATAAGAGATAGCTTACCTTATATATGCCTCCACCTTAAGGTGGTTGATATCATGCATTGATATCAAGCACATTAAGGTAGGAAGAAAATACACAAAGGAACACAGACTTTCACAAAGCCCATGCCCCCCGAGGGTGACATGTACTTTACAATCATCGAATGTTCCCACAAACACATCCCTACAAGAAACATGTTAGTGTCTACATAATCATGATAAATAACAACATCAATGCATATGATTACCACACAAAGAGCCAAGGTTATACTACAAATTTGGAGTTCAAGGATAACCATGGGGCTATATGACAAAGATCTCCAAATCGAGTACCACCAAGGCTAGATTCAAAGACAAACAAAGTGCATGGAGTAGCAGTATTGTTAAGGTTTGTAAATGAGATAAAAAAACATCATCATAATCACTACGTGGAAAGCACAAGTGCTTCCACTAGCCAAGAATTGGATAAGATATACAACCCCATCGTCACAAGCTGACACAAGCCGACACCCAAAAATTGGGACTGACCCAAAATAGGGCAGGACTAGGGCACAGGTGCCCAAGTCCTCCCCCCTATTTTGGTCAAGATTTATCTCAAGTGGTCCCCCTAGGTCCCATTTGCCAAGACACTTAGGGGTTATCTCATCAGGATGTTAAAATATGATGTAATATGTCCTAAATGCACACTAAAGACCCAGGAGCTAAACCTTGAGGGAAAAGCCCCCAAGGGGACATTTTCTAATGTTACAGGTACGTAGAATCTGGTCTTGAGAGTAGTATATCTCTTCTTAGATTAAGAAACTCTCATGTTTGACAACAATAGAGCACAACTTTATGTAGTTTAATATTTACATTGTTTACCATGAACATGAGGTTCCTCCACCAAAGGATATGACTCAATCATAAAGCTGATTGTATGTTTATTGTGCAATAAGGAAACAAAACTACATTGTTGTTAATAATTTTATGATTGTACAAATCTTGTAATTACATATATGTCATAGTAAATAGTGTAATTTTAGTTGAGATAGGGTATGTTGTATGGAGTCTATGATGACTTATTGTTGATCTATTAAGTAAACTGACCTAGTTGGTGATTTAGTTACATCGCCACCTACTTGACTCATTTCATGTTAAATAAGATGAAACTAGATGTTTAGTCAAGTTGGTCATAGGAAGAGTAAATCACATGAATAATTTATGTACTTAATTACATGAAGTGTTGTTATTTTGTCATGTATTCATTAAACTGGTTGTTTTCTTAAGTCAAGCTGAGATAGTAGTGTGTGAAAAAATAAACCACATATCTACATTGGAATGTGAAATTAGTTTCAAATGTTTTAGCCAAAATAATATAATTACTGCTTGCATTGTCAATTCATAGTATCTGATAGGGTTGCATGTTAGTCAATTGTCATACTTATCTAGAGGGTATCTAAGGTTGTATAAAAGATTGCATGTAATAGATTTAGTACTTTACACTTGGTTCTTGGATGGCTTGGTACATTTTATAGATCCCTTTATCTGTCACTCTCATGAAAGGTAGTGCCACTTTCAATAGGAAGGTGTGTGGGGGACCACTAATCTGTGGTTGGAGGCAAAGCTCCCAGATGATGCTCTTCCTCCACACAATAGGATAGAATGCCATGAAGCTTGAACTTAGTGATACACAAGTGTTTATGAATATTGTGACATTGAATTTGTAATTTGATAATATATGTATAATTTTATGATAATGTGCTTTGTATTGATGTACTTGTGTAATCTTTATGTATTCATTGTAATAGTTATCTTGTGAAAGAAAAATGATAATAGAAAAGTTAGTTTAATTGATTATTGTTTCCTATTAGTGTTTTATTATGTATTTAAATGATGATTTTTTATAGATAGATTCTTTATAAAAACATAAATATATAGTTAGACGATCTTTAGTTTGTTTCATGTGGTATCAAAGCACAATTCATACACTAGGGCCTATGAGCCTACTTTGTATGAATGATTAAATGTTAGAAATTAATTATCTATTTTAGAATGACTTTAGTGATTTAATTCTCTAAGTATAAAGATGGCGGATAGAATTTGAGGAGGTAATTTGGGAAGAAGAAACCAAGCCAAACCAAAACAAAAGGGAAACCTACTCAACCACTACCTCCCAAATAATAGTTATGGCTTTCTGACACCAAGACCTTGGCAACAACTATGGGCCGTATTAAATTGGAGAAGGAAAAACAAGAAAAACTTGTAACCCCCAACAAGCTTAAACAAAATAAACCCTCTAATGTTCACAAAATGTCTTTTGGTTGTAATCAAAATGCACCACCTATGAGTAGGGAGGTAGTATAGGAGTACCTACGAGTACATCCTTCCTCTAGTAGTGTGAAATTAGATTTGGATGAAGAATAAATTGAGGAGGTTGAACTGTCTAACTAGTATTATGATATAAGTTGTCTTGAAAACCTTATTATAAAAAAGGATGTGTAATGTTCATATTTTATATCAATAAAAAAAGTTCTCCTTTTACATTCTTTAAAAAAGTGTGATGATTTAATACATATTTAACTTCCAACCTAAGGAATTGTTGTGAGTTATTTTTGTTAAAGTATTTTTACATAGAATTATGTTACTTGTAAGAGTTAATAAATCCCTCATGATGCCATAGGCTAATGTATTCCAATCTTCACTTACTAGGTTAATCATGGGTCAAACTAGAACAAACTTGGGAGATAGTCATGGGGAATCAGGACAAGTTGTAAATGATCCCATTGGTAAGTTGGATCAAATATTAGTAGCTTTGAATGAAACAAAGGAAAGGCTAGGTGCTTTAGAGCAGGAGGTGCAAGGACCTCAGGATTGGGGAGGAGATGATGAATGTGATCAAGGGCATAGTGTGAATGAAGGACTTGGTGAATCTTTAGAAGACTAGCCAGATCATGTTGAGACATTAAGACAAATTAATGTAAAAACTCAATGGACCAATGAACTTGCATGTGACATGAAGAAAATCAACCCACCCAAGTTTGATGGTACGGTTATGGGTGACAAGGACAAGGTTTAGCTCAATGAAATGGAGACATACTTTGAAATTCAAAAATATTCAGAAGTGACCAAGGTAGTATGGGGTGCATATTAGCTTTTTAGTGAAGCCTCCACTTGGTGGGCTAATAAAAAGGCAGAGATGGGGCTAGACTCCATAAATTTAACCTAGAATCACTTTTTGACCTTTTTTGGATAAAGATGGTTACCTCAATTATACTTTGACCAGAATTTAATTAATTTTCAAAATCTAAGACATGGAGACATGGCAGTAACTAAGTATTGGGACTTCTTAAATATGTGCCTCAATACCAGCGAGATGAGTGATTATGAATCCATAAGTTTATTATGGGGTTAAACTCCCAAATTAGAGGGTGAAATGGCTGTTCATGGACCATCAACAATGGATCAAGTTTTTTAAAAGGCTCTAAGTAAACAAGAAAAAAAGATGAAGTCTATTGCAGCATCTAGAGACAAGTTTCAGAAAAAATTTGGGAGTTCAACATCAATACCTTCTTTTAAAAAGAAAAACTAGAATCACGATGCTAAGAAAAAACATAATGGCAAGGGAACCAAGAGAAGAAATAACATGGAATGGAAGAAGAGATAACAAATTTAAAGGAAGAAATGGAAATAGGGGTGAGAGGATGACCAAAAGAAGAGGACCACCTAACGATTACTTCACATGAAGAGGCGACCACTATGTTAATCAATGTCCAACCATAAACCAAGGAAATAATTTTAGAAACCCTTCTTTTCCATCCTAGTAGATGGACTTTCAACAAAGGATTTATGCAGTAGTAGACAACCATCAAGAAGAGTATCAAATTGATCCTATTGAAACTTTAAGTACACTTTTTAGTTGTCCAATTTCCATTCTTATTAAAATTGGGGTCATTGAATATTTTGTAGTACCTAGTGTACTTAATAAGATTTCTAGAAGAGCTGGTTATATGGCCAACACATGGACTATACAATATGCTAACCAAACAACAATCAAGGTGGAGTAGTGGATTTTTGAAGCTGAGATAAAATTGCCCTCTTTTTCAAACAAAATTAGCTTGTATGTAGTGCCATTGGGATCCTATGATGTAATATTAGGGATGAATTAGCTTTGGCATCATAGGGAAAAAGTAGATTATTATGCTAAAATAGTCAAATGTTTGGATGACCTAGGAAACCAGGTCCAAATTCAAGGGATTAAATGAGAAATCAAACTTAGGGAAGTTTCATCCATGCAACTCAAAATAGAAAAAAGAAAGGGGTGCCAATTGTATGCCATAAAATTGTT
Organism: Cunninghamia lanceolata; assembly: GCA_027924645.1. Lineage (NCBI taxonomy): Eukaryota > Viridiplantae > Streptophyta > Pinopsida > Cupressales > Cupressaceae > Cunninghamia > Cunninghamia lanceolata. Next base: position 3,306,215 of record BSBN01001054.1, read on the forward strand.
AATCAAGTAGAGGTTCTATTTAAGATTGCCCTTTCCTCTACGAGTTTCAGGATGTCTTTCTAGAAGAATTACTAGGTTTATCTCCTAAAAGAGAATTTAACTTCTCCATAGACATAGTCCCAAGGTCAAAACCTATTTAAAAGGAACCTTACAGAATGATAACTATTGATTTGGTTGAAAAAAAATCTTAGATGCAAGAATTACTCTTAAAAGGGTTGATTCGACCTAGTGTTTCTCCTTAGGGAGCATTGGTGAATTTTGTCAAAAAAATAGATGGGACTCTACAACTATGTATTGACTACCGAATGTTGAATAAATCCATAATAAAAAAAATGTACTCCTTACCTTGCATTGATGATCTATTTGATCAAATGCATGGTGTGATATTCTTTCCAAAGATCCATTTGAGAGTAAGTTACCATCAATTAAGAATAAAGGACGAGAACATCCATAAAACAGCTTTTAGGACAATGTATGGGCACTATGAATTTACTCTACTACCCTTTAGTTTGACAAATGCTCCAACAACATTTATGAATCTAATGAATAGTGTCTTAAGAGACTATTTGGACAGGTTCATCCTTGTCTTTTTAGATGATATACTCATATACTCCAAAAATGAGGAGTAATATTTGTACCATTTAAGGCTAGTTCTGTAATGCTTTAGGGAACACAAGATTTATGGTAAGTTATCCAATTGCATATTTTTCCAAAAGGAAGTGTAGTACTTGGGCCATGTGATCTTTGCTAAAGGAATTTCAATTGACCTACAAAATATTTGAGCAATAATGGAGTGGTCAAAACCTAAGAATGTTCATGAGGTGTGTAACTTTATGGAATTAGCAGGTTATTATAGGAAGTTTGTATCAAAATTTTATAAAATTGAAAATCTCGTCACTTCTCTTCAAAGGAAGCGTATATGGTTTGAACAGACCAATAAGTGTGAATAATCTTTCCAAGTTTTAAAAGGAAAATTAATGTTAGCACCTATCCTTAGGGTTCTTGATCTAGGGGGTCATTTTGTGGTCATCACAACACTTTTGGAGAAGGTTTAGGGGTTGTACTTATGTAGGATGGAAAATTTGTAGTGTATGAGTCTAGAAAACTTCATCAGTATGAGTTGAACTATGCCCCACATGATTTGGAACTTGCAGTAATAGTGCATGCCTTACAGGTATGGAGGTGTTATTTGCTGGGAAAACCTTTTGAACTTAAATTTGATAATCAAGGGCTTAACTATATTTTTACATAGCCCAAATTGAATGCATGCTAGAGGTGATGGTTAGAGTTGCTATTAGACTACAAATTTGACATTAACTACATTAAGGGAAAAGAAAATCATGTAGTTGATGCTCTTAGTCAAAGGTGGCACATCGTAGCAATAGCCTCGGCTAAGACAACCTTCTAGGAACAAATCTTGAGAAACTCAAGTGACGAATTCTATGAGCAAGTTAAGAGAGATCTTATAGAAAACCCTCAAGACTTTAGGTATGATGGATACGATTTTGAGCCTAGTGGAATGCTAAGATTTAAAGGTAGAATATATGTGCTAGATCAGGGAGAGTTGAGGACTTTTGTCTTGAAGCAAATTCATTGTACACCTTATTAAGGACACCCTCGAGTGACTAAGTTAATGGCTGACCTGAATCCACTCTACTTTTAGAATGGTATAAAAAAGGATGCCACCAATTTTGTGGCTAGATGTTGGAATGTTAGTGGTTCAAGGATGAGAACATGCATCCTATGGGCTTTCTATATCCTCATGACATTCTCGAGTGGAAGTGGCAAGTCATAAGCATGGATTTTGTTCAAGGGGTTTAAGAAATTTTCATAATACTATTCTAGTGGTGATTGATAAACTCATCAAAGTTTCCAACTTTATTCTAGGAAACTTAATTGGTGGAGCTCCAATCCTAGCCCGAAGGTTTGTTTAAGAGATTTTTTTACTGAATGGAGTCCTTGAGAAGATTATCTCTAATAGAGATGCATGGATAACTTCAAGGTTTTGGAAAACCTTGTTCTTAGCGTTAGGAAATCAACTAAACATTAGTTTAGCTTATCACCTTGAGACCAATGGTCAGACTGAGAGGGTGAACTAGGTGTTGGATGATGTTTTGTGAATGTACTACATGGACTAGTAATATAATTGGGAAGAATATTTTCTGCTTCTAGAATTTGGTTACAACAACTCTTATCACTCTACTATTAAAGTGGCTCGTTTTGAGATGCTATATAGAAAAACATGTAGAACACCTATTAGTAGGGATAAACTAGAGGATAGAGTGTGCACAGGGCTAGAGATGCTAGCAAAGATGGAAGATAAAGTTAAGATGATTAGACAGAGATTGGCTGAAACCCATGAAAGAAATAAAGTTATGTTGATTTAAAGTAGACTCCATGACAATTTATTGTCAGGGAAATAGTACTGCTTAGAGTAAAGTTGCATAAAATCGTTATTCAGTTTAGGAAATTAGCAAAGATTGCTCCCAGATATTTGGGTCCATTCAAAGTTTTGAAAGTAGTTAACCTAATTGCTTACAAGCTTGCTTATCGACTGCTCTTAAAAGGCTGCATAATGTTTTTCATGTGTCTTATTTGAAAAAGTATGTGTCTAAATTTTCTTGTGTACTTTATTGGAATTCTCTACAGGTTCTAGACCCATGGGTGGTAACAATCAAGCCTCTCAAAGTTCTCAAGGTTTGCAAGCTACACTTGTGTAATAGAGATGTAGCTCAATGCAAGGTCCAATGGGATCAATACTCTAAGGATAGTACCACCTGGGAGTACTACAAAGAATTTCATAGAGCTTTCCTCATTTATTTTCTTAATGTGTTATCAATTTTGTTATTACTTTACTTGGACATTATATGTTATTTTAAACCAAGCCGTCAAGACAATGACTTTTCTTAAGGGGGGAGGATGTCACACCCTATTTTTGGACAATATATATTTTAGACAAGTTTTTATTACTTTGATATTGGCTAAGTACATTATGTGTTTTTAATATATTTATTCCTCTTATATTACGAATGGAAATGACTTAATTAGATGATAACATGTTTTTAATTGTTTTGAAAACAATTGAATTTGATCATTAAATGCAAGTATTTTATTTATGAATGTACTTGATGTGAATACTAGTCTTTATTTTGAAACATCGTTGAAGTAGTGGTTAATTTGATATTATGTTAATTTAATATATTATGACAATATTATGATGAATTGTTGAAATTATGTAATAATTTTATATTGTTATGATTTCCTATATGTAGATTATAAATTTGTTAAATAATCTTAGACTAACTACTCTTTCACTAGTAATGGCATGGATGTGGGATAGGTACATCACCTTCCCACTCGAGGAGGGAGAGCATCATCAGCGAGAGGGTTGCAGATCGAGGTGAAATGGCAAAATTATACCATGACCCTAAGAGCCACTCACACACTCGACTATCTATTTGTTAACTAGTGATGTTTTTTTATTGTTGATTGAATCATGCCTCAACATCCAATTTCGTTTCACTACATTAGTCATGCATTTTCAAAGTTGTTTAACGTCTTTTCTGCATTTGTCAATATCGAGTAAACTTGGTCTCCTTGGTTTAGTGAAGTTTAAATTGAAACTTGTTAAGTGTATTAAATTTAAATTTGGTGCATGTTTGAGTTCAATGGAGTAGAAGGTGTGCTAGTCACACTTCCCTTATCATTGATGCTTGTGAGTCATGGAAAATGTTAAGTTGAGGTTTTTATGGGTGTGAGAGAGTGATAGGTTAAGATAATTGGACTGATGGCCAACCCCCTACATGATTTTAGGAGGAAAAATCCACTCCTCCATAATGAACTATGTAGTGGTGGGAGTGTTTATTGAATGCACTTTTAGTGTTGGTGAGATTAGAAGTAAGTTGTGCATGTTAGTCATGCATTTTAGAAGGTAAAAACATGGATTTTAGGCATTAGTTGGTATGGTGAAAAGAGAAAAGAGAAAAAACTTACAAGGACATCTTTTATGGGAAGGAATCACTGTACCATATTCATTGGTGCATTGGGTATCAACTTCCAAAGTTGTAGGCATGAGTAGGTGAGTTCATGTTATTCATTAGTTTTTTTTTTTAAATTTCACTTCTACATTTTGGGAGTAAGATGTAGGCATAAAAGAAATTTCTTTTGTGGCTAAATCTTATCATTGGTTTCAAATGTTTTCAAATATTCACATACATAATGGTGATTAGTGGTTTCTTTGGTCATTGTACTTTCATGTTGTTATAACCCAACCATAGTTTTTCAAATGCTTAGTGTTAAAACTTGTTGACTTATTTGAATCTTCCCAGTCTCAAATAATCATGTTGTGTCTTTGGAAGGAAAAATTGGGTCATTTTAGCATTGTTCAAGGTCTTATTCATGTCTAATAAGTTTAACAAGTCTAAAATTGTTTTTATAGTGAAGAAAATATACCCTTTTGTCATAACATGTTAATGTTCAAATTTTCAAACCTATAAGGTTGAGTACAAGTTGTCATGCCTTTTGATGTTTTAAGAGTGTTGAAGTTTTAAGGAAGTTTAAAACCTTCAAAAATTGACGTACATCTAGCTTTGGATGGAATTAGAGTTTAAAAGGAGTCTAGGTCTTTGGATTAGATTTTAGGTCTTTAGGTTTAGGTTTTGTAAGATAAGTGCTTTTAGGACTGTTTTTCCTAACCTACAGGTTTCCAGCTTTGTGCAAGGAGTGTGATAAAGGCTTTTAGATATATGGAGATTCTCAAGAACACTAAAAGGGAATGAAGATGAAGGGAGAAGTCTTCTTATTTATACTGATCTCTTAGAATACACACTATGTATTTTAGTAGATTACTCAAAATACACATTGTGTATTCTAACATTCTAGGTTTTGCTCAAAATACACACAAGTAAATAGTTGGTTATATCAAGTCCATACAAGTGCATTGTTAGACATTTGGGTCTATATGAGAGACTAAAGTACTGAAATTCCACATTCATACATAACCGAAGTAAAGCTAAAATAATAGTAAGTAAAGTAAAGTAAAGTAAAGTAACTATAACTACATCATCAAGTAAAAGAGATAGAATTAACATCTATTATCAATGCAAGATTCTATTCATAATTTTGATATAAAATCATGATACAAATCATCTTTCTAAAGTACAAATACAGAGCTTTCTGAAAATACAATATATATAGTTCCAATAATGGCTTACGCCTTACATAACATTTTGTGTTCAATGAAGAAGTACCATTGTCATCAATATCAAGTAAATCCAAATAATCAGTCCTCAACTGCCATCGACCATCTAGCCATCTACTGCGTTGAAGGACAAGAACATGGTTCAGACACTTTTCAACAGACCACGAAGCTTGTGCTTCCCCGGTATTCCTCAAACTAAGGAATGTCTGACCCTGCTCGAAGGGCCTAGCAACCTGTAAACAAGTGGCAGGGTGGAATCTGGTGTGTGCCTATTAACCTACATGCATCCTAACTAGAATGCAACATCTTTTTAATAGGATATGGCAGGGAAAATAAATCTCATTAAAAAGATACAGTAGGGAAAATAAATGTATAACTAGGCAATCAAACCATTTGTTTCAATTTACATACATCTATTTCAATGTCAATATAACTTTGGCCAAAGTATTTAACCGATTTATAGTGTGTAAGTTTTGAAAAGAAAACCTACTTCCCTATTTCCCCATATTTGGCACCTGTCCCAAAAGGCAACTTTTCAAAAAGCATATACACATGGAAGACAAGAAAATAAGCCATTCACTTTCAAAACACAATTTACAGAAATTAAAGCTTGTTTTACACATGGCTTTATACAAGATTAGTTATTTTTCTTCAGAAGATTGCAATAGTTGTTTGTTCACCCATAGTCAGTTTTCTATGCAATTTAATCAGTGAGGTTATACAGTAATATTTGTTCATTCATGTAATCAATTAATATCCTCGTTGTTTGTAGGTAAATATAGTGTTTCATTCATAGGGTAAAGCAAAAATACATATTTCAACATAAATATATATACTTTCAATTAATATGCACACTTTCGAATAATTCCAAGTAAATCCATTTGCCTATCAGGATGAAGTATTGTATGAAGGCACACGAAGAAAAAACAACTAGAGCTCCCATAAAGATAATTATTCAAATACTACCCATTTTGGATTAAATGAGGAAATAAATCTCTATAAAAAGAAAAGCAATCTCTTGCATTGTAATCTTAATCATTGCCTTAAACCAATAATATCTTTTCATAATCTATAGATATCATAAGATAATTTTTAGGATAGACTCTAAAAGACAAATCAAAATACAAATAAAAGTACGGTTGTATAGGTGGTTAAACAAAGAAAAGGCAAAACACCGTCCTAAGAGGCTGACAAATGAACACCGAATAGGCCATTGCACTACTGAGGGTTGTTTCTATATGCAGAGGTATCCTTTCTTTTGAGGGTCATCTCTATATGCAGAGGTATCCTTTCTTTAAGTATAGAAGGGTCGCAGTCATTAGACTGGATGGTTTGAATAACTAGAGAAGGCCAAGTCAGAAGGCACAATGGCTGTTGAAACTCAAGAAGGTCGATAAATAAAGATAAAGTTGTTTAACATATATCTATAAACAAAAAAACTATTTAACAAAGGAGAATGACTTTTTTCAACTCGGAAGGCCAATTTAAGGGCGATGTAGATCGTAAATATGAAAGCAGAGTTCGTTTCTAAAAATAGGTTAGATCAATAAGTATCAAAGGCTGAATTCATCAAAAAAAAATATAGTCCATAAACTTGCAGAGGTCAGTTTTATCAAAAGTGAGAGGTCAATCCTTAGGAGGAAGTGGATTTACTATGAAGCAAGTCAAAATGGGATGAATCTAAGACAATGGGTGGACTCAAAAGGTGAGGTCATCGGTTAATATAAAACAAGCAAAGGAAAAAATCATAAGCTAAAAAGGTTCAATGCCATTATAGAATGAATTGCAGTTGAGGTACTCAACGTTGGAAGAGGCCTTTTAGAAGTTTCAGATCAAGAAAGAGATTGATGTAGTTAAGGATTTGTAGATTGTAAGTTTTAGCATTTAAAAAGCATGATGAAATTTCCATAAAATAGCATAGCAGACTGATCTTGGGTGGCGAATAGGTAGTTTAACAGAGAGGAAGGTCGCTGATACAGAGAAGGTAGATCTGAAGTTTGCAAAGGCCATTAGATACAAAAGATTAATAAAGAAACCATAGTGGACAAGTTGTTCACTGCTACAAATAATGATTTACAAAACGTCTAACAAGGGACAATGGAAAGGAAAACAACAGGTAGATATAAATTTTCAAGGCTGAGAAGCTTAGAAGAGCAGGTCGATCCAAATACCAACAAGGCCACAATAATTAAAGGGGGTCAACAAGATTTAGAGAGAAAATGTAGAAGTAAAATAGAGTTTGAAAGCATTACATCTCTTTTAAAAGCTTACTAACGGTAGCTGGTGAAATCAAACATACCCAAATCAGATGCTAAATAACAATCTTCTTTCTATGCTTCTTTTTCCCCTTCCTATATTGAATCTTCACCTTCTAACAATCTCTTTTTTCTGGTCTGATCTTCCAGTGCTGAGTATCTGTCCCAGTTCTTGATTCTTGCTTTTTTCCTTTTTTAATGTCTAGGTCATCTTTCTAATTGATTTTCTTTCTTTTATCCACGTAGAACCCTAATTTCTTTGTTTCCTACAAATTCTTTATTGTTTTTGAAATAAAAACCTTTTTCTTTTTGCATGTTGTGCATGCATTTTCCCATTTAATAAACAAGAATCTCCTTTTAAAAAGCACTATATATACATTTATATATAGATTTTTTTGTTTATAAAAAGGTGTTTTATTTTTTTATAAATTTACATTATAAGATTTATTTATTTAAGAAAAAGAACAATACTATTTAAAAATATACTAAAAAAAATAAGCACTCTAATTTTTCTTATAAATTTAATATTCTTATTTATAAATAATTACAAGGTAAGCAAAATAAAATTAGCCATTAATATATTTGCATGTGTATAGGTATTTATATTTTTCTTTGAAATAATATTTTAATACCATATATCTATTTAGATCAAATTACAAAACTAACTTATTAATTTTGACAAAACAAGCATCAAACTAGCATAGAGGCAATAGCGAGATAACAACTGTATCAAACAAGGAATGTTAGACAGACAGTCAACAATGCAAGAATGATTCTACGTGGGTGTGTGATAGGGCACCAAATAGAACCCTTCCGATTGTTGCTAAGCGGTTAGGTCCCCTCTACGTGACACATGTTCTTGCCTTCGACAACTTACAGTCAATCCCACGCATTTCCCACTATCAATAGGTTAGTTCCAAAAAATATAGCCAAAGTGACATCAAGAACTGAATCATAAGCTTGCTAATGTATCATCATCAAATTGATTTAAAATCAATTTCATCAATAGAGTTCAATAGTTTCTATGCATTAATGTAAATGAAATCAATCCTATAAAGTATGAGATGTGACATCCTTCCCCAGTTGGAAGAGACATTATCTCAATGTCTTATTACATCCATCAAAACAATAAAGTATCATACTAATACTACTTAATGCATCAATTGTATCATCAACAAAGTATCATAGTATCTCTAATATGCATGAAATAAAAGCATCTATGCTAATTCCCCAAATGCGGGAATGATCTATCAATCTTTGTAGCATCCTGCCAAGTGGTACTATCCACTAAATATTGGTCCCACTGGACCTTATACTGCACTATGTCTCAATTACACAACTTAACATTGCGCTTCTTCAAGACTCGAATGGGCTCCACTAGAACCACTCCTGGATCCTGCACCTACAGAGCACGCTAATCAAGAATATGCAATACATCAAGATGATAAGGTTTGAGTAACGACACATGAAAAACATTATGGATTTTGGTGATAGCGGTGACAAAGAAAGTCTGTATGCAACTGGATTGATCACTTCAAGAACATCAAACTCTTGTGTGGATGCCTTGCCAAATGAAAACAAACTCTTGTGTGGCTTGACCTTTAGAAACACCTTGTTGCCTACTAAAAATTTCTTGAAAGTCCTATTTTTGTCTGCATAACTTTTCTGTCTATCTGAGGCTTGCTTTAATTTCTCCTTAATTAGCCTCATCTAATCTTCCATTTATTTTAACATGTTGAGTCCAATCACTATCCTATCTTCAACCTTGTCCTAACTGATTGGTGTCTGACACTTGCAACCATAAAGAACCTCAAATGGTACCATCCCTAAAGATGCATGGTATGAATTATTATATGCGGACTCTACCAATGGCAGATATTCCTCCCATTTATATTGCTAGTCCATACAGTACGTCCTAAGAAGATCCTCCACTACCTAGTTGACTCTCTCTATCTGACCATCTGTTTGAGGATGATAAGCCATGCTAAAGTTCAAATTAATCCCCAAAGCTACATTAAGCATGGTCCATAACCTAGAGGTCATGCGAGTGTCACAATATGAAATGATCGTCTCTGGCACTCCATGTAGTTGAAAGATCTCTTGGACAAACATTTTTGCTAAGGTCAAGAACCCATCTGAGAGATTTCTGGGAATAAAATGAGACACTTTTGTCAATTTGTCCACTACCACTAAGATGACATCATGCCAGTTCTTTGACATGGGCAATCCCTAAATAAAATCCATGCTAATTACTTGCCACTTATACTCTAGAACATTGTGTGGATAAAGAAGTCTTGCAGGATGGACATGTTCGGCCTTGATGCATTGACACTCTAAACATCAAGTGACAAACTCAGTTACATCCTTCTTAAGCTTAGGAAAAAAGTACAATGGTCTCAACCCTTCCATCATCTTGGTCACTCTTGGGTGTCCAAAATATGGTGCACTGTGGACCTCCTTGAGAATTAATTTCCTCAACTCACCTGAATCTAGGATATACATCCTCCCCTGGTATCTCAAAAGCCCATCTAACTCTATCACATACCCATCAAATCGATGATCTAAGGGCTCTGCTTCTAATTCTTGTTTAACTCAGTCATAATGCTCATCCCCTTGCAAGTTTTGGATTACCTATTGTCTCAAATTGGATGTAGTAGTCACCATGGCAGGAAGATGTCTTCTCTTGCTAAGAGGAATCATGCCCTATTCTCTTTTCCCTTTATATACTCAATTCCAAAGTCATACTCGCTAAGGAATTCTAACCAGCTTCTCTGTCGTGCATTGAGATTAGGTTGGGTGAAGATGTACTTGATCCCTAAATGATCTATCTTTAATTCAAAGGGCTTACCCAAGAGGTAGTGCCTCCACATTTGGAGTGCGTGAACAATGGCGGTCAACTCAAGGTCATGAGGTGCATAGTTTAACTCATGCTGCTTTAGTTTTCTAGATTCATATGCCACCACTTTCCCATTCTGCATCAACACTCCTCCCACACCTTCACTAGAAGCATCTGTTATCACTGTGAAATGACCATTCAGATTAGGTATGATTAGAATAGGTGTTGTCATGAGTTTTTCTTTCAAGAACTAGAAATCTTACTCACATCTATCTGTCCAATCAAACTTCTTACCTTTCTTTTGTAACGAGGTTATGGGTGCTGTAATAGTCAAGAATCCTTCTACAAATTTCCTATAATATCTAGCCAGCCCCATAAAACTTCTAACTTCAGTTACAGTTTGTGGTGTGGGCCATTCCATTATTGCTTTGATCTTTTCTAGATCTACCACTATCCCATCTGTTGAAATCATGTGGCCAAAATAGTGCACTTTACTCTGGTAGAATGTACACTTAGATAATTTGCCAAAAAGTTTTCACTCTCTTAAGCACTACAAGACTATCCTCAAGTGTCTTTCATGCTCCTCTACTGACTTAGAATAAATCAGAATGTCATCTAAGAAGACCAACACAAATTCATCCAAACAATATCTTGACACATTGTTCATCAAGTTTATAAAAGCTATTGGTGCATTAGTTAACCTGAATGGTACTACTGTGAACTCGTAGTGACCATATCATGTTCTAAATGTTGTCTTAGAGATATCCTTATCCTTAATCCATAGCTGATGGTAGCCAGATCTAAGGTCTATTTTGGAGAATACCTTTGCACCTTTCATCTAGTCAAACAACTCATCTATCCTTGGGAGTGGATATTTGTTCTTTATAGTTGCCTTGTTGAGCATCCTGTAATCGATGCACAATCATAACATTCTATCCTTCTTCTTTACAAAGATGAATGGTGTGCCCCAAGGTGACACACTAGGTCTGATAAACCCTTGTTTTAATAATTCTTCTAATTGTGTTTTAAGCTCATATAGTTCTATTGTTATCATTTTGTAGGGTGCTTTAGACTGTAGTTCTATTCTCAAAACTAGATTTATTGAGAAATCAAATTCCCTTTTTGGTAGTAGTTCTGTCAATTCATCAGGGAATACATCTTTGAAGTCTCTAAGGATAGGATACTTATCAAAGGATGGTTCTTGATTATCTAGATCTCTTATTTTAACTACATAGATTAAACAACCCTTCCTTTTAGCTTTCTTCAATTGCATGGCTGATATCTGCCTTAGCTTAAGGGGTGTCCTAGAACCAAGAATCTCTACCTGATTCCCTAAGTCATCAAGGCACTTCACTGCTTTCTCTTCACAATCTACTAAGTACTTATGCTCAGGTAGCCAATTGATTCTGAGAATTATGTCATAAGATCCTAGAGGTGCAACATAAAGGGTGACTTGCATTTGGAAAGTCAGAAGATCTAATTCATTGCATACTAGACATGAATCTACTCTTTTCCCTACATTGTTACCATACTGCACCATCCAAGAATTTTCCATGTGTCCCAGTTTTACAGATAACTTATCTACAATTTTAGGGTCTACAAAACATTCCATAGCTCTAGTATCAATTAAAATAGAAACTAGAAGGCCAAAGAGCTTATTGAACATCTAAATGGGTGTCGCTTGACAATCCACTTGACGATGATCTACAGCCACATGAATTTGGTGTTGAGGAACTCCTTGCTGATTCCCATCTCTCTAATTCATTGTACGACAAGGACACGCATTAGCATAGTGCTCTCCTCCACAATTATAGCATCCATCTCGGGGTCCTCTGTGTCTAGCTGGCATGTCCCTTCTATTATTATTACCATTGTTGCCAAAGTTACCTCTCTTATTATTTCCACCTTGGTTCCCATTGTTCTTTTCCTGATAATTATTGCCTCTTTTAAGATTCCTTATCTGGCACTTGTTGTTTCCTTGATTGTTGTTGTTACTTTGATTGTGACTATCATTTTGGAATCTTTTATTTCCATACTTCACATCTTGACTCTTACAGTAATTGGTGATCTGCTGCAATTTCTGCTCCTATTTCATGGATTTTTCAAACACTTCATCCATGGTCGAGGGGTTATGAATATCCACCTCTCATCTAGCTGATACTATGAAACATACTTCAACAGGTATGAGAATTTCTCCCAATACCAAGTCACTGTCAAACCTCCTTGAGTTAGGTTTTGAAATTCTATCATATTTTTATCAAAATAAAGTTGTGGTAACCACCTCTTCCTAAAGAGCTCAAGGAAGCGGTCCCACATGACTTCTCCAGGTAGTAGTTTCTTTTTAGATTATTCATTATCCCACCATGTTGTTGCTTCCCCAGTAAGCTGGTAAGATCCCCATATTGCTTTAGTTTCATCTGACAAGTTTCAAAGATCAAAATATTTTTCCATATCAATTATCCATGCCTCTGCTTCATCACCAATAGTCTTACCATTGAACTTAGGAGGGTTGATCTTTTTGAGGTCTTTTCCCAACTCCTCAGCAATTCTATTTTAATTGTTCACATTCACTTTAGCTTCTAGACCTCGGGCTTCTTCCCTATGTTCCTCATTCTGATTTCCTCTTATTCCTTTGACTTCCTATTCTAGATTGTTCATTCGGGTCCCTTGTTGAGTCAAGAGAGCAAGGATTTTATCTAGTCTATTATTCTATCTGTCATTATTATGTCCTACATTGTTATTGTCTACATCATTTTGGTTTCCTTCATTATTTCTGGCATTGCTTCCTACATTGGTTCCTCCTTCATTTGTGATAGTATTGTTCCCTTTGTTGGCTCCGTCATTATTTCCTATATTTGGGTCAATGTCAGATCCTTATAGGGTTGCTCCCCTACGTTCAGTGTTTCTAGTATTCATGATGAATTATTTGTAAGAAGTTTACAACTTAGCGTAATAGTCCAAAAAGGCCTAGAGTAGAACCTTCACTCTGATACCAAATGTAAAGTACTAAAATTCCACATTCATACATAACCGAAGTAAAGCTAAAATAACAGTAAGTAAAGTAACTATAACTACATCATCAAGTAAAAGAGATAGAATTAACATCTATTATCAATGCAAGATTCCATTCATAATTTTGATATACAATCATGATACAAATCATCTTTTTGAAGTACAATTATAGAGCTTTCTAAAAATATAATATATATAGTTCCAATAATGGCTTACACCTTACATAACATTTTGTGTTCAATGAAGAAGTACAGTTTTCATCAATATCAAGTAAATCCAAACAATCAATCCTTGATCACCATCGACCATCTAGCCATCTGCTGTGTCAAAGGACAAGAACATGGTTCAGGCACTTTTCTGCCCAACCACAAAGCTTGTGCTTCCCTCGTATTCCTCAAACTAAGGAATGCCTGACCCTGCTCGAAGGGCCTAGCAACCTGTAAACAAGCAGTAGGGTGGAATCTGGTGCGTACCTATTAACCTACATGCATCCTAACTAAAATGCAGCATCTCATTAATAGGATATGGCAGGGAAAACAAATGCATAACTAGGCAATCAAACCATCTGTTTCAATGGTACATACATATGTTTCAACGTCAATATAAATTTGGCCAAATTATTTAACTAATTTATGGTGTGTAAATTTTGAAAAGAAAACCTACTTCTCTATTTCCCCATATTTGCACACGTCCCAGAAGGCAACTTTCCAAAAAGCATATACACATGGAAGACAAGAAAATAAGCCATTCACTTTCAAAACATAGTTTACAGAAATTATAGCTCATTTTACACATGCCTTTATACAAGATTACTTATTTCAGTTCAGAAGATTGCAATAGTTGTTTGTTCACCCGTAGTCAATTTTATATGCAATTTAATCGGTGAGGTTATACAGTAATATTTGTTCATTCATGTAATCAATTAATATCCTCTTTGTTTGTAGGTAAATACAGTGTTTCATTCATAGGGTAAAGCAAAAGTACATAGTTCAACATAAATATATATACTTTTAGTTAATATGAACACTTTCAAACAATTCCAAGTAAATCCATTTGCCTATCAGGATGAAGTATTATATGAAGGTACGTGAAGAAAAAACAACTAGAGCTCCCATAAAGATAATTATTCAAATACTACCCATGTTAGATTAAATGAGGAAATAAATCTCTATAAAAAGAAAAGTAATCCCTTTCATTGTAATCTTAATCATTACCTTAAACCAATATTATCTTTTCATAATCTATAGATATCATAGGATAATTTTTAGGATAGACTCTAAAAGATAAATCAAAATACAAATAAAAGTATGGCTATATAGGTGGTCAAACGAATAAAAGGCCAAACACCATCCTAAGAGGCTGACAAATGAACACCGAACAGGCCATTGCACTACTGAGGGTCATCTCTATACACAGAGGTATCCTTTCTTTAAGTATAGAAGGGTCACAGTCATTAGACTGGACGGTTTGAATAACTAGAGAAGGCCAAGTCAAAAGGCACAGTGGCCGTTGAAACTCAAGAAGGTCAATAAATAAAGATAAAGTTGTTTAACATATATCTATAAACAAAAAAATTGTTTAACAAAGAAGAATGACATTTTTCAACTCAAAAGGTCAATTTAAGGGTGATGCAGATCATAAAAATGAAAGTAGAGTTTGTTTCTAAAAATAGGTTAGATCAATAAGTATCAGAGGCCAAATTCATTAGAAAAAAATGCAGTCCATAAACTTGTAGAAGTCGGTTTTATCAAAAGCAAGAGGTCGATCCTTAGGAGGAAGCGGGTTTACTATGAAGCAGGTCGAAATGGGACGAATCTAAGACAATGGGCAGAATCAAAAGGTGAGGTCGTTGGTTAATATAAAATAGGTAAAGGAAAAGATCATAAGCTAAAAAGGTTTAATGCCATTATAGAATGAATTGCAGCAGAGGTGCTCAACGTTGGAAGAGACCTTTTAGAAGTTCCAGATCAAGAAAGAGATCAATGTAGTTAAGGATTTGTAGATTGGTACATTTTAGCATTTAAAAAGCATGATGCAATTTCCATAAAATGGCATAGCAAATCGATCTTGGGTGGTGAATAGGTAGTTTAAGAGAGAGGAGGGTCACTGATACAAAGAAGGTAGATCTGAAGTTTGTAGAGGCCATCAGATACAAAAGATTAATATAGAAACCACAGTGGACAAGCCATTCACTACTACAAATAATGATTTACAAAATGTCTAACAAGGGATGATGAAAAGGAAAACAACAAGCAAATATAAATTTTCAAGGCTGAGAAGCTCAGAAGAGTAGGTTGATCCAAATACCAACAATGCCATAACAGTTAAAGGGGGTTGACAAGATTTAGAGAGAAAACGTAGAAGCAAAACAAAGTTTGAAAGCATTGCATCTCTTTTAAAATCTTACTAACAGTAGCTGGTGAAATCAAACATACCCAGATCAGATGCTAAATAACAATCTTCTTTCTACACTACTTTTTCCCTTTCTTGTATTGAATCTTCACCTTCTAACAATCTCCTTTTTCTGGTCTGATCTTCCAGCACTGAGTATCTGTCCTAGTTCTTGATTCTTGCTTTTTTTCCTTTTTTAATGTCCAAGTCATCTTTCTAGTTGTTTTTCTTTCTTTTTATCCATGTAGAACCCTAATTTCTTTGTTTTCATGCAAATTCTTTATTGTTTTTGAAATAAAAACCTTTTTTCTTTTTGCATGTCATGCATGCATTTTCCCATTTAATAAACAAGAATCTCCTTTAAAAAAAGCACTATATATATACATTTAAATATATAGATTTTTTGTTTATAACAATGTGTTTTTTTTTTATAAATTTACAGTATAAGATTTATTTATTTAAGAAAAAGAACAATACTATTTAAAAATATACTAAAAAAATAAGCACTCTAATTTTTCTTATAAATTTAATATTCTTATTTATAAATAATTACAAGGCAAGCAAAATAAAATTAGCCATTAATATATTTGCATGTATATAGGTATTTATATTTTTCTTAGAAATAATATTTTAATACCATATATCTATTTAGATCAAATTACAAAACTAACTTATTTATTTTGACAAAATAGACATCAAACTAGCATAGAGGCAATAACATGATAACAACTATATCAAACAAGGAATGTTAGACAGACAGTCAATAATGTAAGAATAATTCTACGTGAGTGTGTGATAGGGCACCAAATAGAACCCTTCTAATTTTTTCCAAGCGACTAGGTCCCCTCTACCTGACACATGTTCTTGCCTTCAACAACCTATAGTCAATCCCACTCATTTCCCACTATCAATAGGTTAGTTCCAAAAAATATAGTGGAAGTGACATCAAGAACTGAATCATAAGCTTGCTAATGTATCGTCATCAAATTGATTTAAAATCAATGTCATCAATAGAGTTCAATAGTTTCTATGCATTAATGTAAATGAAATCAATCCTAGAAAGTTTGAGACGTGACAGAGAGGGCTGGAGTGGTAGGATACATTTGTCATCTTATTGCAACTCATTAGTAAAGCCTCTTGAATTTTGACAAGAAATATCTAGGGCAAGCCATCTTTTATCGGAGTGCCTCAAATCTAAACTTTTCAACATGATGTAATGCAAGACTTGGCCCTCTATTTGGCTTGCCAAGATAGTATTGTTCACTACAAGAGGTTGTGTATGCAAAGAAGAGCATAGGGAATGGGAGGATATGAAGATTGATATATGTTATGATTCAACTACCTTATCAAGCAATGGAGAAAAATCAATCACCAAATGACCTCCAGTCCAAAAATAATGGTTTAATACTGGCAATTTGTATAGGGGAAACTATCTATCACCACAAGGTATTTCAAGCATCCAGGTTTGTATTGTTGGGATTAGCGAGGATCAACAAGCAATAATACAAACCACAAAGCTATTTTGCACACAATAAACCTATTGATATTGCCAAAAGATAGAAATGATGTACATAAGAGCCTTGCATATCTAGGCAAGGTAGAGGAGGTGAGAAGGTCATATACAATCATTGAGCAACCCTCCATAGGTGCAACATTTGTCTTGCTCAAGTGACACATGTTTGAGAAAGTGGCGATTTTGCATGCAATAGATGTCTCACAAAGGTAATACACATGTCTTCACCACATGAGGTAAGACAAAAAGGTAAGAATCCCAAAGTTGGACTTAAGCTAGTGTGAATAGAAGTCTCCTAGACATGCTAAAAGCTAACTAGATCGATAATGTCACTTTTCACACTAACACCCCCCTTAAGTGCAACTTAGGGAATAGTAAAACAATGATGGGTCCTGGAAACTAGGCCTAATGAGGTACCCATGTACAAATGCATGTATCATAAGGTGGAGAAAGAAAGAAAACCTAGTGGGAAAAACTTTCTTCCAAAAGAGAAAATAAGAAAGTGTTCTGGACATGACTCAATGGAAGTGCACTTGACACAATACAACTAAAAATGATAGTCTTGCAATACTTGCAAGATCCATAGTAGAAACATGTGGAATGTCAATTGCATGCCATGTGGATATAATTAAAATCTAATGTGAAGTCCTGCTTTGAAGATTCTCTAGAATCCTTCTATGAAGCAACTCTAAAATCTGTAGAAGCAAATGAATTGAAATCAATCTTCTGTTGTGATGAATCTCTAGAAGTTCTCCAAGAA
The DNA here is from genome assembly GCA_027924645.1 of Cunninghamia lanceolata. Taxonomy (NCBI): domain Eukaryota; kingdom Viridiplantae; phylum Streptophyta; class Pinopsida; order Cupressales; family Cupressaceae; genus Cunninghamia; species Cunninghamia lanceolata. The sequence continues at coordinate 3,324,182 of BSBN01001054.1, forward strand.
TCAACTCTTGATTCACATGTAGAATTAGGTGATGGTGATGTGGAAGTGTTCTTGACACATCTCAATGGAAGTGTACTTGACACATCTCAAAATAATGTGGAAAAAATGTTGAAGAATGATGGAGTAGTGGAAGTGTTCTTGACATATCTCTATGGAAGTGCTCTTGGCACAACTCGGAAGAGCTCTTGACACAACTCAAAAGTGGAATTTCTCTTGACATATCTATATGGAAGTGCTCTTGGCACAACTCAGAAGTGCTCTTGACACAACTCTATGAACCCCCCATAATTCAATATTTTTATCCTAGATATTATTTTGTTGTTTTAGAAGCCCCCCCCTAATTTTGGCACTTTATAATTGTAGAGAATAAACAAGTCTATTTGGAATTAAAAAGGCCACTTTATAATGATAGTTTGAAATCATTTCCAATAGATCAGGCATGAAAAATTATTCACTTTCTAAAAAAATGACACTCGATTTCAAGTTGCCAATCAAAAGATACAATAATTTCAGTGGGTGTTGATCTTGCTTTACAAAGGAGGGAAAAAAGATTGAGAAAATGGGATAATTCCCAAATCATCTTGATACAGCTTTGTTGGTGCCAAAACTATTTTCCTATCAACTATAAATATGCCCACTTTTGCCTCTGTAGGTGAACGTTAGGGCAAAATGAAAAAAAGGCCCTTCTTCGGCAAGTGAAGAACACTCTAGCGATAAAATGTCGACTTAGGCACAAAAAATGAGCCTGACATAAAATGTTAACTAACCTCTAAGAGTTAGCATGTGTTGGTGGTCTCAAACGCCTCCTTTGGTTACAAGGCTAATGCCATTTTTTACAAAATGGTGGGCAATAAAGGCCATCATTACAATAGTTGCATAGCATTTATTTGCTAGCGGCTAATAGAAGGTTAGCATGTAACTGAAATGTTAAGCTTATCATTTAATGTTACTTTTACAAAAAAGTTAGTTTATTTGTAAACCTATGGCAGTAAATGTTAATAGTTTACAAAGATTTTGATGGTAACATAAAATGCTATAACAAACCCTAACACTAGGTGTTAATAAAACAATAAATGCTAGACAACACTTAACATTGAATGGTACCACAAAAGTAACAATAAATATAAATGTAACCTTCGCCTAGTAAAGAGGTCAACTGAGGCCAAATAGGACTCTTTAAACAAGGCTTGATTTGAGGGCTTGATTTGGGGGTTGTATGAAGGTCTAAGAGATGCATTGAGTCCAAGTGGGACTCTAAATCCAAGAGCCTGTGTTGACTGTTTTGATAATGAGACTATGTCCTTTTGAGAAACAGAAAATGGCAACACCTCTCGAACATCCAAGAGACTATTGGTAATGGAAACTAGGAGCTTTGGCTATGATCCAAGAGCTTTGAAAAACCCTTCTATAGAGTCTTTGAAGCTTGCGGCCAAAAAAACCATTACTCAAACAAAGACCTCGACCCCTTGAAATAGGAAATCGACCTTGCTAGCAACTAGAAACAAATAGGCATGTGATGAAGATCTCTACCTAGCAGCTGGATTGAATGGAAATTGTGGAGGGAAATTGCAAATGGTGACCTCAACTATGTATGCTGCAAGCTAAAGACTATGACAAAAAACAAACAACAAATACCAAACTACAACCTCTATGTGAACAATTTGGCAATAGCGTAGCTTGGTGGTTTGGTATGAAAACCACAACCTTGACCAAATGTGTGGAGGCATTGAATGTAACAAAGACCTTATAGAGCATAGGAGGTTGCGAGGAAATTGTGGCATGGTTTCATGGAGATCTTTGACCCAGGTGAATGAGGAAATAGTGATCGCACACCACTTTGTCTAGCATCCTTTACGCCTTAACTAGAGGCGGCACCAAAGAACAAACCACGATTGGTGAGAAATGCTAAATGCCACCAAAACTAGGGCCAAGTGGAAACCCTCAACACAACTGAGAATGCCAAAACCCTCCAAATTTCACCCAAAACAAAATATTGAAACCCTCAAACCAGAAAAATGCTTCAATGGAGCCAAAAAATAGACTGATTAGGCCAGAAATCAACCAAATCCCTAAAAATTTCTTTAAACCCACAAACGAGAGAGATGAAAAATGTTGAATTTACAAAACAAATTTGTATTTTCAACAAAAATTTCCATACAAATCCATATGGTCATACTGTCATATAGTACAAGGGCAAGGGGCCTAAAAAAATTTTGTAAAATTTTGCATGTGTCAATTTTGACAGAACAACAGGCTATTTTGTCTATCTTGGACCTTTCAGACTCAATGGTGATGTTTTTTTGGCTCTACGAGGACCTTTTAGCTATGCTAGGTGTGAGATTCACTATAAAGGGTTTTGAAAGCATGGCTCTAATACCATGTTGGGACTAGCAAGGATTAACAAGCACCACAAAGCTATTTTGCACATAATAAACCTATTAATATTGCCAAAAGATAGATAAGATGTACATACAAGCCTTGCATATATAGTAAGATAGAGGAGGTGAGAAGGTCATATACAAGGACTGAGCAACTCTTTATAAGTGCAACACTTGTCTTGCTCAAGTGACACATGTTTGAGCAAGTGGCAAGTTTGCATGCAACAGGTGTCTCACAAAGGTGATTACACATGTCTTCACCACATGAGGTGAGACACAAAGATAAGAAGCCCAAAGTTGGACTTAAGCTAGTGTGAATAGAAGTCTCTTAGACATGCTAAAAGCTAACTAGATAGATAATGTCACTTTTCACACTAACATGTATGTCCTCAAGAGTGTTTGCATAGTTATGTAAGGGTCTATATAGTTTTGATAAACTCTGTTAAAACCTAGAAACTGTTAGAAATGAAGGTAAACAACTACAAGTAGAAATCTAATCTCAACTATATGTATACATGCAAGTGTACAATCGAATGGAGATTGCAATAGAAACAAAATAATAACACCTAGAAACAATAGATCAAAGAGTTGAACACATAACACAATATGTATGTGGAGAAAACCCTTTCAAGTAAAAAACTCCACCAAGAAGAGAGGCATAAGCTTGTATTAATATGTAAATAAGAGAATACAATACAATATCACTCCTAATCTCTCCTTTAGCATTCAATCCTGCAGCATTCTGGTAGTACCTGTATACAAGTCTAAAACTCACTCCTCAACACTTACAAAACACCAAATCTATAGGCAAATGTAGCACCTCTAAAATGTGGTGCCGTCTTCTTGGGAATCTCACTTGCATGCCCATAATAGCCTCTTATAGATTTCTTACAACTGTGATAAAACATCTTCCATGAATGGGTGCCTAGGGACTAAAAATAGGTTCTTACATGCAATAATTGTTGTCATAAATTGTCATAGAATCTCTTACATCTTATGACAGGTGTAAGTGTGTCATAGATACTCTTACAACTTATGACACATGTCATAACTACCTCTAAATAGCAAATCCTCGATATGGGCGCCTAGATTCTCCAACTTCACCTTTTTACAATTACTCATGGTGCCAACAGTAAATGTAACTCCGTAACTACTTTCATTAACTCTTGAATTATTGAGACCAGTAACTCTGTAATTACTGTGACCAGTAAATAAATATTTGTTGTTGTCGGTGAAACTCTACATCCCTTATAGGTGAAGTAAAAACAATAATATGAATAAATAAACATGGAATTTACAAGGTTGATGGCACCTTAATTCCAACATTATCCCACTTCACATCATACATTGTAAATACACCCATAGGAAAACATAAAATAACTAAGCACTAAGAACAAGGCCCATGGCCTCCCTGTACCATGTAAACTTTTTTGTGCACACAAGTTTAGTAAGAGGATCTACAACATTCTCTTGAGTATCTACCTTCTTCATCTTAATTTGTCAATTTGTGACCATTTCTTGAATAAAGTGATACTGAACATCAACATGTTTTGTCCAAGCATGATACATAGGATTGTTGACCAAATAAATAGCACTCTAGATATCACAGCCAATTTGAATGATCCTGTAATCAAAACCAATACATGTACATAATATTCGTAACCAAACTACCTCCTTGGAGACATGTGTAGCTACCATATACTCTATTTTGGTGGTGGACAAAGCAACTGTGGGTTGCCTCTTGCTCATCCAACTCACAGCTTCTCCAAACAAAGTAAACACATAGCCACTATTGGACTTTCAACTATCTGAGTCACCTGCCCAATCTGCATCAACAAATCCATGTATGTCCAAGGTCTTATCAACACTGTCAGTACAAGAATAAACCAAACAGTAATTAGAGGTACCTCAAAAATAGCTAAACACCCTCTTCGCATAATTCTAATGTTGTCTACCAGGGTTAGACATAAACCTCTTCAAAACTCCCACTGCTTGGGCAATATCTAATCTAGTGCACACCATTGCATACATCAAACATCCTACAACACTAGCATATGGCACATTAGACATATACTCTAAATCATCCTCATTCTTAGGACACATATCTAATGAAATCTTAGTATGAACAGGTAAAGGGATTCTAACTGGATTGCAATCTTGCATGCTAAATCTCTACAAAATAGTGTTCACATACTTACTTTGAGATAACCAAAGCTTTCTATTACCTCTATCCTTTTTTATCTCCATCCCTAGAATATACCTGGCTGCTCCAAGATTCTTCATATTGAATGCACCTAAAATTTGATCTTTCAACTCACTTATCATACCCTTAGTATTGCTAAAAAATAACATATCATCCACATACAAGGCAATAATCAAAATAGCATTATCAATACATTGAATGTAAACACAGTGATCTTCCTTGCTTCTAACAAATCCCAATTTCAAAAAAATGAATCAAACTTCTGGTACCACATTCTAGGAGATTTTTTTAGACCATAAAGAGATCTTTTCAAGTTGCATACCGAATGTTATTTCTTGTTTACCTCAAAACTTGTAGGTTGTTGCATGTAAATTTCTTCCTCAAGATCTCCATGCAAGAAAGTAGTCTTAACATCCATTTGCTCAATTTCAAAATCATACGCTACAACAATGGATAACACAAATAGAAGATAATTTAGTAACAGGAGAGAATATTTCACCAAAATCAACTCCCTCTCTCTGGGAGTAGCCTTTGGCAACTAGTCTAGCCTTGTACTTCTGCAATGAACTATTTTCACCAAACTTCTTCTTGAAGACCCACTTACAACCTATGACCTTTCTTCCTTTGGGAAAATGTACAAGATCCCAAGTGTCACAAGAATCTAAAGCCATCATCTTCTCCTGCATGGATAGTTTCCAAGACTCACTATCATATGCAAGAATAGCTTCCCTGTAGGATATAGGCTCATTGTCAGTACTTAATAAAGAAAAAATACAACAAAAATCTGGTGGTCTATACCTATCAACTAGATTCCGTTGTCTTGTGGATCTTCTGAGAGTAGGAATAAGGGGCTCTTCTTCTTCTTGAGCTTGTTCAACTTCTTCTTGGTTACCTTCCCTAACCTCATCAGTTTTCTTAGTAATTGAACCCTCTTCTTCTTCATCATCCTCCTCATCCTCAAATCCATCTCTATGTTCTTCCTTGGGTGCATCTTCCTGCTTAATTCCAAAGTGCACCTTATTTTCCTTATCTTTTTCTTTTGGTTGTTCAAGATCTAAAATAACTCTAAGTTCCTTAAAAATAACATCTCTAGAATAGATAATCTTATGGGTTAGTAGATTCCAAAGCTTATATCCTTTAGCATTATCACCATATCCAATAAAAATACACTTTTTAGCTTTTGGATCCAACTTAGATCATTTTTATTTAGGCACATGAACATAAGCCTCATAGCCAAATACTCTTAAATGTAAAACAAAAGGTTGCTTACCTGTCCACATCTCATAAGGTGTCATTTCAAGAGCCTTGCAAGAAGATCTATTCAACAAGTAACAAGATGTACTCACAACTTCTGCCCAAAAGCATTTGTCCAATTGTGAACCACTCAACATACTTCTGGTTGTTTCCATGATTGTCTGATTCATCCTTTCTGTCACTCCATTTTGTTGTAGAGTATACGGAGTAGTTTTTTGTCTAACAATTCCTACATGCTTACAAAATTCATCAAATTACTTAGAACAGTTTTCCCCTCCATTATCTGATCTCAAAACCTTTATTTCACAATCTAATTACTTTTCAACTAAGGCCTTAAATTCCTTAAACTTAGTGAAAACTTCATATTTATGTTGCATAAAATATAACCAGGTAAATATCGAGACATCATCAATGAAGGACACAAAATATCTATATTTTCCAATTGATTCAACATCTACAGGACTAGATACATCCAAATGAATAAGTTCTAATTTATTCTTAAATTTATAACTTCCTAAAGGAAATAGATTTCTATTTTGTTTTCCAAACACACAATGTTCACAGAAATCAAAACTCTCATCAGAATAAGATTAACCATCTAACAAATTTTTATTCAAAATGGTTTTTAAACCAGTCTCACTTATGTGGCCCAATCTATGGTGCCACAACATAGAAGTATTTTAAGTACTTTTACTTACATTGGTAGAATTAAAAATAGTAGTGGCTTCTAGCATAAATAGAGTTCCCTTCCTTTTCCCTCTCACTATCACCAAACTTCCTCTTACCAATCTACAACCATGCTTATCAAATGTTACATGCATTCTTGCATCATTCAACTTAGAAACTAAAATCAAATTTCTAGCTAAACCTAGAATATGCAAAACACTAGGTAGAGTTTTTATCCTCGCATCACTGAAACACAACTGAATCTTACCTCTTTCAACAATAGGATATGAACTATTACCACCAAGGTAGAAATTTCCTACATCATATTTCTCGTATGTGGAAAACCACTCCTTGTGAAGAGTCATATGATATGAGCATCCTGAATCAATAGGCCAATGTTCATTAGACATAACATTACATGAGGAAATCAAAACTTCATCACCTAAATCTGAGGACTTCTCTATGGAGTAATCAAACTATTTCTTTTTATTCTGACATTCCTTCTTCACATTCCCCCTCTTTCCACAGTTCCAACACTTCACTCTTTTCTTTTCCTCAGGAGTCTTAGATCTACCCTTGGACTTGTCCTTAGGCCCATCTCCATTAGATCCTCTTTCCTTGGACCTTCACATGGAGAGCACCTGTTGAACTTCCTGCAATGGTCTTCTTCCTCATCTCCTCTAATAACAAAGTAGAAACAACATTGTCCATCTTTGGAGTATCTGAAAGGTTAGAACTGAAAGCAAGAATCATGTTCTCCCATGACTTAGAAAAAGAACAAAGTAACATGATACATTTATCTTCCTCATCAATCTTAACATTGAATGAATTTAAATGCTCAACTATTGAATCACCCTCCTTCATCTTAAGAGAAGAAAATTTTCTTTTCAAATATAAGTTATTTACCAGACTCTTTTCTTGGTAGATCTCACCTAACCATTTCTATAAAAATATCTGGTGGCTTCTCCAACAACATTCAACAACATAGAGTTTGCAAGACACAACCAGATTGTACCCTGTGCCTTTTTATCAGTCTATCCCACTCATCTTGATTGACATCATCAAGTTTCTTCTCTTTTGTTACAAACAACCATTAATTTCTTTTTTCAAGAAAATCCTCCATATTCAGCTTCTACAACTCATAGCTTGTACAATTGAATTTCTCTATGTCCAAACAAGTTTTTGTTGCAGTCATGATTTCAACACAAAATTTACAAAACAAATGCAACTAGAACTCCCACTATAGCTCAACAAACCTTCACACTCCCACCCAAGAGTCAATACTAGCTAGGCTCTGATACCAAATGTTAAAAATAAAGGTAAACAACTACAAGTAGAAATTTGACCTCAACAATATGTATGCATGCAAGTGTACAATCGAATGGAGATTGCAATAGAAACAAAACAATAACACCAAGAGACAATAGATCAAAGAGTTGAACACATAACATAGTATGTACATGGAGAAAACCATTTTAGGTAAAAAAACTCCACCAAGAAGAGAGGCACAAGCTTGTATTAATCTGTAAATAAGAGAATACAATACAATATCACTTCCAATCTCTCCTTCAACCTTCAATCTAGAAACATTTTGGTAGTACCTGTATACAAGTCTAAAAATCACTCCTCAACACTTAAAAAACACCAAATTTATAGGAAAATGTAGCACCTCTAAAATGTGGCACCATCTTCTTGGGAATCTTACATGTATGCCCAGAAGAGCCTCTTACAGATTTCTTATAGGTGGCATAAGGCATCTTCCTTGCATGGGTGCCTAGGGACTAAAAATAGGTTCTTACATGCAGTAATTATTGTCATAAACTGTCATAAATTCTCTTACATCTTATGATAGGTGTTAGTGTGCCATAGATGCTCTTACAACTTATGACGCATGTCATAACAACCTATAGATGGAAAATCCTCAATATGGGCACCTAGATTCTCTAACTTCACCTTTTTACAATTACTCATGGTGCCAACAGTAAATGTAACTCTATAACTATTGTCAGTAACTCCAGAATTACCGGGACCAATAACTCCATAATTACCATGACCAATAAATAAATATTTATTGTTGTTAGTGAAACTCTACATCCCTTATGGGTGAAGTACAAAAAATAATAGGAATAAATAAACATGGAATTTACAAGGTTGATGTCACCTTAATTCCAACAACAACTCTATCAAACCATGGGAAGTTTGTATTAACCCTAGGGTCCTTGTTAAAACTCTAAAAGGATTTATCAACTATCTAAAGAGCTTGTGCATAACTGTAATAGATTTGCAAGATTATATTAAATGTTTGTATAGCCATTTGAAGGATCTGTAGAGATTCTAAAGATTGGTAAGTCTTAAAAGGGTCTTTGTGACCATTGAGACCATTCTACAAGTCTGCAAACCCTAATACAATCCTTTGCCATCATTTTAAACCCTGTGGAAACTATTAGAGGGCCATATCACTCATTACAGGATTGTATAGAGTTTGCAGATCCTTGTAAGAGTTTAGAACAATATGCACAAGTATGTAGAGACTTAAACAAGTTTGTGGAAGAGAGAAAAGATTCTAAGAACAACATGCATAGGTCTAACAACGTATAAAAGTTTTAAAGATCATTACAAGACAAAAAGAAGCCCTAACAGGTCAAAGAAGCCAAGAAGAGGTCTCATAAGCCTTGTATATGCTTGGTCAAGCATAAAAGGATTTATACTAGCATCAACATGTTTGCAAAGTAGATGAAGGGAGTGCATAGAGCTATGTAGAAAGGTCTTTAAAGTCAGTTTAACTAGGAGAACCAATAGCTTAAAGGATTGTAAAACCATTTGTAGCTTTGCGACACAATTACAAAGATTTGAGAAGTGTACACACCTAAAAATGGTCACAACCACCTTCATCTATTTTCCGTGTTCTAAACTTGACAATTCCTACTATTCCACCCAACACATGTGTTAATTAAATAATTGATAATTATTTAGTTAATATTTTCTCGTCTTTCCCCCATTGCCAAAAATCAATTTCTTCTACTATAGTTCAAAAAATTAAATATTTTGACAACTATAGTTCATATGCACTCCCACTTGAATTAAATAAATATCCCTATTCATTTAATTCCCTATTTTGTGCACTTTTGATTAGTTTTAGTAATCATCATTATTTTCCTCTTAATCATGTGCACATGGGTTAATTAAAATTAACTCACAATTACATCTCCCCATGTTTCTAAAAGTCCACTTGTCATTCAATGAACATGCATGTACATGACAAGTGGTACTTTGGAAGCATGGGTAAATCTTCCAAAAAGAGTACATTTGTCCCATTTCCTTCTCATCCACTCCAAGTGTCACTATTCATGGAATTTTAAATTCCATGTGACACTATTCCACCACTATTCATCTAGTTTTAAATTCCACTTGTCCTCTCCTCCAAGTTTTAAATTCTTCACAAAATCCAATTCATACCTTTTCATAAATGAACCCTTACATGTCATACACCTACCCAATCCTAGCCATCCATCCATTCAACCATTTAATTCCATCCATTTATCCCCCTTGAATCTTGGAGCATGTCCCTCATCCAACCTCCTCGTGACACTTGTCCAATTCTCCTTGCTTGAGGATCCTCAATCAGTTTGAGCCCTTGAGATTGCAATTCAATCCTAACCCTCCATCCTCACCTCTAAAAATCTATAAATTAAGCCTCCCCCATCCATTTCCAACAAGCAATTAGAATGTGATGAAATTCTGCCACGGTGAGCACTCACATATAGCAATTTAACATATAATATAGCATAGAATCATATCATTAGGAAAAATCAATAGAATTGCATAGAGATAGAGTACAAGTGTAGTTAGTTATGTATTTCTATTTAGTCTTATCTTGAGGTTGCAAGGATTAGTAAATTGGATAGGTTAGATATGTTCTAGCTTGTTTAATTGTATTTCACCCTTTCTTGTACACATTTTTGACATGCCTGGTGGGACCCCCACCACCCTAATCCATGTTTTTTGCATGCTTTTTGGCTTGTTTTCATGTGTGTAGGTTAGATCAACGCCATATTTTCGCAGAGTAGCGCCTATCTAGCCTCTATCGGTGCCTAGCAGGACTATTTCAGCACCGGGTTCTACAAGTCCTTTGACACACTTCAACACCTGAATTCTGTCATTTAGCACCAATTTCACTTGTTTTAGTGCCTAGTCACAGGGAGGTATAAAATTGATTATTTCAATTTTTCCTTGCATCTTTGTGGCTTTACTAGACTTTTAGGTGATTGCTAACCTGTCTAATAGCAAACTTGCAGACTTTAGCTCTTTGTTTTGCAAGGACTCATCAAATTACAAGACATCATAATGTCTAGTTCGTTTCAACACCCCACCTGCACGCAGTAGCACCCATCTTTCCCAAATTAGTGCCCGGTCCTAGAAGCCACTTAAGCTTTGTATTTTCATTTGTTTAGGAGCTAATCACTATGCTTTTATGTTTTATGATAAACTAATCTTGCTAGTAAACTCTTGTGTAGACCTTTACTCTTTGTTTTGCAAGTTTAGATCATTCTACAAGTCATCATACTACTCTTGTCAGATCAGTTCCCAACCAACATGTTTTAGTGCCCAACCAACTAGAATTAGTTCCTGGTCTCGCAGGTATAATAGTTTAGTTTCAACACTTAATTTTTCTAGTTGAGTGCCTATCTTGTCTGCCTTAGTACCTAAACACTCTATCTTAGCACCTAGCTCTGTCAACACTGAGATAGTCTATTTTAGCACCCAATTTTTGTTTCATACACTTGCTAGGTTATTTGTATTTGTTTGAACTAATTCTTGTTTTGCAGCATCCTTCACTTGTCCAAGACATCTTTCAAAACTACTAACACTTGTGTGCAGCCTCGTTTGTCAAAGAATTACCTTTTTTATCACTAAGTTAGGCACATTCATTTTGGGGATGAAATGAACTTGTATCCTTTATCTTAGGATCACTTTGAGGTGTATGCTCTCTCCTCACTCCATTTGGCAATCTTGGAGATTAAAAGCCTTGATTTAATCCAATCTTTATTTCTTGTTCATCCTAGGATCATTGATGTGTATGCTCTCCCCTTGTGCTTCGTGCGATCTTGGGTGACCAAAAGAATCTTGGATCCTTCCCTTTAGGGGGCCTACCTTGGAATTCATCCCCAAGGGTATGACCTCAACTGCGTGTTCCAGTGTGGTATACAAACATTGTGAGAATCAAAAGACTCACTTCAAAGGAAGGACCCTCTCCCCCTTGTAAAAACCCCAAGACCCTCAATCCACCGAGACTTGTGTTGGTTTGTACTTGGTTGGATAGGGACATCCCCATTCGTAGATTCATCCCCTGTACCTCACGTATATTGTGACCCCCTAGAAGCCTTGTTTATCCTAGTTAAGACCTTTGACAATAATATCCTTCAGTGCATTACAATCTCATGGAGGAGAAGATCTCATGCTTGTACCTTCATTGGTTGAGACATAATACACTTTGGGAAAGACTTTCCTCTCCAAAGTAAGGGGTGTAAGGTGGTACATGACCTTGCATTCCCTACCTATACAAGTAATGATAAATGGTATCAATGGGATGGAAACTGCCATTATTTAAGTAGTGGGGGTTGAAGTCGCACATGAGTGAGTCCGTGGGTTATGACACACCTTGCTTAATTAAATACTAGGTTTGTAATGTCTTCTTGTGATATACCCATATTAGCCATTTGTCATCTGTGAAGGTCATAGCCTCTCACACCCATTTCCTAAAGTGTCAAAACAACCATTATGTTTATTGAATGAAATATCTTGTCAAATCCCAAACACAAACATTCCAAAATCAAAACAACTCCTTTTAGTGCCCAATTTTCACCTATCAATGCTTATCCATCCTTTGTTAACACTTATTTGGCCTCTGTTAGTTCTCAACTTGATCTTTACCAGCACCTAGTCAGATGGATTAGCACCCATTTGGCATCCTTTAGTGCCCATCTTGACTCTATTGGTGCCTAGGCCTCCTGTCTTAGTGCCTAGTTTGGAAACTACACAAAACCTAAGGTATTTGTCATCTTGGTCATCAATTTGGTCCTCCCAGTCCACCTAATGTCCTTCCGCATCCAAAATCGCTTACATTTTCATCATTTCCGATCACCCACGTCCACTTAGAATGTAGCTTGTGATCTAATCTTCATTCCAAAAATTGACATCCATTATCCTAAATCCAATCAACTCCAATCACCCAAATCAAACCATCTTTCATCAAAATTCAATTGTCTAGATCCATCATACAACAAATTCAATCCAATCTTTCTAAAGTTAGGATCTAGATCATTTTATCCTCTTGTTTGTATTAGGCTTAAGAACTTGTCTATCTTAAGTTTACTAGTATAAACTCAAAATTATCACACTTGGATAAACTAGCTTAGGAGATTAAACAATATACATCTTGTCTACCCCAAGTATTAAGAAAATCCCGTTATCCCCTTGCTTAGGTTCTTTGTCCACCCTAAGTTCATAAGGATAACCTTTAATCTACAATCATAAGTGATCTAGATTTGAACTTAGGAAAATCACCATCTCTAAATGTTTGGCCACATCATCCAACTCCAATCATAGTCATCCTTTTATGCCTCCCATCACACGATCACAAGCTAAGAGAAAAAGGATTCTCGCTATCAACCCCTCTCTCCACATGGCTCCACTACAAGAAATGTGGAGGGATATTCCAATCAACCTAAAATGGGTGAAACATCCATACAACATCACATTAATTCCCCCACATTTATCGATTTCATCAATGAAAGAGGGTTGCATCACAAATTTGACCAATTCCTTGACAATCATAAGGATGAATTCCTTGAATGCCTCATTGAACATTGAGCATGCCTCCCCCACTTATTTGAACAAGACAAACGCAAGACAATCTTTCATGACAAACCATCATCATCCATCCTCGATCAACCATGGGGATGTGTTCCTAATCCCAAAAACCCCGTCTATGATAATCTATGGGCTAACTTCACCACAAATACCAACACCATCCATACCATTGATCAACATGTAGGGGGTAATATTATTTCATAGCCACAAGTGTCAGACTCCATCTATGGTCTACCATACAATATGCTACCATCAAACTTATAACCTCTTCCCTACCCTCCAACATAAGTACACTTTTCATCCCACCTCCATCCAACATTCCTCAAAACACTTCCAACACCAACACCATTCCACAAACACTTCCTCCCTTAATCATCCCACAAAGGACAACCGTCACTCAAACAATGTTACCCCCTATGGTACCTTCACAAACACCCCGCCAATCACAACATCCATTCACATCTCAACCACACCATCAACCTCAAAATCCCTTAACAATCTATACAAATCCCACCCAAACTTATCACTCAATGACCCATTCACAACATCCTCACATTACTCCCATGCAACATCAACATATTACCCAACACCAACAACCACCCTTCTAATCACAACATGTGTATCATTCATCCACTCACACCCAACCACAACATAAAACATATGGATCCTATGTTTACTCACAAGTTATGGGTCTACCACCTTATATTCTACAACAATATACTATCCCACAACAACAATCATCCTTCCATCAACAATCGCGACAACTACTACTTCAATCCACACCACAACCTCCCCTTACTGATCCTTTTGATCAAGAATGGAAAGAAATGAAAAACATTCTCAAGAACCTCCAACTAGGGACCCAAAAGAAACATTATAAGTTTGAAGACTTATGTCCCTATCCGTTTGATTGAAACATGACAACTATACCTTTTCCTCAACACTTTCAAGTACCCAAGTTAGATAAGTACAAAGGAAAAGGAGATCCCCATGACCATATCAAGGAATTCTTCATGGCATGCCAAGAAGTGTCCTATGATGATCAATTCATCCTTCATCTTTTCCCACAAAGCTTAGGAGGCCAAGCCCTAGAGTGGTTTATGCACTTGCCTTATGGCTCCATCTCTACCTTGGCCGACCTATCAGAAAAAATTTCATCAATTTCTTGTACAATGTAGAGCACGAAATCACCATGCTCGACCTTTGCAATACCAACAATGAAATGGTGAAAGTTTTTCTGCATGCCTACAAAGATGTAGAGCCCTTGCTAATAGGCTACCTTGGACAACACCCGAAAAACAACTTGTACATATCTTCATCCAAAATTTGAACCAAGAAATGGCCTTCCACTTTCAACTACATTGTGCATCCACCTTCAATGAAATCATAGAGAAAGGTGTCGCCATCAAAAGGCGCTTATATAAAAAGGTTTCATCAAAGTCTAGACTAGAAATGACAAACCTAAATTTTGGGCTAAGAATAAAAATGTTGTAGGAGATGGTGCTACTAATTCCAAGTTCATTCAAAGAGCCACTCCTAAACCTAAAGAGGCACACATTGTACAAAATGTTTCAAACAATGTCTCGGTGCCATCCACTCCACCAAAACAAAATCCTCCCAACAATCCAAAATGCAAGTACACTCCTTTGGGTGAACCTCTCTAAGTTGTGTTCCAAAAACTTGTCCAAGAAAACATGGTTGAGTTTCCCATGACCAACCCTTTGATGAAAACCAACCTAAACTTGCATGGTACAAGGAAAATGAGTATTGTGACTACCATCGTATCAAAGGACACTCCACGGGAAAATGCATGAAATTAAAAAACTATATCCAAGACCTCATCAATTGTGGTGATATCCAAGTGGAAGGAAACAACAATACCTCACCCAATGATGGCTTGGGAGTTTACTGAGACCCTCTTCCCAATCGCAATAACCAATCCACATCTAAACCACCATCCTCCAACACCAATCCCAATAATCAAGCTAATAACATCAACTACAACAATGTTCCACCTCCTTACGATAATGTAGTAGGTTGAATTGATTTCGACTCTACTCATATCACCACCATCAAAATAAAAAATAATACTCTGGAATGTGTCATTACCACCCAACATGGGCATATAACCATTAAGGGACCATCCCCATCCTCCACCACTACCACTTCTAAATTTAACCTCCTCGACCATCTTGGGAAGACCCCTACATAAATCTCCATCTTGGAACTCCTTAAGACATCCACCATCCATTGCAAAATCCTTGAGAAGGCCCCCCAAGAGTCCCATGTCCCCACAGACATTCCACCTGCACAATTCCAAAACTTGGTGGCCCAATTTTCCTCATCCTACCATCTTAGTTTTAGCCAATCCGACATGTCGACTATTGACCCCATCCATAATAAAGCACTCCATATCAAAGTCCAAATCTCCAATCACAAAGTCAAGAGGGTCCTCTTGGATAATGGATCCATCTTGAATATATGTATATTAAAGTTCATAAAACTTTTGGGGTATTCAGAAGCTGACTGAAAATCCTTGGTTATCTCTATCAAAGCATATGGCAATACAAAAAGTGAATCAGAAGGCACCATATGTCTCCCTATCAAAGTGGGTCCTCTCACGTTACCCACTCTATGTCATGTAGTTGATCTTGACCTCCCATACAATCTCCTCCTTGGCTGACAATGGTTACATGCCATGCAAGTCGTTCCCTCCACCTATCAATAATGTCTCAAATTTCCCCATAACGGCATCGAAGTCACTATTCCTGCCGATCAAAAACCATTTGAGTATTGCAAAGCTTTGGAGGTTGTCTATGATAGACAATTTCATTTCTTGAGCACCTATGGGGAACATCTCAAAGACCCCTCATCCACACCATCCACCTCATCTAATCCTTCATCCACTCCATCCACCACAATTGATCCATAAAATGCCTCCACTTCATCTTCTACTCCGACCCCTCAAGTATCTCAGGTCAAGATCATGGACAAAGGGTATGGTGAATATGAGCTCCATAATGCCTTCCATGTGGGATAATTCTCTTTGTCCCCTCACTCCCATGGCCATCACCTATAGAAGAAAGCTAAAGAACAACAATGCAAGGTTGATGACAAGATCCCCTTCATCCCGACATAGGTCTCCCGTGAAGAAGCTATAGAAACATCCTTGAATGATTGGTTATACTGTGATGAGACCCCTCCAACAAAAGAAGATCTTGAATATTTCAAGGAAAATACCATTTCAAATATGTACCAAGATATCCTACCATGGAAAAGGGCTTGGCAACAATGAACAAGGCACTATAGAACCTATCTTAGTTGATCACACATCTCCCAAGCAATATGCCAAGTATTTTGGTTTAGGATATGCACTGCTCACTGTGACAATCTGTGGACCCACTAAAACTTCGGTAGATGTGGCTGAATCCTCTTCTATTGTTAAGAACATTGCACCGAGTGTCATCATAGCTTCATGTGAAGATCATGATCTCTCATGCATCTTCCTCGACAACACCATCTTCCTCATCGACCTTCCCCTCATCTATCCTGATCTCATTACCTGGGATTATCAAGGACCATCGCCTCTCAATATGTTCCAAAATGATGAGGCCCTCTCTGCATTCCTAGAACTCCACAACACTTCACAATATGGCATATGCTTGCATGCCAATGCGTACTTTAGAGAAGAGGAGATCCTTAGTCCAAATAAAAAATCAAAATATAGAAAATCATCCCATAGTGAAAACCTCTCTGAGGCACTTTCAGACACAAAAGAGAAAAATAAAGATGTATTTCCTGGTGAAAACCTCTCTAGGGCGCTAGGAGATGAGGATCTCCATCTTCCTTCCATACTCTCCTACTGGCAGGAGCGTTCCACTCTCTTGATAGAAGGCACATAAGAAATCAACCTCGGCACACAGGAATAGCCTAAGCTCACCCACATTGCCAAAAGTCTTTCTAGCAAAGAAGAATCCAATCTTTCAATCATATGAGGCACCCGATGTCTTTTCTTGGTCTTATGCAGACATGCCAGGGTTAGATCCTTCCTTTGTGGTCCATCAACTTATGGTACATCCAAAAGCATGACCAATCAAATAGAAACTCTGCAAGATGCATCCTCAAGTCACCCTTCTCATCAAAGAAGAATTACAGAAATTGTTGGAGGTTGGCTTCATTCACCCTATAGACTACCCTGAATGGGTGTCCAATATTTTTCCAGTTGCTAAAAAATATGGGAGCATCCATGATCCGAGTATGCACAGATTTCCACGACCTTAATAAAGCATGTCCAAAAGATGACTTCCCACTTTCTAACATCAACATTATTGTGGATCTCATGGTTGGGCATGAAATTCTCTCTCATGGATGGATTCTTGAGATATAATTAGATCAGGATTGCCCTTGAAGATCAACATAAAACAACTTTCACCTATCCCTGGGGTACTTACTATTGGCAAGTTATGCCCTCTAGCCTTAAAAATACAAGAGCAACTTATCAACGAGCCATGACTACCATCTTCCATGACATGCTATACAAAATCATGGCAGACTATGTAGATGATCTCCTTGGAAAATCAAGAACAAGAGAAGAACACCCTAAAATTTTGTGACAGATTTTTGAATGCCTTAGAGAATATAAGCTTCATCTCAATCCTAATAAATGTGTCTTTGGTGTCACATCAAGTAAACTCTTGGGATTCATCATCTCCCACAGAGGTATTGAAGTGGATCTGGCTAAGGTCACTGCAATTACAGAAATGCCTCCACCAAAGACTCTCAAGCAACTTCATAGTCTCCAAGGCAAGCTTCAGGCTATCTGAAGGTTCATTTCCCAACTTGAAGATAAATGCCAACCATTTACCCATTTGCTTTGCAAGGAAGTACATTTCAAATGGGACCAAAATTGTTAGTAGGCATTTGACTGCATCAAGGAGCACTTGGCTTTACCCCCAGTCCTTATGGTAGTTGTCCCTAGAAAGCCCCTATTATTGTAAATATTGGAAACTTTGGTGGCACTAGGGGAACTTTTAGCACAACACGATGACACTGACCATGAAAGGGCTATCTACTACATCAAAAGGACTCTTGTTGGCTTTGAGCTTAACTATACACCCATGGAACGAGCATGTTTAGTTGTCATTTTCTTCTCTCAAAAGTGATGACACTACATGCTAAGTCACTCAATCAAGCTCTTTTCTAAAGTCAACCCTCTTAAGTACCTACTTTCTAGGACCTTGCTTACAGGATGAATGGAAAAATGGGTAATGTTACTTAGCGAGTTTGACATTGAGTATGTTGATCAAAAAGCAATCAAAAGACAAGTAGTAGCAGATTAGCTAGCTGAAACACCTCTAACAGACCATCAACCTCTTGCTATTGATTTCCTGGATGAATCCATTCTGACAACAACAAAATCAACAAACTGGAAACTATACTTTGATGGATCCTTCACAAATCATGGTTCAGCGACAGGAATACTTTTGGTCACTCCTCAAGGTGATTACATTCCTAAAGCATACAAGGTTGCTTTTCCTTGCACAAATAATGTGGCCGAGTATGAAGCCCTAATCATTGGTCTTAAAATAGCAGTTGACTGGAACATCCAATAGTTACAAGTCTATGGAGACTCCCAGTTGGTTGTCAAACAAGTCAATGGTGAATATCTCATTAAGGATGACAAATTGATTCCATATAAATAAATGGTTGATGAATACAAGTTATTCTTCACCTACATTTAGTTTGAATAGGTGCCTCACCTTCATAGTAAAGCAATTGATGTCATGGCCACTATTGGCTTCCTCCTGGATATGCCACATGATAGTCATCAGTACGAGTTTCTTGTGGAATGACTCCTTATGCTAGCATATCAGGTCACTGAGTCAGAATTTGTGTGTGAGATTGTTAGTCCCAAAAATCCTTAGTATCATGGCATTTATGTCTATCTCCAACATCACACCTTCCCATCAAATTCCTTTTGCAAACAACAACAATCACTCATCCGCCGAGTCTCTCGCTACACCATTCTCGTCGAAGCCCTTTATTACCGAAGCTATGATTTCACTCTCCTATGATGTTTAAATATGGAAGAAGCTTCCCTCACACTACACGAATTCCATGCAGGTATCTACAGTACTCACACAAGTGGTATTGTCCTAGCCAAAAAACTTTTATGTACAGGATATTTTTGGCCAACAATAGAGCATGATGCATGTGAATATGTGAAGAAATGTAAGCCTTGCTAGTAGTAGGAAGATCTCATACATGCTCCCTCTCAGGAAATGCAACCAATCACCACACCATGGCCCTTTTCTCAGTGGGACCTAGATCCCATTGGCAAAATCCACCTGCCCTCTTCTGATGGACATAAATTCATCATCAGTACTATTGAATACTTTACCAAGTGGGTTGAAGCCATTCCTCTCACTTTCACCATTGGTAATTAAATCACCAAATTCATCCTCTATCACATCATTTGTCATTATGGCATTCCATCTGCCCTTGTCACAAATAATGGCAAGCCCTTCAAAATAATGATGTTCATGCCCTTTGTAAACAAATCCATATTCAACGTCATTGGTCCACTCCATATTATCCCCAAGGTAACGACCAAGCTGAGGCAACTAATAAAACCTTACTTAAAATCCTCACGAAAGTTGTCAATGAAACTCGCCATGACTGGCACCTTCATATCTACCCCACCCTTTAGGCCTATTGCACTAGCATCCACACTCCTACCAGAGCCACTCCGTACTCACTTGTCTTTGGAGCCGAAGCTATCCTGCCATTCAAGATCAAATTTCCCTCATTACACATCTCCTTGTGTAATGTCATCACTGAAGAAGACTACTATGTTGTACACCTCCAAGAGTTAGAACTATTGGATGAATGGAGCCTCAATGCCTTGAATCATTTCCAAGCATATCAAAATCGGCTTGGCCGATCCTACAACAAGAAGATCCATGCCAAAGAGTTTGCAGTAGGAGACCTGATCTTAAAAGAAAATTGAAGGAATCTCTTAGAATGAGACAAGAAAGGGAAATTTGAGCCTAATTGGTTAGGTCCCTATGTCTTCATAGCCAAATATGGTTCAAGAGCATTCACCTTTCCACTCTTGAAGGATAAGAGCTTGAAGAACCTGTGAACATCATCCACATAAAATGGTTCCATAGCTAGACTGTTGAATACCCCAAATCAAAATACAAAAAAATCTAAAAATCCAAAATAATTAAAAAATCAAAAAAGTAAAGAAAAATAATTTGTCCTATGGTGAAAACCACTATTAATGGTGCCTTGGGAAAGTACCATGATGAGAACCTATTCACACACATCATGTGTAGTCTCAATTTGGATCCATTGTTCATTCATCCTCCCACCATCCCATCCACTTCATCGATTACCCATCATTCCCGCTACCTAAGCTTACACCATTCCATAAATTTGAGTATCCATCATTCCCAAAATATACATCCTCCCATTACCCACATGTATGTGTTTCACAAGAAACTAAGTAACAGAAAAGAAGTACTCAAACCTACCATCGACCCACCTACCTTTATCCCCTCCCACCATTGGTCTGCATACCGTCATCCCCTTCCATTAAGCTATACCCCTATTTGAGCTTTCATCCCACCTCTGCCTTCTTCACTTTTTAAATAGTGTGAGTAATAGAAAAGTAAAATTTCCACCTACCATAACCCCTCATCATCATAAGCCCCCCTCATTCCCCATCCCAATTACCATATCATTCTATCCTACCTTAATCCCCCTAACACACTTGATCCCCCTTGTGATTTATCACACCATGTCTTTGCACCTCCAATAGGTCCCCTCATCATTTACCCTACTACCATCCCCCTTCCTCTGTCACTCTCTCTTTTTATAGATTGATTAATAGAAAAGTAGAATTTCTACCCACAATAACACCCCCATCACTCACCTTACCTCCCTCATCCCCCTAGCTTCCCTTCATCCCTCCATCACTTGGTCCCTTTCATGGTTTTGCATAAACATCACATATTTGTACCGCCAGGTCACCTAGCCAGTTACCCTACCTCCCTCATCATTCACCTTCCTTAACTCCACATCTCCTGGTTGACTTTCATGATTTGTCATAGCACGTCTTTACACTGCAACACGTCACCTAGCCAATTACCATTAATCCCCTTCCCCTCATACCCTATCCATCTTCCTAACCATGGTTTTAATACATGGTATAGTATGAAATTTGACAGTTCCATCCTCTACCCAACCCTCATCTATCTACATCATATCATCCTCCTATTCTCATCTCATCAAGTAACCAGAACTACATATCATCACCACCCGCATCTTAATGTGCCTTGATCTCGTTGATACAAGGTATGTAGGCGGTCTAGAATACGAAGGAAGTATCTAGTACTTAGGTGCATAAGATTCCACCCATCCAACCCCACTTGGATGGTCCCTATCCCCTGAGCTTGTTGATTACACTTGATCTCAGCACGATACACTCACCACGCATACCATCCAAGCATCACACTTTCACTCAAATCATCAACTACCATATCAGCTTCAACTACAACTCACGGCCTATGTATCTCTCCATCCATCCTTCAATTTATCATAATCATCCATCAATTCCTACCTTATGGATGCATCCTTCCTACAATAGGAATCCTCAATCGACACCCATCTTGGCAAGAGATATAATGGCTATTTGCGTGGTCAGTTGGTCTTTTGGTTATTGATTTTTATATTTTGTTCTATTCTTGGATTATTTCAAAAATATCTTAATCTTACTATATCATGGTATGTGGCAAAAAATCTAGAATGGGGCATGGTCATTGCTTTCGTATGTCGTGCTTGTGGGATGTTCTCATTACTCCACTTTAGTATTCATATCTCTTGAATAATAGGGTCGGTTCTCGCATATTAGTTCCCTTTTGTATTTAAGGTTCCTCATACCTTTTGTTTACTAAGGGCTTATGTTGTGGATCCCCCTCATTTGTCTGGACAAGGTTGTACTATCTTGGGCATGTATGGGATCCTCTTATTGTTTGCAAAGTCAAGTCTAATGCATGGGATACCTTGTCACCCTGGTTCCTTATACCTTGGTGTATAACATCTCCTACTATATCAATAGTAGTGTTCATAATTGTTTGCAGAATTTCTAATACATTCAACAATACCCTTTATCCCCCATCCTACATATACATCCCTATTACCATTTTTCCCATCCCATATGTTGCTCCAAGTTTCATCGAAACACACTTCATTCCCCCATCCTACCTATTCATTTTGACTATCTATTTCCCTTTCTGGACTACACCCCATGACCATTTTTAGGTATCATGATGAACAAATCAAACCATCCATCCATGACATTCCTGTTCCCTTTCATTATCTATTCCATTATCATTTATTCATTAACCATCCCTTTGCATTCTATTATAATTTATCCATTAGTCACTTTTCATTCCATTATCCTTTTCCATTCATGTATCATTATCATCCATAATATATGTTTATTAATCTGAACTTATATTCATTATCATCCCATTTTCATTTATCCATTGCTCATTTATCCCTTGATCATTACATTCCATTACCATTTACCCAATGATCATTTTTCATTATCATTTATCCATTAATCATTTATCATTCCATTATCATTTTTTATCATTATCATCCATTCATAATATATGTTTATTAATCTGAGCATATATTCATTAACCCCATTATCATTTGTCCATTTGCATTTCATTCCATTACCATTAGTAATCCATTAAGTCCCTTTATCCATTTTATTCCATTAGTCCATTATCATTAATAATTGGTTCATTACTCATCATTCACATCATTAGTCCATTATACCATTAGTTCATTATATTACCATTAGTCCATTAGGCCATTTGAATCACATATTTTCATTACATATTACATACCATTTAATTGTCATTTTACATCCATGACATTTAATGGACTATTTATCCATCCATTTTCATTCATATCCATTACCATATATCTACATCATACATTTATTAGTACATTATTCATATTACCCATATGAAATATCCATAAATGCCAAACATCATGTCATACATACATACATTCATAATCTACATTATCTCTCTTTTAACACAAACATACATAAATCATACATCCCTTGTCAAATCCAACATTATAAATCATGTCCATAATCATGCCATATATACACATCCATATATCCACATCATAATCCAAATGAATATCATCATATCATATATCATAACTCAATATCATATATCATGTCGTATATCCATGTCCATAACATCAAAAACATAAAACATCCATAACATGCATATCATCACGCACATCATAATACATACACACATCCATACAAATAAATCATACATCATGTCATCCTGCATATCAAATACAACATCAATGATTGCATCCATCTATGTCATCCCTCCTACACCATGTCATTCTACATCACCCATACATTATCAATCACATCATATATCATATATCAATACATCATATTATCCATCATATCATCAAACACATACAACATCCATAACCTGCATGTTAGTACATCATGAATCACCAACATCATAATCCACATCATAATCCATAAACACACATAAATAAAATCCATATACATAGTCCATTTCATTACCAATCCCATCTCATATATATATACACACACACATCAAAAAAGTGATCATGATACATCAAGTCCTAAGGATCTATGCAAAATACATATGTATAATCAAAATCAGGATTCTACAGCCCCTAGGCAGAACTGTCCCACATTAAGGCCCTTGACTGGGATGGCCCTACATCTCTCTATGGAAGTGGCCCCATGACCTATTGCCCTGCCTGTCCAGGAACTAGTCCCTATCCTACTACTGATGCATGTACTGGAGGTCGTTGTTGCACTGATCACCAGACTGCCCTGTCCTCCTTGATCTTGATGTCGTAGACCGGCTCTGATAGCTCTCCCTCTGGTCTATAAGCACCAAGTGCTCATTCATCATCCTGTAATATTGTGCCTCCCTCCCAGCCTCATAGGCATGTTGCTGCACTAATCACACCATGTCTGCCATCCCTGGCCCCAGAGCATGTCGTGCCTAATTGCGCTCTAATTGGTAACTTTGTGCCAATCCTTGTGCCTATAGCTATGCTATCTACACCTATAATTGGGCAACCTACCCATCACCATATCCCTGCACTAGTTTCCCCTGTAGCCTCGCTAACTATGTTGCTCCATCTCCATCTCCTCCTCCTACTCCTCTTGCCCCTCCATCACCCTCCTCCTCCATGTCCATCTCCACTATATCTACATAGTCTTCCTCCTCCTCCTCTCCATCATCCCCATCATCTCCTCCTATCGTTGGCACCATGATTGCCTAGCCTATAGGCGTCGTCAGTTGCATTGGTCTCTGTTGAGCCCACCACTGATCATATAACATCTTTGTCCCTATGTCGGCCACCTTTGCCCTCACCTCCCATGCTCTCCTCTATATCCCATCAAACTTTGTTATCACTACTTGTGGATCAAGATGTGGCCCCCACCGTGGTGCCTCTGCATATATCTGTGCAACCATCACCTACTCCTGCGGCACATCCTGCAATAGTCCAAACTGACAAGCCACCTAATCTAGCATATATCAGTCAATAATCAGCTCTGTATGTCCCATCAGATATTGTGGTTGTGTCACATACCTCAATTGGACCACGTCCTTTGACCAGGTCTCGCTCTCCCTCCATGGCCTCTAGATGACCAAATGAACATCATCAATCATCCTCCTCTAGTATCTGAGATCCCCCAATTGATGATGTTGTAAAACTCCTCCATAAGCATACACATACGGCCGATGACTCTATCAATCTCTCACTGTCACCAACCTAGTGATCACGATATGCTCCCAGGCCCAGATATGCAGTAGTGTCACTCCACACCCCAAGCTAGCAGATCGTCGGTATACCACTACGTCCATATCATAGTACAAGTGTGCTAGTACACATGACCCCCACACAAAGACCACTCCATCTCTGAACATCAGAAGTAAAACCATCCCCCACCCCACTAAGAATTCCCTCAATTACCTATCAGGAACCAGTGTCCCTGCAATCACCCCTGCTATGAATAGGGGAAGCCTGTATAATTTGCCTATCACCTGGGCATAGATCATCTCTATCCTCTAGGTGTCATATGGAACCACTGTAGGGGAAAACACCTCATCCACAGACTAGGCTCCTCACTCATGGTCATAGACCACCCTCTCCCCATGTATGGGGATCCATACAATCCTCTATACGTCCTCCAATGTGATGGTCATCTCTCATGTCGGCAATAGGAAAGAACATTGCTTCGTCTACCATCTCTGTACTAGGGTCATCATCATCGTTCAATGTGCCCTGATCACTAGCATATCCACAATGAGTCTCAGCCTTAGAAAGAATCAGCCTATGGCATCCAACTGATCCCACAGTACTTGAGTCAACAGTTGTCACTCACATGACTGCAACATGTCCTCATCATCCTGCACATATGTCAAAAACACTGCATTAGGTCTTCTTTTCCTAATGGGCACTAAACCCTAGCACCTAACTCCAATCCATTTTCGGCACTAAACTATTCATTTTAGGCGCTAATCCTCAAGTCTGGGTGTTAATCGCCAGACCCGATGCTATTCCCTTCTCGGCGTTGAATCTGTCATTTTCTGTGCTAATTCATCCCTTTGCACGCTAAACCCAGAACCCTAGGCACTAATTGTTAGACTAGGTGCCATTCCTTAGTGCTAAACCCATCATTTTGGGTGCTAAACCTTTCGGTCTTAGCATTAAATTGTCCCCTTCTACCCTATCCACATGGGCGCTAATCTGCGTCATCTAGGAACTAATCGCTAGACCAGGTGCTAAACCCTGGTCTGGGTTGTAATTCCTACTGTCAGGGTACTAAAAGTGGCCCTTGGGCACTAAATTACCTATCCTAGTGCCTATCCTCTACCTTATTCCCCCTAGCATTTATTTCTCCTAACTACCTTGAAACCCAAATCACAAAGTGTCGTTAGGGCACTCACCGGGTCTCTAGCCATTGCAGGTCACAAATACTCCCTTACCCTCTCCATTGATGCTCCTCTTGTGGAATCTATGTCATCTCACCTCAACTCACTTTCTCTCCTCTAATCAAGATTTGCAAATAACAAGAAGACAAATGAGGAGAATGGGCCCCCTCTCTTATATGTAGCCCCCGAAACCCCAATTTCTTCCTCTAAACCCCAAATTTCACCCCTTGTCCCCATTTTCCTCCCCCACCCCGTCTTATATTCCCTATTTATTCTTTTTCAACCTATTCTCTTCACATATAGCCCTTCTCCCTCTTTTGAGACATCATCAAAAATATTTTCATTTTTTCTATCGATCTCTCAAGGGGACATCACCTCACTATCCTTCCTTCTCCTGTCAGCTGACTGGGGCATGCTAATTATTAAAATATTCTTTGATATCTCATCAACCCTGATAGTAATGATGCCATATCAAAGAGGGGCAAAATGTAGACATCTGAAAATGGTCACAACCACCTTCATCTATTTTCCATGCTCTAAACCTGACAATTCCTACTATTCCACCCAACACATGTTAATCAAATAATTTATAATTATTTAATTAATATTTTCTCATCTTTCCCCATTGCCAAAAATTAATTTCTTCTACTATAGTTCAAAAAATTAAATATTTTGACAACTATAGTTCATATGCACTCCCAAGAATTAAATAAATATCCCTATTTATTTAATTCCCTATTTTGTGCACTTTTGATTACATTTAGTAATCATCATTATTTTCCTCTTAATCATGTGCACCTGGGTTAATTAAAATTAACTCACAATTACACCTCCCCATGTTCCTTAAACTCTACTTGTCATTCAATGTGCATGCATGTACATGACAAGTGGTACTTTGAAAGAATGGGCAAATCTTCCAAAAAGAATACATTTTTCCCATTTCCTTCTCATCTACTCCAAGTGTCATTATTCATGGAATTTTAAATTCCATGAGGCACTATTCTGCCACTATTCATCTAATTATAAATTCCACTTGTCCTCTTCTCCAAATTTTAAATTCTTCACAAAATCCAAACCATACATTTTCATAAATGAAGCCTTACATGTCATACAGCTACCCAATCCTAGCCATCCATCCATTCAACCATTCAATTCCATCCATTGATCCTCCCTTGAATCTTGGAGCATTTCCCTCATCCAACCTCCTCGTGACACTTGTCCAATTCTTTTTGCTTGAGGATCCTCAATCAATTTGAGCCCTTGATCTTCCAATTCAATCCTAACCCTCCATCCTCACCTCCAAAAATCTATAAATTAAGCCTCCCCCATCCATTTTCAACAAGCATTTAGAATGTAATGAAATTCTGCCACATTGAGTGCTCACATATAGCAATTTAGCATATAATATAGAATAGAATCATATCATTAAGACAAATCAATAGAATTGCATAGAGATAGGGTGCAAGTGTAGTTAGTTATGCATTTCTATTTAGTCTTAGCTTGAGGCTGCAAGGATTAGTGAATTGGATAGGTTAGATATGTTCTAGCTTGTTTAATTGTAGTTCACCCTTTCTTGTACACAAGAAGTATGAAGAATTATGTAGAGTAAGCAGAGGTTTGTGAAAAGCTTGAAGGATCAATGCTAACTAATAAAGGGTTTATCTCATATTTTTGTAGAGAGGTAAGAAACATGGTACATGTTTGAAAGTATTGAAGGCCTGTTCAAATAAGGATAGAGATGATGGAATACCTAGAACATGTCTGAGACAACAATACTAAGCAAATGATGAGAGGTTTTGTGCAACCATTAAGATCTTTGAATAAGCATTATGAAGTGTAAGAACTCCATGCAAGCTTGTATAAAGTGGGATGAAGCATAGAACCTAGATATGTCTACAAAGAAGCCATGAAAAGTCTTTGAAATTATTGAAAGGTAATACATTGTTTGTATCTAGTCTATGTAAAGTATAAAAACCTTGTGAAGGGTTTGTAGAAACCCTATGACAATCCTAGAAGCATTGTATTATCATTTTTAAAAGGTTTGTGAAACCCTAGGGAACCTATGAAATCATTCTACAAGTTGGCTCAACATTGAAATGCATAGTGTGTATTTCAACTCTACTAAAATACACATTATATATCACCTTTGCAAACCCATTTAAACCATAAGAAGACTATCAAGCCATAAGAGACATACAAAATCATCTCAAGGTGTGCATGACCTTTTTCAAGCTCAATCAAAACATCTAAAGGTCAAGAGTATAGATGGTTTGTCAAATCATATACAGGTCTATGACACTTTTAAAGGTCTACATAATCTTTCAAAGGTCTATATCAAACCCTAAGAGCTCTATCTCAATCCTAAAGAGTATGTCCAATCATCAGAGTCTTGTCAAACCTTCTACAAGCCCATGAAATCATTGAGCAAGCCTGCCTTAGGATGTAGAGCCTGTATAGAGATTTATAAACCAAGGTAAGAGCATAAAGAAGTATGTTAAGCCCTAGAAAGTCTTGTCAAACTTTCTATAGGTTTGCATATCCTTTTAGCTTTTTTCAAACCATTTAGAAACTTTGTGAACCTCCCATAAGGTTCTGTGAAACATTTGTAAGGTTTGTACAGAGCTTTGGAAGCCTATAGAGATTGTTGGAAAGCCTGTGTAACCCTAGAAGTATGCATAAACCATGAAGAAACTATGTAAACCTTAGAGACCTTTGTAGATGGAAAATTGGTAAAAAGGCAATACAAAGATAATACAAACAACCCAATACCTTTGCCTTTGAACCAAGTCCTCCACACATGATAGAATGCGGTAGATGCACCCAAATCTACCAGATTTGTTCTCTTTGATGGATGATTGATTGGTTGGAATGTTGATTGATCACTTTTGCGGCATAACAATGATATGCGGATGACAGATGGATGATTTGGATAGCAAGATGATGTATGAAATGTGGATTATCAAGAGCCCCTCTAAAGTCCCAAATGGCTTGGGTGAGGCTTAATTTATAGAAGATGGGTGATGGGAATGGATAGCTAGGATTAAGTGATACAAGAAGTTGTAGTCATTTGAGAAGTGTCTCATGAAGGTTAAATGAAAGGAATTAAAGTCAAATAGCTTCCACCTTACATGGAGACAAATGTGGAGATGGAGACAAAGGTGGAATTAAATAATAAAATTATTTAATTTTGGAAAGGAATGATGTGGAATACATTAATTAAATAAATCTTTAATTTATTTAATTAATTTGGATGAGGGAAAGTGGAAATTAATTAAATAAATATAATTTATTTATTTAATTGGTTATGAGAAGATAAATAGGATTAGAATGAGATTAAATGGGATTCGTTAAATAAATAAATTTATTTAACTAATTGAGTGATGAAAGGATTACAAGGGCAAAACATCTGATCGGGTGTCTCAAATGATGTATCAACAAGGTGATGTTGTGACATGGTCAATTTTAGGTGTCTACATTTTGCCCCTCTTTGAGATGGTGTTGCGACTAAGAGATGTAACATCATTTAAAAGAAGATAAGGTATGGATGGATGGAAATAAATGGAAGAGGTGTATCACCTGTGCCTACATACTAGATACTTCCTTCGTATTCCAGACTACCTACATACCCTGTATCCACGGGATCAAGGCACTTAACAATAGAGATGAAAATGATGATATGTAGTTCTGTGTGTTTATTGATGGTGATGATTGAAGAATATGATATGAATGAAGATGATGATGTAAGGATATGATGATGCCCCCTCAAGAGGATAGGTGGGTTGGAAGAACACAGGTAGGCTTTCGAAATAAATGAAACGATAAAGGATGGATAAGGAAATGGAAGATGCAAGATAAGGGATGGATGAAAAAGATGAATGATACATTATGCTGCAGTAAAGTGAGCAATCATATAGTTTGATATAGCACTAGACATTATGTACCAAGTATAAGGACCAGGGTGACAATGTGTCTTATGCACCCAGCATAATACAACCTTGTCTAAACATATGAGGAAGAAAACTTAAAGCATTGAAGTCCTAATGCACGAAAGGTATGATATGACCTTAGATGCAAAGGATAATGCCAAAAGCTATTCCAACATACACAAGATATGAATATTAGCTAGAAAGATTATAAATTTGATACAAATGCAAGATAAAAGTGATAACACACACAAGCAAGCATGCACAAATGATTCAAAAAAACAAAGAAGGTATTTCCCCTGTCAAGCTATAAACTAATGACTAATTGATTGATGATGATAGTGATAGTGTTGTCATGGTAGGGAACGATATATCCCTAGATCAACACAAGGATGTGGGAACGATATATCCCATTGATGATGATGATTGATGCTTTGGTTTATGACAGGATTAGGATCAAGACCAAAGGATGTGATTGGATAATTAGACATGATTGATTAACTTGATTGGTATGGATAACGGATGACTTGCATTTGGATCATTGCTTGTATTGATTTGATTGATTGTGATGATTGGATTGATTTGATGAATTGATGGATTGATTTGATAGAGAGTGATTTGATTTGATTTTGATATGATGATGGATTGATTTGTTTTGATTTTAATGATGATGGATTGATGTGAATTGATTGATTTAATTGATTTGATGGATTTGATTTGATTTGAATTAATGAATTGAATTGATGATTGGATTGATTTTATTGCTTGGATTTTTGTTGGATATTTAATTTTTTTTTGTATTTTTGAAAGGGTATTTGATTTTTTTTAGATTTTTTGCATGTTTTGATTTTTTTTGGATTTTCGAGAATATTTTATTTGTTTGTATTTTTGGGAATATTTGATTTTTTTGTATTTTTGGGAATACTTGTTTTTTTGGATTTTTGAGAATATTTTATCTTTTTATATTTTTTAGATGTTTTGTGATGGCATTGGATTTACAATTTAGGTAGCCTTTGTTCATGATACCAATGACAAGGGGAAAAACCAAGTCTAGGTGCAAGGAGGTAAATGGGATTGGATGAATGGATAAAAGGATGAGCGATTAGTAAATGGGATGGAAGGCTCGTGATATATGGATGGATAAAAGGATGGGTGATACTGGATGGGATGGAAAACTTGTGATAGAGGGATGGATAAAAAGGATAAGTTATAGTGGATGGATGTATGCCTCATAATGGAGCTAGGATGTGATTTCCAAAGACTATGTCGTATAGGAATAACATGCCCCATTCTAGGTAGTAGACTTAGGATTTTACATGACAAAAACTTATGACGAAAGGATGACATGATGGATTTTACATGACAAGGCTTATGATAGGTGGATAATGATAGGATTGTTTGGAAAGGGTGGGGTATATAAAGAGATATCCAAAGCATATTTCAACATTTTACCTCCATATATTTATCAAGATCAAAAGGAGGAAGGAAGGATGAATAGACTCAATATGATAGGTATGTGGGTGTAATGGCTAAGGATGGTAGGATAGGATATGGAAAGATAGGACATGATAAGATGGAAAATGATAGGTTGGAAATGATAATATGGATGAGACAATGTACCCCCAAGTGTAAGTGGCATAGAAGATCAACCTACACATAACGCCTATTTGCCAAGTTTTCATCATGGTACTTATCCAAGGTGCCTATCTACCAGGTTTTCATCATTGGACAAAGGGATTTCTCTTTACTTTTTTTATTTTTATTTCTTTTCTTACACACACCTGTTTTCCAGGTTTTCATCATGGTACTTATCCAAGGCACCTGTTTACCAGGTTTCCACAGTTGGATGATTTTTTTGACTTTTTTTTTATTTTTTTGGATGGAAGAAAGTAGATATGGATAGGAGGGACTCAAATGTCGAGTTCCATGAAAAGTGATAGTCACACTAGAGATGAATGTCATCGCATGGACCATGTTAAATGTCATTATGCTCATAGATGTTGGTGGGGGATTTCATGAAAGGGAGATGGAGTAGGTAGATAGTGGATTATGATGTGGATTAGAGAAGATTCATGCAAGGATGGATGGACGGGGGATAGTGGACTATGATGGGGATTATTTATGGAAGGATAGTGGATTATGTAGGATTTATGCAAAAGTGGATGAAAAGGTTATGCAAAAGCATGGACCATAGAGAAGTGATTGAAGAGATATGTAGGATAATGGATGAAAGATGGGGAGGTGGAGGTATGTGGAAATGTTGTGGAATGGAATGGAACCATGACCAATGGTTGCACACACCATGATAAACATTGAAGCTTTTGATTGGAAGGTGGTGTAGGAAGAAATGGAGGTGTTTGCATAGGGGATGGATGATGGAGGAATTTAGGTACCCACATAGACTTAGTATTTTTATGATTTTTATTTTTCTTGTGGGATGAAGAAATTTGAGATTTTTGAATGGAATGGCAATTTGGGATGGAAGGGGATGGTTGGGAATTTTGAGATGTGGATGCTCCATTTGACTTGCTTGATTTTTTCTTAGGGATTCAAACCATTTTAGTTTTGACCTTTTCTTTTGGAGGTATGGGCTTGGATAGCTTTTTGAATGGACTTGGCTTTGATTCTTTGCATTGATGTCCTAAGGTATGAGGACCCTTAGGATTTTTGACTTTATAGGTAGAGGCATCCAAATGTTTATTTTTGAATCCCATGAGATGGATGGAATAAGTGGAAGCTTTGTGTTTAGACAATATGTGCATTTGTTGGTCATGATTAGGACTTTTAGAGGATTTATGGATAAGTGGATAATGAGGCATTGGGAGAAGTGGAGGTAAAGTATATGGAGGGATATTAGGGGTTGGAAAAAGTGGAGGTAAAGTGGATGGTGGGAAATTAGGAGTTGGAAGTAATGTAGGTAAAGTGGAGGGTGGAAGATGTATGGTCACATGCTTTTGACAATTGTAGCATGATGGAGGTGGAATGGCAACATATGTTTTGGGTGTATGATAGGATTTGTGATGGAAAGTGGACTTAGGATGCATGGAGGAAGTACCAACATCTTTAGAGTATTTACCTTGGGGTGTATATCCAAGGCCATATAAGTGTGGAGGAATTTTGAGATGGATGGGCTCCAAAATTCCTTGTTCATTAAGGCCTAAGCCTTTACCATGATAGTTCATTTTTTGGAGAATGTGATGGACAATAGGACTATGTATAGTTTGGACACTAGACTTGAGTTCATTATTGGATGGAGAAGGTGAAGTGGATAAACTTTGTTGTTGTGCTAAGGAGGAACACTCATGGATGAAGGTGGTAGTTCTTGACCAAGGGGATATGATGGTGGACTTGAAATTGTGTTGGTAGTGGATGTGGAAGGATCATTAGGATCTTGATTATGTTCATTATTCTCACTAAGATCCAAGGTATTTGTTTGATCTTCTATGCTTGTTCACGAGGCATGTGTCTCATCATGACAAGTGGAAGCTTGTGCATTAGGGATAGATGGAGGATGGATGGATGGGGTGATAATCTCTTGACCATGGAATGCATAGAGTTGGCTAAGAAGATCATCATGGTCTTCTTGATCAAAGGTAGGATCTTGATCATATATAGGAGCTTGATCATAGATAGGATTAAGTGTGTTATGTATAGGTTGGATTTGGATTGCTTGTTCATGGATAGGTATAGGATCAAGTTTCTCATAGACAGCATCTTCATAGGTAATATCTTGATAATAAAGAAGGTATAGGTTATGGATGGGCTGAATGGAAGGGATTTGACCTTGATTAGAATAAGGGCTTGATTTTTCCACATGCTTTAGAGTATGTTCTTGACACAACTCTTGGGTTGCTTAAATGGAAGTGGAAGTGGGAGACTCTTGTATGGGCTTGATAAGCTCTTGACAATCACCAACATGAGGGTACAATGGATCTTGACTTGGACTCATGGTGGGAGACTTTTCAATAGACTTGAGGGGTTGTGGACTACATGATGTATTTGGAGGACTAGACATGGTGTTTGAAGGCTCTTTGATAGGCTCAAGGATAAGTTTTTGACATGGAGATGGTTTATTCCTTGCTAGTAGCCATTGGATCACATCCTTGATAAGTGTATGGGTGAATGGACAATATAATGGATGGATAATAAGGGTAGGTGGTGTTGTAGGCTTAGGATTAGGATTAGGTGGAGGGATAATAGGATTGGACATATTAGGATTTGGATTGGATGGTGGGATAATGGGATTGGATGGATTGGGATTTGGATTAGATGGAAGGATAGTAGGATTGGATGGATTTGGATTGGATGGAGGTGACACATGGGATTGGGATGGTTTTGCATACTCATCAAATTCCTACTTGAACATCTTGTAAAACTTTGAGACAAATACAATGCATTCATTTGTATCATGGCCTTTGGTCCTATGGTATGCACAATAATCATATTCATCATATGTACTTTCTTCACATGCATTGATGGCGGGAAGTTCAATAAGTTTTCTTTCAAGCATGATTTGTAAAATTATCTCGAATCTTTCTTTTGGCGAGGCATTAGAGTACCTTGATAATAAAAGTGATAAAGGGCTTAATGGACTAGAAGGTTGGTGGATGATGTGGCTTAGGATGTGTGTTATGACAAGTAGGTTGAGGATGGACTAGAAGGTTGGTGGGATTGCTTGTTCATGGATTTGGATTGCTTGTTCATGGTTGTTGATGGACTAGAAGGTTGGTGGGATCACATGGTGGTGGAGAGATAGGACTAGTAGGCTCATGAAGTGGCATTTGAATGGATGGTAGAGGCCACTCTAGATTGGTATCTTCCTTGTCAAAGGATATTAGGTCTTGCATAGGATAACTTGGGCTCACATGTGCTTCTTGTGAGGACACTTGGTTGCCTTGTGGATGGGTTTGGTGGTGTGTTGGAATGTTGGAATGAGAAATTGGATAATCTTGGGGTGGACGTTGATAGGTTGATGCGGAATTGACATGATAGGTGAATGGATTAGGTTGGTATGAAGCTGAGGGGGATGACACGATGAGGTGGAATTTGTTGAGGTTTGGATGGTGTTTGGACTTGTTGTTGGTGAATGTGTTGATGTGATAGTTGGAATTGTTGAATTGGTTGATGTTGTTGTGGTTGAATGTGTTGATGTGATGATGATGGAGGGGTTGCATAGGATAATAGTTGTTGAGATATGGATTGATATGGATATGGGTTGACATTGGGAGAGATGTGATAGGTTGATGAAGGATTGATGTGACATATGGATGGATGAGGTTGATATGATGATGTAGACCTGTGACACATGGGATTGAGATGGAGGTTGTTGATGTTGGTATTGTGGTTGAGTTTGTTGAATTTGAGATTGTTGATATTGGCCTAGGACTTGATGTTGTGGGAATAGTTGATGTTGTGGTGGTGTAGGGACTTGTTCCTTTCTATATAACCACTTAAGTATATCAAGCATTCTTTCGGTGCCATAAGGATCATTCTCATAGGTCTTGTTTGGGAATGTCATGTCCATGTTTACAAGTGGTAGATTAGGATGTGAGGATGTGGATTGATTAAGATGTGATTTGGATATGAAATGGATGAAGTTGATTAGGTAATGATTAGGAGAAGTAATTAAATGTCTTGGAAAGATGGCTTGGAATGATGATTTACTAGGATGATTAGGATTGGATGATGTGGATGATGTGGCTTAGGATGTGCGTTATGACAAGTAGGTTCAGGATGATGTGGCAAGTGTTTATTGGAAGTTTGACTTGGGCAATATCAAACATAAGATCTCACATGTAAATGCATGAACGCACACACCAAATACAATGATAAATTTGTCTTTCAATATTAAATGTGATTATTAAGCACACACTTGAAGACACATCAACAAGCCCTAAAACTAGTCAAGTGGGTATTGCCAATTAGGTCTTATTCTAGGTTGCACAAGGTTGACTAAAGATATAATGAAAGTGAAATCCTGCCACACAACCGGGAGAAAGGGGTAACCCACCCTTCACCTTCACTTCCCAAAGGTATAAAGTTCTTTGGGGCTTAGCCAAGAGTGACCAGGTTTCAACTTCCAAAGAGGGTTGTCTTTCGATTCACACCTCGGTTGAGGTCGTCCCTTGGAGTGGTGTGTCTCCAAGTAGGCCTCCTAAGAAGGGTACATGACAAAAGCAAACCAAGTGGGTGTTTTTGATCTCCAAGATCACCTTGCAGTGTGAGGAGAGAGGATACACATGCACACTTGATTCACACTCGCACTTGTTAATTGCCTTTAGAAATCCAAATGTGTGGTGTGAAATTGAATGGATGAGAGGTGTTTTTTATTCTCAAGATCATACGAAGCACATGAGAAGAGCATACACACCACTAATCTCACTCAAATTCACCAAACAGTTCAAGCACTTGTTCCTTTTAACCCCAAGTCAAAATGTGTGATTGGCAAACAATTGTTTGTTTTAAAGCCCAAATTGAAGTGTGTAGGCAAACAAGTTGTTTAGGTAATGGAAGACAAGAGTTGTGTTGAGTGCACCTAGAAATTTTTTGTCTTCAAATTTGATGACGAGGGACACGTCGCAAGTCACAATTAGGTCCACTGGATAAAGCAAGCACAAGGTTTTAAATGATGCCTTTGACAAGCGATAACTTGCAACCCACTTGTGAGTAGTTTGATGAAAATTGTCTTCAACAAACGATATAGCTGCAAGAGGAGGGTTAGTGACAAGTAAAACAAAAAAAATGACTAGACCGGCTAATTAAAATGTAAAAAATGCCTATGTTATGACAAAAAAATGAACTAGTTACTCAAAAAAATTAGTTAAAAAATTTAAACTATATTAGAATGAAAAAAGTTAAACTAAAAATTTATCACAATTAAAACTAAACTAGCTAGATTAAAAATTAGATTAATATTAAAAATTAAATTAAAGTTTAAATCTAAGTTAATGTTTAAATTTAATAGAAAATTAAAATCTAATTCTAAATTAGAATCTAAATATAATTAAAATTTAAGACTGAATCATAATTTAATTCTAAATTAAATTCTAAAGTTAATACTAAATTAAATTTAAAATTAAATTCTATATTAAAATGAAAATATAAATCTAAAATGTAAAACTAAATTAAAATTTAATACTAAATTAAGAGTTAAATTACAAGTTAATACTAATACTAAATTAAAAGTAAAATGAAAATCCAAATTTAAATCTAATTCTAAATTAATATTTAATTCTAATACTACGTTAAAATTAAAATTAAAATCTAAATTTAAAGTTAAATCTAAATTAAAGTCTAAAATGAATACTAAAATGAAAAGTAAAAGTAAAATCTAGAAGTAGGACTAAATTAAATCTAAAACTATATTATAAAGTAGCCTAAGTGAAAACTATTTTCTAAAAGAAAATTTAAACTAACTTAAAAGTTAAAAATCTAAAGTGAAAAGACCGATAAAAATAAAGGCTAAAGTGAAAAGTAAATCGGAGATATGTGAGGTGGTCGAGAGTGGATGTGAGATGGTCGGTGTTACAATGGGACGGTGACGAATAAACGGAAATAGCGACCAGCAGGGCAATGATGCAAGGTTGACAAAGATGCAAAAGTCGAGAGAGATCCAAAAGTTGACAGAAGGGCAGCGACGCAAGGTTGGAGGAGGTAGTTAGGGATTTAAAAAAAATTCAAAAAAATTTCCATGAACAACACATAGAGTATTATATGTCAATCTTCGCCTGTAAGGCCTCCCGAATGCGATGGTGAGGTCAGATCTGGCCTAGGAGATCACATGCGAAACTTGACAACCAAAACTAGACAAAAATGATGTTAAAAATGCAAATTTAAACACACAAACCATCAAAAAATGAGGGTTAGTCCCACCGGGCATGCCAAAAAATGTAGATGAAAAATTGGTACAAAGACAATACAAAGATAATGCAAACAACCCAATACCTTTACCTTTGAACCAAGTCCTCCACACGTGATAGAACGGGGTAGATGCACCCAAATCTACCAGATTTGTTCTCTTTGATGGATGATTGATTGGTTGGAATGTTAATTGATCACTTCTACAGCATAACAATGTGTTGCAAGTATGGGCCTAACTGGTGTTGTCATTGATGTCAACATACTCTTGTTGCATTGATGATAAGGATTGGATGAGCTGTGTGCTGTGGATATTGAGAAAATTAGTCCTATCAGGAACAGAGAAGAACAATGAAGACAGTGAGGCAAAGATCCCAAATAAGATGAAGATCAGAGGTTGCGCATCAAAGGGTTTGTAGATATGTGTCTTAAGATGATCCAGTAAAGATTTCAGAGGTCCGCATGAAGATCTGAAGAAGTTATGGCCACTTAAGTAAAATTGGTTCTGGCAGATGTTCAGAGGCAACAAAGTAACACAGATAGGTCTGGTGAGATCCAGAAATAAAATATCTTGTTCTGCGAATTTGGTCGAGTGTTTGGGAAGTCAATGTGAATTAACAACTCAATTGGTTCGTGGTCTGGAGGTCTGCAAGCATCTTTTATTTTATGACAGTTATGACAGACTGTGTTCTTGAGGTTTTGGATGAAGGAGAGAATGATTTCAATAAGCAGATGTAGTGTGGATGTTCTTGGTGATTCAGGAAAGCTTGTGGAGGTCTTTGGATCGTGTCCAGTTCATGTTGGTGGTCCGCATTAAAGTTTGAGCTCATAATTGAAGAATTACTTCCGGATGATGGTGTTCTTCCTAAGCCTGGCCGACTGAATGAATTGCACATCCTGCGGATGATCTTGAAGATGTTATGTGAAGATTGGCGTGTTCCTAAAAGAAGATTGAAGTGTCAGATCTGTGTGGCCGACAATGTGTTGATCCGTGTGAAGTCCTTTTGTAATTAGTCATGTTGTGTTTATGTATTTTCTCTGTAATGCATGCCGACTTGGATGATTATTCCTAAGTCGATGTCTTGTATAAATAAGGAGTTGTAAAGTCATTTCAATGGTATCCTGTGGAGATGTGAGTGTGGTAGAGAGGAGGAGAGCGAAAAGAAGAGTAGAAGTATTGGGCTTAAATGGAACTGATTCAAGCATGGTGAAGATGCTATTCTTCAGTTCAAGTATGTAATACTTATTATTTTGTAGACAGTGTGTCTCCTATAGGTAGTGGGCCTCTTGTGAGCAATGTGCTCAGGCAGTGAGCCCTAATTGGCATGTGCCATTTTATTCTTTCTATTCTTCTAACAAAGAATACAATCTTGGGTTAGTCACCCCGTGGTTTTTCCCTTAACCAAGTTTTTCATGTCAAAATCTTGGTGTCATATGTGTTAATGTGTTTTTGCTCTTGAATTGCTGTATTGTATTTCCATGATTGATTTATTATTATGCTGTTGAATTAAGAAAGGATTTAAGTGATCAATTGGAAGTAAGTTTTGGACAACTAATTCACCCCCCCTCTCAGTTGTATATCCTAAATCTAACAATTGGTATCAGAGCTAAGTTCCTCTCAAAGAGCTTAACTGCTTGAGGAGATCCAGGATGTCATCCTACAAGAAGGATAGTCTGAGGTTTGATGGAACCAATTTCACTCTTTGGAAAAGTCGCATGGAATGCCACTTGCAATGTATGGGAATGTAGTATTGGATCAATGCTTCAAAAAGGTATACTCCTCCACAGAATGGTCCAAGAACTACAGATGAAATTGGAGATGATGAAAATAATCTGGGGACTAAGAAGCTCTTCTAAGTGCCTTATCTGATTCAGAGCTGACAAATGTCATTGACCTAAAAATTGCTCATGAGATTTGGGAAAAACTGGAACTTCTGCATGAAGGAGATAAGTATGTTAAATGTGCCAAGCTACAAAGTCTGAAAGGAAAATTTGAAAACCTAAAGATGAGAGAAGATGAAAATATCACTACTTTTATGCCAAGAGTAAATGAGCTTGTTTGTGGCATTAGATGCGTTGGTGGAATATTGGATGAAGATGAAATTTTGGCAAAGTTCTCAGATCCCTTCCTAACTCCTACAAATACAAGGTTGTTGCTATTGAAGAATTTAGATCCTTTTCTGGTATCACAAGAGATCAATTGGTTGGTAAATTGGTTGCATTTGAATTGACCAAGTTTGGAGATGCCCCCCCCAAGACTAAATCTGCATTTAAAGCTAGTGCCTCTGTGAAAGGAAAACAAAAGTTTGATCTGGGAGAGAACTCTTCAAGGAAACTATCATGGTATGAAAAAGCAAGAAAAGACCTGGAAGAAGATGAAGCAGAAACTGCTCAACTTGAAGCCCTTATTGCAAAAAGACTGCCAAGAGGATCTGGTAAGTATGAAGGGAAATTGCCTTTTAAATGTTTTAACTGCAATAAGATAGGTCATTTTGCCTCAAGGTGTCTGGAA
This sequence comes from Cunninghamia lanceolata, assembly GCA_027924645.1. Classification (NCBI taxonomy): domain Eukaryota; kingdom Viridiplantae; phylum Streptophyta; class Pinopsida; order Cupressales; family Cupressaceae; genus Cunninghamia; species Cunninghamia lanceolata. The sequence continues at coordinate 3,364,882 of BSBN01001054.1, forward strand.
AGATTTTCAAGGCCAAACCCTAATAGATCAAGGTTCCAAAAGAAATGTTACTATGTTCATGAATATGATGATGATGGAGTAACAGATGATGAATCAGAGACAGGAAACTTGACTAGGTGTTTATTGCCATCAAGGAAGAAGATCCAATGCCCTCTGAATCTGTCAATCATAAAATTGTAGAAAGAGCTCTGGCTACCCAAGTTGAAGAAAAGGATGATTGGGTCATTGACAGTGGATACTCCCACCATATGACAGGTGACAAAAACAAATTCATAGATTTGGAAAGGTATGAAGGAGTGGTAAAATTTGGTGATAATTCTGCTGGTAGAATCAGAGGTAGAGGAACTATTTCTTTTGATGGAAAGAACAAAACTAGTAATGTACTATATGTTGAAGGCCTGAAGCACAATCTTCTCAGTGTTGGACAACAATGGAACAAAGGCTATGATCTCCGATTCAAAAATGGAAAATGCAAGATCTTTGAAAGTTCTAGAACAGAGATTGGTTTCTTGGCTGAGAAAGAAACAAGAGGCAATATCTTTGTCCATTGCAGAAGCAAAATATATTGTAGCAATAGGTAGTTACACTCAAGTATTGTGGATGAAGCAAATGCTAAGAGACATCAAAGTAGAATATGAGGAACCTATCACAATCTTATGTGATAATTCAAGTGCAATTAACATATCAAAAAACCCAGTGTTGCATTCAAAGACTAAACATATATCAATCAAGTTTCACTTTTTGAGAGAGCAAGTGGACAAGAATGAAGTCATATTGGAGTTTGTGCCTTCCAAGGATCAAATTGCAAATATCTTTACTAAACTTCTACCTAAGGACTCTTTTGAGTATCTCAGGGAGAAGTTAGGGGTTATTACCCCTCCGGTGATGAACTAAGGTGCACTAATGTGCATCAGTCCGGTGGATCTCACAGTCATATCTTGTGGTTTGGATTGATGATGGGAAGCTGCTACTCACGGGGAGCAGCTGGTATGATTCTGAAGTGATGCAAGTATGTGCCCTTTGCCATTGATGTCAAAGGGGGAGAGAAGACATGTGAAAAACAAGTGGTTGCTAATCAAAGGAGGAGCAGTAAAGAAAGAGAAGACATGTGAATGGTTGTTGTTGATAGGGGGAGTTGTGTCAGTAAGGAGAAGTTCTTGTCTTGATGGTTAAAATAGTTTTTCACATCATATGTTGCCATTAATGACAAAGAGGGAGATTGTTGCAAGTATGGACCTAACCGATGTTGTCATTGATGTCAACATACTCCTATTGCATTGATGACAAGGATTGGATGAGTTGTGTGCTGTGGATATTGAGAAAATTAGTCATATCAGGAACAAAGAAGAACAGTGAAGACAGTGAGGCAAAGATCCCAGATAAAATGAAGATCAGAAGTTGTGCATCAAAGGGTTTGTAGATATGTGTCTTAAGATGATCCAGTAAAGATTTCAGAGGTCCGCATGAAGATCTGAGGAAGTTATAGCCACTTCAGTAAAATCAATTCTAGCAGATGTTCAAAGGCAACAGAGTAACAAAGATAGGTCCGGTGAGATCCAGAAATGAAATATCTTGTTCTACGGATTTGGTGGAGTGTATAGGAAGTCAATGTGAATTGACAACTCAATTGGTTCATGGTCTGGAGGTCCGCAAGCATCTTTTATTTTATGATAGTTATGACAGACTGTGTTCTTGAGGTTTTGAATGAAGGAGAGAATGATTTCAGTAAGCAGATGTAGTGTGGATGTTCTTAGTGATTCAGCAAATCTTGTGGAGGTCTTTGGATCGTGTCCAGTTCATGTTGGTGGTCTGCATTAAAGTTTGAGCTCACAATTGAAGAATTATGGTGCAGGAGCACCCGCACATGATCAGGATATAGGTCCGCATGATGACATACATGATCAGGATATAGGATAATTATCAGCATGATGACAGGATAGTCTATTTTTAGTATGTTTGACTTTATCATGTAATAAGGTCCACTGGACCGATGCTATGTATTAGTTCAGCATAGGAGTATGTGTAGGCAGTTAGAGATCGGGATAAGATAGTCTGAGTTGTCCTCTCTCCCAGCCGCTTGGAAGCTCCCAGCCGCTGGGAAGTGAAGTTGGTAGTACTCGAAGGATTTGTTATATATACCTTCGACCTGTTAGGGTTTAGGACATTGAGTTCATATTGATAGTTCAGATTGATTATTGAGATTGATATTGATGTTGCTAGATGTACTGGTGTTGTGTTGAGTTGAGATTCAGGAGAGTAGTTCAGACATTGTGAAGCTATATTCAGGACATTGAATCTCAATTGAATAAGATCTCATCTTTTACAGTATTTGAGTTGATCAGTTGTTTCTGTGTTGATTTCCTTTTCTGTTTGCAAGTTGATGGGTATTTTCAACCCTTCCACCGGTTGATCCTGCAAATCGGTGGAATGGTCCTGTATCATAGTTTAGTTTGCATTTGTGTTTTCTGTTTATGCATTGCATTGTTCAGGAGATCTGTTAGGAGCATGCTGTGAATCAACCTAGCATCCTCATGTGCTAGGTCTAGAAGATAAGTTGTTAGATTTTGGTTTGAAGATGATCCGGCCCGGTCGTCACATGATCTTTGTGGAATAGAGTGGTTCTGAGTGTTTACATGCAGTGGAAGGATACACAGGAGTCTGCATGTGCGTTTCCAGTCGGAACGAGCCGCATCGTCATCTGCGAATGCATCGCCATCAGGATCGGGTCATGAAGTTGTTGAAGTTTGCATGTTGCAGGTGCATCATGATGGTTTGAGTTGGATATATACTCACTGTATATATCGCAGTCAGGATCATCTCTCGGGGAAGTTCATCCTCCGCATATCGCTGACGGATGCGGGTGTGAAAGTTAAGTTTTTTTGGCTAAGTGTTGAAGAGTTCATCAGGATGATGTGTGACGTCATCGTCATCAGGATATGACGTTATCGTCATCAGGATATTAAGAAATCCCTCAATGCGAGTTTATCCTGTTGTCGCTAAGTGGTTAAGTATCGGCGACGGCAGGAAGTTGTATTCGCATCATCAGGAGGTTTCGAGGAACCGGATGAACAATATCATGATGCTGTTGCTTGTATCGTCGGGCAGTGGAGCATCGAAGGCAAGTTGTTAAAGTGCAACGTCATCAGGATATTTGGAGCAACCGGATATTTGGATATCCTGCTGACGAAGGTGATATTGAATATCATGATGATGCCGATTGTATTTGGCACCCGATGAACAGTGCAACCGGAGGATGTTTGCGCCCGTTGATTATCATGATGATGATGATAGGCGACAAAGGGAGGAGATGAATAGTAGTCGACAGGAGGATATTTGCGATCATCCGAAATATGATGATGCTGTTGAAATGTGATGATGCTGTTGGTGTCTCTAGGAAATATGATGATGATGTTCAGCCGATAGAGAATTTTATCATGCTGTTTGTATTGTTGGCTACTCCTTCCTGTTAGGTTGCCTCCGTTGCGTCCCACTCTGCATCATAGTGGTATCAGAGCAAAGGTTAGGATCTTCTGGAAAGGATAAGCAGGATGTCAGACGAAGAAGGAACATCTGAGGTTCCAGCAAGGATGACCAATGCTGAGTTGGCAGTTCTGGTGAAGAAACAGATTACAGAAAGTAAGGCCGTGAAGGCTCAGAATCAGGAGTTGAAAGATGAGTTAGCAAAGTTGAGGAGCAGAGTAGGTTCTGGTAGAGAAGATGATAGGGAAGAAGAGGATATCCCTAATTGGAGCGAGGAGGTCGTTCCTGCAGACCAGAGGCCGCTGTTGAACGCCCTCAAGGCCATGGAGAGGAGAACCATGGATGTGAAGCTGGATTTGCCAGTATTTACAGGTAAGATGGACCCTGATTCAGTAATGGAATGGATAGATTGTTTGAACAATTTCTTTGTAACAGAGGAGATACCAGAACAGCAGAGAGTGAAGATAGCACAATCAAAGATGAAAGAAGCTGCCTTGACATGGTGGAACTTTGTTCAGGATGATAGAGTGCAGGAGGGAAAACGTAGAGTTGCCACATGGAAGAAGATGATGGAATTGGTAAAGGAGGCTTATATTCCTTTGGATTACAGTATCCAGTTACACAAGAGGAAGCAGAACCTGAAGCAGAAGGAGCTAGATGTCAGCTCATATACAGAAGAGTTCATGAAACTCTGTATGAAGACCAAGGTGAAAGAAAGTGAAGAGGAAAAGGTAGCCAGATACCTTAATGGATTAAGGTTTAATATTCAGGAAGATCTCAGTCTGCATAACCCAGATACAGTGCAGAAAAGTTTTCAGTTGGCACTAAAAGTGGAAGAAAAGCTGAAGAGAAAACAAGACCAAAACAATAGAGGAAGAGGAAGACAACAAAGAGGTGGAAGAAGTCCTTTCGGAGGCAGAGGACATGGACAGGGATATCAAGGAGAATCCAGTCAGGACAATAGCAAGGGCAACAATAGTCAGAATCAGAGAGAGAATTTCAGTCAACAAGGAAACTTCAGAGGTAGAAGACCCTTCAGAGGAAGATCCCAGGGCAGAGGATCCATCAGATGCTACAACTGTAACAAAGAAGGCCATATAGCCAGCAGATGTCCAGACAAGGCCACAAGCTCAGCAGGAGAAAGGAGGACAAATCTGGTCAATGAACCTGATAATCAAAGTAGGACAAGCTCTAATGATTTTCAGAGTGTGAATGGTCCTGAGAATTATGGATATCCAGAAAGTGGAGAGTCCCTGATGATGAGAAGAACAGTGACTACCATGAAGGTACCTGATAAAGAAGCCCCTCAGAGAAAGTCTCTTTTCAGAACCACTTGCAAAGCAGGAGGTAAGGCTTGTAAAGTTTTGATTGATTCTGGTTCTACTGAGAACTTTGTGTCTGAAGAGATGGTGGTGAAGCTGAAGCTTAGGAGATTGCCTCATCCAGCTCCATATAAAGTCTCATGGCTTACTCAAGGTCAGCAGACAACTGTAGAAGAGCAGGCTTGGGTAGAGTTTCAGATTGGTGGATATAAGGATAAGTTGTTGTTTGATATCACCAAGATGGATGCTTGCAACCTTTTGTTTGGTAGACCATGGCAATATGATCTGAAGGCACAGCATGATGGTGTTAAAAACACCTATAAAATCACTAAAGATGGTAAAGAAGTAACGTTATTTCCATTGAAGGAGAAAGAGGAGAAGTCTAAAGGCAAAGAAGTGAAGGTCATGCTGATGGAAGGCAAACAGTTCATGAAAGAAGTAGCAGCAGAAGGTGCAGTTGCATATGCCCTGATCCCCTGTATGAGTGTGGATAAGAAACAACAGCAAGAAGCCAAGACAGAGAAGAAGCCAAGGTTGATAGACCCAGCTGTCCAAGAGTTATTGGATAAGTACAAAGGTGTTATCTCAGAGGGAATGCCAAGATCCCTACCACCTGTCAGAGATATCAGTCATTGCATAGATTTGATTCCAGGGTCTACACTTCCAAATAAAGCAGCTTATAAGCTTACCCCAGAACAGAATGCAGAAGTAGCCAGACAGATTGAAGAATTGATGAATTCAGGTCTGATTGGGAAGAGTCTGAGTCCATGTGCAGTACCAGCTGTACTAGCACCAAAGAAGGAAGGCACTTGGAGACTTTGCACAGATTCCAGAGCCATCAACAAGATCACAATCAGGTATAGGTTTCCAATCCCCAGAATTGAGGATTTACTTGATTGTTTGGGAAATGCTAAGTACTTTACTAAAATAGACTTGAAGAGTGGATACCATCAGATCAGGATTAGACCAGGTGATGAGTGGAAGACAGCATTCAAAACAAATGAAGGATTGTATGAATGGAAGGTTATGCCATTTGGTTTGTCTAATGCCCCTAGTACTTTCATGAGGCTAATGAATGAGGTTCTGAAGGAATTCATTGGGAAGTTTGTCATAGTGTATTTAGATGACATTCTGATTTTCAGTAACACCAGAGAAGAACATCTCAGGCATATAGATCTAGTTCTCAAGAGGCTACATGAAGAGAAGCTGATGATAAACTTGGACAAGTGTTTGTTCATGAAACAGGAGATCACCTATTTAGGTTTTGTCATCTCACAAGGAAAGCTGCAGATGGATAAGGAGAAGGTGAGTGCCATATTGAATTGGCCAACTCCACAGACCATGAATGAAGTCAGAAGTTTCCATGGGTTAGCAACCTTCTACAGAAAGTTCATCAGAGGGTTCAGTCATATTTGTGCACCCATGTTGGATACCATAAAAGGAGGACAGAAATGCAGGTTTGTTTGGACTCAAGGAGCAGATGATTCCTTTGAGGCATTGAAGAGGAAGGTGGCACAGCAGCCAGTCCTTGCACTTCCAGATTTCAATAAGATCTTTCAGGTAGAGTGTGATGCCAGTCACATGGCCATTGGAGCAGTACTCAGTCAAGAGGGTAGACCAATTGCATTTTTCAGTGAAAAGCTCAATGATGCTAAGAAAAGGTATTCATCATATGATCTGGAAATGTATGCTTTAGTTCAGTCCCTAAAGAAATGGAGGCATTACCAGCTGCCAAAGGAGTTCATAGTCTTCACAGACAACCAGGCTTTAAGTTTCATCAACAGCCAGCAGAAGCTGAACCACAGACATATGAAGTGGGTAGAGACCTTACAGGCTTTCACTTTTACCTTGAAGCATAAGAAAGGGGTTAAGAACAAAGTTGCAGATGCTTTGAGCAGAAGAGTTCTCACAGTCAATCAGATTCAGTTAGAGAGTGTTGGTATTGATTCACTCAAGACCATGTATGAGTCTGATGCTGATTTTGGAGAGATATATCAGGTCTGTACTTCTTTTGGGGAGAAATACCATGCTGAGTTCTCTGAATTCCTGATCCAAGATGGATTGTTGTTCAAGGGTGGACAGTTGTGTATCCCAAGGTGTTCTATGAGGTTGAATATAATCAAGGAGAAACATTGTGGAGCCATGGCAGGTCATTTTGGTCTAGACAAGACTCTTGATCTGGTCAGGAGGCATTATTTCTGGCCTAAGTTGCAGTCAGATGTCAGGAAATTTGTAGAAACCTGTGTGATATGTCAGAAGGCTAAAGGCAGGTCAACTAATGCAGGGTTATACCAGCCCTTACCCATTCCTTCCAGACCATGGGAAAGCATCAGTATGGATTTTGTTTTAGGTTTACCAAGGACCAGGAGAGGATTTGACAGTGTCTTTGTTGTAGTGGATAGGTTCAGTAAAATGGCACATTTCTTGCCATGTAAAACCACTGCAGATGCCTCATATATTGCAGATTTATTCTTCAGGGAGATTGTCAGAATTCATGGGTTGCCTTTGAGCATAGTTTCAGACAGAGATGTGAAGTTTGTGGGTCACTTTTGGAGAACCCTTTGGAGGAAATTGGGAACCAATTTGTCTTTTTCCTCTGCATATCATCCTCAAACGGATGGACAAACTGAGGTTGTGAACCGTTCCTTGGGGAATCTACTTAGATGCTTGACAAAACAGCATGGAGAGAAGTGGGACAATATTCTGTCTCAAGCTGAGTTTTCATATAATGATACTGTCAACAGGAGCACAGGGAAATCGCCTTTTCAGGTAGTGTATGGAATGCATCCCAGGGGAATTTTGGAGTTGCGAGATCTACCTACAGCAGATCCAGTTAGTGCAGATGGAGAAGCTTTTGCTGAAGCAATCAAAGAAGTTCATGATCAGGTTAAGACCCAACTCCAGCAATCTACCTTGAAATATAAGGAGTATGCTGACAAGAAGAAGAAGGATGTTCAATTTGCTGTTGGAGATTTGGTTTGGGTTCACTTGAAGAAAGACAGGCTTCCTAAGGGGAAGTATACTAAGCTCATGCCAAAGAAAGTTGGACCATGTCAGATTTTGCACAAGCATGGACAAAATGCTTATGAGATCCAACTACCACCTGATCTTGGTTTATCTCCTATCTTCAATGTATGTGACTTAACTCCATACAAGGCTAATCCAGATGCAGATCAGGATACTCTACAGGATACAGTTGCTGAAGACATTCCTCAACATGATCCTCCACAGATACAGCAGATTTTGGACACTAGAGTGGTCAAACAGACCAGGAACAAGAAGTACTTGGAGTACCTCGTCTCTTGGAAGGGACAGCCGAACTCTGAAGCAGTATGGATGACTGCAGAACAGCTACAGAAACATGGTGCCGACCTTGATACTCTCATCTCAAGTGGACTTGAGATTTCTTCTTTTGGGGAGTATGGTGCAGGAGCACCCGCACATGATCAGGATATAGGTCCGCATGATGACATACATGATCAGGATATAGGATAATTATCAGCATGATGACAGGATAGTCTATTTTTAGTATGTTTGACTTTATCATGTAATAAGGTCCACTGGACCGATGCTATGTATTAGTTCAGCATAGGAGTATGTGTAGGCAGTTAGAGATCGGGATAAGATAGTCTAAGTTGTCCTCTCTCCCAGCCGCTTGGAAGCTCCCAGCCGCTGGGAAGTGAAGTTGGTAGTACTCGAAGGATTTGTTATATATACCTTCGACCTGTTAGGGTTTAGGACATTGAGTTCATATTGATAGTTCAGATTGATTATTGAGATTGATATTGATGTTGCTAGATGTACAGGTGTTGTGTTGAGTTGAGATTCAGGAGAGCAGTTCAGACATTGTGAAGCTATATTCAGGACATTGAATCTCAATTGAATAAGATCTCATCTTTTACAGTATTTGAGTTGATCAGTTGTTTCTGTGTTGATTTCCTTTTCTGTTTGCAAGTTGATGGGTATTTTCAACCCTTCCACCGGTTGATCCTGCAAATCGGTGGAATGGTCCTGTATCATAGTTTAGTTTGCATTTGTGTTTTCTGTTTATGCATTGCATTGTTCAGGAGATCTGTTAGGAGCATGCTGTGAATCAACCTAGCATCCTCATGTGCTAGGTCTAGAAGATAAGTTGTTAGATTTTGGTTTGAAGATGATCCGGCCCGGTCGTCACATGATCTTTGTGGAATAGAGTGGTTCTGAGTGTTTACATGCAGTGGAAGGATACACAGGAGTCTGCATGTGCGTTTCTAGTCAGAACGAGCCGCATCGTCATCTGCGAATGCATCGCCATCAGGATCGGGTCATGAAGTTGTTGAAGTTTGCATGTTGCAGGTGCATCATGATGGTTTGAGTTGGATATATACTCACTGTATATATCGCAGTCAGGATCATCTCTCGGGGAAGTTCATCCTCCGCATATCGCTGACGGATGCGGGTGTGAAAGTTAAGTTTTTTTGGCTAAGTGTTGAAGAGTTCATCAGGATGATGTGTGACGTCATCGTCATCAGGATATGACGTTATCGTCATCAGGATATTAAGAAATCCCTCAATGCGAGTTTATCCTGTTGTCGCTAAGTGGTTAAGTATCGGCGACGGCAGGAAGTTGTATTCGCATCATCAGGAGGTTTCGAGGAACCGGATGAACAATATCATGATGCTGTTGCTTGTATCGTCGGGCAGTGGAGCATCGAAGGCAAGTTGTTAAAGTGCAACGTCATCAGGATATTTGGAGCAACCGGATATTTGGATATCCTGCTGACGAAGGTGATATTGAATATCATGATGATGCCGATTGTATTTGGCACCCGATGAACAGTGCAACCGGAGGATGTTTGCGCCCGTTGATTATCATGATGATGATGATAGGCGACAAAGGGAGGAGATGAATAGTAGTCGACAGGAGGATATTTGCGATCATCCGAAATATGATGATGCTGTTGAAATGTGATGATGCTGTTGGTGTCTCTAGGAAATATGATGATGATGTTCAGCCGATAGAGAATTTTATCATGTTGTTTGTATTGTTGGCTACTCCTTCCTGTTAGGTTGCCTCCGTTGCGTCCCACTCTGCATCAAATTACTTCCGGATGATGGTGTTCTTCCTAAGCCTAGCCGATCGGATGAATTGCACATCCTGTGGATGATCTTAAAGATGTTATGTGAAGATTGGCATGTTCCTAAAAGAAAATTGAAGTGTCAGATCTATGTGGCCAACAGTGTGTTGATCTGCGTGAAGTCCTTTTGTAATTAGTCATGTTGTGTTTATGTATTTGCTCTGTAATGCATGCCGACTTGGATGATTATTCCTAAGTCAATGTCTTGTATAAATAAGGAGTTGTAAAGTCATTTCAATGGTATCTTGTGGAGATGTGAGTGTCGTAGAGAGGAGGAAAGCAAAAAGTAGAGAAAAAGTATTGGGCTTAAATGGAACTGACTCAAGCATGGTGAAGATGCTATTCTTTAGTTAAAGTATGTAATACTTATTATTTTGTAGACAGTGTGTCTCCTGTAGGCAATGGGCCTCTTGTGAGCAGTGTGCTTGGGCAGTGAGCCCTAATTGGCATGTGCCATTTTGTTCTTTCTATTCTTCTAACAGAGAATACAATCTTAGGTTAGTCACCCTGTGTTTTTTCCCTTAACTGGGTTTTCCACGTCAAAATCTTGGTGTCATATTGTTAATGTGTTTTTGCTCTTGAATTGCTGCATTGTATTTCCATGATTGATTTATTATTATGTTTCTGAATTAAGAAAGGATTTAAGTGATTAATTGGAAGTAAGTTTTGGACAACTAATTCCCCCCCCCTCTCAATTGTCTATCCTAAATCTAACACAATGATATGAGGATGATAGATGGATGATTTGGATAGCAAGATGATGTATGAAATGTGGATTGTCAAGAGCCCCTCTAAAGTCCCAAATGGCTTGGGCGAGGCTTGATTTATAGGAGATGGGTGATGGGAATGGATGGCTAGGATTAAGTGATACAAGAAGTTGTAGTCATTTGAAAAGTGTCTCATGAAGGTTGAATGAAAGGAATTAAAGTCAAATGGCTTCCACCTTATATGGAGACAAATGTGGAGATAGAGACAAAGGTGGAATTAAATGATAAAATTATTTAATTTTGGAAAGGAATGATGTGGAATATATTAATTAAATAAATCTTTAATTAATTTGGATGGGGGATGATGTGAAATACATTAATTAAATAAATATTTAATTTAAATAATTAATCTGGATGAGGGAAAAGTGGAAATTAATTAAATAAATATAATTTATTTATTTAATTGGTTATGAGAGGATAAATGAGATTAGAATGGGATTAGTTAAATAAATATGATTTATTTAACTAATTAGGTGATGAAAGGGTTAAAGGGCAAAATGTCTAATCAGATGTCTCAAATGATGTATCGACAAGGTGATGTTGTGACATGGTCAATTTTAGGTGTCTACAGCCTTGTTAAAATTCTTAATGACTATCAACTCCCTAAAGAGCCTGTGTAGACCATAGACAAACCTGCATAGCTATTTCAAACCCTGTCAAGCATTAGGGAGATTGTGGAAGCACTAAAGGGGTTTGAGTTAAGTGTAAAGAAGGCATATGAACCCCTAAAGAGCCTATGCTGTCATTCCAAGGTCTATATAAGCTTAAAGGAGTCTACAGGACACCATCAAATCTTCACTTGCAAAGAACAAAACCATGAAAAAAGGTAACAACTATTGGTGTAGCAATCACAATGATATTCTACATGTTTATGGGCTACGACATTTGGAGACAAGACACCTGGAAACCTTCTCACTAGAGTGATGATCCACTACATGGAGTGACAACATTTTCATACACAAGACTTTTAAAGAGCATGCAGAGAGTTAGAGACTATGAATTTGATTTTTGAGATTGTAGTTAGTAGTCCTAGTGAAGGAAGACTTGTCCCCACACCAAAAGGAGTAAAATACACCAAAACAATTTCAAAAGAGAAAGATAACATGTTCCTATTGTTGTGCAAGAGCAGTTTGAAGGAGATAGTGACCATCAAGAGTCCTTATCATTGCTTCTTGTCAACAAGCACTTGTTCAAGTGAATGGTGGAAGTTTTGGAGCTTTTCCAAGAGATCTTTCAGCTTGAAGACCTAGTCACACTCAAAAAACCATGGAATCTTGAAAGAAAAACAAAGATGAACCCTTATGAGCTTCTCTCCTCTATGCCATGAGAAGGAGTTTCAAAGAGAAGTTTCAAGAACCTATATTTTTTCTAGGCCCAAGAAGACTCTTCAACAAAGAAAGTTTGACTCAAGCATTGAAGGGGCAGTTACCATCTTTACTACCCACTTGAGGACAACTCCTAAATCTTCTCAAGAATGTTTTTTTCTTTCCTAGATATGTTATTGTAATGAGAGAGAAATATCATTCTAGGTTTTTGTAATAGATTTTGTCATATTGAATTTGTAACAACTATTTTTAGCCTTCACAATCAATAAAGAAATGTTTTAATTGCCTTTCCTTATACTATCATACTATGTTTTTATAGAAGAAATCTGAGTTTACCCTTGTGGACACCAGTGCCTTTTGGTAAATGTAGTTTCTTCTCCTAAGCTTTGTGAAAGTATTCATGAGTTTGTGCAAGTGCATGGCAGATTCTTAAGTTTTTTTTTGTGTTTAATAAATAGGTCCAAAAATTCTTCAACCATTGGTGCATCACCACATAGTATTTTCAGTCATTTCTTTCTCTCTCTTTCCATTAGTGAGTGTTAGAATAAGATTAGGCCTAGTTTTCGTTTGTATTGAGTTGATTCAATATCTATATCTTAAGGTTAGAAGAGGAAAGCGACCCTTTCTCTAGAGGTTAACCACAAGTTCCAAGTCCCACAACTTGAGAGATCTTCCCATGTTTCACTAGATAGCTAAGAAAGTGTTGTTATATGGAGCCTAATCAGACTTGGAGGTTAAATTTTCCCCACTTTTATCAGTGTGGTTTCCCTCCAAATTATATAACGAGGGTTTGGGGGCAGCACCCCCAATATGGGGTCAAGGGGTAGCGCCCCTGGTGCACTCCCTATCACGATACAAGGCGAGGTCGAGGGGAAACACCCCTGAAACCTCAAATGATTTTTATTATTTTATAAATGTGTTAGGAGTTATTTTTTCTATTGGCCGACATAAAAAACCCTATTTTGTAACTAACATAAGTCTTGATAAAAATGGCTAAGGGTTAGGGTTTCCGTTGATATATTGTATTATATCATTTGCAGCGGTATTGAGTTGTAAGGATTACTGGTTGTAATCAGTTCGATTGCTGGATAATAATATTGGACTTTCTGTTGGTGGATGTAGCCTGAGTTTGGATGAACCACATTAAAAATTGTCTCTTGCTGTTATTATTTCTATGTATATTTCATTTCTCTATTTAATCTTTATTTGCATTTAATTGATATCTTCTGCATACAATTCATAACAAGTGGTATCAGAGTGGGTTGTGTTTGATTATCGTCTACAGGAAGGTCTCACAGTTGAGTGGGAGTCTCAAAGTTAAGTGGGAGCAATGGTGGATGAGGGTAAATTGAAGGTAGATAAATTCAATAGGTAGAACTATCAGTTATAGAAGATGCAGATGGAGGATTATCTCTATCAGAATGATTTATGGAGGTTGTTGGAAGGAATATCCAAACAGCAATGACTGATGAGGATTGAAATCTTCTGGATAGAAAGGCATTGAGAACAATTTGGTTGTGCCCGGCACCATCTATGGTGTTCAATATAACAGAAGCGAAGACAACAGATGAACTGATGAAAGTTTTGGCTAAATTGTATGAAAAACCCTCAGCCTTAAATAAGGTATTTCTCATGAAGCATTTGTTTAATCTAAAAATGATTGAAGGTGGATCTATGACAAATCATTTAAATGAGTTTAATACAATTACTAGTCAGTTAACTTCTGTAAAAGTAAAATTTGATGAAGAGGTGAGGGCTCTCTTGGTTTTATATTTTTTGCTAGAAAGTTGGAACAGCTTGGTAATGGTTGTAAGTAACTATGTCTTTGGTTCAAATACTTTGAAATTTGATGATGTTGTTGGTGTTATCCTTAGTAAGGAAATGTGACAGAAAAGCTCGGGAGGGTCCACATCAAGTAGTGTTTTGAATGTAGAAAGCAGGGGCAGATCAAAGGAGAGAGGAAAAGATTTTGGAGGTCATAGGAAGTCACGAGGAGAATCAAATGACAAGAGGTCCCAATCTAGAGGACAGAAGGATTGTTGGTACTGTGGGAAACTAGGGCATCTAAAGAAAGATTGCTGGTCTCAGTAGAGTAAAGGAGACAAACAAGAAGGCAATAAGGAGGCAAATGTGGTAAGTAATAAATCTGAAGATGATGCTTTGATTCTTTCCCTAGATAATGTTGATGATTCATGGGTTTTAGATTCAATGGCCTCATTTCATGCTACACCCCATAGAAGTTATTTTCTTGATTATGTCCAAGGGGATTTTGGACTAGTTTATTTGGGAGATAATGAACCTTGTGATATTGTTGGAAAGAGAAGAATCAAGATTAAGTTGTAGAATGGGAATCATTAGCTACTACATGAGGTAAGGCATGTTCTAAGGTTGAGTAGGAATTTAATTTCAGCAGGGCAGCTAGCTGATGAAGGTTGCATAGTTACTTTCGGTGATAAAAATTAGAAGGTTTCAAGAGATGCCTTAATAGTAGAAAAAGGTGTGAAAGTAGGCACCTTATATCTTTGTATAGGTCATACTGTTCCTTCTACTTTAGTTGTTGCAGAGAAAAACCAAACAGGTTCAGGAACAGTTTCTACATGTTCGCAGGAAGAGACAAACAATTGTTGCAGGTTCTGAAGCAACACTATGGCATAACAGACTTGGGCATATGAGTGGAAAAGGTATGAAGGTACTTCATTCTAAGAAAGTTTTACCAAGTCTAAAATGTATTAATATGGATTTCTGTGAAAGTTGTGTGTATGGCAAACAAAAGAGAGTTTACTCAAGGATGGGAAGCAAAAGAAAGATGAAAAGTTGGAGCTTGTGCATACAGATGTATGGGGATCGACTTAGGTATCTTCTCTCAGTGGCTCTCAGTATTATGTTACATTCATAGATGATGCAACTAGGAAGGTTTAGATTTATTTCCTTAAGCATAAATCTGATGTATTTGAAACATTTAAGAAATGAAGAAGTTTGGCTGAGAATGAGATGGGTAAAAGATTAAAATGTCTCAGATTTGATAATGGTGGTGACTATTGCAGTAAAGAATTTGAGGATTATTGTTCCTTTAATGGAATTCATAGGCAAAAAATATTTCTAGGGAGTCCACAAGAAAATAGAGTGGCTGAGCACATGAATAGGACAATAATGGAGCGTGCAAGGAGCATGAGATTGTATGTTGAACTACCTTTAAATATGTGGATAGAGGCTGTCAATATCGTTGTATATTTAATTAACAAAGGTCCTTTAGTTTCTTTGGGCTGTGGTATTCCAGAGGAAGCATGGACAGGTAAGAAGGTGAGTTATTCCTTTCTCAAAACCTTCGGATGTGAAGCATTTACACATGTAGATTCTGAAAATAGAACCAAACTGGATGCAAAATCAAAAAAGTGTATCTTCATTGGATATAGCATTGATGAATTTGGTTATAGGCTTTGGGATGTTGAAATTTTGAAAATTGTGAGAAGCAGGGATGTTGTATTCAATGAGAAAGTGATGTACAAAGATCAGTTACAGCAGTATGAGAAGAAAGAAAAGGATTATGTGGTGTTGGATGATACTCCAAATAGTGATGTTCTAGTGGTTCCTTATGCTCCGCAATAGCAACAAGAAATACCACAAATTCCAGTGAATGTCAGATAGTCAACAAGGCTAAGTAGACCTCCTGAAAGGTTTTCTCCCTCTTTGTATTCTATTTTGTTAACAGATGCTAGTGAACCAGAAGGATATGATGAATCCATGCAGGTGGATACAAAGGTTCAGTGGGAGCTTGCAATGAAAGAAGAAATGGACTCCTTACTGAAAAATTAGACTTGGGAATTATATAAGTTGTCTGTAGGTAAAAAGGCTTTACCAAACAAATGGGTTTATAGGTTGAAAAAGGAAGATGGAGGTAAGAAAATATTTAAAGTCAGGGTAGTTGTAAAAGGATTTGCACAAAAAAAAGGTATTGATTTTGATGAGATTTTTTCTCCGGTTGTTAAGATGACTTCTATTCATACTGTTTTAAGTATTGTGGCTACTGGAGATTTGCATTTGGAACAACTAGATGTGAAAACTGCCTTTCTCCATGGTGATTTGGAGGAGGAGATATATAAGGAACAACCACAAGGATTTGAGGTCAAAGGCAAGGAGAAATTGGTGTGCAGATTGAAGAAGAGTTTATATGGCTTGAAATAAGCACCTCGGCAATGGTATTTGAAATTTGATAGTTTTATGGATGAGCAAGGCTACAGCCAGTGTAATTCTGACCATTGTGTTTATTTTAAGAGGTTGGATAATGACAACTACATTATTTTATGTTTATATGTTGATGACATGCTTGTAGTAGGGTCCAACATGGATCACATAAAAGAGTTAAAACAACATTAGCACAATCATTTGCTATGAATGATTTGGGGGCAACAAAACAAATCCTTGGTATGAAAATTTGTAGAGATAGGAAGAATAGAAAATTGACTCTATCTCAGGCTGATTATGTTGAAAAGGTGTTGCAGATATTCCATATGGAGAATGCAAAAGCTGTCAATACACCTTTGCCTAGTATTAGTGTGAATAGGGTTACTTTGCTAACTAGCTCTTTCTTAGCTTGTTCTCCGCTTTAGCTCTCTTCACACTAGGTTAAGTTTACTTAGGGACTTTTTCACTTTATCCCATATTGGTTGTGTTTTTAGTCTCTTGGGTGGAATATCCTATATATACCTACCTCATACTTTCATATGAGCATCTCATTCTATTGTATTGCTTTGCATTCTCTTGAGTTGAATACAATTTATTTGGCTCATATGTGATTTCTATTTTGCTTTCTCTCAATCACTTGCATTCTTGGGTAGAAATCTTACATGGTATCAGAGCTTTAAATATGTTAGTTTATTCTCAAATCAAAGAGGGTTTTATCCATGAGAAGATAATATGTTCATCCTGGAGCAAAATAGACCTCACGTTTGCACTCAGAAGGTGTCAAAACCCTATTTTCATATAAGGCACTCTATTTTTGGTGACAAAAAAAATTTGGACATTTTTTTGGGGTTTGATTTTTTGTGTAGAAAAAATTTGTACAAGCACCTCAATTTTCGTGTCAAAAGTCTATACAGATGTCTCGATTTCTGTGCCCAAATTTATGTACAAATGCCTCAATTTTTGTGCCAAATTTTTTTGAGCATATTTTGATTTTTGAGCTACCTTGATTTGTGTGCTGAAAGTTTTTGAATTTTCCTCGATTTCCATGCCGCTGGATTTCTATCTGCCTTAATTTCCATGCTGCATCAATCTCTAAATCTACCTCAATTTCTGTGTCATGCTCATGTGCAGGCCTAAAAAGGTAGTTTTCTTCTAGAGGCCATAACTTGAGCATACAAACTCAAAAATTGGCAAACAAAAAGGCGTTGGAAAGCTAGTTCTGAGCACTATCTAGTAATGCTAGTATTTTTCCTAGATTTTTATGTTTGAAGTCAAGGCATCATTTCTGGCTTCTGAGCTCCATTCTTGCACCTAGAATCTTTGTTTTTCAAAAATGAAAAGGCATTGGAAAGGTATCAGAGAGCTCTACATAGCCATCTATGTAATTTTTTAGATTCAACCCCAACTATCTATTATTCAGTTTGTTGATTTTATGGCTTCTGTTGGATATCCTAGACATGTTGCCTCCTGGAAAGGTTCTGTTTACTTGGATAGGCTTCTATTATCAACATAAATCTATTTACATGTTTTGATCTCTATCATTTTGAGGAGGTATCATGGGTTTTGCCACTCATCCTTCTATGGTCAATCTGACTAAGGACAATTATGAGGCCTGGCAAAGAGGCATCCTGACACATCTTAGGTGGCTACATCTTTTACCTCATCTTTATGGGCTCATACCTGAACCAGAGACACCTATGAAGAAATTTGTTTGGGGTAACAATCGAGATCATGTTATAGGATTAATTTGTACCACTGTTGATTATAACATTGCGTGTGATCTTCCCATCTATGAGAGCCCTCGTACACTTTAGACAAAAATTTGGGAGTTGTATGAAGACCCTCATATGGAGACCCTCATGTCTCACCATTTCCAAATGATCCTACAGTAGATTGCCTCATTCTACTTGATGATGCAGATAATATACCTTATGATGATGATACTTTAGAGGAGCTTGAGTATATGGCATGTCTTGAATGTTCAGAGATAGAGACCTCTCTTGCTCCCTCTTCTCCTCCTATTGAGATCACATCTTCATCACCTGTTGCTACTTCAGAGTTCAGTGTTGCATCATCATTGGCTTCTAGTAATTCTGTACAGCAGGTCAATATTAGTCTTCCTAATCCACCTCATTGGGATTCCTATCTTGGAGACATATCATCTCTATTTGTGGAGTCTCACATTACTAATTTAGAGGACACATTTGAGGGTTTATCTCTCTTGTTTGATGCTATCTCAGGTGGCTTTGCATCACCACCTTCATCTTCTGTGTTTCTAGATGCAGTTTAGATCATATCCTCTTTTGGTTCTTCTATGATTGGGCAAATAGTTTCTATTTTGGAGAAGACATATTTGCCCAGTATGAGGTCACTTGAGTTGCACTCAAAGGCACACATTTTGATATGGGTTCCCTATTCATCCAAGATGTGGGAATGGCTTCTACATACACCAGTGAATTTGTTTCTTTCGAAAGGGAGAAATGTTGTTTGCAGGTAGTGGATTGGATTCTATCTTCAAAATATCTTCATTGGTTCTAGAGCTTCTTCTTGGAGGGGATTCATATTCTCTATTCACTCTCTCTTATGGGGGGGAACTCATGATTGTACTCTTGTGATGGATTCATTCGATGGGGGGTCTTAGTGTCCTTCTTCCATCACATGTTCTTGTACTTTCTTTTTTGTTTGTTCTCTCTTTTGGAGAGGAGTTTTCTCCCATGTGGTTTTCTCCTTTTCTCCACCTTATGAGAGATTCTTGTTGTTCATGGGTACCTAACATGGCCTTGTTTTCGGGACCCATCTTTCTCTCTTTCCTTTTATCTTGTGTAATCTCCCTAAGTTGCACTTATGGGGGGTGTTGGTGAAAAATCATATTTCACTTTTACATAAGTTAATTAGGGAGACTCTTTTTAGGATACTATTTCCTTTCTCATACTGGAGAGATTTATGGTGAGTGACCTAAGCTTTCCTTTCCCACTTTGTCCCTATTTGGCAAGTGGCTATCTTTTAGGAAGGTTAGTTGTCTTTCTTTTTTAGTGCTTGAGACATTTATGGCATGTATCATCATCTGTCATTTTTGTCTCTCTCCCACTTTAGCAAGTGGTTGCTTATTTATGTAACTCCAGTATTGTAAATGTGAAACACATATTCAGATGCATTTGGATTGTACATTATCCTCTTGCAACTCTCTCTTGTAGAAGTTTTCTTGTAGATGATCTTGGCTCCTGTGAGTCCTTGTGTGACTCTAACACCTAGTCATTTGAAATTAACTAAGGAGATGTGTCCTAAGACACAAGAGGAGGAAGAAAAAATGTCCAAGGTACCATATGCTTCCGTTGTAGGAAGTTTAATGTATGCCATGGTATGCACGAGACTGGATATTGCACATGCTGTAGGAGTCATGATTCATCTCAGATTGGAGCATTGGAATGCGATAAAATAGATTCTCAGATATTTGAGAGGTACATCCAATAAACACTTATGTTTTAGGGGCTCTAATATTGATTTAGCAGGTTATGTAGACTCAGATTTGGCAGGGGATATTGATACCAGGCAGAGTACTACAAGTTATGTCTTTATTGTAGGTGGGACAACAATGAGTTGGATCTCATGGTTGCAAAAGGTGGTTACTTTATCCACCATAGAGGCTAAATATGTAGCTGCCATAGAGGCAAGCAAGGAGATGATATGGTTGCAATCTTTCATGGAAGAATTGGGCAAACAACAGGCTAGCAGTTATTTGTTTATGAATAGCTAGAGTGTCATACATCTTGCAAAGAGTTTTGCCTTGCATTCAAAGACCAAACACCTATAGTTGAGGTATCACTTCATTCGATCAATGTGGATGATAGATAGTTAAGGCTGGAAAAGATACATATAGATGAAAATCCAGCAGATATGTTTACAAATGCAGTGACAAGGGAGAACTTGAGCTCCTCTTCAGCTTCGATGAGTCTTCAAGATTAAACATATAAAATCAGAACAACAGAGTGCAGGGTGCTTATTTCTAGTGGGAGCTACAAGATCAGCGGTGTTATGATCAGTCTCCAAGTGGGAGATGAGATGGTGTGGTGTCCGATCAGTCTCCAAGTGGGAGATTGTTGTTATATGGAGCCTAATCAGACTCAGAGGTTAAAAACTATATTTTGTAACTAACATAAGTCTTGATAAAAATGGCTAAGGGTTAGGGTTTCCATTGATATATTGTATTGTAGCATTTACAGCGATATTGAGTTGCAAGGATTGCTAGTTGTAATCGATTCAATTGCTGGATAATAATATTGGACTCTCTATTGGTGGATGTAGCTCGAGTTTGGGTGAACCATGTTAAAAATTGTCTCCCGCAGTTATTATTTTTGTGTATTTTTCATTCCTCTGTTGAATCTTTATTTGCATTTAATTAATATCTTCTACATGCAATTCCTAATAGAAAGGTACTAAGCAAGGGTGCATATTCAAGTGACAACAAAACCTATTGGGCGAGGGTTAAGACTTTTAAATCTATTTTTATTGTGCATATTGGTCTTGTATTTGAAAGGTAGAAATCATTATTTAAACTATATTTTAGAATGATCTTGTCATTGATCGTTCGAATATATCCATATATATAAATTTATAGTTATATACCAATATATATGTATATGTATATGTATATATGTATACATATACACACACATATATGTGTGTGTATGTGTACATACATACATACATACATACATACATACATACATACATACATACATATATATATATATATATATATATATATATATATATATATATGTGCGTGTACACACACGCGCGCACACATGCATATATATATGCTTAATTCTGCAATGTGTATTAGGGCAATAGTAATAGCATTGCAGGCGATATATTTAGGGATATTCACAACCATGATAGAATGATGTAGCCGTGTTTCCATAGCTTCAATGATGTTGATGGTCCAGGGAATTTAACAATGATAACATTGCTCTAGTTTAAATTCATGAGCAGGTCAAACTTAGATATGAACAAAATGTTTATGCTAATCAAATGTGGCACCTGTAACATACTTTTGATTTGAAAGATCAACTTAAAATAGGTAATAGGAAAAGAAATATTGTCTTTTTGTAATATATGAGCAAGATATTTAGAGTGTATTTTTCAATGGTTAGAGACTAGAATCAAGAGTGTCTTATTTTCATGATATGAATGTAGAATCTATGAACATGTATTTTAGTTGAAACAAGATTACTAAATACTATTTACTAGAGTATCATACTCCTGTAAGGATTGAGAATTATCCTTATTCTTATTCCCTACTCATGACTATCGTGGGTTGGTCATAGTGAATCCAATCTGTAAACTGAAAGAATTTCATGACTTTAATATTGTGTGAAACCCATTAAATATAGATTATGTTTTATAGTTTACTGGGAGTTGAACCATGTATTCTCCTATAGCAAGTGCCTACCACTGTGTCTGCCAACTTATCATCACTCTTGAGAAGTATGAATGAACAAATTTAGAGACCGCCACTACTTATGAATAGTTATACATATCATTATAACCAATTAATATGCTTTAGAAAACCAATGTGCTTAGATATTTATTACTTAGGGTATTTGTTAGAGAGTGGCAAAGATAGTGATAGACATTGTTGTATAGAGTATAAAATATCATTGTTATGGTATGCAAATATTGAACTTCAAATATGGTTGATATTGGACTATATACACTTGTATATCCATTCATCTTAATTATATAGATAGTGAAGTTATAAAATAGGATTATTCACATTGTTAAACTTGTCAATATGATACTTATCTTCAACTTGTGATGTCAGTATGTGCATGCTTGACTGAATGGTACATAGAATATGGTCTTGAGACTAGTATATTTGTTCTTAGATTAAGAAACTCTCATGTTTGACAATAGTAGAGCATAATTTTATGTAGTTTGATATTTACATTGTTTACCATGAACATGAGGTTCTTCCACCAAAGGATATGATGCAATCATAAAGTTGTGTTACACATATGGTTCCTAGCCTGTTGTCATTGATGTCAACATTGTCACAAGGTTTTCATTGATGTCAACACTATCATGGAGGTGTGATGGTGTTCATGGTTGGATGTCATGCCTTGTTCAATACAAAGAAGAGTTGAGTATGAAGACACATTAATATGGGAATTAGAATCACTAAGATTATTAGATGTGTTTCTAATGTTGAAAAGATGTTATTGATGACCTAATCCAAGTTTCATGATGATTGGATTACTGGAAGAATGTTTTGTTATTGTCAGGTTGTAGACAATGTTGTTTTTGTGAAGGTGTTCATAGTAGGGAAATGGAATTCTATGCGTTCCTCCACATTTGTAGATATGGCTATATGGTTCTAGAACTATGTTCAAGGTGTAGTGAAGGTCATAATCCCAAAGCTTTAGATTATTTGTCCTTCTGCTATGAAATTTATGCATGATAGAGTATTGGCATGTGTTCTGGCAGAGTGAGTTGGTGTTGAAGGCCTGTTGGAATGCTCTACATTCCTCTAGATGTGAATGTTTTACATTGCAATTTTGTGGACATGTTTATGGATGTACGTCACATGCTTCCTTGTAGTTTCAAGGTTCTTGGTGGTTTGCAAACTTAGTTTCTCAATGACAGTATGTTGCAGTGTGTTCTAGATGATAGGTTGTTCTCAGAGTTCCTAATTGAAGATGTGCAGCACAAAATATTTAATGTGTGGGGGTAATGGAGTGTTTGGAGATGTTGTATGAGTCATGTAGACTCATCTAGAAGATTTTCATGAAGATCTTTCTTGTTTCTAGTACAACACAAGGTTTTCAAGTTGTTGTGGTTGTTATGCTTCAAGTTTTCATATGTTTTGCTTAAGGTTGTCTTATTTCCAAATGAGCAGAGCATGTGGATGGAATTCTTTGTTGTTTGATGCTATGAAAGATGTTTTGGACCTAATTAAGCAACTATTTTTTTTTGCAAGGCATGGGTCTTCTACTGGTGTAGCATGTAGTCTTGTTTAGGACTTGTCCTCTACACGTTTCATGTTGTGTGTTGTTTGGCCAACTTGTAAATGTATTTTTCATGTTGTCTCTGGTCGACAATCAATGTAATCAATGTAATATCATGTATATATAGTGAACCTAGTTGGTCTAGGTGAGGTGTGATTGCAAAGTGATTGAAAAGGTTCACAAGCAAGATAAGGAGTAGAATGAATGCATTATGATGTGCAACTAAAGGAGAAAGAGAAGAAATTGTAGATGATATCCTGATTCATCTTGAAGACCTAGATGTGACAGTGATCAAGTGCAAAGTGTACCTAACTGATTTGATCATCAGAAGGAAGTGTGAAGAGGGAGTAGAAGTGATGCAAAGCACTTCAACTAGTGTCAAACAACCTATCACAGCAGGGAATACTTCAAACCTTCAAAACAACAACTCTCACTATTCACTGGCTCTTAACAGAAATCAGGCTTCACACAATGAAGGCTTTAACACAACATAATACTTGTTCATGACATGAGAGAGAGAGAGAGACTTCAGGGCATGCATCTTCCAGGATGTCTAACCCCAATCAAGACTCTCTCTAACCCACCAAGCAGGGTCTACAGGACAGCAGTCCTTATTCTGCCTTCTTAAGACAGTCACAACCTTATCACTCCACTAGTAAAATAGTCACACTACCTCCTTGGGGTAGTCTTCCTCTATACAAAACATAATCTCATTGCTTCTTATCAAACCTATAGCATGCATTGAACCTCATGCCTTCATTAGCAAACAATAACATGATGAACAAAACTATTACCTTCTTGGTATGACTATTGTCCTCCTCTGAATTCTTGATTATGGTTTCTGCAAGGTCATTCACTTGCCCAAACTCATTCTACACCATCCTCCTACCTCTCTATCCTTCACAAGCCTAAGGACCAACTATCCTACAGCCTATTCCATTCAGTAGAAATAGAAAAACTCAAGGGAATGGGGAGATTTCCATCGGCTACTCAGAAAAGCCCTAAACTAGGTTTTCAGACCACTTTCAGACAAAAGAGAAATGTAGAGCTAATCAATGGTGTTAAGGGCCCAAACCAAAGACAAAGGATAGGTAACTCAACACTATAAACAACCATCCTCAATACCATCCACCACTCAGCCGTACAAGTACGGTTTTATGCAAAAAATAGCGAATTAATGGTTTGTAACAGCAGTTTTAAGACAATTTGTGGTAAATCAGTGATTTCTCTCAGCAAGATTGATGATAGGAGTCCAAACAAGATTCAATGCAAAGATCTTTCAGCACTCTATCCAACCATTATACCCTTGTGCCATGAAAATTCTGTACAGGCACGGGCACGGCCTGATAACAGCAGAGAAAATTCAGAAAAGCAAAAAAAAACAGCAAACAGAGGTCTTTTTGGTTCTTTTTCTCTATTCCTTCCAATGAATGAACACAACCAAACCTTCCTTGGATTAACCAAGCCTTTTACAATTCAAAAACATTTGGGATTCCCAAACCATCGATGCTTTCTTGATTTGTTAATTGTTGTTCTAAAACTATTTTTAGAAACTTGTCTTTTCTGGACTGCATTTACTGTTTTTGTGTTAAAATGATGCACTCTAACTTTTGGTAACCTTTGGACAAGGTGTTAACATTCCCTTCCAACCTATGACATGCCTTAAAAGGCTTACAACATGGAAATTTAATTGACTATCCTATATAAACATTAAAACTTAAATTCATCTTGCAAACTACCTATGACTACAAGACTGTCCTACCTAGGACTAATAACATAACCAAAAGATTCTTTTCAACATTTAGACATAGTCCAACTACAACATGGTTTCCAAGCCTTATACAACATGTAAATGGTCTCAAAGACCTTATTTAAATAAAACAACCTCCTTGAAAATCAAGTAAAATCTCGACATCTTGGTGCTCCTGCACCATACTCCCCGGCATGATGAAAACTCTTGTCCCAAGAGTTGTGGGACCTACTCCAAACATTCTTCAACCTTGTTGGGATGTTCCTCTAATTGGTGAGAGGGAACATGAACTCTCCAAGAGTTGTCTTCCTCCTTCTCCAACCTGCATGGCTCCGGTAAACAGTGTTAGAACCATAAAACCTGTTGTGATGTCCTTGCCTAAGACCCTGCTGTTGCAATGCTTCAGCTCTTTTCAATTGGAGGTTCTGATTCATTCCTCCTTGGACTATCTGTTGTTTGTCTTCCTTCTTTTAGCTCCTTATAGGACACTTAATGTCCCCAACCTTAACATAACTCAAGTCCCAAGCCTGCTGCTTTTTAGGACTGTCATCCACCTTACTCTATTGCAACTATTTCTGCTGTGTGCAAACACCCTAAACCTGCACATTCAACTTCAATTTCTCTCCAAAGCAAATTGTAACCTGTTCCTTCTTCTCCTCACAAGGTAAAGGAATCAATTTGAACTTCTTACCATCTTTGTGCACTACATAGGTATTAGTATACCCATCATGAATAGTCCTTCTCAAATACTGCCATGGTCTACCCAAGATTACATGCCCACATGTCATAGGAATAACATCACACAAAACATAGTTCTGATATGAACCAATTGTAAAATCAACATAAGCCTTCTTTGTAACCCTTACCTACTTCTCTTGACTCACCCAAGTGACATTGTAAGGACTAAGATGATCAAAAGTTTTCAATCCCAACTTATTCACCATTTCCCAAGAAACTAAGTTATCATGAGAACCTAAATCTACAATCAACTTGCATATCTTGCCATGGCTCAAACAATTAGTTCTAAAAATAGATACCTATGGTGGTTGGTGCATCGTACCTTTCTCCACCATGAGCATTTCTCCATCCATCATTGGAGATGTTGACGACATTACTGGTTCTTCTGGCTTCTCCTCCTCTTGTGCCAAGTGAACTCTTCTATCCTTGGTCTTGTCAACACCATCCTTCTTAGGACAGTTGAAAGATGTGTGTCCCACCTCATTACAGTGATAACATCTGCCTGTGAACACTCCTCTACCTGATCCAAATCTACCTCCACCTCTATATCCACCTCTCTGTTCTGTAGACAACTCCTTACCCTTCTCATTACTGTTCTGAACTTCATTAGTAGGTCTGCCCCTACCTCTGTTTCCTCTTCCATAACCTCCTTGCCTTTCTTACTTCCTCTTCACTCTCTCTTCAACCCTGATGGCTAACTGAAAACACTCTCCAAGTGTTTTTGGTACTGACAAGCCAATCTCATCCTACAAGTTATACCTAAGCCCATTAAGGTACCTTGCCACTTTCTCTTCTTCATCTTCCAATCCACCTCTAATACTAAGGTTATGAAATTGCTCAGTATAGGACATAACATCCATGTCCTGTTTCAAATTCTGCCTCATCCTCTTTGTTTGAATGGAGTAATCAGATGGAAGGAATTGATCCTTCATCATATCCTTCATCCTACTCCAAGAAGTGATTCTTGATGCACCTCTAGCCATTCTTTCTGTCTGCACACTACTCCACCAGGTAAGTGTTCTACCTCTCAGTTTTGTTTTTGCAAACTTGATCTTCTTCTCATCACTCATCTCCTCATACTCAAAAAAATTTTCCAAGGCATCTATCCACCCTAATACTTCTTCACTATCCATCTTCCCTTGATAGATAGGTAACTCTATGTTTGCCTTTGTCCCACTTCCTTGGACTGCCTTCAGCAATCTTACAAACTTCTTTTCCTCAGCATCTAACTCATCCTCAAGAGGATTCTCATCTGCATCCTCATCTCCTTTTGACTCATTTTGTTCATCCTTTCTAGGATTCTTCTCCAATGCTTCCAATCTAGCCAAGATTGATGCATTCTCCCTTCTCACTTGCCTCAACTCCCTTTCTCTAGCAGCATCCTGCTCTCTTATGTCCCTCAACTCCTTTTCTCTTGCCTCTAAGGCTTCTCTCAACTCAGAATTCTCTCTTGCCATCTAATTTTTAGGAGGCATCCTTACAACTCTCTCAACCTCTTATTGTTTCACAAGATCCTATCACTCGCAATCAGGACCTACTAGTGGCTCTGATACCACAAATGATGCAGAGCACTTCAACTAGTGTCAAATAACCTATCATAACAGGGAATACTTCAAACCTTCAAAACAACAACTCTCACTGTTCACTGGCTCTTAATAGAAATCAAGCTTCACACAATGAAGGCTTTAACACAACATAATACTTGTTCATGACATAAGAGAGAGAGAGACTTCAAGGCATGCATCTTCCAGGATGTCTAACCCCAATCAAGACTCTCTCTAACCCACCAAGCAAGGTCTACAGGATAGCAGTCCTTATTCTGCCTTCTCAAGACAGTCACAACCTTATCACTCCACTAGTAAAATAGTCACACTACCTCCATGGGGTAGTCTCCCTCTATACAAAACACAATCTCATTTTTGCTTATCAAACCTATAGCATGCATTGAACCTCATGCCTTCATTAGCAAACAATAACATGAACAAAACTATTACCTTCTTGATATGACTGTTGTCCTCCTCTGAATTCTTGATCATGGTTTATGCAGGGTCATTCACTTGCCCAAACTCATTCTACACCATCCTCCTACCTCTCTATCCTTCACAAGCCTAAGGACCAA
Source organism: Cunninghamia lanceolata (assembly GCA_027924645.1). NCBI lineage: Eukaryota > Viridiplantae > Streptophyta > Pinopsida > Cupressales > Cupressaceae > Cunninghamia > Cunninghamia lanceolata. The sequence goes on from BSBN01001054.1 coordinate 3,392,689, forward strand.
CTATCCTACAGCCCATTCCATTGAGTAGAAACAGAAAAACTCAAGGGAATGGGGAGATTTCCATTGGCTACTTAGAAAAGCCCTAAACTAGGTTTTCAGACCACTTTCAGACAAAAGAGAAATGTAGAGCTAATTAATGGTGTCAAGGGCCCAAACCAAAGACAAAGGATAGGTAACTTATCACTCTAAACAACCATCCTCAATACCATCCACCATTCAGCCGTACAAGTATGGATTTATGTAGAAAACAGCGAATTAATGGTTTGTAACAGCAGTTTTAAGACAGTCTGTGGTAAATCAGTGATTTCTCTCAGCAAGATTGATGATAGGAGTCCAAACAAGATTCAATACAAATCTCTTTCAGTACTCTATCCAACCATTATACCCTTGTGCCATGAAAATTCCGTACAGGCGTGGGTACGGCCTGATAACAGCAGAGAAAATTCAGAAAAGCAGAAAAAATAGCAAACAGAGGTCTTTTTGGTTCTTTTTCTCTATTCCTTCCAATGAATAAACACAACCAAACCTTCCTTGGCTTAACCAAGCCTTTTACAATGCAAAAATGTTTGGGATTCCCAAACCATCGATGCTTTCTTGATTTGTTAAGTGCTATTCTAAAAACTATTTTTAGAAACTTGTCTTTTCTGGACTGCATTTACTGTTTTTGTGTTAAAATGATGCACTCTAACTTTTGGTAACATTTGGACAAGGTTTTAACATTCCCTTCCAACCTATGACATGCCTTAAAAGGCTTACAACATGGAAATTTAATTGACTATCCTATATAAACATTAAAACTTAAATTCATCTTGCAAACTACCTATGACTACAAGACTGTCTTACCTAGGACTAATAACATAACCAAAAGATTCTTTTCGACATTTAGACATAGTCCGACTACAACATGGCTTCGAAGCCTTATACAACATGTAAATGGTCTCAGAGACCTTATTTAAACAAAATAACCTCCTTGAAAATCAAGTAAAATCTCGACATCTTGGTGCTCCTGCACCAAGAAGCTTCCTTGGGAGTGACCCTAAAGAAAAGTTTTCAGGGAGTGGTAGTTTTCTTGGGTTGTAGCCCTAAAATAAAGTCTACAGGGAGTAGTAGCTTCCTTGGGTTGTAGCCCTAAAATAAAGTTGTTATTTGAGCTTCATATATTGTGAGTTCATCCTCACAGTGGTTTTTCCCTTCTTGGGTTTTCCACGTACATCTGGTGTTATGTGTTGATGTGCATTGTGTTAATCTTTCATGCTTATGTTAATACTATGATGCTTAAGTTTTAATCTGCTCTGGATAAGTTAAATTTGTTTAAATACTGATTCGCCCCCCTCTCAGTATCCTGGTGTGTTTAACAATTGGTATCAGAGCTAAGTTCCTCTGAAGGAAGCTTAACTACTTGAGGAAGGTCTGAGATGACACATAATGGATCTAGCAAGATACCTAGGTTTGATGGAACAAATTATGCTTTTTAGAAGCTAAGGATGGAAAGCTATATCAATTCTCTGGGATGCGATGTTTGGAAATCTATCAAGACTAGTTATAAAGTTCCTACCACTATTCCTACAGATCCAGATGAAGTCAAGGAATATGATAACAATGCTAAGGTAAATTTTACTATCATGAGTGGGTTAGTTGATTCAGAACTTTTAAAGGTAATGAGTTGCAGTTCTAATAAATATGTGTGGGTTAAACTTTAAACCATTAATGAAGGAGATAAGAAAGTAAAGCAAGCAAAGATACAAATTTTCAAAAGAAAATTTGAAACCCTAAAAATGACAGAGGATGAAGACATTGTTTGATATATGCTCTGGGTGAATGAAGTGGTCAATGGCATCACATGTCGTTGGTGGAGAAGTGAAAGAAGATGAGATTGTGAAGAAGGTTCTAAGATCTTTTCTCAAATCTTACAGTCACAAGGTATCTGTTATTGAGGAGAATGCAGACTTGGATACATACACTATAGACAAACTATTTGGTTCCCTTATTGTGTTTGAAATGAGAGAGTTTGGCAGTGATGCTCCAAAGAAAGAAGTTGCTTTCAAAGTCAATATGAAGACAAAGGAATAAGTTGTTGATGAAGATGAGAGCTCTAATAAAGTTGAAGCAAATTTTGCAAGAAGACTGAAGAAAGGCACTGGGAAATACAAAGGTAAGTTACCCTTCAAATGTTTCAATTGTGGAAAGGTTGGTCACTTTGCTTCTAAATGTCCTTTTAAGGAATCAAGGGGTAGTAACAAGAGAGACAAGTTTAAAAGAAGTTTGTATTCCATAGAGAGCAGCTACTCTTTAGAAGATGAGGATCATGATGATTCAAATGATGAAACACTTTTCATGGACTTGAGTGTTAGTGACAAAAAGGATGATGTTGGAAAATGTGAGAAGACTGATGCCTTGCAAACAAATCAAAACAATGACAGATCAATGGTTGTATGGATTGATTTTCATGCAAGAGAAGAAGCTAAGGTTGGGTAATTGACAGTGGTTGCTCAAATCATATGACTGGTGATAAGGAGAAGTTTATCAGCCTTAAGAAGTGGGATGGTGGAGCTGTCAAGTTTGGTGGTGATGAGTCAGCACAAATCTGTGGAAAAGGTGCCATAACTATTGATGGGAAGAATAGAATTGAAGATGTCCTCTATGTCAAAGGGCTAAAACACAATCTTCTCAGTGTCAATCAGATGTGTAGCAAAGGGTATAATCTCACCTTTCATGCCAAGGGTTGTGAAATCAGGAAAGCAGGGTCTAGAAAACTAGTTGTAGAAGGTATCAAGACATATGGTGACATCTATCATCTAAAGGAGGTAAATGGAAGAACATGTTTGTTGGATCAATCCAGTGAGTGTTGGTTGTGGCACAAAAGAATGGGACACAACAATTTTGATAATATGGTAAAGATTAGTTCTACTCATGCAATGAGAGACATGCCCAAGATAATCAAGCGTACAAACACAGTATGCAAGGAATGTCAAATGGGAAAGAAGACAAAGACGGGTTTCAAAAGCAAGGAGTATTCCTCTTCAAAGCCATTGGAGTTGATTCACACTGATCTATGTGGCCCTACAAGTGTAAAGAGCCAACAAGGTGAGAGGTATTTTATGTTGCTTATTGATGATTATTCTAGAATGACTTGGGTTACTTTCTTAAAAAAATCAAATGCCGTTGATAAATTTAAGATGTTCAAAGCTATGGTTGAAAATGAAGTGGATGCTAAGATCAAATGTCTAAGGTCTGATAGAGGAGGTGAGTTTACTTCAAATGAATTTGAAAAGTTTTGTGAAGATCATGGTATTAGGAGACATCTGTCAGCTCCTAGGACCCCTCAATAAAATGGGGTAGTGGAAAGGAAGAACAAAATTGTGCAAGAGATGGCTAGGGCAATCTTGAAAGATGCAGATTTGCTTGATATGTACTGGAAGGAAGCAGTTCACACTATTGTCTATCTAATTAGTGCAACTGAGGGTCAACAGCACTAAGAACCCTTATGAACTATGGTATGGAAGACCTCCCACTGTCAGATACTTTAGGATCTTTGGTAGGAAATGCTATATTAGAAGAGATGAAGAAGACTTAGGAAAGTTTGATTCAAGAAGTGATGAAGGAATCTTTCTTGGTTACTCAACCAGAAGCAAGGCTTATAGATGCTACAACAAGAGGTTGGGAAAGATGATTGAAAGCACAAATGTCAAGCTAGATGAAGACCTATATAAGATCTCACAAGAATCAGAGGACTCTGAATCTAATATCTTTCCATGCATTGAAGATGAAGAAGAAGAAGTGAAAAAAGAAAAGGAACAAGAACCAAAGTAGATGTCTAAGACCCCAGCAAAGTATGTTTAGAAGAATCACTTAGTAGATCAGATCATTGGAGATAAGAATGAAGGTGTGAAAACAAGGAGAAGGTTTGCTAAGATGCATGAGCAAGTAAACTTGTATTTGTTATAAAAGGTAGAACCTAAAACCTTTGTTGATGCTAGCAAAGATGATGGATGGATAAAGGATATGGAAGAAGAACTGGATCCGATAGAGAAAAATCAAACACGGGAATGGTTCCCAGACCAGCCAACAAGAATGTCATAGGAACAAAGTGGGTGTTCTGGAATAAGCTAAATGAAGAAGGTGAAGTTGTAAGGAACAAAGTAAGATTGGTATGCAAAGGATACACATAATTTGAAGGCATTGAATTTGAGGAGTCTTTTGCTCTAGTAGCTAGGATGGAGGCAATCAGAATGTTCTTTGCTCTTACTACTCATAAGAAATTCAAAGTATATCAAATGGATGTTAAGTCAACATTTCTAAATGGTGATCTAGAGGGAGAAGTCTACATTGAACAACCAAATGGTTTCTAGATATCAGAAGATCCAGACATGGTGTGCAGACTCAAGAAGGCTTTGTATGGTCTCAAGCAAGCACCTAGGGCCTGACCATATGCTAGGCTAGACAAGTACTTACTTCAATAGGGCTTCAAGAAAGGTACTACAGATAGCAATCTTTACATCAAGGAAGAAAGAGACATGATATTGATAGTTGTAGTTTATGTTGATGACGTCATTTTTGGTGGAGATGATGATATGTATAAGAGGTTTGCAGAGGAGATGCAAAAAGAGTTTGAGATGTCTATTATTGGTGAGATGTATTTCTTCCTTGGACTTCAAATTACTTAGCTAGATGGTGGTATCTTTATTTCACAAGCTAAGTATGTAAAATAATTGTTGAAAAAGTTTGGTATGGAGGATTCAAAACCAGTGAGTACTCCCATGGTCACTGGATGTCACTTGAGCAAGGATGATGAGTCTTCAAAGGTGGATTAGATTGTCTATAGATCTATGATTGGAGGATTGTTGTACCTAACTACTTCTAGACCTGAGATTATGCATGTAGTATGTGTGGTTTCTAGTTATCAAGCCAATCCCAAGAAAACACATGAGAAGGTAGTGAAAAAGATATTCAGATATTTGAAAGGATCTCTAGATTATGGCTTATGGTATCCAAGAGGTAATGACTTTGATTTGAGTGCCTACACTGATGCTGATTGGGTTGGTTGTGTTGATGATAAGAGTACAAGTGGCAATGCTTTCTTTTTAGGAAGCAGATTAGTTCTTGGCAAAGTAAGAAGCAAGATTCAGTGTCCTTATCAACTGCAGAGGCAAAGTACATTGCAACAGCATACTATTGTACACAAGTGTTGTGGATGAAGCAAACCCTAAAGGATATCAAGGTATTGTATGATGAGCCCATTCCTATTTTGTGTGACAATACAAGTGCTATCAATATTTCCAAGAATCCAGTGATGCATTCTAGAACCAAGCATATAGCAATCAGGTGTCACTTTTTGAGAGATAAGGTTGCAGATAAGGATGTGAAGTTGGAATATCCTTCAACAAAGGATCATATGGCAGATATTTTCACAAAGGCTCTTACAAAGGATACTTTTGAGGATCTCCAGTAGAGGTTAGGGGTAATTGCCCCTCCTTCTTACTAGATGCATATTGGTGCATCTGTCTAGGGGGAGTTCATGTTATATCTTGTTCTTGGACTGATGGTGGCTACCTCTCAGGGGGAGCAGGTAGTGGTTACTGATGATAGGGGGAGTCTATTTGCTGCAAGAAGAAGTCATGCTCTAAGAAAGAATGTGTAGGTATGGGGTCATTAATGAGCAGGTAGCCCTTTGTCCTTGATGTCAAAGGGGGAGAAATGTGCAGGTATGTATTTCCATTAATGCCAAAGGGGGAGATTGTTACACATATGGCTCCTAGGGTTGTCATTGATGTCAACATTGTCACAAGACCTTGTCATTGATGTCAACCCTATCATGGAGGTGTGATGGTGTTCATAGTTGGATGTCATGTCCTATCCAACAGAGAAGGTATAGTTCATGGTTGGATGTCATGAGGTTACTATTGTTCATGGTTGGATGTCATGCCTTATTCAGTACAGAGAAGAGTTGAGTATGAAGACACATTAATATGGGAATTAGAAGCACTAAGATGATCGGATGTGTTGCTAATGTTGAGAAGATGTTATTGATGGCCTGATCCAAGTTTCATGATGATTGGATTACTGGAAGAATGTTTTTTTGTTGTCAATCTATAGGCAGTGTTGTTTTAGTGAAGGTGTTCTTAGTAGGGAAATGGAATGCTTCGCATTCCTCCGTATTTGCAGATATGGCTATGCGGTTCTAGAACTATGTTTAGGGTACAATGAAGGTCATAATCCCAAAGTTTCAGATCATTTGTCCTTCCACTGTGAAAGTTATGCATGATAGAGTACTAACATGTGTTCTGGCAGAGTGAGCTGGTGTTGAAGGCATGTTGGAATGCTCTGCATTTCTCCAGATGTGGATGTTTACCGTTGTGGTTTTGTGGACATGTTTATGGATGTACATTACATGCTTCCTTACAGTTCCAAGGTTCTTAGTGGTCTAAAATCTCAGTTTCTTAATGATAGTATGTTGCAGTGTGTTATGGATGACAGGTTGATCTTAGAGTTCATGATTGAAGATGTGCGGCACAAAATCTTTGATGTGCAGAGCTAAAGGAGTGTTTGGAGATGATGTATGAGTCATGTAGTCTCATCTGGAAGAGTTTCATGAAGATCTTTCTTTTTTCCAGTATTGCACAAGGTTTTCAAGTTGTTGTGGTCATTATGCTTCAAGTTTTCATATGTTTTGCTTAAGGCTATCTTATTTCTGCAGACACCTAAAAATGTCCAACACTAGCACGTTTTACCCTAGGTACCTGTATCATTCACCTAATTAGTTAAATAAATCTTATTTATTTAACTAATTTTTATGTATTCCCTTTCCATCCATTTATCCTATCTTCTATAATTAAATAAATCTTAATTATTTATTTAATTATTCATGACCATTAATCCTCTCTAGTTAAATAATTATTTTTAATTATTTAATTAGTCATTTATCCTTTTCCTATAATTAAATATTTATTTAATTATCTTTCCACAATCTAAAATTAATTAAATAAATTAAGTATTTATTTAATTAATAAAATCCTAAAAAAACTCTACTTTCTTTTATCCCATTCTTTTCGAAGATTTATGAGGATTTAAAACAGAAAAACAAATCTTTTTATCTTTTTCCCTACCTTATCTGAAAAATCAAATCCTACTTTATCTCATCTTATCTTCTTCCCTCTACAAACCCTAGTCAGCCTTGCCTACAAATATGGCCTCTCATAAGCCATTTGTATGCATTGAGTTGATATCCTTACGCTGTCGAAATATGATTCCAATCTTCTTCTAATCCTCTATCTATATTCTTTCATCCATTTTCATCTATCATTTTCTATCATTCATCAATCCAATCAGCGTTATGTTGCAGATCAGAGCAATCAACATTCAATAAATTGAGCAAAACAATCATGCATTCATCATTCGAGGTATTCGAAAAAGTTTGGATTTAAGGTATTGCATTTACATTGTTTTATCTTGCATTTATCCAAATTTTCTCATTTACAGTTTCTAAATGAGCAGAGCATGTGGATGTAATTCCTTGTTTTTTGATGTTGTGAAGGATGTTTTGGACCTAATTAAGCAAATGTTGTCCACAAGGCATGGGTCTTTTGCCGGTGTAGTGTGTAGTCTTGTTTAGGACTTATTCTCTACACATTTCATGTTGTACGTTGTTTGGCTAACTTGTAAATGTATTTTTCATGTTGTCTTTGGCTGGCAAGCAATGTAATCAATGTAATATCATGTATATATAGTGAACCTAGTTGGTCTAGGTGAGGTATGATTGCAAAGTGATTGAAAAGGTTTGCAAAAAAGATAAGGAGCAAAATGAATGCATTATGATGTGCGACTGAAGGAGAAAGAGTAGAAGTTATAGATGTTGTCCTGATTCATCTTAAAGACCTATATGTGACAGTGATCAAGTGCAAAGTGTACCTAAATGATATGATCATCAGAAGGAAGTGTGAAGAGGGAGTAGAAGCTTCCTTGGGAGTGACCCTAAAATAAAGTATTCAAGGAATAGTAGCTTCCTTGGGAGTGACCCTAAAGCAAAGTTTTCAGGGAGTAGTAGCTTCCTTGGGTTGTAGTCCTAAAACCCTAAAGCAAAGTTTTCAAGGAGTAGTAGCTTCCTTGGGTTGTAGTCCTAAAACAAAGTCTGCAGAGAGTAGTAGCTTCCTTGGGTTGTATCCCTAAAACAAAGTTGTTATTTAAGCTTCATATATTATGAGTTAATCCTCACCGTGGTTTTTCCCTTCTTGGGTTTTTCACGTACATCTGGTGTTATGTGTTGATGTGCATTGTGTTAATATTTCATGCTTATGTTAGTACTGTGATGATTAAGTTCTAATCTGCTCTAGATAAGTTGAAGTTGTTTAGATATCAATTCAACCCTCGCCCCCCCACCTCTAAGTATCCTGGTGTGTTTAACAAGTTGATTATGTGTTTATTGTGCAATAAGGAAATAAAATTGTCTTATTGTCAGTGATTTTATGATTGTACAAATCTTGTAATTACATATGTCATGATAAATAGTGGTAATTTCAGTTGAGAAGTATGTTGTTGTATGGAGTTTGTGATGGCTTATTGTTGATCTGTTAAGTAAGCTGACCTAGTTGTTGATTTAGTTACACTGCCACCTACTTGATTGATTTTAGGTTAAATAAGACGAAACTAAATGTTTAGTCAAGTCAGTGACAGAAAGAGTAAATCACGTGAATAATTTATGTACTTAATTACTTGAATTATTGTGATTTCATCATGTATTTAGTAAACTGGTTATTCTTTTGAGTCAAGTTGAGATAGTAGTGTGTGAACAAACAACCCACATATCCACATTAGAATGTGAAATTATTTTTGAATTTTTTTTCCAGTGTAATACAATTGCTACTTGCATTGTTAGTTCATATCTAGGTTTATATGGAAGATTGCATATAATAGAGTTAGTACTTTACACTTGGTTCTCAAATGGCTTGGTATATTTTGTCAATACCTTTATCTATTGCCCTTATGAAGGGGGTAGAGCTACTTCTAGTAGGAAGGTGTGCGGGGGACCACTGGTCTGTGGAAGTTGGAGGCAAAGCACCCAGATGATGCTCTTCCTCCACGTAGTAGAACAAAACACCATGAAGCTTGAACTTAGTGATACACTTGTTTATGAATATCATGACATTGAATTTGTAATTATATAGTTATATATATAATTTTATGATAGTGTACTGTGTATTGATGTACTTGTGTAATCTTTATGTATTCATTGTAATAGTTATCTTGTGAAAGAAAATGATAATAGCGAAGCTAGTTTAATTGATTACTATTTCCAATTAGTTTTGTATTATAGTTTTAAATGATGACTTTTTATAGTTAGATTTATTATAAAAAATGAATATATGTGTAATTTTGTTTATAGTTGGTTAGATAGATGTTTAGTTTGTTTCATTACTTTCAAATGACCTAGGGTCTACATGATAATTTATACTTAAATATATCAAGGGAGTTCTTATTCCTCAATACTTTAAACCATATGAACAACCAACAAACAATTATTTAATTGTGTTACATTTAACTTTTCTAGTTTTTCTAGTTTACAAATAATTAAAATCAAGGATAAATTTTATTGATATGTTGTAATTTTAATTTTAGTCGAAATAAAGTTGACCAAAAATTGTTTATAATTATATATGTATGTATAGTTAAGTTGATTAAGTTGTTTAAGTAAAAAACAATAAATTGAGAGTTTACTAAACCAACACCAAAACATGATAAGTATCATACTCAAGAAGAGTAAACTTAAACTAACACTTATAATAATCCAAATTGAGAAAACTAGTTGTTTATAGAAAGGGACCAAAGAGTAACACAAATTTGTTTTCAAGTGGGGAAGCTACTTAGACCATGGTCCCATGAAGGGTGTTTGTTAAAAATTCTAAAGGAATGTTGAGAAAAAATAAGAGCCCATTTTAAAACAAGAGGTCATCCCATAGAATTTTAAAATCTTCCTATAAAAAAATTAAGTGAAAAAAAGATTAAAAAAATATAACAACTAAATAATAATAGAAATTAAAATTTAAAAAAATGGTATTCAAGTTGTCACATAGATATAAAAGTTCTTAAGTTAGTGGAAAAAACTTTTAGCTCCATTCTTCAATACGACAAAAAATTTGATAGCTACATTTTTTTAATTCCATGAAACTACCAAAGGGTTGTAGCTCAATTTGTTGAGCATAATTGGTGAGGGTGCTACTATGTTCCTTGATTATGTCATTCATGAAGGTTCAAATCCCTGCAATAAATAAAGGATGAGGTTGGGAACGTGCTCCAACAACTTTGATGACATAATGTTAAGTCTCAGTGGATACCTCTGAGTTAAATCTCAATCAAAATCCCTTCCCCTTTGATGACAAAATGTTAACTCTAGTGGATACCTCTGAGTTAACTCTCGATCAAAACCTCTTCCCCTTCCATAGGACCACTTCCTTAAACCCTTAAGTTAAATCTCCACCAAAACCCCTTCCCCTTTCATAGGACCACTTCCTTAAACCCTTAAGTTAAATCTCAACCAAAACCCCTTCCCCCTCCATAGGACCACTTCTTTAAACCCTTAGGTTAAATCTCCACCAAAAGCCCTTCCCTTTTGTAGGACCACTTCCTTAAACCCTTAAGTTAAATCTCAACCAAAACCCCTTCCCCTTCCATAGGACCACAAGTTAAATCTCCACCAAAACCCCTTACCCTTCCATAGTACCACTTCCTTAAACCCTCTAAGTTAAATATCAACCAAAACCCCTTCCCCTTCCATAGGACCACTTCCTTAAACCCTTAAGTTCAATCTCAACTAAAACCCCTTCCCCTTCCAGACAACCTGAGTTCCCTAAGTTGGTTTGTTGGTGAAAAACTTGCCCTCTTGAAAGAGAGGTCACAAGTTCAAAACCTGCAGGGGGTAGGGTATGTATGCCTCATATTAGAAGCACAATTAGGTGCCCCCTGCATACTCATATGATATAAGCTCCCTGTAGACCCAAAATTAGACTGCCAGACATCATAGACTATAAAAAGATCCATTTCCATTTCCAATCTCCACCAAAACCCCTTCCCCTTCCATAAGACCACTTCCTTAAACCCTTAAATTAAATCGGCACCAAAACCCCTTCCCCTTCCATAGGACCACTTAGATGTAAAAGGAACGACGCTCCTAGAGAATAGGTAATACAAGGCAGAAATTCACACTTCATCTCCCAACGTGGCGAAACAAGTATCCAACATTACCCAAGCAAGTATTGACACGCACTTGGAGAGATTCTCTTTTTAATTGAGATCTAGTTTATTCTACAAAGCTCCAATTTTGGTTCACGTCCGCCCATTTTGTCCGTATTAATTTGTTAAATTCAATTCACATTTGACAACGTCCAACTGTTATGATAATCTTCTTTGGGTATAAAATATACACAGTGAGGGAGAGACGGAGGTGAAAAGAAGGAAAGTTTTTATTTCTGCCCAAGATTTATTCTGCATTACTGTTGAAGATGCTGAGACGACGACAACCTCCTCTGCTCACGCTCAGGCCTTCTCCTTTGCTGCCTCCTCCGCTCCTCCTCCCTCCTCCCCCAAGGTAACAATCAAATCCCTCATCTTTTTTCAGTCTCTGCATTCCAATCCATTACTACTTATTCCTTTTCTTTTTAAAATGCAGTCCTCAACAGCCGCCAAATTTCCAGTTGGGCAAAAGAAGCGGCGGCGCTTTCCGCTATTGCAAGCGCCTCCTTCAACACTACCACATTATGAGTACGAATTCATCTCTTCTTGGTATGTTTTCATGGGCTTAATTAATCTTTCAAGAATTCCATCTTATGGAAAATTGATTAACCAACAGAGGTGAGATTTCGGGATTCTTACGAGGAGTGGACGGAAAATCTGGTCCTGCAAGTGCAGACATTGAAGAGCGCCGACATGGATGTTCAGCAGGCAGTGGAAAAAGAGCTCCAACGCTACGAAACATACTACACAGTCAGCATGGTTCCCACAAAGGCGCTCCACATCAGCGAAATTATGATGCCAGCGTGGAAGGCGCCGCTGGAGAATGCTGTAATGTGGTTGGGAGAATGGCGTCCCTCTGCTCTGTTGAGCTTCGTTTTGCTCTGCCACAAAACCCACGCCATTATTCTGCCGCCTCACCATGTGGGATTTGTGAAGGAGCTTCTGCGCATCAGCCATCTTAACGAAACGATTCTCGATGACGAATTGGCGGAGTGCCAGACAATTTCAGGCTGTGTTTCTGAGCTTTTCTTGGGCTCCGCCAGAGAGGATTTGGTGGCGTGTGTAGAGACAAATCTGGCGAGGATGAAGAGAGTTGTGGAGAAGGCGCAGCGCCTCCGCTTCGAAGCGGTGGAAGTGCTGGTTAACCGCTTGCTGACATGGAAACATGCTTCACAGTTCTTTGTCCTCTTGGCTCGATTTCAGCATCGCTTGCATACCGCCGCCCTCTCAAGAATGAGCAATATGGGTAACTGCACTTTCCGCCATTCCCATCAAATTTCCTTTTCCAAGTCAATTGACAATTTAAGTATGTTGTTTGAGGAATTCAATTGACAATTTAAGTATTTTGTTTGAGGAGGTAAGGTTGGGATAAAGCTGCAAACTTCTTGATCAAAATTTATTGTCCAAGATCTGATCTCAAGAAGAGATTACAAACTTTATAAAGCTTTGGTGCCCTGTTTTTAGGAGGGGCCCTGTGCTGCTCTTGATAATTTAAGCACCTTGTTTGAGGAGGTAGGGTAGGGCAAAGCTGCAAATTTCTTGATCAATCACTGCCGAAAATCTAATCTCAAGAAGAGATTACAAATTTTATAAAGCTTTGGTGCCCTATTTCTAGGAGGGGCTTGTGCTGCTCTTGATAATTTAAGCACCTTGTTTGAGGAGGTAAGGTTGGGCAAAGCTGCAAACTTCTTGATCAATCACTGCGGAAGATCTAATTTCAAGAAGAGATTACAAACTTTATAAAGCTCTGGTGCCCTGTTTTTAGGAGTGGCTTTGTACTGCTCTTGATAACTTAAGCACCTTGTTTGAGGAGGTAAGGTTGGGCAAAGCTGCAAACTCCTTGATCAATCACTGCGGAAGATCTAATCTCAAGAAGAGATTACAAACTTTATAAAGCTTTGGTGCCCTGTTTCTAGGAGTGGCCATGTGTTGCTCTTGATAATTTAAGCACCTTGTTTGAGGAGGTAAAGTTGGGCAAAGCTGCAAACTTCTTGATCAAAATTCACTGGGGAAGATCTAATTTCAAGAGGAGATTATAAACTTTATAAAGTTTTGGTGTCCTGTTTCTAGGAGTGGCCCTGTGCTGCTCTTGATAATTTAAGCACCTTGTTTGAGGAGGTAAGGTTGGGCAAAGCTGCAAACTTCTTTGATCAATCGCTGCAGAAGATCTGATCTCAAGAAGAGATTACAAATTTTATAAAGCTTTGGTGCCCTGTTTCTAGGAGGGGTCGTGTGCTGCTCTTGATAATTTAAGCACCTCGTTTGAGGAGGTAACGTAGGGCAAAGCTGCAAACTTCTTAATCAATCACTGCGGAAGATCTAATCTCAAGAAGAGATTACAAACTTTATAAAGCTTTGGTGCCCTGTTTCTAGGAGTGGCCCTGTGCTGCTCTTGATAATTTAAGCACCTTGTTTGAGGAGGTAAAGTTGGGCAAAGCTGCAAACTTCTTGATCAAAATTCATTGGGGAAGATCTAATTTCAAGAGGAGATTATAAATTTTATAAAGCTTTGGTGCCCTGTTTCTAGGAGGAGCCGTGTGCTACTTTTGATAATTTAAGCACCTTGTTTGAAGAGGTAAGGTTGGGCAAAGCTGCAGACTTCTTGATCAAAATTCACTGGGGAAGATCTAATTTGAACAGGAGATTATAAATTTTATAAAGCTTTTGTGCCCTATTTCTAAGAGGAGCCGTGTGCTGCTCTTGATAATTTAAGCACCTTGTTTGAAGAGGTAAGATTGGGCAAAGCTGCAAACTCCTTGATCAAAATTCATTGCGGAAGATCTAATCTCAAGAAGAGATTATAAACTTTATAAAATTTTGGTGCTCTGTTTTAAGAGCCTTGTGCTGCTCTTGATCCCATAAACTACTTTGGCCTAATAGATGTTATTAAAATCTTTCATTTCAATCTTTCTTTTTAAGTTTTAACACATCGATATGTTTTTTAAGTTTTAACACATTGATATGTTTTTTAAGTTTTAACACATCGATATTTTGCAAAACAGTTTCCGTTTGAGCTTGGAGCCACAAAAGGGGGAAATCATCACCAGCTGGGCGACCTCCTTATCACTTCAATTCTACCGATTTTTATTCGGAAATCCTAAATTGTATTTTTCCCAGAAATATTGTCAACTGTAACGAAGTTTTCTTTCTCCGCCGTTGACGGGATTCAATGCAGATGTGTGGATGTTGTGATTGTTGGTAGTGTTTGGCATGCTTTCCCGTTTCGAGTATTTTCTGCTCCATGGATAAAGTTTGTAGTTTTCTGGAAATTATTTGCAGACTGTAACAAACTCTTCTTTCATTCTTTCTCGATTACTGGGTTTCTTGCACGCGTGGATATTGTTGAGATTCTTTGGGCTTTTGGTTGGTGTGTTAATATTATGATTTGGTTAACATCAACTATGGTTGCCACCAGGGCTTAAATTAAATTTGGCAGTTGTATAGTTGTATTTAGGCTAAAAAGACTGTATCATATGAAAGGAGAGATTTTAGACAAACTGTCAAAATTTATATAGGATTATGTTGATATATATATTTGGTTTTTATATAATTTATTTATATTAAGATATGTTGTATTTTAAATGCGCCATTGAATAGATAACATAAAAAAATTGCTTGACAGGCAAGGTCGACTGTCAAATTTAGGCCCTGGTTGCCACATGATATCTATGTTCTTTAAACAAATTGAAAGAATCTTACTTTTTCCAAATATTTTACTGTTGGGATAGAGGTTTTTATTTTATTTTTATTTTTCAATTAAAAAGATTATACATTAAAACTAAAAGATAATCTATATAGATAGATCTTTAAAAAATAGAGGTGGTATGAAATTTCATTCCAATGCTAGATTGGTAAAGTTCAGAACAAAAAACCACGTGACTTTCAAAAAATGAAATAGCCACACCAAACAACAAGACATGATCTTATAAGGAAAATACAAGTCAAGTCACCAATTAAGCATAAATAAAAAGAAACCAATACAATTATGTCGCAAGGATAACTCTAATTTTTTTGTGGGCATGGAAGCGAGGACAGGGAAGGGGTGATGAGGTGACAAGGAAGGGTGCTCTTGCCTACCAGGGTTATCTCACCCTCCACTTGGCAGATCCTTACCATCCTCCATGGGTTTCTTCATATGTAAGAGTAGCATTATCTCTTTCCTTGGGATCCCCCTGTAGCTAGTTTTGCATAGTCCTTGATGGAGATATAGCAAGAGCTAAATGAGGGAATTTTCCCTAATTTGGAGGGGCCAATCCATATCTTTGAGAGGATATAGAAGAATGACGTTGCAGCGGAGATCACCCATTCTGGCGATCGAATGATAGAGGTGATGATGGGGTCTAGCCAAAGTCTTGCCTAGTTGGCAATGATGACAAAGGAGTAGAGGCTCTCTACAGCTGCATGGGTAGTGCTAAGAGGACTCAAAGTGATTGTGCCACTAGTCTCGATGAGGGGATTTGACATGGGATGGTGGAGAAGGTAGAACCCTAGCCATTGTGCAAGGCGCATTGCCCTCAATGATCAAATAGGGTTTGAAGATGTTGGACCTCCAGTGCCATCTTGCTAGCTTTAACTTGAATCTGCACATGAACACATTAGAGATCACCAACCATTTAGAGTGAATAGAAAAGTTGGTATGCACAACAAAATGAACAAAAAAATAGAATTTATATCTTTCCATATATAAAAAAGAATTTCCAATCTAAAAGCATGTTATAGCTAAGGGAAATTTGTGGAAATTTTGGCCCCATCACCAAAGAAGGACATTGTGCCAGGTAAAGGGTTCAAGCATTAGAGGCCAAAAACATCATGGATCTATTGTTAAGCATTTTGCGCACAAACACAAAATAAAAAAAGACGAAGTATTTCTAGTTGCCCATAAAAAATATCTTAGATTGGATAATCCAATATGTATCAAATGGGTGCTAATAGGAAGGCCTTGATAGGGCACACACTAGGTGAAATGGGCAACTTTGGCCGAGCCACAACCACTTTTCAAATTGTTTGAAATGCTTAGTTCAGATAAAATTGGTGACTAAAGAGACTATATAATATTTAACTTTTAAACCATGGAGGATGAGGTGAAAGCCACCTATATCCTTTCTTAGGAATGTAATTATCGAAAGGAATATTAACATACCATTTATATTCCATCCACCAAGGCTTAATTTAGAGTGAACATATATTTTGTATAAATTCTTAGAAGGCATGACCTCAGTTATCCATTGGAAGATTTCTTGGTCAACATGGATTAAGTTAAACTTCACTTTGGCCTAAGGCCAAGAAATCTAAGTGGAATTAGCATTGTAATAGAGATCCTAGAGGTACCTAATTCT
Source organism: Cunninghamia lanceolata (assembly GCA_027924645.1). Taxonomy (NCBI): domain Eukaryota; kingdom Viridiplantae; phylum Streptophyta; class Pinopsida; order Cupressales; family Cupressaceae; genus Cunninghamia; species Cunninghamia lanceolata. Next base: position 3,409,245 of record BSBN01001054.1, read on the forward strand.
CCTTCTAAAGAAATTATGCCTAATTCCCCTTCTAAAGAAATTAAGGGAATGCATCCAAGGAATAGCTACCAAAGACTTATCTCAAAATAAGATGATGGGAGACCACCATATAGGCAATCAGTTGATGGATAATCCATTGTGAAATTTATCCCCATTCCATAGCAATCAAGGCTTACTATCTTCCCACTCCTTCCAAATACTTTTTGCCACAAAAGTGCTATTGACTTTACTAGGCACATGAGAAATTGCAAGGGAATGTAATCCAAGGCCATTCTAGGCTAGATGCCCATATGAGAAACTAGAAGTAGTGCATTTTTACAACAACTTTTTCCTTTATTTCTTGCCATCACAAGCTTTGACAACCCACTTAGCACATAAAGTAATAACTTGTTTGTTGACATCAATAAGGCCTAGGCCAACAAAATCTCTTGGAAAGCAATAAAGGTCCAAGAAAGACAATGAAAACCTTTATTGTAGTCCAAATTGGCCCATAGAAAGTCCCATAGAAGCTTGTCAAGCTTGAGGTATGATGCTTTGGAAGGAACCTAGAAAGAAGAGTAATACACATGCATAGCCGCAATAACTTTAGAGAAAATTTAGAATTTACGTGCTAGCGAAAGTGGTTTGGTAATTGAATCTATGGGCTTTTTCTCTATTTTATCAATCACATACTACCACAACTAGGACAATTGACAAGACTGAAATGCAAAGGGAATGCCTAGAAATATAAATATTTCTCTATGGTCAATGGGTTTCTAGCCAAAGGAAGGAAGCTCCAACCAAGAGGCTAGGAAAGGATTGCCTATAGTATTGCATATTGTTCCATTGAGTACTAGATCATGAAATTAAAAAAACTATCAAAACACTTAAAAACTTGTTTAATATTGTATTTATATCCAAGGAGCTTAAGGAATCATCCACAGAGTGTCCACTACCCAATTATTGAGAAGCAGTTCTAGGAAGGGATATTCCATTGACTCGTCATTATGAGATGGTGTTGGAAAGAATACAACCAAACCCTTGTCTTATAGATCAAAAAAGTTTGAAGTGCTTAGATTTAACACAATTAATCGAAAGGCAAGCAGAAGCATCTTCAAAAAGTATTTGGACTGACGAGATCAAAGTGGGACCAAAGCCAAGAGTCTTGAGCATGGCTAATATGAAATTCCATTCAATTCTATCATAGGCCTTTTTGAAGTCAATTTTGATGAAGAGATCCTATTATTTTGATTTATGTGCCCATTCCATACCTTCCTAGACTACAAGGACAGTGTTAAAAATATATCTTCTTTGAATAAACCCAATTTGTTTAGGTCTAATCACAAGTGAGAGGAGATGTATAATTCATATGGATACAACCTTGACAATAATTTTGTAGGAGACGTTGAAGAGAGTGATGGATCTTTAGTTGTAGATAAAATCTTGATCCTCAACTTAAAGTATGAATTTGATATTTCCTTTGTTAATGATAGCATATAGAGATCTAGTATGATAAATTTTTAGATATCTACCTTAAATAGATCATGTCCAATATCATCCCAAAGTATTTTGTATGATTCATAGAGAAAACCATTATAACCAAGAACTTTATCATTGGACATGTCAAATGTAGCCAAGTGGAGCTCCTCTTGGGATAAGAGTTTGTTACAAGTTACAACCTGGTTCCTGGTGAGTTTGCAAGGTATTTAACATCTAAGCAAGCCTTAAGTTCCTCTTCCCTTTTTGGAGAGGAATCTTGACCTTGGAAGACCTTGGTATAGTGCTAGACAAAGGCATTTAAGACATCAGAAAGTGCAAAGAAGCATTACTAGGCTTCTTTGATGCACTTGATTTTTTGAACTAAATTTTTAGGTTGCAAATCTTGAAAAAATTATTTGAAGACATGATTTTTTACTTTTAACTAGTGAAGTTTAGCTTTGAGTTGAGCTCCATAGGTGGCATAAGCATCAACCACTTGCACAAGGTGGTGTTGCCTAGCCACTTGAATTTGGAAGGGTTTGTGAAAATATTTTTCTTTAAGTTAAGTTGTTAATTACCTAAGCTCCAAGGACATGGCTACATAGGACTTGTGGTGTATCATTGCTAGTTTTTGTTAAAACTTTCTCAATAAACATGTGGTATGAGTGATTGCATCAAACCTCCATTTCATCCACCTAGTATCCCCTTTTAGACATGGCACCAATTTCCAAACATATCAAATTTGGGCCAGTGTGGACTTATGTTGGAGTAATGACATGTTTGAATATAATATAGTATTTTTAATCTTAGGTGTTTGAAGACTCCATGCAATTTTCAAGTGGATTGATGAGTGATTAATAAGAACATAATCCAACAAGGGTTCCATTAGAAGTGAGTAACAACTACCAAAAAAGAAGTACAACTACACGAATATCATAACATGATCAAGTTGCTTAATTATTCTTACAAAACCACTGTGCAAATTGGACCATGTGTACCGAATGGAAAGTGTGTTTTGGTAGTGAAGATTGGGGTCATAAAGGCCTAATATATTTCACATATAGAATGACATCTCTCTTTCACTAGTTTTCCATCTCATTGGTGAGTGACCTTGCTTATCAAATGCCACCTCAACTATATTAGAGTTGTCATTAAACACCCATTAGGTTGATTAGTATCTTTTTTGCAAGCCATTTCTAAAGAAACATCATTCAATTGTATCATTTGAGATATAGATATTGACAAAGTTGAAATCTCTATTATCTATATTGAAAATGACCTACAAAGCTTTGTTAACTAGTTCATAGTTATGGGTAACATAGTGGGAATGCCACTTGGCATCAATAAAATTTGCCACAACACTTCAACCTTGCTCATGATTATTGTTGAAATAAACAATATTTGGCCATATGACATGGCACACAATTGAAAGTAGAATCCCAATAATCATGGTCTCTTGAAGACAAAGAATGTCTAGAGGGGTAAATATCTATCAAAAATCTCATAGCATGAGTTTGTAGTTTAGGTCCATCAAACCTCACATTCCATGAGAAGAAATTTATGAAGAAAGAGGATATAAGGACATTTCCTCAAAGTCTAATCCTTGAAACATAGAAAATCTATTTGCATATTTAATGACTTTAGTTTTTAGAAGATAATTCTCCAAACTACATTTACCATTTTTTAGGAACATGTTCCCCTTCCTCCACATCCTATGGAGGGTTATGTGTGTGCTTGTGTCCCTCTAGTTGAGAAGTATATTTGAACTACCAACTCTACTGATGATAAAACACTCCTAGGGAATGGAGTTCTAGTATTGAGGTTTACTAAACTCTTTGAAAGTTCTGCTAGAAGGATAGGTGGGCATTGGTTGAGCCAGGACCACTTGCTTGGCTTTGTCAATGGATTATGGTTGAGAACATCCCATTGATGTTGCTAATTTGTCATTGGCTTGTGTCCAAGAGGAGTTCATAGTAGTGTCTTTGGTAGTTGGACCATTGTTTGGTTTTTCATTGTTGGACTAAAGCTTTTATTGGACCCATTGTGACCATTTTTATAGTTTCCTATGTTAGTCTAGCCATCTTCAATCTTCCCTATATCATTAACTAGTTTGGAGGTTAGTTTAGTCTTGTGGGTAGCTAAGGGTAAATCTCTAATTTTATGGTTAGAGGCTTGGAACCAATCAAGCATTGGGAAAATTGATATACATAACATGTTGTGCATGGTGCATGTTACCAATCTGTAAATCAAGAATTTCCTTTTTAAGTCTTGGGAGAACTCTCTAACTTAGCCCAACATTTAAACACAATCTCTAAAGCTAGATAGCCTCCTTACAAGATTGAGTAGCTACCATATGCTCAACCTCAATAGTGGACAAAGTGACCACAACTTCCCACTTGCTCATCCAAATGATTACATCACCAAACAAGTTAAAAACATACCCACTAGTAGATCTTTTGTTGTCAACATCACCTACCTAATTAGAATTCATAAATCCATGAATATCTACTAAGTTCTAGTCCTCTAAAATATTACTATGATAACAATGGGGTACTCAAAAGTAACTCAAAGTACTTTAAGACCATCTTTATCCCAATGCTCATGTCTAATTATCCATAAAATGGCTTAGGGCTCTCACTACTTGGGCAATGTCTAGTCTAGTGCTAACCATATCAAACATCAAACTACCAACTACACTAGCATAAGGAAGACAAGCCATATCCTCCATATTTGTAGGTGTGGTAGGACACCACTCAGTTGAAAGCTTAGTTCCCATAGAAATAGGAACACTCATTGATCTAATATCTACCATAATAAAAAAAACTACAATATAGAGTTCACATACTTACTCTAGCTCAAACAAAGCCTTATGTTCACTCTATCTCTTTTGATCTCCATACCTAAGATATACTTAGTAGCCCCTAAGTCCATCATATCAAACTATGCTAAAATTGAGAATTTAAATCCCTAATCACATCCTTACTATTACCAACAACAACATATCATCTATATATAGTGTGATAACAAGGAAATGATCACCATCCTATTTGTAATAAATGTAATAAATTCATTTAGATCTTAGAAATCCTAGTCCAAACATACAAGAATCAAATTTTTGGTACCACATTCTAGGAGACTATTTGGGGCCATACAAAAACTCTTTAATCTTAAAATCAATGACTCCTTACCTTTTTCAACATAGTGCTCTAGTTGTGTCATATAAATTTCCTCCTCCAAGTCACCATGTAATAACATTGTTTTCACATCCATCCATTCTATCTCTAAATCAAAAGTTGTTACAACAAATAACAAGAACCCAATAGATGTCAACTTAGAAACTAGAGAAAAGACCTCACCAAAGTCTATCCCCTCAACTAGGGAATATCCTTTTGCAAACAACCTCACCTTTTACATTTTAACATTACCATGTACAAACCGATCTTTTTCTTGAACACCCATTTACAACCAATGGGTATTAGTCCAGCTCAAGTAGTTGTACCAAGTCCCATATGTCATTCCTTTTCAATATAGCCATCTCCTCACCCATGACCACTCTATAGGACTTATAATAATCCATGTCCATTGCCTTCTTAATAGTTTAGGCTCATCAGTATTAGTTAACAAAGAAAATATGCATCTATATGTTGGGAAAGGTGTCTCAACCTTACATCATAATGTTCATATTTATTTATTACTTTGTCCTCACATGGGAAAGAGGGTGTCCCACTTTGAGGTGGCACTCTTTGCCACATGTCAGATATTTTGTAATGTGTGTAAGAAGTTATATGAGCATCTAATGCCATCATGATGCATAAGAGCATCATATGACATTGTAAGATGGGAGTTACTTATGACATGTTCTATGACACATAAGAACATGTGAGAGGGGGTTACATTAGAATCTTGAGTAGCATTATGACAGTCTATAATGCATGTCATAAGGCATCTTTGAATGGGTTTGAATATCCAAAATTGAAGAGTTACATATGACAAATTTTATGATAGGTTATGATAGTTGTAAGAGAATATACTATTTTTATCTTGAAAGACCATGACCAACTTGGGTGTTGGAATTTTGGCCAAATATGGTGCCACTTTGGGGTCATAGTTTTGGCAAATGGTTTTGGTAAACCACACTTGGTTTGTGGTTTGATATTTTCCTATGTATTAGATGGTAGATATGGAGGCTTCATGGTGTGTTTTGTAGGTACTACTATGCTTCCAAAATTGCTCTAGATTTACATGTTGGTGATACTCCTATAAGGGCATGTCTTTGGACATTATATTGTAGTTGTTTCTTTGTTGTTGATAATACAATTGGTTCATGCATTAAAGTGTGGGGTTTTCTTTAGAAATATTTTGCCCCACATAAATCACTATGTTTTGGTATATTGCTTTTGTGTTTTTTACTTGAAGTACATAATCAAATTATTTTTGTGCATTCCTCTCATAGATTATTGTAGGAAGTGTATCCCACACCTTTGTTTCCTTACACTATAATCATGTAGGCCATATGTGTTTGGTTACTTTCTTTAGCTAGTGGACCTTCTCAGAAGCTAAGGTGGATGTTCTAGTTCCTCTTTTAAACTCTTTGAGCTCTCCTCCTCATATGGTCATCTATGAACATCTAGTTCATTTTCTAGTTCAACCTTCTCGATCTTTGGGTATAGCTTAATGACTAACATTTCATCCTACTTTGGCTGCACAACTATAGGGGAAGGTTTGATTTCTCTAATATCACACTGCAACTATACAAAACTCTCTCAACCATAGGATCCTAAATCTCATACCCTTTCACACTGACACCATAGCTATTGAAGATACACTTCACAAAATTATTACCCAACTTCGATTGATTTTCCCTAGGCACTTGAGCATATGCCTCACAACCAAATACATGTGAAGATGTTGAAGTGAGGATTTTTTCCTATTCATACCTCCATATGAGTCTTACAAAAATCATTGATGTAGGAGACCTAATAATTAGGTAACATGTAGTAGAAGCCACTTCTAGACCTAGAACTTATCCAAGTTGACTCTACTAAGCATACTCCTAGCCCTTACACCTTCCTCCTCTCTTTTGTGCAACATAATAAATAATAACTTACACCTTCTATGTTTATAGCCTTTGTTATGACTACAAAAACAACTCCTACACCAGAATGAACTGTAAGAACCTACATCATGAATTCTGAAATTTAAGAACCTTGAAGTAAAATTAAATTTTATCAACATAATAAAATTCACACTGCATATTTCAACCTATATGACCTTCAAGAATTATGTACCTAATAAGGATGTCTACCACCTCCACCAGGTTTTGGGAAGCCCAAGTGGAATGTGATAGTGATGAGTACATGCTTAGTGATGATCTACCTTGTGATCTCTTAGCCAAAGGCCATTTATTCATTCAAAGAAGCCTAATGAAATTCCATTGATGGGATTAGATAATCTTGGGCTTGAGATACATAGTTTAAAATAATAGTCCCCATTCTAGACATAAAACAAAATGCTCCAAAATATTCATTAAAAAATAACAATTAACTATGTCATATGCTTTGATGATATCCAACTTAACCACCATAATTTTCAATTTAGACTTCACAACCAAGTGAAATACTTCATGAGAGATCATAATTTCTTTTTATGATTGTTTTGTTTCAAACAAACCCGTCTTCTTTTGGAGACATAAGATTAGGGAGAAGATCTGTCAATCTATTAGTCATTGCTTTAGAAATGATCTTTAGAGAGTGATACATATTAGGAGATAGAACAAAAATGCACCAAAGAGATTTAAGAGAAGCAATTTTTGGAATTAAGTCAATGAAGGTGCTATTGAGGTCACTCAACATCTTATTTGATGTCTTGATTCTTCTACTACCATTTGTGCATCCTTACATACATTATCCCAACACTTTTGAAAGAAAAAAGTATCTAGGGAACCATTCAATCTAGTTGTGATCCACATGAATAAGTTAAATCATCCTGTCCCTTGGTCAATTCTTAAGAATGGGAAGTGCAAAAAATAGATCGTGGACTACTCCATCTCTTCCTTGGAAGAGATGGAGAAAGAAGACAACAACTAGCTCTAAATTTAATTCAGAGCATTCCAACAAAAATATTTGGGACCTCAATGACATGGATGAGGGGAGGGTTAGTCCCAAAACTAGCAAAAGGAGAAGAGAAGGTGAGACTACCATCCAAGAGAGGAAAGAGACCCCATGTTTTAAAGTTAAAGCTAAATCTTTCCCCAAACTTGCTATGGGGATTCTATTCCCTGGTGTTGATGGTCCTTGTACCAGTATCCTTGCTGAGCCTGGCATTCCTTACACTACATATCGACCTTTAAAGAAGTGAATGATGATATCCATGCTCTGAGCCAAAACATATCAACTCTACACCAAACCTTTGACATCCAGCAGAAGTTATTGAAATGGTTCTATATTGAGATCAGTAGGATCAACTGTTATTAATCAGATATGCACCTTATGCTAAGCTTATAGAAGACTTAGCTATCTGTTGACACATGGAAACACTCTCAGGATGTAGGTTTCCTATAGTGAGAGTGGATCTCCAGAGTGGGTTGGTTCTCTTTAAGATTTTCCTAATATAATGGCTTGCAGAGGAAAGGGATATAAGGATGACTGCAAATGAAATATAACTTAAACAGAATTCTAATATATCTGATGCCTTTACCCACAAACAAGCCCTCATACATAAACTCTCACAATTCCACTTAAATCAAACAATTCAAAAGCAATTTATATGAAGGTCCTCTCTGAACTCAACATATAACTAGAATTACATGAAAGCCTTGCACAACATTTTCACAATAACGAGACATAACAGAGGATAAATTATTCATTACCACAGTGAGACATCAAATCATCATTGCAATTATGAGGCAAAAGAAGTGAAACAAGAAGGCTCTACTGTATTGGGTTGGAAGGAGTACATAAAACTGATAAAAATGAGTTAGAAACCAGTCTATAAGCTCTCTACTTGTGCTCAAGAGAGAAGAAACAAAGAAAATCTCCAACTGCCTTAGAAAAACTATCTCCACATATATGTTGTCCCAAAAGATCTCTCTCGAATAGTTGGAAAAACGCTCCTAAAATTGGTATCTTCATTCATTCCTGAGATCCACTAAAAATCCTTCAAAAATGCCCCCAATCTGTCTCCAAACTCAAGAATAAAGCTATCAAAATCATCCCCAAAGGGGTCCCACCAAAAAGCACGAATAAAACATGCCTTATCTCATCCATATCTACTCCAAGAAACAAAAGAAGATCCTCTTGTTTTAACTGCTTAAAATAGCTTTTATTTTAAAGCAATTTATAAAATATTGCTTTAAAACAAAGCTTCACAATGGATTTGCAGTTTTATTTCTAATTTGATTATGTTTTACAAACAATAATACAAGGCTTATATTTTCATTATTTTGCCAAGTATATTGCAATTACAATACTTGATTTTTCTATAAAAAATCATAAAAGTATTAAGGGCATAATATGATGTTTGCAAAAATAAAAGCCAATAAGGCTTGACCTTCACCTAGTTCTACAAAAGATACATCTAAGGCATATGAACCTATTTCCTATTTCAAAAGGTTTGCAAGAACTCCAAGGTGACCAAATGGGTTCAAGGCTATGCAATAAAATCAAGTTGCACTAAGGCATATGGGATGGTGGCTTGTCTTTCAATTGTGAAAAAGGGGCATCAAGGCATAAGCCTAGGCATCAGCATATGCAAAAGAAAAAAATACCCTCGAGGGTATTAGTAAGGCACTTTGAATTTTAAAATAATGTGACAAAAACCTCATCGGGTCTTAGGGCTTTTGAAACCCTAAAGGCAAAAGACCCAAGCCCTAACTTTTTGGGCCATTTCGCATTTGACAATTTTGAGAGATTGCTTTTCTCAGTCGTCCATGGTGCTAGGGTTTTGAGACCAAACCATGATTTTTCATTGTTTCAGATGGATTCTTCAATCATTTCACACAAAAAAATGGAGGTAAGATCCTCTGTCTGTCATAGATTGACCTATTTTACTTATCATAGTTTTATTTGGGCTTTTAGTTATGGTTGTATGCATGCTCTGATGCATTTTACTTTGTCTCTTTTGTGATCTCTTCTCTGTATCTTCTGGCAACATTTGTTCTTGCATATGAGCTACCATTCGAAAGGTTCTGGTTTAAGCATGAACCTGTGGCCAATCTGCATACGTTTCCTCACTCAAAAAATCGTGGTAAGATCTGATCTTTCGATTACTATGTTACTTTATCTAATTCCACAGTTGAAACAAAACTCGATAGGAGCCCTTACAAAAATGAAAGCATTTTCTTCGATGAGTTCATGAAATTTTAAACTAGTTTCTAATTTACTCCATTCTCTTGGGTCGTGGCTTTGACGGTAAAAACCATCATTTTTTCAAGCTCTTTCTTTATTTTCTGAGTGTATTTCCACTTTATGAACTTGAAACTTTGTTTGGAACCCCCATGTGGGTTTGACATTGTGATAAAATCCCATTCTTTGGCTGCCTGTCGCAGTCATACACTTAAGAATTTTCCTATTTCTGAGCATTCCTTGTGTAAATTCGAGGTTACGAATGATACCTCCCTTATTGTATCTACAACACAAAACCTCGACTGGGTTTGACTTGATTTGTGAGAAAAGATGCTTTCCCTCCTCTACTGGCTGTGAACTGGCTTGAACTTCTAAGTCTTTAGTGTTTATATGAGCTTGAAGGATGTTATACCTTCCTCTATATCTTCAAAAGCTTGAATCTGTTCATTTCTGTATTTAAGACTCCTGTATGCAATATGATAGTGAAACTATACTGCCCCAATTCTGAGTTTACAAAATAGAAGCTCCTTATCTTCTCTGTATGAGTGATTCTCATGATGCAATATGTTGTGAATTTTGATTCTTTGATAATACACTGGCTCAAATGAACTCGAAACTACCACCATATATACATTTCTCTTCATTTTCCCTTTGAATATAAAACCAAAACTTATAGATTTTGAAATTCATAGCCCTTGGGTATTTTGTGTATGTAAAATGTTATGGATTTATGACTTCATGGCGATTGTGAGAAACCTCTGATATTTGTTGATCACCTTACATTATTACGGCCTAAATGAGCTCCCCAACAAATACTTCTTTCTGTATGCTTCAGTGAAGAATAGCTCCAATATGAGCTTGAAACTTGGAAATATATGCATTCTTTCTCCATTTTGTATGTTATTTCTTGAGCATTTATGACTTTTGTTTGAATCCCTCTGAAAAAAAAGATTTCCACTTTGTCACTTCCTTCTATTCTAGAATCAATAGGGTGTATATACTATAGCTCTTCTTTGATATGTATCTTTTGCATATTTGATGTGTGACTTCTTGTTCATGAGTACTCTTCAGCTGTGATAACTACCTCAAAAAGTTATTTGATGTCTCATGTCATTACATTGTACTATGAGAAGCATACAAATATGTGGCTACAACCATCCTTCTAAGGAATGCTTTCAGAATGAATTATGCCAAATAATGAAGTGGTGATCATGAATGCCAAGCTTTTATGATGTTGTCTTATATGCTATGTTCAGTTATTGGTTGTTACATTAGAAGATAGAGTCATGGTTGTTCAAAAAGACTTATGAGCATTTGATCTAACAATGAGAATGAAGCTCATTGATATTGTAAATCATCAGCATTTTCATTTGTACTCACTGTGTCTTGAACAAGAATGTTGTTTTAAACTCAACACAATTTATGCATTTGTATGTATCATCGTTTGATAACTGTTGTACTTCTGTCCACATTATTCTATATGTACTCTGAATGATTTAGTATAGCTTATCATGGCATCTATTTTGCTATTCTGGTTCAGTATGCCATTACAAACTCTTGGTTGTCCAATACACCTATATATGACTGTCTCTTTCAGCTTGTTTACTATATCATTTCATACACCACATATGGCTTCATGCTTCACTATGACATGGCATATGTTTTGCTGTCTAGTTACTATACTATTTCAAATTTGTTTTCAGACACTCTTATAGTTGTATCATGCAATTTTATTGTCGTGGCATCAGTCATGCTTTTCTGTAGACTTCATTATACACATGGTTGTTCCAATATCAAGATTATAAATAATGCATGATTTGTAATAGAAAAAGGTAGATATTTAAATGTTTGTAAATACCTTTCATTCAGTTTCACACCTTTTGATCAGCCTAGAAGGAGTTTAGTGTTCATTTATGGTCCTTACTTCAAACCCTAAATGGAGAATCATAGATGATCATTGAACTTTTTTATTTTTTGAATTACTCTTTTAGTTGAAATATCCTTTTTGCATAGTATGAGTACTCTTATTCCATTCCCCTTGAGACTCAGGGGTAGCATGCTGAGCTCTACCCTCATGGGAGCCCATTTTGCACCACACGCTGATATGTCTTCAATCAGCTACATGACTTATCCTATACATGCACATGAAACAAACAGATTAGAATAAAAACAATGAAGTTCCATGATTGTTTCTTTCTCAGCTCCACTTGCATGTGAGTAATGTTCATTGATCAGTGCATTATAGGCAATGTGTTATGCCTCTTCTAATAGGACATAGAGATCTCATAATCGGAGCTCTAACAGGGCTTTTCCACATTTTTTGCAAGTTCTTGTCGAAGATTGGGAATAGAGACAGAAGGGATCCTCAGAGATCAAAGACTTTTCAAGGCAATGATGGCTATGACCCTTCTCTATTTTTTCTTTAGATGCATAATATTTTCCATATATTTGCATTTGTTCAGCTATTCCCATGGCTTGTGTGGGACATTTGATCTATCATTATTTCTTTCAATGCAATGTTTATCCTTTTATGTATCTTAATTTGTAAATGAATAATCATTGTAGTGAATGAAATACTTATCTCTCCTGTGATAAATGAATGATGAACTGAATCCTTCTTTTGTCAAACAACTGAATTGCAAACTTCATGCACCTCTTGAAACTATCACAACTGATCTTTTTATAAAATCAATATTTGTAAAGGGCTTAAGCAAGGCAGAAAAAAATGAAATTTTTCATCTTAAAATGAACAATGTACCAGCCCTGCTAATTTTTTGAGCTGTGGTGAAAAAATGGTAACATCAACATTAAAATGAAAATCATCACTAAAAAGAGTATTGGGGGAAGACAAGTTGTTTTTGAATAAGAAAGAAAAATCTTTCAAAATTGGGAAACCATCCCCTTTGTCAATGACTTACAGACCGACCTATCCAACCAAAAAGAAAAATTGGAAATCCTAGAGGAGGAAATGATCAAAGGTTAGGGTCAATAGGAGGAAAGAATAGTGGCCTTGGAATAGGAGATCAAAAACTTGAAAGATGACTTTAACATGTTTATGAAGGTGAATGCAGGGGAAATGAAAAGGTTAAATGACAAAATCAACAAGGGCAAGCCCAAGGATGCAGAGGATCTAAGAAGGTCATTGCAACTATAGATCCTAGTACCAGAACTAGGAGAATCAAGAAATAGCACGAGGATGGGAATAAAAAGGCTCAAGAGATCCATAGCATGGAGGAAGATTCAGATGAATTTGAAGTGGCTAACACCCTGAAGGAACTGTAATATGCTCTATGTATTGTTTTTCTATTTTATGCTTTAGTCTACTATTTGGGGGTTCTGTTGTGGGTCAGTTGTGGTTATACTAACATTTTTCTATTGTAAAGGGTTTACATGGTCCCTTCAAAACCTATTTTTACCCCTTTTTAATAAAAAACATACATGTTGGATGTGTTATTTTATCCATTTTTTTACAATACCTCAAGGGTCTCGAGAAAATATAGGTTAGTTCTTGAATGTGCTTGATTGCATTAATACTTTAGTAATGATAGTAAACCTATGAATTTTTAAGTAAACCATGTACATAGTACCTAGTGAATTTAGACGTTTCAAGTACAAACATAGTAATGAATTTTAAAGTAAACTAGGTAGTAATGATAGTAGTTTGGAGGTTGAGATGGGAATAGGCCTAGCATATCCGGATACATGTTATTACAAATGAAATACACAATGTGTATTTCAACCATAGAGTGCACCTATTTCTTACAAGTGTTAGTAATATTTTAAATTGTAAATTAATTGTATTTCCCAGTGTTAGTAATATTTTGAATTGTAAATTAATTGTATTTCCCACTATAAACAACTCATTTTTAAATCATTGAAAAATTAAATATGCAAATTATTTTTTAGATTAAACTATACCTAACACTTGTAATAAATTTCTAAGATGTCTTAAAATTTCAAACCTTCTTAATCATATGTTTCTCGAATCTCATCATAAGTTATTATACATAGAAAGAGATGCAATGACCTAACTATATTGCTATATTGAGATTGTTCATTTAGTTGATGAAATACAACATGAACAAGTTCTTTGTAACTAATCATCTAATTTGAAGCCTTATTTGCTCAACTTGATTTGGCACAATCAAGGATTCATTCTCCAACTTGAAAGAAGCTCTAGAAGATATTCAAGGAGAATAAATTGTCATAGTGATTACTTGAAGTAGTTGGAAAAATCAAGGAGGTAATTCTACAAGGGATATTTTACTTTTATGTTTTTCATTTAAAAGGGGAAATAATAAGTATTTCTTTAGTTTGTGGTAATGAAATATGAATTACCTAAGAAGGTTAGACATTTGAAAGACATCTTGCAAATCATGAACGAAATTTTTTTTGACCTTCTTAGGTCATTTATAATTTTTTATGTTTTAAATTTATTTACCTTTTTTAATTATTTAATTATTACTTGTCTCAAATGTTAGGATTCGTATATTGGCAAAACAAATATTGTGTAATATAATGTTTTTGAAGAAAATTGTAGGTTGAAATACACAAATTGTCTACTTCAATTGGCACATGCAACCATTTCTTTCAAGTGTTACTGATAGTTGAAATTGCTCCACCCAATTTGGCATAATCAAATAATTTATTCTCCACCTTGAAAGAAGCTCTAGAAAACATTCAAAAAGAATAATTTTTCATATTGATTACTTCAAGTACTTGGAAAAATCAAGGAGGGAATTCTACAAGAAATATTTTAATTGTTTGTTTTTCATTTAAAAGGGGAAATTGTTGCAAGTATATGCCTAACCGGTGTTGTCATTGATGTCAACATATTAGTGTTGTCATTGGTGTCAACTATGCTCTTGTTTTGATTCTTGTTAGATGTTTTGTAATTGCCTATGTAATGTTGGAGATAATGAGTAAGTGATCCTGAGATTGAGTTTCCAAGTGCTTTTGAGAAAAATTGCTTCTCTGGTGGAAATAGTGTAAATAAGAGTATCTTTGATTACAACAGAACAGTCCAGTAGATTGCTCTACATTTCTTGTAGAATGAATATCCTTGTCTGTGGATTGGAAGTTATTTAGATGCATGTCTGAAGATGCTATGTTTCAAGTTTGAGCCTTCGGTATGAAGATTTGAGTGAGTTATGTTCACTAGAGTGAAAACTGCTTTTTCTATATATTTGGTGGTGATAGGGAGAATGTATTATGCTCCACATTTCTCCGCATTTAAGCATTTCAGTCCATGGTTTTGGAGTCAAGTTTGTAGTGATGTTATGTGCCTTCAACTCCAATGGTTCATGATTTGGTGGTCCGCAAGCAATATTTTCTTTATGATAGTAGCTGGCAATGTTGTTTATGTGCTCTGGTTTGAAGAATCTTCTTGACATATTGGTTAGAGCTTGTGCAGTTGTTCCTGATGATTACAATGTGCTTGTGGATGTCTCCTGATCATGTTGCTACCTTTGGATTGGTTCACGAAGAGAAATTTGGATCGTGGATGAAGACTGTTCTTGGAAGTCTTAATGTGGACACCAGTCTTAGCTGACCCGGTTGTTTCCACTAATCACGGAGATGCATTAAATATTGTAGAAGTGTGTTGGTGTGTGGAAGATTGTGTTTGAGTCCCATCTAAGGCGTAGTGTGATCCACATACATCTTTACATCTTTCCCTTAGCTAATTTTGTATTAGGTTCAGACCTATTTCTATGTATGTTTGAAATGCTAACCTTAGAGATTGTTCCAACGGTTGATGAATGTAATGCTGACCTTGATGTTCATTCCAAGGTTGATGAGTTGTATAAAAACATGTAACATGAAGCTGCAAAAAAGATGTCCTGGTGCAAAAATGAAAAGATAAGTGCAAAGGTGTAAGAAGAGCAGAGAAGAGGTGTTATATTATGCTTCAATGGAACTGAACCCAGGCATGAAGTAGATGTTATCAAATTAGTTCACCAATCGTTGGCAATGAGCCACCCCTTGGCAATGAGCTGATCTTAGCAGTGAGCCCTAACATTTGCAGTGAGCATTTTGGGTAGTCAGCCTCTAATTTTTGGTATTGCTATAACTTATTTATTTTTGTGGGCTAACACCCACCGTGGTTTTTCCCTTAGAGGGTTTTCCATGTAAAAATTTTGGCGTCTCATGTGTTATTGTGTTGAGCTTATTTTTTCATTCTTTCATGATTAATCTTAATAACAATGATTGAGAATTTGATTTGTTAATATTCATAAGTGGTTAAAGTTTTGTGACAACTGATTCACCCCCCCTCTCAGTTATCCTATGCATTTCAACAATTGGTATCAGAGCAAGGTTCCTCAGAAGAAAGCCTAACCGCTTGACAAAGATCTAGGATGTCTTACAGGAAGGAAGCTCCATAGTTTTATGGAATGCATTATGCTCTCTGGAAGGTATGAATGAAAAAACACCTCCTTTGTCTTGGTTATAAAGTGTGGAAAGTGACAGAGAAAAAGTATGCTTTGCCTTAGAATGGTTTGCAAACTAAAGATGAAATCAAAGAATATGAGTTAAACATAAAAGCTAGAGATGCTTTGTTGAGTTCCTTGTCTAACACTGAGTTGATAAAGGTCATGGATCTGGAATCTACTCATGAAGTCTGGGAAAGGCTGGAAAAACTATATGAAGGAGATGATTCTGTAAAAAGTGCCGAATTGCAGGGCCTAAAAGTGAAATATGAGGGTTTAAAAATGAATGATCATGAAAACATAACTACCTTCATGCAAAAGGTTGATGAAATTATCAATGGAACAAAACGTATGGGAGGAACTATTGATGAGAAGGAAGTTGTGATGAAAATTCTTAGGTCACTACCTAAGTCCTATAGTCACAAGGTAGATGCAATTGAAGAAGTAATGACAGTGCAAGATGTCACTAAGGATCAGTTGCTTGGAAAGTTTATAGGCTTTAAGATGAGAGAGTTTGGTGATGCCCTACTGAAGGTTGAAACTAATTTCAAAGCTAGTACTTCAGAGAAGATCTCCAAAGCAAAGAAGTATAAAGTGGAACCTAATGATGAGCTTGATGAAACTGAAGCCAACTTTGTTGATAGGTTGCAAAGAGGTTCTGGTAAGTTCAAAGGAAAATTACCTTTCAAATGTCTTACATGTGATAAGGTTGGTCACTATGCTTCTAGATGTCCCGAGAGAATTGAAAGAAATAGAAAAAGATTTGAGAGTAGACCTAGGGTTCCAAAGAAATGCTACTATGTTAGAGATCTTGATGATGAAGGTGTGACAGATGATGAATCTAATGATGCTAGTACTAGTGCAACTAAATGCACTTGTCTATTACAATTAAAGAAGAACCTGTGTCTACTAATCCTGCTAGCTGTGTGAAGGAAGAAAAACTAGTGGAAGAAAGTACTTTGGTTGTTTAGTTTGGAAAAGATAAGGATGAATGGATTATTGATAGTGGATGCTCTCATCACATGACTGGTGACAAAAGTAAGTTTGTGAGTTTGGAAAAGTATGATGGAGGACTGGTTAGGTTTGGAGATAATGCAGCTGGTAAGATTTGTGGAAAAGGATCTATTTCTTTTGATAGAAATCATAACACAAATAATGTTCTATATGTGAATGGATTAAAGCATAATCTTTTGAATGTTGGTAAGATGTGTGATAAAGGCTATGATCTGAGATTCAAAGACAATGGGTGTAAGATCATGGAAAGCCCCGCAACAGTGATTGCTACCAGTAAGAAGACCATAGGTAACATTTACCAATTAAGAGGAACTAATGACTATTGTTTAGTGGCTCAAATAGATGAGAGTTGGTTGTGGCATATAAGGATGTGTCATATCAATTTTGATAATTTGGTGAAGATAAGATCTGCACAGACTGTAAAAGATCTATCTAAACTTGTGAAGCATGCCAACACCATTTGCAAGGAGTGTCAATTTGGGAAACAAACAAGAACAAGTTTCAAAAGCAAAGAACAATTTTCTACTGCATTGTTGGAGCTAGTACATACAGATCTGTGTGGTCCCACAAGAATAAGAAGTCTACAATGTGACATGTATTTTATGCTTCTTATTGATGATTATTCTAGAATGACTTGGGTCACTTTTCTAAAAGAAAAATCTAAAGCCCTAGACAAGTTCAAAGTTTTCAAGGCAATGGTTGAAAATGAGTTAGAATTGAGGATCAAATGCTTAAGGTATGATAGAGGAGGTGAGTTCACATCAAATGAATTCAATATTTTCTATGAAGAACAAGGGATAAAGAGATAGTTGTCTGTATCTAGGACTCCTCAGCAAAATGGAGTTGTTGAAAGAAAGAACATGACAGTTCAAGAGGCTGCCAGGACTATGTTAGGGGAAGCTGACCTACCGGAAGTATACTGGAGAGAAGCCATACATACTGTTCTGTACATCCTAAATAGAGTTCAAGTCAAAGGTAACAACTCTAAAACTCCTTTTGAATTATGGTATGGAAGAGTTCCTACAGTGAAGTATTTCAAAGTTTTTGGAAAAAAATGTTATATCATAAGAGATGAAGAACTAGGCAAGTTTGATGCTAGATGTGATGAAGGAATTTTTCTTGGTTACTCTACCAAGAGTAAGGCCTACTAGTGCTACAATAAGAGACTAAAAAAGATTTTTGAGAGTGCTAATGTGAAGGTGGATGAAGGCAAGGAAAGAATATCATATCTGAGTTGCTATGAACCAGATGAACCTGTGACTATAGTGAATGAAGAAAAAGTTGAGCAAGAGGACAATTAGGATGAAGAAAAGGATCTAGAAACTATTGTTAAGACTCCCAGGTCTGTAAGAATTAATCATTCTAAAGATCAGATAATAGACCTGACAAAAGCAAAGGGGTATTGACAAGGGAAAGAGTTGTAGTAGAACATGTGAATTATTGTTTGCTTTCCAAAGTTGAACCTAAAACTGTGAATGAAGATTGCAATGATAAAAATTGGGTAAAAGCTGTGGAAGAGGAGTTGATGCAGATAAAAAAGAATCAAACTTGGGAACTGGTTCCTAGACCTGCTGATAAGAATGTGATTGACACCAAATGGGTTTTGAGAAACAAGATGAATAAGAATGGAGTAGTAAGGAACAAAGTAATATTGGTATGCAAAGGATATTCTCAGGTTGAAGGGATAGATTTTAAGGAGACCTATGCTCCTGTGGCAAGAATTGAAGTAATTAGAATGTTTTTGGCATTTGTAGCATTCAAAGATTTCAAGGTGTATTAGATGGATGTTAAGTTTGCATTCTTGAATGGTGAGTTGGAACAAGAGCTCTACATTGAGTAACTGGAAGGGTTTCAATTATCAAAAAAAGGTGATATGGTGTGCAGATTGAAGAAGGCCTTGTATGGACTAAAGCAAGCCCCTAGAGCCTGGTATGCAAGACTAGATAAGTATTTGTTGCAATTAGGGTTCTATAAAGGCACTGTAGACAACAATCTCTATTTCAAAATCAATGATAATCAAATCCTAATTGTTGTAGTCTTTGTTGATAACATTATCTTTGGAGGCAATGAAGGTGTGTGCATGAAATTTGTTGGGGAAATGCAAAAAGAGTTTGAGATGTCTATGTTTGGTGAAATGAATTTCTTTCTAGATCTGCAAATTACTCAATTAGATAAAGGAATCTTCATTTCTTGGTCTAAGTATTCGAAAGAGTTGTTGAAGAAATTTGGGATGGAGGACTCTAAACCAGTATGTACTCCCATGGTGACTGTCTAGAAGTTGAGCAAAACTGATGAATCACCTAAGGCTAATCAGAAAAGGTGCAGATCTATGATTCAAGGATTACTTTGTCTAACACAAACCAGACCTGACATAATGCATGCAGTTTGCCTTGTGGCAAGGTTTGAAGTAGATCCAAGAGAGTCACATGTGATGGCAGTTAAGAGAATCTTGAGGTATTTAAAAGGCACACTAGATCATGACTTATGGTATCCAAAAGATGATGATTTCACTCTCAGTGCTTATATAGATGCAGATTGGGTCAAAGATGTTGATGACAGGAAAAGTACAAGTGGAGGTGCTTTCTTTTTGGGTAATAAATTGGTTTCATGGTTGAGAAAGAAGCAAGATTCAATTTCCTTATCCACTACAAAAGCATAGTATATTGTATTAGCATGTTGTTGCACTCAAGTGTTATGGATGAAGCAGACATTGAAGGACATGAGAGTTGTGTATGAAGATCCAATTGCAATCTTTTGTGACAATACAAGTGCTATAAACATTTCAAATAATCTAATGATGCACTCAAGAACAAAGCATATATCTATAAGGTATCACTTTTTGAGAGAGAGGGTGACAAAAAATGAAGTTAAGATGGAATATGTTTCTACAAAGGATCAGATTGTAGATATTTTCACTAAACCTTTGCCTAAGGATACTTTTGAGTATCTCAGAGAAAAGTTAGGGGTTATTACCCCTCCTGCTCTAAACTAAGATGCATACGAATGCATCAATCCAGTGATGCCTAGAGCTTCATTCATTAATCTAGGTTGATGTTTTGAGAGCTACCTCTTAAGGGGAGTAGCTAGAGTTCCTGATAATAAGCAGTAAGTATTGATATCAAAAAAGTCTCAGTTTGATCAGAGCAACAGAGTGCAAGTATGTGCCCTTTGACATCAGAGAAATCTTGTGAAAAAATCAAGGGAAGAAAGAGTGCAGATGTATAAAGAGAAAGGGGGAGAATCTTGTCTTTATGGTCTTTACAATTTTTCATATCATATGTTGCCATCAATGACAAAGGGGGAGATTGTTGCAAGTATGTGCCTAATCGGTGTTGTCATTGATGTCAACATATCAGTGTTATAATTGGTGTCAACTGTTCTCTTGTTTTGATGCTTGTTAGATGCTTTGTACTTGCCTATGTAATGTTGGAGATAATGAGTAAGTGGTCCTAAGATTGAGTTTCCAAGTGCTATTAAGAAAATTTGCTTCTCTGGTGGAAACAGTGTATAGAAGAGTATCTTTGATTACAATAGAACAATCCAGTAGATTGCTTCGCATTTCTTGTAGAATGAATATCCTTGTCTGTGGATTGGAAGTTATTTAGATGCATGTCTGAAGATTCTATGTTTCAAGTTTGAGCCTCCGGTATGAAGATTTGAGTGAGTTATGTTCACCAGAGTGAAAACTATTTTTTCTGTATATTTGGTGGTGATAGGGAGAATGTATTATGCTCCGCATTCCTTTGCATTTAAGTATTTCAGTCTACAGTGTTGGAATCAAGTTTGTAGTGATGTTATGTGCCTTCAACTCTAATGGTTCGTGATTTGGTGGTCCGCAAGCGATCTTTTCTTTATGATAGTAACTGGCAGTGTTGTTTATGTGCTCTGGTTTGAAGAATCTTCTTAACATAGTGGTTAGAGCTTGTGCAGTTGTTCCTGATGATTACAATGTGCTTGTGGATGTCTCCTGATCATGTTCCTACCTTTAGATTGGTCTACAAAGAGAAATTTGGATTGTGGATGAAGACTATTCTTGGAAGTCTTAATGTGAACACCAGTCTTAGCTGGCCCGATTGTTCTCACTAATCATAGAGATGCATTGAAGATTATAGAAGTGTGTTGGTGTGTGGAAGATTGTGTTTGAGTCCCATCTAAGGCGTAGCATGATGCACATACATCTTTACATCTTTCCCTTAGCTAATTTTGTATTAGGTTTAGACCTATTTCTATGTATGTTTGAAATGCCAACCTTGGAGATTGTTCCAATGGTTGATGAATGTAATGCCGACCCTGATGTTCATTCCAAGGTTGATGAGTTGTATAAAAATATATAATGAAGTTGTGAAAAAGATGTCCTGGTGTGAAAATAAAATGATAAGTGTGAAGGTGTAAGAAGAGTAGAGAAGAGGTGTTATATTGTGCTTCAATTGAATTGAACCCAGGCATGAAGTAGATGTTATCAAATTAGTTCACCAATCCTTGGCAGTGAGCTGATCTTGGTAGTGATCCCTAACATTTGCAGTGAACATTTTGGGCAGTGAGCTCTAAGGAAGTGAGCCTCTGATTTTCAGTATTACTAGAACTTATTTATTTTTGTGGGCTAACACCCTCCATGGTTTTTCCCTTATAGGGTTTTCCACATAAAAATTCTAGTGTCTCATGTGTTATTGTGTTGAACTTCTTTTTTCATTCTTTCATGATTAATCTTAATAACAATGATTAAGAATTTGATGTGTTGATATTCATAAGTGGTTAAAGTTTTGTGACAACTGATTCACCCCTCCTCTCAGTTGTCCTATGCATTTCAATAGAAATAGTACACAATTCCCCTTCAAAATGACATTAGATCCAACAATAGACAAGGAACAAGGGTTAACGTTAAAATGTCACAATATATATCAATTGGTGATGAAAAAAATGCATTGAAGAGATGAAAACAAAACAAGCTCACCCAAATCTTCTCCACCCAACTCACAAGTTGCAAACACCTATTTTGAAAAGCTCTGCAACACAACATGTTTTTTCAACCAAACACAACACACATCTTTTTGCAAGACACTTGTCATTGCCCAAACCCTCTAATGCATACAATGACACCTGTAATTCCATGCATAATGTAGAATAAAATACTAGGGGTATAATAATGCCCCAACGAGAAAATGCCAACAATTAGGGGAAAAAGCATAAAATATTTGAAACCTTAGCTATCCCTTTAATATTTTCTATATTGCACGAAGTTCGAAGCAAACTAATGCACATTTTGTTGAGTGAAAACAATAGCCCCCCTTGTGGGCAGGGACTAAAAAAATATCCTCTCCCCCTTATTTTACATGTTTATTATTCTTATTTTAATGAAGTGATTTTTAATTGAAGTTCAAGAATTAATTTAAACAAACTCCTAATTTTTATAGATAGCATGCACATATGGTATCTCCATTTCAATATTCACTTCCATTATGAAATTTCTCATTCCTTTAAATAATAATTAATGAATCTAACTCCACCATTCAAATACCACTTTTAAACTATTTCCTAACATATATATAAAATTTGTTCACTTCTCAAAATTTTACTAAATAATAGAATTAAATTTTAATGTTCCTTTACAATTTTTATAAAATAAAATAGTATTAAAATTAATATAGTAATTTAATTAAATAATATTTAAACAATTTAACTATTAATTCCATTACTACTAGCATATATTTATTTATTTCTTATTTTTATTGGTAATATTATTATTTTACCATTACTACTATCATTATTATGTAATCATCTATTTATTTAAAAATTGAATTATTAGTTTATTTTAATTTAACTTTACCATATAATTTAATTTAAAATTAACTTTACTATTATTATTAAATTATTTATTCTTATTTTAATCACTTGCTCATTATCACTCTATAAAAATTTTTATTTTAATTTTGACTATGGAATAAAATTTAAATTTAAATTTTCTTTACTATTTATTCTAAACAATTAGTCATATTATTTAACTTTATATTCAATTAAATTAACATTTATATATGTTAGTCTATACATGCTACAACTTTCACATACATTCAACTCTAATGTTTCATGTTTTGCAATAGATGCTATAATTAGGAATAATAGAAAGTAGTAAAAAACTATAATAAATGAAAAACATACTCAAGAATGCAATATTATATTAAAATTTACATTTTTGACTTGCAAGGGTAGGTTGAATGGGTCAATGATTTTTTAAATATTTTTAGTCCAATGCATTATCAACTTCTTAATGATGAGATTCAACATCTCAAACTAAATTTTTATGAACTAAACTTCTTATTATTGAAGAATTAATCTACAACCACTATCTCTAAAAGAATTATTATGTTACTTTAGGTGTTGCACATAAATGTTTTAATGTCATTTTTATTTACAAAATAGATCGCATTTTTCTCCCCATTCAAGTTAGGTTGCTCTAACCACTTTGGAGTTCATCTAGGATACCCTTAGCTCAAACAAACCCAACAAAACCTCTCAAATATCCACCAATGTGTCAAATCTGTATATGATAATGAGATGGTAATCATTATTCATCATGACTACTAGCCCCTCCTAAGCTTGGTAACTTTACAATTAATTTATTTGTTCATATGGCCACAAGAAAACCATACATGTGTCATGAAACTCTCTTCTATCTGTATAAATGCTTCAAAGAACAACAATCCTATATCCATAAGAGCAACCCCTCCCTTACTCTCCCTCCTCCATAGCCACTCACTATGAATACTCCATTGTAGTGTATGCTAACCAAACAAATATTAAATCAAACTCAAAATCAACGCATCAATTAATGAAGACTATTTACTAATAAATCATTTCCTTAACAATATTAAACAATATTTGATCTAAGAAACTAATTTCAATTACAAAACACATATTATTATTACAAAGGTACTGCTAATTGTGATGACACCCGTAATTAGTCTACATCCCAAACGTTTAACAAATTGGAATGTACCTCATTATAGCATGTGTTGTACTAGGAAGGGATTCAAAACATGAAACATAAATATAAATACATTGTAATGAGAATTCCATTTATTTGTATAATCAATAATTTAATATAAATATTATTATTAATTATATTATTCTATTCATATTTAAAATAATAATTGAATATTATATTAATATAAATATAAATATTAAAATTTTTGTTATCATATTTGCATAGACTTAAAAGAAAAAATATTATTTGTTTAACATTAAAAAAATATTATTTGTTTAACATTAAAAAAATATTATTTGTTTAATAACCAAACTTAGAATTTAATTAAACAAGTTAATATGTTAGTATTACCAATTCTGGCTTCATTCCAATCCATACTTCCTTTCTAGTCGATTTTAAGAGCTCAAATTTTGAGTCAATCACAATATAGATAAATGATTTTCCAAATAATTTTGTTAAAATTTTCTAGAAAAATTAAAATTTGTTCAACATAAAAATTATGATAATTCCATTTATTTGTATAATCAATAATTTAATATAAATATTATTATTAATTATATTATTCTATTGATATTTAAAATAAGAATTTTATAATATATATATATAATAAATATATATATATATAATAATAATAAAAAAAATTAAATATTAATACATTATAATGATAATTCTATTAATTTAATATACATTCTTTTATTAATATATAATTAATTATATTATTTCATTAATATTTAAAATATCAAATTTATAAATAATATTCAAAATTAAATAATCACGTTAATATGAATATTATATTAAGATAAATATTACAATTTTTGTTTTTGATAAGCTGCAAACCTGGGTGTGTAAGCAAAAAAATCATGCATAGCCTCCGCGAGGATCCCTATGATGATTCAAATCCTTGTCACGTACATGTGAGCGTGAAATAATGTCCTTTAAGCAGCAAGCCTCTTGATGACATGTCCTCTTTCTTATCTTGTGTTGTTTATTCCTTGTCGATTTTCCTCTCTCCCCATTTGCAACGCTTTTCGACATTTGTTGCGACACTTGTCAACTTGCATTTTCTGGATTTTTGACCTTGCTCTAAGCCCTCTAAGTGTCTTGTAGGTGAGTTTTCATCTCTCCCCTATGTTTTTCATCTAGTGCACCTCCTAGAAGCCTTCTAGAGGTCTCCTTATCCATCTCTCACTTTCAGTTTTCAGTTTTGTCAAACCAATCCAAATCTCTCTATTATTTCCAGATCTCCCCCAGGAGATCCTACTGACGCAAGTGGATATTTGGATTCTTCCACGTGACTGACATGTTTCTTGGTGCAGAATCTCGCCTTTTCTTCCCTTCTTTCATCTCCCAGCTTGTTTTTCTGCATTTGACCTTGTCCAGCCCAGATCTCCCCTAGGCGACCCTGTCTAATGAAAGGGGTGACCCTGCCATTTTTGCAGCCACAGAAAAACTCAAGTTTCTCACTCATTTTTGCTCCGTTTTCACCCGTTTTTCTTCTAGTTTGTATGGTTTTTGATCCCTAATATAGAGTTAACTATTTCATGCACCCACACATGCAGAATTAGCTCTATTTGATCTCAAATTAACTCTTCAATCAATCTCATGCATTCCTTCACCTCCATTTTCTCTCCAGTGATAAGCTACCTTTGCTTCATCACTCTCCAATCAGCTGAGTTCACTGGGTAATCAACCTTGTTAACTCCCCAATCGTCTTTGCTAACTCATCAATCAAAATGAGTTAACTCTTCAATCAATTCCTTCTTCTAAACCTATAAATACCCCCTCCCTTAAGCACAAAGGGAGGCAAATCCATTATGCACATAGCTCTTGCCAATTTTTCTCTCCAACTTAGCATTCAAATGCTCTTACAGGATGAAGGTGTTTTTTGCTTTACTTGTTCAACCAAGTAGCATCACGCTACTTCATTCTATGCCATTGTGCTCAATCCAAGCTCTCATTAAGCTCATACAAGCTTCATCAAAGCTTCTTTTTGCTTCTTCGTGTTGTTTTGTTGTCAAGAGGATCACTTGTTGTTACAAAAAGATTTGAGGTTGCCTATTACAAGGATTGCTAAGGGTAGCGGAGTCAACAAATCTTCATTTCTCTTAGGTTCCTTCATTGTTTTCATTCAATTAATAATAATTAGAGAATCAAACTTGCTCTTGGGAATAGTAAAACATTGCTTTTTCCTTGATAGTTAGATCTTGCATGTTAGATTAGTTGCTTTCATATTTCTAGATCTAGATTGTTAAAAAAAGCATTTTCCCTTTTCATTAGATTAGATCGCTTTAAAATCATCGAAAACACAAAAAACATAGGTTAACATTGCATTGGAAAAGTCATATAGAATTGCATACATATTTCCCTTTCATAGATTAAAAGCACTTTCATTTCCAAAATACTAAAAAATACGAAAAATATGTTTTACATATCATTTAGTTTTCATGCATATAGAAAGACTAGAATAGACAAAATTGCAAACCCTCGATTCCATCACGAGGTAGCCATAGTTAAACAATCTAATCAAACCCTCAATCCCATCACGAGGTAAAAACAAAGTCAAAACACGAGTCAAACCCTAGGTCAACAAAACCCTAGTTCAAAACCCTAGATCTGGTTGAGGTTAGCAATCATACATTTACCTCTATCCTAATTCACGAATGTGCTTAGGAGTGAGAGGAGAGTGGGTGAGGGCTATCTATGATGATATCCAAGAGATCCATCTAAGACTCCAACAAGAAACATTCGTGCAACCACATGGAGACCCATTTGTTCTCTTGTTAGAAGAAACTAGACAATGCCAGATACAACAAGAACTTGTTCAACGCATGCAAAGACAAGAGGACATCAACGAGAACAATAGCTTACCCATACAGAGGTGGAATCTTAGAAACCCAAATAGAAGAAGAGAAACTAGTGACCCTTCGGGTCATAGGGTTATCTCAACTACAACAACAATCAAACTAAACATACAACTAAGCACACAACAACAAAGGCCATAGTACTTGCCGACCCCTCTCCATGAAGTCTAGCTCTCCAACAAGCCAGAACCCCACTATGTCTCGCCTCCTCTCAACTGGCCAATTCCACTTGAGCAAGAGTGACGTGGCAGATCACCTTGTGGCAAGGAGGGAAAGGGTCTATGCACGTGTTGAAATCTAATCCGACAGCCCCAGGCAACCAGAGTCATGATTTTCAGCGTATAGGGTGCAGGTCCCGATAACAAAAGCCAAAAAGGCAGCAAAATAGGCCCAAAGCCTCAAACAACCAAAAAACAATAGTCTAACAACATATCAAAAAACTAGAGTACGAGTTTTTAAGCATAACCTAAAGAAACAACTAACTAAGCAGTTCTTTCCAATCATCAATGATCAAATTAAACATTTTCTCCTTATCCTCGAGTAGAGAATCCACACCATTGTTTTGGTCATCTCGTAGAATAGAGAAGGCAGCAACCCTATGAGAGAATTTCACAACCAAATTGATCAGCGCCTTGACTTTGCCCTCCATGGCTGAAAGACGGGTCTTAACCTCCATGAGCTCCTTCTCAAGTTTCTTGTTATCCATCTCCTTTTTGGCGCTCATCACTTCCTTATCTGGAGTCTCATGTTGTCCTCATTGTTCGTGTCATACAATTTTTGTTATAATATTTGCATAGAAAATATTATTTATTTAATAACCAGATTTTTTTCTCGATTTTAGTGTGTTTGTTTTACATCTCAAATTTTGAGCCAATCACAACACAAATAAATGATTTTCCAAATATTTTTTGTTGTCTCATTTAGTAAAATTTAAAATTTGTTCAACATGAAAAATAATACTATGTTTTGATTGGGTTTAATCACTAGATAAAAAAATTCATTGCAATAGTAGTGCCAACCGCAGTATTAAACGATGTAAATAAAACAAAATAATTCTTAATTAAAAATTATATAATAAAATAACTCTTAACTAAATAAAATAGTTCCAAATTGATATTTATACTTTAAGATATCCATATTAATTTAGATAAAATAAAATAATTATTGAGTAAAAAAATAAAATTTATGTGTGAATGTAGTAAATACTAGTATAGATATCTTAAATAAATCCATCTAAAAAAATGACCAATATATCAATTTGTACTTATTTTATTTTGCATTAGAACTATATACATGTGCACATTGATTTTATTGTAAAAAAATAATTTAGTTATAAAATTGTATTTATATTTGTTATTTAATTATTTAAGGTCTATATCTTCACTCAACCATGTGTCCATCAATTTTTCAATTATAATTAACAAATAAAAAATTATCTCAAATTAACAAATCAAATATAACTAAAAAACCCAAGTTAACAAATTTAAATATTTTCAAATTTTGATTTTTTTATTGATACTACACTTCCACATTTTTATTTTTTTATAAATTAATTAAGAGTAAAACTTAAAACTTCATATACGGGCTACTTTAATTGTAAATTACTTCTCTTCCAAAGTTCTTGTCCATCACAACATATTTTTACATGCCACTTATTTTGGATTTATTGTATGCTTTTTATTAAGTATTAATATTTTGACATGTAAATGGCTGTCAAATTTAAGATAAAAGGTAAGAGTTTTTTTAACACACTTATGCCATTACACTCCACCCCTTGCTCCCATTGTAGAATAAGCCCATCTCCCTTCCCAAGGCTTGGGGATTCCTCCATCTTGAAGACTTGCGGAGTTTTCAAGACCCCCAAGTGTGTGGAACCTTCCTCCAATACTCTCACACATGTGTGAGAGCATCTTGGAGTGAAGGGGCTCTTTTGGAGAATAAGGTGATGACATGTGTCATCCCTTATCCTCATGGAGCCGTGGGGAGAGATGCCATCTCTCAACTTTTGCTTTCACACGTGTGAGAGCACAAGTGGAGAGGGTGAGGATTTGAATGGATAGGAGGGTGACACATGCCACCTTTACATTCCTTCTCCCTTGCAAGTGGCATGGGATGAGGAAGGAGAAGGTGACATGTGTCACTTTCTCATTCCTCAAGGCCTAGATTGGAGGCCTATTTTAACTCCTCTTGGAGAAGAGTTGGGGGTTCTTACTTTTTGCAAATTTTTATCTTTGGAGGGTTTTGGGAAGGAGTTAGAGGATTGGAGTCTTGGAGAAAACTTGTGGGCTTTTCTTCAACTTGCATCCATTGTTGGACTCTTAAGGTAAGCCTCATGACATTTAGCCATTCCATATGCTTGTTATATTTTTACTTATGTGCTTGGTTGTGTTTTGGGAGTATTTTCTTTGTGTGGGTTTTGGGTGTATTAGGATAAAACTACCCATTTGGGTATGTCTTTCCTTGTGTGGGGTGGGGGAGGAGTGAACCTCCTTGAGGTCACCCTCATGGTGTTGGTATTCTTATGGCCTTGAGGGAATTATATTGAGTATGGGATTATTTTGGTTGGCATGAGTGCCATGGTGATTTTGTATTTCATGGAGCTATCATTTTTGTTGGCTTGAGGCCTTGTGGTGTTGAGACTATGAGTTTTTGAAGTGACCTCTTGAGTCGAGTGGTCCACTCCCCTACCCCTCCAAACTCATTGCTATAAGTATTGTTTTGTGTAAAAGCTATGGGTGATTTTGTGTTGTTGGCTTGTATTTTGATTTTGTTGTGGAGTGATAGAACCCATGTGAAGATCGACCTCCCAGCTCGGGGGTGACCCACTTGCAAGTCTATGGTAGGGAGGAGAGCGGTTTTTGTGGCTTGGCTTCCCCCTCTTTGTGTTAAAATCTTATAGGTTATTTTTGGAGACCTTGGAGCTTTGGAGAAATGGTCATTGTGGCCTTATTTTTTATTATCTTGTTGATTGTTTTGTGAGCCATGGTCTTGGAGACCTTATTGTATTTGGTTGTAAAAGGAAGTACTCTCCATTTTGTATTATGTTGAAATGATTTTAAATGTGTAATGCATCTTGTTGTGAATTTGAAAATGTATAATATGTTGCTGTTTTGTGTTTTATGTTGCTATGAGAAAACTTGTTTAATGGAAAATATATCTATGCTGCTATTTTAATTTTTTTTTTTAAAAGGGGCATATGTTCTATTTTTGATTTCTAGTTGTATGCAAGAAAAGGAAGAAATTAGTTAAACTATATGTTTTGTATGGTTCTTAGAAAATTGTATCTTCTTTTATATTATTTGTTGTAAAAAAAATAGAGAGAAAAATAATATCACTATCATTTTATATTTGCTATCAAAAGAAAAAAAATTAGTTCCTTACAAGTTTTCCTAAACTTATTTTTTTTAAGTTAGCAAATTCTCGGCTTATTTGTGTGTGTGTGTGTGTGTGTGTATTGTATTTATATATTATTGTTAAAAGTGTATTTTAAACCTTACTGTTAAAATTTATATTAAACTGCTGCCTGTGTATATATACTTGTGTGTGTGTATATATATATATATATATATATATATATATATATATATATATAATATCATGAAATGTTTTAATAGAAAAAATTGAATAACATATATATGACTGCATTTATACAGTAGAAAAAGTGGAAAGAGATTTATGTTTTCTGCCAGCCGCACCCTAGAAATTTGTTAGGGTTTATAGTTTCTTTAAAACAAATGTGGCCGCTGCCCACCACAGCCTCCTTTGCCTTGTTCGTGAAGGTGTGGGGAGGGGGTCGAACTTAAACCGCCGCTCAAACCTACAATTCGGCCTCTCCTCATTCTATTAATTATTTATAATATTTGCATATATATATATACATATTGCAACTCAGTAATTTTAAATCAATGGAAGATATATACCCAGATTAGTTATATATATATATATATATATATATATATATATATATATATATATATATATATATAACAAAAAAATGAAACCCTGAGTAGTATACTAAATGAATATATACCTTCTGTGGTAGCATATCCATGATTACCCAAGAGCATCGCTGAAACCCTAACCTACAAAACAAGGAGAGAACAAAATGGAGGAAAACAAAATGAGGAAATAGGGAAGAGAAATGATAAAGAATAGGGGTAGGGTAGAGAAAAGAAACTAGTATAATAATAAAGGGATTTTTTTAGGGTTGTGGTTGAGAGGGTAAATTAGAATGAATTTATTTATTTCATTTTCATTGTCATGTGAGTTTTAGTTTCCCTCTCTTTTACACCTTTGAAATTATTTTTTTTTTTCTGTGTGCTTTCTTATCTTGGGTTCACTTTCATGTGTTAGGAGTTTTAAATTATTTATCTTCTCTAGACTTTAATGTTGTCTTGGAATTAATTATTGTCATATGGAGTTTTAATTTATATCATCTATTTTTTTAAATTTGGTGTATGGTAGTTAAGGATTTATGTGGGAATTTTCTGTCCCTTTTACCTTTTAAATTTTAGACTTTTAAATTATTCTTTTTCTAGTGGGTTTTAATTTATTTAATTGGGAGACCATTGTTATGAGATTAATATTGTTATTTTGACTTTAAGGAGTTGGAGAAGATTGATTTATTTCTTTTCTTTGAGAATTTTACTTTTGACTTTTTAATAAATATAATTGTTGGGATTATATTTAGTAGTGGATCTTTATTATTTTTGGGATTAATTATTCAATAGTTTTTAATTTGATTTTCAATTATTTGGGTGGTAATTTTTATATTGTTAATTAGGTAGATTTAATTTAATTTTTTTATTTAAATTTTCTCCTAAATGTTTTAGAGGGAGACCTTTTTAAAATATTTATTCCAAATGTTAATATTGCATTATGCTGCCAAATTTTTTTGAGATTTAGGGCATTTGTGTTAAATGAATTATCTTGGCATTTAGTTAACATTTTATTTTGTTTGACGATTAATATTTTAATGTAAGTGTATTTTAATCTATTCTTATGCTCTAGATTAGGGTTGGATTTTGACTCCTGTTGAAATCATATCACTCACCTAGGAAACTTAGGGTTCAGGTCAAATCGATCCTAACCCTAGTAGCGATGTTCCTCGCGTCGCATAACTTCCTAGTCGGCTATCATCGTGTAGGGGAGGGCATATGTAAATGCTCTTCCCCGAGTTTTGATTGATATGTTTACGCTTTATGCGTATTGCCATCGAGCGTGCAAGGGGGTTTCTAGGGACATGTGGAAATTTTTTTGATATTTCGTGTCATGACCACATGACTAATGTGGACATGACATGTGTGTTGTGTGTCGTGACCGCATAGGAAATATGGGCATGACACACACACACATAGTCATGGTCATTTCCCCTACCAAAAATCTCAAGATTATGCAAGGCCTCCCGCACTCGCCTCATACCCTAGTTCTCAAAGTTTTGGATGAAATTTTCAACGATCGGTGGACTATTTGCATAGTTTTAAAGAAGAGTTGGGCATGATGCTAAGGATTTTGGATGTGGGGGCAAGCAAAGATGACCACCCAACCCTTTGACATATTCTCCTTCTATTTCCTCGCTCCCATGCACAACTATTAATCAAGGTAGTCCCCTTCCTTCTTGACTCTCATATCATGTTCCTGAGATTAGTTTGGACAGGTTCATTGGTGATAGAGAGGATTACTTACATAATCACGCCCTCATTTGTAGATTTATGAAAATTTGGTTGAAACTTTGTGACCTCCACTCTTGGATCTTGAAATGGAAAGAAGGTATGGAGGGTGAAATATGTATATACCCTTGTGCCAGGCATTTTTTAATCCTATAATTTGACTCTCTCAAAGATAAGGAGAAGGTACTAAAATATGGTCCGTGGTATTTTCAAGGGGAATTCTTATGCATAAAACCCTAGTTCCCATCTTTTGATCCTCGAATTGAGACTTTCTCTTCAGCTTACCTCTAGGTGTGTTTACCTTATCTTCCCCTACAATTTTGAGAACTAGAGAGTCTACGAGACATTGGTAATGGCTTGGGTAAGTATCTCTGTATTTCAACAGAAATAATTAATTATGCCAATTCCACTTATACACGTTTATGTGTTGAAATAGATCTATCCAAGGGTTTTCTTGCTAAGATCTCTCTGAAGGTGGGTAATAGATGTTGGAGGCAACCAATAGATTATGAAAAAATTGCTTTTAGGTGTAGGAAATGTTTTTCAACAGATCATTCCACCCCTCAATGTCAAAAGTTCCAAGCTCAGGGTGGGGTTCTAATGGTGAAAGGCCCACTTGGTAGATTGGGGTAGAGCCCCACCACTATAGCATTCCACCTCTTCCCATGCTGATCTAGATTATGTTTCGTAGCCGACTTCACCCCCTTCTCTTGATTTGTAGGACCCAACTATCGTGGTCACGTAAAAGGTTTCTTTAGAAGAAGATAATTCAGTGGCTTTATCAATATTACTAGAGAAATCAAACTCTGAAACTGTGAATTTTTCTCAGGAATCTACTAAAATCAGTCCAAAAGGAAAAATTTTAAACCTAGTGATCATTCCTCAGATTGACCAAGAATAGACAGAGGTAAAGAGAAAGAAGACACCTCCATCAAAACTCAAGCATCAAATGGTGCTAAGGTCTTCAAAGAAAGGGAAATTATAAATTACTCAAGAAATGTGTGGACATGGTCAGTAGCCCAGATTGGTGAAAAAGGCCAAGGTTGAGGAGGTTATAGATTCAGGGGTTCTGATTGTATTTTCCACGGCCTTGTATCTGGTTTTAATACTGAAAAAGAAGGTTATCTAGTCAATATTTATAATTGATTAGATTTTGCTAGCATAATGGAAGATTTGCATTAGTCCTACATCTCGTTGGATTGGATGTTTGCGGCTATTTACCAGATCCCTTTTTTGGTTCCTAGATCCTAAACAAAAAAGGATATTTATATTAAATTTGTTATCTTTTGACATGTTTTAATAGATATATTTAAGATATCTACTATGAGAGGAAACCCCTCATAAAAAGGTGACAAACACATCATCAATATGCAAACAAGTGACATAAAAAATCTCTAAGGTCTCCACCAAAAGAAACACCCAAAATGAAAGGACAACAATTTTAAATTTAAAAAATTACTCAACAATAAAAAAGTTAAGTTAATACAAATAAAATAAAATTAAATATATATTTTTGATAATGCTAATCACTCAAACCCCATAATACTCTACATCACAATTTAAACAACTTTTTAATATTTTATTAAAAAACACTACATAAAATTAATTTTAAAAATTCCTTAAACAAAATTAATTAAAACACATATGTTGTAGTTTACTTAATCAAAACCAATACACAAAATTAGTGTCTTACTCTCATTAAAGAGGTCACTATTAACTTCTTAACAAAAAAAGACTTGCCAAAAAAAACAAATAAAAACTAATTCAATTCCACATCATAAATTCAATCACTTTTAATTGTCTAATCAAATGAATTTACATCCCTATAGATTGAAAAGTAAAAGAAAAGAATTAAAGATAAAAAATGTAAGAATAATGTAAATCTAAAATATTTAAGGTCAAAGTTCTATGAGAAAGAAATGACATCCCCACACTATTCTTCCTTTTTTTTTTTTAAGGGTTTTATATCAAACATACCTAATAGTTTAGCTATGAAAGAGTATGAACCTTAGTTGAAAAGTAAAAGAAAAGAATTAAAGGTAAAAAATGTGAGAATAATGTAAATCTAAAAGATTTAAGGGTCAAAGTTCTACGAGAAAGAAATGACATCCCCACACTATTCTTCTTTTTTTTTAAGGATTTTATATTAGACCTACCTAATAGTTTAGCTACAGGGGCATGAACTTTAGGTTGAAAATGTGTCAAGAATTGAAGGTTATCCATTCAGCCAAAGTTGGCACGATCCAAACCTCATCCCTTATGATGTTGTGGCTTTGCATTCAGTAAGACTTGATCCCTAATCAGCTCATTCAATTTCTTTATATCTTGAAAGTTGAAACCATTAAGTAAATTACTCTATTAAAAAATATAATCTGAAACTAATAATGGAATTATAAAACAAATAATTCAATCCACATCATAGAATGGGAATCATTGTTGGAATAATGCACAGAATTATAAAACAAATAATCCAATCCACATCATAGATTGGGAATTATTGGAAAAAAGATTATGGATAATGGCTAGCCACGTCAACGACGAGTCATATTGGTAAGGGTGCGTTACATTTCCGAGTATCTACGATTCTATACGTTCAAGTTGAAAATGCAGGGTTCTTATAAGATGGGTATTGCGGGACTTAGTGCAAAAAACTGTGCAACATTTCCTTCCACATTGGTTTCATTGCACACAAACAACACAACCAGATATTTTTGTTTTAAATCCTTAAATCTGCAATTCTACAAGTTGCTGTGGTTGAATAAGTGCACAAGAAAAGCAGTAAAGAGTGAATTCCATGGCATCATCAGGTGTCAGAGCAACACCCATTATAACTATGGATTAGTGAAGAAAAATGGAGATGGAGATGGGTTGAGCTTACCCGGAGGGAAAATGGTAGTGGAACTTGTGGCAGCCTGGAATGATTTGACTGACAGAATGACCCCTGCCATTTCTTCCAAGTCCTCTAAGTTGCTGTTGAAGTCTCTCAAGATTTCAGTCTCAATATTGCAGAGTTTACCATATGGAGAAGATGGTCGCTCTCCCCTGTCAAAAGCTCTTTCTGTGGCTTGCATACTTGCTGATCTTCAGGTACAAGAACTTAACTAACTTGTTAAAGAAAATGTGATGTTGAAACCCAGTAGAATTAGGTTTGCTCCAAGTGGATCAAATTTGTATACATTACAACTCCATTGAAATTTTCATGGTATATAAGTTTTTGTTGTTGTAGTTGCATGATGAGAACTCAAGAAAGAAAAACCTCAATGGGTTTTCAAAAAAAATCTACAAAGAAGATACTGATAGTGGAACAAGTTATGAAAAAAATGGAATGAAAATATTAGAATTCATGGAGAAACCCACTGTATGATGTTTGATGTAAGTAAATTAAATTAGTACACATTGGAAACTTATTGAAGCTGTCATGGTGTATAAACTTTTGTTGTTGCCATTGCATCTTGATGAGAACCCAAGAGAGAAAAACCTTAACGAGATGTTTTGAAAATCCAACGAAGAAGAATAGAAATCATGGAGGAACTCTGGCCAGAGCATTTGTTACGGTTGCGAAGGGAAAACCCTGTTGCCAGGTATGCAGATTCGGGGCAATTATTATGGCGAGTGGGTGTAAATGCCAGGCCACTGAAATTCCCTGGATTTTGGCCACTGGTGTACACCTCATGGCTGAGCTTAACCATCACAGCACATTTGCAGTCAAATGGTAACAATGTACTACTTAGCCATCCAGTAAAATCCTGCATAATTTTTTTAAATTTGTTGAAAGTATATGGTCCATAGCTAGCAATGCACTATATAAGTAGGTGCTGTGTTAACTTTTTGCACTGGTTAACAGTCAATATACTTTTGACCCACAAACATGTGTGACATTTAAGCTGGATGTACACGTCATTCCTGAGGGTTTTTTCACAGCTTTGAACTCCAGTGTATAGAACGGATGAGGTTTCAACCCCAACCTCACCAAATCAATACTTATAAAATGATATTACTGCCAGGGAATCCCTAGCAAAGCAACTTCTTAGACCTCCCCAAACTATATTATTTTTGTTTTCAATGTTCATTGTTGCCAGTCATATTTTACAATAAATCTTATTCTAAAGGTGTTTCTTGTAGCTTTTTGTGGGAATGCCAATTAATGGGAAAAATAATAAAATCAGATCACAATATGTTCTGGCTGGGGTGACTGCCAGAATCTTCTCTTCATTCATAAATAGACTTACATCAGTACATAAAATGATTTTCTTTTTTAATCAATTAAATGTCTTCATGCTTCTTGATGACTTGATTTGGTTCCTAGATGTTAAAAGATAACCTTCCAAAGGAATTCCACAAACTACGTGTTCCAATCAATAGTTTTCGTCTTTGCGTAGATAGTTTTTCAGTGTTGTGTATTAATACACAATTTGAATCCATACGGGTCATATAACGAATGATTAATCTTAGTATGTTCATAGTAGCAAAAGGGTTTGCAAGGAATTCTTACGGGATTTTTTTTGAGAACATCATTGGCAGCCACTGTCACAATAAGTATGGTGTAATATGCTATATCCAGGAACACAGTGATTCTTTTTGAAGAGGTTAGTGATATTCTGGATTCCCTGAGTCCATGCTTGGTCTCTTTTGATTTTATCTTTTAGGCTTCCTTGGGATACCAACATTGATTATACTCTATATAAAGTACCCTTGTGTCATTTATAAATAGGTTTCGGTATGGTTTACATTGTCTATCACTTGTCATTACTCCTTTTGAGAGGAAATATGATTGAGGTTTATGCTCAGTATAGACTTCAAATTTCTTTGTTTTTAATATATAATGTTTCCATGTCATAAAAGCATATAAAACTGGTTGAAATTCTTGATCAAAAATTGGGTTTTAATGTTCCATTCTATCCATTTTTCTGCTTTCATAAGCTATTAATTTACCAAATTTAGAGAGAACTACTTATGAGTTGTAATACTTTATCGGGTTAGTTATGGTTACAATAGGGACTTTGTTAATTATTTTGTAACAGTGACAAAAGATTGTTGTTGTCTATATGTCTCATTAAACTTGGGTTTTTGGCATTGTGAATGACTCTTGGAGGGTTGGGCAATATTAGGAAATCCATGCATGAATCTTCTATACAATCCTGCAAGTTCCACAAAATGTCTCAATTCATGGGCATTTGATGGTGTTCTTCAATCTCGAACAGTCCTTATTTTCTTGGATTATGCTATCTGTCTCTTATCAGGTATCTTTATGTCCTAAGCATTTGTTGCTTTTGAAGAAATTATACTTGGATAACGTAGAACTTATGTTATTTAAATAGTTTTAGAACTATTTCTAGATACACCTTGTGTCTTCTTATTCTAATTTCTTACTAAAACCAGTGTTTCATCTGGGAATACAGCAATGAACTTTCCTGGGTATGGTTGAAGATGTTGTTCATAATTTTCATAAACATCATAGAGCAATTTTCAAAAGCCAATAGACCCACAGATAAGATTGCACGAAGGATCAAGCTTGTACATCAAGGACTTTAACACTTAATTCAACTAATCAACCAATCCTATGGCATGATGGCTATTTGATATTTATATAACTAGATCTATGTAAATTGTAAATAGGACTAACATACTTGATGTAAGGGTTACATCAGCATAAGATGTACATCATAAGAATCTGAGAGCCTGGGAGCTTGCTTGTAGAGTTAGAATTGAAAAGCAAGTGGATGATACAGTTTGTACTATTGTAGCTATATTTCTGCTTTCTAAATTCTATTATGTCAATATGGAAGGAGTTTCCATGGTATTGCATCTCTGGTGACTAACATGCTGCCAAGATAAACATAATATTTAAGAGCTGTCTGCGATGTTTTTTGTCCCAAACGCCAATATACTGCATGTAGTAATAGTGAGTTAAAGCTTGAGACTGTTTTGATGAAGGCAGCAAGCAGAGACCTATTAGCGAATTTGAAGATCAAATTCTTCCTTTTTCAGTTAAGGTTTTATCCAACTAGCACCTGCAGAAAACAATGAATATACATGGACAACTTCTGAATTCCTGCACATACCTTTCAAAGAAGCAACCAAATTGTGATTACCACCAAACCACATCCTATGGATGGATTTCCTTTAAAGTTTATCATGTCCGTTAAGTTATGACTCCAACCAAATTTGTCTCCATCACACAGCCATAACAAGATATCATTGAGAAATTCAAATTCCTCCAGAAGATATGCCATACGTGATCTCATGAAGTAGGAAATGTAATTTATAGAAAAAAATCCATTGGTATAAAGTCAAGGAAACG
Source organism: Cunninghamia lanceolata (assembly GCA_027924645.1). NCBI lineage: Eukaryota > Viridiplantae > Streptophyta > Pinopsida > Cupressales > Cupressaceae > Cunninghamia > Cunninghamia lanceolata. Next base: position 3,448,297 of record BSBN01001054.1, read on the forward strand.
CCTTTAAGATTATAATGGTAAGATTGGGTCTTTACCTATGAAGGTGAGAAATAGAAAGGAAGATTTATTACAAACGTACAACAATCTTACTGAGGATACAACTTATAGTTACAATGTTTGTCCAGAGAGGTGAAACAGACTAGCACATGCAATGCAAGAAATTAAGCTATAGGCATGTGGGAGATGTATTATAATGAAAATTCATTGGGCTAAAGTTTGGGGAATGAAATAACTTCTACTAAAAAAATTGTAACTTGTTTATGTTGCATGCTTAATGATCATTGACTGGCAATGGAAGAGTACATAAAATAAGTATCTCCATACTGTAAAGTAAGAAATACATGAAATCTTCAAATATATTGTCTTTGGTAACAAGAATGCCTACATCCTTCCGAAGATATGAGTGGATCCTTCTTACAACATAGGTCCTGGTGAAGAAATCAGAGAGAACTTCTCATGCAAGAGGCAACAAAGAAGGCACTTTCTTAGCCCCATTGTACATGATTTCCCAGGTTGCTGTGTGGCCTAATTACTGGCAGAACCTTGAGAAAAATAGTATACAAAGCTTTCTGTGCTTTGAGTTAAACAGGCAGCCTGTTATGAAATCAATGATATTTGTTCTTCTATGCTAATGTTTCCCCTTTGGCAACTTGAAAGTGATTGTGTTTTGCCTTACTAGTTTATTTGGCTACATTTTATTTATTTTTAACACCAATTATTCACAGGTGGATGCAGAAGTTATTGCTGTTGGACTTTTGAGAGAAGTGCTTGAGGTAGGTGCTATTAGGAGGCATGAAATAAACATCCAGCTTGGCAGCAAAGTTACTCATTTATTAGATGACTGCTTAAGAGTGAAGAAAATGCCCAAAAGGGTAGACATTTTGGATGACAATAATGCTTCTGCACTGAGAAAATTCTGTTTAGCATACTATGACATTAGGGCTTTGATTGTAGAACTTGCTGCTCGACTGGATATGATGAGGCATTCAAAGCATCTACCTAAATATCTTCAGCAAACACTTGCTCTTGAAGTTATGCAAGTATATGCACCTCTTGCCCATGCAATAGGCACTGGCAGCTTATCATTAGAGCTTGAGGACCTTGCTTTCCAATATTTGTTTCCAAATTCATATTCATTTTTAGATACATGGCTAAGAAACCATGGAATAAGGGGTAAAACTGTTTTAGATGAATATAAGTGCCAACTTTTTGAACTGTTACAGAAAGATCCTGAATTGGGGAATATGGTGGATGGTATCTCCATACAGGGCCGATACAAAAGTCGATTTAGCACAATGAAGAAACTTCTGAAAGATGGTCGTAAACAAGAGGAGCTATATGATGTGTTAGGTTTACGGGTTGTATTGAATGCTGGAAGTGGCAAGGATGTGCAGGAGAGAGGAAGGAAGGCATGCTATAGGGCACGTGAACTTATTCAGTCTATGTGGAAAGAAGTGCCCCAAAGAATGAAAGACTACATTGCCAAACCGAAGGATAATGGGTATGAAAGTTTACATATGACAGTTGATCTTAGTGACACTATTGTTGAATGCCCTTTCATGGAAATTCAAATTCGTACAACTGCAATGGATGCTGCAGCTGTTGGTGGGGCTGCTTCTCATGAATTATACAAAGGTGGATTGACAGATCCAGAACAGGTAGATACTTGCTCTCTGGTATATGACAATAGATTAAAAATTTGAAAGCCAGCTGATTTCTGTTGTTTCTCAACCTCTACAAAATTCATAAGTGACTGTTGGGATGTTTGAAGATCAGCATATTACTGAGAAGATACGTTAATGTGGATTTTGCTTTGTTGTTTATATGGACAATATGTATTTTGTTAGTCCTTTAAGTACATTAAATTGTCATTTTCTGGCTCAAAGTGGTTTTGACAAGTGTCAAACCTCAGCTACTTTGGATTTTCAAGAATGTCTCAGATTTTCACCGTAATAAAAGCTTACAACCTGTAAAACAAGCTTATTCTTATCTGCCATTCTTCTCATTGAAAATGAAAAAAATCTTCTGATACAATAGGATTGTAAATGATCAAGGCATAAAGAACTTGGTTCACCTGGACTGTTGAGGTAATGGAAATGATTTTTGCTTGTCTAACTTCATACAGGAAACTTTCATTAATTTCCTTTCTAATGCTATTACATATTGTCCCATTTAAGTTTGACAACAAAATCTACAAGAACCATAGTTGCCAGGAAACTCCATTTTGGGAACATAGACAAAGTACCAGTACTTGTACCCAAAATTTCCGGTGATTCATTTACATATAAAATAGCTGTCTCCTTATTCATTTACTCACGTACCTTAATTTGATTGGCGTCCCCGTCTCTGTACCGGTACCAGTACCCTGCGTCTCCTGGTAACTATGACAAGAACCCTCTGAATCACCAGATTTTGTCAATCTAACTATCACATGTAATGCTTGATGCTGTGTTTCTCAATCCTATTTAATTGCCTCACATTCACAAGTTTAAGAACTGATTTGTTTTACCTATTCTTACTCTGCATGACTGCTTTCCGCTCTAACTGAACCTCAATTGCTTTCTGTGGCTTTAAAACCGATATGCTTGATTTTCATTGAACTAGCTAAAGGCTCCATGAAGTGACATGGATTATTTTTTTTCATAAGTAAATAATTTTCTGTTTCGTTTATTTCTTAGGAAAATATTTTGTTATTTATCATGATTCAACATCATGTGTATTTCTGCTGCGATTGTCCAATTGCAGTTTCATTCATTCAATGTCTGTAGATTGCCAGATTCTTCTTCCCAAGTCTTCAGATAGAAGCAAATAAAGTAAAACAGATAGACAATTATACCTTTGGCTTTCATAGCCATGAAATTTGAATCATCCAACATGCACCACTTTCGACGTAGCACATAAAGAGGATGTTAATGTAGGGTTATTATTTTACAAATGTAGTAATCAGTGGGTATATATCTTACATTGTTATCTGCTGGAACCTGTTGTGACCAAATCACACATCACCCCATCAGACTGGGGACCCCCCCTTTTTTTTTTGAGCTCGGATGTTTTGCACAGGAAGTTGTTATGTGTTATTTTGGCTAAGGTATTCCGGGGCAGTGAAGACGTTAGGAAGGAGATGATCGTTTGGATGGTTTTGAATGCTTTATCTCTCCTTGTTCAACTAGGCATCATGTCAATCAGTGTTGCTGAGGCCATTAGGCAGATGAACGCCTTTCAGAAGACTTTCCAGAGGGCACCTGGTGTAATCTGGTGCCTAGTGGTGCAGGTAAGTCCAATGGAGCGCCTTGGTGAGGTTACAGTGATTTGGCGCCTTGGGCCTGTTTGAGTATCTAAGAGTCTAGGTTTGAGCGCCCTGAGTGGGAGCGCCCTGAATGTGCGCCTTGAAGCAGTAAGTGCGCCTAGGTGCAGTAGTGCCCCTTGGAAAGAAGAATGATGGAGTGCTTACCATCTAGCGCCTTTAACCTTGTCAAAAGGTGAGAATGCACCTAGGGTTGTGCCTTGAACAAGTCAATTGCGTCTTGAAGGATGATAAGGAGCTTTCACTCTTGAAAACTGGCTCAGATATGTTTGAGCGCCTATGAAAAGGAGTGCTTTGATGATATCGTGAACATGAGCGCCTAGGCATGAAAGAAGTGTATAACTAAGGTTTTAATGCCTTGATGTGGAGTCAGTGTCCAATGGAGGTGTTGATCTTTGAGCTTACAGATGAAGAGGTTTGGAGACCAGCTCTAGGCGCCAAGGAGGATAAATTCCCAAAATGCGCCTTAAGTGAAACATCATGGTTTTGGCACTTAAAGAAGGAAGTGAAGAGGTTTTAGTGCCCATAGTAGAAGGAGGATTTTGGCGAGTGCCTCCAATGGGTGAGTTTGGGCGCCTTGCTATAGGATAGCGCCTTCATCAAGATCAAGAAGGTCTCCTGCATGTTTAGCGCCTTCATAGGATGAACAGAGAAATGGCGCCTTGGGTGGAAGGTGATGTTTTGGCGCCCTCAGCTAGATGTCCCTTAAGGAGTTGGATGAGTAGATTAGCGCCTTAATGATGATGATTGAGGAAGAAGTTCACTTTAGCGCCTAAGAGATGATCAGAGTGCCTTGAGTGGAAGGTGATGCTCTGTGCGCCTTTGATGAAGATGAAAATGCGCCTTAAAGGAGGAAATCATCAAGTGTGCGCCTAGAGGAAGATCAACTTCCAAACGCTCCAAGATAGGGCGCCTTGATTGAAATTGGCATAAGAGACCTTAAACATCCATAGGACAAAGGAATGATTGAAGAGTTTAGGCGCCCATTGCATGTTTAGAAGATCATAACAATTGCGCCTTAGGTTGAAGGACATGAGTTTAGGCGCCTTGATGTGAGGATGGAGTTTAAGACAGTAATAGATTGCGCCTAAGGGTAGAATAATCTCACAAGGGTATATCAAGTGTTGGGGAGCCTTAAGGATGTCAAGATTGAGCTACATGAGTTTAGGTGCCTAGATTTAGGAGGCGGAAAGCACCATTCAATGAGCGCCTAGTGTTAGAAGTTTTCTAAATAACTAAAATCTTGTATGAAGAGTTTAGGCGCCCTATCTTACCTTCCCAAATCACTTTAGTGCCTTAAGATCAAAATGTTGGTGTATCTTTAAATCAGCGCCTAGCCTTGTAGAGGTGAAAATCAAGTTTAAATTGGCGCCTTGAGGGGAGTCTCTCAGTTCACACCTAGAAGTAGGCGCCTTGAGTAGAAGTCGTCATTTTAAGTTATTGCAATTGTTTGAAATCATTTTGAGTTATGAATGTGGGACTAATTTGTCTTAGGCGCACTTTGTTCCTATTTTTACCTATATTTGCGCCTAAGTTTGAAAAGACTTACTTGAATGTTTAAAGTTATTCCTATCTTATGAAGTGATTAATACATTGTTTACTTTGTCTTGTAGGAACATTAATGGACTTAAGAAGCAAGCGCTTGGAGTAACCTTTCGTTGAGGAGTGAAGCGAAAGAAGATCATCTTATTAGAACATCTTGTTATCATCTACTCTTCCAGGTCATCATCTTCAAGCAAGAAACTTGGAGTCACTTTCAAAGAAGCATCATGCTAGCCACCTTCAAAGATCACTTCAACATTCATCATCAAGTCGCATCATAGAAGGAAGGGGTGTTGGTGAAGCTAAGGAGTCATCAAGGACAAGTACCTGAGAAGCCTTCAAGTTGCAGGGGGATCACACCTCAAGTCTCCTACATCAATGACATCATGTTAGATCACATCAAGTTCAAGCATACTTCATCAATGGCATCATGTTCGAAGCATTCATCCATTCAAGCTCTCCGAGGAATATCTTGCAAGTGTACTTCATCAAGGATAATCATGTTCGAAGCATTCATCCATTCAAGCTCTTCGAAGATCATCGTTCAAGATCACTTCATCAACTTCTACATCATGTCAAAGACACTTCATCTATCATACTTCAATCTCCATTCAACCTTCAAGTCCAAGAGAGACTTCTACTCCATGTCATCAATGAAGCATCATCATGTACTTTACTTCAAGTCTTCAGAAGCTACAAAGAAGATTCATATCAACTTACCTACAAGAAGAAGAAAGAATTACAAAGTTAATCAAGTGAAGCAACAAGTATCATACATCCAGTTGCAAGGAGATGTACAAGGCAAAGATCTACAAGATGTATTCCTAAACATACAAGTTCAAGCAATTACATTGAATACATCACACAAAGATGATACAATTTTCAAAGTACGTTGAAGTGGCATCTATGTGGCGAGTACACATCATTCAATTTTGATTAGCCGCATTATTTAATGCATTAAATGTATCATTTAATAAAAGAAGCCAAAGGGATTCCTATGTGGAGAAATATTTTAAATGCTTTCGCCTTACCTTATCACATTGGAAAACATGCCTTCATTGCCTCTCTCTTTTGTGCTAAAAATAGCAAGTTGTTGTAACTACCTTTGAGGTGGCATGATCTAGACCCTTGGCTATCAAATTGATCTTAGCCCTTCATTGTATTCTGGACACTATATAAAGGCCTTGTTGCCTCATTTGTAAGAGAGTAGTTCATAGAAATTAGATTGTAGGCAAGCAGGAGTAGAATAGGAGACTCTCGAAATTTTCTGAGAGGACTTGGAATTGTTGTAAATATTTCTCAAGAGTAATGCAAAACATTGGAAGTTTATTTGGTGTTAAGTGTTATCTTGTGGAGTAACTTGGTTTCCGGTACTTCAATGGAATGGAGAGATGTTTCAAATAGACTAGAAATAGATTAGAGCTCATTGTTGTAATGTATGTTGTATCTGAATATTTGATCAACTCTTAGCTCATGCTTTTAACATTCATCGCTGATGAAGTGTTGTGTAAAGCTAGTCTGAGCTATAATTTGTATAAGTTCGATTATGGATGCTTGTTTGAGCTGTGCCGTTTAATGGGTGCTCATATGAACCTTCATGATTTGAAAACCTTTTGCGTACCCTTAGGAGATTGCACCAACTTCATGTAGTTGTAGGCACCCTTGGCGAAGTGAAGTTAGGTTTGATTCAGGAGTTTGTCTGTTCAATACATCATCATTGCCTCATTGACCTTAGATAGTTTCCTGAACCCTTAACCTTTTTCATTTTATTTATCATTGAGACCCTGAATACATCATCCACACTGAAAGGAGGAATAAGCTAAACAAGTATGAAGAAGAATTTGCGTAAGTCCCTCTGTGATTATCAGCAAGATCACATGTAATCACTGAGTTAACCCATCAGGAATCATAAAAAGGAACCTTGGAGTTACTTCACTGGATCACATAGTTCAGCCTTTGAAGAGCTTTATTCAAGAGAGAGTGGGATACTCTAGTGTTTTACTCTATTGTTGACTTGTCTAAAAACAATCATCAACAGAACCTTTTGTAGGCTTAAATCGATTGCTTATCACGTAAATGCTTGGAATCCAATAATCACACTTAATCTTCTTAAACTAGATTCTTTATAAATTCTATGCAATCATCCTAAGTGTCAGGTAATATCTCTTGCTGCAAATATGCAAGAGAATGTAATGTCCCAAATGGACAAAAATATGGCAAATTTGGATTTCCGGGGATTCCAAACATAACTTCAATTTTCTGCCCTTCGTAGGTCTGCCCTAACCCTAGGTCTGCTGTAGCAAATCAGACTTAAAACAAAATTTTAAATATACAGTTCACCACAATTTATGCTCATTGAACAATGTCAATCATCACAACAAGTTTGCTCAGGCATGGAGATAATAACCAATGTCAACATTCACATGTAGCTAATAATAACATGATACAATCATAGGAATATGATCTGCTGTAACAAAATCAGGTCTGCAATATATATACTGCTGAAAGTATGAAAATAGGGCATACAAAGAATGGCTAAATAGCCCAGCAATCCAATATCCTCTAATGGCAATAGCTACATATCATAAGGATGATGAAACCATGCATATACTAGCCTCTTCAATAGGCAAATCTTCTGTAGCAGGTGCAGCAGTCTGAAACCACCCAATATCAGTCCTAAATCTGCATATGCTGCTGGCGCTCCTCCTCTAGACAAGTCGCTCTCCAAGGATGCTCTCAAATCCTCAATGTGAATCGCTCTTCTTAGCTGATATACAATTCTGCCCTGAAAATCTGCCTCAATCCTTTAAGTGCAAATGAATTTGTAACAACCATATCCGAAATGACAAGTAAAACTAGGTTTTCACAAAGGTAATTTTTTATTTACTAGGTAATCAAATACAAAAGAACTTATCTACTACCAAGTATAACATTTTTCACTTTAACTTAAACATGATTTCATTTTTTATAAAACTGAAAGAAATAATATACAATAAACATTTTGTTCTCTAACAATTTGAAATTTCCTTGAAACAATTAAAATATTGGAAACATACCATTAACATGCATCTCGATTGTCGACCCATCACATTCAAGACTCGGCAATCCTCAGTATTTGGAAGAGAAAGTATCTTCAAGGAGCTTAACCTCCAACCACAGACCGTCGGTCTCCCACACTCCTTCCTAACCGGAAGTGGCCCTACCCTACTCAAGAGGATAGACTTAGGATAACCATCGGTGTTTGCCATCTGAGCTCTGGTGTTGTAACTTACGTGTCTTGTTATCGTGCAGATCCCTAGATACCCTCTAGTCATGCACAACTCTCCACAAGAAACGCCATCCAGTCACAGTGAACATTCGATACACTTGAGGATCGTGCACCACCTTGGCCAAAGGATTTGTTTTTAAATAGCGTTCTAAGAACGCATGAACTTAGTTCACCCACCCTACTCGACTTGAACTGATCGAAATCCTACAGTTTCCTATTTGTAAGGTTTAAACAAATGTCGACCTCGATGACCTCAAGGTTTCAGGATTTTCTCTTGCAATAGCGCATGGCGCAACGTTTACTCTAATCCCGAGTTTATGGTTTCATAATCCCATATTCATGTAAAAACATCGTTTAATAACGCCCACTCCTAAGTGGTCTCAAACTTGGCTATTCGTTTCCCATAAGTTTATACGACATACTCATTAAAACAATTACCCGTAAGTCCGGAGTTTAAAGTTTTAGACTCGAAAAGGTCTTCAATAAAATAGCGACACAAGAATCGTCGCATGCAACTTAATTTAAGACACAAAATGCGGGTTCCATAACCCCTACCCATGTTAATTCACAAAAACAAAACCCCCACTTGAGTTGGTTGCATTAACATCACTTGTTGAATCTGGTAGTTCATCGCCATACAAGAAATACTCTATTTGAGTATTGTTGATGACTGGTCTTGGGTTAACAAATGTCTTTAGAGTAAAGGTAATAATTTAAAAACTTTCATAGATCTTTTAGATTAGTAAATGGATGATTTAATAATTGAAAAGTGTTTCAATTTGGTAACAATCTAACCCCAATGTGCAGATACTCTTAGATGTTGTTCAATCTACACAAGTGGGATAATTATAATTGCTTAATTGACAACATAGGAAAGGTTCGACGCTTAGCACGAGTAGGAACATTTTAACCTACGCAAGAATGTCTCAACAATCATATCACAAACACTTATTCCTGGTCAGAGAGCCAAACAGTAGTTAAAGTGAAATATTACGGTTCACTGGCTGTATACACAGACACCCCGATGTACTCTTCATTTTACAACCAAAAATGCATTGTTACGTTATAAGTTTTATCGACTAAAGAAGCATAGCTTTTTCTAAGCTTTTAATGCTGCAACCAATCTAACTTCTCCACTAACATACTTATACAGAAACTACGATGCAAATTTATATGGGATAGTCTTATGTCAAGATTAAACGAAACATAAGTTTTGGAAGCAAAACCTCCTACAATGAAAGAAACACACAAACGCTGCCAAACAAGGCATAAATAGCGTGCAAAGACTGCGCAGAGAGAAAGGTTAGAACCTGTCACAATACTGTAGAGTTTCGCTCTTGATTGGTAGACCTCGCTGCTCCCTCAGCGTCGTCCTTCCTCAGACGATTACCCACAACACTCTCCTATCCCCGTCCTCTCTGGTTTTTCCGATTTCTTCACAGCAGAAAAACTAATCCCCCTAGACTATTCACGGCCAGGAGATTAATCCCCTTTACCTCCCGGTTTTTAATTCTCAAACAACAGAAAACTACTGCCCACCAAAAGCGCCCACGACGAAGGAAGATTAATGCATTTTACTCACGTTATCACTTTCTTTTAACAGAATTAACCACCCACTCGACTGCCCACGGCGAAGGAAGATAAGGCATTAAACGACTACCGTTACATGCCTAAGCTCAAGGAGGTCGATTTAACTGAATATTACCCGACTTCCTTACTCACCACGACCACTAACAAGATGGAGGTTCTAAAGGACGACGTGGCAAAGCAACTTCATCATTCATCCTCATGGAGACTTCTAACCTACGACGATTGCAACCTAACAATGCTAGCGGAGCGAAACTCACACAAGGTGATATCTAATAGATGCAAAAGGTGACTCCAAGATCGAAAAGAGGTAAAGAATCAAAACCAACTAAAATAATAGAGTATGGTTTTGATCCAAGACAACTCAAGTCGTAAACTCGAAAAGAGAAAGGCGTATTCGCAAAGGATGACGTCTCAACCGACAGAGCTTGGGCGGTAAAACAACATGACTCGACGAGAAGCCGACATCAAGCAATCTGATGATGAATATAACTAAGTTAGGACTAAAACGATTTCGGAATATCCTTCCAAATGACGACAAGAACAATTAAAGCATAAATCAACTTCCCACTCGACTTCCGTCGATTAACAAAAGGGAATAATTCTCAACACATGATTAACGCGGTTTGACGACAATCACGACGGATTGGTCGTAACGCTTCACAAGGTTTCTAAATCGTTTGACGCACAAAACGACTTCTCGCATCCTTCAACTACGAGGCGTGATCAACAACTCTGCCATAAATAGGTTCATCTGTTTACCTACAAACGAAATAATAATCTACATAAGACGACTCGTTTTGTTGGACTTACGACAACATCGTCGATTCCAAGATTCTATATGACGACTTATGAAAAGGATGTTACACCTTATCTTTAGACGTCGACATCTAGTCTTAAACTATCCCAGTCGAAAAACAAGACTAAATTGATGGTTCCAAGGTTTATCTACTTGTTTGGCGTTCTCAGTAACAAACACCCATGGTTAATTTCCAGAGTCTATACTCTCTCTCAAAGATACTTTCTCTTCCTGTCGAACATGGTCCACCTGTTCCTGCAACGACAGTCTCACATACAATTTTGTGGTCAAAGCACCTATGTTCCAAATCACAGCATAATATATCCAAAACATCATTTCACTTAACAAAAAGGGCATTTAGTCAACAATATCACATTGATCATAATCAATAGATTCTAAAATTTCATAGAACTAACTTTGTATAATAAATCATCAGTTTCCATGTCGTCCACAACATATTATATTACTGAAATTTGCAAGAAAGTACATAGCATAATCGATTCCAAAAAGAGGGATGTAACAGAATTCCCGTGGTGGAACTCTCCAATGAGGAAGTAGGGTTTTCGTCCAACTCCCTTCAAGAGACTTGAGGTTTTCGTCCCAAGTACTCCTTGAGATTGCTCTCCAAATGTGAATGTATGAATGCTTGAATGATGCCTTTGGGATGACAAATGATCATGTATTTATACCCTTCTAAACTCCATTTCGTTTATGGCCGACCTAGGAAGAGTATTCCTTTATTTTGATAACCTTTTCCAACTAGGTAGGCCGACCAGCCTTAGAATATTTGGGCATCCAAATAGAATCAAATAAAGATATTATTTTTATTAATTATATTCTTTCCTCCAAGCGCCAAGGGTGAGATGTCCCAAGTCGTCCCAATTAAGGTGCAAGGAAGGTCTTTCCAAGGTGAGCGCATGATAGGATTATCTCCTCAATGAGTGCCACCAAAGAACATCATAAACCATTAGCATAAGCGCCTAGGAGATATGAAGTCAATGCGCCCAATGTGAAATATGATGAGTGCCCAAGAAACATATAGATGATGTTGACTCTTTACCCAAGTGAAAGGTGACCTCCATGATGATCTCTATAGCAATGATAAATCTCCATGAGCCAAGTTTCCATGAAAAGGCATCCAATAGTGAAGTGATAGCATCCATACATATGTGAAGCTCAAGCCTCCGTCTCAAGACCATACAACAGACCTCCCAAGTAACTGACTCCGAAGAAAAGACAATCCTCCATATCAACTTGAAAGATGCACTAGAGACAACATACCCAAGTGATAAGCTATCTCCACAGCTCGTGATGTCCTCGAGATGTCCCGGAGTGAGATGGAAAAGCCTGTCCAAGACCTTTGGTGACCATTCCCAGAATGGGGACATTACAGAGAACCTAAGTAGATTCTGTGTTTTTTTCTAATTACTAGAGAGGTTCACCTCAGTTAACCTTGGGGTTCTGTACCCCTTATGGTAACTGTCCCCATCTTTATCACTGAAAAGAACTTGACCATAATGCAATTAGGCTTGCAATCCTCCCAAGTCACCTACCTACCTACTTATACCCATCAAAATCATGTATATATATGGTAGCCCTTAACAAAGAAATGGTTTAGTTGAGCATATTCTGCTGATCTAGTTGTTCATTGTAGTTCATGTAAAGATATAGAGGAAGAGCACCTGCTTCATGAAGGCTGTATTTGTCTCATTGCGGTTCATAACGTATATTTTGGGAGTGCCTTATCTTTGAAGGCCATTTTTGCCTCATGGTGATTTACAAAGTATCTTCTTATATCCGTTTTAAAATTAGCTGATCCTTAAGGGTAACACATGGCCTGCAAGGAGTTACTAAGTTCTGATCTAATTGGATGTCATGTCAAGGGCATTAGGTTTGTGCAAAGAAATGCATGATGGCTCTCCAATCTTTAAATGGTCAGAATGTTTGCAGAAGTTTCAACTTCCAATGGTAATTCATTTTGAATGTTTTCAGAAGTTCCTATGATAATTTATTGTGATTGTAAAAATTATCTCCATGCAGTGAATTTTTCTTCTTAAAAGGCCAAGATTTCTGCTCTTCCAGAATAACATTATTTGTAATCAATTTCTGTCAGATGCTGATTAATGTAGTACAATTTGTAGAAAATTACCCATATTCATGACGAGGTCAACATTTGAAGGGTAGGGTTTCATAATTAACACTTGTTCCCAATATAATCTGAAATCTTTAGGTATATCTTGTCTAGCAGATGCTTCTGTGCATCAAGGTATGCACTTAACTCAATTATAAACATGTGCTCAAGGATTATATACTAATATTCCCCAAAATGATTTCTGACTACAGAATAAATAAATTCATAAGAATAGCCTTCATTAGAATATCCTATTTGAAGAGCATATATCTAGATTCATACTGGTATCTTGGTAGTGATTCCCTTGGAAAGATCAGAATCCATTGTCCATGGGTGCATAAAATGGCATGATCTGTTAAAAAATTAAGGCTTGTATCACTTGGCCCAACATCACTAGCTCTATGTGGGGTCCTGCACCTGTATCTCAGACAAGTCTACAAATTCTGCTACAACCATAAGAGCAGTGCTTAGGAAAGGGATTGACTCAGCAAACCAAAAGTATAAGTGTAATTCAATTACTTGGGATTTGATTGGGAAAAAGGTTGAAAGAATAAAAAAATGTTGCTTTTCCATTTGGAATGGCCCAAAATAATTTTTATTTTTTTCTTCTTAAAACTAGATTGAGGGTTTAGGGGCAGGCCCTCAGTGGGGTCCAGAGGCAACAACCCTTGTGGGGTCCAGGGGCAGCACAAATTAAAGCCTTTGAGACCACACAGACCTTCATGGTGCATGCTATCTTTCACAATTTTATTGCTTTTAACCAAAATCCAAGAGTCCTCCAAACCCTTCAAAAACCGCAACTGTCAAAGCAATAGAGTAGTAAGTAGGCCCTAACTATGTTTGCTAGTTTTTGTTTCAATGGATTGTATTTTAGCTTCAATTCTCTTTTTCGACTTGCTTGTGCTTGCAAATGAAATGAATATCATTTTGAAGTGTTAAAAATCATTTTACGTGTTTTAGGTTTAAGCCTTTTGATTTTTCTTTATGTTTTTTTCTAGTTTTCCACCTGATTGTCATGGCTGAGTTTTGCAAATGAGACTTGCTGGGTTCGGTGAGTCTAGCAGACTTGGCAAGTCTAACCAGTCTTGCCGGGTACCGGATCCCGAGTCTCTGGGCCTTGGTTCAGTCTTCCCACCTTGAGACCTGCCGAGTCCTGGCAAGTCTTGTAACTATGGCAACATGGTTAGAAAGTGATTGGGGATCTTGATGATTAGTCAAATCTATTGACATTTTCACAGTTGTAAAGATAATTGGCCTAGAATGTTTAGGAAGCAAAAAGAATCTGACCAAAAAGATTAAAGAGAAAAAAATTGTACATATAAAGTGAGACAGTTCTACCCAAAAGTAACTATGCCCTTGGATTTGTCTTCAGATTTTGATGCTTATACAGATCCTCCCTCTCACACTACAAATTAGCTGCTTGAATCATTTCTCTAATACGACTTCTTGTGACATCTATAAACCTACAGAACAACAATAACAGAGCTTTCATATTGAACAATAATTGATAGTTTTCTAGGTCATTGCCAAACAAGACACCAAGAAGTGTATAATACACAAATTGATAGAGAACACTAAAAGGGTACTATTTTAGGATATTTTAGGAGTTCATAGTAGGGGTAAATAATTGCAGTGCAACAACAGAAGGAACTTTAGCACAAGATATTTGCAAAATCAATAAAGAGATGAATCCAAACAAGAAAGCAAAAGTTTGAGATAATGTTGCCTCTTAAATTGGGCAATCTCTATTTACAACATTTCAATAACATTCCACAGTGTTTAATTACAAGTGAGCCCATATAACTATGTATAGCCAGAAATAGGCGAGAGAAATTCATAAGTCATTATTTAGGTCAACATAACATGGGAGGAGAAAAAACTAACATAACAACTAGAAGACTAAACTGGGGCTATGTGCAGCCACTCTGTAACCCAAACATAGATTAAGGAGATAGTTCCATACATAAGGATAGTTGCAAAAGTAACCATTTTCTTTCAAGAAGCTAAAAACTCTAATTTGCAGGCTAATAACTTTGATTCGCAGAAGCAGTAGGTCTAAGAACAGGCTGAAGATTCTGATTTGCAAGAAAAAGGAACAGATTGGAAACTCCACAGCTTGATGCCCTAACATGTGTGCAATGGAAACTCTGATTTGCAGTTGCATTTTCAAGTCCTAAAAGGATGCTATATCCACCAAGAATGCATACAATCAACTCTGAAATCCCTAGCACAGAACCTGAGAACTTGGATACCAAATGTTGGTTTAAGCATTGAGACAAGTAAATAGAACCAAATGCATGAGAACAAAGAAATGCGGTAGAATGGGTCTATCTTACCAAATTGCATCAACTTCTGTCTATTTACAATGAGCTCTTATTGTTATTTATACAAGCATGGACCTTCCTTTGCTGGGTACTTGTCACACCTAGAGGCCTATGTCATACCTAGGTTTACGGCATTTAGTTTGTGACTTCATTAATTGTGAGTACATAAAATAATGTTTATTTCGCAACTAAATTCGCAATGTTAAATTGCTACTTGATTAATTATAAGTACATAAACAACAACTAGTGAGTGAGAATTGGAGCCAAAAATATTGATTGGTCAATAGCATTTTGGAGCATCTTTTCCAATCTACTTATGGTGTAGCTCTACAAGATTTTGTAATCGAGCTTTTAACACATGGTATGCCAATCAAAGTTTATTGTTATGACAAATGATGCAAAACTTGGCAAGTAACTTGTAGACTCACAAGCTGGATAGAGTTGGCAAGTTACTTGGCCAAGAATTCGTTGGGAATCTTGTGAGTGTACTCATAGTTACTTCTGAGTCTTGTGCAAAAACTTGACTCTGAAAAAAAGGGACTGTGGCATAAAACAACTTAAAACATGGTTTTTTTTTCACATTTATGATATTTTTCTATGTTACTGGGTTCTTGCAGTTTTGATGCTGTTGCAGGACCAATTGGGTTCTAGTTTGAGAGTGGGAATTGGTATGCAGATAGGACAGCTAGTGCTGTGCCCTTGCCATCCCTTACACGCCTAGCCGCTCCCAACTGCATCCATAGGCCTAGACACATTTTTTATGGGAAAAAATGATTTTTAAGCATTAAAAAAAAAAAAAAACATTTTAATAACCCAAAAAACCCTAAAATGTGAATGACAACCCTAGAAGTGACCCCAAATAGTTGCTATTCATTCATTTCACAATCACAGAGCACAAAAATAACCAATATCATTCCAAATTGCCATTTTTGCATTTTGTGAAGCTTGTTGTTTCTTTTCCAAAGGTGAAGGATTGAAAGGTGCTAAAGATGTTTGCTAAGTGCTATGTGAGGCAAGTAGCTTGCACAAAGGAGATTTATTAATCAAAGGTAAATATTTTGTGAGATTCTTTCAAGTTTTTCAAAAAAAAAAAAAAAAAGCTTTTTAGATTTTTTAAAATTGTTTTTATTATGTTTTATATGTATGGTAGGGTTGTATTTTTGTTTTAGTTTTATTTTCTAAGTTCATGTACTCTACGGTTACATTTTCAATCGTTTTAAAATTTTCTTATAACAACAATTTATTCAAAATGGCTGCTAGTTCAAGTTCAGTGGGCCTAGAGGTAGTTAAATGATTCAAATATGATCAAGCATCACCTCTATGGAAATATGATTATGATGTTTGAACAAATTTTAGGAGGCGGGGCTTTTCTTTAGCATTTTAGTCATTGTAGGGTCGAGTATAAGAGCTTGTATAGTCAAGTGAAAGCCCGCCTATGTGCTATGACCGGCCATGGAATGAAGTATGTCAAGGGGTGAACAAGAAGGGGTTTCCAAAGGAACAAAATATAGCATATATTAGAGAACAATAAAAAGTTGATACTATGAGTGAAAGAGCAAAATTAAAATCTCATCCTTTAGCAAAGAAAGGATTAGGGAGGCCACCTACATGGGCTCCTTCAATAGTGGTTGCCCCACATCCTTTTGTGGAGACACTGTTTATCCAAGAAGAAGATCCCTTTCTTTCTTCCCTTAAAAGAGGCCCATTGGGTAAGGCATTTTAGAATGAGGTAAGGAACAATGTAGATGAATACATTGAACATTGCATTTACACTAGTGGTCTTCCTTTCGATTTAGTGAGATCACCATATTGGCAAGAAATGGTGATGACAATTAGTCAAACACCCTATGGTTACATAGGTCTTGGGTATGAAAAGGTGTGTTACATAGGTCTTCGGTATGAAAAGGTGTGCACCACCTTATTGGCAAAATTTTTCTTTTTTATAAACATCATTTAAAGCAATCAAGGATTTGTAGGTTGAAACATGAGTGTCCATCATTTCTGGTAGATGGAAAGATTGCAAAAATTAACCTTTAATAAATGTCATTGTAGCATCCTTTAAAGGGGCAATGTATTTGAAGGTAGTTGATTGTGAGGGGCAAGTGAAAGATGCAAACTTCATTTCCAAAATCTTCATTGAGCCCATACGGATGGTGGGGTGTTGAGAACATTGTCCAAGTCATAATGGACAATGCAAAAAATTGCAAGGTAGTAGGTGATTTGGTCGAGGAAAGGTACGAGCACATTTCTTGAACACCATGTATCATCCACTCCCTCAACTTGGTGATGCAAAAGATTGGCACTCAAATAGAGTGGGTGAAAGATATATATACACCGAGGGTGAGGAGATTTAGATGTTTGTGACAAACCATCATGTGTCATGAGGCATTTTAGAACTTTCTCCAATTTGGCGCTATTGAAGGTAAATTTATGAAATTTCAACACTTATTTTAAATTTAATTTATATGATATTTACTTTTTAAATTTTAAATTGTTATTAACTTATTTTTTACACTACATTAAGTTTTTGAGACTCGATTTGCATTGCACACAATCATTTTGAGATGACTTGTGAAGGTGTGAGGCATTGAGCACCATGGTCATTAGCAACCAATAGTGTATGGAGGTAGTCAAATTCATAGAGGGCCCAAAAGGTCAAATCATTGATCTTGAATGATGATTGGTGGGTTGTGTGGACGACATCTTGAGTTTCACCAAGCCTATCATGAATATGATTAGGTTTGTTGATACAAATTGGTTGTGTTTGGGAGAAATCTATGATGGCATGGACTCCATGATAGAAAAAATAAAAGCCATAATAGTAGAGAAGGAGAATGACTCCAAAGAAACATTTTTCCTAAGGGTGAAAAAATCATTGTTGACCATTGGAACAAGATGACCACACCCTTGCATCTCCTTGCATTTGCATTGCCTTCCAAATATTACAGCACGAAGATACTTTCATTGCCTCTAGGAGAATGACACCATATAGAGACAATGAAGTTGCTAAAGGGTACTGTTGATGATGTTTTTGTGCGAACAACAACAATAGAATAAAACACTAAGTATCCTATTCTCTTGAATAAAGTCTCTCAAAGGCTAAGCTATGTGATCCAGTGAGACAACTTCAAGGTTCCTTATTCGTGATTTGCAGTGGATAAACTCAGTGAATACATGTGATCTTGTTGCTAATCACAAAGGGACTTACGCAGACTTCTTGCTTCATTCAGCTTATTTCTCCTTTCAGTGTGGATGATGCATGTGCTATGTCTCAATAATAAAGAAGAGTAAAAAGATAAAGGTTTAGAGGAACTAATCTAAGGTCAATGAGGCAATGATGATGCATAAATAGACAAACTCCTTAATCAACCCAACTCCACTTCACCAAGAATGCCTACAAGTACATGGAGTAGGTGCAATCTCCTAAGGATAGCGAATGGTTTTCAAATTATGAAAGCTCATATAAGCACCCATTGGACGGCGTAGCTCAAACAAGCATCCACAATCGAACCTAAGCAAATGATAATGAAGCTCAGACTAGCTTTACACAACACTTCACCAACGATGAATGTCAAAAGTATGAGCTAGGAATTGATCAAATATTCAATACATACATGCATTACATCAATGAATTACTACTCTACTTCTAATCTACTTAGAAACATCTCTTCATTTCATCAAGATACAAGAAACCATGTTATTCCACAAGACAACACTTAGCACCAAGCAAGCTTCAATGTCTTTGCATTAATCTTGAGAAATATTTACAACAATTTTCAAGTATTCTCAAAGAATTTTGAGTCTCTTTCTACTCTACTCTTCTACTCTACTGCCTACTGACTGTGAACTAACTATTACAAATGAGGCAACAAGGCCTTTATATAGAGTTCTAGAATTATAATGAATGGCCTGGATCAATTCAAATAGTCAAGGGCCAGGATCATGCCATCTCAACAATTAGTTACAACTTGCTATTTTTAGTACATAAGAGAGGCAATGAAGGCACGTTTTCCAAGAAGATAAGGATGAAATGGAATCTTTAGAGCATCTTCCATATGGGCGTCCTCTTTGGCTTCTTGCTTGTTGAATGATATGGCGAACTGTGATTGGTGAATAATATGTATATGCCACGTAGGTGCCACCTTAGCATATTCCCAAATTGCATCATCTGTGTGATGTCTTCGAACATGATGGCTTTGAACTTGAATGCTTGGGAATGTATCCTTGTTGATCTTGCCTTGTGTTTTTTTGTAAGTCAGATGTATATGATGCATGTTGCTCATTTGTCTAACTTTGTGTACTTCTCTTGGTAGGATATAGATCTTCTTTGTGAATGCATCTTGATGGAGAGTAGTGTAGATGATGATGATGCTTCATGGAGTAGGAGACTTTTCGGAGACTTGAAGATTGAAGAAACTTGAAGTTCAATGGATGGATGCCTTCGACAATGCAACTGGTGAAGTGTTCCAGCATAATGAACTTGATGTGATCCTTTGGAGTTGCTATCTTCTATCTTCACTTTACTCCTTGCATGAAGGTGGTTCCTGGCGCTTGCTCCTTAGATGACTCCTTAATCTAGTCCACGCTCCTGCAACACAACAAAGAAACAATATCAATCACTTTATAACACAAAGAAGTCACTTCTAAACACTTATTAACCCTTTGCAAGCTTAGGCGCACATCTTGGTGTGTAAAGATAGGAAAATGCGCCTAAGACCAAATAGCTTCATACTTGTCATTTTAATGATTTCAAACAATGGGAATGACTTAGAATGTTCATCCTCCTTAAGGCGCCCACTCAAAGGTGTCATTTCATGTAATTTCCTCCTGGGCGCACATTGAGGTGTGCAGAGAGGCAAAAGTGCACCTTAGATAGTTAGCCTTATACTTATCATGTTTGTGATTTCAATCAATTGAACAAGTCTTAAAATGATTCTCCTCCTTCAGGCGCCAACTTAGTGATATCAACTCATGCATTCCTTCTGAGGCACAATTTTGAGGCTACAGGAGGTGAAAAGTGTGCCTTGAACACTTAAGCTAGTTTCATGACTTCAAACCTTTATCGATGCTTAAGATGTCCATCTTTGTCAAAGTAAAGTTTCCTGAACATTGATTCATGCTCCTTCAAAGCTAGGCGCTTGAATTCAGTTGCAAAGGTGGGAATGTGTGCCTAGGTAACTTAGGCTTGTTTTTGGCATTCTAATGCTTCCAAACACTTGTTCAAACTTCTCAGGAGACTCTCCTTCACTAGTTTCTAGCTTCCCCTTTGCAAGGCTCACATTTGGGGTTATACAAGTGGAAAAGTGCACCTTACCCTCCTTAGGTGATTTCTTCACTAAGTTTCATCCCTCAAAAGGTTTCCTAACACCAACTTGCCATTATTGATGATGCCTCCACATGTTATTACCTTGGGCTCACTTCTTGACCTATACAGGAGTGAATTTGTGCCTTGGTTCCTTGGTGAATTTTAAACACTTCATGTTGATCTAGGCACAAATTTGGGCCTCTAAATGTTGTTTCCTTCTTCCATTAAGCTTAGGCGCACTTTAGTGGTTGATCAAATGTAGATATGCGCCTAGAATTCTCAGGTCATTTTCTTGCAAGTTTTCCTAAGTTGGAACCCTTCTAATCATTATTTAGGCTCAAATTAATGATTTCAATGATGATTTTCATGATACTTCCTTAGGCGCACATCTAGGTATCTACAGAAGCACATTGGCGCCTAAGGCCATTGGGCCATTCTCTTGCAAAATTCTCAATGTTTAAGGCACTTTGAGAGTTAAAACATCATTTCTTAGCAAGGTGCCATGGTTTGAGATGATTTGAGGCTCGTTCTAATGGAGGCGCACATCCATGGTTCCACAGGAGCAAATTGGTGCCTAGCTTCTCTGGATGATTTTCCAAAATTTTCTAAGTTTCAAACACTTCTAATTGACCTTAGGTGCAAAATTGGGTCCTTGAATGATATTTCTTCCTCCAACAATCCTAGGCGCACATTGATGGTTCTTCAAGAGTGAATTTGCGTGGGAGCACTTTGGTGGTTCTTCAAGAGTGAATTTGCGCCTTGAGTTCTTGGGCCATTTTCGTGCAAATTTTGAAGGTGAAGATCCCTGGGTGGAAGTATATTTAAAAAATATTTTCAGATATTGAATTTCCTATACTTTAAATATTTTTGAAATATACTTCCAGGATGTTTGAGATAGGTCCCAGATCCATAGGATTTAACATGCGGATTCTAGATTTTTGAGGATCCACTAGATTTCAGACTTGGTCAATTTTTAGGATCTCAGAACATCAGACTTCAGGATATCAGAGTTAGTCAATTTCAATGTCTCAGGGATTGACTTCAGTGTTCTCAATTACACCTTGTTTGACGGATGGCCTCCCTAATTTCTCGCTTGCAAGGAGATTAATGCACTTGACTTGTTTCTGGTGAGGCTCACTCCAGGAGATTATGGTTTCCAGCGCGAAGCTATAGACTCAAACACCATTGACTTCATCATGAAACTATCGTAAAGACATCATCCAAGATCTAAGACAAAGCATTGGAGCTCAAAAAAAAAAACGGGGGGGGGGTCCCCATTTGCAATGGGGCGATGTGTGATTAGGTTACAACAGGTACAAAAGAATATTTTGAAGAATTTTCTTAGATCTAGAAGTGGAGAATAATGTTAGGACCGAATTTGGCATGTTCATCTAGTCACAAGATCATGGTATTTGCACTCTTTGAGACAAGTACAAGACAAATGCTCATACATGGTGATACCTCCATAGGCAAGGTTATATGTTCCTCCAACCTCTTGCAATCAAAATTCTATCATAGGTAAGCATTTTTTTTATTTTTTAACATTCTTACCATTCTTTCATATTTTTAAGTTGTATTGACTTTCTACCAGGGAAACACGGGGACGCGTCCCCTGCCCCTCCAGCCCTGTCCCCGTCCCCTGTGGCGTTTCCGGGACGGGGGGACGTCCCCTGGCCGTCCCCTGCAAAACCAGAAAACCCGAAACGTTTCGGGGACGCGGTAAAAATTTGAGGGGACATCATTGAAGGTTCGGGGACGTCTGGCCGTCCCCGGGACGGGCGGGGACGTCCTAAACGTCCCTCGACCGTCCCGGGGACGGCCAGACGTCCCCAAACATTTTGCATAGATTTTTAAAAAAAATTAACGCCAATAGTTTTTCAATCGAACAGCGTTGCCTTTTATATGTGAGCATTATATTACTCGGAATTGTCTCACGCCCTAAAAAAGACGTTCAGCCTCAGGTTATTAACTTATTCGTTATTCCTGTCGGCGTATTCCTACCTGTCGGTGCCCTGCAACTGGAAGTGCTCGAAGCCTGAACTTGTCTCACGCCGTTTCGAAGGGTTTCTGTTTTTCAGGTAAAATACTAAAAATTTAATACACATCACTGATAAAACGAGTTCAATACATATGAATTTGAGTGTTAATATGATAATATCATTGCACTTGCACCCGTAGGAGGTTCAAGGAATACGCCGATAGGAACAACCCTAGAAAGTTTCCTGGCCTGCGTTTTTTTACGGCGTGAGACAATTCCGAGCACCATAATGCTCACATATAAAAGCCTATCGCCGATAATTAAAAAATAAAAATTGCATATTTCATATATGATATTTGTGAATATCTAGACTTTAAAGATTTGAGATTTCTAAGTTTCTTCTCTTCAAAGTTTCAAACAGCACAGGAGATCTGAAGAATGCATACTCGTATAGCTCAAAACATTAAAGTGGAACATATACATTGGCTACATTGAACTGAAAAACCAGGGTTATGTACATAATTAAGTTAATTATGTACATAACCCTGGTTTTTCAGTTGGCTACATTGAACTGAAAAACCAGGGTTATGTACATAATTAAGTTAATTATGTACATAACCCTGGTTTTTTAGTTCAATGTAGCCAATATATCTGCTGCATTTTTTCCAACAGAAAGTTGGGCAGTAAATAGTAAATACAATACTTAGCTGCATTTTTTCCAACAGCCATTACAAATTCGGAATTCCATGTTACATCATATCCAATCAAGATTCAAAACTTGTTTCCTTTGCCAGCAGCAAGCCAATAAGACTTTCATTAGGGAAAGGTGTGATTGCCAGCATTTCACATGCCTCAACAGAGTATGGCAGAATGAAGAGTATCCGTGACCAAATCTAAGTATATATTTGAATAATATTATATTATTATAATAGATATTCGGAATATCTATTATAATAATATAATATTCCTCTATCTTCATTGCCATGGTAGAAATTACTGACTTGGACATCTTTCTTTTTATCATCCATTTCTGGAGTTTCTCTTGCTGGAAATGAACACTAGTTGCAAAAACAATACCATAGTTGTGTTACTGTTTTGTTGATTTTAATTTTTATATTCTAACTCTAAGTTCTTGCTTCACTTGTAGTTGTGAATTTTAACAGAAGTTTTCTTGGTTTTGGCAGAAGTTTTCTTGGTTTAATCATTTTTTAGCCTCTCAAAGCCCTGTCAAACAAGCACAATCAAAAATTTAAAATTCAAAATGAGCAGCAGTGCTAGTGAGGAAAGTTTGCATGAAGTGGGCAGTGATGAAGTTCAAATGACACATTCTGAAACCCAGAACACAGGTGGAAGTTCTATTGGAAGTGTAACTCCAAAAGACCGCTTTAAATGCCCTTCAGACACTCTTCAAATACATGCAAAAGGACCCTTCAATCCCAAAAAACCTTTGCTTCAATTTGCCACCAATTTGACTGGTCCTAAGGCTAAAAATTCAGGGGGCAGCAGGCATTGGCTGTGTCATATTTGCAATACTGATTATCATGGCAGCTATAGCAGGGTTGAACACCATTTATTGGGTGAGAGTGGCCATGGGGTTAGAATTTGTGCAGATATAAAATTGGAAGAACAGGTTGAAATGCTAAAGTTGGTAGGGGAAAGTGAGGAAAAACATGCAGCTACTTCTAGTAGTACTAAGAGGAAGCGTTCATTGCAAATGAAATCTATTGATGAACATTCCAATCTATCAGTTGGACATGGACTTGAACATAAAGGCAAGAAGAAGGCCACTTCTACCACAACCACAGGTGAAAAAAATACAGTGATAGGGATGATGAATATGCAAAAGCGTGAGATAGCCGATGATTTAGTGGCCAAGTTTTTTTATGCCCATGCCATCCCTTTTCATTTGGCAAAGTCTCCTTATTTCAAAAACATGTTGAGAGATGCAGCAGCAGTTGGATCCTCTTATGTTCCTCCTGGGGTACATAGATTGCGTACCTCCCTCCTTGATAAACAATATTCAAAGGTGAACATAGTAATGGAGGAGATGAGACAAACATGGATTAGGACTGGTTGTTCCATTGTGATGGATGGGTGGACTGATATTCGACATCGGCCGCTCATTAATATTATTGTTACATGTCCTTCTGGTTCATACTTTCTTAGAGCGATTGATTGCTCTGGGAAACGTAAGGATGCTGATTTCCAGTTTGCCCTTTTGAAGGAGGCAATAGAGGAGGTTGGGTCTTCTAATGTTGTGCAGGTTGTGACAGATTCAGCTCGTGTTTGTAAGTTGGCTGAATTGATGGTTGAGAGTGCTTACAAACACATTTTTTGGACTCCATGTTGTGTACATGCTTTGAATAATGCTTTGAAGGATATTGGCAAAATAGAATGGGTGAAGGTAGCAGTGGCTGAATCTAGATCAATACAAATGTTTATATGCAATCATCAAACTTCACTTGCATTATTCCGATCCTATTCAAAGAAAGAATTCCTCAAACCAGTCGAGACTAGATATGCTAGCTATTTTATTTTACTGGAGAGGATGCTGGAGGTGCAAGATGCTCTACAATCCATGGTGGTTGCTCGAGAGTGGAAAAAGTGGGCTCCATCAAAAACAGAAGAAGGACAGAAGATGAGAGACATGGTGCTTAATGAGAGTTGGTGGTCCAATATCAAGTAAGAAATATGTACTTGAACTTCATATTTTTGATTTTTGAGTTTCTAATTCTAACTTTTTGCTTTGTTTTTTCTTTAAATTCAAATTGTTAATGTCTTACTTTTTAAAATTTTTTTTTGCAGATATATTTGCTCTATCATATCACCTGTTGTGAGGGTGATCAGGTATGCAGATACAGACTCTCCTAGCCTTGGAGAGATTTATGAGACTTTTGATAGCATGCTTGATCAGATGAGGCAAGCAATTCGTGCCAAGGATCCTGAATTACAATTCTATGAGCAACATATCAGGCCTATTGTCACAAAGAGGTGGAACACAATGAACACCCCTCTTCATATGGCTGCCTATGCTCTTAATCCGAAGTGGTATGCACCTAGACCTGGCCGAATGCTTCCTTCTGAGGATGATGAGGTAATGGAGGGGCTTATGGCAGCCCTTCGTAAGATGTATGGCACTGAGGAGGCAACTATACTTAGAGAGCAGTGGCTTCAGTTTTCTGAACTTCAGGGTCCTACATTCAGCAAACCAGAGGCTGGACGGATAGGGCCACTATTGCACAAAAAAACCCCATTGGATGGTGGAAATTTCATGGTAAGCACACACCAGAGTTGAAGCAACTTGCCATTCGTTTACTCTCACAGATTGCTAGTTCCTCTGCTGCAAAGAGGAATTGGTCCACCTATGGCTTCATCCACTCGATCAAGAGGAACAGGCTTACCTCGAAACGAGCAGAAAAACTAGTTGCAGTTCATAGTGCCTTGAGACTTCAGGATCGGCAGACTACTGAGTATCGACAGACTCCAGCAGCACGTTGGGATGTTGATCCTGAAGATGTTAGGCAGATTGACGAGGAGGAGGTGCAACCAGGAATGGTTGGAGTTCCATTGGATGATCCACTTCAGGCAGAGAGTGGCAGTGACACAGATACTTCTTTTGATATTGATAGCCCGAATGAGGCATAGACATTATGATTAGTCATTAGATTGTTGTATTTTGAAGTTTGAAACTTTGGGTTTACCGTTTATTAGTTTAACAGTTTGTCAGTTAACTTGAAAATGCTTTAATATTGCTGTTATGAATCTTCAATCTCATGACTCATGATTATCATTATATTTATCATTGCTGTTATACTAGTGTTACTGTTAATGTCTATTGTTTAATGTTTATTAGTTTACTCATGGAGTCATGGACTCATGACTCATTACTCATTAGTCATTAATGATTATAATTTAATAATTTATTATTAATGTTCATTGCAATGTTTATGACTATATATTATCAATTTATCAATTTATCTCTATTTCATATTGATATTTTGAAAAATTCATATATATATTTTGAAAAATTCATATATTGCCGTCCCCTCGCCGTCCCCAAAAATTGGCCCTCGGACTACCGTCCCCGAAACGCGTCCCCTGCCGTCCCCGTCCCCCCGTCCCCGAAACGCCGTACAACATAGCTTTCTACCCAATTTCAACAAGTTGCGAGTTCTTCGACTAAGTGGAATTGAAGTACATACTCCTTTATCCACTTAGTTAAGTGCAACTAATTAGATGCAAAAAAAGCAGAAGATTTGGTCTACGTCCATTCCAACTTGTGCCTCCTATCACATTAGGAAGTTGACTGCAAGCAAGGGGTGATGAAAAATTGGGATATAACCCTTGAGTGTGCCAACTTGGATGCATATGTTATAGAGCTTGCTATAGTCACTTTAGATGATGATGAGGCTCTTATACATGATGTAGCTAGTTGGAGTGGCATTGTGGTTTCTTGTGGTTCAAATGAAGTTGAACCAAGTGATGGCTTAGATCAAGATGCTTTTGCTGGAGAGCAAGATACATATTTTTGAATGTATTTACTATTTTCAAATCTTGTAATGATTTGACATATATGATATAACATTGCATTATCAATTATCTTTATCACTATCATAGTATGAAGTCTGAAATTTATTTTCAATTGTGTATAGTGTATTTTTAGACTTTAGTATCATACTATCAAGTATCAAATGCATATTTAAATTTTGTAGGGTGTATTCTTTTTTGCACACACACACACACACACACACATATATACACACAACCTTCCCTGTACTTTGGAAAGGGAAAATCACCATACCGGCATACCTGAAACCCAACATTGTTTCTTTTTTGCATATACACACACACATATATATACACAACCTTCCCTGTACTTCGGAAAGGGAAAATCACCATACCGGCATACCTAAACCCCAACATTGTACTTGTTTCTATACTTGTACTAGAACATACAACTTAGATATTTGTTCTTGTGCCCTTGACTTTGTTACATCGATTTTTAGTGGATGTCATGAATATATTGACTAGATTTGAAAGGTATGCAACACTTTTTTTTGGTTTCTGATTTAGGTTATTGATGCTTTTTCTTTCGTTGTTGTTTTCTATCACTTCTAGGGTTTTAATCTTTCGTGTTTTGTTTCCTTTTACCTTCTTTCTTTCAGAGCTAGAGTTTTCAATTTTAATGTTGAAGCTTGATTGTCTTTTCCTTTTTGCTAGGGTTTCCAACTTTGCACATAAAGATGGAATCTACTAAGTAATTTTAGTGATGGCAAGACTAGGGGCCTTGCTTGGAGGCTTGACACACTAGGTCTAGAGGCAAGAGTGGTGGTGTGGAATTATTGTGGCTTGAGAATGAGAGAACACATCAATCACCTCAAACATCACCTTGCACGAATCCCCGAGCATGATGTGCAACTTTGTAATTCAATGGAACCAGGGATTATATGAGAGATGAAGGTTGTCCTTACTTTGTATGAGGAGAAGGAGTTATAAAAGAAGAGGGCAGCTAATGCAATTGCAGGTATGGTGAGTTCTCTTGACTTCAAGACTGTTGTACTGGGTTCTTGTCTTGGCCCACCGATATGGGGCTCATCCATTGGAGATAGTTCTATTTGGAATGTGATCATAGGGGTTCTTTGTTCCTTGTAATACTCTTGAAGAGCAACCTTTGCTTGAAGGTACTATGTGGAACCAAGAGAACCGTCATGAGGTAAGGATGGTATGTGTTAATTTTTGGTATTATAACAACATACCATGTTGTGAGGAGCACATATTGGGAGTCATTGGTCAATGCATTGATTGTTGCTAGAAAGGGGTTCAAGGAACCTAGTCCATATGATTTGAGAAGGCTTGTTTTGGACCAAGCTATAAAAAACATTGAGGTCATAGGAGAAAATCAAAAGAGATTTTGGTGCAAAAAGGGCTGCACTATTTTGTTTGATTGGTGGATGGATGATAGGAACTGCACATTTAACAATTTCCTAGTGGCTTCAAGTGGACAATTGGTGTTCTTGAAGTCAATTGATCCCTCTTGTGAAGTGCAAAATGTTGAGACTTTGTGCAATGTGTTGGATGAGGTGGTCATAGAAGTGGGTGTGGAGAATGTCGTCTATGTTGTGACTAACAATACAATAATAGGAAAACTTCTTAAGGTTAGGCACCCTACCATTATTTGGAGCCCTTGTGCTTCCCATTGTATTGATCTTCTGCTTGAGGGCTATGTTACTAGGTTTGCCTATAGGCCCACATATCGCAAAAATCTGATTTTGATACGAGTTCAGGTCTGGGATGGCCTTGGGTATGTTCAAGGTTTGGCTCGAAATCCCAAATAAGGGGCCTCTTTAATCTCTGCAAAAAACCAACTAATGTCAACACCGATTTTTTAGATGGGGAGGAGATATGTATTACAAAACCCTAAAATGGCTCATGTTGACGTTGATTTATTCTGTTTGAGTTGTAAATGTTCATGTATATGAACTTGTCAAAACTGAATCATAATATGAACTTATCAAAACTGAAAAATAACGATTTGAAATCAGGAATAGGGGTATATGCCCAATTCTCTATTAGCCTATCAGTGTAAATATTGGGCTGGGGGTGTACCCTGATTTCATATTATGAATTAGAATATCAATAGCATAAATATCAGTGTAATATTTCATTAGATGTGCATTTAAATCAGAATTGTAAATGTTTGTGTATGTTCGATGTTCATCTATAGTATATTAGAAGGATACTCACATTTATGATTAATAGAATATTAAAATATATATATATATATATATATATATATATATATATATATTATTAATTTATTTATATATTCTGATTATCATTAATGTAGTATTATATATATGAACCTGTACTCGTACTTGGGTATTTTGTTTTGCCGTATTGGCATACCTGAACCTGTATCCGTTCCCGTATCAAGACCGACAACCTAGCTTGAGGGCATGGGCAAACTTGGATGGGGGAAAACCATGGTGGAAGAAGCAAGAAAGATTACTAAATACATCTACAACCACCCTTAGATGCTTAATTTGATATGAGAGCACACTAAGGGAAACTTTGTACGATTGGGAGCTACATGATATGCCAACAATTTCATCACATTGATGAGCATTTCAGACTCATTAACATCTCTTAAGCAAATGTTTGTGAGCACTAGGTGGTGGAGTCTCTATACTCAAAAAAAGCTGAATGGGAAGAGGTCATGAAGACCATTTTTGATGATTTGTTTATCAAGAGCACGAGCGAGACCCTCAATGTAACTTTAAACTTAAAATTAATGTTTACAAACATACAAAGTGATCAACTCCATTACTTTGTAAGTTTGTAGAATTCACTATTTTTTTTGATAGGTGACAAGCTTTTGATTGGAGCTATAAATCGGTGAGGCCACAACATGGGGGACCTCATCCCCGGGCATGAATGCCCTGGCATGAATGCCCTGGCATGAATGCCCTGGCATGAACACCTTGGCATGAACGCCTGCATTAACGCTTAAGGTTCAAACCCGCGAGCTCATTGGCCCAGCAGGGGCCCTGCGAGGATGCAAGGCCCGCGAGCTCGTTGGCCCAACGGGGTGCAAAGCCCGCGAGCTCATTGGCCTAGCGGGGGTTTGAACCTTGGTGGCCATCACAACAACCCTGCGATTTGACCACCCAACCATGCCAGTAACGGCGAATTTACTAATTTTTTATTTACTCTTTATTTGTTCAAATTTTTATATTAAAAATCTACACTATTTTGTTTTAGGTGGGATAACCTTTAGTTAGTGTTCTATGCCCTGGCATGAACACCTTGGCATGAATGCCTGCATTAACGCTTAAGGTTCAAACCTGCGAGCTCATTGGCCTAGCAGGGGCCCTGCGAGGATGCAAGGCCCGCGAGCTCGTTGGCCCAACAGGGCTCAAAGCTTGCGAGCTCATTGGCCCAGTGGGGGTTTGAACCTTGGTGGCCGTCACAACAACCATGCAACTTGACCACCCAACCATGCCCTTAACGACGAATTTACTAATTTTTTATTTACTCTTTATTTGTTCAAATTTTTATATTAAAAGTCTACACTATTTTGTTTTAGGTGGGATAACCTTTAGTTAGTGTTCTATGCTTGGTAGATGGGGAAAAAAATTCAATGAGTTATATGTACGAAGCTATGGACAATGCTAAGGAGGCCATCCATCATTACTATGGGTCCAATAAAAGAAAATATGAATCCATTTGGTGCAGAGTTGATTAGAGATGGAACAAGCAACTCCGCCAACACACACATGCAACAGCCTATTACTTGAATCTCAAATTTTTCTTCTTGGATTCATTTAGGGATGATGAGGAGGTTATGGATGTCCTTAACACATGCATAGAGAGGATGATGCTTGATGGAATCCTAAGAGACACAATTCTTGACTAGTTGCAAGATTTATAGGGTCTAGAGGGGAGATTTTCTTCAGCTTTATGTATTCAATGGAGGATGACAGAATAAACAGGTTAAAAAAAAGCTAAAGTCCTTCAAAATTAATATCACATTCTCCTAGATGGTAGATTTGTTTAATAAGTGCAATTGTAGTTTACTTACAAAGTTATAAATGTTGTCCTTGTGGATTTGCAGTGTGAAGATTGTGTTGCAAAAAAAAACAAATCTTCAAAGTCTTTCCATTTGCTTTTTTTGCCAGCCCTATAATGCTTTTGGGTGTGAGTATAATTAGTATAATTGGAGCACGCTACAGTCCATCCATTTGAAGAAGAGCAATAGTTTGACATAAAAGTGCCTCAATGACTTCATTTTCGTATAGTACAATCTTTGTCTTCGCATCAAAAAGGTGAAGGGGAAGGAGACTACTGATGTGATTGACTTGGATGACATTGATCCATATTTGGATTGGGTTGTCGATGATTTGGGACCCATGTTTTATGTGGAGGAAATCCTTGATTTTGAGAGAGAAGTTGCTGAATGGTTAGCAGAATTAGAAGTGCAGGAGCAAGTGGAGGCGGAAGTGCTAGGATGGGCTTCATTAGATGATGATCATGATATGCTTGAGGATGATATCGTTCTTGAGGAGGAATCTTTATAATCCAGTTTGAGAGTGCCACCATTGAGGAGCTCTAGTTGAAGGAGAAATTTTTAAAATATTTATATAGATTTATAATTTTCTATGATGATGACAGCTGATCAATCATCATATCATATATGAGACCATGATGTGCATCGCACTCCCTTTTTGTCAAAATCAACAGAAAAACAATCTATGAGGTCTTTAAATTCAGTATTTTGCATGTTATTTAAGTTTATTTTACAAATCTATGTATTTTTGAACTATGATTATGACAATCAATTCTAGAAATGAAGTTCTTAATGAAATTTCTAAATTGGTTCTTTGGCCTTATTATTTTTCTTTTGATTCTAATGCACTTTAGAAGCACAGATACATGACCATTTTTTGGATTGTTCCTTTTTGTATTTCATTTATCTGGTTACAAACTAAAATATGCGAGTTCTTTGCATATTGAAGGAGATTGGCAATAGATGTCTAGAAGCGTTATTGTTTTTTCTTATTTTCACAGGTTAAACAACTCAAAGCAATCATGAAGGCTGCAGCAGATCTTGCAGTATTGCATTTTCAAGATCTTCCTAAGGAGTCACCTATGCACAATGACACAAGGAGTCAAGTATTCAAGTTGTTTGATAAAAATGAAGATGGCTTGATTAGTATGGAGGAGCTAAAAGAAATAATGGAGGAGCTTGGAGCTGACAAAGAAGATGCCCATGAGCTCATGCAGCTAGTAGATGCAAATAGTGATGGTTCTCTGAGCTCTATTGAATTTGCTGAATTTCAAAAGCAGGTAAAGTAAAAATGAATTTCATAATGTGAGTTCTTGAAGCATTTTGATAGAGGCATTTTCTAGCTGATACATGCTTTGTATTTATAATTTTGAGAGTAATACTATTAAAATATTGGTGTTTACTTCATGGATGTGCAAAACCAACATCTCTTTCATAACACTCTAGATTTGTGAAGTAGTCTGTGATAGACAGATTGTGGATTGGGTTGAGATACTAAAAAATTCAGTTCCATCATGGCTGTGCAAATTCAAACTTTAAAATCATTCTAAATTTGAAAACCATGAAGGAGTCTTTATTGATAAATCAGACTGGGAAAGTTGTTCAAGTTGAAATGCATTTTCACCGTAGTGCAGTTTAATTTGTGTCAAATGTTCGACTCGGAGAGCTTGTTAGGTTCACTGAATAGTTTCTTTTGTTAAATATCATTGAAACCAAAATATGTGCAGGGTCTGTATTTTTTCCCAGATTTTAGTGATACTAGTGGTTTTCTTGCCTTTTTTCTTCTGATTCCTGACCAGCTGCATGCTTCAATTTTAGGTAGGGATCTTTCAGAATTTAGAAGGAATGGATGAACAGTGCAGCAGAAAGTTGGATAGGAAGTTCCATGATTTTCAGATTGATCAAAGTGGAAGTAGCTCTAGCTCTTTTACTGAAACTCAATAAGAATAGTTCTAGCTTGGTTGGGAATGGTGAATGTTACTCAATTGCAGAAAAACATGAGTCTGTGTCTAATCATATAAATACCCAGACTGATGTATCTGTTACAGAATCTGTACCTTCCAGTAGTGAAAGTGATATAGAAATTGATATGGTGCTTTCTGAATAAATTTCATCTCAAATGCTGCATAGTGGAAAAAGGGCAACCAGGATTCAGTCTGTGATTTGCCTCAAAACGCTACCTATTCTTCTGCAAATAATGCAGTTATTGAGTTTCATGATAATGATATGGCATGTCAAATGCTGTGGGGAAGAGAATTCCAATCGTTTTATTGGTACCGATTCTTTGCAGGAAAGCCAACAAGTAGTTGTGGAAACATCTTTGGGATAAAGTTGCGGGGAGCTTGATATCAATTATGTTTCGTCAGATTTGTGAAGTGTCTCTGAACTGATACTCCAAGAGAAATAAAAGATTAGATGTACACGCTATACACACTCTATTATGCAAGCAAAATCTTCATGTGCTTGTGCATCCGTCCCTCGACCCACGTCCCTCCCCACGCTCTCTCTCTCTCTCTCTGTATATTCATGTAACAAGGAATTTGTGGCAGTCCATTCATTTATGAGAGTGATGAGTAAAAAGGGATTGCATTTCTTATTGTATATTTTATAATTTCCAGTTGTGACACCTCTAATTGTCACTGTAATTTACAACCATTTCTTCATTTGTACAAATGAGAAGATGATTAACCACATTGGATTAAGTTACATCTGTACTATTAGGTCATCAATTATCACTGCTATCATTGTTTTGGTTTTGTACAGGACCACTGCGTTCATTCATTGAAATACTTTGATATGCCATTGATTTGAATGTGGTTGAAGTATCCTCATTAATCAATTTTAGAGTAGGAGAAACCGGATGTACAAATGCCTTATTCATTTGCTTATAATATGGTTTGGCCTATGGGAAGAACACAATATTAAAAAACAAACTGTAACATCTGTTGGACATTTCAGACACAAATTGTGTGAAATTATGAACAACTATCAGATTATATTTTAGACACTGCTGCAATGAACATTTCAAGCTTTTGAAAAGGATGCATCAATTTCATTCCAATTTTTTTGGTAGGTGTTTATTCATGTCTTACACTGAACATGCAATAAATAATTAAACTTTAGGAGAAGTGACTATGAGTTAATTTGTACTGTTGGTTGCAGCATTGTAAGAATAGGAACTAAGGTTTAGGTTATTTGTGTCTGTCACTCGGAGTTGATTGATTTTTGGTTGCAAAGCACCTTTGTTTCTTAGGTTTTTGGGGGTGTGATCGTCATTTAATTATATTTGTATTTTTAATTATTGCAAGCCAACTAAAAGTTTTGAAGTGTAATTCTGTACGCTTCAGAGTTTGAGTTGAGTTGCATTTGTTATCATTCCTATGTTAAGTGAAGGTTATGATAAGTACTTGTGTGCTATTAAGTTATTTTCGAATTACTTCCATGAGTACTTATTGTATTAATGAATTATTAATGAATTTTTGCTTATTTATGTAATAATTATATGATAAGAGTACACTAATTATAGTTTTTTATTTTTATTTTTATTTTTATTTTTGTTAGATAAACTAAGGGTTATGGGTCCCTTATCCTTTGTATTATAATATCCAAAAGTATTATTATCTGATGAAGGAAATGCTATTAATAACACAACATTTCTGAATTTTAGATTTCAACTATACGATGGCAGAAACCACCTCTTAGAAATAGGGTTTGGCCTTATATTTGATCCGATAGAATCATATAGACTATCAATAGTATCAAAAGGAAAAGAGAAAACTTATCATCTTCCACATGCTGGCTTGGACTTGCACTAGAAGAGGAAGTTGCTCCACTAACTCTTGCTGCCATAATACCCTTGGTGGGCCCAATCCTATTGTCATCTCTCTTGACCATTTGAAGCAAATATTTGATTGATACGAAGGTCCTTAGAGCCCTCTTGTTTGTCTTGGTGTAGAGAAAGGAATGGAAGGGCATGTCAAAATCGGACAAATCCTCCATGGGTAGATACACTATGCCATCTTTCTTGTAAGTCTGCATTTCCTTCACTGCCTATGCCATTGCCCCAAACCTCATTTCCATTTCTCTAAAAGAAGACATCAACACTAAGCCATGAGCCTCTCCTCCAACTATTGGCAAGAGTGAAATTGAACCAAAAGCCACCACTTCCAATGCCTTCTCTAGCCCTCCCCTATATTCATCCGGAACATAAGCAAGAGCAACTTTCATCACTTGGTCTTAGTCGTTAAGGAAATAAAAAATGTTTGAGAAAAACATGGATGCTATGTCTGAATTGACCTTGCACTACATCTCAGTCTCCACAAAATATGGCCCTAAGATGTCTAAGATGGCTTGGTGTATGGCCCTAGATTTTATAATGAATACTTTCTTCAACTTAAGCTCTGTTATGTGCCCTTTGGAGCACATTTCTCTCATCTTGTAGTACAAGTGAAATTTGGGATCCATTTAGTAATCTTTGCAAAGAGAGAAAAAGGCTTGTAGATAAATGTTAAGGGAGGAAGTGAATGAAGCCTTAGAATGAAGCCACAACCAAAAAAAACCTTCAGACATGTGTTAAAGGAACCTTGTGGTAGTGAAAGAGAGATGAAAACCTTTCATTAGATCCATGCCTCATTCACAAGGGATCCCCATTATTTTGTGTTCATGTGAGATGTCATAGTCTATTCCTCCTAGAATGGGCAAACAAATATATGATTATCCAAACTTCCAAATCCACAGTATAAGTTTTTGATGTCCCTTGCCATGTGTGAGGTCTAAGGAAACCAAATTTGCTAATCCTAGACACCTATTTGCTTGATTGTCTATGATGAGCTCATCAGGAGCTTCAATTGCCTTGTTGGCAAGGAAATTAAGTTTTTGATGTCCCTTGCCATGTGTGATGTCCAAGTCAATCAAATTTGCCAATCCTATCCACCTATTTGCTTGATTGTCTATGACGAGCTCATTAGGTACTCCGATTACCTTGTTAGCAAGGAAATCAATTGGACCATTGGCTTCTTTGAAGCAATGTCTTGTAATGGAGAACTCCAAATTGTCTAATAGCAACCACAACAAGCTAAGAATGCTTTCAATTTTCTAATTTGGAGATTTTTGTGTTTCTAATGGCATTTAAGATGAGCATTGAGCCACCTTCAATGGAGAGATTCTTGTAATTGAATTTAGAGGCCATTCACAATCCCAAAAGTAGTGCCTTAGCCCTTGCCTCATTGTTTGTGCCCAAAGACAATTTCCAAGATGCCACAGAGACAAATTGACTTGGAAAATCTCTAAAGATGCCACCAATCCCAGATTGGTTTGGGTTACCTTTGGAGGTTCCATCGAAGTTCAATTTTAGAAAACTTGCAAGGACAGAATCCACCTAGCATCCTTCCTTATAGTAGCTAATCAATCGACTCTTTAGGCCTCATGAATGGAGGGAAGTTTTGAGAATGGCTAATTTTTTAAAACGACTGTCCCAAGAAGAGAATGATTTGTTTTTTGATGGGAATTATTTACTTGAGCCATTACTACCTCAACAATGGCAACTTTCAACCTAGAGAGGAATTCCTCCATAGGGATGGATTTGTCTTGAAAGATCTATCTATTTCTTTCCTTCCAAAAATGCCAGATGAGGAGAGACGGGCTAATGTCCATAGACATGAAAAGATAGCTTTGGGGAACAAGTTATGCCAACTAAACAAACACTAAAGGAGGGTTTCTAGTAACATGCCTTTCCAATTCAATTTTATACAAAGTTAGGCCCAATCCTTAATTGTGAAGGTGTAGTGAATGAGAATGTGAGGATTATTCCTTGATTTTGAGATAGAGGGGACAACAAGAAGGACCTTCATAATTTTTTACCAATAAGAATTTTGCCATGAATCATTATCCAAGCAAAGGCTTCCAACCTCTGGGAGGAAATGCCCGTTCCAACATGTTTTGATTGACCTATCTTTTCCTCTTCGATCAACCTTAGAGAGGTAGCCTAGCTTGATAGAGTAAATAATTGATTTTGCGTACTTGAACATCTTGATACATCCTCTCCAAACCCGACACTAATTTACCTCTTTTTTAATTCCTCATCCAAGAGTAGTTTTGATTTTTTGGATGCCATTGGTGCTCCTAGTGCCATGAGTTTCATCAAAGAAAAAATATTGGCAAACTTTTTCTCCCCAAGATTTTGAGAGGCATCTTTCAACTTCTCTCAAATCCCCTCTACCACCAAGAATTTCTAGCCCATTCCAAGAATTTGTCTAAAAGTTAGTTGAACGACTATTCTTAATCTTCCAAGTTAGATGATTGGAAATAATTGGATGACATCTAATGATTAAGTTCAAAATGTGGGAGCCTTGGAGGGTTGGCAATTGTTAAATTTTTCCTTGGCTCATTTGAATCCAAGTATTTTTCTGTTGGCAAAGCATACAACATTTTGAATTTGTTTGAGAAATCAAATCCCCAACTAGCTTGGTGCTTAGATCTCTATTGTGTCTTTCCAGAATTTTGATGCTTGCTCTCGCATGTTCCTTTGTAGAGAAAACTTTATCCCAAGAAACAAGGGGAAATCTCTTCTAGTCCTCTAGATCTTGCCATAAAAACCTTTTAATAATCTTTTCTAGGCTTCTTTTGACCTTGGCTGGTATCTTCATAGTAGACACATGAGATAAATGAGGAGGGTTGTTAGAATGGATTTTATCAAGAGAATTTTGCCCACCAAATTTTGTCATTTTCCCCTCCATGAAGCAAGCTTGAATTAGAATGAATCTAGAAGTTGTTTGCACAAAAAGATTTTCTAGGTTTGGAGGAGAGGAATACACAAATATTTGCTTGGGAGAGAGTCAACTCAAGTTCTCTACTATTCTTCTTTACCAACAAACATAAATGTCAATAAAGAAATCTTTTGACTTACCTTGGTTTATTTTTTGGCATAAGGCTAAGATGTAGGAGTCCATGATTTGTTTTAGAGAAAGGGCTCACACACGTTGGCTTCACCTAAGAGGAGGGTGTCATCAACAAATTGTTGATGAGTGAAGGGGGGCAATCCATACGTGGCCTCAGTTCCTCTTATTTTCCTAAGTTGTTGGGCTATGCTAATTGATTTGTTGAGGGCTTCAACCATTAAGAAGAAGAGGAATGGAGAGTGAGGGTCCCTTTGCTTGAGATTCCAAGTGGCTTCAGATTCATGTTGGAATACCATTAAGGAGGACAAAGAACTTGGGACATGAGATGCAACTGAACACTCATTCTCTCCATTCTAGACAAAAAACATATTTATCCAAATCTTTGTTAGGAATCTCCACTTGACTCTATCATATGCTTTGCTTATGTCTAGTTTGATGAGCATGCCTTTAGATTTTTTCTCAAGGATCAAATGAATGATTTCATGAGAGATGATAATTCCTTCCATGATTGCCTTGCCTGGAACAAAGTCTCCTTGCTCCTTTGAGATGAGGGGTCGGAGGATTCCTTTTAGTCTATTCACCATTGCTTTTGTGATGATTTTGTGAAGTGTTGCATAGAGAAATTAGGAAAAATTAAAAAAGGAGGAAGGAGAACTAGTTTTGGGGATAAGTGTGAGAAAGGTGCAATTCAACTCCTTTAGGATAGTATTTTCCCTTTTGGTTTCATCAATTGCCATCCAACTTCAAGAACCACAAAACTCGAGCACTCTTAAAAGAAGGTTGCGAGAAAGCCATCTAGCCCTGGGGCTTTATCTTTTTGCATTTGTTAGAGAACCAACTTTACTTCTTCAATGGAGGGGGCCATAAGCATCTTGTTATGCTCCACATCTACTAATTTAGGAATGTTTGAGAGGAGTTGTTGTTGATCTAGGAGAGGTGACACATATTTGTAGTCGAGGAGATCCTAAAAGAAGATAACAACTTCATCTCTTTCCCTAGGATCCTCCACTAAATGTTCATCTCTGGTGGTAATGTGAGAGTTGCAGTTGACGCTTCTTCAAGCTCTTGTTTTTTATTAAAGGGGCAAAAAAGTAGGTTTTGAAGGGGCCATGGAAACTCTTTACAACAGCTGAAATGTCAGTGAGAGCACAACTGACCCACAACAAAACCATGGACATGTAGGTTTTGAAAGGACTTGAAACTTTTTGCACCGTTGTAGCCAAGTTGCCAAACACAAAGATGGTTTTTGAGGGGCCATAAACCCTTTACAATGAGGCTGCAACTTAGCTTCCAACCAAACCAAACCTAGAATGACCACCTACACAACCCCAAGCCTCATCCTAATGTTTTGAGCACCCTTGACCTAGGTGTGGGAAACACATGCATGCATAGGAAGGCCTCTCTTTGTTCTTTGAACAATCTTCCATGAGACACTCATAGAATGATGGGAGAGGGGAGGGCTAGAACGATGGGAGAGGGGAGGGCTAGCCTTTGCTGCAAACCCGAACTACATGTGTAGAAAGAGGAGCCAAAAGTTGTACCGAAGCCTCTAATAGAGTAGGATCGGAAGACTCATCACCCTTCGGCATGAGTTGAAGGGTTCCAAAGGTGGAGCCACCAACATCGGGCCTTGAGAAGAAGACCCATCATGAGAAATCTCTGAAGTCGCAACATCCCTAGGGGGATCCAAGTTTGGAATAGGGGCCTCCGAGGCCTCATTCTCATCCTCAGGATCAAAATCATCAATGATCAAATGATCATGGAGGGCATTCCTCCACCAAGTAACCTCACCCTTCTTGCAGCGAGAACGTGGGCACTTTGGGCTCTTGTTGAGATGTGGAAAAATTTAGTGTTCATCTCCCTCATTAAGTCACATTTCTCTAGATGTTTGTCTATAATGAATCTCCTCATGATTTTGAATCCCAACCAACTTAGCCAAAATAATTTTTTCCTTGATAGAAGCCACTTGATCCATCCCCAAAGCCAAGACCCTTTGAAAGTCTCCAATTTTGCTTCTAACCATGTTGGTTAACAGATTTGTCACCTAACTCTATATACTCTTGCTCAGACAAGTGACAAATGTAATCAACAGTTGAGCCTAATATATTGGTATTTTATAAAGGCTCTCTATTTTTTTAATAAGGTGTAGCTACCTTTGAAAGATATTCTAATGAATGAAAACCAGAATTGCTTTTAACCATAAAGCAAAAACAAAGGCAGAGCTTTTGACCAGAAAGCAGTAAAGGTAGATTTACAACCAAACTACAAGAAGCTCAAAGACTTCCACCAATATAACATTCATAAATTAATATAAACTGATATCATACACCATATATTCACCACCTCAAATAATATATCAAAAGATAAACAATTCGCGACAGTGAGCAAGAATCACAGATATCAAACCACCAAGATGCACAAATATCATCAACATCAACGACAACACATTCAACATAAGTAGAACATGAATTCAGATAATCACAACACAAAGTCCATGATCATTCAAACTCCACTGTATTAATTCTCATTGTATGTATCAAAGCAATTGACAACAAAATTTACTATCACCCTTGCAACTCAAAGTTTGTCAAAAGATCCCTAATTCAACTAGCTATCTAGAATATATAGCTAAGCTAAAAGTAACTGTCTTTAAAAACCATAACATCTTTTTGAAACAACCGATTTAAAAGATGTTTAAACAATAATTATGTAACATCAAAAAATGTCCCCTTGGGGGCTTTTCCCTCATAAGGTTTAGCTCCCGGGTCTTTTGCATGTATTTAGGACATCTTAGTTCATAATTTGGCATCTCGATGGAATGAGCCCTAGGTAACATGACAAATGGGACCTAGGAGGACCCCTTGAGCTGTACCCTGCCCAAAATAGGGGGGACTTGGGTACCCGTGCCCTAGTCCTGCCTTATTTTGGGGCAGCCCTAATTTCTGGGTGTCGGTTTATAACAGTTATTTGGGTCCTTTGCCGACACGGTAAGTTTGAATTATGAAAATCTTGACAGGAGTGTTTGTAGTTGCATATAAAAGCATACTTAGGCATTCATTTAGAAACTAGATGATTACTAGCAAGCTATTGTGTTCTCAAGGTGATTCAAGGCTTTCATTGTGTTGCAAGAGCATATTTGTGTGGTTTGTGTGTTTGCATTTGTAGATTTGAGCATCAATTTCCTCATGGAATGAAGAGCATCTTTCTCCCATGAGAGCTTCACTACAAGGTGACAGTATATTGTGTTTTTATCATTTATTCCTTTGGTTTTTGCCTCTACCTCACAAGGGCATGCACTCTTTATCTAACAACGGTGTCCGGAGACTTAAATGTCCTCCGGGGCTTGACTGAGGCAAGCCTCTAAACACCACAACCCCCAAACCAAAGTCTTATGATTGCAGGTTACAGGTGTCATATTCGGGAGAAATGAAGTTGCAAGAAGGATTGGCAGGCATCAAGGATTCAGGATTTGAAGAGAAGCAGGACACCGGAGCATTTCCATGACTTGGGCGCTCGCTCTAGTGTCCTCCGAAGCTGAACTTCTGAAAACAAAAGTTACAGGGCTGATCAATGTTAGAAGGAGGTCTGGATCCCGCAAAGAAATTGGTACCTTGGACTTGGGTGCCCGCTCCAGTGTCCCTAACTATTCTACCTCGGAACCCCAAAAACAGGTATTCTGTGATTTTCTATTTTACTTCCGTTTGCAAGAGCATTTTCTATTATTCGTCAATTTATTGCTGTATTTGCATAATTAGGGTTTGAATGGTCAATTGAGTATAAGAGAAGAGAAATTGACAATTAAATTCCCTAATCCAAGTTTCCCTACATCTCACAATGATCTAGGGTATGATAGTGCTCGCCACTCGACCCTAGGTCCTTGAATGTAAAGTGGAGAGGAGGATTTAAATATCAAAACACTAAACATTAACAAATCTAATTTTTCACCTAAACATTTTGGTGAACCCATGTTTTTGGACTTAAATTGTAACTTGCTGAGTGTGTGTCTTCAGATTTGGATTGATTTCATTCATTCATATAGTCATTCATTTTATTGCACTGAGAAAAATTCAAAAAAAAATTGAAAATTTTAAAAAATTCAAAAAAATTGCATTGTTTGGCTTACTAAATTGCATCAATTCTTTCTAAATTTTCCTAATTCATGATTTTTGTATCAGATCTATAAACTATAGAAAACACAAAAATTCAGAAATTTGTATTGCATTTTCATCATTAATTTGCTAGGCTTTCGTAGAAATTTTAAAAATTTTCATTAAACATAGTAATTCCAAAATCTAGGGTTAGTAGGTAAAATCTTCTTTTCTTAGACTTTTCTACTAATTTCAGAGGCTTATTCAAAATTGCATTTGGCTGTAGTCTTGCATTTTAGTGTAAATTTGCATTTAGATTTAAAATATTTGCATTTTTGCATAGAAAATTTTAACAAAAACTAGAAATTTTGATGCATTTTCATTAAATTTGCATTGGCATTTTGCATATTAAAGCTTGAAAATCATTTTCAGATTTGAGATTAATTCATTTCCATCATAAATCATACTTCAAAACATTCACATAGAATTTTGTGTCAACATCTCAAACCTAAGGCTTCAAAAACAACGATTTTCGCTAAATTTGGCCTTATCGACTCTCCAAACCTGCACCGTAGGCATGTTGTGAAGAGCATTTTTGCATTAATTTGCTGTTATTAGGGTAATAATTTTCTTCCCCTCCTAAAAAGCTTCACAACACCCTTTTATCGAGCTCTTGTAGTGAAAATTTGGTGAAAAACTACACATTTTGACTATTTTTGCCCTAGGGTTTGCCCTAGTTTGCACTCCAAGTGTGTTGTGATCAATTTTATAGATTGAGGTGACTGATATTATTGATATTATTTGTTGTACCTCCTAAAATTCCTTACAACACCCCTTTTCTAGGTCTTGGTGTTGAAAAATCGTGAAAAATAGCCTATTTTTGCTATATTTTCACTAGGTTTTGACCTTAAGTGGCACTAAAAGTGTGTTGTGTTTGGTATTTTGGCACCAAGTGGCTGTTATTACTAATATTATTTGCTTTCCATCATCATTTTCCTCACAACACCCTTTGTTATGCTCTCTTGCATTGAATTTTGGTGGAAAAAGTTCCTATTTTGACATAGATTCACTATATTTTGACTTGGCAGTAACTTGAAATCGCATCAAGAGTGTGTTGAGAAGGATACTTTTGATGTTTTGGACTGATATCAGACATATAACTTTCTTCCCTTGACTGAAATCCTTACAACACCCTTTGGTTGATTCATTTGCATTAAAAGAGTACAAAAATCAAGCATTTGAGGCTATTTTGGGGTATATCGCTTTGCACTTATCTTTGACATACTTTTGGAAAACTTACGAATTTGATTTGAACATATAAACATGGCCTTTAACCACAACAACAACACTAGGTTCCCTCCTAGACCCTACATGAAAAGAAAAGTCCCTGAACCCGAAATAGTATTTACACCTCATGATAGAACAATCGATGATTCTGAAGGACCTCTTTACATCATTGTGAAAATAATGGAAAACCCTGTGGATGGAACTCTCATTGATCCTAATTGCATGACTAATGTTGTGATTGAGGAGATCCTCTTTTCACATCAACTAATTCAAGGTTCTTATGACCTCTCGAGCATGATGATTAAGACACATAAGGGAACCTTTATCAAGCCTTTGGGTAAGATATCATTGTTAGTAACACTATCTGGAAAACACGTCGAACAATGGTTTAATGTTGTCCTTATTTCTGACCTCTTTCGCATTAAATTGGGACATTCTTAGCTAAAATAAATGAAAGCCATCCCTTCAACAATACACCATTGTCTAAAATTCCCTCTGGATAGCCGTATAATCACCGTCCCTCACAACAAGTATAAACCTTTGGTTCAAAAAAGACATTACAGGTTGAATTACTTTTGGGATAAAATTGAAATACCTAGTCCTCCTATACAATAAATGACAAAAGACAAACAACCCGCATGTGAAGAGAACTTTAGACCAAAAGGACAAGGTCCCTATGTTGAGGTTCCTCCCCCGAAATCCTTACAAGGGTCGGGAGGTCATTGTTAACAACAAAACATTCCACCGCAACAAATGAGATTTGACCTCGATGCTTCATCTTCTAAGTTGCAAAAACCTATGAAAGAGCAAGGCCCTGTCTTACAAGAGATAAGTGGTTGAAGAAAGAGAAATAGAAAAGCAAGAGAAAGAAGAAGAAGAAAAGAATATGCCA
Source organism: Cunninghamia lanceolata (assembly GCA_027924645.1). Taxonomy (NCBI): domain Eukaryota; kingdom Viridiplantae; phylum Streptophyta; class Pinopsida; order Cupressales; family Cupressaceae; genus Cunninghamia; species Cunninghamia lanceolata. The sequence goes on from BSBN01001054.1 coordinate 3,492,264, forward strand.
TAAACCTTGCCTCTCAACAAGAAAACATCGATCTTAACATTCAACCAAAAAAAATGATCCTAATGATGAACAACATGATGAGCAAGACATGAATTTGGCTATGGTACTGTATGTCCCACTTTCCTCCAACATTAGGGAGTGGGAAGATGACGATGATGATTTGCTTATAGACAACTTCTAGCCTAGCAGGGGCCCCACAGATAAGTACCTCTAACCCTTTATCTCTCTCGTGATGTGCTTCCTCCGTGATGTGTTATATGTTGTTTAGGCCTCCTGGGATGACCCCTGATCGTCTTGTAAGGTTTGGGATACCAGGAGACTGCCTCTGTTGTGACCTTCTATTTGTATCATCATTCTTCTAAGTTGCTTCTCTCTCTGATTTCATTGTTGTGTGTTGTGTCTTATGGACATAGCGTTGCAGTTGGTGACACTGGGGGCACCCTCCTACGTGATTGTCCCTAAGACGCTTCTCCTCTCTGATTGATTGTTTCCCTTCCTCTAGTGTTTCCACCTAGTGGATGGATGACGACAAACATTTATACTGATGCGGACCTAGTGTCCCTTTCGAGAGCAACAAAAAAATGGACTTAATTCTTGATATGATGATGAGGTTGTATATCTTATCCGACGCTTGGATATTGGAAGCACTTGTGCTTTTCGCGTAGTGAATTTGATGATGTTTTTGTCGCATGTACAAACCTTAACAATACTGTTGCTCTATGCACCTTTGTTTGTCTTTGAAACTGGCCTTGGCAGTACTTGATTCAGAGAGCTTTGTGATATAGCCCCACGTTTATCCTCAAACTCCAAATTCATTGTATAACTTTGGCTCTTTGTGTTGTTAATCATATGCATTGATGTTGTTGTTTATCTAACACATTTCTTGCAGGGATGTGTTTTTGGGAACATTTGGCAACCGTAAAGTACATGTCACATCTAGGGGGCATGGGCTTTGCGAAAGTCGTTGTTCCCTTGTGTGTTTTCTTCCTACCTTAACATGCTTGATATCGATACCTGATATCAACCACCTTAAGGTGGGAGCATATATAAGGTAAGCTGTCTGTTGTAGATGTTAGCTATGTTCTTGTCCTTAGGTGCAGTCTAAAGACTTGCTCGATGAGTGCATCCTGCATCTTGAGTTTGTTTGCAATCAATCATGTAAGCCCTCTGCAGAGGTGGGACATCGCGTATATCCTTTTTATCTTAAGCCCTCTACAGAGGCGGGGATAATGTATTTCTTGGAGCAGATTGCACATCCTGTCATTTTCAAAAGTCCTCTGTGGAGGCAAGGAGCGGTTCTGTGACTAACTCAACTCTTAAGCGTGTCTTCGGCAATTGTTGTGGCGAAGGCCAATCGTCGGTGTGTGCCTGTAATGTCCCTGAGATGGTGATAAGCCTCGAAATAGGGAACACACCATCACTTGTCTGCCATGTTTTCTTTGTGTCTTCAAGTGTGTGTTTGGCGTGCTTGTTTTGTGTGGCGTGTTTGTTGCCCCACATGCAGTCTAAAGACTTGCTCGATGAGTGTAACCTGCATTTTGGGAGGTTTTATGTGTCTTGCGTGTGTGTTGCCCCATATATACAGTCTAAAGACTTTCTCGATGAGTGCATCTTGTATTATGGGAGGTTTGTTTACTTTCCAGCACTTGCATTTGCATTTCATATATATGAGAAAAAGAAAAGAAAAGAAATCATTCATGTCTTCCATGCATTAATGTGTCTTCTATGCATTGACTGTCTTCTCTAGGTTCTGTGTGACTGTAACTGTCTTCTTCGTGTTTTGCGTGTCTATTACTGTCTTCTATGTGATTGGTGTGTCTTCTCCGTGCTTGGCGTGTTTGCTGTGTTTGTGACCGTACTTTAATGCATGTATTGGCCCTATGTTTATACATACATTAAAGTGGGGGCTAAATGTAACATCAGAAAATGTCCCCTTGGGGGCTTTTCCCTCATAAGGTTTAGCTCCTGGGTCTTTTGCATGCATTTATGACATCTTAGTTCATAATTTGGCATCCTGATGGAATGAGCCCTAGGTAACATGACAAATGGGACCTAGGAGGACCCCTTGAGCTGTACCTTGCCCAAAATAGGGGGGAAGACTTGGGCACCCATGCCCTAGTCCTACCCTATTTTGGGGTAGCCCTAATTTCTGGGTGTCAATTTATGACTGTTATTTGGGTCCTTTTCCAACATGGTAAGTTTGAATTACAAAAAATCTTGGCGGGAGTATTTGTAGTTGCATATAAAAGCATGCTTAGGAATTCATTTAGAAACTATATGATTACTAACAAGCTATTGTGTTCTCAAGGCGATTCAAGGCTTTCATTGTGTTGCAAGAGTTGATTTGTGTGGTTTGTGTGTTTGCATTTGCAGATTTGAGCATCAATTTCCTCATGGAATGAAGAGCATCTTCCTCCCATGAGAGCTTCAATACAAGGTGATAATATATTATGTTTTTATCATTGATTCCTTTAGTTTTTGCCTCTTCCTCACAAGGGCACGCACTCTTTATCTAACAATGGTATTCGAAGACTTAAATATCCTCTAGGTCTTGACTGAGGCAAGCCTCTAAACACCACAACCCCCAAACCAAAGTCTTGTGATTATAGGTTACATGTGTCATATTCGGGAGAAGTGAAGTTGCAGGAAGGATTGGCAAGCATCAAGGATTCAAGATTTGAAGAGGACACCGGAGCATTTCCAGGACTTGGGCGCTCGCTCTAGTGTCGTCCAAAGTTGAACTTTTGGAAACAAAAGTTACAAGGCTGATCAATGTCGGAAGGAGGTCTGAATACCACAAAGAAACTAGTACCTTGGACTTGGGTGCCCGCTCCAGTGTCCCTGACTATTCCGCCTCAGAACCCTGAAAACGTGTATTCTGTGATTTGCTATTTTACTTCCATCTGTAAGAGCATTTTCTATTATTCATCAATTTATTGCCGTATTTGCATAATTAGGAGTTTAATGGTCAATTGAGCATAAGATAAGAGAAATTGATAATTAAATTCCCTAATCCAAGTTTCCCTACATCTCACAGCGATCTAGGGTATGATAGTGCTCGCCACTCAACCCTAGGTCCTTGAATGTAAAGTGGAGAGGAGGATTTAAACATCAAAACACTAAACATTAACAAATCCAGTTTTCACTTAAACAAACTATAATAAAGGGCCCTCTAGAACCAATAGTTTTAGAGAAAATATCATAAAATAACTAAAGCATGAAATTGAAACTAATTGAGGATTTGCAAATCCTCTTCACCGTTGTCCACCTTGTCCATTGCTTCCTCTTCCTTCATCTGCTCACCTTCTCCTGTGCAACTTTGCATCCCCTGAGGTACCTGTGCCCATAACCTTGCCTTGTATGCCCTGTATTTGTTAATAACAGGTGTCAATGACATCCCAAGTGGAGTTCCTGTCATGTTGATCCATCACTTCTTTTTCATTACCACTCTATGAGAGTCTACCACCTTTCGATGCACATCATCAAAATCATCTCTGCAAGTGATAATGTAGGCCGCCATTTTTGCGAGTCTCCCCAATGATTCCCCTGTTATTACATCATAATTTACTACCTCTTCAGTTACCACCCTTTTGAAATTCTATTTTATTACTTTGACGTCCAAGAGCTTCTCATCATCAGACCTGTTAGCCTCCACTTCTAGAGCAGTAAAGTCCCTTTTAATTTTCATCATTTCTCTATAATAGACTGCAATTGCTTTTTTTCATTTCATCTTCTACTACGACTATGAGATAGAGTTTCCATTCAACTGCATCGGCCCACACAGGTGTGTCTAGTTCTTCAGGATCAGTTACTACTTCCTCAGCCACTAAGATGCCAGGGTCCATGTTAGCCATCTCTCGTATCTCTTTAGAGGCTAAAGATAGACTATGATGATCACTTCTGGCCTTTTAAAACTCTACTATTAAAGCTTCCCTCTTCATATATATAGAATCAAATAATTTTACTACCTCCTCTATAAACACAAGACCATAAAAAACAACTTTTTCGACCATTCGATCCATAGCATTTATCAAAGATAAAGATGTTTTGACTTGTTGAAGTAAATTAGGACCAAGAATATGGAGGTCGACATTTGAGAGAGCTTCACTTGAGGGTGTTATTATTTTAACAACCGAAGTGACAAAAGATGACAAAGAACTTACATGGGCCAGCAACTTTGAATTTTGCTCCTGTAACCCCTTTACCCTCTTAGATATATTATTGACTGAATATTTGATATGGTAAAGGTCGCCCTCTGCAATAGATGGTCCCAAATCTACCCTGCTCATTCTGAAGTCAGCTTCTGTTTGTCCTCATTCTTATCCACCACTAGATCTGCAATTTCCAAAAATTAGTTTCTTGAGGCAGGGCCAGTCACCATTCTTGACATCCTTTTAGCATGTTTAGGCTTAGGAGTGCTTTGTAGCGAATTTGCTACAGTATCAATGTCTTCATCTATAGGTGGAGTATACCTCTTTTTCCTTTGAATCACTTTCTTCAACCAATTAGGCGATGAGGCTGGAACATTAGCAGCAGCAAGAGTAGCAACTAAAGGCACAGGGTGAGAATTCTGCTCTGGGGGTTCATTTTGATGGGCAGAACTTGGTGGACTTAGCAAAGAGCGCACCAAACTATCTTCTCCAATCTGAGAGAAAATGAAAGAATCACTATCACTTACAAGTTATTAGCATATGGAACATGATCTACTTTAGATAAAGAAGCATCCAATATAGTATTTCCTTTTGATGGTTGAGTGTCTTGTTCACATGTTGGATTCACCTTTCCAGTCTCCTCAAGAGGCCTGTCATCACCACCATTCAATTGCAAGCTGACTCTTTGAAGAGTCGGGTGAAAACTAGAAGACCTTCTATATGAGTGGGCAATTTGAGATCTAACTTGGTTTTGAGAGATTGAATCCTTTGGCATCGTAGAACCAACACATTCTTTTACCTTCCCCTTTAACCATTTCTCCGTTCTCCTCAACACATGAAGGGAAAGTAACTTAACATCTGTAACTTCTTTTTCAAACCATTTCACAAGAGGTAGGGGCTCCATTGATGCGACATGGTAACCTTCATCCATTACGTCTGAGTTATCATCAACCATATATGGAATTGGGAGATTTAGCTGAAAGCTGAAACCTAATCCACAATTAGTCTCATCCACTTTCTCCTTTGTACTTCTCTTTCATCTACACAGTCTTCCCAAAAATCCTCAAATTGAGGCTAATGTAAATAAGAACCACCCCCATGCATATTTTCTTTTATGAAATTCTTACTGTCAAATGCCGTGCGGGGCAATAAACTGTGGAGACTAAATTCTGATAGTAGCTTGTCAACATTTTTGGCTCCATCATTACTTTTGCAAGAATAGAAGGACAAGGTCACAGAGAAAGAGTACCCCTTCTTCTTCATGGCTTGATATTTTACATTCATAGTTGCCATTTGACGACACAATTCCAACAACACCAGATAATCGGATGGGTACCATGACAATTTCAACGGGGCATTTTCATAACCCCCAATTCTCAAATAAGAAAAATGATCAAACTGTATATAAAAACTACCAAATTTCATGACCAAAGAAGACGCTCCAATTAAGAACTTTTGCTCTAGCGAGCCATCAATATTCTTGGCTAATATCATAGAAAAAGCATCATTTACTCGTCTAAAATCTTTCATACCTTCTATTTTTTGCAACTACAGAAAAATATGGTACACAGGCCTACTTGTTGCAGGATTTCCTTGAATCCTCAAACCAGGCCAAGCAGCCTCTCTACGAGCCAACACATATACCAGCTAGGAACACATGTGGAAACTCACATTTCTTGTAAAATTCATCACTTGTTCATGCAGATATTCGCTGATAATCTTTGTCCAATCAATGCAGTGGTCTCCACAAATCAGTAAAATTAATCTGCACATCCAAAACTTGAAAGCATTCGATTCTGGGCTCCCAACCACTCTGTTAAACAAAGTTATCATATCTAAAATATCCTCCTTAAAATGGCTCCTTTTTAGATTGGTGAGAAGCCGAGATTTCCCTATCTTTTCAATTTCTAACCAGCCCTTAGCAATGCAAGTACGACACCAATTTTTTCTTTCATTGTAATAATTCCATACAGAAGACACAGAAACATCAGTATTGTTTTCATGTTCCTCCAAATTCAGAGCCAGAGTGATAGATTCAGAGTCAATTTTTGCCACAATAGCACCATTAAAGGTTCTTATCTCTTGGGACTCTAGAAAATAGCCATTGGCACATGCCACTATCAATTCAGGACAATGCACAATGGGTGGAAAACCTCCAGCTTTATCCAAACCACTACTAACAACTTTTCCTGCCAATGGAGTTCGATTCTCAGACTGCATTCCTCTCCAAAAGTCATCCAAATCAACATGGCCTAAATTGGTATCTATCACCCCAGACAAACCATTCTCCACTATAGAGGCCATGGGGACTCCTTGAAATTTGAACTTCATCTTCATATACTTGAGGAACCAAAACACTAGAGACTCTGAAACATATGCAGACAACACAGGGTAATGCAAAGAACTAATAGGAAGTTCTTTATGTAGATACATGGAAATGGAAATTTTCTAACTTCCAAAGAAGATGTTGTGCTTTTATAACAGAGTAAAATGAGAAAGAGATGGAGTTGCTAATCGTGCTGACCTGTGAGAATGGAGTTACGTTGATATCTTGCACATAGCAAGCTAGTTGTTTATCACTCTACAACACATTCCCTTTGTGAAATAACACAACCTTAGGCGAGATGGAGAATTTATCAATGTCACTTCACATAAATTCGCTGATGGGGAATATTAAATTCTGGTAGCAAATTTATCTTTAAAACTCATCAATACATGCCTCAAGTTTTCTCCAAAGATTGTGCCACTGTGTTCTCACATACTTCTAAATAAATGTGAAGTGACAAGTGTCATTCCTTTATACGGTACATGAATGCAACAAAAACACCATATGAAGGAGCAAGTTCTTCAAAGTCAGCAAGTTGGGCAAAATGTGAAGTTTTGAACTCTAAGTTAGAGGTTTAGAAGTTTAAAGAACTTTCGACCTCTTGACAACAAAGAAACTTCACAATACCAAGACACAAAGGAAGACTCAAGACATTGGACTTCATGGCAAGTCGGCAAGTCGGGCGGTTCAAGAACTTATGAACCCACCGACTTTGGTTCAAGAATGTGAAGAATTGCTGACAACTCAAAATATGACTAACTAAAGTTGGGTCTAGGATGAAGAATCAAGGAATTGACATATGTAGAACGAAGGAAAAAATCAAGGTATGGACATTTAGCACATTTTTAAAAAAATGGGACAACAACAAGCTCTAATTGGGGACAAGGACTAAGGAGGACGTAGAGAATCTAGACAAACCATGGCAATCAAGCCTTATTCCAGGGGCAATAGAGTCACACCAAAAATGGGACAACACACACAATAGAAAAACAAGGAAAGAAACTATGGTACAAGACAAGACTCAGAGATACTACCAGTTATATAATTTCAGTTCTTGCCCATTGTAGGCAAGAGGCAGTGATGTTCCATTCAGATAAGCCAACAAGAATGCATTTTCTCCAATAAATTCTTTGATCTTGAAAGGTCCTTTCCACAAGGAATCAAATTTCTTATGGGCTCCCTTTGGTTCTCTCCTCCTATTCCATAAAAGCACAAAATCCCCTACAACAAAGTTCCTTTGTTTAGCCCTTTTGTCAAAGATCTTCTTCACGGTCTGTTGATGTTTGGCAATTCTATCCGTAGAAGTGTCCCTTTGTTCCTCCAAACGGCTCAAATATAATATCCTCTTCTCCAGTGCTAATTGAAACTGCTCATTTTCAATGGCCCTTTGCAAGTTTAATGCAGATAGTTCTAAAGGAATAGAGATTGCATTATCAATACCATAAACCGGCTAGAAAGGTGACATACCAATAGCTCTTTTATATGTTATCCTATCGGCCCAAAGAGCATCATACAGATTCTTATGCCATCCCCTTTGGTTTTCCTCTACCAACTTTTTGATAATGGAAATGAGATTTTTGTTACTTGATTCAGCCTGCCCGTTGCCCTGTGGGTAATAATCAGATGAATGGGCCAGGCTAATACCAAAGTCATAATAGAAAAGAGTAAACTCAACAGTAAGAAACTAGAAGCATTATCAGTCACCAACTTCCTAGGTACACCAAATCTGACCAAAATGTTTTCTTTAAAAAAGGTGCAGACTACCTCAGAAGTAGTATTCTTTATTGGAATTGCTTCAACCCACTTGGTAAAATAATATGTTGCTGTCAGGATATGAGTATGTCCAACACTGGAATTAGGATTAATAGGTCCAATGAAGTCCAATCCCCATTGCTGAAATGGTTCATCTATTACCACCGGTCTCAAAGGCAAGGCAACTAACTGTGGTCTACATGTAAATTTTAAACATTTCTCACACTTCGACACCCAATTGTAGGCATCTCTGAACATACCAGGCTAGTAAAAACATTGCCTCAGTATCTTAAAGGTTGTCACTGATGCTAATAAGTGTCTTCCACAGGCTTCATCATGGAAAGTCTCTAGCAAGTTCTCCTGTTGCCCCTTGTCTACACATCTCAAAAATGTTCCATCTATTCCTCTTTTATATAGATTATCTCCCCAGAGAACATATTTATTTTCCTTGAGTTTTAAATTTCTCTTTTCTTTGGCAGAGAGGTGGGATGGACAATCACCATAAGTTAAGAAATAGGAAACATCAGAGAACCAATTATTTGTATTACTAGTGAAAAGGACTAAGGGTAATTCCTCACCTTCATCAACCTTATTTTCAGCAATCATCTTGCATAATCCTTTGCCTCTAACCAAGTTGGTGGGCTTGATCTTAATATCATACTCTTGGACTTTAGCTACCTAGGCTCCTTTGCTATTACATCCAATTTCCTGCTGAGTAAGGATACTCTTTACAAATGATTCTGGGACATAAACAACATGTGAATGCAAGATATAGAATCTAAAGCTTTTTAAAGCTTTCACTACAGCATATGCATGTTTCTCTAGAGAAAAGTATTTTAATTCATGTTTCTTTAATGACACATTCATGAAGGCAATGGGAGTCTCTATCTCCTGTTCGTTCTTCTATAGCAAAATAGCTGATAGAGTGTACTCAGAAGCATAGCAATATATGATAAAATCTTTTTGAAAATTAGGATGTACAAGTGTGGGTGCATTAGCAATGGCTACTTAAATGTCCTCAAACACTTGTTTACCTTCAGCATTCCACTTAAAGACAAGATGGTTTTTCATCATTTCTGTGATATGCCTAGTTAACTCAGCAAAGTCGGGAACAAATCTTCTTAGAAAGTTTACTTGACTAAAAAAGGATCTTGTGTTACTCTTGGTTGTGGGTAAACTCAATTGCTGAATTGCCCCGACTCTCTCTAGATCAATCTTTATCCCATCTTTTGAGACAATGTGACCTAACTGCTTCCCTTCTGTAATTGCGAAGATTGACTTCTTTGGATTTAAAGAAATGCCATGTTCCCTGCAATGCTGCAAAACTACCTCCAAATCATGCAAGTGATTGGCTCTCTTCTTAGAGAAGACTATTAAATCATCAAGATAAACCACAATGATTTTGTTCTTCAATTCACCAGAGGTCAGATCCATTGCTCTTTGAAATGTGGCTCCAACATTAATAAGACTAAAAGGCATTCTATTATATGCAAAGACTCCAATTGGAGTAGTAGAAGTTGTTTTGTGCTAGTCTTCCTGAGCCACCTCAATTTGGTTATACCCTGAGAATCCATCGAGCATAGACATCATCTCTGAACCAAACACAGTTTGCAAGATATGATCCATTACTGGTAAGCGGTAGTTATCTTTCAGAGAAGCTTGATTCAAATTCCTAAAATCAACACAAATCTGGATCTCCCCATTCTTTTTCCTAATAGGTACAATACTTTCCACCCAAGTAGAGTGGTGAATGGGGTAAATAATTTTGGCCTTTAGCATATTGTCAATTTCATTGAAAATAGCCTTGGCTACCTTTGGGTTATAAGTTCTCTATTTTTTCCTGAAGGGTATAGTGCCATACTTCAGTGGAATATGATGTTGCATTTCTCCATTCCTAAATTTCTTTAGGTCAGCATAACACCATGCAAAAACATCCTTATACCTAATGAGCAAAGAAATCAAACGTTCCCTCTCTTTTCAGGAACAACATTTGCCAATACACACAACCTTCGAATCATCTTCTATGCCAATATTCACTCAATCATAATCAACTGAAGTTGTGATGGAAACTTTACTCTTCTTCTTAAGGTATTGATCATGTCGATTGAAAAGATCTTCAAGTGAGACTAGACCTTTAGGAATTTTATTCCCTTTCAATTGAACAACTTCTAAGCTTTGGTCATTAAGGGAATTTATCTCTCCTTCCAACACATCATTACTTTCATCACTACTACCCTCAAAGAACATACCGGCAAAAGATTCAACCTTTTCAAGAAATGAATAATTTGTTGATCAGAATTAAAGACTTTCCAGTGATTAACATTGTCAGGAACACTAGGCCTGTATACCACTTCAATCCTTTATGGATTATCTTTGAAATCTGGGTGCGGTAAGAGGAGGGATGTTGAAACAACTAAGGAATCAACCCTAGTATTCTATTCTCTAGGTATTGCCTCTATAGAAAAGGCATCAAAGTCTTCAATACAATCCCACACCCTATTCTGGTAATGCCTCAGTCTACCATTTCTAACTATATACAATTTCTTTACTTGTTTAACAATCAACTCATCATCACCTCTGACTTTCAACTGCTTCACACCTTTTTCCCTAGCCAGTTCTAGACCTAACAACAAGGCCTAGTATTCTGCAGTGTTATTTGTATTTTCAAATTCAAGTTTAAAGGCAAATGGAAAGACATAACCATCTGGAGAGATTAGAACCACCCCAGCCCTTGACCCTGCAGTAGAGCAACTACCATCAAACTCTAAAGTCCATAATTCATTAACCAAATTAGGGTTGATTAGGTCTACATTCCCACCATCTGATGATGTACACATGTAAGTGCAGGCCCAATTTCTACAAATAGGATATCTTCTCTAGGGTCTCCAGATTTTAGTATAGTAAATTTGGCCTTAGGCTGTAGATTCAGATGAACCTTCTTACCATCTATAGGTATCAGGGCATGTGATCAGTCCATTTGAATCTCTCCACCCAATTTTTTGCAGAAACTATGACTTAACAACATCCCATAACTTGTGGGTATGTCTGCTACTAATATGGTTAACTTCAATCTTTTCTTGGGAAAAGCAACCAGGGCAACCTGAGCATCTTTGATTTGGCCAAGGATAGGTATTGGGGGACCATCCATTAAGAAGCATCTACCATGAGAAGGTGTATACGATAAACCTAAGGCTTTAGTAACTTGAACAGGCATCACATTCTCTGAAGCTCCAAAATCAATAACACAATTACTAAGTTTATAACCAGCAATGTTCAAAGATATATAAAAAGGCTCTGGCTTCTTGAATGGATTTTGAAGACTAGAGTCTTGGGAGTGGGAGTTTGAACAATTTTGGTTGCTAACATGTATTTCAGTCTCATCAGACACTTGAGGATTACAATTGGAGGGGGACAATTCTTGTCTGACATATCTAACCAATCTATCTAGTTTAGATGGGTTGAGCCTTAGATATTCAGCTTGTGAGATTTGAATTTTTGTGTTTTTACATGACTCAACAATATCAAATGCACTAGATACAAGAGTTTTAGGAGATGAAGTAAATGGTACCTCTGAAGTTGGAACTTTGGGCATAACATTCTTCACTTTCTTGGTATGGTTCTGCCTTGTCATAATATATTTAGGCACAGTGGATGAATTTCTAGGCTGTTTTTGAGGGTTTTGTCCTTTCTGCGCTTGTTTCCCTCTAGTAAACACTGCATAATTGGGATTATCAAGCTTAGTGAAAACATCTTTTCCGCTTCCATCATCTAACTCATATTCAAAGAAATTGACACCAACATCACCAGATGCAGAAAGTTCTTCCACATGTGGCTCTTCTACATGCTCATTCATAGAGAGCATCTGCATGAATCTCGACATTTCTAGACAAGATGCCTCATCATGATCAGAGGTAAGATGAAAGTTGCATACCATATGATTATTCTTACTGGTAGAGGGTCCTCCTTTGATTACCAACCTCTGGACTGTACCAGGTAATTGTAATGTTCTATTATAACCCACATGAGGGGATTGCTGAGGACCTTTAGGCATCTATCTTTTCAGAGTGATAATGTCATTTGCCAATCTCTGAATAACGAGATTAGTAGAATTAGTAGCTGAAGGTTTGCCTATTTGCAATTCTCTTTTCCACTTTCCTGCAGTTATTAGATCATCTTCTACAACAATAGCCAATGATTGAGCATCAACCAAGTTAGGGACTCCTTGTCTCTTTATGGAAAAACTAACATCAGGAGGCAACGAATTGACAAAGAAACACATCAACAATCCGTCACCAGGTCTGACGTTAGCAGGAATTCTATTTTCCAGTCTGTTGAACTTGGCTACATACTCCCTCATTTGCTCATGAATCTCTTTCTTCATAGTGGAAAGTTGAGCTACCAATGTGTGTTCATTGTCAGTAGTTTTGAATCTATCTTCAAATTGGTGTCTCATAGAAGCCCAATCTCTAATAGAGGCATCAGGGAGATGATAAAACCAGTTGACAACAGTGTCAGCAAGAGACTCAACAAATAGCCTAACAGACACATCTTCATGCTAGACTCCTAAAATAAAGAAAGCAGAAAAGAAAGCATTTATATGTTCTTCTGGAGTAACCTTTCCATCACCCCTAAATTTTGGTAAGATTTTACCTGACCCTCTAGGTAAATCATGCAAATTTGCCCCAAGACTAAGTAATCCAATAGAAGCTCCCCATGGGACAGGTGGAGGTTGAGGATGAGCCATATTAAAAGAGGAAAAGTTTACTTGCAATGGCAAGACAGTACCGTGCAAGGTCAAGCTTTAACATGATGAACTAGCAAAACCTCTTGTAGGTGGGGGAGAAGATGGTCTACTTAAAGATCTAACTCTTCTTGTGGGGGGAAAAGGAGCAAAGTTTAAAGACTGAAGCAATTCAAAGTCAATATCAGAAAGACTTCTTTTATCACATCGAGTATATCTTTTCATAGCCCACTTTCACAATGACATGTATAATAAAAACAATTAAGTAAAGTCGCCAAACCACTTACTAGTTATTATGAGGGGGAGCCGATCGTGCAGGGAATTAATTTCTTGATCTGATAGTGGGATTCTTCTGCCTATTGTCAGGAACTGCTTGGATTTGCAAAGGTCTTTCTCTCCTATGCATTGGAACAACTCCTTCAATAAAGATTTTCTCTGTAGCGTCAGTAAAACGACGTGCATTTTCTCTTATAATTTCACCAAGTTCTTCTTCCAACACTTCATCAACTTGGTGATATTGTTGGTTTGCTCTTCAGGTTTTCCAAGCAACAACTCTACGACCAGTAACAATATCTTTTTGATCTCCTACTAGCCAGTCTATGTTAGGTTACAAGATTGGTGCACATCTTCCACAAAGAACCATAAAGTCCAACAACAAAGTAACTCACACAATAAACATATATATAGGTTCAATTTATTTTTCCCCATTAAAATCGCCAAAAATATGTTGGTTACCAAATTTGTCACCTAACTCTATATACTCTCTCCCGGACAAGTGACAAATGTAATCAATAGTTGAGCCTAATTTATTGGTATTTTATAAAGAATCTCTACTTCTTTAACAAGGTGCATTTACCTTTGAAAGATATTCTAATGAATGAAAACTAGAATTGCTTTTAACCAAAAAGCAAAAACAAAGGCAGAGCTTTTGACCAGAAAGTAGTAAAGGTAGATTTACAACCAAACTACAAGAAGCTCAAAGACATCACCAATATAACATCCATAAATTAATATAAACTGATATCATACACCATATATTCACCACCTCAAATAATATATCAAAAGATAAATGATTCACGACAATGAGCAAGAATCACGGATATCCAACCACCAAGATACACAAATATTATCAACATCAGCAACAACACATTCAACATAAGTAGAACATGAATTCAGATAATCATAACACAAAGTCCATGATCATTCAAACTCCACTGTATTAATTCTCATTGTATGTATCAAAGCAATTGAAAACAAAATTTACTATCACCCTTGCAACACAAAGTTTGTCAAAAGATCCCTAATTCGACTAGCTATCTAGAATATATAGCTAAGTCGAAAGTAATTGTCTTTAAAAACCATAATGGCTTCTTAAAACAACTGATTTAAAAGAAGTTTAAACAATAATTATAATAAGGGCCCCTCCAGAGCCAATAGTTTTAGAGCAAATATCATAAAATAACTAAAGCATGAAATTGAAATTAATTGAAGATTTGCAAATCCTCTTCGCCATTGTCCACCTCATCCATTGCTTCCTCTTCCTTCATCTGCTCGCCTTCTCCTATGCCACTTTGTGCTACTTGAGGTACCTATGCTTGTAACCTTGCCTTGTATGCCCTGTATTTGTTGATAACAGGTGTCAATGACATCCCGAGTGGATTTCTTGTCATGCTGATCCGATGCATCTTTTTCATTACCGCTCTATCAGAGTCTATCACCTTTTGATGCACATCATCAAACCCATTTTTGCAAGTGATAATGTAGGCTGCCATTTTTATGTGTCTCCCTAGTGATTCCCCTATTATTACATCATAATTTACTACCTCTTTAGTTACCACCCTTTTGAAATTTTGTTTTATTACTTTGATGTCCATGAGCTTCTCATCATCAGACCCGTTAGTCTCCACTTCCAGAGCAGCAAAGTCCCTTTTAATTTTCATCATTTCTCTATAATAGATCGCAATTGTTTTCTTCATTTCATCTTCTACTGCAACTATGAGAGTTTCCATTCAACTTCATCGGCCCACACAGGTGTGTCTAGTTCTCTGGGATCAGTTACTACTTCCTCAGCCACTAAGATGCTAGGGTCCATGTCAGCCATCTCTTGTATCTCTTTAGAGGCTAGAGATAAACTATGATGATCACTTCTGGCCTTTTCAAACTCTACTATTAAAGCTTCCCTCTTCATATATATAGAATCAAATAATTTTACTGCCTCCTTTATAAACACAAGACCATCAAAAACAACTTTTTCGACCCATCGATCCATAGCATTTATCAAAGATAAAGATGTTTTGACTTGTTGAAGTAAATTAGGATCAAGAATACAGAGGTCAGTATTTGAGGGAGCTTCAGTTGAGGGTGTTATTATTTTAGCAACTAAATTGACAAAAGATGACAAAGAACCTACATGGGCTAGCAACTTTGAATTTTCC
The DNA here is from genome assembly GCA_027924645.1 of Cunninghamia lanceolata. NCBI lineage: Eukaryota > Viridiplantae > Streptophyta > Pinopsida > Cupressales > Cupressaceae > Cunninghamia > Cunninghamia lanceolata. The sequence continues at coordinate 3,507,669 of BSBN01001054.1, forward strand.
TCCTATAACCCCTTTACCCTCTTAGATATATTATTGACTAAATATTTGACATGGTAAAGGTTGCCCTCCACAGTAGATTGTCCCAAATCTACCCTGCTCATTCTGAAGTCAACTGCTATTACTTTGTCCTCGTTGTTATCCACCACTGGTTCTGCAATTTCTAGAAATTGGTTTCCTAAGGTAGGGTCGGTCACCATTCTCAACATCCTTTTAGCACGTTTAGGCTTAGGAGTTATTTGTAGAAAATTCACTACAGTATCAATGCCTTCATCTGTAGGTGGAGTATACCTCTTTTTCCTTTGAACCACTTTCTTCAACCAATTAGGCGATGAGGCTAGAACATTAGCAACATCAAGAGTAGCAACTAAAGGCACAGGGTAAGAGTTCTACTCTGGGGGTTCATTTTGATGGGAGGAACTTGGTGGACTTAGCAAAGAGTGCAACAAACTATCTTCTCCAATTTGAGAGAAAATGAAAGAATCACTATCACTTATAGGGTTATTAGCAGATGGCACATGGTTTGCTTTGGATGAAGAAGCAACCAATCTGGAATTTCATTTTGCTGGTTGAGTGTCTTGTTCACACACCATTTTCACCTTTCTAGTCTCCTCATGAGGCCTATCATCACCGCCATTTGATTGCGATCTGACTCTCTGAAGAGTCGGGTCCAAACTAGAAGACCTATATGAGTGGGCAATTTGAGACCTGATTTGGTTTTGAGAGGCTAAATCCTTTGGCGTCGTAGAACCAACACATTCTTTTACCTTCCCCTTTAACCATTTCTCAATTCTCCTCAACACATGAAGGGAAAGTAACTTAACATCTGTAACTTCTTTTTCAAACCATTTCACAGGAGGCAGGGGCTCCATTGACACGGTGTGGTAACCTTCATCCATTATGTCTGAGTTATCATCAACCATATCTAGAACTGGGAGATTCAACTTGAAAGCTCAAACCTGATCCACAGCTAGTCTCATCCATTTTCTCCTTTGTACCTCTCTTTCATCTACACATTCTTCCCAAAAATCCTCGAGTTGAGGCTGATGTAAATAAGAACCACCCCCATGCATATTTTCTTTTATGAAATTCTTACTATCAAATGCCGCGTGGGGTAATAAACTGTGGAGACTAAATTCTGATAGTATCTTGTCAACATTTTTGGCCCCATCATTACTTTTGCAAGAATAGAAGGACAAGGTCATAGGGAAAGAGTACCCCTTCTTTTTCATGATTTGATATTTTACATTCATAGCTGCCATCTAACGACACAATTCCAACAACACTAGATAATCGGATGGGTACTGTGGCAATTTCAATGGGGCATTTTCATAACCCCCAATTCTCAAATAAGAAAAATGATCAAAATGTATATAAAAACTACCAAATTTCATGACCAGAGTAGATGCTCCAACTGAGAACCTTCGCTCTAGTGAGCCATCAATCTTCTTGAATAACATCATAGAGAAAGCATCATTCACTCGCCTAAAATCTCTCATACCTTCCATTTTATGCAACTGAGGAAAAATATGGTCCACATGCATACTTGTTGTAGGATTTCCTTGAATCCTCAAACCAGCCCAAGTAGCCTCTCTATGAGCCAACGCATATACTAGCTGGGAACACATGTGGAAACTCACATTTCTTGTAAAATTCATCAACTGTTCATGTAGACATTCGTTGATAATCTTTGCCCAATCAATGCAGTGGTCTCCACAAATTAGAAAAATGAATCTGCACATCCAAAACTTAAAAGTATCCAATTCTCGACTCCCAACCACTCTGTTGAACAAAGTTATCATATTTGAAATCTTCTCCTTAAAATGGTTCCTTTTTAGATTGGCGAGAAGCTAGGATTTCCCAGTCTTTTCAATTTCTAACCAACCCTTAACAATGCAAGTATGGCACCAATCCTTTCTTTCATTGTAATAATTCCAGGCAGAAGACATAGAAACATTAGCATTGTCTTCGTGTTCCTCCAAAGTCAAAGCCAAAGCGATAGATTCAGAGTCAATTTTTGCCACAATATTGCCATTAGAGGTTCTTATGTCTTGGGACTCCAGAAAATAGCCATTGGCACACACCACTATCAATTCATAACAATGCATAGCGGGCATAAAACTTCCAGCTTTATCCAAACCACTACTAACAACTTTTCTTGCCAATGGAGTTCGATTCTCAGATTGCATTCTTCTCCAGAAGTCATCCAAATCAACATGGCCTAAATTGGTATCTCTCACCCTAGACAAACCATTCTCCACTATAGAGGCCATGGGGATTCCTTGAAATTTGAACTTCATCTTCATATACTTGAGGAACCAAAATACCAGAGACTTCGAAACATATGCATACAACATAGGGTAATGCAATGCCTAATACTAAGTTCTTTATCCAGATACATGGAAATGGAAATTTTCTAACTTCCAAAGAAGATGTGCTATTATAACAGAGTAAAATGAGAAAGAGATGGAGTTTCTAATCATGCTGACCTGTGAGAATGGAGTTACGTTGATATCTCACACATAGTAAGCTAGCCGTTTATCACTCTGCAACGCATTCCCTTTGTGAAATAAGGCAACCTTAGGCGAGATGGAGATTTTATCAATGTCACTTCACATAAATTTGCTGATGGGGAATATTAAATTTTGGTGGCAAATTTATCTTTAAAACTCATCAATACATGCCTGGAGTTTCCCTTCGAAGATTATGCCACTGTGTTCTCATGTACTTCTAATTAAATGCGAAGTGACAAGTGTCATTCCTTTATACCGTACGCTAGCGCAACAAAAACACCATATGAAGGAGCAAGTTCTTCAAAGTTGGCAAATTAGGCAAAAATTTAAATTTTGAACTCTAAGTCGGAGGTTCAGAAGTTCAAAGAACTTTTGACCTCCCGACAATAAAGAAACTTCACAATACTAAGACACAAAGGAAGACTCAAGACATTGGACTTCACAACAAGTTGGCAAGTCAGGCGGTTCAAGAACTTATGAACCCGCTGACTTTGGTTCAAGAATGTGAAGAATCACCGACAACTCAAAATATGAGTAAGTAAAGTTGGGTCTAGGATGAAGAGTCAAGGAAGTGACATACATAGAACGAAGGGAAAAATCAAGGTATGGACATTTAGCAAATTTTTTTAAAAATGGGACAACAAACCATAAATTTTCTTCAAAGATATTTTTGAAATGTTTAACATTCCATTCAAGAATGCGGCCTTTGACATGGGCAAGTTCTTTTGCAAGGATATACATTTTCATCTCTTTTATCTTTGGAAAGTTCAACCACCATTCTTTTATCTTTGGGAAGTGACCAGAGCTTGAGACAAGGGGAATCGAGCTTCCAATCATCTAGTCTTTGTTGAACCATGCAAGGGAAGTCAAGAATATGCCCATACATTTTTTAGTGTAGTTGAAATCTTCTATTTGTCCACATGTATAGGCCTACTAAAGGCTTGATGTCCATAAGATTGTAGATGTTAACAAAGTTTAAGAAGTCATATTGTGATTGAGTTGGTCTCTGCATTACTCATTTTCTCTTTATCTATCAAAAATGCATAAAAACTCTACCAAGAAAAACAAGACACCTACTTAGTGGCATCAAAACATTGGAGAATTGATCCCATAGTCTTTTTTTGAGGATGTGACTAATTGGGCCATAAACATTGATAAGAAAGAAAGAAATGTTGTCATTGTATTTATTGATTTTACATGACTACTAGTGAGCACCTTGGGAGATTATTTCCACTTTAGTAGTTCTCACTGACCATAATATGCCCAAGCCACCTGATGCACCATCTTAACTCACAAATCCCCTTGCCAATTTCTCCAACTTTTGAGAAAGGAAGCTCCTTCATTTTTTAACATTTTAGTCTCTTATAACATGAAAATATCTGTTGTTTATAGCTCTAGTTGGCATCTTTAAACATACTTTTTGTTAGGGGCATTTAAGCCCCTAACATTTCATGATATGATTTTCATGGCTACTTGGGAGGGAGTTTCTCCCTCCTAGATCTTGTGTGTAGGTAATTCACAATTTCTTGTTGCATGCCATCTATGATCTCTTTCGTGATCTTGTCTTTTCTTGATTTTCACCCTCTTGCATTTTGTGTTGTAGTTTGGCTTGCTTTTGGTTGATTCCATTTTAGAGATGGTGAAGATCTCCATTGTGGTCAAGTCTTGGTCTCTTTCTAAAAATTCTTGCTCAAGAAATTCTATAAGGGGGGAGGGGGTGGCCTCTATTGTGTAGAGTGACTAAGTCAAAATAGGTGAAGAAGAGGAGTTTTCCATGATGGCTTGATTAAGAGTGCACTCCCCATTATATTAATAATAGGGCTACTTGAAATTCCCTTATTTTTTTTCCTAGTTGAATCTATTGCCAGGTCAACTTCCACAAGCTAAATCTCCACTTTGAAGGAAGAACCCCAAGTTATCTAAGAGAAGAAGTTTTAGGGCCCAACAAATCCAAATTTGGGAGGCTAGGAGTTGAGGTCTTTTCCTTCTTCTTCCATATCCATTTTGATCTAATAGAGCTCCTTGGGGGAGCCAAATTTTGAGATGATCTATCTTTTTTGGGAGGGAAGGCCTTTTTAGTTCAACTTTTTTGATTCTAGATTTCATTTCCAACTTTGATCTTGAGAGGGTTCCATAGTGAGCTCTACTTGTGTGTTTGATGCAAATTATGGCATAGACTTCAAAGATTCTCATTTGTGCATTGGTGTCCACTTTCCCAAACCTGCCAAAGCAATTCCCAATCTTTACTAAGATCTTGGGGTCCTAGTATTCTACTAGAAGGTTATATAGTTTCAACTAGATAGGGGAGAACCCAAAACACAATTGGGAAGGTCAAAGTTTGGTGTACATGGTTTTAAGCAAAGAATTGACCCTTTCACCATCCATAGGCCTATGTGAAGAATGGTATCTTGATTTTGAGAATCTAATAAAAGAAATTAAAAATCCTTTGGTAGCATTATGAATTTGACTAGGTCCCCCCAATTTTCCCTAATCAATAATTCTAGATTGTCTAAGGAGGGCCATAAACCATTGAATCTACCAATGAGACCTCTATATTTTAGATCTGATATTTGATCTATGACATTAGACACCTCCAAAGCTCATTTCATGGGAGAAGATCCTTGGGATGAGTTTGCTCCTTGTTAGCCATGCCAACTAACTTTTTGACTCCTAAGTGTCGGTGTGAACATGGTAAATTACCTAATTGGTTCCACATTAGGTCATTTTAACACTTGTCTTGTTAAGTTTACTTAAGGCATACTTAAGGTACACTAAGGATAGTTATCACTTTGTGTCTCATGTCATAAGATTAAGACAGTTGTCATAATCTTATGTTGTCTTATCTTTCACCTTGGTCTATATAACCAAGGGCTTCTTTTTGTAATTCATATTGATATATCATAATTTTGTTGTATTTGGATTCTTTGATAGGAATACAATTTATTCTTGTCATATTGATCTTCTCATTTCTTTGTGTTTTCCATTAGGCCTCTAGATCTTGGGTGGCTATCTCCATAGCCAAATATTACATGGTATCAGAGCTTGTTGAGTGTAGTCTTTTCAAAGATCTAGGATGAAAATTATGGTGTGTCTTGAAAAGTTGAGTATGCTCTTTGCTTACATCATATGATGACTTAAAGAATCAGAAAAACTTGATAGAAATACTAGATTTGAGAGGGTTTCTCCTTTGTGACCTTGTATTGTAGACCTTCATTTTGGAGCATGTTGGTGCAAATATGAGCTCACCATTGAGTTCAATGTGTTCAAAAAAGTTAGTTTAGCCTTTTGATTTGTCTAAATTAGACATTGGAGGCTAAATCTACAAGGGTTTGAAGTTAGGAGGTGGCTACTAGATCTGGTAGGTAGCTACATTTTTTGAGCATTTTGGGTCAAATCTAACCCTACCATTGTATCCAAAAGGCCCAAGAACCTAAAGATCAATTGTTAATTCATTAGATTTGGAGTACTTTACCTCGGGCCATTAGAAATTTTTTCTCTTATTGACTATATAAAATAATATTTTGTAGAATATTCCCTTGAGGAATATCTGCATAGGTACACATACTTATATTCTGTGATTAAAAAAATTATTTGAAAAAAAATTATTCGCAGATTTTATAGTATTGTAATGTTTTAATTTTTTTTTTTTTGGCACTATGCAGGACATGTGTAGGTCATACCCACAGGGTACTGCGATACCCCAAGCCTTACAACTTGGGCTTGTAGCCCCTTGGGGCTAGGGCTCATATGACCTAAGGCTGCATGGTGGGGTCAAACCCCCATGCGAGCCCCTTAGGGTTTGCAGAACCCTTGTAATAGGGATCGACCCCTACTTTGGGTCAGACCATTCAGCCTTATATTTTTTTTAGATTTTTTTAAAGAAAAAACTCTAGATCCATATAGTCTGCCATATTTGGCAAAAATTCTGGTGAGCCTCTAAACTTAGTAGAGATTCTAAACTTATCGGAGTATCCAGATCTGGCATATGGCATATCTCCAGATTTAATTAGGGTCCTCTAATTTGATAGTTTCTCTATATTTAGCGGTAGTTCTGCTAAATTTGGTGGAAGGAGAATTTTCAAACCCAGACCCCCCTCCAGAATGCAATTTTGGTTTTGCACTTGAACTTTGGAGGCCATTTTCTTAGTCCTTTGAGCTCCTTTTTTGGAGCATTTTTTTATTTGGGCCAAAATTTCGCAAGCTTTGTAGTGGTGTAGATAGTTTTTGGTTTTGGTGTCTAGTTTTTCTAGAAATTGCACATTTTCATCGCTGTTATTGAGCAATTCTTGTTTTGGGAACTTTCGAGGCTCCATTTAGGCTCATACAGTAACATTTTTTGGTGAATTTTTTTTGAAGTGCACAATTTTTTTAATACTTCTTAGATCTATGATTAGATTGATCTCATTTTGGATCAAAATTATTCAGTTTAAGGCCTAATTTGGCATTTACATGCACTAATATCAAAAGACCACTTTGTTGTTTTGAATAGTGGCAATTGTAATCGCACTAAGTATAAAGTGCCAAGACCATAATTTTCTAGGGGCTATCATTGATTGAGTGAATTTGGGGGGGGGGAGTCTTGTGTGGTTGTGTTTAGCTTCTCTTTCAGTGTTCATGTATGCTCCTACCATTAATTATCCTAATTTCCATCATTTGACTCCATATAACTATGCAACATGGAAATGAAATGCATGGAATGCCTTGATGATTAAGGGGTATTCATTTCAAATCACAGATCCTGAACCCGAACCAAAGGATGATAAAGCAAGGGTGGAATGGCTCATTAATAATCCTAAGGTACTTGGATATCTACGTGCATTTATTTCACTTGACCTTACTTATCATATTGATAAGTGTACTACACCTAAGGAGGATTGGGACAAAAATGCACAATTGTATGGTCAAACTGGTGAGGTTAGAGGATATCAAATTGATAATGATCTCACTAAACTAGATCCAAAAAGTTTTGACAATATCTAAGACTATGTAAGAAAAGTTAATGAACTAAGGGCACAACTCAAAGATTGTGGTATTGATAAGAAGGATGTACAATTGGTCTTCAATGTGTTAGGAACGCTTCTTTTTGAATATGCAACATTTGTTTCTAGTTTTCACACTCATTGATTGACTATAGGCTTTGCAGTGGTGTAGACAAATTTTGATTTTAGTGCCTGGTTTGTCCAAAAATTACACATTTTCATTACTGTTACTGAGCAATTCTTGTTTTGGGAACTTTCAGGGCTCTGTTTGGACTCATACAGTAACTTTTTTTGGTGATTTTTTTTAAAGTGAATAATTTTTTGATTACTTCGTAGATCTATGATTTGATTGATCTCATTTTGGATCAAAATTATACTTTCAATTTAAGGCCTAATTTAGCATTTGCATGTACTAAGATCAAAAGACCACTTTGTTGTTTTGAATAGTGACAATTGTAATCGCACTAAGTATAAAGTGCCAAGATCATATTTTTCTAGGGAGGATCATTGATTGAGTGAATTTGGGGGGTTTGTTGTGTGGTTGTGTTCAACTTCTCTTTGAGTTTTCATGTTTGCTCTTACCATTGATTATCCTAATTTCTCTCATTTGACTCCATAGAACTATGCAACATGGAAATCAAATGCATGGAATGCCTTGATGAGTAAGGGTTATTCACTTCAAATCACATATCCTAAACCTAAACTAAAGGATGATAAAATAAGGATTGAATGACTCATTAACAATTCTAAGGCACTTGGATATCTACGTGCATTTTTTTCACTTGACCTTATTTATCATATTAATAAGTGTACTAGACCTAAGGAGGCTTGGGAGTGTTGATAATTGAGAGGGGGGGTGAATCAGTTATCTTAATTATTTTAGCTTTCTGAACTTCCTTAATGATTAATGCAGCATCAAATCAAATAAGCAAACATAGCCATAAAATGGAAATATCATTAATACACATGACACAATGATTTTGATGTGGAAAACCTTGTTAGGGGAAAAACCATGGGGTGATTAACCCAAGATTGTATTCTCTGTTAGAAGAATAAGATAGTACAAAATGGCACTTGCCAATTAGGGCTCACTACCTGAGCACACGGCTCACAAGAGGCTCACTGCCTACAATAGATTATATAAAGAAACTAGATACTTGAAATGATGAGAAGCATCCACACATGCTGAGGTTTAGTTCTAGTTAGGCTCAATATATTGATCTACTGCACTTCATTCTTCCTCTTCTTTGATGTTGTTGTCCTATCACATACTGGACCTGTAGTACTGCTGTTACTCTACTTTTCTACTTTTCTTCGCACAACACAACACACAACACACACATTCATATCTAAATCCATCTAGTATATATATTTGCACCAAAGATTTCATCCATTTTCTAGTCGGCATCTGGAATACTTAATATTTTCCCAAACTCTGATCTATCGGCTGAATCTTTGCATACCAAGTAATGCGGATCAAAGAGATGCTTATAGAAGTCATCAATCATGTCGGCCAAGGATGAATGATACCTTAGGAAACTTAATCACCATCACTATCACATCCGGATTAATGTCTGATGCTCTGCCGATTAGGTCTTCCTCTGTCTACTTTGCCACTCAGGAACCCAACACTCAAGTGCTCATATCTGTTCACTCTTCTATCACCGGAGGCTAAGTCCTTAGAATATATTAGTCAAGGTACTCTTCTTGACTTCCCCAAATCTGCACCTTACTGAGATACTTCTTCTGAGAGATCTGGACCTGACTGTCGCACCTTGCTGCCTGCTCTGTTCTTGCTTACCGGACCACAACATTTCTTCAATCTGACTTCTGGTAAAGACACACCATGTCCTGTAGATGTGTGGGATGGACTTTGTTGCCATCAATGACAACACTCATGAATCCACACAGTGTCTCTTGCCAACAGGGACAAAATTGCATAATTGTATGGTCAAACTGACGAGGTTAGAGGATATCGAATTGATAATAATCTCACTAATCTAGATCCAAAAAGTTTTGACAATATCCAAGACTATGTAAGACAAGTTAATGAACTAAGGGAACAATTTAAAGAATGTGGTATTGATAAGAATGATGCACAATTGGTCTTCAATGTGTTAGGAAAGCTTCCTTCTGAATATGCAACATTTGTTTCTAGTTTTCACACTCATCGATTGACTGTGGGAAAAGCCTACACTATGCCATCATTTGAGTCATTTTAGAAATGTTGATGCTTAAACATGCAAAGTTAATCAAAATGGGTATTCTCAATCCATCCAAGTCACAAGCTTTGGTGACTAGTCAACCACAAAGTGAGAAGGGGTTAGTAATTCTAAAAATAAACAAAAGAAAAAAAAAAGTGACAACAAAAAATAACACAATCAAATTATGAATATCCCTCACAAGGGGAATCACCTAAGAAGGAGAAGCCTAAGTGTGCATATGGAGAGAAACTAGGGCATGATGAACATAAATGTTATTCCAAACAAATTGATGAGTCAAAGCATCCTCTTAAGAAGACTCAAGTCAATTCATCTTCAACTATGTCAGGGGGTTCATCATCTTCATCTTCATCTTCAAAGTCAGAGATACAAAAAGGGCAAGCACTTGTTATAGTTGCAGATTTTGAGTCAAGAAGATGGATTCTTGATTCTGGAGCTTCATATCATATGGCTTCATCATAGAGTATGTTATCTTCATTTAAGACTTGTTCATCACCACACATCTTGATGACCAACAACACATATATGTGTGTTTGTGGGAACGGATCTATTGACATGGATGAAGGATCATTCAATGATGTCCTTTGTGTGCTTGCATTGCCCATCAATATCCTTTCTATCTATCAGATTACACTTAGTGGAGCAGGGAAATGTGTTGAGTTCACACCAAATTCTATGATTATTCAAGATTTACATAATAGAGATATTGTTGTAGTTGGAGAGGTAGATCATCAATCTCGAGTGTACACCTTCTTACATTTTGCTCCTATTGTTCCTTTGGCTCATGTTCACACTCATGTGGACACTATTGAGGAGATACAACATGGTCATTTGAATCTTGGTGTTCTTTCATCAACTAAGGTTCTAGAGACATGTGATGACATTCCATCTCCTCCATCATCTCATGTTGCATCTACAAAGGTTAGTGTTGCTACATCCATGGTTTCTAGTGCTTCAGTGCAGCAAGACATTCATCATCTTCCAGATTCAACTACTTGGGATGAGTACTTGACAGGTATTGTAGAATTTATTTGTGAGTCCCATCTGATGAGTCTAATCATTAGCTAGTTTTCTAATGTTTTTATGCAAGTTCATAGACATTCTCAGACATTTATCTTATACATATTCCTACACTATGCTATCTTTTATGCTTGTTATGCAACCCTAAACCTAATTTAAAGTATATAGAATATGGTTATGATATGATGGATATTGCGTGATTATGTGTGGGTATGTATGAATTGTAAAGGATATCTATGCTTAGATATGGTTGTTAGTATTGTGTGCATGTTTTGTGAACTAACTCTTTGCAATTGGAGGAGATAGATTGTAGCCCACAGCAATTGCAAGGTGCACCCATAGCCAAAAGAGTTCCTAGATAGCAGAGCCGGGGAGGTTCTAGAATAAACTGAGTGCAACAACTACAACATAGAGGCACTTAATGAAGATGATTGTGCATCGTGATGACAATAAATAAAGATGATTGAAGGAGAAGAACTTTGTTGTAGTCAAGAATCTAACGCGACTGATTCAACTAGTCCACATTCCAGTTCTATTACAACAAGAGGCTCAGTTTCACTTAGACTCTTCTTTATTTTTTAATTATTGATTGCTTGGTATTTATCACACTCTGATATATAGGGAGTGGTGATTTATGATTTTAGTTGAGAGACCTTGTTTTAATAAACTTCCTTTGTGCCTATATGTATGGCTCGGTGGTTGAGGTAGAGTTAGTTGTAAGTTGTTCAATTAGTAGATATAGTTATTAGATCTTTTTTAGTTAGTTATTTTTACATAGACAATGTTTATTGTTCAATGATGAATTCATGAATAAGATATTTTAGCAGAATCTTATGTGATATTGTGGAGATCGTGCAATGAATGATTTTGAATTATTATGATTATGTCAATCTAAAAAGCTAGATTTGAGTTAAATCAATGGAGATAGTCACTTGAGCAAGGGCCACTCAAGGTAACTGTCCCTCACTTCATTTATTATATGATTACTTTTGTTGTAATAGTTATTTTACAAGTGCATGATTAATTAGATTCTTTGATTTATTCTAGTTTGCTTAAACTTGTTGTACTCTGGAGTGTATACTCTAGAGTGTAGGTTTAGATTATCAGTATCAAGCTAAACCTTAACATTCATTTCTTGACAGTAATTAGTTGCAGTCTTATATTGTATGTACTCGTAGCAATAGTGCTAGCATTACTTCCTTTACTATTATGCAGTTTTGAGATTTTCTAGCAAGTATAACACTATACTAGGATGAGTTAGGTAGTCTTAAATCTTTGAAAGCACATACAGTGCCAGTACCATCACAAGCTTACTAGCCTTCGTCGATAATTCAATAAAGGTCTTTCCAAAGGTTCAAGTGGATTGCTTAGTTAGGTTTTTCCTCTGAATTGTGTGATTGTCACCAAGTTTACTAGACATAGTAAGGATGCTACACCATTGAGGATATTCATCTCCTCTTTGATGTTATCTCTCATGGAGTTACATCATCTTCTTCAAATGTGATGAGCGAACCTTCAAACCCTCCTTTTCTTTCTCCTCCTCTTCATTTCTCATAGTTCGACACTAGATTGAAGAACCTTGAGCAACATTTGAAGGATTCATTTTTTTTGTCTTTGAATCATGTTCTATATTCATTTCCACTAGGTTATGGATTGTCACATTCTTTAGGTTGGCCTAGGACTCCTGATTTGGTTGTGGCACCTTTCGACATCAACATGGCGACACTTGGGTAAAGTTTAGAGACTTCATACATCTTGAGTTTTCTTCCTTCATATTCCTTTCATAAATGGGAAGACTTCCTGCATACATCTTTGGTCTTGTTTCTTCCTAAAGAAAGGAATGCTATTCAGTGATCTTGGATCATATTCAACATTCATTGACGAGCATCTACCATTAATGCAGGAGATTCTACATTGAGAGGGGGATACTTGGTCTCTCTTCTTCTCTCTTATGGGGTAGATTTTTTCCTCACATGGGGTTTTGATCTTCTCATACTATAGAGAGCATCTTGTGTTTTCTCTCTTTTCGAGAAGGGTTTTTTCCTATAGGGTCTTCTCCTTTTCGCCATTTTTAAGAGATTGTTTGTACATGGGTACCTAATATGGCCTTGTAGTTGGGACCCATCATTGCACCTTTTCATTTGTTCCATTCTCCCTAAGTTGTACTTAAGGGGGGTGTTTGTGTGAATGAGGTATATTACCTAATTGGTTCCACATTAGGTCCTTTTCACACTTATCTTGTTAAGTTTACTTAGGGCATAGTTAGGGTACACTAAGGATAGTTATCACTTTGTGTCTCATGTCATAAGATTAAGACACTTGTCATAATCTTATGTTGTCCTATCTTTCATCTTGGTCTATATAACCAAGGGTTTCTCTTTGTAATTCATATTGATATATCATAATATTGTTGTATTTGGATTCTTTGATAGGAATACAATTTATTCTTGTCATATTGATCTTCTCATTTCTTTGAGCTTTCCATTAGGCCTCTAGATCTTGGGTGGTTATCTCCATAGCCAAATATTACACTAAGGGTATGGAGTTTGTGCTTGGAGTCAACAGGTGGTTTTTTATCAAATTTGGGTGGGATTGCACTTGGGAGGATAGGGTAAGAAATGGTGGATGTTATGTGAAGATCGTGATCTACCATTTTGATCTCCTATGCTGATTGATTCCTTTGCATGATCACTCCACATGTTTGGTGATCTCGCGAGCTATTGGTGCTATTTTTATTAGCCCCCACACCCTCACCTTTGCAATCTTCCTTGTCACTCCCACCCTAGCTTGTTGCAATTTTTGCATAATTGTTTTGGGGTAAATTGCGAGGCATCTCAACAATATAAATATATTAAAAATAATTTTATATTTTTCTGGGTCATTCAAGCAAGGGATTAGGGGCCTCTCCCTATGTATTTATATTTCAAAAATCAAAATGATTACACTAGGAATCCTTCCATACTATGGAAAGGATGAAGAGAACTTACAAAGATTCATGAAAAGAGTGTTCACAATAACAGACTATACCAAAACCCCTAGACCATTTTCCAACTAGTTAGTAAAAAGCCCAAACACAAACTTAGCACCCAATACATTTGTTACAATAGATACATCATATTATACTGAATGAGAAGTTAACAAAAAGCTTGAACATAGATACAAAATCCTATATACTTATTGTAATAGAGTACCCATACCAGAGATACCTAAAGGATCTAAAATAGACCGCTGCAATTAGGTCCATAGGACCCATCCTCCTTAACTTATTTCGTATGCCTTGCTAGAAATTTTACAGGCTTTTTGGCTTTCATGACTTTAAATTGCTCCTGATGAGGTGAAAACTTTTCCGGTTGAAGAAGCTTGAGAATATTGAGTTACGGGCATTAGAAAGATTTGCTACCATGTATAGAGAGATGCTTCTAGATTTCTACCACCTCCCATATGAGATCTTCCAAATTCTTTGTAATTCTCTTCATAAGACTAATCAATGCAAGCCCTCAAAATTTGAAACCAGACGCAAGGAGAGATGATAGCCTCTCCACAATGGCATTGTCAATCGCCTCATCCAACCTAGCTCTAAATTTTTCCTAGATGAAATACTTCCCCAAAGATTTGGAAATCTTCTTATCCCTTGTCAATATGAGTAAATTCTCCACAAACATTGAGGAGATCTCGAATTTAACCCGATGTCTAGTGGCCCCTTCCACAGAATCTTTCCCTAGGATTTTCACAATGGCTTCCAATACCTTCTCTTGATAAAAGAATACCTTTTGTATTTTTGTAATCATCAGTTCTCCTAGAACACCATTTGTCTCGCTATTGAACCTAGCTACAAAGTAGGTTCCATGACATAATGAAAGCAAAAAAGGAGAGAAAATTGTGATGCGTGAATCAAGTTTCTCTCCTTTTTTGCTACATAAGCAAAGATGAGTGCAAGTTACCACCCATTCTAATCAATGAGATCTAACCACCCACCATCGCCATGATTAAATTTATTCTTGATTGGCATCGTAATCATTACACATTAGAGTTTGGAGATTCAACCACCATGAAATATCATCTTCAACAATTAAGTCTTCCAATTGATCGATACCTTGATTTGATAAAAAATATGCTGTTTAATAGGAAAAGAGGGGAAAGTGATAAAAGGGTTAAATCCTCCTTTCGCTACAAACATTCAAGGACATCCAATCGAGTTGAATCACAACTCTTTTAAGAGGATTCACCTACAGGTTGGATGTGTCACTTGGTACAATGTGGAAGTTCAGAGATTGTCAACTAATGTATCAATTTAATGTTCAAATACCCTTAAAACCCTAATTATGCAAAATAGTAAGTAAACTAATGAATTACGACAAATGTTCACAGACTAAGATAGTAGACAAAGATTAATTATTGACCATTTTTTGAAGTTCATGATATAGAATGTTTAGGGACAATGCCCTAGGTGCCCAAGTCCAAGGTACAATTTTCTTCATGGAATATGGGGCTCCTTCCGGCACTGATAATCATTGTTTTGTCTGTTTCTATCACGGGAGATGCAAAGGACACTGCCCTAGGCACCCTAGTCGAAGGAATGCTAATCTTTAGGATATCAGAGATTCTTTAGGTGTAGATTGTCACTGTCACAAATATTCCTATGTCTACAACCTCGGAGGACATTGCTCTAGGTGCCCATGTTCTGAAAGTGCTCCGAACTGCTTCTTTTCACTAGATCCAGAATCCTTATCCTCTGCAACCTTCCTCTTCAACTCCACTCCACAAAGTCTGATACTTATAACCTGCAATCATAAGGAGTATGTTTGAGGGTTGTGGTGTTTAGAGGCTTGCCTCAATCAAGCCCCAGAAGGACATTCAAGTCTTCCGAACACTATTGTTAGATAAAGAGTGCATATCCCTGCGGGATAGAGGCAAAAATAAATTGATAAATGATTCAAACGCAAATAGATATCACCTTAGAGGTGTAGAGCTCACATAAATGAATATTCTTCAACACATGAGAAGATGAAGCCAAATTTGCAATCACAAACACAATAACAATGCTTTTCTCTGCAACAATGAATATCTTGAATGCTCTAAAATCATAAGTTTGCCAAAATTTCAGAATCATCTTCTAGTTTACAAATAAAACTATAAACATGCTTATATATGCAACAACACACATGCTCGCTAAGAATTTCGTAATTCAAACTTAAGATGTCGGTATGGGACCTAACTAATGGTCACATAATGGACATTTAAATTTCAGACCTGCCTAAAATAGGGTAGGATAGGGGCACTAGGTCCCCTTTTTAGGTAAAGACTAAGTACAACAATGTCCCTCATGCCCCATGTGACATGGGTTTCAGGCCATTTTCTTCTGAGAATCAAAATGAACATGTAAGATGCAAAACAAGGAACCTGAGAGCTAAACCTAGGAGGGAAAAGGTCTAGGGAGACATTTTTTGACATAACATTTATCCCCCACTTTAATGTATGTATAAACACAAAGCCCATACATGCATTAATGTACGGTCAAAACACAACAAACACACCAGACACTTAGAGCTAATGCATACACAAAGATTGAGGAACTATCTCTAGCCCCCAATCTTAGGTAAACATTAGAGAAAACACATTACAAACATACCAATCACAGTGAAGATAGTAACAAGCACACAAAACACAGAGAAGACAGTAACAGTCATGCAAAACACAGAGAAACAGTATTGAAGACATGCAAAACACGATGAATAAATTGAATGCAGTGATTAGTTCTTTTTCATTTTCATATATATAAATGCAAATGTAAGTACATGGAAAGTAAACACACAACCCAAAATGTAGGAGGGACTCATTGCCATGTCTTTAGACTACATATGGGGCAACAAACACACAATAAAAATCTTAGAGTGTAGGAGTGACTCATCGCCACATGTCTTTAGACTACACTTGAGAACAAACACGCCATACAAATCCAAAGCATAGGAGAGACTCATCACTACACGTCTTTAGAATATGCTTGGGAACAAACACACCATACAAAATCTAAGTGTAGGAGGGACTACACAAGGGGGAAACCACACAGAATACACACGGAAGGCACGAGCGCCGTATAGTATGCCAAAGACATACTATACATCTAAAACATGACAAACATGCGATGGAAGGAGCCTATTGCTAGGTTCACCACCATCTTAGAAAAATTACATGCACACCTGATGGTTGGGCTTATGCCACAACAATCGCCAAAGACATGCTTAAGGGAGGAAACATCAACCCTGCCTGCTCGGAGGACTTTCAGAATAAAAAGGATGTGCACTAGCTCAAGAGATACACCATCCCCGCCTCTGCAAAGGGCTTTCAAAATGCAACCCCACCTGCGTCACAAAGATGCCTTATAGTGAAAAGGAAGCATGTATTCAAAAACGCATACAACCCGACCCACGTCACGGAGATGCCTTATAGTGAAAAAGAGGTATATGCACTAGATCAATGTATGAAAACACACTTTATTAGTATCAAAATCATTAGACAACTTACCTTATATATGCGCCCACCTTAAGGTGGTTGATATTGTGTACCGATATCAAGCACGTTAAGGTAGGAAGAAAACACACAAGGGAACAAGAGCTTTCTCAAAGCCCATGCCCCCAAAAGTGACATGTACTTTACGATCACCGAATCTTCCTACAAACACACAATTTCCTGCGAAGAAAGGTTACAAATCTTTCTATAAGATAATAACCACTTCACATGATCCAAAATCAATGCATGAAAACAATCACATCAAGAGCCGAGGTTACACAATGGATTCATAAACCAAGTATAACCATGGGGCTATACCATAGAGATCTCAGAACTGAGTGTAACCAAGGCGAGATCCAAGATAAACAAAGTGCATGAAGTAGCAATATTGTTATGGTTTGTTAGTGAGATAAGATAACATCAAAATATCACATAGAGTGATTCTACTAGCCAAGCGTCGAATAATATTTATATCAACCCTATCATCATGTATGGACTAGGTCCATTTTTGCTTATTGACTAAAGAGACACATGGTCCGTATCAGTCTTATTTGTTTTTCATCATCTGCCAGCTAAATAGAACCAGTAGAGGAAGGTAAACAATAAATCAAGAGAGGAGAACAATTTCCTTAGGGTCATCACGTAGGAAGGTGCCCCCAGGGCACCAACTGCAATGCTATACACCTAAGACACAACACACACCAATGAAAATAGAGGAGAGGAGCAATATAGAAGAATACAAATAAAAGAAGGGTCACAACAGAGGCGGTCTCTTGGTATCCTTGAGCTTACAAGAGTATCAAGGGTCATCAAAGGAGGCCTAAATAACACATAACACATCACGGGGGAAACACAACACAAAGGTAAAGGGTTAGAAATACTTACCTGTAGAGACAACCGGAATAGCAGTCATCGTTGAGTAAGTCATCGTCTTCCCAATCTTCAACGTTAGAGGAAAGAGGTACACAAGGTACCATAGCCCATCTTTCTTTCTTGTCTTCAAGTTGTTTATTGTTAAGTTCTTCTTGGTTTGATTCAATGTTAGGTGGAATGTTTTCTTATTGAGATGCATTTTGTTGGGCAAAAGATTGTCATTTTGTCCTTCTTTCTCTTGCTTATCTATTTCTTTTTATCTTGTTGCTTATATCTTCAAAAGTTTTGTCATGTTTTTCTATAGGTTTTCACATGTTAGGAGGAGGAAGCACCATTATCAAATACCATTTCTTCGTGGACAAGGTGAGTTATCAAACTTTTCCTTATCCACTTCTATCATACCAATTATTTCATCATAGTCATAAAAATCTTGTTTTACTCTTATTTCATTTTGTCCTTTTCCTTTTGCTCTAGGAAGTTTTTCTTTTGCATAGGAGGTCCGGCCACTCTAGATATAAGTTTTTCTTTGTATCATCTATATTGTAAGAAAGAGTGATCTCTTCGTGGCTCAAGGTCTCTATCAGGTTGCGGCCAAAAGTAATCAAGGGTAAAGTTGTTGTCCATTGCCAAAGGTTGATATGTATTATGTCGAATAGTACACACTTGTCCATGTAAAGGGAATTTTATGCAATTGTGAATAGTTGAGGGGACAACGTTCATAGATTTTAACCATGGGTATCCTAGTTTTACATAGAAGAGGTCAGATAAAGGGATAACCTCAAATACTTGATCCATAAATTTATTAGAAACTATAAACAATAAAGTTATCTTCCTAAAGGTAGGCATTAAAGCTCCATTATGTGTCTTAATCCTTATATCTGAAGGTTCATAGGAATCTTGTGTCAAATTATGTGTAAGAAGAAACTCTTCCATTATCACATTAGTCATGCAATTAGGATCTATAAGTGTACCATTCACTGGGATCTCCATTATTTTTACGGCAATGTAAAGAGGCCCTTCATTATCTACAAATGTTTTGTAATGAGGTGTAAATGTAATTTTAGGTTTAGGGCTCTTTCTTTTCAAATAAGATCTAGGAGGGAGCCTAGAATTATTGTTACAATTGTAAGCCATGTGTATATGTATGCAAAATCAGTCTTTTAAAATATTTTCCATGCTTATGCAAGGAACAAGTGCAAACTATGTATGGTTATGATCTAAAATGCTTGATTTTTCACCTTTTTCACAATATTTCAATACAAATGACTAAAAGAAGAGGTGTTGTGAAGAAATTAAAGAGGGGAAACAAATAATAAGCTCAATATCAATCCAATAATGTAACAATATCCTTCACAACATGCTTATAGTGCAAATCTAGATGAATGACAAGGCAAAATCTAGTGAAAATGCAAGGTTTTCAAACCCTAGACATGAAATTTTGCAAAAAGGACACTATGATGAAACACTGCAATTAGAAATCAGTCCTAAATGAGTGTTTAAAAGAGTAGTAAAATCTGAAACAATATTTTAACCACAAACCCTAGCTAATGCAAAAACTAGGTTTTATGAAAAATGCACAATTTCAAGCAATTTTCGATAATTTAAAATGCAATGCAAGTGATTAAAATAATGATAAATTTCTGTAATTTAAATTAGACCTAATGAAAATAACAGAAATTAAATGGAATTGAATTAAATTGATGCAAATTATGCCAAAATGCAAGCCTAAGATGCCATTTTTTTCAAAATTTTCAAAATTTTTTGTATAAATTTTCAAATGTGATAAAATGAATGAATGCAACTATAGAGTACTTGACACTTAGCAAGGTGCAAAATTAAAATAAACATGGGTTCACCAAAATGTTTAATAGGGAAAGAGGGGAAACTGATAAAATGGTTAAATCCTCCTTTCACTACAAACATTCAAGGACATCAAACCTATAGGTGAATCCTCTTACAAGAGTTGTGATTCAACTCAGTTGGATGTCCTTGAATGTTGGTAGTGAAAGGAGGATTCAACCCTTTTATCACTTTCCCCTCTTTTCCTATGGTCACATGCTTTTGGGATGTGTATGATAAGGGAGGTGGGATATTAGGAGTTGGAAGTAGCGGAGGGAATTTGGATGGTGGAAGGTGTATGGTCACATGCTTTTGGCAATTGTAGGATGATGGAGGTGGAATGGCGACATATGTTTTGGGAATATGATAGGGTTTGTGATGGAAAGTGGTAGACTTTGGAGGAGTGGAGGAAGTACCAACATCTTGAGTTTGCTCACCTTGGGGTGTGTATCCAAGGCCGTATGAAGGTGCAGGGACATTGACATGGATGGGCTCCAAAATACCTTGTTCATGAAGGCCTAAGCCTTTACCTTGATAGTTCATATTTTGGAGTATACGGTGGACAACAGGATTATGTGTAGTTGGGACACTAGACACAAGTTTTTGATTGGATGGAGAAGGTGAGATAGCGGATAAGGGTGGTTGGTGTTCTAAGAGAGAACATTCACGCATGAAGGTAATAAGACCAAGGATATATGGTGGAGGATTTGTAGCTTGGTCAATAATGGATGGTGAAGGATCGTTACTGGTTGGATCTTCTATGTTTGCTTGGGAGGCAAGTGTCTCATCAAGGGAAGTGGAATTTGTTGGATTTTGGGTAGGACTAGATGGGGTGATAGGCTCAGGACCATGGGACACATAGAGTGGGCTAAGAGGATCATCATGGTCTGCTTGATCGTAAATAGGCGTGTCATCATAGATGGGATCTTGATCATAGATAGGATTTAGAATGATGGGATTAATGTTCTCTTGTATAGATTCCGCATCAGTGATAATATCTTGATCATAGGAGAGATATAGGTTATGTATATGGTCTTGCTCCTATATAGGATCAAGTTGCTCATGGATAGCTTCTTCATCAATGGTAGCATCTTGATCATGGAAAAGATATAGGTTATGCCTAGGGGGAAATTGGATCTTTTGCTCATGTATAGGTATAGGATCATTGAAGAGATAAAGGTTATGTAGGGGTCGGATGGGAATGTTTTGATCTTGGTTTAGACAAGGGGTTAATGTTTCCACATGCTCTAAGGTGTGCTCTTGACATAACTCGTGGGTTGTTTGAATGGAAGTGGAGGTAGAAGACTCTTGGATAACATCTTGGTTGACAATATGGACGTGTGATGGACCTTGCCTTTGGTGCATGGTAGACTGTTCTTTGATAAGCCCAAGGGGTTGTAGATGACATGAAGGTGTGGCAGGATTAGACAAGGCATTGGAAGAATCTTTGGTACGGTCAAGGACCGGAGTTTGGGGACATGGTTGACTCTCTGCTAATAGCCCTTGGAGCACATCCTGCATAGGTGTATGGGTAGATGGATGAATGGATGGATGAGTGGATTTGGAGTTCTCCCTCGCTTTGCTTTTGTTGTATAAATGTGGAAGACATTTTTCCCACCACTCATCTGACTCTTTTTTGGTGTGCCATTTAAAGTTTGAGGAACTAGATGTTGGTGTTGTTGTAGAACTGGTATGCTTTGGGACAGGTGTCTTAGAATATGGTGAAGTAGGATTAGGAGCCAAAGTGGTATACGATTTCCCTCTTGAGGTGGCGGTTGCCTTGTCATGAGTATGGGAAAAGGACCTAGGAGTTTGGGGCGAGGCATAGCTAGTGCTGGCACGTTCAGCTTGCAAGATTGTCAATTCTTGTTTTAAGACTTGGATATGTTGACAAATTGCTATACAGTCTTGGGGTGAGGGATCTAAGTTTATTTGCAATTCCAGCTATTGGATTTCTTGATCAATATATTCTAGGTGGTTTACCATGGACACAAGACTGAAAAATCTTACTAGTGTGGAATGCGCAGCAGTAAGTGTGCCGTAATAGAGTGCAGATGTGTCACAAGTCTAGACAAGTGTGCCAATTTGGTAATGTTTGGTTTGGCAATGTTCAATGAAATGATCACACATGTACAATCATGAGTCACTCACGCAAGACACAATAAGCAATTTTGAATTGTTGAATTTGAAGAATATGCTGATTAGTAAACAAGGACACGTGGAAGACACCTCAACATGCCCTAATGTCTAGTTTGATGTAGGGTATGGCCAATTAGGTTTGGGCAATGTTTACATGAGGTTGACTAGGGATTGAAAGTGAAATCTTGTTACACAACCGGGAGAAGGGGGTAACCCACCCTTCACCTTCACTTCCCAAAGGTAGAAAGTTCTTTGGGGCTTAGCCAAGAGTGACAAGATTCTGATTTCAAAGAGGGTGTCTTTCGATTCAGCCTCGGATGAGGTCATCCCTAGGGGTGATGAAATCCCCTAGTAGGCCTCCTAGGAAAGGGTAAACAAAAGCGAATCAAGTGAGGTGTTTTTGACCTCCAAGGTCACCTTGCGGTGTGAGGAGAGAGCATACACACGCACTCTTGATTCACACTCACACTTGTAAATTAACCCTTAAGAATTGAAATGTGAGGAAGGCACTTCAAGCAATGGTTCTTTTTAAATCCCAATTTCAAGATGTGATTGAAAGACACTGATTGGTTTTATGCCCAATTTGATATGTGATGAATCAATGTTCGTTTTATGAGCCCAAATCGAAGTGTGTTTGAAAACAAGATTATGAAGAAATGAGAGATAGAATAAGTGCACCCAGATTGTTTTTTCTATTCAAACTATTGTATTTACTGATCCTGATGTGGTGCCAGCCCTGAATGATCACCTGCAAGTCACAGAATCGAAAACGAAGCACGTAGACTAGCAAAGATGATCGTTATGTAAAAATCAAGAATCTGATAAAAAGTAGATGAAAAATGAACTGATTTAGGACAATGGAGTGCATAATCAGATTCTAGCTGAAATTTCATACACTTTGAAAAAAAATTTCACTGAAAAAGGATCAAATTTGCAATAGATATGAGCATTTGAAGTTTTGAAGCATCCTTGATATTGACTGTGAAAAAAAGTTGGAAAATGGTATATTCACCTAAAATTTTCTTCACAACTGCAAAGTACTTGGAATCCTCTTTCTGACGCCACCAATTTTGTGTGATTTCGTTACCGTATGCAAAAGTTGTGAAAATTTGAAAAAAAGGCCCTGTTTTGCTAAGTAAGAAAAAATGAACTTCCCCCTTGTTTTTATTTTTTTATTTTAAAAAAAAATTATTAATTAATTTTTTTTTGGGTTGTTTTTTGTTTATTTGTTATGTTTTTTGTATTTGGAGTTTTTTTTTTTTTTTTAAAACTTGGTGTAAAAAAAAAAAATTTGGTTTGCTTGGTGGACGGGTGGTGGTGGGTAGGCTGAGCGGAGGTGGTGGCTAGTGGTTGGTGGCGTGGCTGAGGGTTTGGTGGAGAAGGGGAGGTGGGGATTCTGTTGGTAGGGGCGAAGAGTGGTGGAAGAGGTGGGCCAGAGGGGCGATGGTAGGGGAGGCACAGGTGTTGGTGGTGGCGATGGGCGCAGAGGGAGATCAGTAGGCTGCGGGCGATGGACCGGGCGGCGGAGCTGGTCGGTGTCACAGGGGCCATGGGAGTGGCGTGCACAGGGTGAGGGAGGGGGAAGGGAAGATGGGGAGAGGGGGTGGGATGGTGGCGCGGGGGAGGGAAGGGGGGTGGGATGGTGAGCAGGGGCGCCGAGGGGGCGACGGGAGGAAGGGGGAGGAGGCGCAGAGGGGGTTGGGGTTTGGTGGTAGGTAGGGCTGCGGGAGTGGGGGGTGCGGAGAGAGTTGGGAGAGGTGTTCGGGGGTTTGGGGGGTTCGGGGGATCTGCGGGGGGTTTTGTGATTGTTATTATTATTTTTTTGTTTTTTTTTAATTTTTTTTTTGATTTATTTGATTTTTTGATTGTGTTTTAACTAACACTAAAGCTTGTGTAAAAAAAAAAGTATGTTGATTTTTTTTTTTGATGTTTTTATTTTTATTTATTTATTTATTTTTTACTTTTACTATAAAACAAAAAAGCTTGTAAAGAAAGGTATTTAGATTTTTTTTTGATTGTGTTTTGCTTTTTTTTGTAAATTTTATTGCAAAAAATGGGTTGAAAAGTAAAAAAAATTTCAAAAAAAATTTGAGTAACAAAACTAGACAAATGATAGGGGATTTTTTTACCTTCGAAGCCTTCGGGACCCAACGGTGGGCTCGATTTGCACGTAGGAAGCTGTTTGTGAGAGTTGATTGCCGAATGCTCTCTGGAAAACACTTGTATACTGCAACAAAACTTTCAAAGCCAAACACTCAGAAACAAAGTGGATTAGATCACGGTGGGCGCCAAAATGTGAATGGGAAAATTAGATTGATCAATTAAGATAATATTAACTCAAACAACAATGAAATGTGCAAATAACAAGAATAAACAAATGAAAGCACAAAACTTACAAACTTGTTACCTTGCAGCTTCCATTGCTCGCCTATTCTTTCTTGATCTTGAATGATGAAGGTTGGCCCTCAGGGACTTTGCTTCCTTGCTTCGATTCCTCAAGATGACAAGGAGAAATGGCTATGATACTTTGTGTGATTGAAGATGCACTTCAACACACTAATGATGGATGATATGGGATGGCTAGGATGATTTCTGCATTACGATGGTATGAAGAAGAGAATTGAGAAGAAGAAGAAGATTCCCTTGAGGAATTTGGGCATAGTAAGGATGCCAGAAGAAGTCTCTCCAATTGCTTAGAAGAGGGTTCTATTCATATATTTTCTGAAAATAGAATGGAGGGTGAGGATCAACTGATGAGATCAATGGCTCTCATTTTTTGTGAATCTTTAATTCATAATGGATGAATTAAAAATTCAGAGTGGAGGATAGTGAGTTATGACAATTGAATTAAGAATGCATGGTGGAGAATAATGGGGAACAATTGAATTAATTCAATTGGTGGAGGATAGTGGGGAATAATTGAATTGAAAATTCAATTGGTGGAGGATAGTGGGTATTAGCTAATTAAATATTAAGAATATTTAATTATATGTGCAACATGGTGAGGTGGAAGGGATGATGTGGAAAGATGAGGTGGATTTTGTGAGGTGGATTTAGGATTTTAGACATTAGAAGAATTCAGGGATTTTAATTAAATAAAATGATTTTATTTAATTATAGGATAATGAACCAATCAAATAAACTTATAATATTTATTTGATTGACAAAAGAAAATAAGAATTAAGATAAATATCAGAATATTTACTTAATTCAACCTGTGCCAATTTTAGGTGTATACACTAAGATACACATGGCATTGCGACAACCATATCCTAAAAAAAGATCACCCATGGTGCATGCACCAATAAAAACAATAAATTACAATACTAGGAACTCTAGAGGATAAAGTAGAACCATGATCTCCAAACCAAGAGGATAAACCACCACCTGTAATCTAGGAATCAATCCAACATTACCAACAATCCATCTACATAACATCCATGTCATGCTAATGATCCAAGAATAAAAGGAACCTCCATGAAACCATGATCACCACCCAATGTACCTACATCAAACTCCCACCGAGTCTCACATATGTTTACCAATAGTCAACAAGTATAAGTCCCACACTGGAAGTGTCTCATATATTATATACGCCTAAAAATGACGCGATTCATTCTAAATAAATATTCTTAATATTTATTCCCTTCTTATTTCTTCTATCAATTAAATAAATATTCTAAGTTTATTTGATTGGTTCATTATCCCATAATTAAATAAAATCAATTTATTTAATTAAATTCCCTAAATTCTTCTAATGTCTTACATAATTAAATAATCCTACATTATTTAATTAATCATAAATTCCTCTATCCTAAGTCCTAATTCCATAAATCCACCTCACCAATCCACCTCATCTTTCCACCTCACCATGTTGCACATGTAATTAAATATTTTAAATATTTAATTACCTAATATTCCCTCACCCACATGTCCTATTTCTTCTCTAAATCAAAATTAGTTAACTTCTCAATCAAAACTGTTAACTAACCAATCAATTCAGTCAATCCCTCAATCCATTCTTCTAACTGACTAATCAAGTTTGTTAACTAATCAGTCAATGGAGTTAACTCTCCAATCAATTTCATCAAATCCCCTCTTTCATTATGGAGGTGGGACACTTGTCATATTCCTACTGGTTACACATTCCTCAACCATTCTCAACCATTGATCATCATACTTCTCCTCAACCGTTGATCCTCATTCTTCTGAGTCTATAAAAGAAGCTTCATCCTCCCATTCTATTCATCCAGGTTATTTGTATTGTTACTCTGCAGAAATTCACCAACGCGCCTTTGGCACCCCCAATACAATCTACTTGAGATCACCATTTGCTTTGAAGCTCTCTTTACAACATTATTTATCAATATAGCTATTTACTACCGACATCCTACAACACAGCTAAAAGAGTGCACTCACTGAGGGCCTACTTCATATCAGCAAGGATGGTTTTAATAGGCAAACAATAGAAGCTTTGATTCAAGGAAGGTTGGCACTGTGTTATTCATTGCTTCATTTCATTCAATCTTTCTTGATTTCATTATTCTATTGATATTTGGGTTTATTATTGTTAAATTGATTAATCCACATTCTAAATGATTTTTACTCAAATTATGGCAAGAAACAAACATATCTAAATGCAAAAATATTTTGTGGATTGGAAACAGGGTTAAAAATATTGAGTCTTGATTTATGCTATCATGCCTTTCTATGCCACTCAAGGATGCCAAAAGCTAGAGATGCTATGTTGGGGGCATGATTATTTTCTTTGTTTGCTGTTTATGGATTAAATTTTAGTAATGTGACACCTTGTCTAAGGACATGATCGGCAAAGATCATCGAGGACATCAAAGGTCTAACATGAACGGGGGCAATCCTTATCTGTTGATATGCAAGAAATACTTAGGTCATCTCGGTTCAATTATACCTCGATGCTTGTATTAACTTGCTAAATCAAAATCCATATAAGTAGTACTCAGGTCATCTCGGTTCAATTATACCTAGATGCTTGTATTAACTTACAACATTTCAGAAAAAGTACCCAAAAAAAAAGCCCAATGATGAAATAAAGCACTTCAAAATACTTGCACCGTCAAGATGTCTAAAGCAAAGCATCCATTATACATCCATTTATACATCCATACATCCATATCCCATGCACTAAAAGATCCAAACAATGCAGAGTATTAATACAAATAAAAGCTTGTGAGTCCTTCTATTGAGTCATTCTTCTATCAATTAGTATTCCATCTATCATTGTGGTCCATTCTTCTCAATTTCAGTCAACCCGAGAAATGATCCAAATGCAGGTCCATCCTTAATCCATACCAATCAAGTCAAGTCAATCTTGCACAAATGATCTAATCACAATCAATGGTCTTGATCCTTGTCTGGTCGTAAACCAACTTGATCAGTTAATCAATCAATTGTCTTATACAGGATGTAACATTGTCAAAATCAGACTAACACACATGTCTTACACGACATGTTTCATTTCTTGAAACCAGACACTATCCTTCATGTTGCTCTAGGGATCTATCATTCCCCACCATGACAACATGCCTGCCGTGTTGGTCTAGGGATATATCGTTCCCCGCCATGACAACATTGTTGTATATCGTTATTAGTATATCATTGGTTTACTGCTTGACATGGGCAATACCTTGTTTGTTCTTGTGTCATTTGTGCATACTTGCTTGCTTGCTTGTGTGTGTCATCATTCCATCTTGCATCGCATATCATTCGACTCTTTCTTCAACCGATTTCTTCATTCTAACCTAGCTTCCCTTCGTCTTCGTGAGATTGTCCATCTTACACCTTCTGCCTTCTTCTCATCCAATCTCCCGAGGGGGCATCCTATTGTCATAACCTGTACCAGGGGCAAATTGGGGCATGTATCATCATTCAAGCAACCAATTTCTTTGAAGCAACGTCGTAAACTACATTGCATCAAAGAGGGGCAAAATGTATATGCCTAAAAATGATGCGATTCATTCTAAATAAATATTCTTAATATTTATTCCCTTCTTATTTCCTTCTATCAATTAAATAAATATTCTAAATTTATTTGATTGGTTCATTATCCCATAATTAAATAAAATCAATTTATTTAATTAAATTCCCTAAATTCTTCTAATGTCTCACATAATTAAATAATCCTACATTATTTAATTAATCATAAATTCCTTTATCCTAAGTCCTAATTCCATAAATCCACCTCATCTATCCACCTCATCTTTCCACCTCACCTTTGCCACCTCACCATGTTGCACATGTAATTAAATATATTAAATATTTAATTATGTAATTTTCCCTCACCCACATGTCCTATTTCTTCTCTAATCAAAGTTAGTTAACTAATCAATCAAAAGTGTTAACTAACTAGTCTATTGAGTTAATTTCTCAATCAATTCAGTCAATTCCATAATCCATTCTTCCAATTGACTAATCAAGTTTGTTAACTGAATAGTTAAAGGAGTTAACTCTCCAATCAATGTTGTCAAATCCCCTCTTTCATGATAGAGCTTGGACACTTGTCATATTTCTACTAGTTGCACATTCCTCAACCATTCTCAGCCATTGATCATCATACTTCTCCTCAACCGTTGATTCTCATTCTTCTGAGTCTATAAAAGAAGCCTCATCCTCCCATTCTATTCATCCAGGTTATTTGTATTGTTACTCTGTAGAAATTCACTAGCGCACCTTTGGCACCCCCAATACAATCTACTTGAGATCACCATTTGCTTTGAAGCTCTCTTCACAACATTATTTATCAATACAACCATTTACTACCGACATCCTACAACACAGCTAAAAGAGTGCACTCACTGAGGGCCTACTTCATATCAGCAAGGACGGTTTTAATAGACAAACAATAGAAGCTTTGATTCAAGGAAGGTTTGCACTGTGTTATTCATTGCTTCATTTCATTCAATCTTTCTTGATTTCATTATTCTATTGATGTTTGGGTTTATTATTGTTAAATTGATTAATCCACATTTTACCCTAACAGATATCACCACCTCTCTACCTCATAATAATAACCAAATCAATGAACTAAGTGACCAAAATAGGCCAAAATAATAGAATTTACATTCACACTAAAATATCTATGGGTATAGATGGCCCACATTTGAGTTATCTATGCAACTTGTAATATAGATAGACTACAAAATTACACAATTCATAGATCTTACACTGGAATATACAATTCAAGATCACATCGGTAACCATGTCAAACAGGGATAACTATAGATAAAAATGTAAGTTTTACCATGACTCAAATACCAAATTACCTCTATATTTGATTTTACACAAACTCATAAAGTACCATAGAACTTAAAGGAACCAACAAATAGCTCAAACAAAAATGTAAGTGAATAAATCACATATCAACACTTTCAAACCTAATCCACTACAAAGTGCTCATAAAATGCTCTTCATTACCTATAAGAAGTCTAAAATTAGACACCATGGGTACAAAATATGACTTGTCAAAATAATGAGAGAAAAATTGGCTTCTAACTAGCATTTTCTATCCAAAACAACAAAATTTGGAAAAAAAAAACTGATACCTCAACATAGTATTTGGAAAGAAATTTCCATTAACTATAAAAACACAAAAATATGAATCCCTAGGTGAATTTTATGCCTCTAATAAAATCCCCTTCATTATGCAAATCAAAATGAAGAATTATGGTTGCAAGGTAGCTCTCTAGGTGGTAGTGACACAGGTAGTGTGCGTGTAGCATGAGTGGGCAGAGAAACCTATTATGGCAATGGATCTTAGTGGCATGGTGGTTGGATACTCCTAAGTGGAGTGGAGGTAGTAGTCTGGTGATGTGTCTATATGGGTGGTGAATCTCGCCACTCCTAAGTAGCATAACTGCTGGGGTATTAAGCCCTAACAAGAACCAGGGGTTGGGCTCCTAACATAACTCCTTGCTACAGTCAAGCTCATGACCACTAGAAGTTGGTTTCCAATGTGCCCATAAACTTCCACCCTTCCAAACCCTCTACATAGGATTTTTACTGCACTAACGTTACACCCTATACAACACTATACTCGATAACCAATGAAAATTGCCCTTTTCTACAAACTATATGACTAGGGATGTAGATTGGTGTAGATAGAGAATATACTATAGAATATTATGATAACAATATCATATACTACTAGTGATGAATTTGATGTCTATGTATCCATATGACTGTACATGTTTTGAATGGTTGTACTAAATATGCCTTACTAAGATTCCTCAACCCCTGTAAAAATGACTATTTTTTCTACAAATATAGTCATGTTTTATATTGATTTGTATGTTTTTGAGCCTTTTGGATTCAATGATGAGGTCTATTTTTGTCTAGGAGATCTCTACCAAAATCTCACTCCCAAAACCCTCATAGTAAGAGCCCAAATAGAAAACCCATTTTCCAAATCTCTATCAAACCCCATATCTACAACAACCTAAGTTTGCAAATACACCTATAACCTTGAAAATGTTTTCATTCTTTTCTTGCAAGTTCATGAATACAACTATGCACAAGATTCCACTCCTACCAATAATACTAGGGAGATCTCCTCCCATAACTTGACAACCAGACTCTAATACCAAATGTAAAGAAATTTATAGTCATAACAAACTATTTCCACACAACCCCAAGAGAGAAAAATATAAAAACAAGTGTTCAAAATCCACATGCAAAAGAATAGACAAACATACAATCAATATGACACAAGGTGTACCTTGGGAAAACCTTCACAAGAGAAAAACTTAGTCTCCAACAACATCCACACACTCAATGTATTATCTCATGAATAAAAATTACGATACACTTACATAGTCTCCATGCAAGACCTCTAAAGCATTAAGCACCCTAGTTGCATTCCTGCATGTGAACAAGTAAATGAGAATCATGTAACCACACATACCAATCCATGCTTCCTCTCTTCACATATGAAACCTACAAGAGATGCTCAATTCAACCTTAGCCAACAAGATAAAGGTTATGCAAGAAAACCTCAACAACTACTCACGACTTTAGTTTTATAAAGATAATCATGCACAAAACCACTAAGTGATATTACATAAACCATATGCCTCTAAACCATGAGCTTACAAAATCATTCCCCTCATATAATTTTTGGTTCTAAGTTTTCCCTTTTGGTACTAAGTTTCTCAATTGGTACTAATTTTCCCATTATTAAATATTTTTCCCAATGTTACATAAACTTGCATGTGGCCTCAAGAATGTCTAACCCGTTATGATGTTCACATCTCTAAGATGCACCACAATTAATTAATTATTTTTACATATTAGTATTATTAATCTTATTATGTATGGTGTATTGTTTGAGCACACTGATATACTGAGAGGGGGGGTGAATCGGTATATGCCAAAAACTTAATCAACTTTATCAACATAGACTTCTGACCGCCTTAAACAAATGATACAACAAATTAAACAATTCAGAGCACAACACATAAGCACATAACCATAACACTAGATTTACGTGGAAAACCCTAGAAAAGAAAAACCACGGTGAGCAAGCTGCTTGGAGCTACTATCCAAATCCAACCTCACAAATAAAACAAGATTAAAATAGGTTTTACGGGCTACAACCCAAAGGAAGCACCAACTCCCTAATACATTGTTTTATGAGCACCAACCCAAATGAAGCACCAACTCCCTAAACACAGTTTTTATGGCACCAACCAAAAGAAGATACAACTCCCTAAATCACTATTTTATGGCTACAACCAAAGGAAGCTACAACTCCCTAAAGTGCTACAACACTTATAGAAAGAGGCTACAACCTCTGCATAAGATATTTGACAAAAACAACTGATCAATCACCTTCGCAGCATAAACACCCTTCAACTTGACAAGAAACTTCAACTCCTCTACTCAACAAACTCTGCTACCTTCAACACACTTCCACACACACAAAATCACATCCACTCTCACACATACATCCTCACACACTCTAACTCACTCATTCATTTCACATCAAACCAAATCTTTCATTTATATCCTCTGTAAGCTTCAAAATCTTTCTCCTTTGTCGACCAAGATGAAATGTGTAGCATGATACGTTAAATGACCACAACAAGTCGACACCTAAAAAATGTAGAAGTCCAATGTGGTTCAAACAAAGATTATAATCAAGTCCTATTATCCCTTAGCACACATTTCCACATAGGTGCACCCTTCTAACACCTGGCACAATCACCTAGATGTATCAAGTTGGCTTCAAAAACACTTATTCTTCCATAAATTAGCTTCAGACCTAAAGCGGTACCGAAGGGACCAATTCACATCATGCAGATCACTTCACAAGAATAAGACATGCAAGAAGCTTCTCAAACATTCCTTTCACTGAATTATATATTTTCTTTCTGGCACAAACAGATAGATACTAACCCTGACATCACTTGCAAATACTGAACACATAGTCTTGAGATAGAACATTGAAAAATAGACTTGCAGTACACTTCAACACTTGAAACTTGGAATGAACAAACATACGAACCATCTAAACTCAAACTCCAAACATCAAAGCCAAATAATATAATGCAATGAAATGTGGTGGCTTTCACATTCTCCTGCAAACAACCCTAATCATCAACATGATATGTCTTTACTCTGTTGACTCTGGAGAACCTTTGTGGTACAATTTATTATCTAAAACTTGAATATATCATACCTCTCATCTACATCTACCTAACTAACAAGACAAACAACCTAATCTTCAAATGCAGAGAAATGCAGAGCATTTCTTTGACTCATCCTGACTGAAACAACTCTAAACCACTATCTTTACTCTACTAGCTCTAGAATCTTCTGCGATAACTTTCATGCTCTAAAATAGGAACATGGATACATCACACCTATCTCTATCTAACTCCCAAACTATAAGGCCATACCTTCAAATGCGGAGGAATACGAAGCATTCTATCAAGCTTCTTTAGTGCAACTTCCTATGCCTTGGACCATTTGAAACCTTTTACACTTGCTTTCAAAGCTTAAGAAATTCTTTTCATCAGAAAATAATGAATACAATATTTACCATATTAGAGACTACAATCACAACATCATACACAATAGTCATAGCTCTTTGCATCATAAACAAGAAACCACAACTTCTTTATATCAGCAAACTCTTCATCCTGTCAACATTCATCTGCCCATGAACTTCAGTAGATAAGGTACAACTGTGTACAGAATATACTGATCCATCTCCTTCTAATCAATCACTTCTAAGTCTTCTCCTCTAATCTTCACTCTTTCCACATCACAACTCTCCACAACACTGCTCTATTGACATCAATGACAACACATATGTAACAATCTCCCCCTTTGGTATTGATGGAAACACTTAACCTCACATGCAACTTTCTCCCCTTTGACATCAAGGGAAAAGGGTTAGTGGTCTTCCTCTATACCTGAAAAAACATGTAAGCTTCCCCTATCTACATTTGTCTAGATCTTCTTTTACTTCTCCTCATTTGTCAACTCCCCCTGACTAATCAATCCTTGTTATCAAATGAAAAGTTTCAGGATAAATTGTGTTGCCTTTTTTGTATCAAAGACGTTTCAGATCACACTCCATGATCCATCATTAGGAAAAAACCGAGAATGAAAGAGTAAAATTGCATAGGTAGTTTACCCAGTTAGTAAAAAGCAACACAGTTTATCCAGAAACTTTTCATTTGATTATCATGGACTGTGGAAATATCATGTTTACAATCCTTGTTATCCTCCTACCTGCTCCCCCTGAGAGGTAGCTTCCATCAATCCAGGGATTAAGATGTATATTGAACTACTCCCCCTAGAAATATGCACTAACTATGCATCTAGTTAGAAGAAGGAAGGGCAACAACCCCTAACTTCTATTTGAGGTACTCAAATGTGTCCTTAGAAAGTGCCTTTGTAAAAATAGTTGCAACTTGATCCTTTGTAGGCACATACTCCAATCTGACCTCTTAATTTGCAACCTTCTCTCTCAAAAAGTGATACCTGATAGATATGTGCTTGGTTCTAGAATGCATCACTGGATTCTTTGAAATATTGATGGCACTTGTATTGTCACATAGAATAGGAATGGGCTCATCATACACTACCTTGATATCCTTCAGTGTTTGCTTCATCCACAACAATTGAGTGCAACATGCTGCTTTAGCTATATACTCTACTTTTGTTGTTGATAATGACATTGAATCCTGCTTCTTTCTTAACCATGAGACCAATCTGTCTCCTAAAAAAAAGGTCCACCACTGGTACTTCTTCTATCATCAACACTGCTAGCCCAATCTACTTTAGTATAAGCACTCAAGGAAAAATCATCACCCTTTTGATACCACAATCCATATTCTGGAGTGCTTTTAAAATACCTAAAAATTCTTTTGACAACCTTCACATGTGTTTCTTTATGATCAACTTGAAACCTTGCAACCAAACATACAACTTGCATAATGTCAGGCCTTGATGCTATTAAGTATAGTAGGCCCCCAATCATAGACCTATATAGAGTCTGATCAACTTGAGGTGACTCATCATCTTTACTCAAATGACAACTTGTTACCATAGGAGTACTTGCTGGTTTGCAATCCTCCATACCAAACTTCTTCAACATCTCCTTGACATACTTTGCCTGAGAGATAAAGATGCCATTATCTGATTGAGCCATTTGGAGTCCAAGAAAGAATGATAATTCACCTATCATAGACATTTCAAATTCTTTTTGCATCTCTTCTACAAACTTCTTACACATTTCATCACTGCCTCCAAAGATTATATCATCAACATACACAAAAACTATCAGAATTTGTTCACCCTCAATTTTGATGTAAAGATTACTATCTGCAGTACCTTTCTTGAATCCCTGCTAGAGTAAGTACTTGTCCAACCTTGCATACCAAGCCCTAGGTTCTTGTTTGAGCCCATACAAAGCCTTCTTATGTATGCATACCATATTTGGATCTTTTGATAACTGAAATCCATCAGGCTGCTCTATGTAGACTTCTACTAAGTCACCATTCAAGAATGTAGATTTGACATCCATTTGATATACCTTAAAACCCTTGTGAGCTGCAAATGCAAGAAACATTCTGATTGCCTCCATTCTGGGTACCGGTGTAAATGTCTCCTCAAAATCAATTCCTTCTAATTGTAAAATCCCTTTACAGACCAACCTTGCTTTGTTCCTTACCACTTCTCCATCTTCTTTCAATTTGTTTCTGAACACCCACTTTGAACCTATCACATTTTTATATATAGGCCTTGGCACCAATTCCCAAGTCTGATTCTTTTTTATCTAATTTAGTTCTTCTTCCATTACTTGTATCCATCCTTCATCCTTACTAGCATCAGCAAAAGTCTTAGGCTCTACTCTTGATAGTAAAGAAAATGTTATCTGTTCATTTGTTCTTCCAAATCTTCATCTTGTCTACACTCCTTCATTGTATTCTCCAATGATATGATCTTCTGAACATACTTGGTAGGAGTCTTGGTAGTCTTCTCTTGAGTTTCTTCCCTTAACTCAACTTCTACTTCTTCTGTGCAGGCAGGTTCATCTGACCAACAGTCTTCTCTCTTATCTGTGATTTGATGTGACTCTTCATCAACCCTAACATTTGCACTCTCAACTATCTTCTTCAATCTTTTGTTGTAACATTTGTAGGATTTGCTCTTGGTTGAATATCCAAGAAAGATTCCTTCATCAAATCTTGAGTCAAATTTTCCCAAACCTTCTTCATCTCTTTCAATGTAGCATTTGCTTCCAAAAACTCTGAAATACTTGATTGATGCTGGTCTTCCATACCATAGCTCATAAGTTGTCTTGGTGCTATGCACTCTTACCCATCCTTTGTTGAGAATGTAGACAACTATATGGACTGCCTCTTTCCAATATGTATCAGGCAACTTGGCTTCACTCAACATTGTTCTATCTATCTCCTGAATTGTTCTATTCTTTCTTTCTACTACTCCATTTGTTGAGGATTTCTTGCAATAGAGAAGTGTCTCTTTATTCCATGTTCTTCACAAAATTCCTCAAACTCAATTGATGTAAACTCTCCACCTCTGTGAGACTTTAAGCACTTGATCTTTACATTCATTTCATTTTCAACCATGGAATTGAATATCTTAAACCTACTGAAAGCTTCTAATTTTTCTTTCAAGAATGTAACCCATGTCATTCTAGAGAAATCATTAATGAGCAACATGAAATACCTCTCACCTTGTAGACTCTTTGTCCTAGTAGGTCCACACAAGTTAGTATGAACCATTTCCAATGGCCTTGTAGAGGAATACTCCTTGGACTTGAATCTTATAATTGTTTGCATCCCCATCTAACATTCCTTACATAAAGTGTTGGCAAGCTTGATGATCTTTGGCATGTCCTTTAGTGCTTGCATTGAGCTGATCTTCACAATATTATCTTTGGTGTACCCCATCTTTTTGTGCCATAACCAAAATTCATTTGTTTGTCCTAGAAGACAAATCCTTCCATTGACACCTTTTAGATTGTACAAATTGTTCTTTATCCTAACACCTTCTACCACCAATCTTCTAGACTTTGCTCTTCTGATTTCACATCTTTGATCATGAATTATGAGACTGTACCCTTTGTTGCACACATCTGACTTACACTGAGAAGATTATGCTTGAGACCTTCTACATAAAGAACATCATCTATTTTGGATTTTACATCAATACTTATGGTACCTTTTCCACAAATCTTTGTAGCTGAATTGTCTCCAAACTTGATTGATCCCCCATTCCACTTAACAAAATTGATGAGTTTTCTCTTATCACCTGTCATGTGACTTGTGCATCCACTGTCTATCACCTAGAGATTTATTTACCCTAGAGCATGAAATGTTGTTTGGACTAACATTGAATTGTCAACTTCATTGTTTATCTCTTGTCTTTTGGAAGAGTCATTCTCCTTGTCTTGTTCAACATCTATCATATGAGATTTTGATTTTGCTAATCCACTCCTACAATATCTTGCTATATGTCCAACATTGTTGTAAATGTGACATACCACTTTGACATCCACTAGAGAAGCAAGAGGATTTCTACATACAAAATTTCTTCTATTCATTTTAGACTTGCAATCTATAGCCTTATGACCAAATTTATTGTAGATAAAACAATAACCATATAAATCATAATTGAACCTATTCATGGCGAAGTGTCTTGCATGAAAGGTTCTTCCTTGAGGCATGATGAGATTTGCTCTTTTAGTGTCATCCGGACTTCCAACCTTTGCCTTTTCTAATTCCTTTTTGAGTGATAAAATTTCTTTCTCAAGTCTTGCACATTCTTTTGTCTTAGCTTCAATCAGAGTCCTTTGTTCTTGATTCTCTTTCCTTGCACAATCCAAATCTTCAAGAGCAGAAATAAGTTCTCCTTCAAAATCAACTTCACACTCTTCTTCATCTACAATCTTGATTGAATCATCAGAGATCACCATAGCCATGAATATGGATTCTCCTTTGTCATCATCTAATGAGAAGTGATCCACTTCTTCTGATGAACTGTAGTCTTCTTTGGAAAGGAGACTTCTCTTGAAATTGTTCCTTTTGAAACCTTTGCTGCTATTTTAATTTTCTCCAAAAGGACATTTAGAAGCATAATGACCAACTTTTCCACAATTAAAACATTTGAAAGGTAGCTTACCTTTATACTTGTTTGATCCCTTCTTTAACTTTCTCACAAAGTTTGTTTCTTCTTCCTTAGATTCACTGTATGAACTAGATGCTCCTTCTTTATTCACAACTTTGAAAGTAACTTCTCTCTTGTATGGACCTATGACTTCATTTCTCATCTCATAGACAATGAGGGACCCAAACGACTCTTCCATGGTAAGTGTCTTTAGATCTTTGGATTCTTCAATTACAGAAACTCTTGAATCAAATCTGTGAGGGAGAGTCCTCAGGACTTTATTCACAACCACTGTATCAGCTAGATCTTCACCTAGACTTCTGATTCCATTGACTACTCCATCTACTTGAATCAAATAGATAGCAATGTTTTCCTCTTCTTTCATCCTTAGATTCTCAAACACTATTTTGTAGGATTGTAATTTTACTTGCTTTATAGTGTCATTTCCTTCATAGAGATTTTTTAGCTTATCCCAAATCTCCTTGGCTATCTTACACTGCACTACCTTAACAAGATCTAAACTGGTCAAACCACTTAAGATGACATTTTTGGCTTTGGCATTGTTTTCATTATCCTTCTTCTCATCTAAAAATGTAATAGGATGTTTAGGTTTAGTATAAATATCCATTGCAGCTCCAAACATCATACCCTAGCGAGGTGAGATAGGCTTCCATCCTTACACTCTAGAAGGCATAGTTACTTCTATGTCAAATATCGATTCTTTAGAAGAGGACTCTTTCTGAGCCATGTGTTCTACTCCAAGATCTATCTTCAGCTATTAGGCTACACCAAGGAACTCAACTCTAATACCAATTGTTAGAACACACTGATATACTGAGAGGGGGGGTGAATCAATATATTCCAAAAACTTAATCAAATTTATTAACACAAACTACTTACTGCTGTAAATAGATGACACAACAAATTAAGCAATTTAGAGCACAACACATAAGCACCTAACCATAACACAAGATTTACGTGGAAAACCCTAAAAGGGAAAAACCACGGTGAGCAAGCTACTCAGATCTACTATCCAAATCTAGCCTCACAAATAAAATAGGATTACAATAGGTTTTATGGGATACAACCCAAAGGAATCACCAATTCTCTAATACATTGTTTTATGAGCACCAACCCAAAGGAAGCACCAACTCCCTAAACACAGTTTTTATGGCACCAACCAAAGGAAGTTACAACTCCCTAAATCACAGTTTTATGGCTACAACCAAAGGAAGATACAACTTGCTAAAGTGCTACAACACTTACAAAAAGAGGCTACCACCTCTACACAAGATATTTGACAAAAATAACTGATCAACCACCTCCGCATCATCAACACCCTTCACTCTGACAAGAAACTTCAATTCCTCTACTCAACAAACTCTGTTACCTTCAACACACTTCCACACACACAAACTCATGTTTACACTCGCACATACATCCTCGCATACTCTAACTCACTCGTTCAATTCACATCAAACCAGATCTTTCATTTATATCCTGTGCAAGCTTCAAAATCTTTCTCATTCATTGGCCAAGATGAAATGTGTAGCATGAAACATTGAACGACCACAACAAGTCGGCACCCAAAAATAGGTACAAGTCTTATGTAGTTCAAACCAAGATTATAATGAGGTCCTATTCTTCCTTATCACACATCTCCACATATGCGACCCTTCGAACACCTGGTGCAATCACCTAGATGTATTAAGTCAGCTTCACAAACACTTATTCTTCCACAAGTTAGCTTCAGACCTAAAGGGGCACTGGAGGGACCAATTCACATAATGTGGATCACTTGACAAGCATAAGACATGCAAGAATCTTCTCAACCATTCCTTTCACTGAATTATATATTTTCTTTTTGGCACAAACAAATAGATACTGACCCTGATATCACTTGCAAATACTGAACACATAGCCTTGAGATAGTACATTGGAAAATAGACTTGTGGTACACTTCAACACCTGAAACTTGGAATTCAAACAAACATACAAACCATCTTAACTCAAACTCCAAACATCAAAGCCAAATAATGTAATGCGGTGAAATGCGGTGGCTTTCACATTCTCCTCTAGACAACCCTAATCAACAACATGATATGTCTTTTCTGTATTGACTCCGAAGAACCTCTGCGGTACAACTTATCATCTAAAACTTTAATATATCATACCTGTCATCTACAGCTACCTTACTGCCAAGCTGCACAACCCAATCTTCAAATGCAGAGCATTTCTCTAACTCATCCTGACTACAACTCTGAACCACTGTCTTTACTCTGCTAGCTCTAGAATCTTCTACGGTAACTTTTGTTCTCTAAAAATAGGAACATGGATACATCACACCTGTCTCTGTCTAACTCCCAAACCACAAGGCCATATCTTCAAATGCAAAGGAATGTGGAGCATTCTAATGAACTTCTTTAGTGCAACATCCTGTGCCTTGGACTATCTGAAACCTTTTACACTTTCTTTCAAAGATTAAGCAATTCTTTTCATCAAAAAACAATGAATACAATATTCGCCATATCAGAGACTACAATCACAACATCATACACAATAATCACAACTCTTTGCATCATAAACAAGAAACCACAACTTCTTTATATCAATAAACTCTTCATCATGTCAACATTCATTTGTACCTGAAGTTAAGTAGATAAGGTACAACTGTGTATAGATGATACTAATCCATCTCCTTCTGATCAATCACTTCTATGTCTTCTCCTCTAATCTTCACTCTTTCCGCATCACAACTCTCTGCAACATTACTTTGTTGAAATTAATGACAACACATATGCAACATGTATAACACACCTCTTCCCAACACATATGTGCCAAGAGTAGTTTGAAAGTTTCCCAACATCTTACAATCAAGTTTGGGCACATTAATGGCATCCTTGGTTGTCCATAGGTGATCAGTGAAATCCTTTGTTTGAATAGTTGGGGTTTAGGAAAAGGCATGCTAGAAGGCAAGGGCCTAAGTAAATGTTTACTATGAGGATGTAATGGTTGGAGGAAGTGGGGATCAAAGGTTGGTGACACTAAGTGCATAGGGAAGTGAAAATATGTGGGTCTACAAACTACATAGGAGTCGGAGGCTGGGGATTGGGGTTTTGGCATATCTAATATTGGTGGGAAAGTGGGGAATGGAAGAAAGGTATGATAGTATGAGAAAGTTCATAATATTTCCCAAGGTTGGAAAGTGATTTAGACATCCTCAAACTTAGGCTAAGGGACATTACAAATGAACCTTTGAGGAATAAGTCTGGGAATAGGGATACATCATGATATAGAGATCTTGTCCTATATAGTGCATGATTGAAAGTAATGGTAGAGAGTCAATGTCATTGCTAAGTTTGGTATTGTTCAAAGCTAACACTTGTAAATTGAAATAAATTATTAAGTATATGAATCATTGGTGTCAATTAAACCAGACGAACATCAATAGAAAGGTCAAGAACTATAACATATTAACTTGTTCGTCATTTTATTAACTATAACATAATATGTGACATGTTACACTTTGATAATAAAATTGCAATTAGTATGATGAAAATTAGAAGTAATCAATGGTGGTTATTACAATATTATATTTATTTTCTATTTTCTAATCAAAATAGGTTTATTATGAAAATCAAAATCATTGTTTGACACAAATGGAAATATAGAAAACAATGAAAAATTCTAAATAATAAGAGTGCCCTTCATATTGATGTTTTTTTTTCACCAAAAAATAATTAACTCACGTATATATGAAAAGATTTATGTAGTTTGAGAAAATGTGTGTCTAAATTAATAGTTATTCTTGTATTTAAAAAATATTAAATAAATTATGCAATAAAAATTATAAAAAAGTATATGTACCCTAGATATCAATACTAATAATTTATGTTTAAAAAATTATGAAGAGATTTTGTTTCTAGCTCAAGTTATGCATTATGAGAAAATATTATTATTGGTGCATATTTTTTCTTAGATTTAGTTAATTACTTTATTACATATTTGCACCTAGGGTAGAATAAACCTACTTAGGTAGGTTGCATTTGCACATGTGACTTGTACTTTCTTTGTTTGGTGGAGTTGTACTACACACATGTGAGTACATCTCCTTTATCCCACATTGGTTGTGCATTCACATCTATTGGTGGTGTATTTGTATATACCCACCTCATCTACTCTTGCAAGTGATCTAATTTAATCTCATTTATATATTTGCATCCTTTGATAGAATATAATTATTCATTCCTATTGGGCCTCTTTGTGCTCTCATTGAAACTCCATGATCTTGGTTGACTATATCTATTGTGAAAGCGTACAATGACTCATTAAAATACTAGAAATTGTAAGACAAACTTTATTAACAAATATTTAAAACATGAGATAATTATTTTTTTAAAATTAAAAAAAAAAAGAAATAAACTCTATATTGGAAATATCACAAATCATTAGTTTAAGTATCTCCATATTTTTATGGTTTATTTACTGTAATGAGAGAGAATGAATTTTTTATAAATGTTGATTTGTGTGGTCCACTTAGGCCAAAAAGTGAGACACACCTTTAGGTTGTCACACAAGGAGAATCATCTTAGGAACTTTAGTTTGATGCATTAAAACAAACATATCTCTGGATCAACATATGCATTTAGGACACTTGCATGTTTTAGAGTGTTGTCTTAGATATTCATCTAAGATCATAAATCTAGTCTATCAAGGGGTTTGACTAAGGAGAACTTGACCCTTGTAATCCAACAACTTCCCTAAGGCATCTTTAAATGCTATTGATCCTTGCATATTCCCATATATTAGTGATCAAGGTGAAAAAGGATGTAGAAATGTATAATCAACATGTTGATTCTATGAGTTACATGATCTATCTCGTAGAAAAGTGGATTCAACTCATAGAAGATTATGAATTTATACAATTTTGAGATAATGAACACATCAAAAACATTAATTTCTAGACACTAGTGAATTAATTTAATGCTACATCAACATTATTCTTCATCATTATTCCAAAAGCTAAGCACTTTAATCCTCTTACATTTGATTTTGTAAAATAACAATTTAATTATTAATTCCCAACTAATTATTTAAATCTAAAATAATTGAACTTTATTCATATGCATTTATTTAATTAACCTAAATAAAATAAAATAATTCCCTTATAATAGTTTGTTTGCCACATCTAATTTTATATTTTTATTGTGGTCATACACATTTTTGTTATATTACTACCATATGAGCTATGTTCCACTATATCTATAAGATAATATTTTTTTAATACTAACATGTGAAATTTAACACATTAAATTTAATAGGATCTCCATCTTATAAAGTTTTGCCATCCAATCATCAGATTTTTAATACTTTATTATATCTATCATAGATCCAAAAGCTCCTTGTATGCTCACATATTTTTAGATGGTACTATTCCTGTTTACTTTAACTACTTAAAGTTTTACGGATTCAAATTGGGTAAGATTGAAGGTTTTTAACTTCTTCTTGTGGATAAAATTGTAGTCTGAAGACTTCTTCACTTGATTATAACGCTATGCTCTCTTGAATATATTTAGGTGGTCTCCTAAAACAAGAGAACAACAAATTTAAATTGTATATTTGTATTATCAATACAAATAAATTTAAAACTCCTTTTAAAAAACATTACAATAAACCAAAAAGAAATTAATTTATAATATATAAAAAAACTAAAACAATTTCAATAAACCTACTTTTCAAGAAGGTGCTTAAATATGCTCACTTTTGGTGACAAGGACCATTCACAATCTAAAAATGATTTAAACATTTGTGGACGTCAGTATCATTTTGCATGGTGTTTGTCGATTTCTTTTCCTCCTACCTTATTGATACCAATAGCAGCATCTTATGTAATCCCATTTTTCACTCAAACCACGAATATCTAGTTAACCATAATATGGAATAATTGGAAAACTATCATAAGAACTAGATTCCAATCATAGGACAATTGAAAAGGCATCCCAAGAAAACAGAAGAAAACCATTACATACAAGACCAGCAGCAAAAATCTTTTTTCTAGTTCTGTCACTCTAACAATAGGTAATCAAACATATGGTTGGTTATTTACACAAAAACCTACTTCATTAGAAGTATACACTGCATCTTTTAGGCTTAAAGGAACCAGACCCACCATTCATCTCAACCTTCACATGACAGCTGACTTTCATATTGTAATGACCAGATTTCCAACTGCCCACCTTGAATCTAATCCTAGCATACAATTTTAGCCTCAGCTCCACACCCCCAAAGAAATTCTCCACTGCCAAATCTCTTGAAACATCCTCCTTCAAGATAACATAATGCCCAGTTAAAATAGGCCTTAGAATGGTAGTATTCTTGATCCCCTGATAAAATGAAGCAATGTAAGCCCCTGCAATCCTTTGATATCCATAATAAGCATACCCTTCCATCTTATCATAATATATCCCAATGCAGTCATTGGGGTTGTGGCTTGTGATGTTGAAGGTCATCCTTGTATTCAGTATATTATGTGAAATGTTGAGGTGGGAGAGGGAGGCATAGTCTACGTAATATATTGGCTTGTGGGGTTGAAGGGCAATCCATGTTAACAACACCACAATGCCTCCTAAGATCACCAAACCCAATACTAAAACACAAAGCCATGACATTATCACTTGGGCTCTGCTCCTCCTCTCTCTTGTATGCTTTTCAAAAATCTCAGCATAGCGAGAACGAGGCTGAGATGCTCTGTTCCTGCTTGCATCCGCCATGAAAACTGCTGCAGCAACACTTTGAAGTATG
This sequence comes from Cunninghamia lanceolata, assembly GCA_027924645.1. Classification (NCBI taxonomy): domain Eukaryota; kingdom Viridiplantae; phylum Streptophyta; class Pinopsida; order Cupressales; family Cupressaceae; genus Cunninghamia; species Cunninghamia lanceolata. Next base: position 3,552,237 of record BSBN01001054.1, read on the forward strand.
ACCGATTACTATGCTTGTAATTTGAGTGATTTTAGAGACGAATGGTTTGGAACTGCTCCTGCCATTGATATTTATATAAGATGGTTTGTAGAGGGTGTGGAGAGCAAAATAGATAAGGAATCAGTTCGTGGAGTGTTGTATTGGCAACAATTAGCTTTTTTTATTTCCATTTTTCTTGTGATGGTGAGCAAGATTTTTGAGTAGTTTTCATTTGACAGGGCAGCAAAGTCTTGGAGCACAAGTTTTGTCTTTATTTACTTTTACAGTCGTCCATGTGGAGGTTTCTTTTATCTGGCTTTTCAACTATGCTACCTTTTGTCCAAGTAACGTATTTATTGAGTGGTCTAACTTTTTACTGATACAACTCTGAGAAAGAAAAGGCCGGTTGTCAGAACTTAGTAAAATAAAAATGCTAAATTATAGAACAGCTTTGAAGTTGCCTTTTGCTTTCAGATTCCATGTCTAAATGAACTGATGAACAATAAGTTAGTTACTTTCTAGAGAAAAATAGTCTATGACCAAAAACACAGAAAATGTCCTAGTGTCCTAGTGGGGAAAGGACAAATGATTCCTAGCTTCCCCTTGTTTCATTTCATGGATACTCTAATTTATAGAGATATAGGAGCACTTGGTCACGAGGACTTTATGAAGCAAGCAATTACAAGGAGTGGAAGCATAAAGCCTTGTCTTACTTGTGGGTCACATGTTAATTTTATAATTTATTTAAAATTAGTATATTCTAATTTTGAGATACAAGGAGAGTAAGATTAAATGCATTATAACTGATATTATGGACATGTATATATGTGTCCCTTAACATAATATGTATTATCTCTTTCCCTCCAAGTCACATGGAATTATTTCATTAGACAAAATTTGTTGGTTTTGATCACTATTTTCATGATCAAATGAAGTCATCATGACATGAAAATTTTCAAGAATGTATCCCTTAGAGAAAGCTTTCCAATATATATATATTTGATATATTTACTTTAATATTTGTCACAGCCTCCAAGGGCAGCTATTTTAATTCATCATGGATAAGTACACATTGATTCACTCGTCGATGACTAGGTGACATGGACTTTATGGTTTAGTCCATGAGAGAGCTCATACAACCAATCTCTATGTCTCGTACCTAGGAGATCCACTTGAATATATAATCTATAATGCACTATTGTTGATGTCTATATATATATATATTATCATTATAGTAATAACCTAAATTTTAAACACCTTTTAGTAATATGTAATATTTAATATTAAATGCAATGTATATAAACATAAAATACTATCAACTAAGGGATAATTTTATCCAATAATATTATATGGGTTTGTAATAAAATAAAAACTACATATCATGGTGAAAGGAAAGGTGCGATAAAGTAAAGCCAACAAAAAATAAATCCTCTACCAAAGATGACATACATGTAGTGTGGGTGTGTGTTCCAAACTTAGAATAAATATGCCCCTACATGTGTGGAAATCTAATCATATTATGGTACACAAATCAAGGCACAGTCAAGGGGCAACAACTATATTAGTGAGGTATGAGCTGCCATGATAAAGAAAAAGGTAGACATGAGGGTGTTAGGATGAAGGCGATGCAAGAAATAAAGGAGAAGAGAGAAAGGAAAACCCTACACGTCATGGAATGCCATTCTGGTGGGGCTGCTACTACATTTTGACGGGGCATAGAGTTGTGAAAACAAAGAATGAAAATAGGAGAAAAGGGTTGGGCTTTGGTACTTTTTCATTCCCTTGCTTTCCTTCTTTCTTTGCAAGTTTCTAGCCATGGACTCTAGTTATGATATATGTCTTTTTTAGTTTGTTGCTATGATTTGGGGTAGTGTGGACTAAAACATAGTCTATGTTAGGAAAAGACAATTCATAGAAGGGAATGGATGAGAGGCAACAAGGAAGAGCTTAGAAAAAAGAAGGTGATTTTTAGATTAAGAAAAAACACAGATATGCGCAACAAAGATAGCATGTGATACCACTAGGCCATCTTTATTCAATGATGGAGCCCAACATACATGAATGCCTCCCAAAGCTCTTTCTCATAAATGTGTCTTTCATGTCCTTCAAGTCTAGCATGAAGACTTTAATTGTGGTTTCCTCCTCTACAAAGATGAAAAGATCCTGAAAGATAGCGAGCATGCCTAGTGCATTGCATATGATGCATTAGGTATTCTATGGATCCCTAATAGGTCTAGATAGTGTTTTCTCAAAAAACTATCTGTAGTATGGAGTTTTTCAATGCTTTAGAGATATCTTCAAGATCGAATCATTCTTGGATTTGAAGCATATTTTAGCACCTACTTCAAAAACATTTTCAACATCATTCTTATAGCTAGGTGCACACCTCCTTCACAATTGCTTTCCTAAAACAGTATTTAATTCTAAATTATTCGCTCCTATAGCTAAAAATAATTAATCTAAGTTGAGAGGTCAATTAGTTTCCTAAAATAGTAATTAATTCTAAATTATTCGCTCGTAATTGAAAATAATTAATTTAAGTCAATTTATGCTTGTGTATGCATCTAATTGGATTTGCCTAGATTGAGTTTGGGGCAGTTTGGAGGTGATGTTAATGATTGATACCCACAATATATGTCTTACTCTCCAATTATTTTCATCCTCCTTATCTTTGTGACAACCTTTCATTAATATAGACTTTACCTTTTCTAGCTAGTAGTCAAGGATCATGAGTAGTGGTGGTGGAATTATACAAATTTAAATGGAGTTTTGATATTCTTGTTCAATTTTCTTTCCCTCTTGACTAAATGGAATAATTATAAATGATTTTTATTTTGATATAAGTTTGTCTTTTTAGTTCATGGTTTTTAAATTTTACAATATCTATATGTAAGAATTTTTATACTCAGGCTAGGGTTGCCTAAAAGGTTGAACCTTAGAAGAGGCTAGCTAATTACTCTTTAACTAAATTAGACCACTATAGAAAGAAAGGATTTCATCTTGAATGTAAATGAATCACCTCTTACCTTAAGATTTCTCACCTAATTGGAAATTTTGGGGATTGAACTCTTAGTATTAATCTAGTTGTCTTAACCTCAATAAATTACTTTGAAAGGTTCTTTAAAAGGATTGCTCACAAATTATTTAGCTTAATATTGAATATGGTGTTATATGAAATGATGGCAACAATTCATGTTTTCACCATGCACTACGACATAATAATCCTTGTACCCTCTATGGATTTCACATTATTGAAGATTATATGGAATACCTTAAAGAAACATATTCTAAGTTGTGGGATCTCTGATTGAAAAGTTGTAACAATGGAAATAAGGGTAAATGACTAGATTAAGAAATGAATTTTTAAGAGATGTTGAATTCACATCTATGGTAAAGAGTTATTAGGAGACCAATGAGCTAAATATTCAATGTATATTACTTAAGCTTGGAGCATGAATTCTATTTGTATCAATTGATAGATATCTAGCTTTGGGAACCTAAACATCTTAGTTGGGGTTCATGATACTTAAGATCAGGGTAGGAATGTTCCACTAAATTACCTTGGCATACAACTATTATAAGGTGATGGTAAATTTTTTGGGGAAAGATAGTGTACTAGGTAACCCTTGACCCTCATATGTGCAACTTGGGTTCTTTATATTTAGTTAATAGAATATTATGATGGATAATGGAATCAAGTGATTTTGGATTATTGTTCCTATTATCTTTTGCTAAGATTTTGTGATTTCTTGAAAATATGATTAGCTCATTAGAGTGTGGTATATGTGTAATGGGTAAAAATAAGGTTAATGGGATTGATTAATTGTTTGATTAGATCCTCCTTTCCCTCAATACATTCAAGGACATTTAACCAAGTTGAATCACAACTTTTGCAAGAGGACTCAACTATCAGGTTGGCTGTCACTTGGAATGATAAGGAAATTTGGATTGTGTTGATTGATTTGTTAATTCTAGCCCGATTAAGCCTAAAACCCTAATTATGCAAAATCGTAAGCAAACGGAGGAAACACGATAAATACTTCTACAAAAAGACACTAAATATAGATTAGATACATACCAGATTTTAGGTTTCAGAGTGCGGAAAAGTTAGGGTCGATGGGGCGGGTGCCCAAGTCCAAGGTACTACTTTTTCTGAGGGCTTTGAGACAAAACCTGCTACAGACTAAAACCTGCTCCAAGATTTCTGGCACTGTAAAACTAAGGGTCAAAAGAGTGGGCGTCCTTGACCTTTTTGTGATATTTTTTGCCTTTTTCTTCATATCTGAGATCCTTTTGCTCTACAATGATCCTATGCAACTCCTCTCTGCAAGATCTGATACGTGTCACCAGCAATCACAAGAGAGGGGTTGGGGGTTGTGGTCTTTAGGAGCTTGCCTCAGTCAAACCCCAGAATGGACTTCAAGCCTTCCAACATCGTTGTTAGATAAAGAGTGTGTGTCCTTGTAGGACAGAGGCAAAAATAATGATAAAAATGATAGATTGAATCGTAAATAGATATCACCTCGGAGGTGTAGCTCTCACAAAGATGAATCTCTTTCACGCCATGAGCAGATGAAGCCAAATCTACAATAACAAACACAACAACACAATTTCTACTCTACAACACAATGAATGCCTTGAATGCTCTAAAATTATAAGTTTGCCAAAATCTCAAAATCATCTTCTAGTCTATAAATGAAGTCCTAAACATGATTAAATATGCATTCTTGCTACAAATTTCATAATTCAAACTCAAGATGCTAACAACAAAAACCTTTTAATGGTCACCAATCGACATTGAAATTTGGGACCCTGACAAAATAGGGTAGGGCAAGGGCGCAGGTGGCTAAGCCCATGGACCTATTTTGGGTCTGGATTAAGCTCAGAAATGTCCCCTAAGTCCCATTTGTCATTGGTTTCAGGGGATTTTGTTTTGGGATTCATTTCTAACATGCATGATTAAAACTAAGGGACCCAGGAGCTAAACTTAGGAGGTAAAAGTCCTAGGGGGACATTATATGACATAATAATATGTAATGTCTATTTATGCATTATACCCAATACAAAGGTGTTCCCACTAATTGTAGGAGAGTACATTGGACTTTGACTATGGTTCATTGTTTAATATGATTAAAAAATGTATTTTAAGGTTGATGCTAATAGTTAGTTATTTACCATTGCATGTTATCATAGGATTATGTCATGAAAATTAAATACAAATCTCATGACATAGTTATATGGTAACTTAGTGAGGATTAAATAGGTAATATTTGTGTTATGGAAGTGTCTAAGGTATCAAAATATGATACTTATGGTTGTGGTAAGATTAACTCATCAAGCTTACATATCTTGATTAGAAGATGGTGAGTGGTAGGTACCTTTACTGAAATTGTGGGTTGATTAGTATTCTATTACATTTACCATATGCATATTCAATTATGACAATTTTATTGTTGTCGTATCTTACTATTTAATACTTAAGCTATTTTCTAATTTGGGTTGGTAATTCTTCATTGGATAGCCAAATTGACTATAACTATTGGGAGTCCTTGGACAAGAAATTAGAATTGATGACTATTACTAAAAACTTTGTCTTTTGGGCATGGATTGTAGTCTCTTTTGAACTAAGTCCTTGAGATGTAAACAATACTTATTTGTTTACTTGACTTGTTAACCTTACTTGGTGGGGTTGTTTTGTGTGATCCATTATGAATGAAAGGGATAGAAGTTTATGTCACAAACTATAGAGCCTTTGTAATGAAATAACTTGCACAAGAGAATAATATAATAGGAAATATACTACAAATACTTGATGATAGTTGAGAATAATAAACCACTTCAAGGGGGAAAACCTCCAAATATCTCTAATAAGAACACAATTCACAATACGATGATCAAATAACACTCATTACCTTCTATATATATCCCACTCATGCATTGGATAGCACCTAATTTGACTTAGATACTTAGATATAACACCCACAATGACTTAAATATCTAAAAAGACTACAATTATGATCATATAACTTAATTAAGAGTTAAGGTAGCCACAAGCTGACTACTCATAACCCTATGCACACTATAGGATTATGCCCCCTTTACAAAAGCATTGTCCTTGACATTGATCAATTGTGGATGCTTCTGTATAAAATCTTTATCTTCCCATTTGGTAACTTTTACTTGTAATACTTCCATTTATTCAGGTACTTTGTGATTGTCCCAATTCTTTTCTTCTTCACGAGTGTCTAGAAAATTAACTTAGGCTCCATGATGGGTCTTCCTTTTGCATATAGCTTAGGTAGCACTGTCTATGTGAGAATTTTGCATTGATCCACTTGCCTCTTTATTTTTTGTGCCTTGACTTGTTCTCCTTAAGAATAGAGGGTGCCTCTTTTTAGTGTTAAATGTGATCTTATATTTTCTAACAATAGGATTTTGTGTAGCTTTGAAGAAGAGGTGAAGTATGGTTGATGGTATTGTTGACCTATTTTAGCCCCAGGCCAAAATAGCCCATCTTTCAAACTTGCAAAAACATTGTCAAAAATCCCATATCAAGCCTTAGTGTTTTAGCCTTCATTCCTTTGAAAATATCTGATTTGAGATATCCAATATGGAGGCCAAATCCAAAATATTCCTAAGTTAAATCCTTTTTCCATGTGTTTTTTGCCTTAGAAAAGTTGCCTTTTCGGTGAACAAAGAGGTTCACGAACCTCCAAGTTTTCCAAAAAGAAGGTTTGCCGAAGGAGAGATCAACCAAAAAGGGGAAAAAAAAAGAAAAAGAAAGGTTTTTTTGGTGAACAAGAAGATTCGGGAACCTTCAAGTTTACACAAAAAGTGAGGTAGACAAATAAGAGAAAAGCAAGGAAGTTTTCAGTGGGAGAGGGAGTTCACAAACCTTAAGGTTCGCCAAAAGCCAACTTCCCTGAAAACTAAAGTCACCAAAAGGAAGAATATAGAGTGAAGGAAAAAGCCCATTTGGCCAAGAAAGAAGAGAAGAAGAAAATGTTAAGGTTTTCGGTGAACCTGGTAGTTCACAAACCTCATGGTTTGCTAAAACATAAGTTCACCAAAGGTGAAACCCGCCAAAAGAAAGGAGATGAAGTGAAAGATAAAGAAAAGGCCAAAGTGAAGATAGAAAGAAATGAAGAAGACAATTTTTTAGAGAACAAAATTGTTTGCGAACCTCTTGGTTCATCGAATCACAAGTTTGCCAAAGCCCATTTTCACCAAAAAGGAGAAAAGTGTAAAGAGGAGTCTGACGGGGAAATATAAAAAATTATTGATGCAGGTTCACCTAGGGACAAAGTCACCAAAGTGTAGAGGATAGTATAGTGTAGAGAGAGAAAAGTATGAAAAGGTAATTTTCACAAATTTTTAATTCATCCAAGCATTCCCAATAAATGATCAAATGCCAAAAGAGTGCGAAAAGCACAAAAATGAAATTTAAAACACTTTTAAAGTGTTGTAAAATCATGTGAAAGGGCACATTTTTTGTCTTGCCCTAAAACAAGTTTTATTTTGGGTGAAGACCTCCATTCAACACCTGGTCAATGCCAAAACACCATTATTGTAGAGTGAATTGGATCTTGGTGGGTTAAACAGTGCCAAGAATTAATATTGCAGGTACCAGGAGTAAATGGGGTGGGTGAATCCCTACAACCTAGAACAAATCAATGTACCCATATGAGTGATACTCAAAACTTACAGATTTCTTTGACAGGGGCCATTGGGGTGAATTTATTGTAGCATGGGTAGCCTAACATAGTGTGTTGACCAAGTTTCCCAACGACCAGTGTTGTAACAATGAAAATGTAAATGATATATATGCATGAAAAAAGATGTATTTTAGTTAGCTATTCTTTGGGTGATTATACTAGTAGAATGATTCATTTGCCGGTTTAGGCCTTGTATCTCTTCCAAGAGCTAAGTGGATTTGACAAACAATGTTTTCCTTAGACCTCTTATGTCTCCATTATCAGTTTGACTATGAATGGAAACTAGTTATTTTGTGCCTTTCCTTCTCTGTATTGAATCTTTCTGTTATATTTGGCTATGAAGCCATCTAGGATACAAATGAAGGAAAGCAAGACAAAAATCCAAATATGATAGAAATCAGCACTCCCTTGCACCGAACTTAGCTAACAAAGGGAGAGGTGAGTATTGTATATATTGCAAAATGAGGGAAAATACTTTCGAGAGAAGTAATAATTCCCAACTTCTCAAAATAGGCGAGAGTTATAACTACGTGGTAAATGCCAGATTACATGTTACACCTACTCAATAAAAGACAAACAAATGGTTATTAGAGGTGGCAAATAAATCCAAATGAGGGTGTGAGACTCAACTACTCAAAGGTGGGTGAGAGAGACACATGTAATTGATGGATTATGCCACGTTTCCTCATATTAACCATGTCTAATATAACCTAAGCAAGCTTAATAAATGTGTGGGAAAAATAAATATTCCATAACATAAGGAAAATAAAAACCTACACTAACACCCCCCTTAAGCATAGCTTAGGTGGATGAAAAGATGAAATGATGTAAAGATGGGTCCTAACTACAAGGCCATGTTAGGTACCCATGTACAATTATGAAGCCTCTCAAAAGATGAGAAGGAGAACACCCGTAGGACAAAACTCCCCCAAGAGAGGATTGTTGCCATTTTTTCACCATAGCTCAAAAATTGGCAGAGTTGATATGACAAGTTCATTTTTTGAGTGAAGGTTAACATTCTTCTATTATGAGTTATTTACATAGTTATTGTGTTTCAATAGTAATTGCAGTTCAGTTGTTCAAAAGAAGAAGAGATTTCAAATCAGTCATTGCATTGCAGAAGATTCAAGAGAGATAAGTATTTCATTCACCACATTGATTATTCATTTACAAGTTGAAATACATAAAAAGATAAGCATTGCATTGAAAGAAATAATGACATATCAAATGTCCCAAACAAGCCGTGGATATAGCTGAACATATGTAGATATAAAGAAAATACTATAAATCTAATGATAAGAAGAGAGAAGTTCATAGCCATCATTGCCTTGGAGGTCTTTGTTTTTTGAGTTGTCTTCTGTCCTACTCCTGATCTTTGACATGAATTTGCAAAAATGTAGGAAGGGTCCTGTTAGAAGCTCTGGTTATGAAATCTCTATATCCTATCAGAAGAGGCATAACACTTTGTTTATAATGCATTGATCAATGATCATCATCCACATGCAGAAGGAACTGAGGAAGAAACAACCATGATACTTCATTGTTTTAACTAACTTGTTTGTTTCATGTGCAGGAATAGGTAAAATTATGTTACTGATCTAAAAATTAGCATGTGGTGTAAAACGGGTTCCCACAAGGGTAGAGCTCCGCATGCTACCCCTGAATCTCAAAGAAGATGGAACTGAAATCTATATTCATTGTGCTCAAATGGGAAAGATTCATCTAAATGATACCCCATTCACTAAATAAGCTTAGTTCCCATCTATAACTAATAGATCAAGTAAAATGAAGTGTGAGCTATCTACGTGTAGTGAGCTACTTCAATGAAGTGTGAAACCAAGTACAAGAGAACATTTCAATGCCGATTATAAGGAACATTATTCAGTGCCAACATGACAGTTTTATCCAATTGATCATCCAGGTGTTTTACCATTGAAAGAACATCATATGGATACAGTGTATCAATGATGTTGCATCAAATAGTGGACAATGATTAGTTGATGAAGCAACCATAAAAGGTACAATTTAAAGTATATTCTAATCAGTTTGTTGTAAGTGTATTCAATATGAAATAGATTGTAGATCATAAATTGTATGTTACATCAAGTAGTAAGAGCTTGTAATATCTCTCATGCATGAAGTAGCCATAGTGCATATTATATTTTCTATGCTTCAGCCAGTGAATTAAAAGGAATACCATCATTTAATGTGACATAAGATACAATGGACTTCATAAATCTACATATGTCATGCTGCAGTGACCATATCAAGTGCATACAAGCACAATGCTCAAAAGAATGAAGACATCTCATAATGCCATTAGTAACAGTTGTAGAAAGTATAAAGGATCCGTGTCTATGTGAATACAAGGATGAGCTACTGTCTTGTGAGCAAAGAGGAGTAGAATAGTCATATAACCATAGATAATAGTCACAGTGCTTTCACCCTTGTAATGTATATCAGTCAGAGATATATGTGTATATGTATATGTTCATAAAGCTACAAAAAATTACATGTGGAGAATGCTATACCCAGAAGCATGTCATCTTGAATAGTGAACTGGAACAACAAAATATATACTATGATAGATTAAATATATAAAAATGACAAGTGAAGTTCAATATATCAGATATGCTCAAAAACCATTAGGAGGTTGCAATATCTAGTCATATACAGGTGAAGTGCATGAAGGAGAGAGCAGCAATAAGAAATAGTGGTCACCTTGCAAATTTCTTTGCTAAAAAAGATGTGATGCTGCTACAGGATGATAAAAGTACAAAATTGCTTATTCAGTGCCAGATGTCATAAGCCATGCTAAGTGTTATAGTGATATGACTATATGAGCTAACATATCAATATCCATTTTCATCAGCCGCAATGGACCAATAATACTCCTGAGGAAGCCTCGAGAAAGAATAGTATGTACTAGAAGAAACAACTGCTTCTACTCAGTAGGAGGTAATAGTCTGAACATATGAAAACAAAGATTCAAAGCTATGTCATGGAGCATCACAAACTATAAAGAAGATCATATAGGCATCCATAGAGGGAGTCAGCATAAGTGAAAACAAATTAGTATTGAGCTCGTGGCCAGCATAAGGTCTATTTTTGCATTCTATGAAAATCAACTAGTGGTGACCAAAAGGAAACCAATTAAAAATCATAATGACACAGTGATAGTTTCAGATAGATTGGTCATGATGCCTCAAGATAGAGGACAAAACCAACAAGAGAAATCAGTATACAAGGATACATCAGGAAAGAAAATACAGAAATGAAACATATGAAACTGAGAGATAAAAGGTTGTGCACAGGTGGAACTTTTCTTTTCTTCTTGATTGCCAGAGCCATACAATTTTTATAACTGCTAGATAAGGGTTTTTGAGATGTAGAAAGAGAAAAGTAAGACTTTCAATAAGAAATGATTAAAACATTATACATCTGCAACCTCAATCAAATCACAGTGATAGTCACAGTCCAGTATGCAAGAAGAAGAGTTTCAAGTATGGAACAACAAGAAGTTCGTGCCATATACATAGTGAATGCTCAGAAGGTAGGATAAGATCACAGATGCCATAGATAATCACAACTACACACACAGGTTCAGAGTTATAATAAGGGTTTTGAGCCATTAAGAAAGTGTAAAGACTACACAAATGTCATATGCCAGCTGAAACCAAATATGCCATTTTCCTTAATGCTTTAAGAAAATCCATTTCATTTTAATAAAGTAAATGCAGCTATAGGATAACATTATGGCTGCAAGTTTTCAATTCCAAGATCAATAGAATGCCATGAAAAGTGAAATATAAAAAGATAGAAAAAAGATATTACATATGTCCGAAGGCAATGTATAGTGGGATAGAGCTAAAGAGTGTTCTTTTTGCTTCATTTTCCTCTCTCCAAAAAATGCAATAATGACAGCCATATTCAAAGAAGAAGTTGCAGAGAAAAATGCAAACAAAAACATCAGATATAATGCTACAGCTGTGGCTCAAAGCCATTTTTCACTTCAGAAAAGGGGAGAAATCAGGGGATAATGAAACACATCTGCATCAGGGAATAGTTTACCTTTGAAATGTGCCAAACAAGTGGTGGAATATGCTCAGAAGCACCTAAAGGCTAAAGATTTTCAAGGAGAAACCCTAGCTCCAGTGACAACCATTTGCAAAGGATTCTCCAAAAATGCAAAGTCAAAATGATGCGACAAAATAGGGCTGAGTGGTTTTGTCTTAGGGTTTGTTTTTCCCTAGTTTGAAAGTAGACATTTTGTCACATTTGAAACTTTTAATTTCCCTAATCAAATGCCATCGTGGTCATGAAAAATTCCACCTTTCTTTTTGCTTAGGTCCCAAAGACTTATGGAGGGTCGAATACCATTGGAACACTTAGGGTCTTTTTACAACCTTTATGCCTTAGGGATACTTCAAAAATAATATAAGTGCCATGAAACCCCATTGATATCCTTAATGAGCCTTAGGTCAAGTGCCCTTAGTTTAATTTTTGCGGGTCATATGCAGATAAGCCATCAGGCTTATATTTTTTTCCAAATATCATATAATGCCTTGATATTATTTTTATGATTTTTTTATTGAAAAATCAATTATTGTAATTGCAATGTACTTGGCAAAGTAAGAAAAATATAAAGCCTTGTATTTTTGCTTTCAAATCGAATAGGGATATATTAAAACTGCCAAGTGTTGTAAAGTTTAGTTTTAAAGCAATCATTTATAAATTTCTTTAAAACTTAACTATTTTTAGGCAGTTATAGCTAATAAGACAAATCAGATATTCTTTTCTCAATTTGTTTTATTTAGAGGCAGATAAACACAAAATTTGAGATCTCATGGGCAAAGGAAAGCAGATTTGTGGTCGGGTCACATAAGGGGATCTTTTGGCATCTTGATTTTGTAGTTTGGACTCATTTGGAGAGCTTTTATTTTTGCTTTTTTGAGGAGCTCGAAAATGCCTTGGAGGTCTATTTTCAGGAGATTTTTTCTAGTTTTTAGGGAGAGATTGATTTCAGAGGATATAGGTCAAAGATACACTTCTTTTTCAGTAGTTCCAATTACAGTTTTTAGCAGAATAGAGTAGAGATCAGAGTGCATGGATATCAGAGTCTTCCTCTCACACTGAGAGTGTTGTATTTAGTCTATGTACTCATTATTCCTTTAGTTATAGAGCAATTGTTTTCCTTCACCTTTTGCAAAACTGATTTGACATTACACTGTGATAAACATTTATCCTCTATTTTTGTCTTAGTTTTGTGATAGGTTATGCAGTTATTTTGCTTACTTCAGGTTGCATGTCATTTGATCAAACCTTCATGTGAAATGTTTATGAATTGGGTAAAAACAAGGTGTTGTGAAGATTAATGTTCTATGGTCTGATTGTGAGTAATATTTGATAGGATTTTAGTATCGGTGCATCACCTTAGATTTCATTTCAGTTATTTATTTCAGTTTACCTCTCTCATCCCTTTTCCTAGATAAGTCATTTGATTAGGAAAAAATCAAAAGGAGAACCAACTCACTCTAGAGGTTCCCTCTCGATATAGATCACCCACAATCTAGGAGGGTTTCCATGTTTCAACAGGATAGTCAAGTCTGACTTGGCTAGTGGCGCAATCCTAATTGACAACAGTTTTTGGCATGCCTGGTGGGACAAAAACACATTTTCCTCTGCTATTTGGTATGCGCAACAAGGTTTCTAGCCTTTTAGAGGTAAAAGCAACATACTTGGTGACTCAAATATTTGATTTTGCAAGTAGATCTAGTGAACAACACATGAAGAAGATCACATACTGAAGGATCAGATGTTTTCGTAAGTATCAATGGCCTTTGGAGGGAAAAAATTATCAAACACCCTGGCGACTCTAAGTAAATGGCCAAACCATATCCTTTTGTTGCATTTAATAGGAGCAACACATTACAACTGGTCCAGCGTGATGACATTCCAGTTGCAGCCCTCAAAGGACTGCCATATTTCACTGGAGATGATCACACTATAGCTATTGAGCACATTCAAGATGTGGCAACGCTGTGTTCAATACATAATGTTACCCAAGAAAACATAGCAGTCAGACTCTTGGTTGCATCGCTGAAGGGGAAAGCTTTGCAGTGGTTTAGAGGACTCATAGCAGGCTCAATCATGTCATGGGATGATCTGGGAGATGGATTGCACAAACATTTTGAGGACAAATTTGATCTTTTGTCTCTGCTACAGTAGTTGAGTACCATCAAGAGGCATCCGCATGAAGATATGTCTGATTTCAACTACTAATTTCAGAGGACTTGGGATATGATCCCCTTGACGGTAAGGCCTACATCACTGTATGTCTTTTTATTCTATCTTAGAGCTTTAGATAGTGAAATATCTATTATGATTCAGGCTCTGGGTGGATCTACCCTTCTCAATGCTTTTGAGATTGTTGTTAGAGCAGAAAATGGTCTTATTCTAGTAGGCAAAATAGCCCCCAAGGCCTTCCTTACCCATTTTTCCACAGATTCAGCCACCTGTGCCCGTGGCAGTTACCCTTTTAGCTGATGTCCCAGCTATTCCAGCCACAGAACACCAGGCTACTACTCAAGAGATTATTGTTGCTGTTAGAGTGGTGTAGATACTGAGAGGGGGGGGGGTGAATCAGTATCTAGGAAACTTTTACTTTTCAACACAATCTCAAATTTTGACTTGCAAAGAATATCTTTAATAGATTCAACTGTATGTTCATAAGACAAAGAAAACTATAATTATATAGAGAAAACTGAAAAATTCAATAGCAGATCAAAAGCATGCCTTAGAACCAAAATGACACAATGATTTGTCCTGAGTGGAAAGCCCTTGGTATAAAACCACTCGAAAAAGTGCCTCTCTGGCTTAGAATAAAAATCTCACTGATTTACATGCCTCATTGGCTAAGAATATTGCCTCACTGGCTAAGAATGTTGCCTCACTGACATCTTTCACAAAAACATCTGAAGAACAAAAAAACAAATACAGAGGGATGCTCTGTTTCACTTCATTCCCTTACTGATATAGCATCAACAACACATATATAAAGACACCTTTATATTCTACATACTTCATACTATATAAGTAATCTCATTTATATATCTCGAGTACAAGAAGATAACAGTTTTTGTGTCTCTGTGTTTCAGGTAACAACAAAAAAATGACTTGCTGAACCATCACATATTTTACATAGTTCTGCTGTGAAAAGAAAATAAAACATTCAACTGTCATACCACTTTCACACTTAGAATCCGTTGAGATATTAGTTTTAAGATTCTAACAAAGATAGTAACACTTTTTAACCAAAACAGAGTAGGTTTGGAGTACTATTGACCAAACCCTAACTAGGGTTGAAAACATAAATAACAACTGCCATTATTTGTTATAACTTAATGTCATGCCATTGTGAAACCCTAACAAGGGTTGTTAGTTTGCTTCATATAAATTGCGGATGTAAACCCAATATTCCTTACTCAAAGCAAAGACAGAGTTCAAACAAAAAAACACATTTCCGCTTTGATCTTTTTATGTCAACGTGAAACTGCCAAAAAAAATCTAATAATATCACTTGTTTCCTGAAGTCAACTGGAGCTGTTGAAGAAACCAAACACCCTTTCTTTTTCATCATTGCGGCACAGGATATGAGATTCTGGACAAAAAGTATATCTGAATCCAAAAACCCTTCCTTCTCATCATTACGGCGCAGGGTATGAAACCCTAATCATAAAAACACTTTGTATCAAAATGAAGAAACAATATGATGTCTTTACCATCAACCAAGTGACCGGAGCTACAGGTAACTCAAGAGAACTTGGTAACGTTTACCTTTAAGAATACCTTAGCAAACTTGTTCAGGAGGTCATCAAACTAAGTGTGCCGCTGTAGAACATAAATGATAAGAAGTGTTACATGGTGGACAACTTTGCAACTATATACCTTGGGAATAACAACTGTTGCCATGTGTGTAAAAAAAAAGATATACCAATAGAACTTCACCATTGTGCAAAACTGATTAAAGAACCCAAGCAAAACACTGATTAAATCATTAGTGCACATGATAATGTCTTGTAATAACTTTGTGTCTAGAGGCAATCTTTTTGACAGAACCTTGTAACAAAGAATGTATCAATACTATGAGCAATGACCACCTTTGCAGTAATAATAAATCAACATAATAAACTATGAAACAGATGTCTTTACCAAACTTTACTTATCATGGCAAATACCCTTTGTAATAAAGACAAGGCAAAGAGGCAACACTAGAGTGTGTAGTGAACAGATGTTAAACAATTTACCAAACTCTCAACATTATGAAATGCCATGCCTTTGACTTGATATAAGTGACAAAAATAATGCCGCCAAAACCTGATATTGTTGCATGGTCAAACACCTGTATCAATCATCAATGAAATGTTATGCAACCTATAACAAACCACCACATTAGAGAAGTCCACAAAAACAACATCCAACATGTGTGTTTGAGCATCAGGGACAACATTAAGCAGCAGAGATAACAACAATACTCCCCCTTTGGCCATGATGAGAAAACACACAGCCATAGTATGAGAGAACACATAAGTAACAGCAAATCCTTCTCCCCCTTTTTGTCATCAGGACAAAGGAAAGACAGAAGAATAGAGCAAGCAGATGAAGAATAGCACAACACTAGAAAGCATCCAAAAAATCGTCAGGGTACAAAGAAGAATAATCAAGAAGCTCCCCCTGAAACCAAGAGCGGAGAAATATCAATGCAGAGAAGAAAAAGAAAGAACCCCAAGATGATCTCGGAGACCTTCAAAAACAGTTCTGGGAAGAGACTTAGTAAAGATATCAGCCACTTGAGCAGCAGAGGAAACATAGTCCAGTATGACATCATTGAGGAGCACCTTTTCACGAAGAAAATGATATTGGATATCAATATGCTTGGTACGAGACTGCATCACAAGATTTTTTGAGATGTTAATGGCACTAACATTGTCACATAGAATTCTAATAGGCTTATAGACAGGAACCTTGTAATCATTCAAATTCTGAACCATCTAGAGAATCTGAGTGCAGCAAGATGTAGCTGCAATATATTCAGCCTCAGCTGTAGACAGAGAAACAGAATCTTGCTTTTTGCTATGCCAAGCAACTAGTCTTCCACCAAGAAAGAAAGCACCACTTGAAGTACTTTTTCTATCGTCAAGACTGCCAGCCCAATCAGCATCTGTGTATGCTGTCAGTGTGAAATCTGAATGTCTAGAGTACCAAAGTCCATAATCAAGAGTTCCTTGTATATATCTAAAGATTCTTTTTACTGCATTTAGATGAGCTTGCTTAGGAGCAGATTGAAAGTGAGCAACTAAATAGACAACATGCATTATGTCAGGTCTAGTAGCAGTTAAGTATAACAAGCTGCCTATCATAGATCGATAAAAAGTATGATCAATATCAGGTTTATCAACTTCAGCACTTAATTTGCAACCAGTTTCCATAGGTGTACTAACAGGATTACATTCATCCATCTGAAACCTTTTCAACATTTCTTTTGCATATTTGGTTTGAGAAAGAAAGATACCTGCTTTGAGCTGAGAAACCTGTAGGCCAAGAAAAAATGAAAGTTCACCCAACATTGACATTTCAAATTTTGCTGTCATAACTTGTGGAAAATATAAACTGAGTTCATCATCATCACTGCTAAAAATTATGTCATCAACATATACAACCACTATCAAGATGTGATCATTTTTAGTCATAAAATACAGATTACTATTAGCTCCCCCTTGAGTGAAGCCTTGTGATTGTAAGTGTTTATCTAGTTTGGCATACCAAGCTCTAGGAGCTTGTTTAAGCCCATAAAGAGCCTTTCTTAATCTGTAAACATGATGTGGTTTGTCCTTGTTAACGAAACCTTCTGACTAATCCATATAAACCTCCTCTTCTAGATCTCCATTTAAAAAGGCTATTTTAACATCCATTTGCTAGACTTTGAAGTTTTTGTAAATAGAATATGCAAGAAACATTCTGATTGCTTCTAGTCTTGCTACAGGAGTGAAAGTTTCATCAAAATCGATACCTTCTATCTGAGAATAACCCTTACAAACCAGTCTAGCTTTATTTCGAACAACAACCCCATTTTCATCAAGTTTGTTTCTAAAAACCCATTTAGTCCCAATAATATTTTTATCTTTAGGCCTTGGGACCAGTTCCTAAGTGTTATTTTTCTCTATTTGGGCTAACTCATCTATCATAGCTTGAACCTTTAAGTCATCTTGACTTGCTTCAGCATAGGTTTTAGGTTCTAGTTGAGACACTAAACATATATGAACCTGTTGATTTGCTTGAGCAGTTTTTCTTCTAGTTTGTATGCCAGAGTCTAAATCACCAATTACATGTTCACTTGGATGATTCTTTTGTAATAATCTTTTAGGAGTATAAATAGAAGTTTTAGGAGTATTAATTTGAGGACTTACTGACTGTCCTTGTGAAGTTTCATGATCTGATTCTTCTTCAGATTTTTCTGACTCTTCTTTTGTATTTGGCTCTTCTTGAATGATTTCTTGAACCTGTTGAAACTGAGGTTGCTATTCTTGCTGCTAATTCTCAACCACTTTAACATTAGAGCGTTCAACTATTCTCTTTAACCTCTTATTATAACATTTATAAGCCTTGTTGTGAGTTGAGTATCCTAGGAAAATCCCTTCATCACATCTAGATTCAAAACTTCCTAGATGATCTTCTTTCCTTATATAACATTTACTGCTGAATATTTTAAAATATGATACATTAGTCGTATTACCATACCAAAGTTCATAGGATGTGTACCTGGTTTTGACTCTTATTTGTACCATGTTTAAGATATAAACTGATGTATGAACTGCTTCTTTCCAAAAAGCATTTGATAGTCCAGCATCTTGAAGCATAGTTCTAGCCATTTCTTTTACTGTCCTATTCTTTATTTCAGCCACCCCATTTTGTTGAGGTGTTCTAGGAGCTGAAAATTGTCTCTTTATTCCATGTTTTTCACAATATTCAAGAAACGCAGTGGAAGTATATTCTCCACCATTATCCGACCTTAAACATTTCAGTTTTAGATCTATTTCTCTCTCTACCATGCTTTTAAAGATCTTAAATTTTTCTAAAGCTTCAGATTTATGCTTTAAAAAAGTAACCCAAGTCATTCTTGTGTAATCATCTATGAATAACATAAAATATCTTTCACCATTCAAAGATTTTGTCCTAGTTGGACCACATAAATTAGTGTGAACTAATTGTAGAAGTTCTGCAGCAAATTGCTCTTTAGACTTATGAACATTTCTTGTTTGTTTACCTTGCTGGCATTCTTTACAAACCAGATTTTCAGGCTTGGAAAGAGCAGGCATATGTCTAACATTTTTATTATGATTGATTTTAACTAAGTTATCATAGTTTATATGCCCCAACCTCCTATGCCAGAGTTTACTTTCTTCAATTTGACTCATAAAACATAAGTTGTTTTGCATTCATTAGCAGATCCATGTAGATTATAAATATTACCTTTAGTTCTCAAACCTGAAGCAATGACCTGTTTGGCATTTTTTAGAATCTTGCAGCCTTGTGATGTAAAAACTACATCATAACCACTGTCACAAATTTGACTTACACTCAACAGATTATGAGTTAGTCCTTCAACAAAATAGACATCTTCTAGAGATGTGTTGTTTTCTAAGAGAACTGTACCTTTTCCAGTGATCTGTAAACAATAATCATCTCCAAATTTAACTGACCCACTTGTGCAACTTTCAAATGAAATAAATTTACCTCTATCCCCTGTCATATGATGGGAACACCCACTGTCTGTAACCCAGATTTCATTTTTCTTTGCATGAAATGCAACTTCAACTATCATAGCCTTGTTGTTTTTGGGCACCCATTTCATTTTGAGTTGCTTAGTAAGAGAAACAATATCTGAGTCACAAAACTTGGCAATATGTCCAAGTTTTTTGCAATTGAAACATCTTATTCTGTTCAGAAAACTAAAAGTCCTATGTTTCAAAAAAATTGGTTACCTTTTATAAACAAACTTGCAGTCAGTTGCTCTATGTCCATACTGATAACAATAAAAACAATACCCAGAGAATTTAAAGGGCATGTTATTTGTGAACTGATTATCATTAGAGAATTGACCTTTTGAAAAACCTAGTCCAGTCATATCATTATACTCTTTGTTTCCCTAGCATATCAGCAAGTTTATCACTGCTGTTACACATTTCAAGTTCTCTTCTAAGTTTGACTATTTCAGCCTCCTTAGATTTTAATTGTTCTTGAGAATCTGAAAGTCTTTTTCTATTTTCTTCAAGACTGACTTTTAAATCAGAAATTTGTTTTTCTTGATCAGATATTAACTTACTCTGCATTCCATTTTCCTTTTTAAATCTTCTAATTTCACCAAAAGCACATTTTAATTCTCCCTCTAAGTCAACCTCATTTTCTGATATTTCTACTTGTTCTTCTTCTAAAACACCAATAATTGCTGCCATAAAAATAGTTTTGTCTATTTCATCAGAGGATTCCTCTGACGCACTATCAGTTATTCCAGCAATTAAACTTCTTTTCTTGAAAGTATTTTTCTTGTTAAAATTGAAAGGCTTCTTCCTATATTGTTTCTTGTTATCTTCTTGTTCACTGTCAAGCTCTAGATTAGGACATTTTGCTACATAGTGCCCTATTTTTCCACAATTGAAACATTTAAAAGGTCATTTTCCTTTATATCTACCTGAACCTCTTCTGAGCTTACTAACAAAGACAAATTCATCTTCACTGATATTTTTAGTTTCATGACTAGTTTCAGTTTCCTTTTTCACAGTCTTAAAAGCAGCTTCTTTAATCTCTTTATTGGGATTTTCATTTTCCATTCTCATTTCATATGCAGTAAAGACTCCTAGTATAGAATCAATAGTTATGGTTTTCGGATCTTTATCTTCAACCACATAAGTTTTGGAGTCATATTTGGGGGTTAGAGTCTGTAAGACCTTTTTAGCTACAGTTATCTCTTCTAATTTTTCCCCTAATCCTCTAATACTATTGACAGTTTCCTGGACTCTTTGAAGATATTCAACTATCTTTTCATCATCTTTCATTCTCATTCTTTCAAATCTTTCCCTAAGAGCTTGTAACTTAGCCTCTTTAATGCTTTCATCTCCTTCATAAATATTTGAAAGTTTATCCCAAATGCTTTTAGTTGTTTGACATTCCATAACCTTATTAAGAACTTCATTTGTTAAACCACAACAAATAGCACTAGCATCTTTAGAGTCACAGTCAAGTACCTTTTTTTCATTAGCATTGGATGGTTTGCCAGTAATAGTACAATTAGTTTCAATGGCTTCCCAAACATCATATCCTAAAGCTTTGATATGACGAGTCATTATGTATTTCCAGAAAGTATAATCTGTACCATCAAATAATTGTGCCTTGGATGAGGAAAGACCATCTTGAAAAAACATGGTTCCCACTCAACCAGGAATCCCTTAGGCTGATTAGGCCTAAACAATAGAGGGTTTGGCTCTAATACCACTTGTTAGAGTGGTGTAGATACTGAGAGGGGGGGTGAATCAGTATCTAGGAAACTTTTACTTTTCAACACAATCTCAGATTCTGACTTGCAAAGAATATCTTTAATAGATTCAACTGTATGTTCATAAGACAAAGAAAACTATAATTGTATAGAGAAAACTAAAAAATTCAATAGCAAATCAAAAGCATGCCACAGAACCAAAATGACACAGTGATTTGTCTTGAGTGGAAAGCCCCTGGCATAAAACCACTCGAAAAAGTGCCTCACTGGCTTAGAATAAAAATCTCATTGATTTACAGGCCTCACTGGCTAAGAATATTGCCTCACTGGCTAAGAATGTTGCCTCACTGGCATTTACAATATTGCCTCACTAGCATCTTTCACCAAAACATCTAAAGAACAAAAAATCAAATACAAAGGGATGCTCTGTTTCACTTCATTCCCTTACTGATATAGTATCAACAATGCATATATAAAGACACCTTTATATTCTACATACTTCATACTATATAAGTAATCTCATTTATATATCTCGAGTGCAAGAAGATAACAGTTTTTGTGTCTCTGTGTTTCAGGTAACAACAAAAAAATGGCTTTCTAAACCGTCACATATTTTACACAGTTCTGCTGTGAAAAGAAAATAAAACATTCAACTGTCATACCACTTTCACACTCAGAATCCGTTGAGATATCAGTTGTAAGATTATAACAAAGATAGTAACACTTTTTAACCAAAATAGAGTAGGTTTGGAGTACTGTTGACCAAACCCTAACCAGGGTTGAAAACATAAATAACAACTGCCATTATTTGTTATAACTTAATGTCATGCCGTTGTGAAACCCTAACAAGGGTTGTTAGTTTGCTTCATATAAACCGTGGATGTAAACCCAATATTCCTTACTCAAAGCAAAGACAGAGTTCAAACAAAAAAACACATTTCCTCTTTGATCTTTTTATGTCAACGTGAAACTGCCAAATGTAATCATAACTGCCAAAAAAAATCTAACAATATCACCTGTTTCCTGAAGTCAACTGGAGCTATCAAAGAAACCAAACACCCTTTCTTTTTCATCATTACGGCGCAGGATATGAGATTCTAGACAAAAAGTATATCTGAATCCAAAAACCCTTCCTTCTCATCATTACAGCATAGGGTATGAAACCCTAATCATAAAAACACTTTGTATCGAAATGAAGAAACAATATGATGTCTTTACCATCAACCAAGTGACCGGAACTACAGGTAACTCAAGAGAACCCGGTAACGTTTACCTTGTAAGAATACCTTAGCAAACCTATTTGGGAGGTCAACAAACTAAGTGTGCCGCTGTAGAACATAAATGATAAGAAGTGTTACATGGTGGACAACTTTGCAACTATAGACCTTGGGAATAACAACCGTTGCCATGTGTGTAAAAAAAAAGATATATCAATAGAACTTCACCATTGTGCAAAACTGATTAAAGAACTGAAGCAAAACACTGATTAAATCATTAGTGCACATGATAATGTCTTGTAATAACTTTGTGTCTAGAGGCAATCTTTTTGACAGAACCTTGTAAAAAAGAATGTATCAATACTATGAGCAATGACCACCTTTGCAATAATAATAAATCAACATAATAAACTATGAAACAGATGTCTTTACCAAACTTTGCTTATCATGGCAAATACTCTTTGTAATAAAGACAAGGCAAAGAGGCAATACTAGAGTGTGCAGTGAGCAGATGTTAAACCATTTACCAAACTCTCAACATTATGAAATGCCATGCCTCTGACTTGATTTAAGTGACAAAAATAATGCCGCCAAAACTTGATATTGTTGCATGGTCAAACACCTGTATCAATCATCAATGAAATGTTATGCAACCTATAACAAACCACCACATCAGAGAAGTCCACAAAAACAACATCCAACATGTGTGTTTGAGCATCAGGGACAACATTGAGCAGTAGAGATAACAACAGTTGCAGTCCAAACTCAGGAGTTACAACAGCTTCAAAAGACGATTAAAGTCATGACAAATGAGTTTGTTAATTTCAAGAGGCAACTCGGTCAAGAACATAAACCTTACCAAGCCTCGTATCAGCCCAATCAGTAGAATAGGCCATCCTTCCAAACTAATCCATAGGGCCTAAGAAGAGGTAGTAACCTTGAGGTGGTTTTCATGAATTGGCAAGGTACTGAATTTCATGATGTGAATTATCCCCAAGGTCGAGAGATGGGTTTTGAATGTAAACAGAATCCCCAGGAAATCAAAATCCTGAGTTTCATAAGTTCTAATTTTTCTCAGGAGCCTATCTGCATTCAAGACTAGTCCATTAGTCCTAAGTTTTAGCCATATCAAGAATCCAAACCAATTGAAATCACGAATGTCAGGCTAGCAACTGAGGAATCAAATAGAGAACAAGAAGTTGCTGCTATTTGTCCTGCAACCCTAGCTGATTATGAGCATAATGGATGTATGAAGGAAGTTGATTCAAAATTGGTCTTGAACCCTATGCATTTTGAATCATTTGAAAAAATTTCTAATGCTTTCTATAAATGAATCAAAGCAGGATGCAAATATTGGAGGGCAAAAGTCTTCAATTGCACAAACACATTGCTTAGAAAATGGAGAATAGACCAAAAGAGGGAGATGATTCAGTTTTCTTGTTCGATTAGCTACCTGATTATGTTGGTAATGATGAAAACATTTAGGAATCCCACTTATCAGTTGATTTGGGACAACCAGGAGAAATTGTAGAAAGTCATGTGTTGTTGTTTCATAAAGGCAATAACGAGATTGAGACCTCAGTGTAGTTTGAAGAGCAAAGAAGTGGTTTTGTTTCTAAATCTAGCATGCTTGTTTCGCATGAAGGCCCTAAGAAAAAAGTTGAATTGGATCAAATTCTTTTGGAGGATGAAACATATTGCCTATTCTCGAGCTACCATTGTACTGTAATGAAGAAGCCAACCCAAATGAAATTAAGGTAGTTTGTCTTAACAAGCAAGCACGTCAACCTGCTAGAGATGATCTGACTATCCAAGATAAGTTTATATTTGATTGTCATGACCTCGACTGTTTAAATTGTAGGGAGATTGCCACTCTACTGATTTCTTGTAGCAATCAAGAGCCCAAGCCAGTAGAGGAGGATGACATGGGGGAACTAGAGGTTGATATGCAAACTGATGAATTATCAACAGAGGTTAGTTCATTATTTGGATTATTGCCTTCATTTATTGAAGAGACTGTTGTTTCAGGATGTTCTTCAATGACTAATAGGGTGTATTCTGAGCTTAATCCAACTCTAGCTGAGAGCCTAGTAAGAGTTGATAGCTTTGATGAGATACTAGCTACTCTGACGGAGGAGGATGACCTATTAACTGAAGAGGAGGAAGCGATATGGTAGGCTATCATGCAAGGTACTGGTCATGTTGTTGTTTCTAGCCCAAAACTTTCAAGAGGATGCCCCATTAGAGATTTGGCCAACCAAGTGACCGATAACTTTCAGACTGTTTTTAGTACCACTAAGGATGAGATTGCAGATGAGGAGTAGCAGGTTCAACTTGCCCACTCATGGCCAATCAAAGGTATACCCAAACAGAATCAAGAGTTTCAAAAGTTCAATTGCATCCTACAGGTTGCAGTACAATAGTTTATAAGGTGCGTTCTTATGTTTTTCTCCTTCTTTCTACTTTGCAAGCATGAGAAGCATTCTTAGTTGGTTAGAAGAGGTAGTTATTTCACCCAATCAGTGAATGGTTTTGTTTGATCACTGTCTCTGGCTGGTTAGAGTAGGCTTAGGTTAGTGTTTTCAGTAATAAGTGCTCTTGAACAGTTACTTTCAGTTAGTTTATTCCCCTAAGTGCTGCTACAAGTTTTCGAGCCATCAGAGCCTGTTAGTTTGCTTTCAGTTTGGTTTGTTTTCATTTTTTTGTTGCTGTTTGAATGGTTGGAGAGCTAAATTGTAGTGTTTTCTAAGCTTGAGAGGAGTAGAGTATGACTCAATGCCCAATGGATGTTCAAGGCAACTTATCTGATGCTTAGCAGGCAAGCATATAGCAAAAGTCACCAGAAATGTTACCATTTTTTCACTGCAGCTCAAAAATTGGCAGAGCTGATGTGACAAGTTCATTTTTTGAGTGAAGGTTAACATTCTTTTGTTATGAGTTATTTGTATAGTTATTGTGTTTCAGTATTAATTACAGTTTAGTTGTTCAAAAGAAGAAGAGATTTCAGATCAATCATTGCATTGTAGAACATTCAAGAGAGATAAGTATTTCATTCACCACAATGATTATTCATTTATGAGTTGAAATACATAAAAGGATAAGCGTTGCATTGAAAGAAATAATGACATATCAAATGTCCCACACAAGCCATGGGTATAGCTGAACATATGCAGATATAAAGCAATTACTATGCATCTAATGATAAGAAGAGAGAAGTTCATAGCCATCATTGCCTTGGAGGTCTTCATTTTTTGAGTTGTCTTCTGTCCTGCTCCTGATCTTTGACATGAATCTATAAAAATGTAGGAAGGGTCTTGTTATAATCTTCGATTATGAAATCTCCATATCCTATAAGAAGAGGCATAACACTTTGTTTATAATGCATTAATCGATGATCATCATCCACATGCAGAAGGAACTGAGGAAGAAACAACCATGGTATTTCATTATTTTCACTAACGTGTTTGTCTCATGTGCAAGAATAGGTAAAATTATGTTATTGATCTAAAAATCAGCATGTGGTGTAAAACAGGCTCCCACAAGGGTAGAGCTTAGCATGCTGCCCCTGAATCTCAAAGGAGATGGAACAAAAATCTATATTCATTGTGATCAAATGGGAAAGATTCATCTACATGATACCCCATTTACTAAATAAGCTAAGTGCCCATCTATAACTAACAGATCAAGTAAAATGAAGTATGAGCTACCTACGTGCAGTGAGCTACTTCAATGAAGTGTGAAACCAAGTATAGGACAACATTTCAATGCTGATTAAAAGGAACATTATTCAGTGCCAACATGGTAGTTTTATCCAATAGATCATCTAGGTGTTTTACCATTAAAAGAACAACATATAGATACAATGTATCAATGATGTTGCATCAGATAGTGGATAGTGATTAGCTGATGATACAACCATAAAAGGTACAATTTAAAGTATATTATGATCGGTTTGTTGTAAGTGTATTCAATATGAAATAGATTGTAGATCATAAATTGCATGTTACATCAAGTAGTAAGAGCTTGCAATATCTCTCAACCATGAAGAAGCCATAGTGCATATTATATTTTCTATGCTTCACCCAGTGAATTAAATGGAATACCATCATTTAATGTGACATAAGATACAATGGACTCCATAAATCTGCATGTCATGTTGCAATGACCATATCAAGTGCATACAAGTACAATTCTCAAAAGAATGAAGACTACTCATAATGCCATCAGTAACAGCTGTAGAAAGTACAAACAATCCGTGTCTATGTGAATACAAGGATGAGCTACTATCTTGTGAGTAAAGAGGAGTAGAACAGTCATATAACCATAGATAACAATCACAGTGCTTTCACCCTTGTAATGTATATCAGTCAGAGATATATGTGTATATGTATATGTTCATAAAGCTACAGGAAATTGCATGTGGAGAATGCTATGCACAGAAGCATGCCATCTTGAATAGTGAACTGGAACAACAAAATATATGCTATGATAGATTGAGTATATAAAAATGACAAGTGAAGTTCAATATATGAGATATGCTCAAAAACCATCAGAGGGTTGCAATATCTATAGTCGTATACAGGTGAAGTGCATGAAGGATAGAGTAGCAATAAGAAATAGTGGTCACCTCGCAAATTTCTTTGCTAAAAAAGATGTGATGCTGCTACAGGATGATAAACATACAAAATTGCTTATTCAATGCCAGATGTCATAAGCCATGCTAAGTGTTATAGTGATATGACTGTGTGAGCTAACATATCAATATCCAATTTGATCAACCACAATGGAACAACAAGACTCCCGAGGAAGCCTCAAGAAAGAATAGTATGTAATAGAAGAAATAGTTGCTTCTACTCACTAAGAGGTAACAGTCCAAACATATGAAAACAAAGATGCAAAGCTATGTCATGGAGCATCACGAACTATAAAGAATATCATATAGGCATCCATAGAGGGAGTCGGCATAAGTGACAACAAATCAGTATTGAGATCGTGGCCAGCATAAGGTTTATTTTTGCATTGTATAAAAATTGACTAGTGGTGACCAAAAAGAAACCAGTTCAATATCATAATGGTACAGTGATAGCTTCAGATAGACCGGTCATGATGCCTCAAGATAGAGGATAAAACTAACAAGAGAAATCTGTATACAAGGATACATCAGGAAAGCAAATATAGAAATGAAACATATGAATCTAAGAGATAAAAGGTTGTGCACAGGTAGAACTTTTCTTGTCTTCTTGATTGTCAGAGCCATACAACTTTTATAATTGCCAGATAAGGGTTTTCAAGCTGTAGAAAGAGAAAAGTAAGACTTTCAATAAGAAATGCTCAGAAACATTATACAGTCATGGCCTCAATCAAATCACAGTGATAGTCATAGTCCAGTATGTAAGAAGAGTTTCAAGTATGGAACAACAAGAAGTTTGTGCCATATACACAGTGAATGCTTAGAAGGTAGGATAAGATCATAGATGCCATAGATAATCACGACTACATACACACAGATTCAGAGTTATAATAAGGGTTTTGAGCCATTAAGAAAGTGTAAAGACTGCACAAATGTCATATGCTAGCTGAAACCAAATATGCCATTTTCCTTAATGCTTCAAGAAAATCCATTTCATTTTAATAAAGTAAATGCAGCTACATGATAACATTATGGCCGTGAGTTTTCAACTCCAAGATCAACAAAATGCCATGAAAAGTGAAATATACAGAGATAGACAAAAGATATTACATGTGTCCGAAGGCAATGTATAGTGGGATAAAGCCAAAGAGTGTTCTTTTTGCTTCATTTTCCTCTCTCCAAAAAATGCAATAATGATAGCCATATTCAAAGAAGAAGTCACAGAGAAAAATGCAAACAAAAACATCAGATATAATGCTACAGCCACGGCTCAAAGCCATTTTTCACTTCAGAAAAGGGAAAAAATTAGGGGATAATGAAACACATCTACATTAGGGAATAGTTTACCTTTGAAATGTGCTAGACCAGTGGCAGAATATGCTCAAAAGAACCTAAAGGCTGAAGATTTTCAAGGAGAATCCCTAGCTCCAATGACGGCCATTTGCAATGGATTCTCCAAAAATGCAAAGTCAAAATGATGCGACAAAATAGGGCTGAGTGGTTTTGTCTTAGGGTTTGTTTTGCCCTAGTTTGAAAGTAGACATTTTGTCACATTTGAAACTTTTAATTTCCCTAATCAAATGCCATCGTGGTCATGAAAAATTCCACCTTTCTTTTTGCTTAGGTCCCAAAGACTTATGGAGGGTCAAATACCATTGGAATACTTAGGGTCTTTTTACAACCTTTATGCCTTAGGGATATTTCAAAATAATATAAGTGCCATGAAACCCCATTGATATCCTTAATGAGCCTTAGGTCAAGTGCCCTTAGTTTAATTTTTGCGGGTCATATGCAGATAAGCCATCAGGCTTATATTTTTTTCCAAATATCATATAATGCCTTGATATTATTTTTATGATTTTTTTATTGAAAAATCAATTATTGTAATTGCAATGTACTTGGCAAAGTAAGAAAAATATAAAGCCTTGTATTTTTGCTTTCAAATTGAATAGGGATAGATTAAAACTGCCAAGTGTTGTAAAGTTTAGTTTTAAAGAAATCATTTATAAATTACTTTAAAACTTAACTATTTTTAGGCAGTTATAGGTAATAAGACAAATCACATATTCTTTTCTCAATTTGTTTTATTTAGAGGTAGATAAAGACAAAATTTGAGATCTCATGGGTAGAGGAAAGCAGATTTGTGGTGAGGTCACATAAGGGGATCTTTTGGCATCTTGATTTTGTAGTTTGGACTCATTTGGAGAGCTTTTATTTTTGCTTTTCTAAGGAGCTCAAAAATTCCTTGGAGGTCTATTTTTTGGATCTTTTTTCCAACTTTCAGGGAGAGATTGATTTCAGAGCATATAGGTCAGAGATACACTTCTTTTTTAGTAGTTACAGTTATAGTTTTTAGCAGAATAGAGTAGAGATTAGAGTGTAAGGATATCAGAGTCTTCCTCTCACACTGAGAGTGTTGTATTTAATCTATGTACTCATTATTACTTCAGTTATAGAGCAGTTATTTTCCTTCACCTTTTGCCTCTCTTTTGCAAAACTGATTTGATATTACACTATGATAGACATTTATCCTCTATTTTGTCTTAGTTTTGTGATAGGTTTATGCAGTTATTTTGCTTAATGTAGGTTGCACGTTGTGTTTGATCAAATCTTCATGTGAAATATTTATGAATTGTGTAAAAATAAGGTGTTGTGAAGATTAATGTTCTATGGTCTGATTGTGAGTAAGATTTGATAGGATTTCAGTATCGGTGCATCACCTTAGATGTCATTTCAGTTATTTATTTTAGTTTACCTCTCTCATCCCTTTTCCCAGATAAGTCATTAGATTAGGAAAAAATCATAAGGAGAACCAACTCACTTTAGAGATTCCCTCTCAATATAGATCACCCACAATCTAGGAGTGTTTCCATGTTTCAACAAGATAGTCAAGTCTGACTTCGCTAGTGGTGCAATCCTGATTGACAACAGTTTTTGGCATGCATGGTGGGACAAAAATGCATTTTTCTCTGTTGTCTATTATGCGCAGCAAAGTTTCCAGCCTTTTAGAGGTAAAAGCAACATACTTGGCAACTAAAATCTTTGATTTTGCAAGCAGATCCAGTGAACAACACATGAATAAGATCACATATTAAAGGATCAGGTGTTTTCTTCAGTATCAATAGCCTTTGGAGGCAAAAAATTATCAAACACCCTCGTGACTTTAAGTAAATGGCCAGATCGTATCCTTTTTTTGCATTTAACTAGGGCAGCTCGTTACAACTGGTCTGGCGTGATGACATTCCAGTTGTAACCCACAAAGGACTTCCATATTTCACCAGAGATGATCACACTACATCTATTGAGCACATTTAGGATGTGATAAAGCTTTGTTCAGTACACAATGATACCTAAGAAAATGTAGTAATCAAACTCTTAGCTGCATCACTGAAAGGGAAAGCTTTACAGTGGTTTAGAGGACTCACATTAGGCTCAATCATGTCATGGGATGATCTGGGAGATGGATTGCACAAACATTTTGAGGACAAATCTAATCTTTTGTCTCTGCTGTAGCAGTTGAGTACCATCAAGAGGCATCCGCATGAACATATGTCTGATTTCAACTACCGATTTCAGAGGAATTGGGACAGGATCCCCTTGACTGTAATTCCTACACCACTGCATGCCTTTTTATTCCATCTTAGAGATTTAGATAGCGAAATATCTGTTATGATTTAGGCTTTGGGTGGATCTACCCTTCCCAATGCATTTGAGATTGTTGTTAGAGCAGAAAATTGCCTTATTCTAGTAGGCAAAATAGCCCCAAGGCCTCCCTTACCCATTTTGCTACAGATTCAACCACCTGTGCCCATGGAAGTTCCCCTTTTAGTTACTGTCCCAGCTATTCCAGCCATAGAACACTAGGCTACTACTCAAGAGACTATTGTTTTAGTCCAAACTCAAGAGTTACAACAGCTTCAAAACATGATTAAAATCATGACAAATGAGTTTGTTAATTTCAAGAGGCAACTCGGTCAAGAACATAAACCTTACAAAGCTCTGTATCAACCCAATTAGTAGAATAGGCCATCCTTCCAAACTGATCCACAGGGCCCAAGAAGAGGTAGTAACCCTGAGGCAGTTTTTATGAATTGGCAAGGTACTGAATTTGATGATGTGAATTATCCCCAAGGTTGAGAGATGGGTTTTGAATGCAAATTGACTCCCCACGAAATCAAAATCCTAAGTTTTAGAAGTTTTGATTTTGCTCAGGAGCCTGTCTACATTCAAGACCAGTCCATTAGTCCTAAGTTTCAGCCATATCAATAATCCAAACCAATTGAAATCACGAATGTCAGGCCATCAATTGTGGAATCAAATAGAGAACAAGAAGTTGTTGTTGTTTGTCCTGCAGCCCTAGTTGATTATGAGCATAATGAATCTGTGAAGGAAGTTGATTCAAACTTGGTCCTAAACCCTATGCATTTTGAATCATATGAAGAATTTTCTAATGCTTTCTATAAAGTGAATCAAAGCAGGATGTAAATATTGGAGGGCAAAAGTCTTCAATTGCAAAAACACATTGCTTAGAAAATGGAGAATAGACCAGAAGAGGGAGATGATTCAGTTTTCTTGTTCATTCAGCTGCCTGATTTGGTGGTAATGATGAAGACAACATTTAGGAATCCCACTTATCTACTGATTTGGGATAGCTAGGGGAAATTGCAGAAAGTCATGTGTGTTGTTTCATAAAGGCAATAACGAGATTGAGACCTCAGTACAGTTTGAAGAGCAAAGAAGTGGTTTTGTTTCTGAATCTAGCATGCTTCTTTCGCATGAAGACCCTAAGAACAAAGTTTAATTGGATCAGATTCTTTTGGAGGATGAAACATCTTACTTATTCTCAGAGCTCCCATTGTACTGTAATGAAGAAGCTGACCTAAATGAAATTAAGGCAGTTTGTCTTGACAAGCAAGCAAGTCAACTAGCTAGAGATGATCTAACTGTCCAAGATAACTTTATATTTGATTGTTAGGACCTTGACTGTTTGGCTTGTAGGGAGATTTCCACTCTGCTAAATTCCTGTAGCAATCAAGAGCCCAAGCTAGTAGAGGAGGATGACACATGGGAACTAGAGGCTGATATGCAAACTGATGGATTGTCAACAGAGGTTAGTTCATTATTTGGATTATTGCCTTTGTTTATTGAAGAGACTGTTGTTTTAGGATGTTCTTCACTGACTAATAGGGTGTATTTTGAGCCTAATCCAACTCTGACTGAGAGCCTACTAAGAGTTGATAGCTTTGATGAGCTACTAGCTACTCTGACAGAGGAGGATGACCTATTAACCGAAGAGGAGGAAGCCACATGGCATGCTATCATGCAAGGTACTGGTCATGCTATTGTTTCCAGCCAAAAACCTTTGAGAGGATTCCCCATTAGAGATCTGGCCAATCAAGTGTCTGACAGCTTTCAGAGTGTTTTTAGTACCCCTAAGGATGAGATTGTAGATGAGGAGTAGCAAGTTCAACTTGCCCACTCATGGCCAATCAAAGGTATACCCAAACAAAATCAAGAGTTTCAAACCTTTGATTGCATTCTGTAAGTTGCAGTACAACAGTTTATAAGGTGTGTTCTTGTGTTTTACACCTTCTTGCCAATTTGTAAGCATGAGAAGCATTCTTAGTTGGTTAGAAGAGGCAGTTATTTCACCTGATCGGTGAATGGTTTTGTTTGATCACTGTCTCTGACTGGTTAGAGTAGGGTTAGGTTATTGTTTTTAGTAATAAGTGCTCTTGCACAATTACTTTTAGTTAGTTTGTTCCCCTAAGTGCTACTGCACAAGTTTTCAGGCCATCAGGTCCTGTTAGTTTGCTTTCAGTTCGTTTTGTTTTTAGTTTTCTGTTGTTGTTTGAACTATTGGAGAGCTAAATTGTAGTGTTTTATGAGTTTGAGAGGAGTAGAGTATGACTCAATGCCCAATGGATGTTCAAGGCAACTAATTTGATGCTTAGCAGGCAAGCATATAGTAGAAGTCGCTAGAAATGTTACCATTTTTTCACCACAGCTCAAAAATTGGCAGAGCTGATGTGACAAGTTCATTTTTTTAGTTTAGGTTAACATTCTTCTATTATGAGTTATTTGCATAGTTATTGTGTTTCAATATTAATTGCAGTTCAGTTGTTCAAAAGAAGAAGAGATTTCAGATCAGTCATTACATTGCAGAACATTCAAGAGAGATAAGTATTTCATTCACCACAATGATTATTCATTTACAAGTTCAATTACATAAAAAGATAAGCATTGCATTAAAAGAAATAATAACATATCGAATGTCCCACACAAGCCATGGGTATCCTGAACATATGCAAATATAAAGAAAATACTATGCATCTAATGATAAGAAGAGAGAAGTTCATAGCCATCATTGCCTTAGAGGTCTTCATTTTTTGAGTTGTCTTCTGTCTTGCTCTTGATCTTCAACATGAATCTACAAAAATGTAGGAAGGGTCCTGTTAGAAGCTCCGGTTATGAAATCTCTATATCCTATAAGAAGAGGCATAAAACTTTGTTTATAATGCATTGATCAATGATCATCATCCACATGTAGAAGGAACTGAGGAGGAAATAACCATGGTACTTCATTGTTTTAACTAACTTGTTTGTTTCATGTGCAGGAATAGGTAAAGTTATGTTACTGATCTAAAAATCAGCATGTGGTGTAAAACAGGTTCCCACAAGGGTAGAGCTCGACATGCTGCCCCTGAATCTCAAAGGAGATGGAACAAAAATCTATATTCATTGTGATCAAATGGGAAAGATTTATCTAAATGATACCCCATTCACTAAACAAGCTCAGTGCCCATCTATAACTAACAGATCAAGTAAAATGAAGTGTGAGCTATCTACGTACAGTGAGCTACTTCAATGAAGTGTGAAACCAAGTATAGGACAACATTTCAGTGTCGATTAAAAGGAACATTATTCAGTGCCAACATGATAGTTTTATCCAATAGATCATCTAGGTGTTTTACCATTGAAAGAACAACATATGGATATAATGTACCAATGATGTTGCATCAGATAGTGGATAATGATCAGTTGATGAAGCAGCCATAAAAGGTACAATTTAAAGTATATTCTGATCGATTTGTTGTAAGTGTATTCAATATGAAACAAATTGTAGATCATAAATTGCATGTTACATCAAGTAGTAAGAGCTTGCAATATCTCTTAGCCATGAAGCAGCCATAGTGCATATTATATTTTCTATGCTTTAGGTAGTGAATTAAAGGGAATACCATCATTTAACGTGACATAAGAAATAATGGACTTCATATATCTGCATATGTCATACTGCAGTGACCATATCAAGTGCATACAAGTACAGTGCTCAAAAGAATGAAGACAACTCATAATGCCATCAGTAATAGTTGTAGAAAGTACAAATAATCTGTGTCTATGTGAATACAAGGATGAGCCACTGTCTTGTGAGCAAAGAGGAGTAGAACAGTCATATAACCATAGGTAACAGTCACAATGCTTTCACCCTTGTAATGTATATCAGTTGGAGATATATGTGTATATGTATATGTTCATAAAGCTATAGGAAATTGCATGTGGAGAATGCTATACACAGAAGCGTGCCATCTTGAATAGTGAACTAGAACAACAAAATATATGCTATGACAGATTGAATATATAAAAATGACAAGTGAAGTTCAATATATGAGATATGCTCAAAACCTATCAGAGGGTTACGATATCTATAGTCATATACAGGTGAAGTGCATGATGGATAGAGCAACAATAAGATATAGTGGTCACCTTGCAAATTTTTTTGCTAAAAAAGATGTGATGCTACTACAAGATGATAAAAGTACAAAATTGCTTATTCAATGCCAGATGTCATTATCCATGCTAAGTGTTACAGTGATATGACTGTGTGAGCTAACATATCAATATCCATTTACGTCAGTTACAATGGAACAACAATACTCTCGAGGAAGCCTCAAGAAAGAATAGTATGTAATAGAAGAAACAACTTCTTCTACTCACTAAGAGATAACAGTCTGAACATATAAAAACAAAGATGCAAAGCTATGTCATGGAGCATCATGAACTATAAAGAATATCATATATGCATTCATAGAGGGAGGTGGCATAAGTGACAATAAATCAATATTGAGCTCAAGGCCAACATAAGGTCTATTTTTGCATTGTATGAAAATCGACTAGTGGTGACCAAAAAGAAACCAGTTCAATATTATAATGGCACAGTGATAGCATCAGATAGACCAGTCATGATGCCTCAAGATAGAGGAAAAAAACAACAAGATAAATCAGTATACAAGGATACATCAGGAAAGCAAATACAAAAAATGAAACATATGAATCTGAGAGATAAAAGGTTGTGCACAGGTGGAACTTTTCTTTTCTTTTTAATTGTCAAAGCCATACAATTTTTATAACTGCTAGATAAGGGTTTTTGAGTTGTAGAAAGAGAAAATTAAGACTTTCAATAAGAAATGCTTAGAAACATTATATAGCCACAGTCTCAATCAAATCACAGTGATAGTCACAGTCCAGTATGCAAGAAGAAGAGTTTCAAGTATGGAACAACAAGAAGTTTGTTCCATATACACAGTGAATGCTCAGAAGGTAGGATAAGATCATAGATGCCATAGATAATAGCGGCTACACACACACAGAGTCAGAGTTATAATAAGGGTTTCAAGCCATTTTTTGCTTTATTTTCCTCTCTCCAAAAAATGCAATAATGACGGCCATATCCAAAGAAGAAGTCGCAGAGAAAAATGCAAACAAAAACATCAGATATAATGCTATAGCCATGACTCAAAGCCATTTTTCACTTCAGAAAAGGGAAGAAATTAGGGGATAATGAAACACATCTGCATCAGGGAGTAGTTTGCCTTTGAAATGTGCCAGACCAGTGGCAGAATATGCTTAGAAGCACCTGAAGGCTGAAGATTTTCAAGGAGAAACCCTAACTCTAGCGACGGCTGTTTACAGAGGATTCTCCAAAAATGCAAAGTCAAAATGATGCGATAAAATAGGGCTGAGTGGTTTTATCTTTTGTTTTGCCCTAGTTCAAAAGTAGACATTTTGTCACATTTGAAACTTTTAATTTCCCTAATCAAATGCCATCATGGTCATGAAACATTCCACCTTTCTTTTTGCTTAGGTCCCAAAGACTTATGGAGGGTCGAATACCATTAGAAGACTTAGGGTCTTTTTACAACCTTTATGCCTTAGGGATATTTCAAAAATAATATAAGTGCCATGAAACCCCATTGATATCCTTAATGAGCCTTAGGTCAAGTGCCCTTAGTTTGATTTTTGCAGGTCATATGCAGATAAGCCATCAGCCTTATATTTTTTGCAAATATCATATAATGCCTTGATATTATTTTTATGTTTTTTTATTGAAAAATCAAATATTGT
Source organism: Cunninghamia lanceolata (assembly GCA_027924645.1). Taxonomy (NCBI): domain Eukaryota; kingdom Viridiplantae; phylum Streptophyta; class Pinopsida; order Cupressales; family Cupressaceae; genus Cunninghamia; species Cunninghamia lanceolata. The sequence goes on from BSBN01001054.1 coordinate 3,588,732, forward strand.
AATTGCAATGTACTTGGCAAAGTAAGAAAAATTTAAAGCCTTGTATTTTTGCTTTCAAATCGAATAGGGATAGATTAAAATTGCCAAGTGTTGTAAAGTTTAGTTTTAAAGCAATGATTTAGAAATTGCTTTAAAACTTAATTATTTTTAGGTAGTTATAGATAATAAGATAAATTAGATATTCTTTTCTTGATTTTTTTATTTTGAGGTAGATAAAGACAAAATTTAAGATCTCATGGGTAGAGGAAAGCAGATTTGTGGTGGGGTCACATAAGGGGATCTTTTGGCATCTTGCTTTTGTAGTTTGAACTCATTTGGAGAGCTTTTATTTTTTCTTTTCTAAGGAGCTCAAAAATGCCTTGGAGGTCTATTTTTAGGAGCTTTTTTCTAGCTTTCAGGGAGAGATTGATTTCAGAGCATATAGGTCAGAGATACACTTCTTTTTTAGTAGTTCCAGTTACAATTTTTAGTAGAATGGAGTAGAGATCAGAGTGCAGGGATATCAGAGTCTTCCTCTCACACTGAGAGTGTTGTATTCAGTATATGTACTCATTATTCCTTCAGTTATAGAGAAATTGTTTTCCTTCACCTTTTGCCTCTCTTTTGCAAAATTGATTTGATATTACACCGTGATAAACATTTATCCTCTATTTTTGTCTGAGTTTTGTGATAGGTTATGCAGTTATTTTGCTTAATTCAGGTTGCATGTCATGTTTGATCAAACCTTCATGTGAAATATTTATGAAGGTGTTGTGAAGATTAATGTTTTGTGGTTTGATTGTGAGTATGATCTAATAGGATTTCAGTATCGGTGCATCACCTTAGATTTCATTTTAGTTATTTATTTTAGTTTACCTCTCTCATCCCTTTTCCCAGATAAGTCATTAGATTAGGAAAAAATCATAAGGAGAACTAGCTCACTCTAGAGATTCCCTCTCGATATAGATCACCCACAATCTAGGAGGGTTTCCATGTTTCAAAAGGATAGTCAAGTCTGACTTGCCTAGTGGCATAATCTTGATTGACAACAAGGATAAGAGAGACCATGTAGCCCCTCTAATGTAGAATCTCCTGCACTATTGGTGAATGCTTGACACATGATGTTGAAAATGGGCCAAGATTACCGAACAATATTCCTCCCCTTAGGAAGAAATAAAACCAAGGATGTATGATGATATTTTCCCATTCCTAAAAGGAATATGAGGGAAGAAAACACAATATGTGTGAAGTCTCTGAATTCCACTCAAATTTTGCCATGTCAATGCTAAAAGGTGCTAAAATCAAATCAGGAGTCCCAAACCTAATTTAAGAATGTGACAATCTGGAACCTAGTGGAAACTAATCTAGAAGATAATCCAAAGATGAAGACAACTCCTCCAAATGCTGCTAAAGGATCTCCAACCCAATGCCAAACTATGATAGATGATCATGTGGAGAGAGAATAAGAGCACATGAAGAAGATGATGCACCTCCATCAAAGAGTAGATGAATATCCTCAATAGTGTCCTCCAAGTCAGCAAGATAGGACTCATAAAACAAACCTACAATGTATGTCAAGTACTCATCCCATGGAGCTAAATCTAGAAGATTATGAATGCCCCACTGCACTGAATCATTGGAAACCATGGATGTAGAAACACTTAACTCTACAATAGGAAATGAAGGAGGAGATGGAATATCAACATATGTCTCTAAAATCATAGTTGATGAAAGAACACCAAGATTTAGATGACCATACTGTATCTCTTGAAAAGTACCCACACTAGATGCCTTAGTGTGTACATCAGCCGAAGGAACAACATGAGAAAAATTTGAGAAGGTGTACACTTCAGATTGATGATCTACCTCCCCAACCACAACAATATCTCTACTATGAAAATTTCAAATAATCATAGAATCTGGTGTGAACTTAATACTCTTCCCTATCCCACCATGTGTGATCTGATAGATAGAAATGATATTGGTTGACAATGAAGGCACACAAAGGACAACATTGAATGATCCTTCATCCATGTCAATAGATCCTTTCCCACAAACACGCATATATGTGTTGTTAGCCATTAGGATGTTTGGTGATGAACAAGTCTCAAATGAAGAGAACATACTCTGTGATGAAGCCATATGATGTGAAGCTCTAAAATTAAGGATCCATCTCCCTGGCCTAGAATCTGTAACTGCAACAAGTGCTTGCCCCTTTTATTTCTCTGACTTTGGATGAGAAGAAGATGATGAACCCTTTGACATAGTTGAAGGCAAATTGATGTTATTCTTTGTTAAAAGATGCTTCAACTCATCAATTTGTTTTAAATAACATTGATGTTCATCATGCCCTGATTTATTGCAATATGCACACATGGGCTTCTCTTTTTTTGATGATTCCCGTTTTGAGGATGAAGATTTAGATTCTTTATGTGGCTTGTTTTTTTTCTTCTCTTGTTTCTAGTCAGGATTTCCTGGTTATTTTTGTACTTTAGGCTTACTAGCCACCAATGCTTGTGATTTAGAAGACTTGATGAGACCCATTTGAATTGGTTTCACATTTGGATTCGAAGATTTGAAAATGCATCAAAAGTAGGCTCAACATATGCAACTCCCATAGAAATCTTATTAGTGTGACAACTAGAAACAAATATTGAATACTCAAGATCAAGCTTCGATAACACATTGAGAATCAACTATAAATCCTCTTTATTAATCTTGTATTCCTTTAGCTGTGTTATTAGTTGCTTAATCTTGGAGATATAGTCTTGGATGCAGTTGAAACTTTTTGGATCAAGATTCATCAAATCATTATCAATATGATAACCCCTAATCTTATCATTTTTACCATACAAATTTTCAAGAGTTTCCCAAGCCTCCTTAGGTGTCTTACATGATTCAACATGAAATTGTAAATCAAAAGAGACAAATGAACAAATGTATCCAAGAGTGTTCTCACAATTGATCTCCCACATTTCTTTTGAACCAACATTAGTAGGTTCAGGAATAGAATATGTTACATAGCATGTGCAACCTTTTCCCCTTAGATAATTCCATACTGATTGTTTCCATGATGCATAATTATATGGAGTTAGGAGTTCAATGTTATTTTTTCCAATTGAAGAACACACAACAAACAAATGAAAGCAATCAACCACCACATAATTACCCCCCAATTTTAATAAATCAATGATCTCCCCAACAAAATATGATTTGGCACTTTATATATTAGTGTGTTTACAATGTTAGAGTTGTTACTAGAGTTTTACAATGTTCAAAATTGGACTCAAATATTGAAAGTATAAAATTGTCTCAGAATTAAAACCTCAAACTAGCACAACTATATAGTGCTCAGAAAAATATATAGTTTTAAAAAAGGATTCACCTCGGTCCGAGGTCATATGTGAAAGTTACAGGTATTTGAAGTTCAAAAAACAAGGATTGTCCTTCAAATCTGATGAGAAAACTATTTTTCTGGAAAAATGGAACCTCTTGAGAAAACAATAATCACACCACTATGAGGGGTGCAAAATTCTACCCCAAATTAAAAAAATTGCTCGAAAAAATGAGTTCACACACTTGAATTATGAGCCTCCAAAGTTGACTTGCAAATTCAAAAGCTGCAATGGAGAGGGGGGTCAAAATTTGCAAAGAGGCTTCTAATGTCAGCATGATATCATGTTGATGTCATCTACTGGAAAATTGAAGATTCCCCTAGGATCTCAAAAAAAATTATCTCTGAGGCAAAGTTGTCCAAATTGGACAAATTTTAAATGAAAATGGGGGTTTTTGGGCCTTTCGAATGCAATGGCATAGTCCATTTTGCCTCAAAGTACCCTAATTTTTAGTAGCATGTTGGATCTTCATAGAAAAAATCTTGCTTCAAATCTTCATAGATCTCGCCTCTAGTGTTTGATTCAGATGAAATAAAGGGCTAATCTGACTTTTCCAACAGTTCTGAATTCAATGGGGAGTTTAAAATATTCCAAGAATCTCTTGAAGAAACCTACAATACAAAGCCAAGATAGAAGCCCCACGAAAATCTAAAATTTCTATCAAGCATTTTTTATTCTTTAGGTCATCATATGATGCAAGGGAAGAGCATACTGTGCTTTCAAGAAAGAATTGGAACCCAGATTTCCTAAAAGATTGCTAACCCAAAACTAACAACCAACTAAAATTAGCACACTAAACTTAGCTAACAAAGGGAGAGGTGAGTGCTGTATATATAGAAAAATGAGGGAAAATACTTCCAAGAGAAGTAATAACTCCCAATTGCCCAAAATAGGTGAGAGTTATACCTACTTAGTAAATTCCATATTACATGGTTACACTTACTCAATAAAAGACAAACAAACAGTTATGATAGGTGGAAAATAAATCCAAAAGAGGGTGTGAGACTCAACTACCTAAAGGTGGGTGAAAGTGACACATGTAATTGATGGATTATGCCACATGTCCTCATATTAACCATATCTAATATAACCTAATCAAGCTTAATATATGGAAAACTACAACTACAACTACAAGAAAAATAAATATTCTCTAACATAAGGAAAATAAAAAAACCTACATTAACAATTTATTCCTTTGTAATAGCTATTTAGCCTTCATGATCAATAATAAACTGATATTTTTGCCTCTCTATACTTCTACACTGTGTTTATTTGAAATCTATAAGCTTATTATGTGGATGAATGATCCCTCATGTATTTATAGCTTTCCTATCAAACCTCTGTTAAAGTTTATGAGTCTGTGTGAGTTTGTTTCAATCTTTTAGATCATTGTTGTGTTATCCTAGGTTTAGCTAAATAGACTAAATTTGGTGTGTCACCCCCTTTTCATTTAAGTTATCCTTCTCCCCTTTTCCTTGGTGATTATTAGGATAGGTTTAGTTATATTTTCTTTGAACCTTCAGTTCAAAATGAGGAACCAACCTTCTTTGGAGGTCTAATCTCATCTGCAAGGTCCCACACCTTGAGACCGGTCCCATTGTTTCAATGAATTTGTTGTAGCAATAGAGTTCAACAAAAGGGTGCAAATTTAGGTGACAAAATTTTCTAGTATGCTCAATGGGACCAGTTTGATGATCCTCAACATCCATTGAAGAGTTTTGGTCTGCTCTTTAGTGCATCTTTTTGGGGAAATTTACTTCAACACCATGGAAACTTTGCTAATCAAATCTACTAGTGGAAGCATCCCAAGTGCTTAATGATTATCAAAGATTAGGATTTAGGTTATTTTCTTGATTTTTTCTTTTCTTTTCGAGTATTTCAATCACTTAGTGAATCTTCTTGTATGTACCTAGTTTCTTAAAAGCAAACTTATTAGCCCTTGTTTCAAAGAATATTTGAATGTTTTTTTGCGTTTTATGCCCTAATATGTCAAAATATTATGGGGCTAATGGTTATTCCCCTCCACCTGATCAAAACACTAATTTAATGCCTCCCTATTAGCCATACCAAACTTAAGATGCCTCTGGTTTTATCCCATACACCCCTATTGTAGCAAGATATCAACACCCTCATAACATTTTCCTCCCCCCACCCCTCCTCACGCTTACAATCAGCCTCAAGCGACCTATTTTACATTGAATCAACATGTTTTCCCTCCTAATCAACCTCAAAATGTCAACAATATGATTATCAAAGATATCATGTTGAACTTTCAAAAGGAGCTAGATGACATTGACAAGGAGTAAAAGCACAACTAGTGGTAGGAGGAGCTTGCTCATTAGGCTTATTTTCAATAGAAAGGGTTAGTGGCACAAGAAAAATACAAACAAGAATGTTTGGCCTTGTAGGATGCAAAAAAAGAGGAGTAGATGAGGCAACTGCTTGCCCAAATCTAGAAAATGGAGGCCAATCAACCTCCCACATTCCCAGTTTTAGGTAATCTCTTCCTAATTCTATGAATCAACCAATAATAGAGAAGACTTCAAGATTTAAAATCTTGAGCTTCAAGCAGGGGAAGCCTTCTAAACCTCCAAAGCCACTTTCCAGATTCAAAATTCTAAGATTTAGAGGCCCTCATCCCTCACAGGGGCCTATTCCTATGAAAATCCATCCCATTATTCCTTAGGAACAGTCCTCTCAAGATCCTATTCTCCTACAAGAAAATCAATAAACACTTCAAGTTCCCATTTCGTATTAGTCCTCTTGTCCCGATGCCATTTCACTCTTAAAGGGTGGACTAGTTGTTTGGTGAGCTAATCAAATGGATGAGGAGGAGAAGGAGGTTATTGAGGCAAAAGAAGAGTAACCTACTGATAATGATCCCTCATGCACTATGAAAATTAAAAGATTAGACCTCTTGCAAGAAGTTAAGTCCAATCATCTAGGGCAACACTTCATCGAGTCTAAATCAAAGGAAGAGAAAAATGAAGAACATTTTGATAATGAGGATTTATTGGCTACTCCTAAGGTTGAAGGATATTTGCAAGCACAAGATGAAGGCTCCATTTCTCCTCTTGAGAAAAAAAATTGAAGATAAATTTATCCCTAAGGTTTCAGGGAATGATTGCATTGGCATGTTCCATGAGCTTCCATATTTTATTGAGGAAATTGCTAAAAAGGTTGCACAAAATGGTGGCGTAGTTCCGTTTGGTGAGTTGCCTTATTTTATCAAATATGAGGAGGAATGCACACAAACATCCATGCTCACATCAACCAATGAATTGCAACAACATGAAGGCATTGAAAATCATGATGAGCTGTTGGCCTGTGAGGATAAGCATGGAAATGAATTTCTAGCTCACAAGGAGCAGCATGAAGATGACTTACTTAGGAGACCAAAGAGCTTGACATCCCTTTGAACATTCAAAAAAATAGCCAGGAGGTAGAGGTAAATCCTCTCATGTGCAAAAGTCAAGAGGAGCTAGAGTAAGATCTTTTTTGGGATGAATTGGAGGTTTTCTATTCTAGTTGTGATATGAAGCCGCCAATTCTTGAGGAAGAAAACCATGAGAAACATGAACCACAACATTCAGACCAGCACTGTGAGGAGGAATCAGAGCCTAAGCATGAAGTCTCCATTGATTATTCAAGCATTGTTTCAAGGGGTTGTCCTATTAGACATCTGGCCCAGTTGGAGATAGATCATAAAGAGCCACCACTTGTCATGCTTACTCCTAATCATGAAGTTGAGCATCAATATGAGAAGGACCAACCCACCTATCCACTTTGGGACAGTTACATCAAAAACTAGTTCATGTGGGTAAGTGAGTTTTATTTTGTTATTAGAGTGGCATTTCATAATTTTGTTGCATGCCCACTCTTTTCCCACCTCTCATTGACTTCCCATAAGCTGGAAAGACATTTTAAATTGCTAAGGAAGGGTAGTTATTTTGAAAAACCAATTAACATATTTGTTTAAGTTAGGTTCTTGGTTGGTTAGTTTAGGTTTAGGTTAGACTATTTTGTTGTAAGGTGTGTTTCCTTTGAATAAGTGTTGTTGCACTCTATGGCATCCTCATTAAGAGGCTTTTTGCCTTGTTTGTTTTGTGTGTTCCATTTTCTATTTTGCTATTGGTGGAGGCATGTTTAGTTTTGTGTTGATCTAGAGTTTCCTTCCATACATGTTTTATGTTGTTATAGTCCCTGTTTGACTATGTTCCTAATGGATAGGTTAAGGCCACTCAATTCTTGTGTTTAGAAGGAAAACACCCTTGAAAAGTCACCCAAAATGTTGACCTATTTTAGCCCCAAGCCAAAATAGTCCATCTTTCAAACTTGTAAAAATGTTGTTGAAATTCTCATATCAAGCCTTAATGTTTTAGCCTTCATTTCTTTGAAAATATATGATCTGAGATATCCAATATGGAGGCCAAATCCAAAAAAATTCCTAAGTTAAATGCTTTTTACAAGTGTTTTTTTCCTTAGAAAAGTTGCTTTTTCAGTGAACAAGGAGGTTCTCAAATCTCCAAGTTTGCCAAAAAGTAGGTTTGCTGAAGGAGAGATCGACCGAAAAAGAGAAAAACAAAGAAAAAGAAAGGATTTTTAGTGAACAAGAAGGTTTTCTAACATTCAAGTTCACTGGCTGAAAAAGAGAAAATCAAGGAATTTTTTCAGTGAGAGAGGGAGTTTGCAAACCTTAAGGTTCACCAAAAGCCAAGTTTGCTGAAAATCAAAGTCATTGAAAGGAAGAAGATAGAGTGAAGGAAAAAGCCCATTTGGCTAAAAAAGAAAAGAAGAAAATGTTAAGGATTTTGACAAACCTAGTGGTTTGTGAACTTGATGGTTCACCGAAACACAAGTTCCTCAAAGGTGAGACTCATCGAAAGGAAGGAGATGAAGTGAAAGATAAAGCAAAGGCCAAAGTGAAGATAGAAAGAAATGAAGAAGACATTTTTTTCAGCGAACAAAATGGTTTGTAAACCTATTGGTTTGCTAAAACACAAGTTTGCTGAAACAAGTGTTCACTGAAGCCCATTCTGGCTGAAAAGGAGAAAATAGTAAAGAGGAGCCCGACGGGGAAATATAAAAAATTATTGATGCAGGTTCGCCTAGGGACAAAGTCATCAAAGTGCAGAGGAGTGTAAAGTGAAAAGAGAGAAAGGTATGAAAAGGTAAAGTTCACAAATTTTTAATTCACCCAAGCATTCCCAATAAATGATCAAATGCCAAAAGAGCACCAAAAGCACAAAACTAAAATTTAAAGCACTTTTAAAGTGTTGTAATAGCATGCGAAAGGGTGCATTTTTTGTCCTGCCCTAAAACACATTTTCTTTTGCATGAAGACCTTCATTCAACACTTGTTTAGCACCAAAATGTCATTAATAAAGAGTGAATCAGATCTTGGTGGGTCAAATAGTGCCAAGAATTAATATTACAGGTATCAGGAGTAAAAGGGGTGGATGAATCCTTGCAACCTAAACCAAATCAATGTAAGTAAAGTAAGGGAAACACTCAAAACTTGTGAATTTCTCTGACATAGGCCATTGGGGTGAATTTCTTGTAGCATGGGAAACCTAACATAGTGTGTTGAACAAGTTTCCCCATGCCTAGTGTTGTAACAGTGAAAATGTAAATGCTATATATGCATGAAAAAAGATGTATTTTAGTTAGCTATTTTCTGGGTCATTATATAGGTAGAGTGATTCATTTGTAGGTTTAGGCCTTGTATCTCTTCCATTAGCTAAGTGGATTTGATAGACTTTATCTTCCTTAGAACTCTCATGTCTGCATTATCAGTTCAACTATGAATGGAAACCAGTTATTTTGTGTCTTTCCTTATCTATATTGAATCTTTCTTCCTTTGTAATGGCTATTTAGCCTTCATGATTAATAATAAACTGATATTTTTACCTCTCTCTATACTTTTACTCTGTGTTTATTTGAAATATGTAAGCTTATTCTGTGGATGAATGATCCCTCCTATAGTTACAATTTTCTATTCAAACCTCTGTTATAGTTTATGAGTCTATGTGAGTTTGTTTCAATCTTTGAGATCATTTTTGTGTTATCTCATGTTGAGTTAAACACACTAAATCTAGTGCATCACCCCCTTTTCATTTCAGTTCTCATTCTCCCCTTTTCCCTAGTGATTATTAGCATAAGTTTAGTTATATTTTCTGTAAACCTTCAGTTCAGAATGAGGAACTAACCTTCTCTATAGGTATGATCTCATCTGCAAGGTCACACACCTTGAGAACAATCCCATTGTTTCACTAAATTTATTACAGAAATAGGCTTCAACAAAAGGGTGTAAATTCAGGTGACAACAGGTATCCTAGCATTGATTGAATGACCTAATTGGGATCTTGTTTGGGATGGCATCCTTTTCAAATTTCTCCAAGTAGTGTCATTTCCTTGATCTAAGGATGTGTGTTGAGTATGATATTGTATTTGGAATCTCCTAGAGATATAGCATGTAGTGGCTTCTTCCATAAGGAGTATTGTACAATGTTATCCTACCTCAAGTGTTTACTATATTTTTACATATATTGGATATTAGGGCATCTTAGCCCACAAACATTTCTTGTGTTATGTGAGATCTATCTTCTACATTATCTTATTACAATTGTTATATGTGTGGATCTTATCAAGTGGTATCAAAGAATGATCCTATAAGGATGTGTGTTGAGTATGATATTGTAGGGAACCAGAGCATGATCTTGTCAAGTTTGAGTATCCTTACAATGATGTAGTCATGGACAGAGGGTCCAATAAAGGACTACTGAACCATACAACCTTAACACAAAAGGACACGTTACAACATAACTCAATTTTACACAAAAAAACACAAAATGATCATTTATTAATAGTCATAATAAAATTAAAAGCTACCACAATAGGCTTCAAACATGCTAGGACTCAACCATTTGATTACAAATTAATTTGAAAGATATTTCAATACAATTCCCAAACTTGACCCCCATCTCTAATCTCCAACTTGACTTACAACTTTGTCCACTAACTGAGCTACTTTCAAATTGTTATGAATAATGTTTATATAACAATCTCATGTCTTAGAAATGATCTTAGTTGGATACAAGGTGGTGCAAAGCTAAATGCCTTATGTAATTTGTAGTTGGCCAAGCGTGTAAATAAATCTTCCAAATTGATTGATGAATCTTTGTGTGGTTCACAACATAATCACTCCTGGGTCCAATGCATCATGAAATGTGTTCCTTTGCTTCCACAAACTCTAGAAATCCACTACAAGCCATGAACAATGAACAAAGTGTATGCCTTTCAAGCATAGTAGAGATAAGAAACTAAATTATGCCTTTCTGATGATCACAAACTTTTGAAAAGTGACTATGATGTTGAAGGATCATTGTAGAACAATTCTCCTAATTGTGAGTGAGATGTGTAACTTGTGGTAAAATGAGGTAGGGTCTATAGTGGATGGTTATGACTGGAATACACTGAGAAGCAACCAAAAAAAAAAAGTAAAATAAAATATTTTTGGTTGACACAAGATTGCTCTTACACCCTAGGATGCTCCTGCATCAAACACCTAGGGTAAATAATTTGTGAGGATAATGCTCAAAAATAAGCACTAAGTAATAGAATCACCATTTAGGTTAGAAATCAACCTCAACATGCCCTCAACATATGATTAGGCTTCAGGAATCAACTCAATGTTGCTTCTCCATCCACCTCTACTAGTCCTAATCAAGGAACTAGGACATACCCCAACTTCCATATTTCTACTTGCACGTACAACTCTCCTCAAACATTCTTTCATCTTCCACTTTACTCTTCTAAAACTAAATCTCTTCCACCAATCTAATCTCCTTCTTTGATATCTCTAAACCTCTATCTTTCTCAAGTCAAACAATACCATGCCTTCATAAAATTTCTTCTCTATTCTATTCCAGTCTTTACCTTTTTTGTCATCTTCTTCATTTGCAATATTTGATTCTCAAATTCTTCCTTATTCTCATACTATAGGTTACTCTATGATCCATTTATAATTATTATCTCCTCTTCTATACTAAAATTTCCTTCATATCCATCTTCTCTGCTATTGTGGTACAAACCAACACATGTTTCCTTTATCTAATCACTTCCAACACTCTTCTTGTTATCCTATTTGGGAAATTCTCCTCCTGTAGTACTTTCCTGATTATTGCACATCTTCCAATCACCTCCTATGCTATCACAACTTCTACACTAGTCTTTATCTTCAGATTTCCATCTTCTCACATCTTTCCACTTATATTCTTCATTTATTTCTAACAAATGTGTTAGTCATTCCATCTCTTTATTATCAACTCTAGATTACTATTGTCACCTCCACAACTCTAATTTATTTTACCACAAAAATAAGTATTTACCTTCTCTACTGTACACTATCTCAACTCCACAACAAACTCTCAGATTTAACTTAATTCCACCACACACTACATGATTCTTCTATATCTCCTTTTCTCTTGAGACTTCATCCTCTACAACTCTTTAGAATATCTTCTAACTTGTATCTAACTCATTTCCTTCCACCACAAACTTCATCACTACTCCATCTATATTCTACAAATCACTTCTTATTCCTAAGAACTTTTATAATTCTTCATTCCAGACTTTTGTACCCTTGGTGGTTCCTCTCTCTACATCCTTGCATCTGTACTATGTTTATTTTCAAATCTAGACTCTTCATGCCTTACTACAACTATGCATACCTCTTTTGCAGCATTACCACATTTTCTTATTTCCTCATCTATCTCATTCTGAATGTCTTCATTATTACTTCTTGACTGACCATGTTCCCTGATGCAGAGCCAAACACCCTGACCTGCATTCCCCTTTGTATGTCTCGCTTTACTTGCCTATCGACAAGACTATGCACTATCAGCCAAGTTGTAGTCCATTCCACCGATCACACACCTTACTCTGACAGCCCTCTCTTTGCTGTGAGTTACTTCCATCGGCAAACATTCATCTCCTCGCACTGATGTACTGATGACTCTCCTCATACATGCAAGGCTTGACTTACAGCTACCGGTTTCCCTTACCGCTGCTACCGGTCATGCTTTGCACCTAATCCAAAGTACATGCGCAATGTATATGTCAAGATACATTCGCAAGATGCATTCACAATATGCTTTGCAGAACATGCATTTGACCGTTGACTTGTATTTGAACCTGATGTACATTCGCGATGTACATTCACAACATGCAATTCAAATATGCATTTGATGGGTTTGACCGAACTGTTCACTCCTTTGTATGCCAATCGGAAGCTTTTCTCTCTCCCTTGTATCTTAACTCAATGCATCATCACAATGTACATCTGCCACATACAACCACAATAACCATTTGTGAGATACACACGAACATACAACTATAATATATACATAGAATGTCTACCCATCATACAATTGCGATATACACACAAATTGTATATCTGATGGAACAACGTGAATCTTACACCGATTTGATCCGCTGTAAACCCAGTAACTTCACAACTGCACAGATCTGTTCCTTTGCCAATCTAACATAGATCTTTCACCCTACCAACCTAGCACATGATGGCACTAGGATCTATCTGCACCTTATACGCAATCCTGCAAACATGAAATTGAACAAAACAAAAACAAAACAAAAACACAAATCGATATGTACATCCATTCCACTGATTTCAAAGAAATGTAACTGGTGGAATGGATTAAGAATCCATCTCGGCCACAAAATAGAAAATTGATTGCACAAAGAAAACCTAATGAATTTGAATGACAGAAAGAAGCACAACACATAATTTTATAATGCCTTTTAGAACGTGTATACAGATGCTATGTTTCTTAATTACAATCACACTGTTCTGATCTCTCTTACAACTAATTACAATCGATGATCTCTGGGGTATTTATCTACTTACCCTTAGTAGTACTAAATTGACTTCAAGCAGCTGGGAGACTAATTCAAGTGACATGGAGATCTAACAACCTCCAACTGCCTAACAACCTTTGAGATTGTAGATTGACAAGTGTCCTTGGGACTTACAACATAAACCTAAATACAAACTAAAATGACATGCATTGGTCAAATTGACCTTATTACATTGAATGGTCAGCTTAGGACCTTATTGGAAACAACAAAATTAACATTAGACACATCATAAAGTTAAATGTCTTATGGAGGCCACCTTGTGTTAGGTGCTCCTGCACCATACACCCCATCGTGAAAAGAACTCATGCCACATGAGTTAGGTCTTTGTCTTGCTCCACCTTTATCTTCTGCTGTCTCATGTCTTCCCCATGACCTCTGGACTACAACTTGCTTCCATGGAATCAAAGACTCATGCCTAGCATTGTAGGCTCTACTCATGCCATTCTTTCTTACTGTCATCTCTACTTAAACACCTGTATTGGAAACCTTGGGTAATGCTTCTTGTACTGCTGCTATGGCAGAATATGTTTGCCTTTCAACTCATGTTGGTTCTAGAGGACAAACAATTGTCCCTACTATGATACTATCCTTGTCTTTCCAATCAACTTGTGGCTGCTTGTAACCCTACTCTTGGACCTTCTGTTGATCCATCTGATCTCCATCACCAAAAACTGAAATTACCTTCAAATTGTGATCCTTAGCAACTGTACTCCTTGAGGTATCCTCAACTTTCTTTGTCTTTTCTTCATTGATCTGCACAAACTCTTTCTTTCCTACCAATATAAGATTGGTTGCCTTCTTTGCTTTGACATCCTCCTACAATGGTGTCATCACAAAAGTTCTCCCATCCTTCTTGATGGTGTATGTGTTAGCATATCCATCATACAATGCTCTCCTATCAAATTGCCATGGTCTACCTAAAAGTAGGTGACAACATTCCATGGGTAAAATATCACATAAAACCCTATCCTGATATTCTCCAATCTGAAAATCAACATATGCTTGTTCAAATACCAAAAGTGATTGACTATCACTTAACCAAGATGCTTTGTAAGGATTTTGATGAGGAATCCTTTCCAGTTTCAACTTATCCACCATCTCCTGAGATACCATATTATCTGTTGGACCAGAATCTATTACTACCTTGCATTTTTTACCTTTTCTTTTACAGTTGGTCCTGAAAAGTGCTCTCCTTTGTATCATCTCCTTAGATGTCTTCAAGATTGTTCTCCTTAGCATCAATGATTCTCCATCTTCAGCTGGGGCTGTACTTCCCATTGGAGAGTTAACACTTTCATCTACCTTCTCTTCTTGCACAAATTGAACCCTCTTGTCATTCTTCCTATCATCTCTTGATGATGAACCTTGCCTTTCTGGACATTTAAATGTTGTATGACCAATTTCATTACAATGATAACATCTTCTAGTGAAAACATTAGAGCCTCTGTCACCTCCAAATCTGCCTCTTGTTCCTTTCCATCCACCCCTGAAATCAGACTGTTCTTGTCCTTTACTAGTCTCTTCTCTGTACTCATTGGTTTGCCTTGTTGTAGGGGCTGATCCTCCCCCTCTTGTATTGCTACCTCTTCCCCTCATGGACTTATCTTGTCTCCTTTTCATCTTCTCTTCATCCCTTAAGGCCATTTGGAAACACTTATTCACTATTTTTGGTGCTAAGATGCTAAGCTCATCTTGGATGTTCATCCTTAGGCCATTCAAGTACCTGGCCACTTTCTCTGACTCTTCCTCTTGTCTCTTTGATCTGAGACTGAGTTTATGAAACTCTTGTGTGTATGCATTCACATCAAGGTCTCTCTGTTTGAGGTTCTGTAATTTCTTGTACAACTGCACATCATAGTCCAAGGGTAAGAACTATTCCTTGAGTTTGGTCTTCATCCTTTCCTAGGAGGTTATCATATTCTTCCCCTCCTTGACTCTCTCTCCTTGTTCATAATTCCACCATGCAAGAGCAGATCCCTGCAATCTTGCCTTTTCCAACTTAACCCTCTTATCATTAGGGACTTCTTTGTATTCGAAGTGATTATTCAATGCCTCAATCCAATCAATCACCTCTTCATCTTCCATACTTCCACTATACATAGGTAACCCATCTATGGTGTCCCTATTGACTGATAGTAATGCATTTAAAAATGCCCTTTGGTCTGTTGGTATCTCCTCTGTCTTTTTACTGGTTTCGGCAATCTTTGCATTGCCTTCATCACTGTTACTTTCATCCTCCATAGCTTTGCTTTTGGACTGCTTGAACTCTCCCAACTTGGATTCAATCATCTCCTTGATCAGTTTCTTAACGGTGTCTGGTGACATACTTTTGGGAGGCATTGTCTCCACCACTGGCTCACTTTCTCTGTCTGACATAAACATTCACAGACAACACTCAAATGCCAACACTCCTGCAAATCCTTAATTTGATTTGCCACCCAAATCTTTTCAGGCTCTGAGACCACTATGATGCAGAGCCAAACACCCTGACCTACATTCCCCTTTGTATGTCTCACTTTACTTGCCTATTGGCAAGACTATGCACTATCATCCAAGTCGTAGTCCATTCCACCGATCGCACACCTTACTCCGACAACCCTCTCTTTGCTGTGAGTTACTTCCATCGGTGAACATTCATCTCCTCGCACCAATGTACCGATGACTCTCCTCATACATACAAGGCTTGACTTGCTACTGCCGGTTTCCCTTACCACTGCTACCAGTCATGCTTTGCACCTAACCCAAAGTACATGCACAATGTATATGTCAAGATACATTTGCAAGATGCATTCACAATATGCTTTGCAGAACATGCATTTAACTGTTGAATTCCTTGTATCTGAACCTGATGTACATTTGCGATGTACATTCACAACATGCAATTCAAATATGCATTTGATGGGTTTGACCGAACCGTTGACTCCTTTGCATGCTGATCAGAAGCTTTTCTCTCTCCCTTGTATCTTAACTCAATGCATCATCACAATGTACATCCGCCACATACAACCGCGATAACCATTTGCGAGATACACATGAACATATAACTGCAATATATACACAAAATGTCTACCTGTCATACAATTGCGATATACACACAAATTGTATATCTGATGGAGCAACGTGAATCTTACACCGATTTGATCTACTGTAAACCCAGTAACTTCACAACTGCACAAATCTGTTCCTCCGCCAATCTAACACAAATCTTTCACCCTACCAACCTAGCACATGATGGCGCTAGGATCTATCTGCACCCTTTATGCGATCCTGCAAACATGAAATTAAACAAAACGAAAACACAAATCGATATGTACAGCCATTCTACCGATTTCAAAGAAATCTAACCAGTGGAATGGATTAATAATCCATCTCAGCCACAAAATAGCAAATTGATTGTATAGAGAAAACCTAATGAATTTGAATGACAGAAAGAAGCACAACACATAATTTTATTATGCCTTTCAAAATGTGTATACAGATGCTTTGTTTCTTAATTATAATCACACTATTCTGATCTCTCTTACAATTGATTACAATCGATGATTTCTGGGGTATTTATCTACTTACCCTCAGTAGTACTAAATTGACTCCAAGTGGTTGGGAGACTAATCCAAGTGGCTGGGAGATCTAACAACCTCCAACTGCCTAACAACCTTTAGGATTATAGATCAACAAGTGTCGTTGGGACTTACAACATAAACCTAAATAAAAACTAAAATGACATGCTTTGGTCAAACAAACCTTATTACATTGAATGGTCAGCTTAGGACCTTATTAGAAACAACAAAATGAACATTAGACACATCATAAAGTTAAATGCCTCATGGAGGCCACCTTGTCTTAGGTGCTCCTACACCATTCCCCTTCAACCATTCTTGTATCCTGTATTGGTCTTCCAACTCTACTTGTTTCATCTTGTTTAATCTCATCACCACTTCCAATGTCACTACATTCTCTATTTATCTTACCTACCACCAACTCTATACCTCTCACAAGTATTTTCTTTCATTCTCATCAATCCTTAGATATTCAAATCTATCTTCTAGTTGACTATTACACATCTATTCACAATTCATACCTCTCAAATCTTCTTCTTCAATTGAATTGCTCTTTGGTTTTCTGCTTCCCTTTACTTCAAGGCTTTCCATCCATTTTACAAGATCCTCTACCATGTTGAACACCATTTCTACCTTTTCTACATCATTGTCATCCTTAAATTCATCTGATGTTATATCTCTTACCGCACATCCTTCATATCTCATGGAACTACTAGAATTTGTTATACTAGATTTCTTCCTTTTGTTCTTAATCCTTTCTTTTGGATTTCTTTGTTCATCTCTTTGCAATATATCAAATCTACTTGCTACATCATTCATCATCAACCCTGACATTTATAATTTCTTTTCTAGGGATCCTTCCTTCATGTTAGCAACTACAACTCTAGGACTTGTGCATCTATTCCTCTCATCTTCAAATCAAATCACATGAAAATTACTTACAGATTGCCTCAAACTTTGATGCTTTATCCACTCTAGAATTTTAACTTTCTCCTTCACAAATATGACGCTGACTACCTTAGGTTCAATGATTTTCTTACAAACTCTTTGCGACTACCTCACACTTGACAATATGTCCATAAGGTACCTTTTTAAGTTACCTAAATTTAGCGATTTGTTAACAAGTAGAAGCTTCCTCTGTTGATTGTTAGGAACACCGAGAGGCGGGGTGAATCAGTGTTCTATAAATCTTTTCTTGCACTTTTACTTTTAACTATTTCAAAAGAATAATCCAATAGAAGCAAAATATACAGCTGAACAACATCCACAAAAACATGACATAGCACCAAGGTTTTACATGGAAAACCCAAAATAGGAAAAACCATGGAGAGGATTAGCTCTCATATATATTGCAATCTTTACAAAAATGATGTTTAGGCTTGGTCAATCCACAGGCCTAGAACATGCTGGCTTATTGCCATGAAGTACAACTAGGTCTAGTAGGCTCACTGCCTCAACCCTAAACCTAGAAAGATTACACTAAGGGCTGTTAAACCCTAAGGGATATTCAACCCTACTAGAGGCTTACTGTCAGACTCACTCCCATGATCAACACCTTTCTATATTTGTGACTGAAGTATAATAATTCCCCTACTCTGCTCTTCCTCTGCTCTGCTCTTCCTCTTCTTTCATCTGCCTCTCTCTGCTCTGCCTTTTGGACCTTTCTTAATATCTTTTCATTTCCTCTCAAGGACACCTTTTCCATGAATCACTTACAAGTATTTATACACTACATCAACCTTGGAATGATCATCAAGGTCGGCATCACAATCATCAACCATTAGAAAAATCTCCAAGGTCGGTATTACAAACATTTACAAAATAGGTCCTGACCTATTACAACATTGTACAAAGGAAATGAAATGTGGATCATGCCATGCCTTAGCTGGGACTCAAACACAATCTTCCATGCCACAACATGCTTCCACAATCTTCCAGAGATCTCTGCAATCACTGGGATCAACTAGGTCAGCCAAGACTGGTTACACGCTACATTATCTGGGAACAATCTTCACACACCATCTCAATTTCTTAACATGGACCAAAGTCTAGATAGGAACATGATTAGGAGACATCCACAAGCATGCTATAATCATCAGGAGAAACCACACAAACCTTAACCACTTTATCCATAGGAATCTTCTCACCGAAACACATGAACTTCACTATCTTCAACTGTCATAAAAGAAAGATAGCTTGTGGACCACCAAACCATAAACCATTACAACTGTAGGCACTTATCATCATCCTAGACTTCCCTCTAGAACTATAGATCCAAATACTTTATTGCAGAGGAATGCAGAGTAGAATACTTTCTTCCTGTCCCAACTGAACTTACAGAAAAAGTAGGTTTCACTCTGGTGAACACAACTCACTCAAATCTTCATGTAGATGGCTCAAACCTAGAATGTAGCATCCTCTAAGATACCTCTAACTTACTTCCAATCCACACACCATGATCTTCAAGAAGAAATAAATGCGGACCAGTTTACCGAACTATTCTTCAGCATACAACTCACTATCTATACTGCACTTCTCTGTAACTCACTTGTTTCTTCTGGAGAGGCTAATTTTCTCAATATCCTCAACATACAAGTCTTCTAAACAAGTAATAGAATAAGATACAATTGACACAATGACAACAAGAATATGTTGACATCAATGACAACACCGATTAGGCACATACTTGCAACATCCTCTCTGTCAGGATTCTAGACCTTTTGTCTAATACCATTTGATGCAGTCATGGCTGGAGGTTCCAATAAAGGACTATCTAACTAGGTATCCTTAACATAAACACACACACAAAAGAACTCAATTACATAATAAAACACAAAATAATCATTTATTCATAGTCAATAGAACTATAATATGCTGCAATTATCTTCCAACATGCTAGGCCTTAGCCCTTTGATTACAAATTATAGAATTTGAAATATATTGCAATACAATTCCCAAACTTGAGTCCCATCTCCAATATCCAACTTGACTTCAAACTCTTTCCACTAACTGAGATGCTTTCCAATGGTTATCAACAATGTTTATATAACAATCTCAAGCCTTAAAATGATCTCAGTCAACCACAAGGTGACACAAAGCTCAATACCTTATGAAACGTGTAGTTAGGCAAACATGTAAATAAATCTCCCAAATTGAATGCAGATGATGGATTGATAATTATTTGTGTAGTTTGTACCATAAGCACTCTTGGGTCCAATACATCTTGAAATGTGTTCCTTTGTTGCCACAAACTCTATAAAGTTGTTGCAAGCCATGAACAATAAACTAAGTGTACAAGCTTTCCAAGCCTAGTAGAGATCATAAACCAAATCATTCATTTGTGGTGATCAAAAACTTCTAGAAAGTGAATATGACATTAAAGGATCATTGTAGAATATATTCTCCCAATTGCAAGGTGAGATGTGTAACTTGTAGTGAGATGCAGTTGGATCTACAATGATTGGTTATGATTGGAATGCAATGAGAACCTACAAAGGACACAAACAAGTAAAATAAAATATTTTTGATTGACGCAAGATTGCTCTTACACCCTAGAATGCTCCTATGTCAAAGATAAACCTTTATGATGTCACCCATGGAGAATCATCTCAGGAACTTTAGTTTGGCTCATTAAAACAAACATATCTTTGATGCCTACATGTTTTAGAGTGTTGTCTTTGAAATTTTCCTAAGGTTGCAAATTTGGTCTATCAAGGGGTTTGACTAAGGAGAGCTTGACCCTTGTAATTCAACAACTTCCATAAGGCATTTTTAAATATAACTGATCCTTGCACATCTCCATTTATTAGTCATCAAGGTGAAAAAGGTTGTAGAAGTGCATAGTCAGCTAGATTGGTCCTGTGAGTTACATGATCTATCTTGTAGATTATATTATTTTGACAAGATCAGGTTGACCTTGCAAGATGTGGATTCAACTCATAGAAGATTCTTAGTTTGTTACAATTTTGAGGTAATGAACACATCAAAAACATTAATTTCTAGAGACTAGTGAATTGATTTTATGATGCATCAACATTATTCTTCATCATTATTCCAAAAGCTAAGCACCTTAATCCTCTTACATTTGCTTTTGGTAAAATAACATTTCAACTATTAATTCCCAACTAATGATTTAAATATAAATTAATTGAACTTTATTTAGATACATTTATTCAATTAACATAAATTTATATAAAAAGGAATTAATTCCCTTACAATAGTTTGTTTATCACATCTAATTTATTGTGGTCATACGAATTATTGTTATACTATTACCATATGAGCTATGTTCCACTATATCTATAACATGATTTTTTAAGCCTCAAATATGAAATAACACATTAAATTTAATGGATCTCTATCTTATAAAGTTTTGCCATCCAATCATCAACTTTTTAATACTTTAATATTATCTTGTATAGATCCAAAAGCTCCTTTGATGCTCACCCATTCTTAGATGGTATTGTTCTTGCTTACATTAGCTATTTAGGGTTTTGAGAATTCAAATTAGGTAAGGTTGAAGGTTTTCATCTCATTGTTGTGGGTAAGATTTTAGTCTTAAAACTTCACTTTATTATAAGATTAAATTCCCTTAACTATATTTAAGTGGTCTCTTAAAATAAGGGAACACTATGTTTAAAATTGTATATTTATATTATCAATGCCACTTAAATTTAAAACTCATTTTAAAAAACATTACAATAAAATATATACATACACAGATACATTTTTTTTTTAATAAACCTATTTTTTAATCTACTAATTTTTTTAATATGTTGGTTGAAATATACTCACTTTTGGTGACATAATTAGGCCCATTCACAATAGAAAGATGATTTTAACATTTGTAGACGTCAATATCAATTGGAATGGTGTTTGTGGACTTCTTTTCCTTGTGTCCTTATTGATCCCAATAGCATCCTATGTAGCTCCGTTTTTCACTCAAACCACGAATATCTAGTTAAAATGTTAATATGGAATAATTTGAAAGCCATCATTAGAACTAGATTCCAATCATAGGAAAATTGCAAAGATATCCCAAGCAAACAGAAGAAAACAACTACATTATAATACCTGCAGCAAAATTCTTTTTCTCTCTTGTTCTGTCGCTCTAACAATAGGTAATCAAACATATGGTTGGTAATTTACACAAAAAAAACCTACTCCATTAGAAGTAGACAGTGCATCTTTTAGGCTTAAAGGAACCAGACCCACCATTCATCACAACCTTTACTTGACAGCTGACTTTCATATTGTAATGAGCAGATTTCCAACTGCCCACCTTGAATCTACTCCTAGCATGCAATTTTAGCCTCAACTCCACTGCCAAATCTCTTGAGATGTCCTCCTTCAAGACAACATAATGCCCAGTTAAAATAGGCCTTAGAATGGTAGTATTCTTGATCCCCTGATAAAATGGAGCAATGTAAGCCCCTGCAATCCTTTGATATCCATAATAAGCATACCCCTCCATCTTATCATAATATATCCCAATGCAGTCATTGGGGTTGTGGCTTGTGATGTTGAAGGCCATCCTTGTATTCAGTATATTATGTGAAATGTTGAGGTGGGAGAGGGAGGCATAGTCTAAGTAATATATTGGCTTGTGGGGTTGAAGGGCAATCCATGTTAACAACACCACAATGCCTCCTAAGATCACCAAACCCAACACTAAAACACAGAGCCATGACATTATTACTTGGGCTTTGCTCCTCCTCTCCCTTGTATGCTTTTCAAAAATCTCAGCATAGTGAGAACGAGGCTGAGATGCTCTGTTCCTGCTTGCATCCGCCATGAAAACTGCTGCAGCAACACTTTGAAATATGACTGATGACTATGCTTGTAATTTGAGTGATTTTAGAGACGAATGGTTTGGAACTGCTCCTGCCATTGATATTTATATAAGATGGTTTGTAGAGGGTGTGAAGAGCAAAATAGATAAGGAATCGGTTCGTGGAGTGTTGTATTGGCAACAAATTAGCTACTTTTATTTCCATTTTTCTTGTGATGGTGAGCAAGATTTTTTAGTAGTTTTCATTTGACAGGGCAGCAAAATCTTTGAGCACAAGTTTTCTCTTTATGTGTTTTTATAGTCGTATATGTGGAGGTTTCTTTATCTGCTTTTTCAACTATGCTACCTTTTGTTCAATTAACGTACTGATTGAGTGGTCTACCACTTTAGGGATAAAAGAAATGGCCGATTGTCAAAACTTAGTGAAACAAGATTGCTAAAATATAGAACAGATTTGAAGTAGCCTTTTGGTTTCAGATTCCATGGCTAAATGAACTGATGAACAATAAATTAGTTACTTAAACAACACTCTCCAAGGTTTGACTTTTGTGGGCCCATTTTCCGTTCCAGTTGTCAAACTCTTCGCAGTCACTGTCACTGTAACTGTAGCCGTCAACTTAACTGCGATGGTTAAGTTGAATTTCAATTTTCAATTTTGAATCTTCATTTCCCGCTCAATCCATTAAAAGCAGCAATCGAAATCGAGCGGTAATACAAGAGAGGGGTTAATGAGGAAGACGAATGGATTAATGGGTTAATGGATTATTCTCCAAGAAAGGAGTTTGGAATTGTTGAATTATTGCTTGTTGAAAAGAATTGTGCCGTTGCCAGAAGGAAACCCTAGAGAAAGAAGATGGGTCTGTACTGCATACTGTGTCTGCATGGAAGTGGCCACTTCTGTTGGCGCCTGTACAAGTAATTGAGGGATCATCTCATTGGGAGTTTGTCATGAATCATTTATTTACAGCAAATATTTATATATGTGAGATTTATTTCCCTACTAAAAATTTTGTCTAATTTTTTTATTCACTTTCACATTCATAAAATTAATCTCCACACCCATCGACTTGAACCTTATTATGCTAAACTTGGTGTCAAGAATCTATTTGTCTGGATGTCTAAGATCTATCTAAAAAGGTGTAGTGGCAATAAACACTATTTAGGATTTTGTTAGGCAAGTAATCCTCTTGTGACGATGCATAAGATGTTGATTTAAGTTAGTGATGTAATATTCATGCTCTATAATGATGTTATGATGCTCCATTGTCCTAAGATGTCTCTTTGATATATCTTTGATAATTTGAAAGGAATTAGGAGTTGTCCTTAAATTAACACTCTAGTGCACAAGTGAGTAATTTTCACACTTAATTCAACCCATAACACCTATTCAGAGGGTTTGGGCATTTGAATTTGAAAGTGCTAGGATCATCTTTGTTCCCATAGATTTGAATTAGGTAAAAGAACACATGAACTAAAGATTAAGGTTGGTCTTTTGGGATGTGTGCAAATTAAATCAAGTTGGGTTTGAGTTATTTGTCAACATATATATTAGAAAATTCTACTAATATACACTAATCGTTACACTCAGGATAATCCTATAAAAATGGACCCAAAACGAAGAAGAAAAGTGTAAGCTATAATTTTTCACATAAAACTAAATTGTTGAATGTTTAACACTTATTAATAAAAGAGTTGATGTTTGATTGGTTTTTAAAAAACATTATGTTTGACTTTTTAGTTAAATGTATCATTGTTGTGAACACAGTGAAGATAATGACGGTCATAAATGTTGTTGCACTATATATTTTTGAAATAAGTCATTGTTTACAAAATATTTCTAAATTTAAATTATAGAAGAAATTTTATATTATAGATTAGATTGGATATTTTTTGAATAATTTTATATATTTAATTTTTTATGTAAATAATTCTAAATACATCGCAAGTTGAAACTGTTATAAACATAAAAATTAGAATAATTAGTATATATTAATCTTTTGTTTATGTTTTATTTCATGAGATGATTTGTTATTCATTTATACTCGGTGCATGCAATGACTTGTGGATAAACATTTATTTAACCTTTGCATGTTGGCTTCTAGATCTACTTTCTCATTTGAAGCATGTTATGTTTCTTCACTCTCTACTAACATGCTAAATGCTATGATACGAAAACATGAACATGCATATATGCAGACAAAAGCAATTAACACAATAGAATGGCAAAACTATGTTGCTCTATCAATTCATCATCTAGCATCATCAATTTTACATTGTGTAGTGGTTTATATAGTTTTATCCTTGATTACAAAAGACACTACAATCTCAATTCTAAGTTTTTCGAGTAGCTGAAAATATTAAATATGTGTGCATTCTCTATATACAAACTATTCAATATGTTTGTATAATATTGCACCTATTAATATATTTAGTTAGGATATTAATAATATTTAATTATTTTCACTTAGGTAGCTAATAATGACATGTGTACACCTTGACTTAAGGTACAAAGGTACCACCACTGTCAATCATAGATTGATGCTAGTTAAGTGCCACCTCTTTCTAATTAAGGGCCACCTCTATCTCAATTAGACTAAGGTAACTCACCTCTTGATTGGGAATGATTGAGAATCAACTCATGACCTCTTAGACATATCATCTTTTTAATTCATGCATCCAAAAGATATATATTTTCATGTAACCTTTTATAACTGGCTCCATTATATTGAATAGAATATGTTTATTCATTTTTCTTATTTTGTGATTAACTCATATGAATTCTAGGTTCTAGGTAATTTTTTGTGCATATGAAAAATTCTAACATATTATTAAAGTAATGATGCCATAGGGTTAGTCTTTTTCTAGGTCATAAGAGCAAGTAGATCTAATTCTTGAAGGGTAATTTTGTTGATAAACTAACCTATTTGCATTTGTAAATTCATATAGTGCCGAGTTCAAGAGTTCTAAACTTGTTGATTTTCCTCATCACTTAGTCTAGATTGGGCTTTAGAGGCAAGATTTGTAATGGTTTGGAGGAGTTTTTTATTGGGCATTTATAGACCACTCATATTCTAGAGCATTATGGCTAAAATCTAACCCTGCCATTGGATCCAAAAGGTCCCAAAACCCTAGTAATGTATATTCAATCATCCTGTAGACACTAAAATTTATCCATGTCTCGACATAACACCTTGTCGACATGACCTTGTGTGTTTTTCCCTAGGCCCTAGGTCATCCAACCTCATCCCACTCACAATTCCAACTTAATCACATTGCAATTAACTAAATAAATCCCATTTGTTTAGTTAATAATACCCCTTCACATGTCTCACATAATTCAAATTAAATATTTGAATTAATCCCTCACCTTTCATCACATTGCGACACATGTCACATGTCTCATCTTCCACTTAATCCCTTCACATGTCAAACTAGTTTAAATTAGATTCCTTTTATCACAATTGAACACTTGTCCACTTTCCTTTTGTCTCATATGGGGTAGTACATCTTGCATTTAATACGGTTCACATGTGCAAGCTAATTCAAATAAAATATTTGAATTAGATTCCTTTCATTCTCCTTCGCACACTTGTCACATGACTATGTTTTCTTGATGTGCAAGGAAACCTAATCAATCCTATCCATCCATATCATCTAAACCCTAATCGATCTTGTCCATCCATTCTAACTAGGTCTTTCCTATAAACCTAGCCTCCTCTAATCCATTTGAGGGGGATGCAATCTAATTTCATATTGTTATGCTACCAAAATCCTGAGCAACCAACATTCAACCATATCCATCAATCTCTCGCTTGCATCCATTTCCATCTCCATCTTGCATCTTTCATCCTATTGCATCCATCATCTTGTAGGTATCGATCAAGCCATCATCTTGCACATATCACTCGAGGTGTATTGAAGATTTGGGTTTGGGTAATGTATGTCTTTCTATCATCAGTTCATCAATCCTTGAAATCAATTCTTCAATCATTTCTTCCAATCCAATCATTAATCAAATCATCAAATCAAAACAAAATTCAATCAAATCATCAACTCAATCAATCAAATCAAACAATCCATCACATCAAATCCATCAAAACAAGTCCAATCACATCATCAAATCAAGCCAATCTATCAATCAAACAAATCACATCAATCCAATCCACATCATCTCATTAATAACATCTTACATCATAAAACATTCAATCAATCCCAATCAATTCATAACCCGATCAATCCATCCACTTTCATTATCACCATTAATAAAACACAAAATTAGAAATACATCTCATCTTTATCATTAAGTGCCTTGATCCCGTGGATATAGGGTATGTAGGCAATCTAGGATAGGAAGTGCCCAGATTCATGCACAGACAATATTCCTCTTCCTTCTTTCATCATTCTTCTATCCTCTAGCTTCATCACTTCATCAATCAATTCTTTAATCACTTCATCAAATCAATCTCCATCAAATCCAATCATCAATTCATCATCCAATCAATCCAATCCAAACAATGATCCAAATGCAAGTCATCCTTAATCCATACGAATCAAGTCAATCAATTGTGTCAAATTATCCAATCACAATCAATGGTCTTGATCCTAATCTTGTTGTAAAACCAAATCAATCAATCAATCATTATCATCATCGATGGGATATATTGTTCCCACATCCTTGTGTTGATCTAGGGATATATAATTCCCTGCCATGACAACACTATCTTTATCAAATCATCATCAATCAATTAATCATTTGTTTACAGCTTGACAGGGGCAATACCTTGTTTATTTTTGAATCATTTGTGCATGCTTGCTTGCTTGCTTGTGTGTCTTATCATTTTCAACTTGCATTTGTATCACATCCAAATCCAACCCAGCTAATATTCATATCTTGTAACTAGACAAGGTTGTATTATGCTAGGGCATGAAACACATCATCACCCTAGTCCTTATATCTTGGTGCATAATGTCTCATGCTATATCAAACATCATGGTTGCTCACTTTCATTGCAGCATAACACATCCTTCCCTTTCTTCTATCCATTTTCTTATCTTTCTTTTGCTGCCTTTGACCAATCCATTTCATTTCAAGAGCATACCCGTGTTTGTCCAACCCGCCTATCCTCTCGAGGGGGCATCATTATCCTATCTTTCCATCATCATCCTATCCTTTTCTTCTATCCATTACCTTAACTTCTTTGAAATGATGTTTCTCGACACAAATCTCATCATCTTGCAACATCATCTCAAAGAGGAGAAAAATGTAGACACTAAAATTTTTCCATGTCTCGACATAACACCTTGTCGACATGACCTTGTGTGTTTTGCCCTAGGTCCTAGGTCATCCAACCTCATCACACTCACAATTCCAACTTAATCACATTCCAATTAACTAAATAAATCCCATTTGTTTAGTTAATAATACCCCTTCACATGTCTCACATAATTCAAATTAAATATTTGAATTAATCCCTCACCTTTCATCATAATGCGACACATGTCACATGTCTCATCTTCCACTTAACCTCTTCACATGTCAAACTAATTTAAATAATCTTTGATTTAAATTATATTCCTTTTATCACAATTGAACACTTGTCCACTTTCCTTTTGTCTCATGTGGGGTAGTACATCTTGCATTTAATATAGTTCACATGTGCAAGCTAATTCAAATAAAGTATTTGATTTAGATTTCTTTCATTCTCCTTCGCACACTTGTCACATGACTACACTTTCTTGATGTGCAAGGAAACCTAATCAATCCTAGCCATCCATATCATCTAAACCCTAATGGATCTTGTCCATCCATTCTAACTAGGTCTTTCCTATAAACCTAGCCTCCTCTAAGCCATTTGGGGGGATGCAATCTAATTTCATACTGTTATGCTGCCAAAATCCTGAGCAACCAACATTCAACCATATCCATCAATCTCTCGCTTGCATCCATTTCCATCTCCAGCTTGCATCTTTCATCCTATTGCATCCATCATCTTGTAGATATCGATCAAGCCATCATCTTGCACATATCATTCGAGGTGTATTGAAGATTTGAGTTTGGGTAATGTATGTCTTTGTTTCATC
Organism: Cunninghamia lanceolata; assembly: GCA_027924645.1. NCBI lineage: Eukaryota > Viridiplantae > Streptophyta > Pinopsida > Cupressales > Cupressaceae > Cunninghamia > Cunninghamia lanceolata. The sequence continues at coordinate 3,617,474 of BSBN01001054.1, forward strand.
ATTTCAATTAATCCAAATTTTTAATATACACATCCAAATACGAATAGTTGACTAAAAAGACAAAAAAACTACCTAAGCACATAGGCCAAGGTTGTATGAACTGGGTGGGTAAGTGCAAAAAGATGGGGGGCCAAAAAGTGGCCACATTATTTTGAAAAAAAAATAATGCATAACACGAGCGCGTTATAACACGCTGCATTATTACTTCTTATAAATAAAAAAAAGCTTCACTTCACTTCACTTCATTTCATTTCATTTTCCTCCTATATACTCACGGCTTGCAAACCCTAGGAAGTGCGTTCACATTTTGGAAATCGCAATTCAACACAAAAATCTTTGCAATTCGTCGCCAAAATGCCACCACGACGTTGAGCACGCCAAAGGAGTGAGTTTTATTTGTTTTTTTGTTTGAGTTTGTTTCTAAATAGGTAGGTTTGAGTTGATTTTTGATGTAAATTTTGTTAATTGTCAGGAAATGTTAATGCACCTCCTCCTCCTCCTCCTCAAAATCCACATAATCATGCGGAACAACCTCCTCCAACCATTCCTCGACATGCCCCTGGAACACAAGAAAATATAATGGGGCAAATTGAAAACAACAAAAAATAAATTGAAGATATAATTGCAAGGTTGAAAGATCCTTCCACTTCAACTTTGCATAGGTCCACGCTTGCTGAATCTCTTGAATCTATGTTATCAAATGTAGATTCAATTAGAAAGCAAATAACTAGTTGGACAGATAAGAGGAGAGAGTTTAGAGACTATTATGCAGACAAGTTGTCATACCAAGATGTGAAAAAATTACAAATTACAAAATTAGACTTGTGTTTGATTTTCACAAACCCACAAACAAATCAACCTCCACCCATTACATGCAAGAGGTTCCCTATCCATTGGTGCAACAACCAAGCGATAAGGGACAATTTTGGGCAGAGGTGGTGGATAGTTTTTGACCATCCTCCATGCAATAATAATGAGGTCCCACAATACTTTTTGAGGAAACTCTACTGCGAGTTTGTCCTCAATAAAGTGCCAAACTATTTTGATATGCAGGACTTCCAGGGTAGAGGTGGGGGGTCAGCACAAGATAGACCAGGGGCACGTGTTGACCCACAGCGGGTAGTGAGATGAGTAATCATCAGACCAGCCCATGAGCATGTTTCTATCCCTTCCATTGTGAAGGAGAGTGTTGAGGTCGATACACTTCAGTCCATTAGTGCCTTGACCCAGAGCATCATAAGGCATGCCAGTCCTGCAGCACAAAGTGGGTTGGGAGATAGTACGAGGAGTAGGGTCCCACCCCATACTTGTCAGACTTGTGGGTCAGCCTGTGGTTATGACCCCATGGATAGTTAGGACCCAGGTGCACAGGCTACATCTGCAGCTGAACAGATGGTGATGACAGATACCCTCCTCAGTGAGACTTTCAGCCTTGATACTCAAGTAAATATTAGCAAGTTTATTGAATTTAATTTATTAAATTTCATTTTTGAAATGCAAGATTAACTAATTTAGTTTGATGATTTTAATAAAATTTCAGGGTGATACCGTTGATGCAGTTTTCAGTGGTTCTCCACCTGCATATTACACTAGATCATCTACTGTTGGGGTATGTAACTAGTAAACAATTATAAATATTACATGTGAATAGCATCGTTATATGAATGGTATCTAATATCTGATTTTAGATGTTGAATAGGTTAATATTGGAGATTTCACGGCAACACCTGCTAGCGGTGGTGGACTTCAAAGCTTCATGGAGGTAATAAAATAAATAGTTTAATGAATGAATTGTACTTACTAGATTTTTGTATGTGACTTGTGTGCTTTATTATGTGTACTTCCATGTTTAGATGAATGTGTGTGTATGTTAGGAGCCATGATTTGCATCACTATTATAGTTTTCTTAATTGAATAATGTTTTTTTATTTCCAGATGATGTAGGCTGTGGAGACACCTCCCGATGTTCAGAGGGAAATGGAGTATGGTGTGACCTCTGCGATTCATAGCTCCATGGCATTGACAGGGGTATGAGGCAGATTAGTAAATTTTAATTTACATTCATTGTTATAGTTGTTTATTTTTGAAAAATCAAAAGATTATTGATTTAAAGTTTAATTTCTATCTGGATGGTTTCTATAGGACATGACGTCACCACGGCCTATTCCTGCTACGAAGGCAAGTGAGGAGACAGATTATATGTTAGCGGTAAGTGATTATTTTGTTAAATGTTTCATTTTTTATAACATGTAATTTCTATATATTAATGTCTATACTTTTTATTGTAACAGCTAAAGATGTAGGAAGAACTAAATAGGAGGAGCAGCCCTCAGGTTCATAGTAGACCACCCACATGCGCGTCTCCATCCCCTAGAAGATCAAAGGCTACCCGTGATCTATTTTCTTAACCAGCCAGAGGGGAATGAATTTTTATTGTGTTCCTTTGTTGTATGCCTATATTGCATTTGTGGACATATATTTTGTATTGTATATAGTTGACATTATATGCCTATATGGCATTCTTGTAAGCCTATATGGCTATTTTGTATATATGTTATACTTATATCGACAGATATTGATGTATGCCTATATGGATATTTGGTTAATACAAATCTTTTTTATTGATGGCGTCCATACTTGCATTATAAATCCACGTTTGAATGGATATTTGTAGATGGCTACTTCAAATATTTAAAGTCCAATTGTATTACATAGGATGTTTGTTGATCTAATAAGCTAGCTATTGTTATTCAAGTATCACCTAAACCTCATTTTGGAACTAAAAGATAAAAGTTGTATTTAAAAAAAAAATGAATCATCATGTTGAACAAAAAATATTAATATTCTTTATGAGTTGCTCAATTGAAAATATTCAAATGAGTAAGCTAATCCATATTCTTTATGAGTTGGTCAATTGAAAATATTTCTTAATTTCTTATTATTATACCATATTGGGATGCAAAGAGTATGTTTGTTGTTTTGAATAAGATAGTCAAAATCATATGCTTATGAGCACCTGATGACCATTGTGGTTATTAAATGTAATTCCTCTTGCATATAAGGTGAGGTTATGAGATTACATTGAGTCTTACCTTGATCATCATCTAAGGCACCTTGCAAAGGAGGTCTTGAGCAACATAAACCTTAGGCGCAATTTCTTGCTTCTACAATCAAATTTGAGCGCCTAAGGAGTGGATTGGTGATGGACATCACTTTAAGCGCCTTAAAAGTGTTTGAAGGTTTGAATTGGTGAATGATAGTGCCTAAAGGTCTTAGAACCAACTAGAATAAGGAATTGAAGAATGAGTTAACCACTTTGAGCGCCTTGAAGGAGAGAAGTATGTATATGAAGATTGATTGAATGTTTGGAGTTTAGGCACACTTTCCTTGTCATCTAATCACACATTGGTGCCTAGGAAGAGTTGACATGAAACAATCCTTTGAGTGGACTCCTTGATGAGATCTCTCCCATTGCTTAAACTTGTTGAAATGTTAAAAGCTAAGTCAAATGGATTCTAGGCGCTCTTTACCTTCATAATGACCTTGAATTGGTGCCTAAGCATAACAAGAGAGTTTAAATCCATTCAATATGGTGCCTTGTAAGAGGAGAGCTTAAGAGCATGAGACTAGATGGCATTTAAGAGTCAAGATCATCAAAATCCAAAGAAATGGGCTAAGTAAGCTAAGGTGCCTTGGCTTGTCATTCAATACCTCCATGAGCACCTAGATTGAAATTGCATCCAAGGACATCTAAGAGTAGGCACCTAGATGGGAAAAGTCATCCTAAGACCTTCATAATTATTTAAAGCATAAAAAATGCCAATATAAAGCTTCATGATGTTGGGCGCTCTTTCACCTCCATATAGATCTAGATTGGCGCCTTAGATAAAGTATCACAAATCTATATCATTGAGTAAGTTCTAAGAGAGAAAGGCTTACTTCAAGCATGTTTAATCATTCAAGGTCTTACAAATAATGAATAGAGCCTAAATTGATGCTAGGCATCTCCTCTTGTCTCTACTATCTAGTTTTGGTGCCTAAGGAGAAATTGCATCTAGTGAACTCATTAATTGGCACCTAGGAGGAAAAGACCTTAAACTTACATTATTGAGTCAGCAATTTAGAAATTGAGCCATTCCTAGTCAATTGGAGTCATAAAATATCAAATACAAAGTCAAATTGGACTTAGGTGCCCTTCATGTAATTTCCCACCATCATGAGCACCTAGATCTAGGAAGATCATCCAATTGCACCTAGGAAAAAGATACAAGTTGAAGACCTCAAATTTGAGCGCCTAGAAGTGTGATGGATTGAAGAAGCTACATTGGTGCCTAAGGGTAAGTTGTATCTAATGACATCACCTAATTGAGCGCTTAGGAGGTATAAAGCTTAAAATTGACACGAGGACAAGCGCTTAGTAAAGGAGAGTTTCTCAAACATTTAAACATGTGAATGAAGTCATAGAAATGCACTAAGTCATCTAGGCACCATTTTCCCCTTGTGTACCCTTACATTTGCACCTAAGAAGAAGTTGCTTCAGTTCATTGGAGTGTTTGAGTATTGAGGATTTCTTAGTAATGCTTTGCAACTTTACACTACCTCCTTCTGATGATTTTTGGGGCAGCAGAAAACCTTTCACCACGGGCAAACACCTTAGAGATATAAAAAATGAGAGAGGTTATTATAGAGGCACTCTACGTGATCGCGTTACCTCAGATAGAATGTTTCTAAGTGACACAGTTTTCGAGTAACATCTCGTCAAAGATTGCTACCTTTTTGCACTTTGGACTCTTTAGGGATATCATCGGTACAATGTAGCTCAGACTATTTCGACATGTTTGAGTGAAAAAAGGGACCATGTCTAGTGTAAATGTACCCATCCAGATGCGTTTGAACAGTCAGTTTGGTCGCATCAGGAGCATGACGAAAGTTACATCCCTTTGTAACTTTACACTGCCTCCTTCTGATAATTTTTTGGGCAGCAGAAAACCTTTCACCACGGACAAACACATTAGAGATATAAAAACTGAGAGAGGTTATTGTAGAGGCACTCTATGTGATCGCATTGCCTTAGATAGAATGTTTCTAAGTGACACGATTTTCGAGTAACATCTTGTCGAAGATTGCTGCCTTTTTGCACTTTAGACTCTTCAGGGATATCGTCGATACAATGTAGCTTGGACTGTTTCGACATGTTTGGGTGAAAAAAAGGACCATGCCTAGTGTAAATGTACCCATCCAGATGCGTTGGAACAATCAGTTTGGTCGCATCAGGAGCAGGATGAAAGTTACACCCCTTTGCAACTTTACACTGCCTCCTTTTGACGATTTTTGGGGCAGCAGAAAACCTTTCACCACAAGAAAACACCTTAGAGATATAAAAAAATGAGAGAGGTTATTGTAGAGGCACTCTACGTGATCGTGTTGCCTTAGATAGAATGTTTCTAAGTGACACAGTTTTTGAGTAACATCTTATCAAAGATTGCTGCCTTTTTGCACTTTGGACTCTTCAGGGATATCATTGGTACAATGTAGCTCAGACTATTTCGACATGTTTGGGTGAAAAAAAGGACCATGCCTAGCATAAATGTACCCATCCAGATGCATTGGAATAGTCAGTTTGGTTGCATTAGGAGCAGGATGAAAGTTACACACCTTTGCAACTTTACACTACCTCCTTCTGACGATTTTTGGGGCAGCAGAAAACCTTTCACCATGGGCAAACACCTCAGAGATATAAAAACTAAGAGAGGTTATTGTAGAGGCACTCTACATGATCATGTTGCCTTAGATGAAATATTTCTAAGTGACATGGTTTTCAAGTAACATCTCGTCAAAGATTGCTACCTTTTTGCACTTTGGACTCTTCAGGGATATCATCAATACAATGTAGCTCAGACTATTTCGACATGTTTGGGTGAAAAATAGGACCATGCCTAGCGTAAATGTACCCATCTGGATGCGTTAGAATAGTCAGTTTGGTCACATCAGGAGCAGGATGAAAGTTACACCCCTTTGCAACTTTACACTGCCTCCTGACGATTTTTGGGGTAGTAGAAAACCTTTCACCACAGGCAAACACCTCATAGATATAAAAAATTGAGAGAGGTTATTGTAGAGGCACTCTACATGATTGTGTTGCCTCAGATGAAATGTTTCTAAGTGACACAGTTTTTGAGTAACATCTCGTCAAAGATTGCTGCCTTTTTGCACTTTGGACTCTTTAGGGATATCGTCGGTACAATGTAGCTCGGACTGTTTTGACATGTTTGGGTGAAAAATAGGACCATGCCTAGTGTAAATGTACCCATTCAGATGCATTGGAATAGTCAATTTGGTCACATCAAGAGTAGGATGAAAGTTACACCCCTTTGCAACTTTACACTGCCTCCTTCTGACGATTTTTGGGGCAGCAGAAAACCTTTCACCACGGGTAAATCCCTCAGAGATATAAAAAACCAAGAGAGGTTATTGTAGAGGTACTCTACATGATCATGTTGCCTTAGATGGAATGTTTTGAAGTGACATAGTTTTTGAGTAACATCTCGTCAAAGATTGCTACCTTTTTGCACTTTGGACTCTTCAGGGATATCGTCGGTACAATGTAGCTCAGACTATTTCGACATGTTTGGGTGAAAAATAGGACCATGCCTAGCGTAAATGTACCCATCCGGACGCATTGGAATAGTCAGTTTGGTCACATCAGGAGTAGGACACCAAAAATGCATAACATGATGATGTAAAAATGTGTATATGTGTAAAAATGCAGCAGGAAATTAAAAAAAGACAAACCTTACAAATTAATGTGCATACTTACAACTCAATGTAACATGACTTTACAAAATCAATGTGAATACTTACAAATTAATCCAATGAACCATCTGGGTTTGCTTTACTCTTTATTGTCTCAAGTATTGCTTCATGGTCAGACTCACGCACCTTCCACAAGATTTTGTTCAAAGGTCTACCTCGATACTTTATCTAATGAACATTGGATGCCACAAGAAGATTCGAGTAATGAAAAATCTTCCGATGCATGTCAAAGTCCTAAAACAACCAAACATTAACACTCTTAAGTGGGTACCTTCTAAGCCATGTTCCAGTAATAACCACAGAGCCTATAGGGTATTCGATGTTTTCTCCATCTGTAACAGGGGCCTCCAATTTCTTTTTGGCCTCAACACAATGACATAAGTAATAATCTATTCCCTCTTCATTATCTTCATCTGCAATAACTGCATATACGTGCCCTACATTGATATGTGTAGCAAATTAGATGAAATTAGTCAACATTATAAAAACACTACAAAGTAAGATGACATTACCTGGTTTAACTAGATGAAATTAGATGCATATATGTGCCCTATATTACCTGGTTGAACTAAATCTGATATGTGGTCAAAGTCAACTAATGATTCCATTTGTGTTAGTTCCAGTGCCGTCGGGGGTCGATACGTGTCAAGTGGGCTAAGATAACTTAACTGCCATTTGTCAACCCACTCCTTTGACTCGCACTCATCCCAGACTTGAATTGTATAGGAAGAACAAAAGCATGACATCTTTCGCATATGGATATTCCATGAACCTGCAATTGAGCTTCTGAAAGAGTGCATCTCATTTGATCCTGTCAGTGTAAAACAGTCCTCATATGGTGCAATGTTAGTATCATCTATCAACCAAAAAAATCTATGAACTGAAGACTTATCTTAATTACCTAGACCTATGGAAGCATTACACCACTCGACAATCAATTTTGCATCTGTCAACTTTGCATTGTCTTTATACTTTAACTCTTCTCGTGCTATGGCTCTTTTGATACATGCTCCTGCACCATCATGCTCCCCCTTTCCATGCCCGGCCTCACAAAAGTTCCACATATGCTGAATACCTATAAAATTATGCCTCCTAATCAACCAATAGAAATTCTATGAGTTCTTGAATTGTGACGCACAATTATCCGACCATATGATATGTTGACTGAACAATATGCCCCTTCTAGCCAAATCATTGTAGAACACCTGAAAGCAACCTTGCACGAACTCTATAGAATGTGTGCGATCATCACTACTATAGAAATTATACTCCCTTATGATCTTTCTATCATCCTCTGTACTATCATTCGTATGAATGAATGCAATGTGCACAAATATAGAAACCTGTGGAGTTGTAATATTGTGATTGCACCTCATGCTGTGGCTGTAGACTGTAGTTCTCTGCAAAGTCAATGACTAAAACAATGCTACCAACTGGAAATGTGTCCTTGCATAACTTGAATTGCAAGTACAACCATCGAGCTCTATGGGCATGTCTTGCATACTCATACACTATGCTGTCATGAAATATAGGTATAAACTAATACACTGGAATATTTTCAATAACTAATTCACACCCCTTTGCTTCTTTACCATCTTTTGTATTATATGCCACTATTTTATACTTGCCAAACTCTACTAGTTCGTTTCCAACCACATGTGTTCTTTCCATATGTTCACATATTGGCAAATGTTGCAAGCCACTGCAAGGATGACATGTGCCATCCAAGCATAATTTCTTGTAGAATATTTGACCTTCCTCTCTTTCACATAAAATTCTTGATATGAAGTCTCTTGAAGATGTTGGTGGGGCACATATGGCACAACCCTGTAAAACATTGTTAGTATGCATATCTAAACATATAGACCTATAAACATCAAAATGGTTAGAAAATTCAATATGTAATCTACAACAACAAGTAGTGCGTGTGTGATTTATCTTGACATAGAAAGGTTTTACCATTTCAAAATATCTTTGACAAATTTTAATTTGAGGATACTTCTCTAGAAATTTACCATAAAATTGTGTTTGAGTCTCATCCAAAAAATGCTTTGGATGTGGGTCATGGTTCTGACTACCGATTCTCCTTCTTACCACATCCCTTTGATTCAGAGATACCCTTGTGTAATTCTTCCAAAAGTCTTCAATTAGTGATCTCAATGCTTCAACAATTAGTTTATCTTTTCGTGGTAGTCTCCCCGAGAACGCCCATAATTCATTGGCATTAGTGTCCTCAATTCTTTGGCATCTTCCAACGACTCTTGATAAAGTTTTCCTATTAATTCTCAATTCTTGACTCGTCTTTCTAATGAGACGAGCTTTCCTCGTTTGACTACTTACTATAGTTGATGTAATCACATGCCGTGTTGCATTACTATCTTTTGTGCGTGAGGTGTTACCCACACTCTCATATGCACTCATTAGATTCTTGACAATAGATTTTTCACTTGAAGCCTCTGATGTTCTCAACCCAAAAATATTCATGATGGACCTATACTTTATACTTCTCATCATTTCAATGAATAGTTGATATCTTGCAGTCTCATTTAACTTTTCAAATAACAATCTCCAAATCTTATGAGCATATCTTCTACAAGTACATTTTGGAATCTTACCTTCCATTGGCTGCAAAATATTCTCATCAATATTAATCAAATACTTTGGCTTTCTATGCAAAATTCTAGGTGGTGTTAAGTTCAGTAAATTCATCTCAACATTAGGAATTTCATCAATATTTAAATGAGACGGGCTAGATGGCATACCTTGGATTGAAGATGGAATAGATGACATACCTTGAGGTTGAGGTGGGAACGATGGTGTACCTCCTTCATCACATGTGAGTGATGATGTACTCTCAACTTGAGATGTGGTAGATGGTGTCCCTACATGTTGACTTGCGGTAGAGGACGTGTCTCCAACTATGGTATTCAAATCTCTTGTAGCATGAAGTTTTTGCATTTGTTCTCTTTGTGATGGTCATGGTTCCTCTTCAATTGGCATGCCTTCATTTATCGTGTCCAATTTCCTCTTCTCATGAAGTTCTCTCATAGCCACTGCTTTCTTTGCATTCTTAGCTTCTATCTCTTCCTGTGTTGGTTTAATTCTTGATCGTTTCCTCGGCATGACGGAGAATTTGTCTGTAGCATGATAAAGAGACCAATATTAGTTCCTAAAAAATAAATACAAGATAATAGTGGGATTATATTTTTATTATGTTGTAAGGATTTATTCTTGTATAGTTTGACATCATTGTATGTTAAGGTCTATTTATTACACATAATTATTAAAGAGCCCAAGTGTAGAAAATATACATGGCATCATGTGAGATTGTAGGCTACTTTCTTGATTGGGAATGTGTCTATTTTAAACATGTATGATAAAGCATGATAAAGTAATTCAAATACAATTAAGGAAAATGTAAAGAACATGCATGTAAAGACTTGACATACCTAAAAAATGAAGATTCAAATGGAGAGAATACCCAATTATGTAGTGTTTTTTTCTTCTTGCATCAAACTCCTCAACAATTTGAGTTTTTCACCACTTACTTCCTTTTCAATGTTAAATTGAATAACACTCAAATATAATTACTAACAACAATACTATTAACCAATCTATAATGTTAAATTCCTAAAATTGAATCACAATTAACATTGCAACACTACAAAATTTGAAACTTGAATAGATATATATCAAACTTGGTGTGAAAACTATGTTATGTCCTCCTCAAGTTGGCAAAGTAGAAAAGGTGGTGGAAAGATCATGTAAAGGTGGTAGAATGTGTAAAATGTGCATGTGAACTTCCCAACAACATGAAAGCACTTCTTTTTTGTCAGAGCATGCACAAAATTAGTATGAAAATAGAGCATGTGGGCCTGGATCACGGGGGTCAACACTTTTTTGCCGTTTCTATAGTAGGACAAAACGCGAGCGTGTTATAACGCGCTCACGTTTTGTCTTGCTATAGATTGATCACATCTTGTGCATTATCTTCCTTAACACAAGTAGGGATGACCACATCCTGTGCTTCATCAACTGACACTTCCAAGCCTTACAATTCCTCTTAAATATGGGAGGATCCATGACTGGAAGAGCCAAGCCACTTGGTCCTGCCTTGCTGAAGGATGACATTATGGGGGAATTAGGAGATTTTCCTTTGGAGATCATATAATCTTTAAATACTTTCCATCTTGGTAGGTCCTCTGCATTAGAGAAAAACCACTGATGGTGTCTGAGAAATAAGAAATTCTTCATCTCTTTGGTGATCCATTTCTCTTTCCAAACCTTCCCCTTCAGACTTGAATGACCACAAGGTTTTTGAGGGAGAACTTTTCCTGTTTCCTGCAAGATCTTGCTAGATGCTCTGCCATATGATAGGCATAACAATGAAGGGGTAAGCCCTCATAATCAAGTTCTTGATAGAAAATGCCCATCGAGGAAGAAAGATAGATCTTCTTTGGAAGTAGAAGTTCTAGTTTGTGACAAATCCTTATCCAAGCATAAATAGCAGGGGTTCTATCAAGCGATTGCCAATCCACTTCCACAAAGTCTCCTGAAGACTTCCTGATTGATTCCAAAACATCCACACCCCAAAAATGGAGAGGCAATCAATATAATCAAACCCATAAATCTGCATTTGATGACATAAACTCTCTTTAGGCTAGATTAAGAGTCTAGCATTTTAGCTCAAGTCTAAACCCATCAACATCTAAATAACCTGAATACAAAATCTTTGTTTGCCTATCTTTAGAACTCAACCCTCAACATCAAACCCTAATCCCTCAACCTTTAACTCTGATCCCTCAACCCTCAACTGTATCCCTAAACCCTAAACCCTAAAGCCTCAACCCTCAACATCAAATCCTAATCCCTCAACCCTTCACTCTAATCTCTCAACCCTAAACCCTATCTCTAAACCCTCAACACTATACCTTAAACCCTAATCCCTCAACCCTCAACCCTAAACTTTATCCCTAAACCCTAATCCCTCAACCCTCAACCCTAATCCATCATCCCTCAACTCTAATCCCTCATCCGTAAACCCTAAATGCTATCCCTATTCCTAAACCCTCAACAGACTCAATACTATACCTTAAACCCTAATCCCTTATCCCTAAACCCTCCAACCCTATCCCTAATCCTTATACCCTCCACACTCTACTTTAACCCTAATCCCTCGACCCTCAACCCTATCCCTAAACCCTTGACCCTCGAACCTCAATCCTCAACCCTCAACGTCAAACCCTAATCCCTCAATCCTTAACTCCGATCCCTTGACCCTCAACCCTATCCCTAAGCCCTAAACCCTAAAGCCTCAACCCTCAACCCTCAACATCAAATCCTAATCCCTCGACCCTTCACTCTAATCCATCAACCCTAAACCCTCAACACTATACCTTAAACCCTAATCCCTCAAGCCTCAATCCTAATCTGTCATCCCTCAACTCTAATCCCTCAGACTTAAACCCTAAATGCTATCCCTATTCCTAAACCCTCAACATACTCGATACTATACCTTAAACCCTAATCCCTTATCCCTAAACCCTCCAACCCTATCCCTAATCCTTATACCCTCCACACTCTACTTTAAACCTGATCCCTTGACCCTCAACCCTATCGCTAAACCTTTGACCCTCAACCCTCAATGTCAAACTCTAATCCCTCAACCCTTAACTTTGATCCCTCGACCCTCAACCCTATCCCTAAACCCTAAACCCTAAAGCCTCAACCCTCAACGTCAAATCCTAATCCCTCAACCCTTCACTCTAATCTCTCAACCCTAAACCCTATCCCTAAACCCTCAACACTATACCTTAAACCCTAATCCCTCAACCCTCAACACTATACCTTAAACCCTAATCCCTCAACCCTCAACCCTCAACCCTAAACCTTATCCCTAAACCCTAATCCCTCAACCCTTAACCCTAATCTGTTATCCCTCAACTCTAATCCCTCATCCCTAAACCCTAAATGCTATCCCTATTCCTAAACCCTCAACAAACTCGATACTATACCTTAAACCCTAATCCCTAATCCCTAAACCCCCCAACCCTATCCCTAATCCTTATACCCTCCACTCTCTACTTTAACCCTAATCCCTCGACCCTCAACCCTATCCCTAAACCCTTGACCCTTGAACCTCAACCCTCAACCCTCAACGTCAAACCCTAATCCCTCAACCCTTAACTCTGATCTCTCGACCCTCAACCCTATCCCTAAACCCTAAACCCTAAAGCCTCAACCCTCAACCCTCAACATCAAATCCTAATCCCTCGACCCTTCACTCTAATCCCTCAACCCTAAACCCTATCCCTAAACCCTCAACACTATACCTTAAACCCTAATCCCTCAACCCTCAACATTAAACCTTATCCCTAAACCCTAATCCCTCAACCCTCAACCCTAATCCATCATCCCTCAACTCTAATCCCTCATCCCTAAACCCTAAACACTATCCTTATTCCTAGACCCTCAACGGGCTCGATACTATACCTTAAACCCTAATCCCTTATCCCTAAACCCTCCAACCCTATCCCTAATCCTTAAACCCTCGACACTCTACTTTAACCCTAATCCCTCGACCCTCAACCCTATCCTGAAACCCTTAACCCTCAAACCTCAATGTACTCAACCCTCAACATCAAACCCTAATCCCTCAACCCTTAACTCTGATCCCTCGACCCTTAACCCTTAAAACTTGAACCCTAAAACCTATCCCTACACACTTGACACTCGACACTATATCTTAAACCCTAATCCCTTAACCCTAATCCCTAAAGCCTCAACCCTAAATCCTTAAACCTTCAACCCTAAACCCTATCCCTAATCCCTCTACCCTCGACACTCTTATTTAACCCTAATCCCTTGACCATTAACCCTATCCCTCAAACTCAACCCTCAACCCTCAACCCTCAACCCTCAACCCTCAACATTAAAATGCTAATTCATCAACCCTAAACCCTAATCCCTCAAACCTAAACCCTATCCCTAAACCATCAACCCTCAACACTATACCTTAAACCCTATCCCTATCCCTCAACCCTTAACCCTTAAAACTTAAACCCTATCCCTACACCCTCAACACTTGACACTATATCTTAAGCCTTAAACCCTTATCCCTAAAGCCTCAACCCTCAATCCTTAAACCTTCAAACCTAAACCCTATCCCTAATCCCTCTACCCTCGACACTCTAACCCTAACCTCGACATTAAACGCTAATCCATCAACCCTAAACCCTAATCTGTCAACCCTAAACCCTATCCCTAAACCCTCAACCCTCAACACTATACCTTAAACCCTAATCCATCAACCCTAAAACCTAATCCCTCAACCCTCAACCCTAAACACTATCAATAAATCCTCAACCCTTGACACTATACCTTAAACCCTAATCCCTCAACCCTCAACCCTCAACCCTAATCCCTCATCCCTAAACCCTAAACACTATCCCTATTCCTAAACCCTCAACCATAGACACTATACCTTAAACCCTAATCCCTTATCCCTAAACCCTAAACCCTATCCCTCAACCCTTAACCCTTAAAAATTAAACCCTAAAACCTATCCATAAACCCTCGATGCTCAACACTATATTTTAAACCCCAATCCCTTAACCCTCAGCCCTAAAGCCTCAACCCTCAATCATTAAACCTTCAACCCTAAACCCCTTCCCTAATCCCTCTATCCTTAAAACTCTACTTTAACCCTAATCCTTTGACCATCAACCCTATCCCTAAACCCTCAACCCTCAACCCTCAACTCTCAACATTAAACCCTAATCCATCAACCCTAAACTGTAATCCGTCAACCCTAAACCCTATCCCTAAACTCTTAACCCTCAAAACTATACCTTAAACCATAATCCCTCAACCCTAAACCCTAATCCCTCAACCCTAAACCCAACAAAATTGCTTTGCCTTATGTTAGGTTGTTAAACCCATCATTTTTGACACTCTTCTCTTAAAGATATTTGAGTTGCAAGAATATGTCAGAAAAATGGCTATGAACTTTTTTAATGTTAGTAATGTTATATGGCATGTTTTTCTAGCCCATCTAGGGTTCATTATGCCAATAGGTGTACACACTATGAAAAAATCTTTACGTATGGTACATCCACAGTGAGTAATTAACATTTGAAATCAGAAGGATGATCATTATGAGAAACGATTTGCATTGGGGTACATCTATGTTTCTTGCTGTCCACCCTGCACTTAGGGGAGGTATATTGTTATGAAACAAGCAAATAATCGCCCATTGTTTACTGGCTCTATCCACAAGAACTACTAAACTATACCTTAAACCCTAATCCCTCAACCCTAAACTTTCAACCCTAAACCCTATCCCTAATCCCTCTACCCTCAACACTCTACCTTAACCCTAATCCCTCGACCCTTAACCCTAAACTCTATCCCTTAAGCCTCAACCCTAAACCCTAATCCCTCAAGGTCTTAAACTCTAATCCCTTATCCCTAAACTCTAAATCCTATCCCTAAATGCTCAACCCTCAACCTTAAACCTTAATCACTCAATCCTTATCCACCCCTCTCCTCCCCTATCTGGCTCACTCCCATCTCTACCCTCCTCTACCCTCAACACTATACATACATACATATAGGCATACGTAGATACATACATACATATAGGCATACATACATACATACATGGTTAATAGCATTGAACATAAAAACACATAAGGGGAACATAACACAAGTGCATTATAACACACTAGCGTTATGTTCCCCATGACAAACAACACAAACTTTTGCAAAAAAGGAAAAATGCAAAGCAAAAACTAACACGAGTGCATTATAACGTGATCGCGTTATAATGCGCTCACATTATGTTTTGCTTTGGGAATCCCAAGCCTTGGGCTTGGGATTTACTTTGGATTTCCAACCCAAAGGCTTGGAGTGCCTTTTCAACATCCACAGACGTGTTTTTCCATATTCTTCAAGATTTCACATAATTTCATTCGTGCTAACCCTCATATTTGCACGTGTTTCAAGGTTGAACAAATTGAACACCTGGGTAATGTTAGGCTTTTTCTTAGCTATTTGACGATGTGATTTTTTTCACATTTTAACAATGTTAAGCCTTTCATCTTTAATTTCTTTTGTTTGTGTGTCCATTTTTGGGCAAAAACCACTGTTTGGTCTTTTTTCATTGTAAATTAACTATTGATTGAAATTTCAAAAAAATTACATATTTAGAAACTAGACTCCATTCTACAAATATTAAAAAAAGAAAAAAATAATTTTCAATTAGTTTTCAAAATTTATAGGGGTACCATGGTCAAAATTCTATTTTTTAGGATGTGTCCACTTTGAAAATTAGTAAAAAATCAAATATTCATCAAAAAATTATTAGAAAAATTGGGCATAAACTACATGCTATTAGCTAATTTCTCACTGAAGTGATTTTAAAAATACCAAAAAAAAGTTGACCTTTTGAGGGAGCCACAAAACATGCTATGTTATGTTATTTTGATAGAAACAACACCAATTTCTGTGGCTCCCTCTTTTGAATCCCTTAATCTATGCCATTTTAAAAAAATAGTAGTTTAGAAAGTAGACTCGGAGCACTACGAATATTTTTTTGGTTGCATCTCCAAATTTTGAGTGTAACTATGCTCAATTTCTCATCCAAGGCCAGTATTTCCTGATTTCAGAAAAAAAGTGGCCACTTAAGACCCCTTTTTGGCCCCCCATCTTCTTGCACTTACCCGGGTGCTTTTACTGTTAGAGTTAAATCATTGTGCAATATGTCTTTTTATATTCTTTATTTAAAAAAAAAATCATTATGTATAATGCATAGTGCTTAAGTTATTCATGCAAAATAAAAAATTATCATGTGGTTACCATTTATCATAGTACCATAATGTACTACCCCAACCATTACTTAGCAATAGGTTACCATATGCAAGCCATGACATTTGCACCATTATGGACCATCTATTGGCCTACATGACAACATGATATTTGGTGTGATCTCTCCATTCCAAAGACTCCTATCAATATGACGGCTATAGTTACAGTGACAATGACAGTGACTACACCGTGACTGTGAAGAGTTTGAGGACTGGAACGGAAAACAAAATAGAGACGGAGATGAAAATAGGGCCCATAGAAGTAAAACCTTAGAGTGTGTTGTTTAAGCCTAGCCAAAAGTAACTAATTTTTCATCAATTCATTTAGCCATGGAATCTGAAACCAAAAGGCCACTTCAAATCTATTCTATATTTTAGCACTCTTGTCTCACTAAGTTTTGACAATCGACTATTTCTTTCTCAGAGTTTTATCCCTATAGAGGTAGACCACTCAATTAGTACATTAGTTGAACAAAAGGTAGCATAGTTGAAAAGTAGATAAAGAAACCTCCACATAAACGATTGTAAAAGAACATAAAGAGAAAACTTGTGCTCTAAGATTTTGTTGCTTTTAATGGATTGAGCAAGAAATGAAGATTCAAAATTGAAATTCAACTTAGCTGTCACAGTTCATTAACAATGAGTATGACAGCTACAATTATAGTGACTATGAAGAGTTTGAGGACTGGAACAAAAATAGAACATAGATGAAGATGAAAATGGAGCCCACGGAAGTCAAACCTTAGAGTGTGTTGTTTAAGCCCACCTATGACCAAAAAAAAGAAGGTGTCCTAGTGGGGCAAGTATAGATGATTCCAAATGATTCCTAGCTTCCACTTGTTTCACTTCATGGATACTCCAAGTTATAAAAATATAGGGAGAACTTGGTCATGAAGACTTTATGAAGAAAGCAATTACGAGGGATGGAAGCATAAATTTTTGTCTCACTTGTGGGTCACATTAATTTTAAAATATAATTTATTTAAAATAGTATGCTCTAATTTTGGGATACAAGGAGAATAAGATTAAATGCATTATAGATGATATTCTTGACATGTATATATGTGTGTCCCTTAACATTCTATGTAGTACCCATTTCCCTCCAAGTCACACATAAGGATTTCATTAGACACAATTTGTTGATATAGATCACTATTTTCATGATCAAATGAAGTTATCATGATATGAAAATTTTCAAGAATATATCTCTGAGAGAAATTTTTCCAAAAACTATATATTTTAATATATTTACTTTGATATTTGTCACATCCCCCAAAGGTAGCCATTTTAATTCATTGCAGATAAGTACACATTGATGGACTTTATGGTTTAGTCCACGAGAGAGGTCACATGACCAATCTATATGTCATGTACCTAAGAGATCCACTTGAATATATAATCTTTAATGCACTATTGTTGATGACTATATATCTGTATATAATATCATTATAGTAATAACCTAAATTTTAAACACCTTTTAGTAATATATAATATTTAATATTAAATGTAATATATATGGGTTTGTAATACAATAAAAACAAAAATAAAACTACATATCATGGCGAAGGGAAAGGTGCGATAAAGTAAAGCCAACCAAAACTAAAGCCTCTATGAAATATGACATACACATAGTGTGGGTGTGTGTTTCAAACTTTTTAGAATGAATATGCCCCCTACATGTGTGGGAATTTAATCACATTATGGTACACAAGTCAAGGCATAGTTGGGGGACAACAACTACATTAGTGAGGTATGAGATGCAATATTCATATCTTGAGTATCAATCCCCATGACATCCATTTGTCTTTAGGTCATTAACCTCTCTCTTGTATTCCCGCTTGATTTCAATTGCCTCTTTTAATGGATTGAGCAGGAAATGAAGATTCAAAATTGAAATTCAACTTAATCGTCACAATTCATTAAGAATGAGTATGATAGCTACAGTTACAGTGACAATGATTGTGAAGAGTTTGAGGACTGGAACAAAAAACATAACATAGACGAAGATGAAAATGAGGCCCACAGAAGTTAAACCTTAGAGTGTGTTGTTTAAGCCCGACCGTTACTTTTTATAAAAATAGTCTACATGACCAAAAACAAAGAAAGTGTCCTAGTGGGAAAAGTATAGATGATTCCAAATGATTCCTAGCTTCCCCTTGTTTCACTTCATGGATACTCCAATTTATAAAAATATAGGGAGCACTTGGTCATGAAGACTTTACGAAGCAAGCAATTACGAGGGATGGAAGCATAAAGCTTTGTCCCACTTGTGGGTAACCTATTAATTTTATAATTTATTTAAAATAGTATGCTCTAATTTTGGGATACAAGGAGAATAAGATTAAATGCATTATAGATGACATTCTCGACATGTATATATGTGTGTCTCTTAACATTCTATGTAGTACCCATTTCCCTCCAAGTCACACAAAAGGATTTCATTAGACACAATTTGTTGATGTAGATCACCGTTTTCATGGTCAAATGAAGTCATCATGATATGAAAATTTTCAAGAATATATCCATGAGAGAAAGCTTTCCAAAAACTATATATTTTAATATATTTACTTTAATATTTGTCACATCCCCAAAGGTAGCCATTTTAATTCATTGCAGATAAGTACACATTGATTGGCTCATCAATGACAAGGTAACATGGACTTTATGGTATAGTCCACGAGAGAGGTCACATGACCAATTGATCTGTATGTCATGTACCTAGGAGATCCACTTCAATATAATGTTTAATGCACTATTGTTGATGACTATATATTTGTATATATATTATCATTATAGTAATAACCTAAATTTTAAATACCTTTTAGTAATATATAATATTTAATATTAAACGTAATATATAAATATATATGGGTTTGTAATACAATAAAAACAAAAGTAAAAACTACATATCATGGTGAAGGGAAATGTGTGATAAAGTAAATCCAACCAAAACTAAAGCCTCTACCAAATATGACATACACATAGTGTGGGTGCATGTTTCAAAATTTTTAGAATGAATATGCCCCCTACATGTGTGGGAATCTAATCACATTATGGTACACAAGTCAAGGCATAGTTGGGGGGCAACAACTACATTAGTGAGGTATGAGCTGCAATATACACATCTCAAGTATCAATCCCCATGACATCCATTTGTCTTCCTCATTAACCTCTCTCTTGTAAATTCTCACTCGATTTTGATTGCTTCTTTTAATGGATTGAGTAGGAAATGAAGATTCAAAATTGAAATTCAACTTAATCATTGTAGTTCATTAAGAATAAGTATGATGGCTACAGTTACAGTGGCTATGACTATGAAGAGTTTGAGGACCAGAATAGAAATTATAATAGAGACGAAGGTGAGAATGGGCCCCACAGAAGTTAAACCTTAGAGTGCATTGTTTAAGCCCATCCGTTACTTTCTAGAAAACTAGTCTATGACCAAAAACAAAGAAAGTGTCCTAGTGGGGAAAGTATAGATGATTCCAAATGTTTCCTAGCTTCCCCTTATTTCACTTCATGGATACTCCAATTTATAAAAATATAGGGAGCACTTGGTCATGAAGACTTTACAAAGCAAGGAATTACGAGGGATGGAAGCATAATGCTTTGTCCCAATTGTGGGTCACATTTAAAATAGTATGCTCTAATTTTGGGATACAAGGAGAATAAGATTTTATTAATTATAGATGACATTCTCGACATGTATATATGTGTGTCCCTTAACATTCTATGTAGTACTCATTTCCATCCAAGTCACACAGAAGGATTTCATTAGACACAATTTGTTGATGTAGATCACTATTTTCATGATCAAATGAAGTTATCATGATATGAAAATTTTCAATAATATATCCGTGAGAGAAAGCTTTCCAAAAACTATATATTTTAATATATTTACTTTAACATTTGTCACATCCACCAAAGGTAGCCATTTTAATTCATTGCGGATAAGTACACATTGATCGACTCATCAATGACAAGGTACCATGGACTTTATGGTTTAGTCCACAAGAGAGGTCACATGACCAATCTATATGTCATGTACCTAGGAGATCCACTTGAATATATAATCTTTAATGCACTATTGTTGATGAATATATATTTGTATATATACTATCATTATAGTAATAAACTAAATTTTAAACACCTTTTAGTAATATCTAATATCTAATATTAAACGTGTTATATATATATATATATATATATATATATATATATATATAGGTAAGTTCCATCAAGGGGATGGCTCCCATTGTCTATATATGAAAATAAGAAAACAAAAGGCAAGCCTCCGTAACGGGCCAGCTAGTAGATATTAAGCAAGGCCATATCGACATGCTAATGCATAGATAGGAAAGGCCACAACATCTTTCTATTACATAATATCATGCATGATGGACATTATGTCCTCAACACATTCATTCAAGTGGACAATCTGTTTAGGAGAAAATACATTGTCCTGCCCTTGAGTCTGGTTCCAAAAAGTCTCCATCTACTTGCATTCAATACCGGCCTTATAGGCTGCTAGCATCCTCTCTACTACCCTTTTGCTCTGCCCTTCTTTCTTGGCATATGCCCCATGAAGCACACTCTCTGCTAGCTTGGGGCCAGACGATGGAGCCACTGTCATGACCATGGAGTGGTTATCCTGGTTGACCAGCCTTTCTCCCCAAGAGGTGCCCCAACTGCCACCCATCATGAGTGAGATGTTTACAAAAAAGGTCTGGTAAACTAGACCTTCATGGACGTGGCCTCCGTTCCATAGACTGATTCCAATTATTTTTAGAACTGCCTCCCTCGTTGGTTCCTCACGTAGATTGAACAGCTTCCCCACCTACTGTTCTTTGCCTTCCTCTAAACACCTGCATTGAATGCCCATCACATGATCCATGCTTCTTAGCATCTATTGCTTGTTCTTTCTAAGACTTAAATAAACCTGCCTCAGCCATCCTTCCATTTCAGCTTGCTAAAACTTCTACCAGTTCTGTCTACGATAGCCTATCTGTGGGCCTATCCTACACTATTTTGATTTTCTGATCATTACCGAGACTCTACCCTTCCATCTGAGGGTCGAAATGGCCGATTTTCCTTTTCTGAACTGAGTATAGTGCAGAACTGCAATCACCCTTCCTTAATAAGATCTAGCAAATCTAACCAATCGTGATCATGCCCTCTTTGTTTCCTTCTGGTACAGGCTTGTCTTTGCTTAGAATTTTCCGCATAAGGTTCGAGATGGAGTTTCCTATATAGATAATCCCGTTGGGAGAGAAATCACATGAAGACCCTAGATTAGCAAGGAAGTTTGCCACAACGTTGGCTTCCCGATAAATGTGTTTGATGGAATAGTCTTTCATGGCATCTAGGGAACTTCTGATTTTGATCAACCAATTTTAGAGTTTCCATTTTTGGGATGAATTCTTGCTCACATCATTTATGCAAATCATTAAGTCCCCCTCAATGATATATATATATATATATATATATATATATATATATATATATATATATATATATATATATATATATATATATAGGTTTGTAATAAAATAAAAACAAAAATAAAAACTGCATATCATGGTGAAGGGAAAGGTGCGATAAGTAAAACCAACCAAAACTAAAGCCTCTACCAAAGATGACATACACATAGTGTGGGTGTGTGTTTCAAACTTTTTAGAATGAATATGCCTCCTACATGTGTGGGAATCTAATCACATTATGGTACACAAGTCAAGGCATTGTTGGTGGGCAACAACTACATTAGTGAGGTATGAACTACAATGATAAAAAAAAGGCAAACAAGAGGGTGTTAGGTAGAAAGCAATGCATAGAATAAACGAGAATATAGAAAGGAAAACCCTTCACATCATGGAATGCCATTATGTTGGGGTTACTACTACATTTTGAGGGGATAGAGAGCTATGAAAACAAAGAATTAAAAGAGGAGAAAAGGGTCAAGAATTGGTAGTTTTTTATTCCCTTGATTTCCTTCCTTCTTTGCAATTTTCTAGCCATGGACTTTAGTTATGATATATGTCATTTTTAGTTTGTTACTATGATTTGGGGAAGTATGGACAAAAACCTAGACTATGTTAGGAAAAGATAATTCATAATAGGAAATGGATGAGTGATGCACTCATGACAAGAGAATCCAATGAAGGATTGTCCCATCATGCAACCCAATCAACTTCACTTATGTACATTGTGATAACAACAATACTCATGCCTTCAAATTCTTATAATCATGTTCTCAAACTTCAAATATTGTAACAAATTGTATATGCCAACATATCCTTATTAAATTTCAGCCTTAAGATTGTTGTTTGTCAAGATTTTTTTATACTCCTCCTAGATGCAAATTAACTTTGATAAATGATAAATTCTAGCCCTTAAGGATTGTTATTTGTCCCTTTGATTCCTTTAGTTGCAGAAAAATAAATTTAGATTAACCTCTTAAACTTTCAGCCCTTAAGTGAATATAGTTTGTGAATGTTATAGAAACAATTTCATCTATGAGGTAACATTATATCTTGAGAATTTCATAAAACATGAACAACAACATTTTCCACTTGACTTGCAAACTGTTCGGAACAAATTACTTCTCTGGATGGGCTCTTGCTTCTCCTTTTGTGGATTCAAGAAAAAATTTCTCATCATCAGACATTCTCCTTATCTCCAAAACATTTTGTCAAACAATTCTCACACACTCTCAATCTGCAACATGCACACATAAACACTTTAGAGCCAACACTCTTTGTAGTTATAGGTCCTCCCTGTGACAAAACTACTTAGAACAACTATCCTGTGCCCAACAAAGAATCTAGAAGATGCATCTATCCAAGACCTCTTCTATTCACTTTCTCTTAGTGGAAGAAGTTTGTACACCTTCTACCTAGCTTTATCTCTATTGGAGGACAACAATACAAATTAAATGACAATTTCAAATACTAGCTCTCTACAGTTACAAGAATTTCCCTCATACCTGCAACAAAATATTAGAGCTATACCATCTCATGAAACTCAGCTCAACACACCTCCCAAACAAACTACTTGCTCTGATACCTCAACTAAATTATCTTGGCATACAACTATTGGAAGGTGATGGTAAATTTTTGGAAAAAGATTGTGTACTAGGTAACCCTTGAACCTCATATGTGCAACTTGGGTTCTTTATATTTAGTTAATAGATTATTATTATGGTTAATGGATTGAAGTGATGTTGGATCATTGTTTCTATTATCGTTGGCTAGGTTTTTGTGATGTCTTGAAAATATGATTAGCTCATTAGAGTGCGGTATAGTAATGTAGGTTTATGCATTATACCAAATACAAAGGTGTTCCCATTAATTGTAGGAGAGTACATTGAACTTTGACTGTGGCTGGTTGTTTAATATGATCAAAGAATGTCTTTTAAGGTTGATGTTAATAGTTAGTTATTGACCATTGCATTTTATCATAGGATTATGTCATGAAAATTGAATACAAATCATATGACATAGTTATATGATAACATAGTGAGGATTAATTAGGTAATATATGTGTTAAATGGAAGTGTCTAAGGTATTAAAAGATGATGGTACTTATGGTTGTGGTAATATTAACTCATCAATCTTACATATCTTGATTAGAAGATGATGAGTGGTAGGTACCTTTATTGAAATTGTGGGTTGATTAGCATTCTATTGCATTTACCCTATGCATATTCAACTATGAAAATTTTATTGTTTTCATATCTTACTAAGCTATTTTCTAATTTGGGTTGGTAATTCTTCATTGAATAGCCAAATTGACTATAACTATTGGGAGTCCTTCCAATAAATTAGAATTGCTGCCTATTATTGGAAACTTTGTCTTTTGGGCATGGTTTGTAGTCTCTTTTGAACTAAGTCCTTGAGATGTAAACAATACTTATTTGTTTACTTGACTTGTTAACATTACTTGGTGGGGTTGTTTTGTGTGAATCCATTCTGAATGAAAGGGATGGATTTTTATGTCACAAACTACATGGACGTTGTAATGAAATAACTTGCACAAGAGAAGATTATAATAGGAAATATGCTATGCTTGATATTAATTGAGAAAACCATTTCAAGGGGATAAACCTCCAAATATCTCTAATAAGAACACAATTTACAATATGATGATCAAATGACACTCACTACCTTCTATATATACCCCACTTATGTCTTGGATACCACCCAAGCTAACTTAGATACCTAAATATAACACCTACGATGACTTTAATATCTAAATAAGACTATAATTATGATCATATACCTTAATTAAAGGTTAATTTAGCCACAAGTTGACTACACATAACCCTATGCACACTATAGGATTATTCCCCCTTTACAAAAGTATTCTCCTTGGCATTGATTAATTATAGATGCTTCCATATAAAATATGTATCTTCCCATTTGGTAACTTTGATTGGAAATACCTCCATTTAATGAGGTACTTTGTGATTGTCCCAATCCTTTGCTTCTTTACGAGTGTCTAGAAAATTAACTTAGGCTCCAAGATGGGTCTTCCCTTTGCATCTAGCTCAAGTAGCACTATCTATGTGAGAATTTTGCATTGATCCACTTACCTCTTTATTCTTCTATGCCTTTGCCTTGTTCTTCTTAAGACTAGAGGGTACCTCTTTCTTGTCTTGAATGTGATCTTACTTTTTCTAACAATGGAGTTTTGTGTACCTTTGAAGAAGAGGTGAAGTATGGTAGATGGTACCCTAGCATTGATTGAATGACCTAATTGGGATCTTGTTTGGGTTGCCATCATTTTTAAATTTCTCCAAGTAGTGTCATTTCTCTAGTTTAAGGATGTGTGTTAAGTATGATATCATATTTGGAATCTCCTATAGATATAGCCTGTAGTGGCTTCTTCCATAAGGAGTATTGTACAATGTTACCCTACCTCAAGTGTTTACTATATTTCTACATATATTGGATGTTAGGGCACCTTAGTCCAAAAACATCTCTTGTATTATGAGAAATATATCTTCTACATTATCTTATTACAATTATTATATGTGTGGATCTCATCAATTGGTATCAAAGAATTATATTATAAGGATGTGTGTTGAGTATGATATTGTAGGGAATTAGAGCATGATCTTGTTAAGTTTGAGTATCCTTACAATGATGCAGTCATGGACAAAGGGTCAAATAAAGGACTATCTAACCATGCATCCTTAACAAAAATAGACACATAACATAACTCAATTAAACAACAAAACATAAAATGATCATTTATTAAGTCATAAAAAAATTAAAATATACCACAGTAGATTTTCAACAAGCTAGGCCTCAACTATTTTATTACAAATTAATTTGAAAGATATTTCAATACAATTCCCAAACTTGACCCCCATCTCTAATCTCCAACTTGGCTTAAAACTCTGTCCAAGTTAATTGAGCTACTTTCAAATGGTTATGAACAATGTTTATATAAAAATTTCAAGTCTTAGAAATGATCCTAGTTGGCTACAAGGTGGTGCAAATCTCAATGCCTTATGTAATGTGTAGTTGGCCAAACACGTAAATAAATCTTCCAAATTGATTGATGAATCTTTGTGTGGTTCACAACAGAATCACTCTTGGATCTAATTCATCATGAAATGTGTTCCTTTGCTTCCACAAACTCTAGAAAGCCACTACAAGCCATGGACAATGAACTAAGTGTAATCCTTTCAAGCCTAGTAGAGATCTAAGAAACTAAATTATGCCTTTATAGTGATCACAGACTTTTGAAAAGTGACTATGATGTTTAAGGATCATTGTGTTGCAAGTATGTGCCTAACCGGTGTTGTCATTGATGTCAACATATCAGTGTTGTCTTGGTGCCAACTGCGCTCTTGTCTTTATGATTTCTTGTAATGAGTTAGATGCCTATGTAAGTATTGGAAAGCCTGATATTGAGGATATTGAGAAAATTTACTCCTCTGGTAGAAACAGTATGTTGCAGAATATCTTAGTCTACAGAAGAACAGTCAAACAGATTGCTCCACATTTCCTATAGATTAAATATCCTTGTCTATGGATTGGAAGTTATTTAGAGGTTTGTCTGAAGATGCTATGCTCCAAGTTTGAGCTCTGGTATGAATATTTGAGTGAGTTATGTTCACCAAAGTGAAAACTACTTTTCCTATATGTTTGGTGGTGATAGGGAGAAAGTATTATGCTTTGCATTCCTCTGCATTGAAGTATTTTTGTCTACGGTTCTATAGTTAAGTAAAAGATGATCTTATGTGCCTTTGACTCAAATGGTTCATGATCTGGTGGTCTGCAAGTGATCTTTTCCTTATGACAGTAGTTGGCAGTGGTGTTTATGTCATTCAGTTTGAAGAATCTTCTTGACAGATTGGTTAGAAGTTGTGCGGTTGTTCCTGATGATCTCAATGTGCTTGTGGATGTTTCCTAATCATGTTCCTACCCTTGGATTGGTCCACAAAGAGAAAATTGGATCATGGATGAAGAATGTTCTTAGTAGACCTAGTGTTCTCACCAGTCTTGTCCAAGTTAGTTGATTTCACTGCTTGCGGAGTTGCCTTGAAGATTGTAGAAGTGTGTCATGGTGTGAAGGATTGCATTTGAGTCCTAGCTAAGGTGTGGCGTGATCAACATACATCTTTACATCTTTCCCTTAGCTAATTTCTGTATTAGGTCCAGACCTATTTCAATGTATGTTTTTGTAATGCCAACCTTGGAGATTGTTCCAATAGTTGATGAATGTATTTCTGACCTTGATGTACATTCCAAGGTTGATGACTTGTATAAAGACCTGTAATGTAATTGTGAAAATAGATGGAGTGTGAAAATGAGGAGATAAGTGTGAAGAGCAAGAAGAGCAGAGCAGAGGAAGAATATTGCACTTCAATGGAACTGAACTCAAGCATAGAGTAGATGATATCAAATTAGTTCAAAAATCTTTGGCAGTGAGTCATTCTTTGTAGTGAGCAATTTGGGCAGTGAGTCCCGTAGGCAGTGAGCCTCTGTTTTTCGGTATTGGTATAACTTATATTTTTCTGTGGGCTAACACCCACCATGGTTTTTCCCTTAGAGGGTTTTCCACATAAAAATATAGTGTCTACTATGTTGAATGTGTGATTGTGATTAAGTCTATGGTTTCATGCTTTCATGGTTAAATCTGATTAATTAGTAATTAAGTAGTTAATGGTTTGATATTTATATGAAGCTAAGTTTTTGTGACAACTAATTCACTCCCCTCTCAATTGTCTGGTGCATTTCAACAATTGGTATCAGAGTAGGTTCCTCGGAAGAAAGCCTAACAACTTGAGGAAGATCCAGGATGTCTTTTAAAAAGGAAGCTCCACAGTTTGATGGGATAAATTATGCTCTTTGGAAGGTACAAATGAAAAATTATCTCCTTTGTCTTGGTTATAAAGTGTGGAAATCTACAGAGTCAAAATATACCATGCCTCCAAATGGTTTGACAACTGAAGATGAAATCAAAGAATATGTGTTGAATATAAAAGCTAGAGATGCCTTGTTAAGTGCCTTAAATGACACTAAGTTGATAAAAGTCATGGATCTTAAATCTACAAGTGAAGTTTGGGAAAAGTTGAAAAAACTGTATGAAGGAGATGATTCTGTAAAAGAAGCCAAGCTATAGAGCCTGAAAGCAAAATATGAGGGTTTCAAGATGAATGAAGATGAAAACATAACAACCGTTATGCAAAGGGTTGATGAAGTTGTCAATGGAATAAAAGGTATGGGAGGAACTATTGGTGATAAGGAAGTTGTGATAAATTTTTTTAGATCACTACCAAAGTCCTATAGTCATAAGGTAGTTGCAATTGAAGAAGTACTGACTGTAAAAACTATCAACATAGATCAATTGTTTGGAAAGTTTATTGCCTTTGAGATGAGAGAGTTTGGTGATGCTCTACCAAAAGTTGAGACAACTTTTAAAGAAAATACTTCAGAAAAGATCTCCAGAGCTGAGAAATATAAGGTGGAACCTGATGATGATTTTGATGAAATTGAAGCTAACTTTGTTGACAGATTGCAAAGAGGTTCCGGTAAGTTCAAAGGCAAATTACCTTTCAAATGTTTTTCATGTGGTAAAGTAGGTCATTCTGCTTCTAGAAGGCCTGAAAGAATTGAAAGGAATAGAAAATGATTTGAGAACAGGCCTAGAGCTCCAAAGAATTGCTACTATGTTAGAGATTTTGATAATGAAGGTGTGACTGATGATAAATCTGATGATGCTAGTACTAGTGCAAATGAATGCTTGTTTATTGCTATTAAAGAAGAGCTTGTGTCTACTAATTCTGCTAGCTGTGTGAAGGAAGAAAAACTAGTGGAAGAAAGTGCTTTGGTTGTTCAGGTTGAGAAAGATAAGGATGAAGAGATTATTGATAGTGGATGCTCACATCACATGACCAGTGACAAAAGTAAGTTTGTGAGTTTGGAAAAATATGATGGAGGACTGGTTAGGTTTGGAGACAATGCAGCTAGTAAGATTTGTGGAAAATGATCTATTATATTTGATGGAAAGCATAACACTGATAATGTCCTATATGTGAAGGGTTTGAAGCATAATATTTTGAGTGTTGGTCAGATGTGTGACAAAGGTTATGATCTGAGATTGAAAGACAATGGGTGCAAGATCATGGAAAGCTCCAGAACTGAGATTGCTACCGGTAAGAAGACCAGAGGTAACATCTATCAATTAAGAGGAACTAATGATTATTGTTTATTAGCCCAAGTAGATGAAAGTTAGTTGTAGCATATAAGGATGTGTCATATAAACTTTGATAATCTGGTAAAGATAAGTTTAGGTCAGACTGTGAGAGATTTACCAAAACTTGTGAAACACACCAATACCATTTGTAAGGAATGTCAGTTGGGTAAGTAGACAAGAACAAGTTTCATGAGCAAAGAGCAATTTTCTACTGGTTTGCTGGATCTAGTACATACAGATCTATGTGGTCCTACAAGGATAAGAAGTCTACAACATGATAGGTACTTCATGTTGTTTATTGATGATTATTCTAGAATGATTTGGGTTACTTTTCTAAGAGACAAATCTGAATCCCTAGAGAAGTTCAAATCCTTCAAGGCAATGGTTGAGAATGAAATAGAGATAAAAATCAAATGCTTGAGGTCTGATAGAGGAGGTGAGTTCACATCAAATGAATTCAACATTTTTTGTGAAGAGCAAGGAATAAAGAGATAGTTTTCTGCACCTAGGACTCCTCAACAGAATGGAGTTGTGGAAAGAAAGAATAGGATAGTTCATGAGGTTGCTAGAACAATGATGAAGGTAGGAGGTCTACCAGAAGTTTTCTGGAAAGAATCTATACATACTGATGTCTACATTCAAAACAAAGTTCAAGTGAAAGAAAATGGTACTAAAACTCCCTATGAATTATGGTATGGAAGAACTCCTACAGTAAAATATTTCAAAGTCTTTGGAAGAAAATGTTATATCAGAAGAGATGAAGATCTAGGGAAATTTGATGCAAGATGTGATGAAGGAATCTTCCTTGGATACTCTACCAAGAGTAAGGCCTAACGGTGCTACAACAAAAGGTTGAAAAAGATTGTTGAGAGTGCAAATGTGAAGGTGGATGAAGACAAAGGAAGAACATCAGATCAAAGTGGCTATGAATTAGATGAACCTGCTGCTATAACATATGAAGAAAAAGTTGAATAAAAAGACAATCAAGATCAAGAAGAAAAGTCTCTGGAAAGTGCTGCCAAGACCCCCAGGTATGTAAGAATCAATCACTCTGAAGATTAAATTATTGGAGACAAAAACAAAAGAGTACTGACAAGGAAAAGAGCTACATAAGAACAAGTGAATTAATGTTTACTCTTTACAGTTGAACCAAAAATTGTGCGTGAAGCCTGCAATGACGAAAATTGGGTAAAGCCAATGAAGGAAGAACCAATGCAGATAGAGAAGAATGAAACTTGGGAATTAGTTCCTAGATCTAATAACAAAAATGTTATTGGAACCAAATGGGTTTTTAGGAACAAGCTGAATGAAAATGGATAAGTTGTAAGGAATAAAGAAAGGCTTGTGTGCAAAGGATATTATCAAATTGAAGGAATAGATTTTGAAGAGAATTTTGCTCTAGTAGCTTGGATTGAGGCAATTAGAATGTTTCTGGCATTTGTAGCTCACAAAGATTTCAAAGTGTATTAGATGGATGTGAAGTCTGCATTTCTAATTGGTGAGTTGGAGGAGGAAGACTACATTAAGCAATTGGAAGGATTCCAACTATCAGATCAAGGTGATATGGTATGCAGGTTGAAGAAGGCATTGTATGGACTCAAGCAAGTTCCTAGAGCCTGGTATGCAAGGTTGGATAAGTACTTATTGCATTTAGGGTTCAATAAAGGTATTGCTAACAGTAATCTTTATTTCAAGATTAATGGTGATCAAATTTTGATTGTTGAAGTCTTTGTTGATGATATCATCGTTGGAGGCAATGAAGGTATGTGTATGAAATTTGTTGGTGAAATGCAGAAAGAGTTTGAGATGTCTATGTTTGGTGAGATGAATTTATTTCCAAATCAATCAATCAGATAAGGGAATCTTCATATCTTAGTCTAAGTATGTGAAAGAGTTGTTGAATAAGTTTGGGATGGAAGAATCTAAACTGGTATGTACTCCCATGGTGACTGGCTACAAGTTGAGAAAAAATGATGAATCACCCAAGACTAATCAGAAAAAGTACAGATCAATGATTGGAGATTTTCTTTATCTAACTCAAACTAGACCTGATATTATGCATGCAGTTTGTCTTGTTGCAAGATTTCAAGCAGATCCAAGAGAATCACATGTGATGGCAGTAAAGAGAATCTTGAGGTACTTAAAAGGCACAATGGATCATGGCTTATGGTATCCAAAGGATAATGATTTCACTCTAAGTGCTTATACAGATGCTTATTGGGTGAGAGATGTTGATGACATGAAGAGTACAAGTGGAGGCACTTTATTTTTGGGTAATAGATTAGTTTCATGGATGAGAAAGAAACAAGATTCAATCTCTTTGTCAACTATAAAAGCAGAGTATATTGCAACAGTGTGTTGTTGTACTCAAGTATTATGGATGTAGTAGATTTTGAAGGACATAAGAGTTGTATATGAAGGTCCAGTTGCAATCTTCTATGACAATACAATTCCTATAAATATTTCAAAGAATCTAGTGATGCATTCAAGAACAAAGCATATATCTTTAAGGTATCACTTTCTGAGAGAAAAGGTGATAGAGAATGAAGTAAAGTTGGAATATGTGTCCACAAAGGATCAGATTGCAAATATTTTCACCAAACCTCTACCTAAGGATACTTTGAGTATCTTAGAGAAAAGTTAGGGGTCATTACCCCTCCCGCCCTAAACTAAGATGCATGAGAACGCATAAGTCCAGTGGTGCCCAAAGTCTTATTCTTCGATCTGAATTGATGTTTTGAGAGCTACCTCTCAGGGGGAGTAGCTAGATGAGTTCCTGATAAAGAAATTTTAGTTGGATTAGAACAACAAAATGCAAGTATGTGCCCTTTGCCATTGATGTCAAAGGAGGAGAGAAATCATGTGAAAAACTTAGAAAAGAAAGATTGCAGATGTGTAAGGACAAAGGGGGAGAGTCTTGTCTTGATGGTCTTTACAATTTTTCACATCATATGTTGCCATCAATGACAAAGGGGGAGATTATTGCATGTATATGCCTAACCAGTGTTGTCATTGATGTCAACATATAAGTGTTGTCATTGGTGCCAACTGTGCTCTTATCTTGATGATTTCTTGTAATGATTTAGATGCCTATGTAAGTGTTGGAAAGCTTGATATTGAGGATATTGAGAAAATTTACTCCTCCGGTAGAAATAGTATGTTGTAGAATATCTTTGTCTATAGAAGAATAGTCAAATAGATTGCTCCACATTTCCTATAGATTAAATATCCTTGTCTACGGATTGGAAGTTATTTAGAGGTCTTTCTGAAGATGCTATGTTCCAAGTTTGAGCCTCTGGTATGAAGATTTGAGTGAGTTATGTTCACCAGAGTGAAAACTACTTTTCCTGTATGTTTGGTGGTGACATGGAGAAAGTATTATGCTCCGCATTCCTCTGCATTGAAGTATTTTTGTTTGTGGTTCTAGAGTTAAGTCAAAGATGATGTTATGTACCTTTGACTCAAATGGTTCATGATATGGTGGTCCGCAAGTGATCTTTTCCTTATGACAGTAACTGGAAGTGGTGTTTATGTGAGCCGATTTGAAGAATCTTCTTGACAGATTGGTTAGAAGTTGCACGGTTGTTCTTGATGATCTCAACGTGCTTATGGATGTCTCCTGATCATGTTCCTACCCTTGGATTGGTCCGCATAGAGAAAATTGGATCATGGATGAAGAATGTTCTTAGTAGACCTAGTGTTCTCACCAGTTTTGGCCAACTTGGTTGATTTCACTACTTGCGGAGTTGCCTTGAAGATTGTAGAAGCATGTTGTGGCGTGAAGGATTGCGTTTGAGTCCCAGCTAAGGCATGAGGTGATCAATATACATCTTTACATCTTTCCCTTAGCTGATTTTTGTATTAGGTCCATACCTATTTCTATGTATGTTTTTGTAATGCCGACCTTGGAGATTGTTCCAACAGTTGATGAATGTATTCCTGACCTTGATGTACATTCCAAGGTTGATGACTTGTATAAAGACTTGTAATGTAATTGTGAAAAATAGATGGAGTGTGAAAATGAGGAGATAAGTGTAAAGAGTAAGAAGAGAAAACTAGAGGAAGAATATTGTGCTTCAATGGAACTGAACTCAGGCATAAAGTAGATGCTATCAAATCAGTTCAAAAATCTTTGGCAGTGAGCCACCCCTTGGCAGTGAGCCATTCTTGGCAGTGAGCTATTCTTTGCAGTGACAAATTTGGGTAGTGAGCCCCGTAGGCAGTGAGGCTCTATTTTTTGGTATTGGTATAACTTATATTTTCTATGGGCTAACATCCACCGTGGTTTTTCCCTTATAGGGTTTTCCAAATAAAAATCTGGAGTCTACTTTGTTGAATGTGTGATTGTGATTAAGTCTATGGTTTCATGCTTTCATGGTTAAATCTGTTTAATCAGTAATTAAGTAGTTGATTATTTGATATTTATATGAAGCTAAGTTTTTGTGACAACTAATTCACCCCCCTCTCAGTTGTCCAGTGCATTTCAACACATTATAGAACATATTCTCCTAATTGTCAGTGAGATGTGTAACTTGTTGTAA
Source organism: Cunninghamia lanceolata (assembly GCA_027924645.1). Taxonomy (NCBI): domain Eukaryota; kingdom Viridiplantae; phylum Streptophyta; class Pinopsida; order Cupressales; family Cupressaceae; genus Cunninghamia; species Cunninghamia lanceolata. The sequence goes on from BSBN01001054.1 coordinate 3,651,402, forward strand.
AATGAGGTGGGATCTACAATTATTGGTTATGATTGGAATGTAATGAGAAATTGCAGATAAAAAATGTAATGAGAAATTGCAGATAAAAAACAAGTAAAAGAAAATATTTTTGGTTGATACAATATTTCTTACACCCTGGGATGCTCTTTCATCAAACACCTAGGGTAAATAATTTTTGAGAATAATGCTCACAATTAAGCACTAAGTGATAGAATCACCCTTTAGGTTAGAAACCAACCTCAACATGCCCTCAACATATGATTAGGTTGTAGGAATCGACTCAATGTTGCCTCTCCATCCACCTCTACTAGTCCTAATCAAGGAACTAGGACATACCCCAACTTCCATATTTCTACTTGCACCTACAACTCTCCTCAAACATTCTTTCATCTTCCACTTTACTCTCCTAGAACTTGTAAGTTTGGAAAATGTCCCCTTGGGGGCTTTTCCCTCATAAGGTTTAGCTCCTGAATCTTTTATCTGCATTTAGGACATCTTGCATCATATTTTGACATCCCGATGAGATGATCCCTAAGTTTCATGGCAAATGGGACCTAGGGGGATCCCTTGAACTTAACCCTACCCAAAATAGGGGTGAGGACTTGGGCTCCCGTGCCCTAGTCCTACCATATTTTGGGCTAGGCCCAAATTTTAAGTGTTGGCTTATGACCGTTATTTAGGTCCTATGCCGACATGGTAAGTTTGAATTAATAAATTCTTGGCGGGAGTGTTTGTAGTTGCATATATAAGCACGTTTAGGAATTCATTTGTAAACTAGATGGAAATTGTGAACTTTATGCATTCTAAAGGTGATTCAAGGCATTCATTGTGTATCAAAGAGCAGATTTGTGTTGTCTATGTGTTTGTATTTGTAGATTTGAGCAATCATCTCCTCATGGCATGAAGAGCTTCTTCCTTCCGTGAGATCTTCACTACAATGCGATATCATTTGTGTTTTCAAGCATTTATCATTTGGTTTTTGCCTCTGCCTCCCAATGGCATGCACTCTCTATTTGACAATGGTATTAGGAAGACTTGAATGTCTCTTCGGGGCTTGACTAAGGAAAGCCTCTAAACACCACAACCCCCTCCCTATTTTTCTGTGATTACAGGTTATAGGTTGAAGAAGTAGAAAAAGTGGAGTTGCAGGAGAGTGTTATAGAGTGTCAGATTTGTAGATCAGAGTTGAAAATAGGGCCCTGGACTTGGGTGCCCGCTCATTAGTCCTTCAGATTCTACAATAGAGAAATCTCTGAGACAACATGAATAGGTTGCAGATCAAGTTTCCAGATCCTGACAAAAATTAGGGCATTGAACTAGGGCACCCACTCAATATTCCCCAAATTTTTTACTTCCTGAACTTCAAAAATAGGTGCACATTTATCTGTCATTTTACAGCTTTCTGTAGCAACATTTCAAGTATTTTGTCCTTTTGCTTCCGTAATTGAATAATTAGGGTTTTGAGGTATAATTGAGCATAATCAAGCATAATTGGAAATTAAATCACACAAATCCAATCTTCTCAGCATTCCTAAGTGACCAAGGGTCTGATAATGCATTTCCACTTGATCCAAAGTCCTTGAATGTAAGTGGTGAAAGGGGGATAGACATCACTCTAATCAAACACCCACTATCCAAATTTTACCCACTTTACATTTTGGTGAACCTGTGCTATTGGACTTGTTTGCACCTTTCTGATTGTTTTGCTTCAAATTTGCATTGATTTTATTCATTCATACTATTACATTGGAAAAATTACAAAAAAATTGAAAAATTTGAAAAAAATTACATTCTAGGATTTGCATATTGCATTGATTAATTTGAATTTCATCAAATTTCTTATTTTTTCATTAGATCTGAGTTAAATTATAGAAAATTACAAAAAATAAATAGCTTGCATTGCATTTTCATTATAAAATTGCTAGGGTTTTTGTTGGAAATTTAGAATTTTGCATATAACCTAGTAATTTCAAAAACTAGGGTTTGTAGGTAAAATCTTGTTTCAGATTTTTCTAGTGATATTAGACACTCATTAAAATTTATATTTGGCTATAGTGTTGCATTTTAGTATAAATTTGCATTTAAATCTCAAAATTTTGCATTTTTACATAGAAAATTTCAACAAAAACTAGCATTTTCATGGATTTTCCTTAGATTTGCACTTGCATTTTGCATGGTAGGGTTTGAAAATATTTTTTAGATCTGAGTGGACTTAATTTTCATCATAAAACAGACTACAAGACATTCATATAGGATTTTGCATCAAGATCTCAAACCTAGGGCTTGAAAAACCTTGATTTTCACTAGATTTGGCCTTATTGACTCTCAAAATTTGCATCATAGGCATGTTGTGAAAAATATTTTTGCACTAATTAGTTTTTATCAGGGTTATTATCTTCTTCCCCTCATAAAAATCTTCACAACACCTTTTTATTGGGCTCTTGTATCAAAAATTTGGTGAAAAATTGCACATTTTTGCTATATTCGCCCTAGGGTTTGACCTAGATTTGCACTCCAAGCGTGTTGTGACAAGTTTTATGGATTGAGGTGATTAATATAATTTCTATTATTTTATTCACCTCTTAAAATTCTTTACAAAACCCCTTTTGCTAGGTCTTCGAGTTGAAAAACTGTGAAATATTGCATATTTTTACTATATTTTCACTAGGGTTTGACCCTGAGTGGCACTATAAACGTGTTGTGATGGTTTTTTTGGAATTAGGTGGTTGTATTACTGATATAATTTTCTTTCCATAATCATTTTCCTCACAACACCCTTTGTCATACTCTTTTGCATTGAGATTTGGTGAAAAAACCACATATTTTAGTGTATTTTCACTAAGTTTTGGCTTATCATCATCTTAGATTTGCATCAAAAGTGTGTTGTGAAGGATATTATTGCTGTATTGGACTGATATAAGACATATTATTTTCTGCCCCTGATCAATTTCCTTACAACACCTTTTCTTTCACTTATTTGCATTGAAAAAAGTTGAAAACAATTAAGCATTTTAGGTCATTTTTGCACATAGTTTTGCACTTGTCTTTTGCATAAATTTTGAAAAAGATTTTAAAAGTTGAACTTGCATTGATTTGAAAGCATATATCATGGCTATTTCTTTGGAATCTTTGTTTGCATACATCATAGACATTGATCATTTCTTTAAATTCATTGATAAACATCCTCAAGTTCTTGAACAAATAGCATACATACATGATGTTGATCTCTCTATGTGCTCCACATATGAAATCCCTTTTTATATCTAATTTTGATAGCTTCACAAATCTCATGCGAATACATCCTTTGATATTATATGATCTTACTAAATTCATGGATGACCTCAAAATGTTAGATGAAGCCTTAGATGACTTTATGGAAAATTCCACTATGACACCTATTGCTAAAGCATGTGATGATAATTTTGGTTTACCTTATGATCCCTCTCCCAAGGTTGTTCCTCCTCCTGAGGACACTTTAATGCAAGAGGATGATTTCATTGACACGTCTCTTAACATCGTACCACCAAATATTCATTCTAATGGTCACTCTAGCCAAGATGAAGCATTAGCAAATGAAGAGCCATCAACACCTTTCCATTCCAATGCTCTCCCTAGCCAAGAGGAAGCATTAGTGAATGAAGAACTCCCTTCAACAAAAAACATTCCATGGTTAGACGATGATCTTTCATCTAACAACAATAAAAACTCTATCATAATGCATGAAACCTCTATGGATCATCCTACCAATCTTGTTCCTTTAGTTGATTGTTCACACACCTTGGATATCACTAAGGAAGAGAAGACCCTTAATCTCCTCCCTTTGATATAATATTGAAGTCATTTGGACATCACTAAGGATTTAAAAACATCAATTACCTCTTTGAACATCACTAAAGATACAAACATTGATAATTGCCCTCACAACACCTTACCTTCCCCTCATTCTGATGCTCTTTTCTCAAAAGTTGTAGCACTAGTGGATGAGGAAAGGTCTCCTACGTTGAAACTCTCTTGGATAGATACTGAAATCACTCAAACCAAATTCCTTCCTCCATCTCTCAAGATCATAATGCATACAACTCAATAAGAAAACATTCAACCTAACATTGATTCAAACCTAGAAGAGCTTACAACTGAACAACATGAAAATAGGAACAAAAGTTGGGCTATGGTACCTTACATACCCCTCTACTCTAGCATTCAAGATTGGGAGGAGGATAATTTGATTCTTGATAAAACCTAGCATGAGCCTCCTTACAGGTAAGTATTTCTAACCCCTTATCTCTCATGATGTGTTTCCCCTGTGATGTGTTATGTGTTGTTTAGGCCTCCTGGGATGACCCCTAATTCTCTTGTAAGGTTCGGGATACCAGGAGACTGCCTCTGTTGTGACCTTCTTCTATTTGTATCATCATTCTTCTATATTACCTCTCTCTGATTTCATTGTTGTGTGTTGTGTCTTACGGACATAGCATTACGATTGGTGACTTAGGGGCACCCTCCTACGTGACTGTCCCTAAGACACTTGTTCCTCCTCTCTTATTTATTGTTTCCCTTCCTCTATTGTTTCTATCTAGTGAGCGGATGACGAAAAACATTTATACCGATGCAGACGTAGCGTCCCTTTAGCAAGAAATCAAAAATTGGACTTAGTTCCTGATATGACAATGGGGTTGTATATCTTATTTGACGCTTGGCTAGTAGAAGCACTTCGTGCTTTCTACATAGTGATTTTGATGATGTTTTTTATCTCACTTAAAAACTATAACAATACTGCTACTCTGCGCACTTTGTTTGTCTTTGAATCTCACCTTGGTGATATTCGATTTTGAGATTTTTGTGATATAGCCCCATGGTTATCCTTGATCTTTGAATTTGTAGTATAACCTTGGCTCTTTGTGTGATTAATCATATGCATTGATGTTGTTGTTTATCATGATTATGGACACTAACATGTTTCTTGTAGGGATGTGTTTGTGGGAACATTTGGTGATCGTAAAGTACATGTCACCTCTGGGGGGCATGGGCTTTGGAAAAGTCCGTGTTCCCTTGTGTGTTTTCTTCCTACCTTAATGTGCTTGATATCGATGCATGATATCAACCATCTTAAGGTGGGGGCATATATAAGGTAAGCTATCTATTGTAGATGTTAGTAATGTGCTTGTCCTCAGGTGCAGTTTAAAGATTGGTGCCGACACTCTTCCTATTATCCTATTTGAGAAGTTCTCCTCCTACAATACTTTCCTGATTACTGCACATCTTCCAATTACCTCCTATGCTATCACAACTTATTCTACACTATTCTTTACCTTTAGGGTTCCATCTTGTCACATCTTTCCACTCATATATTTCATTTATTTCAAACAAATGTGTTAGCCATTTCATCTCTTTATCTATTATTAGCTCTAGATTACTATTTTCACCTCCACAACTCTAATTTCTTTTACCACAAAAATAAGTATTCACCTTCTCTACTACACACTATCTCAACTCCACCGTAAACTCTTAGATTTAACTTAATTCCACCACACACTACCTGATTGTCCTATATCTATTTTTCTCTTGACACTTCATCCTCTACAACTATTTAGAATGTATTCTAAATTGTATTTGACTCATTTCCTTCCAACACAAACTTCATCACTACTCCATTTGTATTCCACAAATCTCTTCTTATTCCTAGGAACTTTGACAATTATTTATTCTATGACTTTTGTACCCTTGGTCATTCCTCTCTCTACATCCTTGCATCTAGAATGTCTTCGTTTTCAACTCTAGACTCTTCATGCCTTACTACAACTCTGTATTCCTCTTTTGCATTAGCACATTTGCTTATTTCCTCATCTATCTCATTTTGAATGTCTTCATTATTGCTTATTGACTAGCCAAATTCCCCTTCAATCATTCGTGTATCCTCCATTAGTCTTCTAACTCTACTTGTTCCATCTTGTTTAATCTCATTACCACTTTCAATGTCACTACATTCTTTATCATGTTAGCTACCACTAACTCTATACCTCTTTAAAGTATTTTCTTTCTTTCATTCTCATCAATCCTTGAATCTTCAAATCTATCTTCTAGTTGACTATCACACATCTGTTCACAATTCATGCCTCTCAAATCTTCTTCTTCAACTGAATTTCTCTTTGGTTTTTTTCTTCCCTATACTTCAAGGCCTTCCATCCATTTTACAAGATCCTCTACCATGTTGAATATCATTTCTACCTTTTCTACTTCATTGTCATCCTTAAATTCATTTGATGTCAGATCTCTTGCTGCACATCCTTCATACCTCATGGCACTACTAGAATTTGCGATACTAGATTTATTCCTTTTGAACTCATCTTTTCTTTTGGCTTTCTTTGTTAATCTATTTTCAATCTATCAAATCTACTTGCTACATCATTTATCATCAACCCTAACATTTATAATTTCTTTTCTAGGGATTCTTCCTTCATGTTAGCAACTATAACTCTAGGACTCACATCTATTCCTCTCATCTTCAAATCAAATCACAAGAAACTTACTTATAGATTGCCTCAAAGTTTGATGCTCTATCCACTCTAGAATTTTAACTTTCTCCTTAACAAATCTAATGCTGACTGCCTTAGGTTCAATGATTTTCTTACAAACTCCTTGCGACTACCTCATGTTTGACAACCTATGCGTAAGGTACTTTTTAAAGCTACATCAATTTAGTGATTTGTCAACAAGTAGAAGCTTCCTCTCTCTTAGGATTCTAGACATTTTCTCTAATACCATTTGATGCATTCATGGGTACCGAGGGTCCAATAAAGGACTATCTAACTAGGTATCCTTAACATAGACACACACACAAAATAACTCAATTACATAATAAACCACAAAATAATCATTTATTCATAGTCAATAGAAGTGCAATTTGCTGCAATGAGCTTCCAACATGCTAGGCCTTAGCCATTTGATTACAAATTATAAAATTTGAAAGATATTACATTACAATTGCCAAACTTGACTCCCATCTCCAATCTCCAACTTAACTTCAAACTCTTTCCATTAACTGAGATGCTTCCCAATGGTTATGAAAAATGCTTATATAACAATCTCAAGCGTTAGAAATTATCTCAGTTAGCCACGAGGTGACTCAAAGATCAATGCCTTATGAAATGTGTAGTTAGCCAAACATGTAAATAAATCTCCCAAATTGAATGTGATGATGATAGATTGATAATATTTTGTGCAGTTTACACCATTAGTACTTTTGGGCGCAATGCATCTTGAAACATGTTCTTTTGTTGCCACAAACTCTAGAAAGTTGTTGCAAGCCATGAACAATGAACTAAGTGTAAGCTTGTCAAGCCTAGTAGAGATCATAAACCAAATCATGCCCTTGTGGTGATTACAAACTTTTAGAAAGTGAATATGACATTAAAGGATCATTGTAGAACATATTATCCCAACTGCAAGGTGAGATGTGGAACTTGTAGTGAAATGCAGTTGGATATGTAGAGATTGGTTATGATTGGAATGCAATGAGAACCTACAAACAAAACAACAAGTAAAATAAAATATTTTTTATTGACGCAAGATTGCTCTTACACCCTAGGATGCTCTTGTGTCAAAGACAAACCTTTATGATGTCACCCATGGATAATCATCTTAGGAACTTTAGTTTGGGACATTAAAACAAAAATATCTCCATCAACATATGCATCTAGGATGCCTACATGTTTTAGAGTGTTGTCTTTGATATTCATCTAAGGTCACAAATTTGGTCTATCAAGTGGTTTGACTAAGGAGAGCTTGACTCTTGTAATTCAACAACTTCCCTAAGGCATTTTTAAATACCATTGGTCCTTGCACATCTCCATATATTAGTGATCAAGGTGAAAAAGGTTGTAGAAGTGTATAGTCATCTAGATTGGTCCTGTGAATTACATGATCTATCTTGTAGATTATATTATTTTTGACAAGATCAGGTTGACCTTGCAAGATGTGGATTCAACTCATAGAAGATTCTCAATTTGTTATAATTTCGAGGTAATGAGCACATCAAAAACATTAATTTCTAGACACTAGTGGATCGATTTTATGTTGCATCAACATTATTCCTCATCATTATTCCAAAAGCTAAGCACCTTAATCATCTTACATTTGCTTTTGGTAAAATAACATTTCAATTATTAATTCCCAAATGATTATTTAAATCTAAATTAAAAGTCCAAGGAGTTGAGCTTAATTGGTTTAAATGTTGGGTTCTCATTGTGGAGACCTAAGTTCAAATCCCTATAGGGACATCTAATGTGGAATTCTAAGTTGTGACTCTTGGTCTTCCATAGTTGGCTTCTACACGGATGTGGTTTCTAAATAAAGTGGATTTCTAAGTAGTGACTCTTGGTCTTCCGTAGGTGATTTCTAATGTGTTTTCTCCTAAATAGCTTGTATTGGCCTCATGTTGATGCTCGTATGAGCAGAATATTTGTAAGTGATATGCAATATAAATTAAAAAAATCTAAATTAATTTAACTTTTGTTATATACATTTATCCAATTAACCTAAATTTATATAAAAATGAATTGATTCCCTTACAATAGTTAGTTTATCACATTTAATTTATTGTGGTCATACACATTGTTGTTATATTACTACCATAGGAGCTATATTCCACTATATCTATAAGATGATTTTTTCTAAGCCTCAAATATGAAATAACACACTAAATTTAATGGATCTCTATCTTATAAAGTTTTGCCATCCAATCATCAACTTTTTGATACTATATTATATTGTTATAGATCCAAAAGCTCCTTTGATGCTCACCTATTCTTAGATGGTATTGTTCTTGTTTACATTAGCTATCTAGAGTTTTGAGAATTCAAATTAGGTAAGGTTGAAGGTTTTCATCTCATTGTTGTGGGTAAGATTGTAGTCTTAAAACTTCACTTTATTATAAGATTAAATTCCCTTAAATATATTTAAGTGGTCTTTTAAAACAAAGGAACACTAAGTTTAAAATTGTATATTTATGTTATCAATGCCACTTAAGTTTAAAACTCATTTTAAAAAAAAACATTACAATAAAATATATACATACACATACTTTTTTTTTTTTCAATAAACCTACTTTTTATCTAGTAATTTTTTTAATATGGTGCTTGAAATAAACTCACTTTTGGTGACATAATTAGGCCCATTCACAATCTAAAGATGATTTTAACATTGATTTTAACATTTGTGGATGTCAATATCATTTGGAATGGCGTTTGTGGACTTCTTTTCCTTTTGTTCTTATTGATCCTAATAGCATCTTATGTAGTTCCATTTTTCACTCAAACCACGAATATCGAGTTAACATATTAATATGGAATAATTGGAAAACTATCATTAGAACTAGAACTGATTCCAATCATAGGAAAATTGCAAAGATATCCCAAGAAAACAGAAGAAAACCATTACATTATAATACCTGCATTAAAATTCTTTTTTCTCTTGTTCTGTCGCTCTAACAATAGATAATCAAACATATGGTTGGTAATTTACACAAAAACCTACTCCATTAGAAGTATACACTGCATCTTTTAGGCTTAAAGGAACCAGACCCACCATTCATCACAACCTTTACATGACAGCTGACTTTCATATTGTAATGGCCAGATTTCCAACTGCCTACCTTGAATCTAGTCCTAGCATACAATTTTAGCCTCAACTCCACACCCCCAAAGAAATTCTCCACTGCCAAATCTCTTGAAACGTCCTCCTTCAAGACAACATAATGCGCAGTTAAAATAGGTCTTAGAATGGTAGTATTCTTGATCCCCTGATAAAATGGAGCAATGTTAGCCCCTGCAATCCTTTGATATCCATAATAAGCATACCCCTCCATCTTATCATAATATATCCCAATGCAGTCATTGGGGTTGTGGCTTGTGATGTTGAAGGTCATCCTTGTGTTCAGTATATTATGTGAAATGTTGAGGTGGGAGAGGGAGGCATAGTCTACGTAATAGATTGGCTTGTGGGGTTGAAGGGCAATCCATGTTAACAACACCACAATGCCTCCTAAGATCACCAAACCCAATACTAAAACACAGAGCCATGACATTATCACTTGGGCTCTGCTTCTCCTCTCCCTTGTATGCTTTTCAAAAATCTCAGCATAGTGAGAACGAGGCTGAGTTGCTCTGTTCCTGCTTGCATCCGCCATGAGAACTGCTGCAGCAACACTTTGAAATATGACTGATTATTAGGCTTGTAGTTTGAGTGATTTTAGAGACGAATGGTTTGGAACTGCTCTTGCCATTGATATTTATATAAGATGGTTTGTAGAGGGTGTGAAGAGCAAAATAGATAAGGAATCGGTTCGTGGAGTGTTGTATTGGCAACAAATTAGTTACTTTTATTTCCATTTTTCTTGTGATGGTGAGCAAGATTTTTGAGTAGTTTTCATTTGACAGGGCAGCAAAGTCTTGGAGCACAAGTTTTGTCTTTATGTACTTTTACAGTCGTCCATGTGGAGGTATTTTTATGTCTTTTCAACTATGCTACCTTTTGTCCAAGTAACTGTATTTATTGAGTGGTCTAACTTTTTACAGAAACAACTCTGAGAAAGAAAAAGCCGGTTGTCAAAACTTAGTGAAATAAGAATGCTAAAATATAGAACAGATTTGAAGTTGCCTTTTGTTTTCAGATTCCATGGCTAAATGAACTGATGAACAATACAAGATGCTTTCCCGCTCGTTGTTTCCTTTTATAGTTACTTTCTAGAGAAATAGTCTGTGACAAAAGACACAGAAAGTATCCTAGTGGGGAACGATGAATGATTCCTAGCTTCACATTGTTTCACTTCATGGCCACTCGAACTCATACAAAAAGATAATTTGGAAAGGGATAATATGTTAATATTAAAAAATAATTATCGTTTTCTTAAAAATATAAAACAATTATGCATGAAATTTAATCATGAAATTTGTATACCAATGTCATTTCTTGTTTAGTTTTGTGTATATTTTGAGAGAATGTCTTGATCTACATATACATATTGACAAATGGTGTAATTTTGCGTGAAGTTGGGCTCATTACTCTAGCATTTACCTATTGCTATACACACATTGACTTACATATTTAACTTTTACCTTATCCATATGCACATATATTCCAATTTATTCATCCAAACATAGCATTTTTCATTGTATACCTTACCCCGATATAGTTGTCATTCACCTACCCAAATAGAGTCATTATACACCTAGATCTGTCTGTTTGCTCACTTAGGGTTACTTCCATAGTCACAGACTTGACCCTTGCCTCTCTAAACTTCAAATTCAAATTTTGATCATTTGGCCCCCTTTATTTTCTTGCCTTGACTAAGTACACATTATCAAAATTTGATGCTATGTGCTAGTATCTAAAGATGCTCATTAGCATTCATTTTAGTCATTTAGAATCCACAAGTCCTTTTTCATTCTAGAACATTAAAGGAGAAATTAGAAAAACATTTGGATTTGGTGTAGTAAAAGGAGTAACAAAGTTGTATATGTCATTCTAGAGCCCTTTCCTACTATATTTGATCTTTTACACATATGTCAAGGGTTGCCCTAGGAGAACATGTCTCCTTGTGACACAATGATAACCCTTCCAAGTTACTTCTAAATACAACCAATTCTATATAATGTAGAAAAGGCAAAAGGAGTAGAGGTGAATCATGTGAAACATAAAGTAGAATTGCATAGATTACCAAGTCAAATATATAGGCATATGACATTTTTGTGATATCTAATATGACCTAGGCTCATAGACTTGACCTTATATAGAAAAAACAATATATTTTGATCTTGAGGTGAATTACAAAATATTTTCTTCCCAATCTTGAGACATTATAGATTCCAAAATCTTCACACAAATAATTCACTATTAGGTCACAATTAAGTACCTGTTGTGATGCTCACAACACACCCCATTTTGCCCGCTAGCAAAATGAGGACCCCGCTGTGGTTTTTTCTTTTTGCTTGTGGTTTGGTCTTGCTTGGTGGTAAAAGGAAAAATGTACTTGATGCTAGAAACACTTGGAAATTCAAAATACATAGTACTAGAGAAAACTGAGGTTACCAATGAAATCTGCATGAAAATTGGTCTGTGGTTGCTTTTTGAACCAACTTGAAATTCCTTGTATTTTGTGAGATATTCAACTTTTTGTGAAAATGCAGTGTTTAATTAACTTTGTATCTCATATACAAATTTCTTTTCATAGTAAGGTGCTTTGTGTTATCTCATTGTGACGTAGAGGGTCTTTTCGCTTTTGCATATGTAACTTAAGTGCTTAAACTAAACCATGCAAACTTGGACCTGATGGTGTTTTAGAGGTAAATTAAATAAACATCCGGTACCACAATTGTATTTGTATATGGCATTGTATGTATAAACCCGTGCATCTGATATACAAATAGTGAAATATACATGGCTGGAGCCGAAAGGAAAATGCAATTGAGTCTATAAATCACAAGAAATGCATATTCTTTGTATGAGTTGTTGTATGTATGATTGCATGTATTAAGAATACAGAAATGAAAGATGCATACACAGATTTGAACAAGATAGAACACTGGGGAGGTAATTATATTCACTGTATGCAGAAAATTTATAGTTAGGGGAATTTTGTCCATGTCATTTAAAATTACAAAATGTTCACAAAATAGAGGCATTTTGCCTTCTGTTTTTTTGATTATAGCTTACCAAAGCTAAGGAAGTCCGTAAAAACTCCAACCCTAACTAGGTCTGCAAATTGTGCCACCCAATCACCATTCTGCACTGGGTCTAATCCACGGGAGAGATGAAGGAAATTACATCCAATAGTCGCCCATTGACGGTGATGTCCTAGAGCCAAATTGGACATATTCAGAAAGGGTAGTCTTTGAACCATAGCACCAGGAATAGATGTCAGCACTAGCTCCAAGGCACATAGAATGCCACCTCCAAGCTTAGCCCCAATTACCACGTCTAGGTTTGTAACATGATACTCTTATCTCAAAATGTCTCTGAATAGTAGAAGTATCTCTACTTTGTTACCACTGAGGTCCAAAAGGGACGGAAGGAATCGTGAAGCTATGTCTGAATTTACTTGGTACCTATCCTCATTGATAAGAAAATCTTTGTGTAAAATCATTTTAATTGCCTCCATTTCAAGAGCGTGAAGCCTAGGATCATCATGCTGCATGATGAGCTTCCTCAGGCGTGAGTCTGTAATAGAGCCAAGGAAAGCAATTTGCCTCCTAGCGCTAGGAAGACAAATAGGAGTATCCATGATTGTTGCTGGTAGAATTCTGAGAATGAAATGAAATTATCCATGATCAATGCCATTAAATAGAGCCACACCTGATCAACAAAATGATTCACCATTAATGAAAATTCACGTGAACTCATCACCTTAGAGCTGAGAGAATTAATTCGTACGTGCCAAAGGTCAAGTAAGATTTAATGCCTTAGATATGCTTTCATTTTATCTTGATTTAAATCATGATTTTAAATTTGACATTAATTGCGGGGTAAAGTACAGTCAGCCATAACGTCGCAGATATTTGTATCTGTGTATGTATATGTGTGTATCTAAAGTGCAGATACTATCTCAGATTCAAAAAGAGAGTTAGAAGTAATTAAGACTGGCGGGACCCATAGGGGTGTTATCATAATGTGTGTCTTCAATATACAAAAAGTCAATATGCACCAATGGAGATACAAAGGTGGACCTGAAGGTAATTCAAGGGTGGTCCATAGTAGGGTGGGGTCCATGCTTTTTTTGCATGTATGTTATTTTTGTATTCATTATGCAAGCAGGATATACAAGTGTAGAGATACAAAGTTAGAATTAATAGGAAATCCAATACTGTTAAGAAATCCTTGAGGTCCGCAGTGGTATGAATGTTGTTTTGCATGCGATATACAAACTGATGTACAATAGGATAAAGTGCAATCTCGAAATTGAAATTAATGTCAATTCAATTTACTAGCAGTTGAAGTCTGAATTTGTAGGCATATAGTTTGTATCTGATATACAAAATGTGAAATGCGAAAGTTATAATGTGAAGGAAGTGTGTCGGTTGTACCTTAAGTGATGCATTTGTATCTAAGATACAAAAATAGGAAAGTATGTTGCTAACGGATACAAATTTGAAATAGGCATTTTTGAACACATGTATGAGCTATAATTAATGTTGTTGAATGCAGTAAAACCTAGATTCAAAGGGAAATAAAGTAAATTTTGATTGGTTTTTTACTTACAATTGCATATAGAGATAAAATTGCAGAGCGTATACAAAGAAAAGGTGAATTAAGGTAAACAGAGCAAGTTTGGAAAGTAAGCTCAATGACACTACAGAGGAATGGTAAAGGTGTATCAAATCCAATAGTATAGCAGTTAGGAAAGTGAATTCAGGTATGTACCTCAAACATCGTTATAATTGGGTTAAATTTGAAATGAAAATAGTTGCAACAATTACAGTTAAGGAAAATGATGCAAAGTGATTTGTATACTGTAATTAGTTGTAGGAAAGGGATTTAAGTGTTGTTTAATTATGTGAAAATTCCAAAAAAGAAGAAAAGACAAAACCCGAGGGTAAATGTAAAAGAGTAAAATCTATGGTAAAACCCTAGTATTGGACACAAATGAGATGGTAAAATGCATAAGTTTTCTTGGCAGATGGTGCCAAAACAAAACAAGGTAGATCAAAGGCAGCTGATAGGAAAGAAAAAGTTGAAAAACAAAAGGGACCGAGGAAAGAGATGGTTAAAGAGGAGTTTCCATTCCACAAAGGGTATTCATTGTTACTATATAGCATGGGTTGAGGAATGGTTACTGATAGAGCTATCAGTGAATTTGATCCCAATGAGGTATTGCAAAAAATCAGGGCACCAGAGGTGACTTTGACCATGAAGAATATTTGGGAGACGAGACTATACAAAGAAATAGGTTTTCCTTTGGCAATGGAGGCCAAAGACCTGGTGACAGAATGCATAGATAGGTATGATGTGAATGCGAGGAGAGTAATGCACAATGATATAGTCATTGCAGACTTATCCATAGAGGGCATAGCTAGAATGTTTGGTTTGGAGATTCAGGATCATATGATGGATGTAAATCAAGATCAGTATGCCCTGGACTACAAAAATAATGAAATGGATTTCAAAAGGGCAATCTTTTATGGTTGGTATCCACCAGAGAATAAACCAAAAGCTATAGTGAGGGTACCTAAACTTATATAGAATTGATTTCACTAAAGAGGTATATATAATAATAACGTTGCTAAGCAAGTTGCTAGATTGAAAGATGCAGGGAAGTTTGAGCCATGAATGTTTACTATCATCCAATTCATAAGAGAAAAGACAGGAGTAGTCCATTGGGCAAAGGCTATTAGTGGTGCTATTCTAAAGCAAGTAATGGGATTCAAGAAGCATAGGCATTTTTATATGTCTTCATAAATGGTGTACTCGTGTGCAGTAAAAATACCACCATTAGCAGGAATTGATAGAGTTGATGCTTTAGGAAATAATCCAGGCCAGAAATTAGTGTATGATCATTACCTTGATCTCTAGGAGAAAAATGCAATGCGTAAATATGCAAGGGTCAATGATGTGTTTTACACTTATTTGGTGAGAATCTTGACAGGAGATAAGGATAAAAGGTTGTCAAAAGAGGCAATCAGTGCTATAAATTGGAATAGTACTTGGTACATCTAGTTTCCTACTTTCACATATATTAGAACTGAGGGTTTGAAGGAAAATCATTTAAATTACCAAGATATCCTCCTGATAAATTGGTTGTTTTAGAATTCACTAGACAAATTGTGAATGTTTTTGGAATGTACAAGAAAAAGTTTGGTAAAGGAAATATAAGATTCCCATGGGGAATTGGCCGATATTCATGCTTCAATGAAGATATAGCTTGAGAATCAGAGAAAGAGATAAGGTACTATGGATTTAAAGAGTTTGAATTGGCAAGACATTTTGATCCTTTTCATAGTATCCAGAACTTTATTGATAACAAATTCAGACACCAGGTTCACATTGAAGACTTTTGGTCTGATTGTGAAGATGAAAAAGAGGTAAGAAAGAGAGCTCACCAAAGATTGACTTTGGAATAGATGAGAACAATGGGGGGAATAAATATACCCCAAGAAATCAAAGAAGATGATGGGAGGTTATTACATTAGAGTTATGAAAACAATGGGGTGGCACAATTGCCCATCAATGAACCAAACTGGGAAGAACCAGAGGAAACATCCTTGGATAGTATATCTAAACCAATGATATTGTTTTCTAAAACATGGTTGAATGAGAAGATAGAAGAGCTTAAGGCTCAAGGTGGCATGGCCACTTATCAAAAGAAAGGAAAGAAGAGGGCTAAAGAAAGTGAGGATGATTTATTGTGTTTCTATGAAAAGAAGAGAAAGATTATAGAAACTACAATAGCTGACACAAACAAGAATGCAACACTCATGGACCCATATGCACTAGGTATCATAGTTGCAATTGCTTCTAGTGCATTCACAGAAGAAGAGGCATCAATCCAAGGGGCCATTGTAGAGCAAATACAAAAACCATGTTGAAATGCACAAGACAACTAAGAGGGGGGGTGAATCAGTTGTCTCCAATTTTTTAACCACTTATGAACATTAACTCATCAATCACTTATTTACTGTTATTTAGATTTAATCATGAAAGCATGAAATTAGAAACTCAACACAATAACTCATTCAACACATGAGACACATATCACATTAACAATTTCCCTCTGCAACTCTACACTGCAATTTTTTGCCTGCTGTTTGAATTTGAATTTTTGATGGTTGCCAAAGACCCAGGTGAGCCTCTAGACCTATTGTTGCAGGGTCCCTCGGGGTTGCTTTGGGGAGTGGGATTGTCCCATGTGGAATGGATGGTGTACAGGACCTTGTGGGTCACGTGTTCTGTGAGGGGGATGGAGATTCCTCTGTTCACACGATACAAAATAAGGTGTTGGGACCCAATGCCTGGAAAAAGGCCCTGTCAAGGAAAAAATGATAGATATTGGGGTATCCCCAACTCTATGTGAGGTGAAAAATGGTCCTGAGCTTGAGCTCCCAAGCGTTGTGATAGATCGAGTTGTCTCCTCTATGGAGAATGCTCTAGTTGGAAAATGTTTCTCCTTTAGACCCAATATTGACGTAGTCAGAAAATGGGTGACTACTAAATGGAGGGTTAAAGGTAGTGTGACTATTAATGCCATGAATAGCGGGATGTTCCTCTTCAAGTTCACGGCTAGAGAAGATCTCTCAACTGTGCTTTCATGAGGACCCTGGATGTTTGGGAAACATAGCTTGTCCCTATGTAAATGGAAACTAGTTTTTGATAGTGCTGCAGACCTAAATAAATCTGCACTAGTTTAGATCAATCTTCTGAGCCTTCCTTTGGAGTTATGGGATGAAGAAATTTTCATGTGGATTGCCAACTCGCTTGGACACTTCATTACTCTAGATGACACAACTAGAAACAAATCGAGGTTAATATTTGCTAGAATTTGTGTTAGCATTGATGTGAACAAAATACTCCCTAACAGCATCACTCTTAAATCTAAATATGGTCAATGGGTTCAACCCATCTTGTATGAAAACTCTACAACCTTTTGTCAAAATTGTAATAAAAAAGGCCATTTAACCCCACAATGTAAGGTTAAACCCTCCCATTCTAAGAAGGCTCAGACTACTGTTGATGTGGAGGACTACCCCTTCAAGGAGGACCTACTGAATATGATCAAATCCCTTGATAAAGACAAGTCTGCCATTGTGGTTGATGATAATAATCAGTCACTTAATGTGGAGACCAATGAATAGATCACTGATGATGGCCTGCGATCCTCCCCTATTTTAGGTATTGTCAGCAGCATGGCTTCTTTACCTCTAATAGAAGATGGGGAAATCCCTCAAGAGGATCCTTCAGAAAAACAAGCTACCTCCATTGCTGTGCTTCCCTCTGAGGCCTCTTTCCTAGCGCTAGCTAAGACAGACAATTTTTATCGGGTAGGGGCAAGGTCTGGGACTGGATTCCCATTAAACAACATTGTGTCCCTTTCTCCTGGGGTAGGTTCTAATGTTACTAACCTGGAGGGATGGAAAACAATAAAAAAGAATGGTAGAGGCCCAGGAAAGAAGGTAGTGGATGTGGGTGCAGACACTAACAAGGCCGTCTGTCCTTTAGGGAAACAAGACAAAAGGTGGTTAATAAAGACATTGCTATGGGTAGACAGAAGACCTTCGAGTTAGGCTCCAAGAAAAGTCTAATCAAATGAAAATTTTGTCATGGAATATTAGGGGGCTTAATAACCCCCATAAGAAGTTTTTGGTCAAGAATTGTATTTTTGAAAATAGAACTGACATTTTGCTCCTCCAAGAAGTTAAAATGAAAAATAAGAGCTTCCAGTCGGTGGCCAGAGGCCTTTGGATGAATGTTGAATATCTAGGGAGTGATGCTTGTGGTGCCTTGGGTGGTATTATCACCATGTGGAATAGCAGTACTATCAAAGGAAGAATGATTGAGAAACACAAAAGCTTTTTGGCTACCAGGATGGAGACTGACAAATTTTCTTGGAACCTGATTAGTATCTATGCGCCGAATCAGTGGGGCCAAAGAAGGGAGCTGTGGGATTCCCTTTCTGCTCTCATTTCTAGAGAACTGAATAGCTATTGGATGCTGATGAGAAACTTTAACACCCCCCTCTTCCCCTCTGAAAAGAGGGGAGGAACTATGGACTTTACTGACAACATGCTGAATTTGAATGACTTCTTAAATAAAGAAGGACTTATGGATTTGGAATCACAAGGAAATAAGTTTATGTGGTCAAACCAGAGAAAATGTAAGAATTTGATTCAATTCAGACTGGATAGGGTTGTGATTTCTTCTAGTTAGAAATTCTTAAGCTCATATGCCCTTGAAATCTTGCCCCAAACTACTTCTGATCACAACCCATTACTTTTATCCTGAAAAGATGGGAACAATAAGGGCCCCTACTCGTTCAGATTTGAATTAATGTGGACAAAACACTCAGAGTTCAAGGATCTGTTGGCTAAATGGTGGAATATAGACATCCAGGGGATGCCTATGTTTCTCCTGTCTCAGAAGCTACCAATGGTCAAGAAGAAGGTCAAAGGATGGAATAAGTTCAACTTCAGAAACATTTTTGAGGAAAAGAAAAGAATCAATTTGAAACTAAAAGATTTGCAAAGCAGATTAGAAGAGAGAGATATCACTGAAGCTACGACTATTGAAGAAGAGAAGGTGAGAAAGGAATGGAAAGATCTTCTAGGTAAAGTGGAAATCTTTTGGAAGCAAAAGTCAAGGATACAATGGCTGAAAGATGGAGATAGAAATACTTCGTTCTTCCATCAATCCACAATGAGACATAGGAAAAGGAACAATATTACCAAACTCTTAGATGACAAAGGTGTTTTGGTAGATACTGATCAGTAGATTGGGGATGTGGTGGTGTCCTATTTTCAACACTTTCTTGAAGCCCAAGATAGTAGGATTAATCAACAGCTTGTTGATATCATCCCTACCCTTATGATTGAGGATGACAATGCTCAACTTGGCAAAAGTATTTCAGAGGAAGAGGTTCAGACTAGTATCTTCTCTATGGGCACTTTTAAGGCCCCAGGACCTGATGGTTTCCCCCCTGCTTTCTTTCAGGAGTACTGGGAGATTGTACCTAGAAAGATGTCATTGAAGCTTCTAGAGACTTCTTTAGATCAGGTAAGTTACTAAAACAACTAAATCACACCTTCATTGCACTCATTCCTAAAAAGAAAGAGGTGATGTGTATGGGGGACTTCAGACCTATAAGTATTTGTAATACGGTTTATAAGATCTTCTCCAAAATCATAGTTTTGAGACTCCAACCCATTCTTGAGAAGCTGATCAGCAGCTACCAAAAAGGCTATCCTAAGCAAATAGATAACAGATGCGGCAATCACCACACATGAAATCATCCATTCTATGGAAAAATGTAGAAGCTTGGGAATGGCTTTTAAACTGGATATTTCAAAAGCTTATGACAGAGTTAGTTGGGAGTTCCTATTCACTGTCCTGAGGAAGATGGGATTCCAAGGTATATTCTTACAGCTAATCAAGATTTGTGTTACCTCGGTTAGATTCTCTATTTTGGTCAATGGCACACTGAGAGGCTTCTTCAATGCGGGTAGAGGGTTAAGATAGGGAGACCCCCTCTCCCCTACCTCTTCATTCTTTTGGCCGAATCTCTGAGTAGGGGGTTTATTTCTTTTCTTAACTCCAAAATCATAAAAGGGGTTAAACCTACTTCAATAGTTGAACCTGTTGTCATCCAACAATTTGTTGATGACACTATCCTTTTTGGAGCTGCTTCTATGGTGGAGGCCAGGAATTGGAAAAATGTGCTACAGGAGTATGCCATTTCGGCTGGCCAATGTATAAACTTTGATAAGAGTCATATCTACTTCTTTAACACCCCGACAGATTTACAACAAAAAATCAAGAGCATCCTGGGATGTGTGGCGGGTTCCTTCCCAGGGATTTATCTGGGTCTACCTTTCTCTATCAGAGATGCCTCCCTGGAATACTGGAACTCCATAATGGAAAGGACTCAGAGAAAACTTGCATGATGGAAAGGCAAACTTGTGAGTCAGGTCAGTAAGTTTTAGCTCCTCAAAGCTTCTTTACAAGGAATTCCTGTGTATTTTCTCTCTATTCAAAATGCCTAAATACCTAACTAAGGGACTTGAGAAGATACAAAGAACTTTTCTTTGGACAATAATGGAAGAAAAAAAGATATTGGCCCTTGTCGCCTGGGATAAAGTTTGTAAACCTAAAACATAGGGAGGCTTAGGCCTAAGAAAATTGAACTTGCTCAATAAAGAACTTATAACCAAATAGGCTAGAATTTCATTGCGGGAGGGAAAGATTGGGGCAGGATCAGGAAAGCTAAGTATATGGGAAATTCAACCCTGGAAGACATTCTTCTTTCTCTTGATTTTCGTAGAGGCTCAGTTATTTGGAATAATGTCATGAAATGTAGAAATTTGCTCCTGAAAGGCTGCAAATGGAAACTGGGGAATGGGGAAACTATAAGATTTTGGGAGGATAATTGGATCAATGGTGGACCCCTAAGAAAATGTCAAAACTTTCAGCATTTGATGAAACTTGATGTTAACCAATTTGGTGCCTAGGTGAAGGATTACTTCCTACTTGGCTATGGTGATTGGGTTCAACTATCAAAGTGCTATCAAAGTGATGATGACCTGAGTAATGCTACTGAAGAAATACAACTACTCCTAAAAGGATGTAGAATCCCCCTCTTTCTGTAGAATGATAGATTGGTTTGGTGGAAGGATAAGGTTGGAAGGTTTACTATGAAATCTGCCTATAGCCTGTCCATCCCTCAAGATAGTGACACTTTATGGAAGAACGTTTGGAACCATAACCTTGTGCCAAAAAAAATCATTTTTAGTGGGTGGCTGTCCAAAACAAATCCTCACAATTGATAATCTCCAATTAATGGGATTCCAAATCCCAAATAGATGTATTCTTTGCATGAAGGAAGAAGAGTCTGTCTCCCATATCTTCTTGCATTGTGATTTTACTTGGGATGTCTAGAGTAGGGCCTTGAACTTCTTGGGCATCCCTTGGTACAGTAATGGTAACTTAGAGGACCTAGTTAGAGGCTGGATTTCCCCCTTTTCAAATCCAGTTTGTCGTGAAATATGAAAACATACCCCCCTATTTTATCTTGGTGCCTTTGGAAGGAAAGAAATAATAGACTCTTCAGGGAAAAATTTAGAAATCCTAACGAAGTGTTTGGGTCGGCTGTTAGACTGCTGCAAGACAACATCAGTAATAGCTCCATAAAAGCTACTGAAACGCCCCCCCCCCCCCCAATGCTAAAGAAATCAACATAATCAAACAATGGACAATTCTGGCAAGCATTTGTAGAGTGGATGACAAAAAGAAAAAGGCCAGAGCCAACACTATTTGGGTACCTCCCTTATGTGGTTGGTCAAAACTAAAATTTGATGGTGTTGCCAAAGGCAACCTAGGGTTAGTTAGTGGTGGAGGTGTTATAAGGTCAGAGAAGGGCTCTCTGATTGCTTCTTATACTGGGAGCATTGGGGAAAATACTAATAATACTGCTGAAGCAATGGCTCTCCTTTGGGGTCTAAAGATTGTCTTGGCTATAGGAATTAAAAAACTTAATTGTTGAAGGTGACTCTATGGTGGTTTTGGAAGTGGTTAAAGGGAAAGGAAGTGTTGGTTGGCAGTTAGAGAATATCATCAAGGATATAAAGAGTCCTCTCCTAAAACTTGAAGGAAAAGTTTTGATCGACACCTACAGGGAAGGTAATAAAGCTGTTGATCTAATGGCTAACTTAGGGATTAATATTCATCCCCTAAGATGTTTGAGGAAGTTAAACAATTTGTCTATCTCCATCATTGATTGTATACAAAAGGAGACCCCTTACTCCCATGATAGGCGAAATGATGAATCTTAGTGTTGGGTGTTGTGTTGTGGCATGCTTTCCTATCATCATGTGAAGATGTGGCATGAAGGATAGTAGTAGAGATCCTACTCACTTTTTAAATATGATGTGGCAAACTTATTATTTTGTGCACATTGTGACTATCAAGTCTAATTGTGGGAGGCAGATGAATATAAGGAAGAAGTCTTGTCAACCTACACGAAATGGGCTGGATTTAAGCGGCTCGCACGAGCCAAGACCTGAAGACATTAATGACTTGAACGCCATTGGGATTTGGAGGGATGTGCAAATAATGTTAAAGAAACTTATATTTCTTTTACCCTACACTTCTAGATTTTCTCTCATCTCCTTCCTACTCTCTACTACTCCTTTCATAGAAGGGCTGTTCTTGTGCATGATGGTGTGCTTGGCTTTGTGAAGTAGAGGGTTAAGATTATGGAGGGGGATAAGGTGAGGATGGAACCCATGAACTATAATGAATTCAAGGAAGATCGACAAGTGTGGAGCATTTCTTATGAAGCAGGTATTATGGCTTTCATGGAGTCCCTGAATGGATACGATGAAAATTTGTCGACCCAGTTTGCTGAGTCTTGGGACAAGAAGCATTTAGTGGAGATTAGAGGTGTTAAGTTTGTTGTCTCAAAGGCCTCAACAGCTGCTGTGACTGGTTTGGTGTGGAAAGGAAATAGACTTAAAAAATAGACATGCATCTTGGATATGGAGGGTTTGAAGCTATTCTACAAGGAGGGGGAAAAACAAGTCAAGCTGCAAGGTGGCTTTGAGAGGGAGAGCCTAGTTGCACCTTGGAATTGGGTATGTTTCCTTATTATGAATTATTTCACTCTCGAGGGTAGGTATAGAGTGTTTTACCAATACCATTTCACCTTTTTAAACCACTTTCGTCATAAGGTGTTGATGAATTTCCCCTCTTTGTTCTTGTCTAGCCTTGAAACCTCTGTCCTGCATTCTAAGAAAGTTTGTGAAGAAGACCCTGAGGTGATCCCAGTGCCCTTGCATCAAGGCCTTATTTTCCACTTGTACCATTATCATCTGGCCCTAAACCCTGCAAAACCCCCTGTTACCAACCATATAGAGGAAAGCTCTAATGATGACTCTGAGGACAAAATTCCCTTAAGCACTAGACTTGCTAAGACTTCCACTCCGATGACTTCCCAGCCTGCCTCCCCATCCAACCAGCCTTTAAGTGGGCCCTCGGGACCCTTGTCCAACCCACCATTGTCTAAGACCACCTCCTTTTTGAAAGCCTTTTCAGGTAGCCATAGCCAGGCCCAAACCTTTGAAACCCCTCATGATAAATCCCATGCTAGCGTTGTTGAAGGCCTTTGTAACCTGAAATGTAAGTTTCTGGTGTAGGAGAGCAAAAAATGTAAAGGTGGTAGCCCTGCTAAGAGTAAAACTAGCAAAAAGAGATATAGTGATAGGAGTGAAAAGAAAGAAGCTAAAGACTCAGGCAAAATACAGGGGACTTAGGGGAAAGACGAGGTGGTTATTGTCAAAGAAATGGTCTTGGGCAAAGATGGTAAACTCAGACGGCCTTCCTTGAGGGGATCTTCTCGGCTGGCGGGAAGCCCTTCTTAGGGAGTTAAATTAGTGGATTATTCGAAAGTGTCTGAAGGTGAAGATACTGGGCAGGAGGTGGAAAAGAAGGGAACCAAGACTGCTCCCAAAAAAGATTAGGAGGGCACGAGTCACTTTGCATCAATGAACAATTCTTTCTATGAAACTAATGAGGAAGAAATTGAAGTTCTAGAGACTGCGGATAAGGAGGTTATGAGTGCTAGGAGAGACATGGATTGCAGGAAGCTGGAAGTGGAGCTATCTGAAGTTATGTCCTGGCTAGCTATCATGGAAGGCAAGGTGAAGAAGATGATCTAGATGATGCTGAAGACCTCCCTCAAGACTGTTGATGTCTTTGTTGTTCTATAGGTGGACATGACTAACAACGTGGATTCATTGATGGAGGAATAGAAGAATCTTTTTAATATGATAACTAATGACTAGAAGATCTTTCTTAGTTAGCTGGTTTATGTTTTATGCTTTTATCAGATCTGTTTTAAACTTGATATATGTTTTGTTAATATTTTATGTTGACTGTTGGTTAGTTGTTAGTCGGCTGTTGCTAGCCCTAGGCCTATTTTGCTTCCTTTTGGCTTTGTTATCGGGTTCTACTCCTGGGTTAGTAGCTTATCTTAATCAAAAACACATGAGACACAAGATTTTTAAGTGGAAAACCCTCTAAGGGAAAAACCATGGTGGGTGTTAGCCCACAAAATATATGAGTTATAACAATACCGAAAAATAGAGGATCACTGCCTACAGCGCTCACTGCCCAAAATGTTCACTACAAGAGATAAGGCTCACTACTAAAAGATGAGGCCCATTGCCAAGAAGGGCTCACTACCCAGAGATTGTGAACTGAGATAATAGCATCTACATTATGCCAAGGCTCTATTCCATTGAAGCGCAATCAAACTCCTCTGATCTGATCTGCTTCTTCACTACACACTCCTCTTCACATCTTCGCACCCACACACTTTTTCACAACTTCATTACATGTTTTTATACAATTCATCAACCTTGGAATGTACATCAAGGTCAGTGTAGACACCCAAAAATGTCCACCTTGTCATAACATTACATCTTGTATCAGATTTTGCCCTAGGTACCCATTTTATTGCCATCATAAGCTCTTCTTCACCTAATCTAGCATTTTCCTCTAATAAATTAAATAAATATAACATTTATTTAATTTATCCCATCCTTTTCACATTATTAAATAAATAAATTTTATTTATTTATTTAACCCTCCTTTCCTCTTAAATAAAATAAAATAAATCTTTTATTTTATTTCTATTTATCACTTTATCCTCATTTTCCTCATGATTTAAATAATATTAAATTATTTAAATCATTAACTTACTTTCCATATCCATCTCTTCAGATGATTCAACTCATCTCTTTCACCTTCTAATTACCTCTCTAGATGACTTGGCCCACCTTCCATTTCCAACTCAACTCATCTCTCGAGTGAACTCATCCACCTTCCATTTTCTCTCCCAAGTTGCACAAGCAACTTTCCAATTCAATTATCACTTGCAAAATGGAAATATTATCCCTCCATTCTCTCACACTTGCCTATAAATTCACCCTCAACCATGCCATTTGCATGGATGAGCTTCTAAGAACCATTACTCTATCAAATTTTCTTCTCAATCTTTCATCCATCACCCTCCCATCTATCTTCATCCATCAAATCTCAATTCACTGTTAAGCTGCAAAATGTGAGCAATCAACAATTGAATCGTTTTAGCAATAAATCATACATGCATTGATCTTTCAAGGTATCAAAGTATTCAAAAAATTTGGGTATACAGGTATCACATTTGGTTGTTTTATCTTCTTTCTTTTGTCCAAATTTTACCGTCTACAAAATGGGATGCCCAGTGGGACCACGCGTTTGGTCAAATTTTGTTTTTATTTTGCTAAAAAATTGTGTTTGCTGAAGTCCATTTACTCGAAGGTGCATTTGAACAACAACATCTTGCATTTGGTGGGTAGGAAATCGCCTTTGCATATTTTTTTAACACCTGACTTGCAGAAAGTTGTATTTGGTTGATCTACAACCGCATCTGATCAGCAGGTAGTCGTATTTAGTTGCATGGCTCACATATGGTTTTGATCTAGTGTTTTATGGCTAATCTAGGTTTTTCTTATAGGTTTCATCATTTTGGTCTTTGCATGTAGCTTGCATGTCATTCTAGATGCAATCCTAGGCCTTTTATCTCATTTTGTAAGTTGTTTTATTCGGAGATCTTTGATTACCTCCATCACAACCTGAAATCTTCCCTATTTCCACAAAATATAAGCATGAGAATGGAAAAATCCTCTTTTTTAGCATCCCTAGGGTTTCATATGTTACATGCAGAAACATGCATGAGGTTTTGTTAGCATTTTTATCACTTTGCAGGTTTAATGCGCATTTGATCAGCAGCAAGTCACATATGAATGATAGTAGATCGCATCTGCACGATCGCAGGTCTCACCTTTGAACAACAGGTAATCACCTGTGGTAAGAACCTAGTCGCCTTTAGATTTTAGAAAATCACATTTGGTCTTTTCTCTATGCATTGAGTTTTTGTTGCATAAAATAAGGTTTTTTGGAAATCTAATGTCTTCTCGATGCAACTTGTCTCTCTCGTTTGTCAAAGACTGGAGGTTGAAACCATACTAACCCTGTCTACAGATTTGATCGGTCCAAGTTTATAAACATCTTTTATACTAAGGTAGACACAATTAAGTTTGGTGTTTTAAAATGAACCCACAACTCAAACACTTCGATTTGGTGCTCTAAAATGAACTATCTATTTTCATTGTGTCTACTTTTCATTTCTTGGGCTTGCTTGCTTTGATTGTGTGTAATCCGATTTAGCAATAGAAGTATCCTCTCCCCCTACCTATCTAATAGATCTGGGGTGTAAGAGAAATTGTTGCTAACTTTAGAGGGCATGCCTTGCCATTGTGAGAAGGGGTACGACCCAAGCGGCAATAGGCTAAAGCCAAGCCATTCCAAGACACTATATAAAATAATGTGTTTGTGTCGAAAGTTGCAAACAACGAGTGTTGTTTAGCTATATCGATGAATGTTTCCCCCAAAACCCCGTAGAGCCTAACCTCTATAGGCTAGAAGCCTTCATTAACGGAATGAATCACTACATGTATAGCCACCCAAATGGAAACCCTAACTAAAAAATCTATGTAGCAACCAAAAACCCCTATCTGTTGGTACAAGAGGACAATTGATTAGGCCTCTGATAGTCGTCCCACATTTTTCGCGGCTCATAGCAGAGATAACAAAGTACCTCAAGATTTGTGTGTCTTGAGGACTTGGAACTTGGTGTGCCTGAGAAGTGAGTGCACTATAAGGGGGAGCTCATGCCCCAAGTTCCTGGAGCTATCCACTCTGAGTAGGTGCGGTTGGAGAAATCCAAGTGGGAACCTGATAGGTACTGTCTCTGCCTAGCCTAGGTTGTTACTGTTGGCAAGAGACACTATGTGGCTTCATAAATGTTGTCATTGATGGCAACAAAATCCTTCCCACACATCTGCAAGACATGGTGTGTCCATACTGGAAGTCAGATTGAAGAGTGTTGTGGTTTGGTAAGCAAGAACAAAGCATGCAACAAGGTCCGACAATCAGGTCTAGATCTCTCAGAGGAAGTATCTCAGCAAAGTACAAACTTGTGGAAGTCAAGAGGTGTACCTTGACTGATACATTCTAGAGATTGATCCTCTGGTGATGAAAGAGTGAAGAGATATGAGCACCTATGTGTTGGGTTCCTGTTTAGCAGAGTAGACTGAGGAAGAACTGGCTGACAAAGCATCAGATCTTAAACCGAATGAGATATTGATGGTAATCAAGTTTCTTAAGGGATCATTCATGATTGGCTGACATGATTGATGACTTCTATAAGCATCTCTTTGATACATACCAGAGTTTGGGAAAATATTGAGTATTCTGAATGCTGATTAGAAAGATGTTGAAATCCTTTGTGCAGATATATATACCAGATGGATTTTGATGAGAAGGTGTGTGTGGTATGTTGTGAAGTGAGAAGAAAAGTAGAGATTAGTGTGGAAGCAGTAATACACGTCTAGTATGTGACAGGACAACAACACCAAAGAAGAGGAAGAATGAAGTGCAGTAGATCAGTGTATTGAGCCTAACCAGAACTGAACCTCAGCATATGTGGATGCTTCTCATCAGTTCAAGTATCTTGTTACTTTCTTGTACCTTGTAGACAGTGAGTCTCTTGTAGGCAGTGAGCCTCTTGTGAGAAGTGTGCTCGGGCAGTGAGCCCTAAATGGCAAGTGCCATTTTGTATTTCTATTCTTCTAACAAAGAATACAATCTTGGGTTAATCACCTCGTGGTTTTTCCCTTAACAGGGTTTTCCATGTCAAAATCATTATGTTATGTGTATTGATTTTGTTTATGCTTTCATGGTTATGGATGCTTATTTGTTTTGATACTGCACTAGTTGTTAAGAAGAACAAAAAGTTAAATCAATTAAGATAACTGATTCACCCCCCCTCTCAGTTATCAACAATTGGTATCAAAGCCAAGTTCCTCCAAACAGAGCCTAACATCTTGAGGAAGATCTAGGAATCTCAATGGATATGTATGGTATGAGGGAACAACTTCAGTCTTCCTTAGATGATCTTGATCAATCACACTCCGAAGTCAATAACTTGAAGGAAAGACTCAAACAGGCAGATGATTTCATAAATGAACTAAAAGAGAAACTGAGTATCTCTATGAAAAAGAGAAAGGAACTACTTCAACAATTAGCAAGTCAAAGTGAGGCCAATAATACTGATGAAGATCTGAAAGAGAAGAACAAGTTATGTGAGAAGCTATCAAAAGAGGTCATTATGGTAAGACATGAAATGGAATCAGGGGTTATGAAATTCACCCAAGAAATTGAAGAGAAAAGAAAAATTAAAGATGATCTAAGACAATTTCTCAAGGAGAAGTCAGAAGACTGCCACAAGATGGATAGAATAATCAGGCATCTAGAATCTGATCTTGAAGAAGCAAGAGATAATGAAGAACAACTTGAGAATCAGATTGGCACTCTTAAAAGGGATCTTCAAATAGCAAATGAATACAAAGAGAAATTCAAGATAAGCTCTGCTCAACCTGAAGTTCTTCTTCAAAGCCAAAAGAGGGTAGATGACAAGCAAGGCTTGGGGTATGAGAAAGGTGAAAGCTCCAGATCTGGTTAGAAGAAATCTGGATCAGGAAATCCAAGGAACAGGCCTAGAAGACCTCCGGTAAGGTAACCAAATGCTCAAAGATATCCATCCTTCAATGGATACTGCCACAATTGCAATAACTTTGGTCATAAAGCAAATCAGTGTAGAAGAAGAATGAATAAGATTAATTCATCCTTCTCCGGACAGTGTTTTAACTACAAAAGGTATGGTCACAAATCTCATGAGTGTAGAAATATGCAAATGAACAATTCATTCAATGGTAGATGCTTTGCATGCAATAGAATGGGACATATGGCTAATCAGTGTAGATCAAGAGGATATCCGTCAAATATACAAAGAAATGTTGTTTGCTACAATTACAATAGATCAGGTCATATTGCCAAATTCTGCAGAAGTAAGAATCAGGACAAAAAGGGTCCGGTGTATCATAATCAAAACCAAGACAAAGGAAAAGGAAAGGTGAATGCAGATGAAATTCAAAGGGTGATGAACAAGATTTGGGTGAAGAGGAATACAAAAAATGCTGAGGATGGATCCACACCAGAATCTGGTGCTGATATTCCTTTCAGAAACTAAATAGATGAGCTCTGGTTTAGGGGGACTCACAAAAGAAAACAAGTTCCCCCAGCCAGTCGATTGGTGCCTGAAATTGGCACATGGAAAGTTACGGATTGAAAAAGATCTCAAAGAAACATCTAAATAACTCTTGGTAAAGATATGAAAGATCCGCAAGGAATTTGAAGAGGCCAATCTTCAAAGATTGATCCGGTTTAACAGTCATCCGGTAAGAATAGGATTTTCATAGTTAGATCTGGTATGATTCAAATTTGAGGTATCTTGATCTACAGATAAATGGGATGATTGGAGAAAGGTAGATAGATTGCTAATATTCACCAAGAATAAGCTCTAAGTGCATCTCAGTGATCCGGAAAAATCTCTTAGGACAAGGAAAACAAAGCAACCAGAACAACTTAAGTTGTGCATTTATTACAATGTGAAATTAGGGTTTGCGCATAAATATAAGGGTTCTTTTGTTCATCATTTGTACATTTGCACTCGAGAAAAAGAGAAAAGGAGCTCTGCAATAAAATTGTCTCAAGCCTCTCAAAGATCAACTGTAGAAGTTGATTCTTCCAGCAATCTGATCCGGCTCATATCATGAACCCTAGAAGCGTAAAAGGTATTTTCCACTCTTGAAAACCTCTCTCTCATTCTTTTGGAAGATGGCTACTCTGAATGTTGTGAAGATTATTGATAGGCCGCACCCTAAATTCAAGAAACATCCCTACAAGTCCCTAGAAGTTGATCCCCTAGGCACATTTTCTAGCATTTCGCATGGGGTTTTGCATGTAGAAGATGTTAGGGCATACATTCATGTGAACATTGAAGAATTTGGGGAATCCAAGATGATGGATATCTACCACAAGCAGTTAATAGATGAATCATTTGAACTCAAACCTCAGTACAAAGTCATCTAGGACAAGCATTTCAGACAGTGCACCCATTTCCCCTATTTTGTAGAAGATGAGTGGGTCTGGTATATTTTGAGCAGAGTGCATGACAACTTCATGTGGTTGAATAGACCATTTAAGATCACAAAAGATGCTATCAAAGCGGTAACTGATTTGCACTCATTCGGAGGGTTACTTGTTCTCAAATCTGTCATAAACCAAACTATGAGTGAGGCTACCGAATCAAAATTTGACAAGAGAGCAATGACAATAGAAGATATCACTGATCCAGATATCAAGTTTGCCTCCATGATAATTGGTTATAAGATATGTCACTCCAGCAAGGAAAATTCAATACCCGGAACTACAATTTACACTACTTATTAGATGCTAAGAGAAAATGCTGACTATGATCTTTGTGAGCTTCTCCTGAACCAACTGTTAGAGAATTTGTAGAAAATAAAGAAGGATAAAAAAAATTCATTTAAGTATGGTGGGCTAATACTGTGTTTGTTCTTCTACTATATGAATGAGCTACCCAGAACTAGTGGCTGGATATGGAAAAATGATAGACCTGTTGCCATACAAATCAGGGATTATTTATATGGGCTTGGTGATGCCAAGGCAGAAAATACATCACTGTGGGGTTACTTCAAAAAAATTACAAAGCATAATGCAGGCCAGAGAGAGAATTCCCCAATCTCTAGTTGAAAAATACAAAGATACAGTGTGCTTTATGGTAGACACTAATCAATGCCTGATGGAGGTAGTGAAACCAAGGATAGTGTAGATCATGCCTATGGGATATGAAGTTGATGAGAAAATCCTAGAGCTACACATCCAACACCTGCTGAGTCAGCCCAAGGACCCTAAGGCAAAAAGTTTTGGAACATTCCAAGAGCTAAGTATAAAAGTTCATGTTGAACTGAGACAGCCTGAAATCAAAAGAAAAGTGAGAAGAGAAGTGGAAGAATTTGCCAAGAGATGTGGAATTTCAAAGGAGGCAGTTGATGCCAACAGAGAGAAGATGGAAAGGGAAGAGAAAGAAAGACAAGAAACTAAGAAAGAAAGTGCTCCGGTGCAAGCCTCCTTCTAGACCAGATCCTCCAAGAGCTCTGCAACTGCCACCTCTAAGAGCCAGAAAGCATCAAAACTAGAAGTCAGAACATCCGAAAAGGGAGAGAAGAGAACCAAGACAAAGGCCACAAGGTCTTACACCAGTCAAAAGGATGATGAAGAGACTGAGTCAGATGAGGAGGTAAAGAAAATGAAGAAGAAGAAGAAAGCATCTGATGAACCCTCTACCGGTCATAACAAGGAAGAAGAGGCAAAATAATTCGTTGAAAGGCCTACTCTCTGCATTGATGATATCATCAAATAAGTCACTGTGGATGGGAACTTGAAACCAATGACTAAATTTTGTGATGATTATAATGAAGCTGATCAGAAGATCTTGCAAGAAGCTATAGTCAGGTATTTAAACATCTACAACAAAGCATTCATTGAAATTATATCTCTGATTCCTAAAAGTCTAGAAAAGGAACTTGAAATAAGAAAGAACAATGCCATGGAAAAAGACCTAGAAATTCGGGAGCAGATTGCTATCCAACTCTATCCCTCCATCACTCCAAAGCAAATAAACACGATCTTCAAAGATTGCAAGGATGAGTTCCGAAGCAAAGCCAGAATGAATAAGCTTATGCCAGGAGAGACTGATTAGGTGGCTAAAGAGACTGAAGAGATCCTCCGAAATGCCTATAAAAGATTGAATATTCCTATTATAGAAGACTTAGGTGATGAACCCTTTGTCATGGATGATAAAGGAGAATCTATTGAGACAGCTGTAGAAGAGACAAAGGAGACAAGTAAAGAGAAAGCTAAGGACTTAGATTCCTCTATTCCGGAAGAGGAAGTTCATGGAGAAGCAAACAAATCTCTTCCGGATCTCCCTGCAGACTCCAGAATTGAAGGAAAAGAAAGAAAAGAAGAGAGCATCAATCAAGGAGAAGAAGTGAAGGGAAGAGGAGAAGGTCAAATAGAGAAGACCACATGTGACAGTGCTAAAGCTGCAGAAGGAAAGAAAACTCTATCTCTGGTAAGAGACACTACAGAAGCTGTTAAGGACTTTCTGACAAAAGAAATGATGGAATTGGATGAACCAGAGCTACTTCAAGGACCATTCAATTTTGATTCCCTCTCTCCAGTCCAAACAATGAAGGTAGCATCTTTGCTCAAGCCAAAGCAAAAGAAAAGCCTCTGAAGTCTCACATGGAAGATTGTGAGCTAATAGAGATTGCATCTGGTGTGCTAGAGAAAATCATGCCATCCTTCCAAAAGGATCCTTCGGTCTCCACATTTGGTAATCTAAAGTCTCTTGTTAATTCTGTTAATACACAGTTTGACTCTTTAGAGAAAGCAGCAGAAGGGAAAGTTTGGAAAGAATTTTTGGGTAAGAGATTCTCTAAAGTACAAGGGCTAATAACAAATGATAGGAGAACTATGGATATTGGGATAAAGAGCTTAGAAAATGCTCTTAAAAATGGCAGAGATATATATAAATTTTGTTTATCTTGGTCTAAAGTGACAAAGGATATTGAGAAGAAAGTGAAAGAGCAAGAGGATAAACTGTTAAGTTTATCTCAAAGTTTTGATCCTCTCACCTCTTCCATAGTAAATCAAGAATGTCAGACTATTGTAGTCATAAATGAAATAAAGAAGCTTGAGAAGGAGAAGAAAAATAGAATAAACAGGTTAAGTGAACTTAGAGGGATAATTATCCCTAAATTAGAGGCCATGCATGAGGCACTAACAGATGTTGAGACCACAACCCGGACCAGTGATCTGACAGATCTAAAGAGGGTAGAAGCTTTTGCATTCCTATTGAGTGGTCACATCTCAATTTTGGATAGGATGAAGCAGAGTTGGGCAACATAATTTGTCTAGTTGAAGACAACTTTTGTAGATATACTTTAGTATATGTGAGTATAACATGTATATATATTTATGCGGCCAAGTATAGATTGTTTTTGGAAATTTTGGTGTGCGGATCCTACCCTTTGCCATTGATGTCAAAGGGGGAGTGAGGAGCAGTGAAAAATGTGGAATCTAGCTAAGGGGGAGCTCCAAAAAAGTGTACATAAAAACAAAGCATCATCCAAGGGGGAGTATGCTATAACACTTAGTCATTTTTCACTAAGTGTTGCCATCAATGCCAAATGGGGAGATTGTTGGCAAGAGACACTGTGTGGCTTCATAAATGATGTCATTAATGGCAACAAAGTCCTTCCCACACATCCGCAGGACAGGTGTGTCCATACCGGAAGTCAAATTGAAGGTGTTGTGGTCCGGTAAGCAAGAACAGAGCATGCAACAAGGTCCGACAATCAGGTCTAGATCTCTCAGAGGAAGTATCTCAACAAAATACAGACTTGGGAAAGTCAAGAGGTGTACCTTGATTGATACATTCCAGAGATTGAGCCTCCGGTGATGAAAGAGTGAAGAGATATGAGCACCTAAGTGTTGGGTTCCTGTTTGGCAGAGTACACTGAGGAAGAACTGACCGACAGAGCATCAGATCTTAATCCGGATGAGATATTGATGGTAATCAAGTTTCTTAAGGGATCATTCATGATTGGCCGTCATGATTGATGACTTCTATAAGCATCTCTTTGATACGCATCACTTGGTAAGCAAGGATTCAGCCGACATACCAGAGTTTGGGAAAATATTGAGTACTCCGGATGTCGACTAGAAAGATGTTTAAATCCTTTGTACAGATATATATACTAGATGGATTTCTATGAGAAGGTGTGTGTGGTATGTTGTGAAGTGTGAAGAAAAGCAAAGAGCAGTGTGGAAGCAGTAATACAGGTCCGGTATGTGACATGATAGCAACACCAAAGAAGAGGAAGAATGAAGTGTAGTAGATCAATGTATTGAGCCTAACTAGAACTGAACCTCAACATATGTGGATGCTTCTCATTAGTTCAAGTATCTTATTACTTTCTTGTACCTTGTAGACAGTGAGTCTCTTGTAGGTAGTGAGCCTCTTGTGAGCAGTGTGCTCAGCCAGTGAGCCCTAAATGGCAAGTGCCATTTTGTATTTCTATTCTTCTAACAGAGAATACAATCTTGGGTTAATCACCCCATGGTTTTTCCCTTAACAGGGTTTTCCATGTCAAAATCATTGTGTTATGTGTATTGATTTTGTTTCTACTTTCATGGTTATGGATGCTTATTTGTTTTGATACTGCATTAGTTGTTAAGAAGAACAAAAAGTTAAATCAATTAAGATAACTGATTCACCCCCCTCTTAGTTATCAACAGTTACAATGTTGAGAATGTGCTATGCATGAGTGTTTGTCATTGTGTCTTCTCTGCCAAATTCACTAAAAACAATGCCTAAAAAACCAAAATCTGCAACATAAACCACCTTTTAACCATGCAAAATCACTTTTGAACCTCATCCACTTGCCTGATCAATAGCCATTCACTTATGAATGTCTACAAATTGCCTTTGGTCCTTAGGAAATCACCTCTGGTTAGCCCATTTTCTTGCAAAATCTACCTTGGGTCTCTGTGAAATTGCCTTTGAGCCTCTATGAAATTGCCTTTGAGCCTCATTAGCTTGCCTATGCACTATTACCTGTCACCTATGCACTATCCCTAGTCACCTTTAGTTTAGCAGCCCATCACCTATGAATTGCAGCAAATCACCTTTGGTTCATCCCCAGTCACCTTTAGTTTAGTAGCCCATCACCTATGAATTGTAGCAAATCGCCTTTGGTTCATCCCTAGTCGCCTTTGCATTATTGCTAATCGCCTTTGAAGCACAGAGCATCGCCTTTGGTTTTTCACAATTTGCAATTTATCTTCTTGGTCAAAATCCTATTTAGTCAACTTGTTACAACAAACCTAATCATTTACAGTCACCACAACATCTCAATTGGCTGTCTAACAATAGTCAAACAAAACAAACATCAACCAATCAATCCCTTTTGACTTGGGTCAACTCATCCTTAATCAATCTTTTTCATCAATCAATCAATCTCCCCAATCAATCAATCCTATCCATCAAAATTAGAGCAACCAATCAAATCAATCCAAAAGAAGCTACC
Organism: Cunninghamia lanceolata; assembly: GCA_027924645.1. NCBI lineage: Eukaryota > Viridiplantae > Streptophyta > Pinopsida > Cupressales > Cupressaceae > Cunninghamia > Cunninghamia lanceolata. The sequence continues at coordinate 3,687,278 of BSBN01001054.1, forward strand.
AATCAAATCATCCAATCATTACAATCTGATCAATCTGTCCCAATCAATCAAACTGTCTAATCATCAAAATCTGATCAATCCACCTTATGCTATCAAATCCATCCTCACATCCTAATCTACCACTTCTAAACATGGACATGACATTCCCAAACAAGGCCTATGAGAATGATCCTTATGGCACCCTAAGAATGCTTGATACCCTTGAGTGGTTATACAGAAAGGAACAAGTCCCTAAGCCACCACAACACCAACAATTCCCACAACATCAAGCCATAAGCCAATACCAACATCAAATCCAATCACCACATCAACAATCCTCACATCATTCTTGTGTGTCACCTATACCATCACATATACCCTATCCATCCACTTGTCATGTTACCCCTACACCAACTTATCATATTTCTTCTAATACCAATCATCATCCATATCCATCCATATCTCAACAACCATTATCATGTGTGATTCCTCCACCAAGACACCATCAACATCTTCAACCACAATCACAACCCATCCAACAATTCCAACATCAAAGAATTCAACATCAAATCATACCACAATAATTCCAACCTCATTACATTCTATCTCAAACCCATGTATCACCTCTATCTTCATGTCATGCCAATATCATATCTACCCAGCAATATCCACCTTAGGATCATCTACTTCCTCATGCTAACCTTCCAACATATGACCATCAAACCCATGTACAAGACAAACAAGTGCCCTCACAAGAAGCACATGCAAGCTCAAATTGCCCATCCTACATAGGACAATATCCTTTATAGGAAGCACATAAATCAAATAGCCTTTTGTACATAAATCAAGTGGCCTTAAGTCCACTTGTGGAGCAAGATCTCATATCCTTTGATGAGGAAGAATCCTATGTCACCTAATCCTACTCCAAGTGGCCCCTTGTACATAATTCAAGAGTCCTTAAGTTCACCTTTGGAGAAAAAACTATTTTCCTTTGACGAGGGAGATACCAATCTAGGTCAAGCATCCTATGAACATCCTCCATTACCATCCGATCACATGCCAACATATGAACCTACTAGTCCCATTTTGACACCATCATGTGATCCCTTTCCTAGTTTATTGACCCACCAACCATCTAATCCATCTATTCATACTATCCCTCCATCCAATCCTATTTCCAATCCATCCAAGAACATTATCCCTTTATTCAATCCAAATCCCAATCCATCTAACTTCATTATCCCTCCATCTGATCCAAATCCTACTTCTAATCCTACAACACTATCTACCTTTATCATCCATCCCCTATATTGTCCATTTACCCATACCCTAATGAAGGATGTGATCCATTGGCTACTAGCTAGGAACAACTTATCCTCATGTCAAACACCTATCTTATCACCTAGCAATGAGCCTTCGAATGCCATGCTTATTCCTCCAATGCCACCATGTGACCCACAAACCATTGAGTCTATCCAAGAGCCTTCTGTCAGGAGCCCAAGCCAAAATCCATCATAATCTCTTATGGATGAATATCAAGAACCCATTAAACTCATCCAAGAGCCTCATACTTCCATTCAAGCAACTCCAGAGTTAAATCAATAGCATAATCTTAAGCATGTGGAAATATCGAGCCTTCATTCAAATCAAGATCAAATCCCTTCTATTCACCCCATCCATAATATTTACCTCTTCCATGATCAAGATGAAATTATTCATGAAGAAGCTATCCATGAGCACCTTGATCTTATCCATAATCCCATACCCACCCATGAGCAAGCTATCCAAATTTCTCCTATCTATCCTCCATCTAACCCTAATGAGATAACATCTATTTCCCTTGATGAGACATGTGCCTCCCAAGAACACATAAGCATAGAAGATCAAACAAATACCTTAGATCATAACGAACATAATCCTGATCCTAATGATCCTTCCACATCCACCATCCACCCTATTTCAAATCTGCAATCACATCCTATTTGTCTATCCACTTTCCTCCATGAATGTTCCTCCCTAGGAACACAACAACCATTATCCTCCATCTCACCTTCTTCATCGAATAAGGAACTTGTATTTAGTGTTCCACCTGCACCTAGTTCCATTGTCAATCGCATCCTCCAAAACATGAACTATCAAGGTAAAGGCTTAGGCCTTTTTGAACAAGGAATTTTGGAGCCCATCCATATCATGATCCCTCCGCACTCATTTGGCCTTGGATACACACCTCAAGGTCAACAATCTAGTGATATTGGTAATTCCTCCATCCCTCCTAAGTCCACCATTTCCTATCACAAATCTCATCATACTCCCAAAAAATATGTTGCCATTCCATCTCCATCATACTATAAATGTCAAAAGCATGTGACCATACACCTCCCACCATCACCACTTCTTCTAACCCCTAACATCCCTCCATCGAATCTACCTCCACTACTTCCAACACCTTATTCATCCATCCATAAATCTTCTAAAAATCCCAATCATGGCCAACAAATGCACATATTGTCTAAACATGAAGATTCCTCTCCTTCCACTCACCCCATGGGATTCAAAAATAAAAACTTGGATGCCCACACTCATAAATCCAAACATCCTACAAATCCCCATACCTTAGGACAAAAACAAAGAATCAAAGAAAAATCCATCTCAAAAGCTGCATATACCCATACACCTCAAAGAAAAAATGAAAAAGGTGTGGGTCCCCAACCAACACACAATTACTTCAAATTCATCTCTAAAGATACGTACACCCACCCACCTCAAAGAAAATATGAAAACGGTGTGGGTCCCTAAGAAAAAGGCAAGCATCAAATGAAGAATCCACCTCTCAAAAATCCCAACCGTTCCATCCAAAAGCCTCAAATTCCTCCATCCCACATGAAAAGAAAAAATCGTAAAAATACTAAGTCTATGTGGGTTCCTAAAGCACTTCATCAACCATCCCCTAAGCAAACATCTCCATTACTTCCTACACCACCATCCAACCAAAAGGTTCAATGTTTATCACAGTGTGTGCAACCATTAGTTGTGATTCCCTTCCATTCTGAAACATTTCCGCATACCCCCATCTACCCACCTTTCATTTATTATCCTTCATATCTTCCACATCACCTACCTATGGTCCATGATTTTGCATAAGCCCTCTATCCATAATTCCTACATGATCCACAATCCACTATCCTCCCATCCATGATCCACATCATAATCTACTATCGCACCTTCCATAATCGACTATCTACCTTCTCCATCTCACTTTCATGCAATCTCCATTACCAACATCTCTAAGCACACTTGACATGGTCCATGCGATGACATCCATCTAGTAGGACTATCACCTTTCATGGAGCTAGACACTTGAGTCCCTTTCGTCCATATCCACCTTTTCCTATCCAAAAAAATAAAAAAAAAATAAAAATAAAAATAAAAGAATGAATAAAAAATCAAAAAAGTAAATCGAAATCCCTTCGTTCAATGGTGAAAACCTGGTAAAAAGGTGCCTTGGATAAGTACCATGATGAAAACCTAGCGAACAGGTGTCATGTGTAAATTGATCTTCCATGTGATCACCTACACTTGGGGGCACCTGTCTCATCCTCCTATCATTTTCCAACTTATCATTTTCCATCTATCATATCCTTTCTTACCATCTCCTTATCCATCCACCTACACATACCTATCATATTGAGTCCATTCATCCCTTCCTCTTTTGATCTTGATAAAGACTTGGGGCAAAATGTTGAAATAGGATTTGGAAAAACTCTTGGTATACCTCATCCCTTCCAATCCATCCTATCATCCTATCATCATCCCATTGTCATAAGCCTAATTGTATCACTATCCTATTGTCATAAGCCTTGTCACATAAAATCCTAAGCATTGCACCAAGAATGGGACATGTTATTCTTATGTGACATAGCCTTTGAGATCACATCCTTGCTCTTATGTATACATCCTTTCCATCCCTTATCACCCATCCTTTCATCCATCTAATCCTACCTACCTACCTCCTTGCATCTAGACTTGGTCCTTCCTTGTCATTGGTATCTAGCATGAAGGTTACACAAATTGTAAATCCATTTGACACCCCAAAACATATCAAAAATACCAAAAAAATCATAAAAAGTCCTGAAAAAATCCAAAAAATCATAAAAGGTCCTAAAAAATCCAAAAAAAATCATAAAAAATGTCCTGAAAAAATACAAAAAATCATAAAATGTCTTGAAGAAATACAAAAAAATCAAATAGCCAACCAAACATCCAAGCAAATAAAATCAATCATCCTCAAACAATCCATATCATCACATCAAATCAAATCTAATCATTAAATCCAATCATCAAATTTTATCATCAAAAATCAATCCCTCAAATCGATGCCAAATCATTTCAATCATTGAAATCATCAAAATCAAATCACATCAAATCCAATCATCAAATCAAGTCAAAACAAATCACATCAAAATCATATCAAAGCAAATCCATCACATCAAATCCAATCAAACCATATCAAATCATCAAATCAAATCAAGCCAATCTATCAATCAATCAATCACATCAATTCTATTTGCTATCATCCCATCATCATCATCGATCAAATCAGAACTACATATCATCTCTATCATTATGTTCTTTGATCCCATGGACAAGGGTATGTAGGTAATTTGGACTATGAAGGAAGTGCCTAGATTCAGGCACATGCGATATTCCTCTTTCTTCCATCTTTCATCTTCTTCTATCATCTATCTTCATCAACTCATCAAGCTTTCAAAACAATTCTTCCAATCAATCATTCAAATCCACTTCTTCAACCACTTCTTTCATTCAATCTTATCATCCAAACAATAAACCCAAATGCAAGTCATCCTTAATCCATACCAATCAAGTCAATCAATCAAGTCAAATTATCCAATTGCATCCTTGGTCTTGATCCTAGCCTTGTAGTAAACCACATCAATCATCATCAACCAATCCATCATCCTTGTGTTGATCTAGGGATATATCATTCCCAGCCATGACAACACTATCATCATCATCAATCAATCAGCAATCAATCATTGGTTTACATCTTGACAGGGGCAATACCTTGTTTGTTTTTATATCATTTGTGCATGCATGCTTGCTTGCTTGTGTGTGTGTTATCATTTTTATCTTGCATTTGTATCACTCCCAGCTAATATTCATATCTTGTATCTAGACAAGGTTGTATTACACTGGAGCATGAGACAAATCATCACCTTGGTCCTTATACCTTGGTGCATAATGTCTAGTGCTAAATCAAACATATGGTTGTTCACTTTCATTACAACATAACGTATCATCCTTTCTTCTATCCATTTCCTTATCTTTCTTCCTTGACCAATCCATTTCATTTCGAGAGCATACTCATGTTATTCTAACCTTCCTATCCTCTCGAGGGGGCATCATCATCCTATCATTCCATCCTCATCCTATCTTTCTGTCATCCATCTTTTTTCCTCTATGCATACCTTAGCTTCTTTGAAATGATGCTACTCGACATAGATTTCATCATCTCAAACATCATCTCAAAGAGGGGCAAAATGTAGACACCCAAAAATGTCCACCTTGTCATAACATTACATCTTGTATCAGGTTTTGCCCTAGGTACCCGTTTTATCACCATCATAACCCCTTCTTCACCTAATCTAGCATTTTCCTCTAATAAATTAAATAAATATAACATTTATTTAATTTATCCCATCCTTTTCACATTATTAAATAAATAAATTTTATTTATTTATTTAGCCCTTCTTTCCTCTTAAATGAAATAAAATAAATCTTTTATTTTATTTCTATTTATCACTTTATCCTCATTTTTCTCATGATTTAAATAATATTAAATTATTTAAATCATTAACTTACTTTCCATATCCATCTCTTGAGACGACTCAACTCATCTCTTTCACCTTCCAATTACCTCTCTAGATGACTTGGCCCACCTTCCATTTCCAACTCAACTCATCTCTCGAGTGAACTCATCCACCTTCCATTTTCTCTCCCAAGTTGTACAAGCAACTTTCCAATTCAATTATCACTTGCAAAATGGAAATCTTATTCCTCCATTCTCTCACACTTGCCTATAAATTCACCCTCAACCATGCCATTTGCATGGATGAGCTTCTAAGTACCATTACTCTGCCAAATTTTCTTCTCAATCTTTCATCAATCTTTCATCCATCACCCTCCCATCTATCTTTATCAATCAAATCTCAATTCATTGTTAAACTACAGAACATGAGCAATCAACAATTAAATCGTTCAAGCAATAAATCATACATGCATTGATCTTTCAAGATATCAAAGTATTCAAAAAATTTGGGTAAGCATGTATTGCATTTGGTTGTTTTATCTTCTTTCATTTGTCCAAATTTTACCATCTACAAAATTCATACCTTAGATTCTTTGAAATGATGCTATGCGACATAGATCTCATCATCTCAAACATCATCTCAAAGAGGGGCAAAATGTAGACACCCAAAAATGTCCACCTTGTCATAACATTACATCTTGTATCAGGTTTTGCCCTAGGTACCCGTTTTGTCGCAATCATAACCCCTTCTTCACCTAATCTAGCATTTTCCTCTAATAAATTAAATAAATATAACATTTATTTAATTTATCCCATCCTTTTCACATTATTAAATAAATAAATTTTATTTATTTATTTAACCTCCTTTCCTCTTAAATAAAATAAAATAAATCTTTTATTTTATTTCTATTTATCACTTTATCCTCATTTTCCTCATGATTTAAATAATATTAAATTATTTAAATCATTAACTTACTTTCCATATCCATCTCTTGAGATGACTCAACTCATCTCTTTGACCTTCCAATTACCTCTCTAGATGACTTGGACTACCTTCCATTTCCAACTCAACTCATCTCTCGAGTGAACTCATCCACCTTCCATTTTCTCTCCCAAGTTGCACAAGCAACTTTCCAATTCAATTATCACTTGCAAAATGGAAATCTTATCCCTCCATTCTCTCACACTTGCCTATAAATTCACCCTCAACCATGCCATTTGGAAGGATGAGCTTCTAAGTACCATTACTCTACCAAATTTTCTTCTCAATCTTTCATCCATCAAATCTCAATTCACTGTTAAGCTGCATAATGTGAGCAATCAACAATTGAATTGTTTGAGCAATAAATCATACATGCATTGATCTTTCAAGGTATCAAGTATTTGGAAAATTTGGGTATACAGATATCGTATTTGGTTGTTTTATCTTCTTTCATTTGTTTAAATTTTACCATCTACAATCGGCATTACATTCATCAACCATTGAAGCAATCTCCAAGGTCGACATTACTACTTTCATCAAATTAGGTCTAGACCTAAACATCACATGCCACAAAAGAATGAGGGCATAAGGTATTACACTTTAGCTTGGACCTAAATCTATCCAAGCATGCTACACATCACTTAAACATTCATCAAAAACATCTCCTTGATCTTTGCAATTAATTAGGTTGGCCAAACAACATAAATTGGGAAGATTCTTGATCACATGCTTCCTTGATCACAATCATAACAAGTAGACCTTGTGCAATGATTTAATACAATCTTGGCACATCCACGAACAACATATATTCACTTGAGAGCTGATAAATCCATCCGCAATAGATCTCACTTGGAGATAATTGAAGACAACAAATATCACTTGAACTCAACAACTTTCACTTGAATTATAATAACACAAACTTGTTTTCTAGAGCACCAAATCACAAATCCTCTAGAATGAGGATAGATATGGACTTTCTAAGCTTAAGTCCAGAACTACAAAGCCAAATTCTAATCCACAGAGAAATGCAGACCAGAATATTTTCTCCCTGTCACTTTGCACACATTACTAGACACAGTCTTCAAATTGGTGAAGATATATTTTTCTCCACAGTATTTTGGACTGCCAAACTCAAGATTTAGCATCTTTAGACACTTCTCTAAATCATATCCCAATCTCACACTCCAGTCTACAGTTCTTAGGAAATACGGAGCAAAACACTACACTGTTCTGGGAGATAGAACAATCAAACACTTGTTCCAACTTAACCAAGTAACTTTCTTAGATGCTAACATTAGGTATTGACATCAATGACAACACTTACTACTCGTACTTGCAACAATCTCCCCCTTTGTCATTGATGGCAACACATGATGTGAAAACCATCAAGACAAACAAATTTGCTTTTCTCCTTTGCTCCCCCTTACTTGATGCTTTCACTAACTGCAACTTTAGTTTTTTACATGAACTTGTCTCCCCATTTGACATCAATGGAAAAGGGTGTCAAGACTTTTACTTCTCTCCTTCTCTGGTTATCAAAGATTAACTTTAGATCTTGCTGCTACTACACTATTTCCTCTGTCAGCAACACTACAACACTTACTACTCTTTATCAGAAACTCATATCAACATCATCTACCTACTTCCCATGAGAGGTAACCTCATAATCCTCTTGACTTCAACAACCATCTCTGATTACTACCTACATTGCTACACCTTTTTCTTATTATTGCTCTGAATACTCCCCCTTAGGAGTACACATCAGATTGTATCAACTCTAACTCACATTAGAATCTTCACATGCTATCACTTCTGGAGTAACATATCTTGTCTTCTCAAAGCTTTAGACTAGACTATGCTCAAATCAAGATATGACATCCAATCATGAACTTTCCTTCTTCTTAGGGAACATAACATTACATCTTTTATCATCCTTCATGACAACTTATGGAAATAATGCATAAATTAATCAATGACAACACATATAGTTAATAAATTCCTTAGGTCAACACTCTTCTGTCTATAGCTTTTCAACTGTAGGCTTCCCTCATCATCAATTACTACTACTAGTTCCCCATTATTAGATAAAACAATGTCTTCTTCATCCTTCCATTCAAGCAAGTAGTCTTCACATCTATTTGATACACTTGAAATCCTTATGTGTTGCAAAGGCTGGAGACAACCTAATATCCTCCATACTTGCCACCGGAGAAAGTGTTACCTTAGAGTCTATTCTTTCCATTTGTGAGTACCCTTTACACACAAGCCTTGCCTTGTTCCTCACCACTTCTCCATTCTCATTCAATTTGATCTCTAGTCTTGAGACAAGTTTACAAGTCTGATTCTTCTTAATTTTTATTAGTTATTTTTTACATTGCCTTGATCAAAACCTATCCTTGCATGCCTCATCCACTATTATAGGTTCAACTTATAAACAAAGATTTACCTATTCATCTAAAATTCTTTTTCTTTGTCAATGCACCTTTGCTCTTTTTACCCAAGATTTGGTTTTCAATGTGGTATTTTTGCACAAACCCTAGGGATCTTAGGAATTCTTTCTAGATCTCCTTCTTCTTCAACTTGATCGTCTTCTTGTTCAGCAGGTCCATCTGATTCATAGTCACTCAGATCTAATATTCTAACTTCATCAACCTTCACATTAGCACTCTTAATGATCTTTCCCAAACTCTTATTGTAGCACTTTGACATGAACTATGTTTTGAATGTAGACAATAGTATGTATATCTTCTCTCTAGTATACTTCCAGTAGGTTAGCTTCCTTCATTATTGATCTAGTAGCCTCTTGGATTGTCCTGTGCTTCCTTTCAACAACTTCATTCTACTGAAGAGTCCTCGCAGACAACTAGCTCTTTATCTCTTGTTCTTCATAGATAATATTGAATTTATTTGATGTGAACTAACCTCCTCTATTAGACTTTTGTTCATCTAATTCATAATCATTCACCTCTGAGTTCATCAATAGATTTTTAAAACATTTCAAAAGAAAACTGCTCTGTACTAAAAACAATTATGTTCTATCAACTCAATCTATTACTCATTACTCTCAAGCCAATTTTCAAGATCAGACAAACTTTTGGATGTTGATGTAATTAGTGATCAATAACCATATGCTAGAACTACAGAGCATTATTTTCAATAGAGGACCAATGCAGACCAAATTACCAGAGCACTGTCACTTGATTTTGCTAGTTAGATACTTAGCCAGAATTCATGTCCTGTCTTCTTTTTTGTTGCATAACAGACTTCTTAACCTGCACAACTCTTCCTTTATCCTTTGCAAACAAAGTTCTTTGTCCTAACTTAGGCCTTTGTTACTAATCCTTGATTTCATTTCTTCATGCTGAGGCATCAGCACCAATCCTTTGGCAGGGGAGAAAAGATTTTCATTAAAGCTCTCCTAAGCCAAATCACCTAATTCACTTCCCAGAGGAAGTATCTACACTAGATTCTGGTACAGACTCATCTCTAACTTCATTTACCTCCTTCTTGACCCAACCCTTGTTCATCTCCTTCTTGACTTCTGTTGGATCAACCTTTTCCACTAGTTTCTTCAATTTTGCTTGAGTATCCTTCTTCATGTTCTTACTTCTACAAAATATTACAATATGTCCAGGCTTGTTGCAATTGAAGCACATAGTATTTTTTTGACCATTGTTCGTTCCATTCATCCTTGACCTGCATAGGTTAGCCTTATGCCCAAATTTATTGCATGTATAATAGTAGCCACTGAAGGATTTAATTGTCCTATTCTTACCATAGCCATTTCTCACTTGACTTATACATTCATTAGCCCTGTGTCCCATCTTATAGCATACATAACACCTAATAGAATTGACTCACTTTGCTTCTGCATACAGTAGCTCTATGACCAACTTTATTGCATGTGAAATAGTTACTGTAGAGTATAAGACTCTACATTTTGTTTTAGAAGTAGCGCATACACGGCTACAGTTTTCTGTCTGAGAATGTGTCTAAGAATGGCCGTGAGGGTTCATTTTTGCCAAGGGCCGCGTGATTTGCCAAGTGTCGAGCCCCAGTTTCAAGCTGCATTTTGTTTCTAAGTTACAACTTTAAAGCGGAACGTGCCATGAAGCAAAGACTGTTTCTATTTTGTTTTAAGTTGCAACCCTGCGGAAGGTGCCACGTGTCATCAGTGGAGGTACTCTATAAATGTTTCAGTGTGAGTGCGGAAGGTGCCATGTGTCTTTAGTGGTAGCTACAGAGCTTTCCAAGTGTCAGCTTCCACATTATGGTTTCTATTTGTTTTGATGCTAAGCAAAGATGGAGGTGGGTCCCAGTGTAGAGTCTCAAGTGAAGCAGAACATGCCACGTGGTGGATGCGGTGCCTAAGTAAAAGATTTCTAACTTTTCCTCTGACGATAATAAATGTTTCTCAAATAATGCGGAGCTTGACATGTGTCAACCTCTGCGTGAGTCTCAAAGGGTTTAAAATGTTTCAAGAAGTAGCACGGAAAGCGCCATGTCTCAGCTGTTGTGCACGTGGAAGGTGCCACCTGTCCCTGTTTCTTTCTTTTGAAAGCTACTAAATAGAGAGTTGTGGGTCCTATTGCTTAATAGTGTCTTAAGGTTTCAATGTTGCAGAAAGTGACAGATGTCACAGGCAGAGCCCTTCCGAATACAAAGACACAATTAAGGAAAGTAAAGTGGAGCGAGACACGTATATGTTTCTAAGTGCTGCGGAGACTGCCAAGTGTCAGTTTCCTGTTTCCTCCCGAGAGACGAAGGAATTTTGAGCTGTGCACACAGACGCTGCCATCTGTCACGAGGTTTATTGTTTCTAAGAGAGTACGGAAGCCGCCAAGTGTCTGTTCCTTATAAGAAGAGTTATGCCACATATATTTTGTCATAGCCAATGGGTTTGCAGAAGGAGTAACTGTCGTAGATTTTAAAGATCTTCAACTGTCAGAGACTTCTAGTTACCACTAGTTCGGTTGAGCCGTTGAGATTCAATTGTGCAGACAATTGAGGGTCGATCTTGTGCTATAAATATGTAACATTTGTGATGAACTAGAGAGCTTTTGATATATAAAATTCTAGTTTCTAGAGATAGTTTTTTCTGTTAGAGATTTAAGAGAGAAGTTTGAGACTTTTGTTGTGACCAGTGAATATCATTGCCTTTATTTTGTTATTCTTGATTTAGAAAGTGAATGTAATTGTGCATGTATCTGTGCCTCTTATGTTGATGGAAAATTAATGAGAAAGACGGAGTTCTGTGCCTTGGTTGATATTTTCTGTGTCATTTCAAATTGTCTGGTTGTGAGCCTTTGATTTTATTCATTTTATCTGTTTATGTTAATCATGCAGTATTGCTCTTTAATGTGACTGAATCTTAAGGATAGTTTCACTGTGCTTAGTTGAGAGAAACACTTTATTTCAGGCGCATCGCCATAGATAGATTTTTCTTTCATTGTATCTATAATCCTATTTACTTCCTACCCTTTTCCCCAAACCCATTTAAGAAAGAGAAGAGCCAGCTTCTTTAAGATCTAGAGGTTGTTTTAGGTAGCAAGTCCCACATTCTTGAAACTTCCCATGTTGGTGTTGGAACCTGCACAATTTTACACATCAACAATTTTTGGCATGCCCGGTGGGACCACTTTTTGAAGTTTCTATCAAGATTGTATGAGCCACAAGGCCACAGGAAGTTAGAGCTATGGACCTGTAACAAGAGCTCAATCTGCTGCTAATCTAGGCATTCTTTTGCCACCATTGGTTTACAGTAGCACCAAGAGCAAATATGGGAGCACCTATAGCCCCAAGGAATTATGCAAATTGGAACACTGGCAGTCCTCTGATTCTCCCAATACCACTAGCCACTTGGGATGCTATTCCAACCAATGCTCTGAAGGCTTTGCCTAAGTTTAGTGGGGAAGATTTTAAGACACCTGAGGAGCACTTGCAGGATGTATCTAATGTCTGTGCAGTGCATCTAATCACTCAACAGAATGTAGCTATAAGATTGTTGGCAGCTTCTTTCAAAGGGAAGGCTCTGGATTGGTATAGATCCTTAACCCCAAACACAATATCCACATGTGATCAGCTTGGTGATGCTTTCTTTGAAAGATTTAAAGAAAAGGGTGATAAATCTTCTTTGCTGCAACAATTGATCACTATCAAAAGGGCACCACAAGAAGCTATGACTAATTTTAATTCAAGATTTCAAAAGACTTGGGAGAGGATTCCTGCTACAACAAGACCATTACCAGGTATGGGTATTGTGTTTTATCTTAAGGCTCTAAACTCAGATATATCAGTAATGATTTAGTCCCTTGGAGGTCAGACACTACCAAAAGATTATGAGTTGGTAGTCAAGGCTGAAAATAACTTAATAGATGCTAGAAAGTTGCCCCCAAGGCCTCCTATGCCAGTGTTCCCAGAAATTACCTTACCTTTGCCTCAAGAAACTCCTAACCCTGCAACCCCACCTGTGTCTATGTATTCATTTCCTCAGCAACCTGCTAAAGTAACTGCCCCTATTCAATCATTTGAAATGAATGATTTCAAGAACATTTTGAGGACATTCTCAAATGAGATAATTAACCTAAAGAGACAAGAAAATCCTTATCCAAAGCCTGCTTATCAAGGTTACCAAGGAAATAGACCTCCCTTTTAGCCAAATCAATATTAGGGCCCTCAAAGGCAAACTAATCCTCAACCATCCAACCAGTTAGTCACAGTCCCTACACCCTTACAGACTGTTCCTCCTAATCCCAATAGGGAAATTGTTCTAGGGCAAAATAATTTTGCAGATGGTACAAATGCTTGGTGTTTTCCTTGCAACAATGCCCATATGCCCAGAGACTACCCCAGAGGAAATTTACAGCAAAAAATAGCAGAACAAAGAGGATTAGAAGGATAATTTGTAACTTCTAACACTTCACAATATCAGTCTCCAGGTGTACAAAATGCAGTCCTGGTGGCCCAGATGCAAGGAATGTCCTTACAATAGGAAGAGGAAATAGCCCCTGAGCATGCTTTATTTTCATGGATTGAGGATGAAGAGTCAGTATTCTTGAATGAAGCATCTACTTCCAAAAAGCCATTGGTGCAATCAGATTACTATACCAGAGCAAAGAGGAGAATGATGGAACAACCTGAAACCACTAATAATGAGATCATGGGAGCTCCCATTTTTCAAGGTCATCAGAACACAATTGCTAGACAAGAAATGCCCCAGCCTGTGCAGAATCAAGTAGCCTCAGGTCAAGTTCAAGAAAAAAGCAAGGTACCCTTATTACTCAAAGGCCCAAGCATTAGGACCTATGAATGTGGTGGATCAACTAAAAAGAACGCCAGCGCATGTATCAATCTGGGACATGCTAGCTATTCCTGAGCAGAAGACACTATTGCAAGAAGCTTTGCAGGGCCAAGAAGTTCCTAAACATACTGGTGATAAAGGAGGATCTGCTGATAAAGAAAAGCTGCAACTCAAAGATACTGTACCTTTATAGACAACATCCCTATTGAATAATGCACCTGAGGTAGGTAAATCTAAGCCAGATCCCTTTTATTTGACTCTAATAGTTGGGAAGAAACTGCTACATAATGCAATGATAGACTCTGGGGCTAGTACTACAATAATGCCAAAGTAAATAGAAGATGCTTTGAAAATAAAATATGAGCCACTAGCAAGAGGAGTCATGCAGTTGGATGGGAAATCTATGCAGACAATAGGGAAAATTAAGCAACTCCCATTGCAACTATATACTTGCCCCAATATAATTGTAAATCAAGATGTGGTAGTCATAGATATTCCCCCTATTTTTGGTCTATGTTTATCCAGAGATTTCACAGCCAAGATAGGAGGGTACATGTCACTAGATTGGTCACACCTTATTCTGTGAACCAAATATGGGACAAAGATGAAAATACTGTCCGAGCCATTATGAAAAGACCATATCACAAATGAGCCAACCCCAAAATTAGAAGCAGCCCATGCTATGCTAAATAAAGGAGAGAGAATCTTTGTTGAAGAGTTAGGTGGCTAGACTGAATATGATCAACAGGAAGAAGAGAATAATCAGTTGTTGACTATGATGCAAAGTGATCCCTATGGAATTTATGACTCTATTGGTTTAGGCACTTATGTCATATTTGAAGAAGACCAAGAGATCCCAAATGTTTTAAAGGAAGAGCCTAATCAGACTCAAGAATCTAAAAAAGTCTCAGAAATCTAGACTCTAAATTTTGATGGGGCTAGAAGTAAGAATGGAGCTAGAGTAGGAGTTTGCTTTACTGCCCCAAATGGTGAGAAAATTTTAAGAGCCATCCATTTTTAGTTCACCTGTACCAATAATGATTCTGAGTATGAATCTTTGGTGCATGGACTCATGTTGGCAATGAAAAAAGAAGTAAAGAATCTGTTAGTAAGGGGAGATTTAGAACTAGTGGTGAAACAAATCAGAGAAAAGGCAGTCGCCAAAAATGTAAGGATGAGATCCTATAGGCACATAATTTGGGACCTAATAGATGGTTTCGAGGCTTTCAATATTGAAGTAGTTCCTAGAGCTTAGAATTCTGAGGCAGATAGAATGGCACAGATTGGTTCCCAGTTTGATCCAACAACCGATCTACTAGTCAACAATGAGTTAGTCAAAGTTATAGTAAGGCCAACTATCCCAGACAATGACCAAAATTGGCAAGTTTTTGAAAATGATTTTCAGGTACTTTCATTTTTACAATAGTCAAGAGAATTTGCTGATCAGTTGCAACCTAAAATTGAAGAAGCATATGGTGACCAAATTATTTAATTGAAGTCAAACAAGCTCCCTAAAGGACTGATCACCTTAGAAAACTTATTTGACCCAGAAGATGTAAGTCTGGAGAAGAAGAGGTTCCAAGTAAATAAAGAAGATTATTCTGAAATCCAAGTTAGTGAAGGAAGAAAATTGAAGATTGGTAATTCTACAACTCAGCAAGAAAGGGAAAGATTGATTGATTTATGTGAAAGATATGATAGGGTGATTGCCTGGACCTATGAAGACCTCCATGGCTATAATAGAGACATCATTTAACACACCATTAAGCTGACTGCAGGATCTAAACCAGTCAGACAGAAGCAAAGGCTAGTAAACCCTAGAATTAAACCTCTAATGGTGCATGAGTTGCAAAAGCTCTTAGAGTCAAAGATTATCTTTCCAATCAAACACTCAACCTGGGTATCCAACCTAGTGCTAGTAAGGAAAAAGAATGGTGACATAGGGCTCTGTGTAGATTTCAGGGATCTGAACAGAGCATCTTTGAAAGATCATTATCCCCTGCCCTCTATGGAACAAATTTTACAGACTGTGGCTAGATCAGAGAGATTTTCCTTAATAGATGGCTTCTCTGGATACAATC
Source organism: Cunninghamia lanceolata (assembly GCA_027924645.1). Lineage (NCBI taxonomy): Eukaryota > Viridiplantae > Streptophyta > Pinopsida > Cupressales > Cupressaceae > Cunninghamia > Cunninghamia lanceolata. The sequence continues at coordinate 3,703,447 of BSBN01001054.1, forward strand.
AAATTTGGTTAGCTGATGAAGACTAGCATAAAACTGTATTCACTACAAAATGGGGAACATTTGCATATGCTAAGATGCCTTTTGGCCTCTCAAATGCTGGAGCTACTTTTTAGAGAGCAATGGATGTAGCATTTGGGGAGCTTATAAACAAAATCATCCTGATTTATTTAGATGACCTCACTATTTTATCTAAAAATGTTGTTGATCATTTTGACCATTTAGAAGTTGTTTTTAAGAAATGCCAAGAGTTTGGAATATCCCTGAATCCAAAGAAGTGTATCTTTGCAGTATCCCAGGGTAAACTGTTAGGGCATATAGTATCAAAAGAAGGAGTCTCTATTGACCCAGAGAGAGTCACTACCATAATGAACTTATTTTTGCCTATTAATAAGAAAGCAGTTCAATCCTTTCTAGGGAAGATCAACTTTGTCATCCATTTCATATCTGACTTTGCAGGTCTAATCAAACCAATGACACTGTTGCTATAGAAGGACCTGATTTTCAAATGGACTGCAGAGGGGAGGCACACTTTTGAAGAAGTCAAAAGAGCCATTTCAACAGCCCTTGTACTCAGAAACCCAGACTTTTCTAAGTCTTTTATCATGTATGTGTATGGAGGAGAGTTTAGTGTTGCTGTTGTCTTAACTCAGAAAGATGACCAACAAGAAGGAGAACATCCAATAGCTTTTTTCTCTAGAACTCTCAAGGAGTATGAGGCTAGATACAATTTTGTGGAAAAGCAAGCATATGCCATGGTAAAAGCCCTTAAGAAATTCAGACATATGGTCACAGGGAATAAGATTATGATATTAGTGGCCCATCCTAGTGTAAGAGAATACCTTATGGAAGGTGAGATCACTGAGAAAAGAGCTAACTGGATAACAAAGATCCTTGAATATGATGTGGAGGTCAGACCTACTAAATTAGTAAGAGGCAAAGGATTGTGCCAATATATGGCTCAGGATGTGGAGAGAATGATGACACAAGAAATAGAAAGAGAAAATGTATTGAAGATACAAGAAGTTGATCAAGATTCCTAGGTCACAAACAGAATACAATTTATGAAATATGGGGTTTTCCCAAATCAGCTCTCCCATGATAAAAGAAGATACTACAGATGGCAAGGGACCCATTTTGTATTAATTGACCATGTTCTTTTCAGAAGAAATACTGATGGTATACTTTTAAGATGCATAGAGAAAGGTGAAGCCCAAAGAATACTACATGAACTGCATCATGGAGACTCAGGTTGACACTTTTCAGCAAGGACCACTACAATAAAAATAACTCAAGCAGGATATTTCTGGCCCACTTTATTTACAGACTGTTATTAGCTGGTTAAAGAGTGCCAGTCTTGTCAGTTTTATACATGGAAAAGAAGAAATGCAGCAATACCACTAAGCCCCATAATTGTGGATGAACCCTTTGCCCAATGGGGTCTAAATTTCATTGGTATGATCAATCCGGTGTCAAGTATGGGACACAAATGGATCCTTATGGCCATAGATTACTTCACTAGATGGAGTGAAGTAGTACCACTCAAGGAAGCAACATAAAAGGTAATATTAGACTTTCTAGAGGGTATTACTGCTCATTTGGTCCTCCTCGTACCATAATATCAGATAATGCTAAGGCCTTTTTGGGAACAAAAATATCTGAGTCTACATTAAGGCATGAAATTTATTTGAAAACTTCTTCAAATTATTACCCTCAGGGTAATGGTCTGGTAGAATCTACTAACAAGAACCTGATCAGACTCATTAAAAGGATAGGGACCAACTATCACAGAGTGGCATAGACTACTTAATACAACATTGTGGGCTGATAGAATCACATCGAAACAAGTGACAAAGATGTCTCCATATGAATTAGTCTATGATAAGCCAGCTATAATGCCACTAAGTTTAGAGATTCCTACTCTACAATTATTGAAACAAATTGAGATTGAAGAGAATGGTTCCATGCAAGTCAGGCTTGCTGAACTGCTAGAAGTGCAAGAGAAAAGAGAAAAGGCACATGAGTCACTGATGAAACATCAAAAAATAATTAAAGACTCTTTTGACAAGAAAACTTCAAATCCCCATTTTGAAGTTGGCTCAATAGTGTTGAAATGGGATGAGAGAGCTGTCAAGCTAGGTCGACACAGCAAATTTGAATCACTGTGGACTAGCCCTTACAAGATTCGTACCTGTAAGCAAAAAAATTCTTTTGAGCTTAAAACAATGGAAGGTGAACCTGAAGAGATTCCTATGAATGGGATCTATCTGAAGCATTTTAATTAAGCAGTGTCTCTTATGTACTATAGTTAGTTAGTTTTCCTTTATTGTTTCCTGTTTTCCCGCTTTTCTTTTAAATAAGTGTTCTATGAACACATGTCATCAGCACAAGCCCTTTCTCTTTTTGGAAATCTCGCATTCATTAAGGTTATCTCCAATCCCCAAAATCCTCAAAAGTACGCACTTTTGCAGCCACTCTCGTAACATGTTTGACACTAACGGTTTCTTGGTGTTAATGCCATTTATAAGGCATGATGTGTCATTAAAAGCCCCATTAATAAGAGTTAAACCTTAACTGTGGCTATCATTTTACTCTATCTCTCTGCTTTGAACCCCTAGCAATGCCTTGCAAATTCCCATCCCTAGCAAGTGCTTTCAGCTGTGTGTTTTTCCAGTGGCAATTCCATCCGTTACTGTGTCAAAACACCCACATTCTCCCCGCAGACACAGACATGGCGTCTGAAGTACAGTCTTCTCAGGAGGGACTCAAGATCTATGAGTCAATTGACAGGCTTTTAAGCAGTAAATCATATACCTCAGTGCCTGCACAGCCTAAGAGAACCTATCCAAGGATGAGGGTTCCCGAGGTAAGGTATTCTGTCGACCCAGAGAAGGTTAAAGATTTTGTTGATGGTATCTTTGACCCAGCCCTTCAAAAATCTATCAAGGCTCTCCATGAAGGGGTGCACCAAAGATGCATTCAAAAGGCAAAGAAGGGGGAGTCTAAAACTTTTGGAATGAGAATTTGGACCTCACAGTTGGCACAGTTCAAGGTTCTGAGTGTGCACCTGTGTCCTGATCTAATTGATATATGCGCAGAGCTATTTCATGCCCCCTCAAGCACCATACAATAGGGTCCCTTTATGGTGCAAATTACACCCAAAGCCATAAGAGACATGCTGGCCCTATATCATGATCGAATGGCCACATTTCCCACTATTGCTAAAATGCAAAAGACGTGGTCAAATGTCAACAACCAGCTTAGGTTTCTCAACTCGAAATTGCAGTTAGGAGATGAGAACACACAGATGCCTGTACTACCAACAGGAAGGGCACAACTCAACCAGGCCAATCAAGAGGTAGTATCAATGATGGCTTTCATTTTCAGGATGAAGGAAGACATTACAGTCTATGATTGGCAAATTGCTATCCTCTTCAGATTAAAGACTATGGATAAGTCCCAAGTATACCGACTGGACTTTTTTAGAACAAATTGCCTATTCCATGATCGAACAACTTGTTAATTTCAAATCCAAAGGAGTTTTCAGGTATTCTACTTATCTGTTTCATTTAATGTTATATTAGAATCACAGTATTTTTGCACAATACATGCAATTGAACATGTATGACCCAGATTTTGGGCAAAATAGAATGATTCTTGTGTCTGCATGGACACATGTGCTATCTGAGGCGTCAAACCCTTATGAGTTCTGGGAACTCTTTGTTGCCCCTGCCTTTTGCCATTTGAGCCCTGAACCTATAGAACATAGGTTGACACAGAGCATTAGGGGTTTCATAACTAATTGCCCAATCCCATGTGACTATTTCTTTGGGGCCCAAAATACTATGATCAGGGTTCATGATTCAATGGGGAACCTATGCTGCTACCTAAGATTTTGACCCCTAGGTTAACATTTCTAGAAATAACCTGGCAAGTGTCCGTGGTTGACAATGAGTTTGGCACTAAGAAGAAGAAGAAGAAAATGTATGATATCCCATGGATTAGAAAGAATCTGGCCCTAGAGGTCAGAGATGCTAAATACCTGTTGCTACAAAAGTTAGCTGTCTTGGGATTCTTCATCATTAAAGACAAGTGGAAGTATGACCCAAATAGTTTTATAGCCTCCTGGGTTAGAAGCAACAAGGTTGGGGCTAAAATAGCACATGAGGGTCGCCCCTTTTGGGAAGACAGGAGAAACCCTAAGGAAGATAACCCTGACTTATATGTGGAGCTAGCAGACCTGCCCTTTGAGGGGCCCAGGCCATGGGAGAACTTTTATGTTAAATAGAAGGCCTTTGACCCTAAGTTACGAATGACCACCGGTCTGAGAAGAGCATTGAAAAATAAAGAATGGAAGCCAGAGAAATTTGAGGCCTATTGGAAGTATAGGCAGGAGATCTTAGAGATTACCCATTCATTCAGAAATGTTGATACTGATGAAAGATGGGAGTCTATCTCAGATGAGTGGCATCCCTCTCCAGTTTCTAGCCCTGATACAAGCAGAATTCACAAAAAGGGTGAAGAGTCTGAAGAGGAGGCTGAGTCAACTCATGCAATGCAAGAAACATGACAAGATTCATCTACTGTCCCTATATCTTCTTGGCCCCAATCTCTCAGTACTCTAGAGAAACAAAAGGGTGTGGTGTCATCACCACCTAGAGGGACTCCATCAGTTTTAGCTACCAGGGCTTCTAGTTTTGTATCATTGCCACCATCAGTAGTGGTCAATGTTGTAGAGAAGGAATCAGAGGAGCGAGAAGAAGAAAGGCCAAGGAAGCATAGAAAACTAAACCTGCCACTAGAGTTAGATGAACAAGCAGAACCCTTACTATAGCAAATACCAATCACATCTGCTACTCCCCAGGTAAGTGTTTCTTCTCCTTTTTCCTCTCTATCTCATTCTTCTACCATAGGGGTGGCAATCCCAACTAGCCAAACATTAGTACCCCCTACCACCTCTGTTGTACCTATATCTACACTTGCCCCAATTGCTAGTCCTCAGGCCATGTCTTCACAGGCCCCATTCATTGCCATTCTTTTCCCCCTCTATCCCAAAATGAGCCCCTCCCTAAATTTCCCCTAACCAACAATCATTGGCTATACCTTATGGTTTACCTCAGGGTCATCCCTTTGTTGGGGGTTTCATTGCCTCTCCTCCCACTTTCCAGGCTCAAGCAGATACTGCTAAGAAGGCTAGAGAAGCTAGGATGGATAGGAAAAGAAAGAAAGAAAATAAAAGCTTGGCTGTGCCACACATGATGTCTCTCTTTGACCCAACTCAATAGTAGTTGACTGTCACACACTTAGCTCCAAATGTGGTAAAGCCAAATGAGCAGATGCAGCCTCAGGACTTTGCAATGAATGCAGTAGCCATGGACATGTCACTATTCAGACCACAAGATAGGGTCAAACTGTTCAATGAGACCACTTCTGCAGTTGCAACTGATTACTTGAAAGTGTCTAGGAAGCTACAGAAAGTTGAAAAAGACTTAGCTCAAGAAGAGACAAATAGTAGCAATCTTGCTATAGAGTTGAAATCTAGGAAAGATGAAATAGAGAATCTAAATAAACAATTGCAAAATACTATTTCTTGTCAGATTCATCAAGCCACTCAGGCCCAAAATGCTTCTCTAAAAGTGGAGTTAGCCCAAGAAAAAGTTGCAATAAATGTTTTGAGGCAAGAGAAAGCCACCTTGGAGAAGAAATATCAGGATAAGTTGCAACAAGCTACATAGTTTCAGTAGAAGTTGCTAAGCGAGCAGAATGTTGCTACTGCAATACAGGCTCAACTCCTAGCAGAGCAACAAGCGACAAAATAGCTAACACTGGAGTTAGCTAACAGGCCTTAGAATGTTGGTGTTCTGAATCTGGTCAAGGAGCTATATGTTTTAGTTTGGAAATGAATCTCTGAGGAGATTATCCAGCTTAGACCCTCATTAACATTCCTGTTAAATGCACAACAGTTATGCGAGAAGGCGGAGGCTTTAGTTCAGGCCACTCTATCTACTATTTCCTTGAGAGTTTTTGACTCTAAACTATTGCTAAAGAAGCTATATGACACAACAGATGAAATATTGTCAGTAATAGGGATCAGTGACAGAATGATAGCTGCAAAGAGGGTGAATGAAGTTCTAAGTTGCAACTCAGCTGCCACAAGTTGCTAGGAGCTCCTAGATATTGTCAAAGGAGTCAAAGATATGAAGAGACACATAGAGGATTTGGTGCAGCTGGGTCTTCCATCACCATTTCCAGATAACAATACTGTATTGATGATTGATGAGATTAAGACCCTACTTTTAACCAGACAAAATGATCAAACTATTTTTCAAGGTTTGAGTGATTCCTCATCAATACAGGAGGTGGAGGCTGTCTTGATACCAATGGGCCAATTGGAGTTTCAATTAAAGGCTACAGTTCAAATTTTGTAGACCTTCTCCCACAAGGATATTATAAATCTTGATTTTGCATTCCAAGATTTGTAGAATAAGCAGGGACTCTTTGACTTTGAATGGTCTATTTACCAGATAGCTTTGCAAAATCTATGACCTTGCGTTGTATTTTAAATACATATTTTTGCCAAATTTTGGGTTCTTTTTGAGCAGGTTCAAAAGTCCTAGGGGTCTCCAAGAACTGTAGAGTATAAGACTCTACGTTTTGTTTCAGAAGCAGCGCATACACGGCTACAGTTTTTTGTCTGAGAATGTGTTTGAGAATGGCCGCGAGGGTTTCATTTTTACCAAGGGCCGCGGGATTCGCCAAGTGTCGAGCCCCAGTTTCAAGCTGCATTTTGTTTCTAAGTTACAACTTTAAAGTGGAACGTGCCATGAAGCAGAGATTGTTTCTATTTTGTTTTAAGTTGCAACCCTACGGAAGGTGCCATGTGTCATCAGTGGAGGTACTCTATAAATGTTTTAGCGTGAGTGCAGAAGGTGCCATGTGTCTTTAGTGGTAGCTGTAGAGCTTACCAAGTGTCAGCTTTCACGTTATGGTTTCTATTTGTTTTGATGCTAAGCAAAGATGGAGGTGGGTCCTAGTGTAGAGTCTCAAGTGAAGCGGAATGTGCCACGTGGTGGATGCGGTGCCTAAGTAAAAGCTTTCTGACTTTTCCTTTGATGATAATAAATGTTTCTCAAATAATGTAGAGCCCAACATGTGTCAACCTCTACGTGAGTCTCAAAGGGTTTCAAATGTTTCAAGAAGTAGTGCGGAAAGTGCCACGTCTTAGCTGTTGTGCGCGCGGAAGGCGCCACCTGTCCCTGTTGCTTTCTTTTGAAAGCTACTAAATAGAGAGTTGTGGGTCCTATTGCTTAACAATGTCTTAAGATTTCAATGTTGCAGAAAGCAACAGATGTCATAGGCGGAGCCCTCCCAAATACAAAGACACAGTTAAGGAAAGTAAAGCGGAGCGAGACACGTATATGTTTCTAAGTGCTGCGGAGACCGCCAAGTGTTAGTTTCCTGTTTCCTCCTGAGAGATGAAGGAATTTCAAGCTGTGCATGCGGACACTGCCATCTGTCACAGGTTTTATTGTTTCTAAGAGAGCACAGAAGCCACCAAGTGTCTGTTCCTTATAAGAAGAGTTATGCCACATATATTTTGTCACAACCAATGGGTTTGCAGAAGGAGTAACTGTCATAGATTTTAAAGATCTTCAACTATCAGAGACTTCCAGTAACCACTAGTTCGGTTGAGCTGTTGAGATTCGATTGTGCAGACAATCGAGGGTCGATCTTGTGCTATAAATATGTAACATTTGTGATGAACTAGAGAGCTTTTTATATATAGAATTCTAGTTTCCAGAGATAGTTTTTTCTGTTAGAGATTTAAGAGAGAAGTTTGAGACTTTTTCTATGACCAGTGAATATCATTTGCCTTTATTTTGTTATTCTTGATTTAGAAAGTGAATGTAATTGTGCATGTATCTGTGCCTCTTATGTTGCTGGAAAATTAATGAGAAAGACGGAGTTCTATGCCTTGGTTGATATTTTTTGTGTCATTTCAAACTGTCTGGTTGTGAGCCTTTAATTTTATTCATTTTATCTATTTATGTTAATCATGTAGTATTGCTCTTTAATGTGACTAAATCTTAAGGATAGTTTCACTATGCTTAGTTGAGAGAAACACTTTATTTTAGGCGCATTGCCATAGATAGATTTTACTTTCATTGTATTTGTAATCCTGTTTACTTCCTACCCTTTTCCCCAAACCTGTTTAAGAAAGCAAAGTGAATCAAAAGGTTCTATCATTCCCTGGTCAATGTTTCACTTGTAATAAAGTAGGTCACAAGGCTAATGAATGTAGAAGTCAGATAAGGAATGACAATGATCAATCTTTCAAAGGTAACTGTTGATGTGTAAAATTGCACAGGTTCCAACACCAACATTGCCAAACACAGTCTTCAAACTGGTGAAGAGATCTTTTGCTCCACAACATTTTGGACCGCCAATCTCACACTCCGGTCTACAATTCTAAGGAAAAGTGGAGCAAAACACTACACTATTCTGGGAGACAAAACAATCAAACACTTGTTCCAACTTAACCAAGTAACTTCCTTAGATGCTAACCTTAGGTGTTGATATCAATGACAACACTTCCTGCTCATACTTGCAACAAACCAAGGGCTATGGAAAAATAGGGCCCAATGTTAGCGGTACTCATAGATACTCCAAAAGGAAAGGCGCAAATACCTACTATGATTGTGGACAATCCACAAGTAGAAATAAAACAAAAGCCTGTATCTATTGCTTCCACACATAAAGAAATAATCTAGGGCTATATAAAAGTTAAACAAGAATTAACCGAGGAGAAGCTGCAAGAGTCAAAAGCCAAGGGTTCAAAGAAGATGCAAAGGTGGGTGAAATTGTAGATATCAAGGATGATAGCAGTGATGAATAAGATAATGAAGAGGAACATCCTGGAGATGACACTGGGACAATTGATCTTTTTGACAAATTAGTGCCACAAAACATTATTGAAGAGGTGCAAACAACTACACAATAGATATTGGAGAAAGAAGTGGGAGAAAAGAAAAGTGAAGATGTAGTGGAAACACATGTTACTAAACCAAACACACTACTAGGTATACCTCCCAATCAATATGATGAGGCAAGATAGTCAAATGTGCCTACAATACAACAAAATGTACCTATTCAGGGTGAGGTTCTAGCAGAGTGGTGTAGTCACAGTAGGAGGGTTCACCGAATGAACTATCCAGACTGTGTAGCAATAATAAACACAATAGAAACAACTCAAAGATATGAAGCAAACATAGATTTAGTCATTTAGTATATCATAGAATTCAAATGCAATCTAGCCAGAATCATTTGGGCTTACAATTAGGGCTTAAAAGTCTGATTACAGAATATCAGAATATGTGCAAGATATAGCTTTGAAGATCCTTCACAAAAAATCTAAACTAAGGATTATGAGTCAATCACTAACTATTCTGATTTGATTTCATAGGGATCTATTACATCCTTATATATCATCTTTGGTACAAAAGACTCCTTTGTGTCAGCCAAGGAAGATCACAAACTCCAATGAAGAGTTGTAACATGTTTACACAGATAGGTCAGACCTAAATGCATAGAACACCTCCACAAATGAATGGAATGATGTGTAAATCTTGGGGAAGGTCGGCCATTGATACAGGAGAATCCTTGGTTCAAGAAAAATCTTGCATCAACCAAAAACATTAGCATTGCAGTTTGTTTTTAGTTTAATTTGTTTCTTTTCATTTTCTAGTTCAGTTTAGACAACCCAGTCAGAAGCAATTTTTGTATTTTTGGTCCAGTTGCATTTCAGTCCTTGTGGAGTTGGACTTAGCATCTTGATTCATTCATCTACATCATATCGAGAATTCAGAGATCCACACATCATTACCAGAAAGTTATTGCTATCAGAAGATCGACTATTTTCTCAGAACAGAGCATCTTGACATTCTTTAATTATCAGCTAAAGGAGAAGACTTGCGGAGCATTCCTTGACTTGTGGAGCTTAATGACACATCATTCAATGATCCTTGGTTCATGGATGGGATTCTCTGAGATCCACACATCATTCTATTCATTTGTAGAGGTGTTCTATGCATTTAGGTTCAACCTACCCTGTATACACATTACAACTCTTCATTAGAGTTTGTGACCCTTTTTGGCCGATGCAGAGGAATCTATTGATTTGGAGATGATATATATTGATATAATAGATCCTAGGAAAGAAAGTTATGAAGTTGTGATCATCCACATAAGTTCATAGTTTAGATTTTGTGCAAAGGAGCTTCAAAGCTATATCTTGTGTGAATTTTGTAATCAGGCATGTGAGCCCAATTGTAAGCTCGCATGTTGCCGACCAATCTGTATTTGAATTCTATGATATACTGAATGATTGAATCTGCATTTTCTTCATTTCTTTGAGTTGTTTCCATTGTTTTTACTCTTGCTGCATGGTTTGGACAGTTCATTCTATGAATCCTCCTACTGTGATTGCACCAAGTAGTATCAGAGCGGAAGTTTCAATCTTTGGGAGTGAATTGAGCGAAGTTGGTGAGGGAATACTGCAAGATCTTGTTGTGGATAGATCAACGAATCAAGGTAGGTTACTTGTGTTGCAACCGATCACCGATTGTGAGGCAGTTGTCATCTTGTAGCCTGATCGCCAAACTTGAGGTAGTTTGCACTTGATCCTAGGAACAATGCCACTGAGGAGAGTTGTTGTTGTTGGAACAATGGTTGGTAGAATGGGTGAGATGATGGAGATGATGAAAATAATGCGAATCTATTTAGATGTTGAAGAAGATAGGTGAAGATGATTGACACCAAGACTTAATGTTGAAAGTGATGAGGAAGAAGAATTTTTATCTGTTGAACAAACTGGCAAAACCCTAGGAGGTGATGATGAAGAAGAATTAGATCAAGTAAAGATGTTATGAGCTATTTCAAAGTGTAGACACCTAAAATTGGCTTGCTTCGCAAAACAATTTCCCATGCCTCGACACCCTCATTATCCCTTGTGATCAATTAACTTACTTAATTTATCACTAAGACCTTAAAACACTATCCCTCATTAATCAAATAAATATTCCCAATATTTATTTGGTTCAATTCTCCTTTTTCCTAATCCTCATTAATTAGATAAATCATGGTTATCTAATTGATCTAGCCTACTAATTGACCCACCCTAACCTACCCTAGCCTACATCATCCTAGTCCTAGGATCAATTAAGCAAAACCTCTGTTTAATTAGTCCTAACCTCTCATGTGGGTGGTCAAACCTAGTTTAACACCCTTCCCCACATCCCCCAAATTAAAAATTGAAATAAGTCACACATCACATTTATCTTTCTTACACACCCCTTACCTCACCCATCCTCATTCATTACCTCTTATCCCCAAAATGAATTCTTAATTCATTTCCCATTCCCCAAATGAATTTTTAATTCATTTCACATTCTTTCACACCCATACCTCATTTATCACCCCTCTTCCCAAAAATGAATAAAAGATTCACTTTTATTCATAGCCCTTGATCTCATCTTTCAATCCTCACCCTCCATCCTCCTCTTAGAAAATCACTCCACAATCTCCTTATCATGCCACCATAATGCCAAAATCTTGCCTCATCTCCATCTAATCTATCTGAATCCACTTGTCTCCCATCTACATTGTGTTGAGCATTTGAGCAATCCACATTTCAGTTATCATGGGTAAAATCGGAGGAGACTAATCAGGTGCAACTCCTTCCCGCATGGATTTGTGAGTTCGTTATGGAGGTATAATCATGTATTTTGCATTTGATTCATATTTAATCTTCATTTTGATTTCACTTATCACATTGGCACGCCCGGTCTTGGATCTAATCGTCATTTTGTGCATGTTTTGTTGTCAAAATCTTTGTTTTCTAACAGTTTTCATAAAGTTTTGGAGGTAAAGTGTTGCAGGTTGCGTCTTGGGCAAAAACGGACTGCATTATTGTGATCAGGATGCTATTTCTGTGAATTTTGACTATAAACTTGACTATATTCTGTGACAAAATTTTTTAGGGTATAGTCCGTATCATACGGATCCGTACCGCACGGAACCGTACCCCTGCTATACTAATCTGCTCGTTGGCTATTCTCTATAATTGGTGGTTTTCTATTGGGAGGTGGTTGACTTGTAGGTTTCAAAGGTTAATGTGCCACCTCCACCCTTCCGCCGCTCATTGAAACCACACCACTGCTCGCTCAAACCCCTGTCAAAATCACTTTCCACCATTTCGCCGCCAGTCCCGCCTCCCGTGGCTAAACCCTAACCATCTCTGTGGTGTTTCTTGTAGCCAGCAACTCGCCAAAAAATGTTGGAACCCCAAATCCTCCAACCTCCACCACTCCTGCCCCACCACCGTCTTTACAACGCCGTCACCACCGTTTTAAATCCACCTCCTCTTCGCTGAGATCTCCCATCCGCTACTCCCCTCACAACACTCCACCCTCTCCACCCCCACACAGCCCCCGCGCCACCCCCTCCATGGCCTCTCATCCCTCCCATCTCTCCCTACATAACCCCTCCCCCGTGGCCTCCCATCCCTCCCTGTTACCTCCTCTGCGACTCTCTACCACCCTCCCAAACCCTCTCCCTGCATCCACCACCTGCCCGCCCCCGAGCCCTCTGCGCTCGCCGCTCGCCACCGTCCCTCCCTCTGTGTGTGCCATCTGCTGCCACTTGCCTCCCCTACTAACCCTAATGCCGATCATCCACCAGCCGCAGCAGTTAGGGCTTTAAGCCCTCTCAAGGGGGAGGTGGTTATAAACCCCTTTTCATAATTCTTTTTTATTGTTTTATTTTATTTTATTTTATTTTCGTTGGATCTAGCCCCTGGTCATATCAATGACCAGGGGCCTATTTCTCCAACCTTAAACATTGACCACTGGAGATAGCTGCCAGGGGTTTAACAAACACATGTGACCACATTTTTATAACAGCTAACGGTTCTATTTCAAACAACTACAGTTAACCTCTTGTGCTCCCCGCATGACCTAATAGGGCCTTTTTTTCAAACTCACACAACTTTCACATACGGAGTCAAAAATTCACAAATGAACACTCATCGAAAAGAGGACTTAGCAAACTACCTAGTTGTGAGGAAATTATCAAGTGACTATACCTTTTTCTAGCCCTTTTTCGCAGTCAAAGTCAAAGATGCTTTAAAACTTCAAACCATCATAACTTGAGCAATTTTAATCAGTTTTCAGTGAATTTTTTTTTCAAATCATATAGAATTTCCTGAATTTTCTATTCATGCAATCTATTTTGCTATATCAGTTCATTTTTCATGAGATTTTATCAGATTCTCAATTTTCGCATAATGATCATCTTGTCTAGTCTACTCGCTCCGTTTTCATTCTTGTGACTTGCAGGTGATCATTCGGGGCTGGAAAAACATCAAGATCAGCATCTACATCAATTTGGACAGCAATTTAATCAGGTGCATTCATTTCATCCTTTATCTCATAATCTTGTTTGCAAACACATTTCGATTTGGGATATAAAATGAATCATTGTTTGCATACACACTTTGATTTGGTCACATAAAATGAACACTTGTCTTCATCACATATCAAAATTGGGCTTAAAATAAATCATTGTCTTCAATCACATCTTGAAATAGGGCTAAAAAGAACCATTGATTGACGTGTCTTCTTCACATTTCAATTTCTAAGGGATAATTTACAAGTGCAAGTGTGAGTCAAGTGTGTGTGTGTGTATGCTCTCTCCTTGCACCGTAAGGTGACCTTGGAGATCAAAAACACTTCACGTGAATCATTTTTGTTTACCCTTTCCTAGGAGGCCTGCTAGGGGATTTCATCACCCCTAGGGATGACCTTATCCGAGGCTGAATCGAAAGACACCCTCATTGAAATTGGAATCTTGTCACTCTTGGCTAAGCCCCAAAGAACTTTCTACCTTTGGGAAGTGAAGGTGAAGGGTGGGTTACCCCCTTCTCCTGGCTTTGTGACAGGATTTCACTTTCAATTCATTAATCAACCTTGTGTAAACATTGCCCAAACCTACTTGTCCATACCCCATAAAACTAGACATTAGGGCATGTTGATTTGTTTTGCAAGTGTGCTTGTCTAATCATAATCATATTCTTCCAATTCAAAATTCAAAATTGCTTTGTCTTGTGTGAGTGATTCATGTTTGTACAAGTGTGATCATTTCATTAAACATTGCCAAATCAAGATAAACATCAAACACATAAGACAAGTCATTCACCTCATTCTTCCAACACATTCAAACCTAATCACTCATCCATCCTAATCATCCTAATCACCTATCTTATCCACATCATCATCCAAATCATTCAATCTAATCTTATCCTAATCACTTTCATCACCCTTAATCCAATTCATCAATAGCATTCTAATCCCATCTCATCTAAATCAAATCCAAAATCCAACCAACATCAATCCATAATCTTCCAAACCATATTCCAAATCCAATCAAAAATCAACATCAATCCCAATCATTATCCAAATCCCCCACATCATTATCAAACTCCAAATCCAAATCAACCCAGTCAAAAATCAAGACCTTAATTGATCACCTAATCAAATCAATCCAATCAACCCTCTTGTTTAAAATCATTAGTCTATCTTAAGTATAGAGAACCATTCATCAAATCAAATCAAATCAAATCAAATCATCTTAAGGTCTTGAAATTTTGATCCCCAACATCACAATCATCCATCATCCCCCATCATCCCATACTCTCTCCCACAAAATAGATCTTTATGAATCAATACAACAATTACAAAGACTTAGAAAAGTCTATGAGAACATGGATCCTAATGCTAAGGAACAATTCAAAAATGACATTAAAGATATACCCTTAGCACACCTCATCATTGGAGAATCCCAAACCCCTACCCCATGTTCATCATACCAACCTCCATAATATCAACAAACACCCTCCACATCATCCCCTTCCACATCATATCAATCGTCATTCTTTCAACCTTCATACCAACCTACATCTTACATATCCACACCATCAACCTCCCATCAACCTTCTTCATATCAACTTCCATCATATCAACCTTCAACATCCTACATATCCACACCATCAACCTCATATCAACCTTCATCATATCAACCTTTACCCTCGTACCATTCACCATCCCCTTACACATCCATGCCATCATACTTATCCAATCAAGAAATACCTCCAACTTATCCATCCCCCAACCTTTGTCATGCTAACTTTGATCAAGGGAACACCAATCTAGCACACCTTATATCCAAAATCCAAACCTCTTATCAACAACCAAATCCCCCATCCTCTAACCCCCATTCTATCAACCTTAATCCATCACCCTACCTACCTTACAATCCATCAATTCCAACCCCCCCATCACAATATCCCTCCAACATTATCAACCTTAATCCATCACCTTATGTACCTTCCAATCCACCAACCCCTATCACCCATCCACCATCTAATCCACCATCAAATCTTCCAAATCCTAACACTATCACATCCAATGAATCCTTGAGGGACTTCCTCCAAAGAACATCACCAAGCATAGTAAAGGAATCCCCCCAATTCCCCACCCCTCCAACACCACCATCTAATCCAACACCTATCCTTGAACCTACCCACGAACCATCATTACTTAATCCCATCACCCCACTATCCAATCCCAATCCTAATCCTACACCATCCACCATCATTATCCATCCATTACATTGTTCTTCAACCCATAAACTCATGAAGGATACCATCCATTGGCTATTAGCAAGGAATCAAACACCCTCATGCAATCCAACAACCACCAAACCTCTTGAACAATCTCCTATCACAACTCAAGAACCATCATGCAGCCCTATTCAAGAATCCACATGCCAAGTACCTATTGCATCCATCCAAGCACCTATCACATCCATCCAAGCACCCCCCACATCTATCCAAGTCACTCCCACTTCTATCCAAGAACATGAGCTATGCAAAGAATCAAATCCAAAGCATGTTGAAACATCAACCCCCTCTCCTAATCAAGATCTAACCATCCCATCTAATCCCATCCATGATCCC
This sequence comes from Cunninghamia lanceolata, assembly GCA_027924645.1. Lineage (NCBI taxonomy): Eukaryota > Viridiplantae > Streptophyta > Pinopsida > Cupressales > Cupressaceae > Cunninghamia > Cunninghamia lanceolata. Next base: position 3,719,516 of record BSBN01001054.1, read on the forward strand.
CTCCCATCCATTGATCAAATTATTGATCTCACACCATCTTCTACCACCCCTTTACCATCCCACATGAATCCTTCACCTCCATCTACCAATCCCATCCCAAATCCATCCCCTTATCCACTTAGAAAAAGCACCTTCATCTGTGGTAAACCCCTTGTAGGATGTGAACAACTTCCATCCACCACCTATCTTTCTCCAATAAATAATGGATTCACGTCTTGTTTCCAAAGCACTAAACATCCCATCGCATGTCGCATACTCCAACACATGAACTATCAAGGCAAAGGCTTAGGCCTTCATGAACAAGGCATCTTGGAGCCCATCCACACCACATTCCATCCATCCTCGCATGGCCTCAGCTATACATCCCAAGAAAAACAATCTAAACATGTTGGTACCACCCACGTATCCTTCAAAATCCACTCATCCAATCACAAACATGCTGCATCTCATCGTACTCCCAAAGCATATGTCGCCATCCCTCCTCCATCATCCTATCATTTGCAAAAGCATGTGACCATCCATCTTCCTCCATCAAATTTACCTCCACCACTTCCAACTCCAAATATTCCTATCAAATCCACTCTACCTCCTATCCTACCAACTCCTAATATCACCATCCTCAAATTTCCTCATCCATTTATCCATAAATCCACTTTTCACTCCTCCACCCATAAATCCCCTAATATCCCCAATCAAGACCAACAAAAGCACACATCTTTCAAACATGAAGCTTCCCCCAAATCCATGGGATTCAAAAATTTGAATGCCTCAACTCATAAAGTACAAAATCCTAAAGCTATTATCCCTTCCAATCAAAATGAAAAATCAAAAAGGCTATCAAAGCCCACACCATCACAAGAAAAAGGAAAAATAAAAATGTTGTGGGTCCCCAAACAAATATCACTCAACTCTAATGAGGCATCCACCTCCCAATCTACTACAAAATCCCAAACATCCCTCTCCCCATCTAAAAATCCCATAATTCCTAAGTCCATTTGGGTACCTAAAACCCCAAATCGACCATCCAAAAATCTCCTATCCTGATCCCCATTACTCCCAACTCCACATCCAAAATACAAGCTTCCAAATACATCACGACATGTGCAGCCATTGGTCTTGGTTCCCCTCCACCACTTAACGTTCCCACACACCCCCATCTCTCCATCTTTTGTTCATTATCCTACATATCTTCCCCATCACATTCCTATGGTCCATGCTTTTGCATAATCCACATCATTATCCACATAATCCACATCATAATCCATTATCCACCATCCATTCCATCTTCTCCTATCTACCAACAATCCATGCAATCATAATCCATAATGCTATCCAACATGGGACCATCTTCTCCTTGCTATGGAAACAGACGCTAGAGTCCCCTTCCCGTCAAAAAAGCAAAAAAATCAAAAAATCAAGAAAATAGTAAAGAGAAAAAATCCGTCCAATGGTGAAAACCACTCCTTGTGGCGCCTTGGGCAAGTACCTTGATGAGAACCCCTTGTGGGCGTCATGCGCAATCCCGTCTCCATTCATTTTGTATCCCTACACTTGGGGGCAAAACCATCTAATCATCCAAATCCATAATATCCTTTGCACATCTTATCCACTATCTTATCCTTATCCTATCACATTCCTATCAACCACCCCCTATTTATCCTATCATTTCCCATCCATCCTATCCATTATATATTTCTTTTACCATCTCCCACCTTAGATCTTGATGAAGACAAGGGGCAAAATATCAACAACATGCCTTGGACACCTCTTGGCATACTCCCTTTATAAGTACATCCTCCATCCATCTACTGCAAAGGCCATCCATTCAAACATGAGCCCATCATGCATAATTCTTTAATCATTAGGGGCATATGATTCCTTGCAACCTAGCCTTTGGAGAAAGTCCTCATCCCTATCTTCCATCTATCTAACATACATCCCTATCGCTTGTCCATTCATCTATCATGAATCAGTTATCCATCATCCTTTCATCGCCAACCCCCTATCCAACCCCATCACTTTCACCTCTAGACTTGGTGTTCCCTTGTCATTGGTATCTAGCATAAAGGTTATCCACATGAAATCCAATGCAACCATTTCATAATAAACCATTCCTTTTCCAAAATCAAAAAATCCAAAAAAATCACAAAATCCAAAAATCCAAAAACATCACAAAAAATAAAAAAAACCAAAAACAATAGAAAACACAAAATTCCAAAAAAAATTCATTTTCCAACATCATCACAAATCAGAACTACATATCATCATCACTTGCATCTTAATGTGCCTTGATTCCATGGATACAAGGTATGTAGGCAGTCTAGAATACACAGGAAGTTTCCAGTACTCAGGCACATAAGATGCACCCATCCAACCCGCTGAGCTTACACTAGATCCAAGCATTGCATCACTTATCAAAGCATCATCCCTTAACAAAAGTCATCAACTATCAAATTAGCATCAACCACAACTTGTCACCATCATATCTTGAGCCAATCTTACAACATCAAGAAAACATGATCCAATCATCAATTGATTCTTGCCTTAGGATATATCGTTCCTACGATAGGCAGAATCTATCAAATCATCATCCATCTTAGCAAAAGATACAATGGTTACTTGTTTGGTTCGTTGGTCTTTTTGTTTTTAATTTTTATCTTTTGTCCTATTCGAAGATCACATCAAAGCTACCTTGATTTCACTATATCATGGTATGTGGCGAAAACATCTAGAATGGGGCATAGTCTTGCTTTCATATGCTGTGCTTGTGGGCTGATTTCATTACTCCAAGCTAGTATTCATATCTTGTTGATCATAGGGTCGGTTCTAGCATATTGATCCCCTTATGCATCTAAGGTTCATCATACCTTTTGTGTACTAAGGACTTATGCTATGAGTCCCCTTCCCTCGTCAGGACAAGGTTGTACTATCTTGGGTATGCATGGGATCATCCCTTTGTTTGCGTGTCTAGTCCATGCAAATGTTGGATACACATCATCACCATGGTCTTCTATACCTTGGTGAACATATCCACTTTGCTATATCAAACCTAGGATTGCTCTAAATCATTTTTCAACACAATGATCATCCACCAATCAATCTCCCACCACCATCATCCTTTCATCTCACCACTTATCCTCCAACCACTTCAACCAAACTCTTCCATCCATTTAGAGAGCACAACCGTGTTCTTGCAACCTGCCTATCCTCTCGAGGGGGCATCACCCTTACCAATTATCCCCAAACCTTACCCTATTCTTCTAAGCCAAAATCCTTTTTCTATCCAATCCAACTCTATGTTTTAACTTCTTTGAAATGATGTTACTTAGCCGCAACACCATCTCAAAGAGGGGCAAATGTAGACACCTAAAATTGGCTTGCTTCACAAAACAATTTCCCATGTCTCGACACCCTCATTATCCCTTGTGATCAATTAACTTACTTAATTTATCACTAAGACCTTACAACACTATCCCTCATTTTATTTGGTTCAATTCTCCTTTTTCCTAATCCTCATTAATTAGATAAATCATGGTTATCTAATTGATCTAGCCTACTAATTGACCCACCCTAACCTACCCTAGCCTACATCATCCTAGTTCTAGGATCATTTAAGCAAAACCTCTGTTTAATTAGTCCTAACCTCTTATGTGGGTGGTCAAACCTAGTTTAACACCCTTCCCCACATCCCCCAAATTAAAAATTGAAATAAGTCACACATCACATTTATCTCTCTTACACACCCCTTACCTCACCCATCCTCATTCATTACCTCTTATCCCCAAAATGAATTCTTAATTCATTTCCCATTCCCTAAATGAATTTTTAATTCATTTCACATTCTTTCACACCCAAACCTCATTTATCACCCCTCTTCCCAAAAATGAATAAAAGATTCACTTTTATTCATAGCCCTTGATCTCATCTTTCAATCCTCACCCTCCATCCTCCTCTCAGAAAATCTATAAATGAAACCCTCTCGAAGCTATTTAAGAGAGACTCCTTCATGTATCAAACCTCTGCCAAAATCACTCCACAATCTCCTTATCATGCCACCATAATGCCAAAATCTTGCCTCATCTCCATCTAATCTATCTAAATCCACTTGTCTCCCATCTACATTGTGTTGAGCATTTGAGCAATCCACATTTCAGTTATCATGGGTAAAATCGGAGGAGACTAATCAGGTGCAACTCCTTCCCGCATGGATTTGTGAGTTCGTTATGAAGGTATAATCATGTATTTTTGCATTTGATTTATATTTTAATCCTCATTTTGATTTCACTTATCACACAAAGATTGAAAGAGACCTATAGTTGATGTACCGAACTATACTGGTAATTTGAACCTTGAAGAATTGATTATCTGGATAAATGACATGGAAGAATATTTTGAATATGAGGAAATTGAAGATCTGCAGAAGGTGAAATTTGCAAAGACAAAGTTGAAAGGACATGTTGCTATATGGTGGAAATAAGTTTAGTTGGAAAGAAATAGAAGAGGAAAAGAAAAGATTACAAAATGAGATAGGATGGTGACAAAGTTGAAGAATCAATTTATACCAGCTGACTATGAGTTGGAACTATTGAAAAGATTGCAAAACCTTAGACAAAAGGAGAAATCTATGAAGGAGTACACTGAAGAATTCTATAAAATGATCATAAGGATAGGACATAGTGAAGCAAGGAAGGAGAAAGTGGATAGATATATCAATGGACTGAGATTTTACATTCAAGATGAACTAAGCTTGGTAAGGATGACATCTTTGGAAGAAACATATGAGTTTGCCCTGAAAGTTGAAGAAAAGATGAATAAAAGACATAATTAGAGATAGAGAGGCAGAGGAGGTAAATTTTAGAGAAGTAGAACATTTTCTAGAGGAGATAGATCATATCTAGAGTAGGACAAGTTTGACAACCCTTTTAAGAAGGAGGATAGAGATAACAATGCTTACTGGAGAGATGATAGAAATTTTTACAAGAAAGGAAACCCTAGTGCATATTGGAATGAAGGATATAGAAGAGAAGGAAGAGGATTTCATAAGAGAATATTCAGAGGTACTTGTTTCAAGTGTGGAGGTGAAGGACATAGAGCATTTGAGTGTAATCAGGGTAATACAAGTAAGAGGACAGAAAATAGTGGAAGAGCAGCATATGTGGAAGAAGAACCTGTTGGATCACCCAGTTCAGTTTGCAACCTAAGAAAGGAGAATCACTTGTGATGAGGAGAGCACTATTTCAAGTAGAAACAAATGAGGAACCATCGTAGAGGAAGAGTCTATTCAGAACTAGATGCAAATTAGGAGGTAAGTGTTGTAAAGTTGTAATTGATAGTGGTAGTTTAGATAACTTAGTTTCAGAGGAGATGGTGACTAAGCTAAATTTGGAAGGATTGAAACACCCTAAGCCCTATCAGATAGGATGGATTTAGGATGATGATAAGGTACTAGTGAGTGAACGATGTTTGGTGAAATTTCATATTGGATCTTATCATGATGAAGTCTTATGTGATATTATGCCTATGGATGTTCATCATATCTTGTTGGGTAGACCTTGACAGTATGATAGAAAAGCTATACATGATGGGAGAAAGAATACATATACTATAACAACAAATGGAAAGAGAATTACTTTGATTCCTTTGGAGGATGATCCTAAGAGTGAAGTATGTGGGAATGCTAGAATTTGTTTGGTAGATGGAAGAAAATTTTTGGATGGTTTGAGACATGAGAATATGTGTTATGCCTTGATTCCTAAGAAGCTTGAAACATTGAAGAAGGAGACTGAAGAGCCACAACCAAAGGAGATAAGAGAATTGCTAACATAGTATGAAGACATCATATCAGATAATGTACCTAAAGGATTGCCACCTATAAAGAGTATTAGTCATCACATGGATCTTATACCTGGAGCAAGTTTGCCTAACAAAGAAGCACATAGAATGACATCTATAGAGAATGAAGAATTGAATAGACAGATATAGGAGTTGTTAAGGAAAGGTTTGATCAGAGAAAGTTTGAGTCCTTATGCAGTACCTACAGTGTTAGTATTGAAGAAGGATGGAGAATGGAGAATGGGTACTAAATCTAGAGCAATAAACAAGATCACAGTTAAGTATAGATTTCCTTTACCTAGGATGGATGATATTATGGATTGTTTGAGTGGAGCAAGATATTTCACAAAGATAGATTTGAAACGTAGATACCATCAGATCAGAATCAGAGAAGGAGATGAGTGGAAGACTGCTTGTAAGAAAAATGAAGGATTGTATGAGTGGTTAGTGATGCCCTTTGGATTGACAAATGCACCGAGTACTTTCATGAGATTGATGAATGAAGTTCTGAAGAAATTCTTGGGTAAGTTTGTGATTGTATACTTGGATGATATTATAATTTTTAGTAAAATAAAAGAGGAACATTTGTGGCATATTAGACAAGTTTTACAGAGGCTGAGAGAAGATAAATTGCTAATAAACATCAAGAAGTGTAGTTTCATGAAAGAAGAATTGGTATATTTGGGATTTGTGATTTCTACAGAAGGATTGAAGATGGAACCTAAGAAAGTGAAAGCAATTGTTGAATGGCCTACACCGGAGAGCACTAGAGAGGTTAGATCATTTCATGGATTGGCTAGTTTCTACCAGAAGTTCATTAGAAATTTTAGTTTAGTTTGTAATCCTATGACAAAGACAATGAGAGGTGACATAAAAGATTTTAAGTGGACATTAGGAGCAGATAAAAGTTTTGAATTGTTGAAGTAGAAAGTGACAGAGCAACCTATTTTGGCATTACCAGATTTCAATAAGGTATTCCAAGTTGATTGTGATGCAAGTGGAAATGCAATTGGAGCAGTGTTAAGTCAAGAAGGTAGACCAGTAGCATATTTCAGTGAGAAGTTGAATGATGCAAGGAGGAGATATTCAGTTCATGATCAAGAGTTCTATGCCATAATTCAAGCCTTGAAGAAGTGGAGACATTACTTGTTGCCTAAGGAGTTTGTGTTGTATACAAATCATCAAGCTTTGCAGTATTTGAATAGTCAAGGTAAGTTGAATCAAAGACATATGAGATGGGTAGAGTTCATGCAGAGTTATACATTTGTGTTGAAACATAGGAGTGGAAAATCAAATAAAGTTGTTGATCTATTGAGTAGAAGAAGAAACTTGTTGATAGAGATGAGAGTTGAAGTGTTGGGTTTTGATGAATTGAAGAGCATGTATGAGGGAGACTAATTTTGCAGAACCTTGGAGAGCCTGTAAGCAACCTATTGTGACAGATAGGAGTAAGTGGTTGGACTATTTCATTCAAGAAGATATGTTGTTCAAGGGAAATAAGTTGTGCATACCTAGAAGTTCAATGCGAGATAATTTGATCAAGGAGAAGCATAGTGGTGGATTGGCAGGACATTTTGGCATTGATAAGATAGTGGCTTTGGTGAGTGAAACTTACATTTGGCCTTAGAGACATAAGGGTGTTCAGAGATTTGTGTAGAGTTGTAGAGTTTGTCAAGTTGAAAAAGGAAGTAGTCAGAATATTGGATTGTATAAACCTTTGACAGTACTAGAGAGACCTTGGGAAGACATAAGCCTGGATTTTATAATGGAATTTCTGAAGACACAAAGAGGGCATGATTCAATATTTGTAGTGGTTGACAAATTTTCAAAGATGGCTCATTTCATACCTTGTAAGAAGACAACCGATGCAGTACATGTAGCTGACCTATTTTTGAAGGAGATTGTGAGATTGCATGGATTACCTAAGAGTACAGTTTTAGATAGAGATACAAAGTTTATTGGATACTTTTGGAAGACACTTTGGAAGAATATGAAGACATATTTGAAGTTTAGTTCAACTTTCATCCACAGACTGATGGACAGACAGAGGTAGTGAATAGGAGTTTGGGAAATTTGTTGAGATGTTTGGTTAGAGAGAAAGATGGAAGTTGGGATTTGATTCTTTCACAAGCAGAGTTTGCATACAATAATTTAGTAAATAGGAGTACCAAAAGAACACCTTTTGAGATTGTGACTGGAGTGAATCCTAGAGGAATAGCAGAATTAAGAGATATCAGCATGGAAGAAAAGAGAAGTGTAGAAGCAAAAGAATTTGCAGATCACATGAAGACAGTGCATAATCAGGTGAAGAAGCATTTGAAGGATATGAATAGTAAGTATAAGGAAAAGGAAGATGAGAAGAGAAGACATAAGGAATTTGAAGATGGAGATGAAGTGATGATGTACTTGAGAAAATAAAGATTTCAAGTTGGGACATATAACAAGTTGAAGATGAAGAAGTTTGGACCTTGTAAGATACTCAAAAAATTTGATTCATGAAATGCATATGAAGTAGAGTTACTGGAGACCTTGGGTATATCACCTATTTTCAACATTGTAGACCTTTATCAGTATCATGAAGCAGAGTTCAGTGATAGCATGGAAAAAGACTTGAAGAAGCAATTACCACAACAAGCACCGGAGCAGATTGAAGACATTTTGGATAGCAGAGTTGGACGTAGCTCCAAAGGAAGACAATACAAGGAGAATCTTGTGAATTGGAAAGGTAGACTGGAAGAAGATTCATCATGAATTTCTTAGGCTGAGGTGGACCGCCTTGGTTCTCCCCTAGCCCTAGCAAAGTGAGGGACTCACCTTTTCAATAACCCTAGATGCATGATGTAGTTGCATCCCTGGTTCAAGAACAATCTTTTATCAACCAAAAACATTTGCATTGTAGTTTGTTTGTAGTTTAGTTTGTTTCTATTCATTTTCTAGTTTAGTTCAGGTAGCCTAGTCAGAAGTAGTTTATGTATTTTTGGTCTAGTTGCATTTCAGTCCTTGCGGAGTTGGACTTAGCATCTTGATTCATTCATCTACATCATATCCAAAATTTAGAGATCCACACATCATTACTCGAAAGTTATCACTATCAAAAGATCGACTGTTTTCTCAAAACAGAGCATCATGATAGTCTCTGATTATTAGCTAAAGGAGAAGACTTGTAGAGCATTCCTCAACTTGTGGAGCTTAATGACACATCATTCAATGATCCTTGGTTCGTGGCTAACCTTCCCTGAGATCCTCACATCATTTCATTTATTTGTAAAGGTGTTCTATGCATTTAGGTTTGGCCTACCCATGTATACATGTTACAACTCTTCATTGGAGTTTGTGATCATTCTTGGCTAATGCAGAGGAATCTATTGATCTCGAGATGATATATATTGATGTAATATATCCTAGGAAAGAAAGTTATGAAGTTGTGATCATCCGCATAAGTTCATAATTTAAATTTTGTGCGAAGGAGCTTCAAAGCTATATCTTGTGCAAATTCTGTAATCAGGCCTATGAGCCCAATTGTAAGCCTGCATGTTGCTGACCAATCTACATTTGAATTCTATGATATGCTGAATGATTGAATATATATTTGCTTCATTTCTTTGAGTCATTTCCATTGTGTTTACTCTTGCTGCACAGTCCAGACAATTCATTCTGTGAACCCTCCTACTATGACTGCACCAGCCATGAACCAAAGATCATTGAATGATGTGTCATTAGGCTCCACAAGTCGAGGAATGCTTCACAAGTCATCTCCTTTAGTGGATTGTCTGAGACTGTCACAATGCTCTATTCTGAGAAAATAGTCAATCTTCTGATAGTGATAACTTTCCAGTAACTGATCCTATAATGTCAGAAAATGTCCCCTTGGGGGGCTTTTCCCTCATAAGGTTTAGCTCCTGGGTCTTTTAGCTGCATTTAGGACATCTTGCATCATATTTTGACATCCTGATGAAATGAGTCCTAAGTTTCATGACAAATTGGACCTAGGGAGATCCCTTGAGCCTAACCTTGACCAAAATAGGGAGAGAGGACTTGGGTGCCTGCACCCTAGTCCTACTATGAGGCCGATTATTTTACCTTCCTTATTTTTTGATCGTTATGCATTTTAGTTGATGACATTATCAGACTTTTAGTGACTATGGTTTCATTATGCAGACTTGATTATATCTCCTGATTATGATAGGACATTTGTTAGACATATGTGATTCAATTTGATCATATTTGATGCTATTTTGTGATTCGACATACGAGATATATTAGATGATGTATTGTGATGTGATTTCTAGTTATTTATGTGATGAGGATTATTTGACATGTGATAGAAAATGCAGTTTAATTCAGAATTATGTTATTGATGATTATTGTTGTATTCTATGGCATGAGTTTAATTCCAGTTGCTTTGGCTATGATTATCATGATATGATTGACACTTGATCGAGATGTGCAGGTTTTACATTCCTAAGCCATGGGAAATTAGAGGTAGAATTCACACTATGTTATTCCCTGTAAAACCGATCCATTCCCAAGAGGGATGAGGATCACGTTTGAAATTGAATGTGATTTAAGTGCTTGATTTAATTTTTAATCATTTTAGCCTAGTACCCCTTTGTTTAATTTATTAATATTAAGTGTTGTATAATTTTTATTTGACTTACACCACTTGGTAATTGTTTTTATTTTTGAAGCCATTTAAAGTGGATTTATGACACCCTAGGTGAACCCTAGTGTCCCAAAAGTTACCCTAGGTGGTTACCCATGGGTCTAGGGTCAATTTTGACTAACCCTTGGATTAACTCACTTTTGGTCACTCTAAACTATGGTTTAGTCAAAGTGACGAAATTTGAAATTAGGGAAGGTGGGAGATTAGTCATGCTTTGGGAAAGACTCATCTCCCTTCCCAAAGTTTGGGAATCCTTTCCCAAGGAGGACTTGGGAGGTCTCCAAGACTCCCAAGTGTGTGGGATCTTCCTGCAAGACTCTCACACACATGTGAGAGCATCTTGGAGGGAGATGCCTCTTTGAGAGAATAAGAGGATGCCATATGGCATCCCTTATTCTCTTGGAGGTTTGAGTGGAAATGCCACCTCACCACTTGTCCTCTCACACATGTGTGAGAGCACAAGTGGATAAGGTGAGGATTGAGATAGAATTGGAGGATGATAGTTGTCACCCTCACACTTCCTCTCCCTTGCAAGTGGCATAGGAGGAGGAAGGAGAAGGTGACAAGTGTCACCTTCTCATTCCTCAAGGCCAAAATTGATGGCCTATATTATCTCCTCTTGTTGAGGAGTGTGGGGTTCTGGCATTTTTGAGTTTCTTTCTATTTTGGAGCAATTTGGGAAAGTTAGAGAAATTTTGGGAGATTGGAAGGTTTGGGAAAGCTTGGAGTTCATCACCAAATGTGCTTCTATTATAGGGCTTTGAAGGTAAGCCTCATGAACTATGTTTCTTGACCCTTGCCTATATATTGTGATGTGTTGTGTTTTTTTTTGTTGGTTGTTGTTCTTTATTTTGTGTGGGATGGGAGTATGGTGAGAGCACCTCCATTTGGAGGTAAGGCTCAACTTGTTTGGGTAGGGGAAAGGAACCTCCTTGAGGTCACTCCCACATTGTGTTATTTATGTCTTGAGGGGTTTTACTTGTTGAGGAGATTATTTTGGATGGCAAGAGTGCCATGGAGGTTATTTTGTGATTTTGTGGAGAGTTGTGGTTTTGGAGATTTCTGGCTTGAGGCTATGAGATTGGTATTTTAGTATTTGGCTGGCCTTTGAAGTAGAGGGGTCCATTCCCTACCCTCATCAAACTCATTTTCATGAGTTGAGTTATGTGTTATCCTTGGGGTTGTTTTTGTGTTGAGGTTGTTTGATTCTTGTTGTGGAATGTTTTGCACCCGTGTGAATCCCTACCTCCCTAGCTCGGGGGTGACCCTCTTGCAGGTCTACGGTAGGGAGGAGGGCATTTCCAAGTGGTTAGGTTGTTCTTTTTGTTGTGTTATATTTGTAGGTGTATTAATGTGGCATTTTTGTGTACTATATTCCTTGTTATTGGCTGTTTTGAGCCATGGCCATTGTGGCCCTATTGTAATTATTTTGTCAAGTCTATGCCCTTGAAGTTGGCTGTGGAAAATATTGCAATGTAAACAATATTTTATTTGATTGGAAAGTTGTTATTCTCTAAGTGTGTGTTATAGTTTGTGAAATGCATGGGGAAATTATATATATTGTTTCTATCATTACTCTTGCAAAGAAAAAAAATACATGTGAGTGTGTTAGATAAATTTTAGGGAATGCAAAGAAAGAAAGAGAATATTTAAATAGCTTTTTTGTTGTTAAGTTGACTATTACATTACTAGTTGCTATAATGGATAAGAAAAGAGAGCTGTCAGAAATTTATAGGAAATTTTAGCTTTCTATCTTATTGCTGCTTTTAAAAGAAAATATAATGTATTATGTGTATTTTAAATGTTTCAAAAAGAATATATATCTCTGTTATTGCATGTTTCAAAAAAAAGGGGAAATGATATCTAAATATATCTATGCTTAAAAAAAAAAATGCTACTGGTTTAGTTATGTTATAAACTTGAAAGTTAGTATTTCTCCCATTCCTACCAATGTTTGAAAGAATAGGTATAGTGTGTGTGTATATATATATATGGGTATATATATATATAAATATATTGAGACACTGATTGTTTTATTATTTTTATAAATCGAGTTGCTGTTTATATATTTTAATTCCTGTGTATATGTTGTGATTAAAAGAAAATACATAAGTAATTTAATGCTAAATATCTTATATTATATATACACTTATATATACATACATATATATATATATATATGGGTGCATACATCATTATATATAAATATACATCAGTAGAAAATGTAATATATTTTGAACAAACTGTGTTATTTTTTTAAAGCTGTAAGTATTCATTTTAGGAGAATATATATATATATATATACACACCTACATATATAGATGTATATATATATTATATATAGTTGAAATGAAAATCTTTTTTAATAAAAACAAAATACAGAGATCGAATCTCTGGATTAGTGGACTATTTCTGTTAAGTGAAAAATGATTAAAGAAAGTTTTGAGATTAAAAAAAAAGGGGGAGGGGACTGTGGGCGGCAGCGCCCACAGCCCCTCCTTAGTTATTACTATGGTGTGGGGGGGAAGGGTGGTACCTCCACCCCACACCCCAACCCTCTCATTCTCCGTTGTTGCCCCATGGCCTACCCTCCCCATTAGTCACATAAACTCCTTCAGCATCCACGCCGCTGCCTCTCCCCATGGTGGATCTCCTTGCATCCTCCAAACCTCCACTCACCGTGCTAATGTAAATCCCTCACCTGTTGCGCAGTGCCCAAACCCCATCCCTGCACTCCCTGGTACTCCCTACTCTGCGACCACCACTCCACCTCTGTTGAACCTTCAGTGCCACCCTTACAAATCATCGTCGTCGCTGCTCCTTGTCGGCTACGTCTCACCTTTTCAATCCTCTGCCCTGGCCACCTTTCGGCCTCACAATTCCTTTACCTGCACAGAGAAATTGATTTTTATCATGTACATAATTTTTGTTATATATATAAATATATATCATGCTGAATCAAAAAAAAGAATACAGTATTAATAGAGGAATGAATGGAATTCGTGATAGTAGAATGTATACCTCCGTGAGAGGTAGCCTCCATCCATGGCCTCCATGGTTCTTTACAAACCCTAGCCTGCTAAACTTGAGACAAAAACAAACAAAAGGAAACAAGAAAGGAGGAACTTTAATAAAATTAGGGCTTCTTATTTTAAAAACCTTGAGTTATAATGAAATTAGGACTTTCCATATTTTTTAGGAGCAATATTTTATTTGTGAGGATTTTATTTTGTGAGGTTTTGTTTTATTCTTTATGTAAAAACCTCTATTTCTTTCCCTTGTTTTTAATTTAGCTTTTGGGTATTTTAAATAGATTTCTAATTTTAGATGGATTTATTTTGCTTTGTTTTATTGGTTGTGAGGTATTTTTAATTGTGGGTGGGATTAATTTTATTTTATTTGGAAAGAGTATTTTTTTTCCTTTGTATTAAATTCAGTTTAATTAGAGCATTGATTTTATAATGTGCTTTAATTATGTTATTTGTCTTTCTGATTGAACATTATTTTATGGGAAGAGTTATTTAAACTCTCCTCCCTTCTCTATTAAATTTTTGAGTTAGTTATTAAATATAATGCTGAAATTATATTTAATAATGGACTCAATTTTCCTTTTGGATTTATCTGACGTCTTGTCATTAATTATTATTTTATTTCAAATTTTTAACTTTTTTATGCAAGGTCAATTTATTCGACCTTGGCAGGATAAATATTTTATTATTTTATTTTTAAATCATTTTGAATTTGTTCTTAAGTTTTAATTTAATTTTTATTCTTAAATGTTATTTTATTCCTTATTGGTGTTTTATTTTAAATTTTAATTTGCATTTATTGAAAACGCGTTATGCTGTCAGATTTTTCCTAGATTTCTAGGGTTTGAATTTTATGTTATTTTATTACTTATTTTCCATCATTCCACTTTAATCGTGCATCCATCATGCCACTTTACTCAATCTTTATTTTGATTTCTTTTGACTTGAGTTAAGGTTAGGTTCGAAGCTGGCAAAATCATCTTCACTCCTAGGAAACTTAGGGTTCAGATTAAAATTAGTCTAACCCTAAATGCGACACACTTCGTGTCACATACCCCCTAGACGACTATCATCATGTAGTTATGCTGACATGTTTACACCTTATGCGTATTGTTACCAAGCCCGTAGATGCATGCGAGGGGGTTCTTAGGGATAGGTAGAAAAGTTCTTCATAATTCATGTCATGACCACATGGTAAATGTGGACATGACACATGTGTTGTGTGTCGTGACCACATGGGAAATGCGGGCATGACACCTACCCTATTTTGGATCAGTCCCAAATTTTAAGTGTCGGCTTGTGACTGTTATTTGGGTCCTATGTCGACACGGTAAGTTTAAATTATGAAATTCTTGGCGGGAGTGTTTGTAGTTGCATATATAAGCATGTTTAGGTATTCATTTGTAAAGTAGATGGACATTAGATGACAATTTTGATTCATGAGCTTGTGTAGAAGTGATTCAAGGCATTCTTTGTGTAGCAAGAGCATATTTGTGTTGTTTATGTGTTTGTATTTGTAGATTTGAGCATCCATATCCTCATGGCATAAAGAGCTTCTTCCTTCTATGAGATCTTCACTACAATGTGATATCATTTGTGTTTTTGAGCATTTATCATTTGGTTTTTCCTTCTTTCTCACAAGGGCACACTCTCTCTAACTAACAATAGTATTCAGAAGACTTGAATGTCTCTCTGGGGCTTGACTAAGGCAAGGCTCTAAACACAACCCCCTCCCCATTTTTTTGTGGTTATAGGTTATAGGTTGAAGAAGTAGGAAAAATGGAGTTGTAGGGGAGTGTTGTAGAGTGTTAGATTCATAGATCAGAGTTGAAAATAGGACTCAGGTGCCCTCTCATTAGTCCTCTAGATTTTGCAACGGAGAAATCTCTGTGACAACAGGAACAGGTTGCAAATCAAGTTCCCAGATCCCGAGAAAAATTAGGGCATTGGACTAGGGCACCCACTCATTAGTCCCCGACTGTTCCACTTCCCAAACTTTGGAAACTAGTACACATTTGTCTATTATTTTACATCTTTCTATAGCAACATTTTCTAATATTCATCTATTTGCTTCCGTATTTGCATAATTAGGGTTTTGATGTATACTTGGGAATAATAAAACATAACTAACAATCAAATCATACAAATCCAAGTTTCCCTACATTCCTAAGTGACCAAGGGTATGATAGTGCATTTCCACTCAACCCAAAGTCCTTGAATGTACAAGGGTGAAAGGGGGATATATACACAAAACTATCAAAAACCAATTATCCAAATTCCACCCTTCACATTTTGGTGAACCCGTGTTGTTGTACTTTTTTGTACCTTGCTAACTATTTTGCTTTATATTTGAATTGATTTTATTCATTCATATCATCATTCATATTATTGCATTGAAAAAATTACAAAAAAATTGTAAAATTTGAAAAACGTTGCATTCTAGGGTTTGCATGTTGCATTAAATAATTTGAATTTCATCAAATTTCTGATGTTTTGAATTATATCTGAGGTAAATTGTATAAAATTACAAAATTTCAATAGCTTGCATTGCATTTTCATCATAAAATTGCTAGGGTTTTGTTGGAAATTTTGAATTTTGCATATAACCTAGTAATTTCAAAAACTAGGGTTTGTAGGTAAAATCTTTTTTCATATTTTTCTACTGATCTTAGACACTCATTCAATTTGGCATTTGTTTTTAGTGTTTCATTTTAGTATAAATTTGCATTTAGATTTCAAAACTTTGCATTTTTTACATAGAAAATTTCAATAAAAACTAGCATTTTCATTGATATTTACCTAGATTTGCACTTGCATTTTGCATGGTAGGGTTTGAAAATAATTTTCAGATCTAAGGGGAATTAATTTTCATCATAAATCAGACTTAAATACATTCATATAGCATTTTGCATCAAGATCTCAAGCCTAGGGCTTGAAAAACCTGGATTTTCACTAGATTTGGGCTTATCGACTCTCTAGATTTGCACTATAGGCGTGTTGTAACAAATATTTTTGAATTAATTAGATATTATCAGGATATTATCTACTTCCCCTCCTAAAATTCTTTGCAACACCTTTTTATTGGGCTCTTGTATTAAAAATTTGGTGAAAAATTGCACATTTTTGCTATATTTGCCCTAGGGTTTGACCTAGATGAACTCCAAACATGTTGTCAAAGATTTTATGATTGTAGGTGACTGATATCATTTCTATTATTTTCTTAACCTCATAAAATTCATTACAACACCTCTTTCACTAGGTTTTGGGATTGAAAAATTGTGAAAAATTGCATATTTTAGGGCATTTTCACTAGGTTTTGACCTGTCGTCATCTTAGATTTGCATCAAAAATGTGTTGGAAAGGGTTTTATTATTTCATTGGACTGAAAATAGACATATTATTTTCTTCCCCTGATCAAAATATTCACAACACCTTTTCTTTCATATATTTGCATTGAAAAAGTACAAAAAATCAAGCATCTTAGGTCATTTTTGCACATAGTCTTTTGCATCAAACTTGAAAAGCTTCTAAAATATGATTTTACATTGAAAAAAATGCAATGGAATCTTCATGTTATTATTCTTTCAAATATTTGCATGAGTATATCTTAGACTTTGAAAACTTCTCTAATTTCACTAGTGAGAATCCTCATGTTCTAGAGCACATCTCTTATTTAAGTGGTATTGATGCTTCTATATGTTCTACATATGAGTTGCAATTACTTTGTTATACACATGATTTTAGTAGCTTCACTTTACTCATAGGAGCATATCCTTTGATATTATAAGATTTAACTAAATTCATCTCTAGGAATACTCATGAGAAAGATATGAGTGAAAATCTTTTTTTCGCTACAGAGTATGATGATGATGATGTACCTTCCTCTCATCCCAGTGCTCTCCCCAGCAAAGATGTAGTGTTAGTGGATGAGAAAAGGTCTCTCACATTAAATCTATTAGCAATGTATGTTTGGTACAATCAAGAGGGAAACAATGTTAATTCAATATTCATTAATAGATTTTGTAGCAATATTCCTAAGATGGTTGTGTGGGGGGCACCTAGTTTACCTTCTTGCTTAAAGCCGGTGATTATAGTTCAAGGTGTTCAAAATGTGTTACAACAACCACACCCCAATATGATTGCTCATACATATAATACCTGTAACAACAAGCAAAGTGGGAAAGCACTGCATGTGCTTATCTCTCTTCCATGTTCTCAACCCATGCTCCCTCCACCACCTTGTCTTACTCATAAAAGTGGTCAAGAGTATGATCTTGTCGAACAGCTTCATGCCACTCCAGTTAAGATCTCTCTTTGGGATTTAATACAAACATTGCCAACATACCATGAAATGTTCCAAGAAGCTTTACAAAAGGTGATTGTACCGCCCACTATTAAGCCGAATGATGTAGCAGCTCTATTAGATTGTATGCATGCAACAAAAACAAATATAGTCTTTCAACCACATGAATTATTGTCAATTGAAGTTAAAAACCAATATGATCCTCTTATAATCTTTGTCACAATAAATGAAACATTGGTTAAGAGAGTTATGATTGATAATAGATCAGCTCTTAATGTGGCATTGACTTATTACATAAGATTAAAGTTGATACATCTGCCATCAAGCCAGAAACATTAAGTATCCATGGTTTTGACAATGTTGGATGACAATCCGTGGGCACTATAACTTTACATATACAAGTGGGACCTGTGATTGTGCCTATCCTGATTCATGTCATACCTTGTTCTTTATCTTACAACATGATTCTTGTTAGACCTTGGATTCATACATTGGGGGCAGTCCCTTCCACCTTGCATCATTCAATAAAAATTATATTCAAAGATAAACTTCATACTATTCATGTTGATCCTGAACCAGATAACTGTTTATATATTGAAATGTAAAAAATGGTTTACAATTATATGAGCTTAAACAATTTGTGAGCTAATTCATCAATGCCTCTAGCCATGAATGATGTTGTAAAGGAATCTAAACCATCGAATGCACTTTTTAGTGATGATTGGGGTTCATTAGATTTTAATCCTTGTAGTTTAGGGGAATATAAACTTAATAACCTTGACACATCAAAAGTAGCATCGATCTCATCTATGCAATCTTTTGAAGCATTTGAAAAATGTAAAGTCTCCTTGGTAGAAAATAAAGACAATAGTCTCACTTATACTACAAATTACAACACTTACGAGGCTTCAACTTCTAAAAAAATGGACTCTTTATATGGTCGTGGATTTTAAATCTTGTGCAAAAATAATGACTATGTAGGTAATGGTTGCAGTATAAATCAACAAGGAATCAGAGTACCTTTACAAGTTGCTAGAATTAATTGCACAACACGTATAGGATACCATTCTTTGAAGCCCACTAAAGCCTCTTGCCATCCTAAACTTAATATTAATACAATATCAACAAGAATAAATCAACATGATAGATATCCTAGATATGTATGCTCTTAACATTGGGATGCAATAGGTAAGTATTTCTAACCCTTTACCTCTCTCATGATGTGTTTTCCCCCGTGATGTGTTATGTGTTGTTTAGGCCTCCTAGGATGACCCTTGATTCTCTTGTAAGGTCTAGGACACCAGGAGACTATCTCTGTTGTGACCTTCCTCTATTTGTATCATCATTCTTCTATATTGCCTCTCTCTCTGATTTCATTGTTGTGTGTTGTGTCTTACGGACATAGTATTGTGGTTGGTGACTTGGGGGCACCCTCCTATGTGATTGTCCCCAAGATACTTGTTTCTCCTCTCTTATTTATTATTTCCCTTCCTCTAGTGTTTCTATCTAGAGGGCGGATGACGAAAAACATTTATATTGATGCAGACCTAGCATCCCTTTAGTGAGAAATAAAAAATTGGATTTAGTTCCTAATATGACGATGGGGTTGTATATCTTATCTGACGCTTGGTTAGTAGAAGCACTCCATGCTTTTTATGTAGTGATTTTGATGATGTTTCTATCTCACTTACAAACCTTAACAATACTGCTGCTCTGTGCACTTTGTTTGTCTTTGAATCTGACCTTGGTGACACTCGGTTCCAAGATTTTCATGATATAGCCCCATGGTTATCCTTGATCTCCAAATTCATAGTATAACCTTGGTTCTTTGTGTGGTTAACCATATGCATTGATGTTGTTGTTTATCATGATTATGTAGACACTAACATGTTTCTTGCAGGCATGTGTTTGTGGGAACATTTGGTGATCGTAAAGTACATGTCACCTTTGGGGGGCATGGGCTTTGCGAAAGTCCATGTTCCCTTGTGTGTTTTCTTCCTACCTTAATGTGCTTGATATTGATGCGTGATATCAACCACCTTAAGTTGTAGATGTTAGCAATGTGCTTGTCCTCAGGTGCATTTTAAAGACTGGCAGTGATGAGTCCCTCTTGCACTCTGAATTTGTTTGTAATCAATCAATCAATCAATCATCTTAGGCCATCTGAAGAGGTGGGGGTGGTGTATCTCTTGCAGAGAGTGCCCATCTTGTCATTTTCAAAAAGTCTTCATCGGGAGGCAGGGAGTGGTTATGTGACTAACTCAACCCTTAAGCATGTCTTCAGTGATTGTTGTGGCGAAGAGCAATCATCAGTGTCTTCCTGTAATGTGCTTGAGATGGAGATGAGCTTAGAAATAGGAACACTCCATCGCTTGTCTCCCATTTTTTCTCTGTCTTCAAAGTGTGTGTGTTTGGCATGCTTTCTTTGTTTGGCATGTTTGTTACCCCATATGCAGTCTAAAGACAAGCGCGATGAGTGCTTCCTACATTTTGGGAGGGTTGGTGTGTCTTGCATGTGTGTTGCTCCATATATGCAATCTAAAGACCGGCGCGATGAGTGCTTCCTGCATTATGGGAGGTGTGTTTACTTTCCTTATACTTGCATCTGCATTTCATCTATATGAGAAAAAGAAAAAAAAGAAAAGAAATCATTCATGTCTTCCATGCATTAACTATCTTCTTTGCATCTGCTGTCTTCTCTATGTTTTGTGTGACTGTAAATGTCTTCTCTATGTTTTGTGTGCTTGTCATTATCTTCAATGTGTTTGACATGTCTTCTCCATGCTTGGTGTGTTTGCTATGTTTGTTGACCATACTTTAATGCATGTATTGACCTCATGTTTATACATACATTAAAGTGGGGGCAAAATGTAATGTTGGAAAATGTCCCCTTAGGGGCTTTTCCCTCATAAGGTTTAGCTCTCGAGTCTTTTATCTACATTTAGGACATCTTGCATCATACTTTGACATCCCGATGAAATGAGCCCTAAGTTTCATGACAAATGGGACCTATGGGGATCCCTTAAACCTAGCCCTAACCAAAATAGGGAGGGATGACTTGGGCACCCATGCCCTACGCCTACCCTATTTTGTGTCAGTCCCAAATTTTAAGTGTCATCTTGTGACTGTTATTTGGGTCCTATGCCGACACGGTAAGTTTGAATTACGAAATTCTTGGTGGAAGTGTTTGTAGTTGCATATATAAGCATGTTTAGGCATTCATTTGTAAACTAGATGGACATTAGATGACAATTTTGATTCATGAGCTTGTGTAGAAGTGATTTGTTGATGATGATTGTTAATCATAACAACATGCATAAAAATTTGCACAACAAACCTTTATTATCTTGTAAAGTACAATCAATTTAAGATAAATTGATGACTCCAAGGATCCATTGATCAGGTCATGATCATCTGACATTACTCAGAGGTTGATGTGACATGCTATTTTCCATTTCAAGGGGTTTTACATTTGTCTGGATGATCAATAATGCAAATGTATTCTGTAAATTCACTTCACAAACAAGGTTATTTCTACTATGTTCCATAGATCACTGTGGTATTTATAAGTTTGATCAATTCTTCTGAACATTTATCATCATGAACTTACACATGCTTCTACACTATGTATTTATTCAAATAATGTGTCTACAAGCAAATATTCATATGTTTATCATGGATATTTATCTATATTTGCATGATATTTATCGATTTGACATGCTTTCGCTCAAAATATGCTCTGTATATTCAATTATTTACAAGATATAGGCATATTTCATGTTTATTTGCTTTGGATTATATGTTATTTACAATTATGGAGGTGATTTGTAATGAAATTCCAAAAAAATTAAAGAAATACTTCTAAATTTGGTGAACCTTTAGCTATTGAGTCACATACATTCAAGATACAGTCATGAAGAGAAGAAATCAAACCATAATTCACTAGGTTGTTCCACAGCTAGGTATGGTTGATGCTAACTTCAAAGGAACAAGGAATGAAAACAACATATGCAAACTGGAAAGCACTCCAAGGGACGTAGCTAATCAATGCATATATCTAGATTCCACTCATAGATTACTCAGGATTTACAATGATTTGTAATCAAAATAGCTTCTCTTTCATTAAGTATGCAAAACATGTAGATTCACAATAACCTTGAAATTAGTCCTGAATTCTTCAGCAATCAAATTTCAATTAAGTTTCTAATGATCAAAAGAGTGCGCTCCATCCCCTTTTATAGAATAAGGAGAGGAGGCAGTTACAAATGACCAATGGTCAAGATTCATCAATTTAGATCAACGACTGACAATTCTTCATTGACTAAGTCAACTTCTTCCTCCATAGCACAAGTTGCTAGCTGGCAACTATCTGGCAGAACTTACTGCTTATAAGTAGCCTATTCATATGTTTTCCTGATGATGCATCTATACTTACTCTTTATCTCCCTCTTCTTCTTCACTCTCTTCTTCTTCATCATTCTCTTCAGTTTCTTCTTCTTCCTCATTTTCACTATCACTTTGATGTAGATCATCCCTTATATGGAACTTTATTGCTGCCCTGATAGACTCATATGCTTGGACTATCCTGTCAACTTCACCTCCATCTTGGACTTTAGATTTTATTATTGCATGCCTGTGAGAGTGGGATTTTGCCTTGAGGGCTTCCATCTTGCTTCTCCTGCTATTTAATGTCTCATTATAAGTCTCCACCCCGACTTTTATTCTCATGACTTTATTCATCACTTCTTCGGTCAGGTGGTTTAGGGGGTCCTCTGTCACTTGCTTGAAATTGTCATGAAAGGCCTTGAAAGCAAAATCTACATCTTGATTCTCAAATTTCCCCTCTACTTTCCCTTCCAAAGCCTCTAGGGTCTCTGCCTCATGTGCCATCAGGCTATGCAGCTTGACACTAATATCCCTGACCTTGCCTCTGTATCTCTTCAATACATCACATTCAAATATAATATCTTCATACCAGATTCCTAGTAGCAGGGCAGGGTGATTCAAATATAATATCTTCATCTCACCTAGAGCATCTAGGTCCTCCAATTTAAATGACCTTCTGCCTACTTCATTTTGCAGCTTGTCCACTTTTCTCTTTAATGCGCTTAAAGAATTCCACCTCTCCAAAGAGGTTTTTACCAAATTATGAGTGCCTTATGCTTCATTAGGTCTAACAATGTGATCTCATCTTGAGATATAATGGTCAATGGAGTGGCTGTACTGGCCTGTGTATGATTAGGATTAAATAATCTGTTAATGAAAGAATGTAATTGAGCAATGTGCTCTTTATGCCTTTTATTCTTCTCTTTTTCTCTCTTCACCTTTTGTGTTAGAGAGTCAATTATGTCTTTTCCCTCTTGGCCTTCTTGATCTTCATTTGCAAAAATTAGTTCAACATTAGTGATCTGGAACTCATCAAGGTTTATTTGGCCTTTCTCTTTCTCAACCATGGGCATGGCCACTTGTGCAGTTCTTCTACCTATTGGAGGGTCTCTCTTTATTGTTGAGGTCAGCCTAGCCTTTCTCTTGGGTTTCATCATGCTCACAACAAATAATGTGGATACATCAAAATCTTGTACCTCCTCAACCTTTTTCAGGCACACCTCTCTTTGCAACTAGAAAGGTACATCACCCCTAGGCTCCTCATGATCGTCCCTTGTATTTTGGGCATCATGTTCTCCTGTGTTAAGTTCTATCCTCAGTGGCGACTGTTCTTTCCTAATTTTTTCCTCATGTACCTTATCATGAGGGGGGTCTTGCTGGGTTCCTCCTATTGAGGAACTTCCTTTTGTGGTGGGGGCTCTTGTGAAGTATTGACACTCTAATCTTGTACCTCCTTTTGTGAGCTTTCCTTTGGGATTTCTTGATCTTTCTCCCTAGGCTCATTTTGTGGTAAGTTGGCCTCTTGAGGAGTCTGTGAACTTTGGCCTTGGAGATCACCTTGATCACCCTTGGCCACATTATCCATTTCTTTCTTAGCACCTTTGTCATGTGCTAGTCTATGTTCTTCACCTCTTGGTGTGCTGATATTCTCTAAACTAGGCTCTTCCTGACTGAACCTTTCTTTAGTTCTAGGCGGACTTCTATGATCTCCCCCCTTAGTGTGTGGTGGGGATACATTTTTCTCCTGATGAGCATCTCTATTGGACATCCCTGATCACCCCCACTATGAAGTTGTGCTTTTGATTGTTCTAGTTCTGTGGGTACCCTATTTTGGTCTTGGTCCTAATTAGGTGGAGCATCACCCTTCTTAGTATTCCCTGTCTCATTAGCCCTTTTAGGCTCTAGGGGTGGATTTTTGTCTCTACTTAGGCATACATCACCCTTGTATGTTAGGTCTATTGCTGCAGAGCTTGTAACTTGATCAACCAAATTGTCCAAACCTATCTATTGGGCTACCCTCTCTGGATTGTCTTGCTTTGTGTCATCCATTTTCTTTTCCACTTGAGCAGTCCTTGTCTGGGCCAATGGGGTCCCATGAGGGGTCATCTTGGTGTTGGCTACAAAGGTTTCTAGGTGTTGGGCAGTCACATCTTGGACTAGTTCATCATTTGATAGCTCCACAGTGTCATTTAAGGGAAAATGAGACTCTTGCTAGCTCTGCATGTTTCTTTTTCTTTCTGCTCCTCCATTCTCTTAGTCTTGAATTGAATTATCTCTGGAATGGGGGCTTCATGTTGTAACTCTCTCCTAAAGGCTGCACCACCCATGCCCATTAACATGATGGGGTCAGTGCTAACATTTCCCCTCATGGCTATTCTCTATTTCTTGGGTGGTGGTGTCTGTAGCACCTGCTTCCTTTTCTTGCTTGCTTTTAGCAAGTCATCATCTTGGGGCTCTCTATTCAATTGTTCTTCTTCCAAGGGATCATCTTCTTCTAAATCAAATTGTAGAACCTACTTTTCAACCTGCACCTCTATGCTTTTAGTGTTAGGTCTCAATATCCTCTTGGTCTTTGGTTTGTTCGGGGGTGGTTGTGATGTGGACACATGGGCTGATGTAGATAATCCATCACCTTTAGATACAATTATTTCGATGATCACCCCCTTTGGCTCATCCTCCACCTTCTTACCCTTAGAGGGTATCTTCTTTTATTTTTCAATGGGTAATCTCTCCCCATTTGACTTTCTCTTCTCAATCAAGAAATCATCATACTCCTTATTTGACAGCTCTTGTCTATTTTTCTTTCTATCCATGGTGATAGCCATGCCTTTCTTTTTCAGTTTGATGATCTTTGCATCCACCCACCTTTGGGTCAGTTGAATCACCCCTTGCATTATTTGATCCAAGGATATATATTCCAGCTGTGTAAGATCAGGGGCTGATATGGTGTCATTATACACCTTGTCCTCATATTCATTGGACATTATCTTTCCATCATCATTATGTAATTGGGTAGGTATTGGGATGTAGTCAAAGGTCCTAACTTGATTCAATGCGAGCCTTTGATATTTTCTTCTTCTCACCTTAGCTTCATCATCACAGTCAGTCCAAAAATCTTCCAGATGCTTTTGGTGTATCTATTTTCCTAGTAGTTTCTGCATCCTGCCATAGGGGTCATATGATCTAGTGAGAGGAAATGGCTATAAGTACATTAGTTTTAACCCCCCAATAGCATGCTTGATGCTATGTGAATTTAGGCATAAATACCATCCCATGTATACTGGAAATAAAAATGGAGGAATCTTCTTTTGTTCTTTATAGGTCTCGACCGCTGTAGACACCTATCTAACAAACTCCATCAAGATGACCCTATTAGTAGGGTACCTTGGCAACATAAGGGGCTGTCCATCAAAACCTTCAATTCTAATATATGAAAAGGTAGCAAATTTTATAAACCAGGCTCCATCTTTGAAAATGACTTCTTGAGCTTCCATGCTCAGCCTCTTGGTTCTATCCTCCTCCATTGTTCTAACCAGATGCATTGAGAATGCATCATTCACCAATTTGTAATCTTGGAGGTATACTTTTCTTTGTAGATAGGGATAATGATCCCATATATGAGTATCTCTAGTGCTATTTCTGGTGCAGGAGCACCAAGATGTCTAGATTTTACTTGATTTATAAGTTGTTTGGTTTGTTTAAAAAAGGTCTTTGAGACCATATTCTATGTTGTAATAAGGCTTGTAGCCAGGTTGTAAATGGACTATGTCCAAATAACTATGAATCTACTATGGTTATGTTATTAGTCCTAGGTAGGACAGTCTTGTGGCAAAAAGACAGTCATAGGAGTCATTTGAGTTTTAATGTTTGTAAGGGGAGTCATTTAAATGTTTGTAGCCTATAAAGGCATGTCTAAGGTTAGGAGGGTGTTTAAAACCTTTTCCAAGGTTAATCAAAAGTTAAAACAAAGCGTTGTTTAGACAAAAACAGTCATTGCTGTCGTAAAAAAAAGATAGTTTCAAAAACAATCTTTAGACTGTAGTTACAAATCAAGAAAGCAGCTCGATTATTTTGGGCAGTTTTGATCGACCCCAACCATTGCATGCAAATGTTAAGGCTTGTTTTAAGCCAAGGAAGGTTGATTTTTGTAAAAGGAGATTCGAAGGAATAGAAAAAAAGAACAAAAAGACCTCTGTTTACTATTTTTTCTGCTTTTCTAAACTTTTCTTTGCTGTTATCAGGCCGTACCTGCGCCTGTACGAAATTTTCATGGCACAAGGGTATAATGGATGGATAGAGTACTGAAATAGCTTTGCATTGAATCTTGTTTGGACTCCTATCATTAATCTTGCTGAGAGAAATCATTGATTTACCATAGACTATCTTAAAACTGCTGTTACAACCCATTAATTCGCTATTTTCTACATAAATCCATACTTGTACTACTGAGTAGGGGTTGGTACCTAGAATGGTTGTTTAGTGTGGAGATTTACCTATCATTTGCAATTGGTTTGGGTTATTGACACCTTTGCATCTCTCTACATTTCTCCTTTGTCTGAAAGAGGGTTTGAAAACCTAGGTTAGGGTTCTTCTGAGCAACCCGATGGATTTTTGCCCATTCCATTGACCTTTTTCTGTCTTTGCTCAATGGAATGGGTTGTATCATAGTTTGTGATAAGGTTTGTGAAGGCTAGAGAGACAGGAGGATGTTGTAGAGTGAGTTTGGGCATGTGAATGACCCTGCAGAAACCATGATCAAGAATTCAGAGGAGGACAACAGTCACATCAAGAAGGTAATAGTTTTGTTCATCATGTTATTACTTTGCTAATGAAGACATTGGTATGTGTGCATGTTATAGATTGGTATGTTGCAAAGGGATTGGGTTGGTGTAGATGGAGATCATCCCAAGGAGGTATTTGTGGCTGTTATCCCAATGGAGAAACAATGTCATGACAGTCAATGAGACTGCTGTCCTACAGGTATTACATAGTGGTTGAATGGAATGTTAGTTAGTGTTAGACATCCTGGAAGAGGTGTCTTGGAGTCCTCCCTCATGTTGGATATCAAGAACAAGGTAGTGATTGTGTTGAAGCCCTTCATGGGTAAGAGAGAGAACCTGTTGTAAAATAGTGAACCTAGAGAGCAGTTCCATTTGAAGTTTTGAACAATGAGACTGCTGTCCTAGATGCTCTACATCAATTTCCTAGCCTACCTACTGTCTGTAGGGAATTGAATGTTCCTCAGAAGGCACAAGAATAGACAACATAAGAGGTCATGTAAAATAGGCATGGCTATCCTCCTAGTTTCCTCATCCATTCACCTAGGCTATCACTGATGATGTTGGCCCACCAAGGCTATCACTGATGATGTTGGCCCACCAAGGCTTGTTATCTAAATATAATACCATTTGGATGATACCAAACATCCAATTCTCAAAATTAATAGCATGTGGCTTGCCAGTCATCCTGCTTAATAGGACAATCATGTACTAATATTCATCATCAAAATCAAATTTATACAGGTACACTGGTAGCTTGGTTGAGGCCATGTAGGTGCTGCTCTTTTCCAGGCATCTTTCTTATTATTGTTGTACTCTTTCTCCAATTTATGGAGATCCACCCTGACCACCTTATTTCCTACTGGCAAGTTGAAAGTAGTGGTGATGCCTTCGACTGAGAAATCAACGTATATCTTGCTGTGTTTCTCTACCCTTCTAGTTTCCAGGTTATAATTCCTGGCACACTCGACCACCAGCTCTATGGAATCCATGGCATACGAGAAACTTGCTGTGTACCACATACCAGTCATGAATATTCTATCCAGTATAGGGTTATCTGTATCATCATCCAATTTTCTGGGCCATACATCCAAATCTATACTCCCTTGATGTGTATCACCGATGACACCATACTTAAACCCTACCCCTTCAGGTTGGACAAACATAGGCCTTCAGAATTTAGCCTTGGATCTGCTTCTTCTGATGTTTGTCATTAGATCATGCAATAAGCATGACATATCTTACCCTATGGTACCCATATGCATTTTCAACAACATCATGCATCATCTTTATTAATTATCACTTTAAAGCTTTTCATACATCATCATGCGGATATACCCTAGTAACGATAAACATTTTACCTGGATATTACAGAAAATGACAATAGAGAGGGTTTTGAAGTTACTTACCTGATGTTGCTTTCCCTTTTAGATTATATGACTATTAACAGGAAGCACTATAAACTTGTGGGTCACCTGTTCCATTTTGTTGCGTTGAATATCACGATCCGCTAACAGGTGGCTGATGAGGGTTTTAACTCCTGGAGCTCTATAATTCTCTAGTAATCACAAGGTAAATGAAAATAACCTTAGAATTTTACTTTTAAATGGATCAACATGACAAATTAGGGCTTAGTGTGATGTTCTGATCCGATCTCTTGATCATTTGCATGTATCTCATAGATGTCACCAAGTGTTCGATTTGTATTTGAAATAGGCGGGGGTTCATCTACCATTTTAATTTCATTTAATTCTAGGGGGTGATCTTTCAAAGATCAGTGATATTTGAAAACATGACCCCCCTCGGACAATATGACCCCCCCATCTCGCGTGGGATAATCATTTACTAAAGATCAGGTGACATGGTCAACCTTTGACCATGAAGCATATCAGGTCATGAAATTAAGATCAGGGATATTTCATAAGCTAACCCCCTCTATAGGGACTGGATCATGATGACATCATCATTCCATCGATATTATTTTATCAAGCTTGGGTGACGTCATAGTCATATTGAGAAATATGATAGATCTTAGATATATGACCTTCCTTGGGTCAAGTGAGATGATTATGTCATCACCTTGGTGATTTCTTTCGTTCATTGGAACTGGATGATGTCATTGTCATATTGGTGCAGGGTGATATTCACACAAGGGTGATATTTGTAAGATGACTGATATTATGAAATATGACCCCCCGTGAATATATGATGCTCTCAACGGGTAGATACCAACTCTTATTTAACTTTGACATTCGCGTATCAGGTATTAGGTGATAATTCTAAATCTGAGTGATCTTAGCAAATATGACTAATGTTAGAAATATGACCCCCCTTATGGGAAATATTAGGGTTGACCAAACTTTGACTCAACATAACTTTCTACTCTTAGACAATATTGGGGTGATCCAAAGGGTAAACCTGCTTATAATTTTGTGTACTTTCCAACCATGAGGTTTATGATGACAAATGCTGACTTTGGCAACCAACCCCATCTGATGGTGCATCTACCCTATCAAAGGTGACATACATGACTAATTTTACCAAACTGCCCAAAGTAGAAACAAGCAAGCAAAAGCAAAAAGAAAAGTTGGGTCCCTATTTTGCTAAGGCAAAATGGTGCGTGTTGTATAACCACACAACATGATTTAAGGCATTCTTTGTGTAGCAAGAGCAGATTTGTGTTGTTTATTTGTTTATATTTGTAGATTTGAGCATCCATCTCCTCATGGCATGAAGAGATTCTTCCTTCCATGAGATCTTCACTACAAGGTGATATCATTTGTGTTTTTGAGCATTTATCATTTGGTTTTTGCCTCTACCTCACAAGGGCACGCAATCTCTATCTAACAACGGTGTTCGGAAGACTTGAATGTCTCTGCAGGGCTTGACTAAGGGAAGCCTCTAAACACCACAACCCCCTCCCCATTTTTCTATGATTGCAGGTTACAGGTTGAAGAAATAGGAAAAGTAGAGTTGCAAGAGAGTGTTATAGAGTGTTAGATTTGTAGATCAGAGTTGAAAATAGGGGCCTAGACTCGGGCGCCCTCTCATTAGTCCTCTGGATTCCGCAACGGAGAAACCTCTATGACAACAGGAACATGTTGCAGATCAAGTTCTCAAATCCTGACATAAAATAGTGCATTAGACTAGGGCACCCGCTCATTAGTCCCTGACTATTCCATTTCCTAAACTTTGGAAACTGGTACACATTTGTCTATTATTTTACATCTTTCTATAGAAGCATTTTCTGGGATTTGTTCATTTGCTTCCATATTTGCATAATTAGGGTTTTGATGTATAATTGAGCATAAGTGAACATAATTGGAAATCAATTCATACAAATCCAAGTTTCCCTACATTCCAAAGTGACCAAGGGTATGATAGTGCATTGCCATTCGACCCAAAGTCCTTAAATATACAAGGGTGAAAGGAGGATATACACAAAACTATCAAAAACCAATTATCCAAATTCCACCCTTTTATAGATCCAAATGTTCTAAATTCTAGATATGATGTACATGAATGAATCTAGATGCTAAGTCCTGCTCTGTAAGATCTAAAATGCAATTGCGGTAGAATGTAGACCAAAATACAGAAACTGCTACTGACTAAACTTCTTGGACTAAACTGGAAAATGAAAAGAAACAAACTGAACTGCAAACAAATGGAAATGCAAATGTTTTTGGTCGATGCAAGATTGCCCTTGAACCAGGGATGCTCCTACATTAGACATCTGGGGGTATTGAAAAAAAGTGAGTCCCTCACTTTACTGGGGCTAGGGAAGAACCAAGATGGTCCACCTTAGCCTGAGAAATCCATGATGAATCTTCTTTCAGTCTGTCTTTCCACTTCACAAGGTATTTTTTTATTGTCTTCCTCCGGTGCTGTGTCCAACTCAGCTATCCAAAATGTCTTCAATCTTATCAGGTGCTTGTTGTGATAACTATTTCTTCAAGTCTTCTTCCATGCTATCACTAAACTCTGCTTCATGATACTAATATAGGTCTGCAATATTGAAAATAAGTGATATACCCAATGTCTTTGTTAACTCTACTGCATATGCATTTCTTGAGTATCCTACAATGTCCAAACTTCTTCATCTTCAACTTGTTATATGTTCCAACTGGAAATCTTTCTTTTCACAAGTAGACCATCACTTCATCTCCAACTGCAAATTCTTTATGTCTTCTCTTCTCATCTGCTTGCTCCTTATACTTGCTTTTTATGTCCTCCAAATGCTTCTTCACCTGATTATGCATTGTCTCTATATGTTCTGCAAATTCTTCTGCTTCTACACTTCTCTTTTCTGCCATACCAATGTCTCTCAATTCTACAACTCCTCTAGGATTTACTCCAATAATAATCTCAAAAGGTGATCTTCTAGTACTCCTATTTACTGAATTATTGTAGGAAAACTCTTCTTGTGAAAGAATCAAATCCCAACTTCCTGCTTCTCTCCAACCAAAAATCTCAACAAGTTTCCCAAACTCCTATTCACTACCTCTATCTGTCCATCAGTCTGTGGATGAAAAATTGAACTAAACTTTAAATCTATCTTCATCTTTTTCCAAAGTGTCTTCCAAAAGAATCCAAGAAATCTAGTGTCTCTATCTAAAATTATGCTCTTAGGTAATCCATGCAATCTCACAATCTCCTTGAAAAATGGGTCAGCTACATGCACTGCATCAGTTATCTTCTTACAAGGTATGAAATGTGCCATCTTTGAAAATCTATCTACCACTACAAATATAGAATCATGTCCCCTCTATGTTTTAGGCAATCCCATGACAAAATCCATACTTATGTCTTCCCAGGGTCTCTTCGATACTACCAAAGGTTTATACAATCTAGTATTTTGACTACTCCCTTTTGCAACTTGACCAACTCTACAACTCTACACAAATTTCCTAACATCCTTATGTATCTGAGGCCAAAAGTTGTTTTCACTCAGCAAAGCCAATGTCTTGTCAATGCCAAAATGTCCTACCAATCCACCACTATGCTTCTCCTTGATCAAATTGTCTCTCATTGAACTTCTAGGTATGCATAACTGATTTCCTCTAAATAACATATCTTCTTGAATGAAATAGTCCAACCATTTACTCCTATTTGTCACAACAGGTTCCTTACATGTGTTTAGGGTTGTAATGTCAGACAATGTCCCCTTGGGGGCTTTTCCCTCATAAGGTTTAGCTCCTGGGTCTTTAGCATGCATTTAAGATATTTTAATTCATATTTGGCATCCCGATGGAATGAGCCCTAGGTAACATGACAAATGGGACCTAGGAGGACCCCTTGAACTGTACCCTACCCAAAATAGGTGGAAGACTTAGGTACTCACACCCTAGTACCACCCTATTTTGGCGTAGCCCTAATTTCTAGATGTCAGTTTATGACCGTTACTTGGATCCTTTGCTGACACGGTAAGTTTTAATTTTTAAAATCTTGGCAGGAGTGATTGTAGTTGCATATATAAGCATTCTTAGGCATTCATTTGTAAACTAGATTTCAACTAGATGATCACTGTGAACTTTAGGCATTCTCAAGGTGATTCAAGGCTCTCTATTGTGTTGCAAGAGTAGACTTGTATGTTTTGTGTATTGAAATTTGTAGATTTGAGCATTAATTTCCTCATGGCATGAAGAGCATCTTCCTCCATGAGATCTTCACTACAAGGTGACATAATATTGTGTTTTCATCATTGATTCCTTTGGTTTTTGCTTCTACCTCACAAAGGCATGCATTCTTTGTCTGACAATAGTGTTCAGAGACTTAAGTGTCTTCTAGGGCTTGATTGAGGCAAGCCTCTAAACACCACAACCCCCAAACCAAGTCTTGTGATTACAAGTTACAGGTGTCGCATTTGGAAAAAGTGGAGTTGCAAGAAGAATTGACAGGCATCAAGGATTCGAGATCTGAAGAAAAGCAAGACAAAGGAGCTCTTCCAAGACTTGGGTGCTTGCTCCAGTGTCCTCCACATCTGAGTTTTGGGAAACAAAAGTTACAGGGTTGATTAGTGTCGAAAGGAGGTCCAGATCTCGCAAAGAAATTGACACCTTGGACTTGGGCACCTACTCTAGTGTTCCTGATTATTCCACTTCAGAACCCCAAAAATAGGTATTATGTGATTTGGTATTTTACTCCTGTCTGCAAGAGCTTTTTCTATCTTTCATCAATTTGTTGTCGTATTTGCATAATTAGAGTTTTAATGGTTAATTGAGCATAAGAGAAGGAAAATTAATAATTAAATTCCTTAATCCATGTTTCCCTACATCTGCAAGGGACCTAGGGTATGATAGTGCTCACCACTCGACCCTAGATCCTTCAATGTATAGTGGAGAGGCGGATTTAAACATCTAAAATCTAGAACATTAACAAATCCAATTTTACCCTAAACATTTTGGTGAACCCGTGTTTTTGGACTTAAATTGCAACTTGCTGAGAATTTGTCTTCAGATTTGGATTGATTTCATTCATTCATATAGTCATTCATTTTATTGCATTGAGAAAAATTCAAAAAAAAATTGAAAAATTAGAAAAATACAAAAAAATTGCATTGTTGGGCTTACTAAATTGCATCAGTTCTTTCTAAATTTTCTAATTCATTATTTTTACATCAGATCTGATATAAACTATAGAAAAATTCAAAAAATCAAAATTGTGCCTTGCATTTTCATCATTTAATTGCTAGGGTTTTGTGAAAATTTTGACAATTTTATATAACCTAGTAATGACAAAATCTAGGGTTAGTAGGAAAAATATTTTATCAGATTTTTCTACTGATTTTATAGGCTAATTCAAATTTGTATTTGGCTATAGTCTTTCATTTTAGTGTAAATTTGCATTTAGATTTAAAATATTTGTATTTTTGCATAGAAAATTTCAACAAAAACTAGCAATTTTGATGCATTTTCATTAAATTTGAATGGGTATTTTGCATGTTAAGGCTTGAAAATCATTTTTAGATCTGAGATTAATTCATTCTCATCATAAATTAGACTTCAAAGCATTTACATAGCATTTTATCTTAAGATCTCAAACCTAGGGCTTCAAAAACAACGATTTTCACTAAATTTGGCCTTGCCGACTTTATAAAGTTGCACCATAGGTGTGTTGTAAAAGATATTTTCACATTAATTTTCTATTATTAGGGTAATAATTTTCTACCCCTCATAAAAATATTCACAACCCCGTTTTATTGGGCTCTGGTAGTGAAAATTTGGTGAAAAATTACACATTTTGGCTATTTTTGGCCCTAGGGTTTGACCTAGTTTGCATTCCAAGCATGTTGTGATCAATTTTATGGATTGAGGTGACTGATATTATTGATATTATTTTCTATACCTCCTTAAATTCTTTACAACACTCCTTTTTCTAGGTCTTGGAATTGAAAAACTTTGAAAAATAGCCTATTTTTGCTATATTTTCACTAGGGTTTAACCTCAAGTGGCACAAAAAGCATGTTGTGTTGGGTATTTTGATACCAAGTGGCTTTTATTACTAATATTATTTTATATATATCATCATTTTCCTCACAACACCCTTTGTTATGCTCTTTTGCATTGAATTTTGGTGAAAAAAGTGCTTATTTTGACATATTTTCACTATATTTTGACTTGGCATTATCTTGGATTTGCATCAAGAGTGTGTTAAGAGTGATTATATTATTGTTTTAGACTGATACCAGACATATAAATTTCTTCCCTTGACTGAAATCCTTACAACATCCTTTGTTTCATTCATTGGCATTGAAAAGAGTACAAAACAACAAGCATTTTGGCCTTTAATCATATCCTTCCCTTAGGATTTGTTCTCTTAGTTTGTGCATTGTGTGTTGTATACTTCTATAAGCTTTATGAGATGCTATCCTAAAAACAATATCCCTTTGAGAAGAAGTAAAAGATTAATGGGATCTAGTGCTCTTGAAGAAGTTGGTACTTTGGACACCTTCTTTACAAAGGGAGAAACTCAAATTGTGCAAGATATTATACATCCTCCAACCTCAATGGAAGAACAAAATTTTCATGATGTTGATAATACTATTGAGGCTACAAGATATGTATCTGATGAGCAAATAGACAAATTGGATAAGGAGCTAGCTGAATTTCAATCATTTATGGAAAATGAGAGAATAGCTGAAGAAGTTGTTCCTACAATTCATAATATAGGAGAATTGATAAAAGGACAAGATGGTGTTAATGTACTTCGTGGTCTAGAAAATATTGTACAAACCAATATCATGCTGATAACCAAATGTATGCAAATGATAAATAACAGTCTATCTGGTGTAGGAGCACCCGTACAGGACAGGATATAGGTTAATTGTCCGCATGACAGGACATTAGTCTATTTTTAGTATGTTTGACTTCATCATGTAATAAGGTCCATTGGACCAATGCATATGTATTAGATCAGCCTAGGAGAGTGTGCAGGCAGTTAGAGATCGTGATCAGGTAGTCTGAGCTGTCTTCTCCCAGCCGCTTGGAAGCTCCCAGCCGCTGGGAATCGAGTTGGTAGTACTCGTAGGATATTGCTATATATACCTTCGATCTGTTAAGGTTTAGCATGTTAGTTGTGTTATGTTATGGTGTTGTGTTAGTGATTGAGTTGAGATTCAGGAGAACAGTCCAGATATTGAGAAGCACTGTTGTTTGACAGTATTGTAGAAATAGGACATTGTGTTTCATCTAAATAAGATCTCATCAATTGCATTATCTGGTTTATCAGTTGCTGGTGTTTTGATTTCTATTCTGATTACAGGTTGATGGATTCTTTCAACCCTTCCACTGGTTGATCCTGTGAATCGGTGGAATGGTCATGTATGATAGCTTAGTTTGCATTTTAGTTTTCTGTTTGTGCATTTCATTGTTTAAGAGATCAATTGGTAGCATGCTGTGAATCAGCCTAGCATCCTCATGTGCTAGGTTTAGGAAGGTAAACTGGTAAGTTTTGGTCTAAAGGTGATCTGGCCTGATCATCATATTTTCTTTATGAAATTGTGCGGTTCTGTGAGTTTGCA
The DNA here is from genome assembly GCA_027924645.1 of Cunninghamia lanceolata. NCBI lineage: Eukaryota > Viridiplantae > Streptophyta > Pinopsida > Cupressales > Cupressaceae > Cunninghamia > Cunninghamia lanceolata. The sequence continues at coordinate 3,755,526 of BSBN01001054.1, forward strand.
TGCAGCTGACGGATATATAGGGGTCTGCATGTGCTTTTCCAGTCGGAGTGAATCGCATCGTCATCTGTGAGTATATCGCTATCCGGATCAGGTTATGAAGCTGATGAAGTTTGCATGTTTCAAGTGCATCAGGATGATATAAGTTGGATATATACTCAGTGTGTATATCGTCGTCAGGATCATCTTTCGTGTGTACCCATCATCCGCATATCGCTATCGGATGCGGAAGTGAAAGTTCATTTTTTGGCTAAGGACCGGAGAGGTCATCATCAGGATATTGTGTGACGTCATCGTCATCAGGATGTGACATCATCGTCATCAGGATATTGCGAATATCACCCTATGCAAGTTTATCCTGCTGTCGCTAAGTGTTTTGGCATCGGCGTAAGTCATCGGCATAAAGTTTGGTTAACATCATCAGGATGTTTCAATATGACCGGATAAGTCATATCATGATGCTGTTGTTTGTGTAGACGGATATCAGGGTGACGTAAGCATCGAGGGAAAGGTGCTTGAAGCGGTCGTCATCAGGATATATCAGAGCAACCGGATATTTTATACCCTGCTGATGAAGGTGATGCTGAACATCATGATGCTGCCGATAGAGTTTGGCGCTAAGTGAATAGTGATCATCAGGAGGATAATTGTGTTCGTCGAGTATCATGATGATGCTGACAGGCGAAAGGCGAAAGGCAGAGGAAGTGAACAGTAGTCAGCAGGAGGATATTTCATGCTCGTCCGAAATATGATGATGTTGTTTGTGTTAGCAGGAAATGATGATGATGATGCTAAGCCGATAGGGATTTTTAACATGCTGATTGTGTTATTGACTCCTCCTTCCCATTTGTAAGCTCCCGTTGCGTTTTACCTCTGCATCATAGTGGTATCAGAGCAAAGGAAGGATCTTCTGGAAAAGATAAGGATATAGCAGGATGTCAGACGAAGAAGGAACATCGGAGGTTCCGGCAAGGATGACCAACGCTGAGTTGGCCGTTCTGGTGAAGAAACAAATTGCAGAAAGCAAGGCCGTGAAGGCTCAGAATCAGGAATTGAAGGATGAGTTAGCGAAGTTGAGGAGCAGAGTAGGTTCTGGTAGAGAAGAAGATAGGGAAGAAGAAGAGATCCCTAATTGGAGTGAGGAGGTCATTCCTGCAGACCAGAGACCACTGTTGAACGCCCTCAAGGCCATGGAGAGGAGAACCATGGATGTGAAACTGGATTTGCCAGTGTTTACAGGAAAGATGGAACCTGATTCAGTAATGGAGTGGATAGACTGTTTGAACAATTTCTTTGAAACAGAGGAGATACCAGAACAACAGAGAGTGAAGATAGCCCAGTCAAAAATGAAAGAAGCTACCTTGACATGGTGGAATTTCGTCCAAGATGATAGAGTACAGGAAGGAAAGCGTAGAGTCGCTACATGGAAGAAGATGATGGCATTAGTAAAGGAAGCATATGTTCCATTGGATTACAGTATCCAATTACACAAGAGGAAGCAAAACCTGAAGCAGAAGGAGCTAGATGTCAGCTCATATACAGAAGAATTCATGAAACTCTGTATGAAAACAAAGGTAAAGGAAAGTGAAGAAGAGAAGGTAGCCAGATACCTTAATGGATTGAGATTCAACATTTAGGAAGATTTAAGTCTGCATAATCCAGATACAGTTCAGAAATGCTTTCAGTTGGCATTGAAAGTGGAAGAGAAGTTAAAGAGAAAACAGGAACAACACAATAGAGGAAGAGGAAGACAACAAAGAGGTGGAAGAGGTCCTTTTAGAGGCAGAGGACATGGATAGGGATATCAAGGAGAATCCAGTCATGACAATAGTAAGGGAAGCAATAGTCAGAACCAGAGGGAAAATTTTAGTCAGCAAGGAAACTTCAGAGGTAGAAGACCTTTTAGAGGAAGATCCCAGGGCAGAGGATCCATCAGATGTTATAATTGTAACAAAGAAGGCCATATAGCCAGCAGATGTCCAGAAAAGGCCACAAGCTCAACAGGAGAAAGAAGAACAAATCTGATCCAAGAACCTGATAATCAAAGTATGACAGGATCTACTTCTTTTCAGAGTGTGAATGCTCCTGATAATTATGGATACCCAGAAAGTGGAGAGTCTCTAATGATGAGAAGAACAGTGACTACCATGAAGGTACCTGACAAAGAATCCCCTCAAAGAAAGTCTCTTTTCAGGACTATTTGCAAAGCAGGAGGTAAGGCATGTAAAATTTTGATTGATTCTGGTTCTACTGAAAATTTTGTGTCTGAAGAAATGGTGACAAAGCTTAAGCTTAGGAGATTGCCTCACCCATCCCCATATAAAGTCTCATGGCTTACCCAAGGTCAGAAAACAACTGTAGAAGAGCAGGCTTGGGTAGAATTTCAGATTGGTGCATATAGGGATAAGTTGTTGTTTGATATTACCAAGATGGATGCTTGCAATCTTTTATTTGGTAGACCATGGCAGTATGATTTGAAGGCACAACATGATGGTGTTAGAAATACCTATAAAATCACTAAAGATGGTAAGGATATAAAGTTACTACCATTAACAGAGGAAGAGGAGAAATCTAAAGGAAAAGAGGTGAAGGTCATGCTGATGGAGGGTAAATAGTTCATGAAAGAAGTAGCAGCAGAAGGTGCAGTTGCATATGCCCTAATCCCATGTATGAGTGTGAATAAAGAACAGCAGCAAGAAGTCAAGGAAGAGAAGAAGCCAAGGTTCATAGACCTAGCTATCCAAGAGCTATTGGATAAGTACAAAGGTATCATCTCAGAGGGAATGCCAAGATCCCTACCACCTGTCAGAGATATTAGTCACTGCATAGACTTAATTCCAGGGTCAACACTTCCAAACAAAGCAGCTTATAAGCTAACTCTAGAACAGAATGCAGAAGTAGCCAGACAAATTGAAGAATTATTGGATTCAGGTCTGATTGGGAAAAGTTTAAGTCCATGTGCAGTACCAGCTGTACTAGCACCAAAGAAGGAAGGTACTTGGAGGCTTTGCACAGATTCCAGAGCTATTAACAAGATCACAATCAGGTATAGGTTTCCAATCCCTAGGATAGAGGATTTACTTGACTGTTTGGGAAGTGCTAAGTATTTTACAAAAATAGATTTGAAGAGTGGATATCATCAGATCAGGATTAGACCAGGAGATGAATGGAAAACAGCATTCAAAACTAATGAAGGGTTATATGAGTGGAAGGTTATGCCTTTTGGTTTATCTAATGCACCTAGTACTTTTATGAGGTTGATGAATGAGGTTTTGAAAGAGTTCATTGGTAAGTTTGTCATAGTATATCTAGATGACATTCTGATTTTCAGCAACACAAAGGAAGAACATCTCAGACACATAGATTTGGTTCTTAAGAGGTTACATGAAGAGCAGCTGATGATAAATTTAGACAAGTGTTTGTTCATGCAAGAGGAGATCACATATTTGGGTTTTGTCATTTCACAAGGAAAGTTACAAATGGATAAGGAGAAGGTAAGTGCCATATTGTCTTGGCCAACCCCAAAGACTATGAATGATGTCAGAAGTTTCCATGGGTTAGCAACCTTCTACAGGAAGTTTATAAGAGGGTTTAGTCATATTTGTGCACCCATGCTGGATACCATCAAAGGAGGACAGAAGTGTAGATTTGTTTGGACTCAAGGAGCAGATGATTCTTTTGAAACATTGAAGAAGAAGGTGGCACAGCAGCCAGTCCTTGCACTTCCAGACTTTAACAAAATCTTTCAGGTAGAATGTGATGCCAGTCACATGGCCATTGGAGCAGTACTCAGCCAAGACAGTAGACCTATTGCATTTTTCAGTGAGAAGCTCAATGATGCTAAGAAGAGGTATTCATCATATGATTTGGAAATGTATGCTTTAGTTCAGTCACTCAAGAAATGGAGGCATTACTTGATGCCAAAGGAATTCATAGTATTCACAGATAACCAGGCTCTGAGTTTCATAAACAGCCAGGAAAAGCTGAACCACAGACACATGAAATGGGTAGAAACCTTACAAGCTTTTACTTTTACATTGAAGCATAAGAAAGGAGTCAAGAATAAAGTTGCAGATGCTTTGAGCAGGAGAGTTCTAACAGTCAACCAGATTCAGTTAGAAAGTGTTGGCATTGATTCACTAAAGACCATGTATGAGACTGATGAAGATTTTGGAGAGATATATCATGTATGTACTTCTTTTGGAGAGAAATATCATGCTGAATTCTCTGAATTTTTGATTCAGGATGGATTGTTGTTCAAAGGTGGACAGTTATGTATTCCAAGGTGTTCTATGAGGTTAAATATCATCAAGGAGAAACATTGTGGAGCTATGGCAGGTCATTTTGGTCTAGATAAGACTCTTGATCTTGTCAGAAGACATTACTTTTGGCCCAAGTTACAATCACATGTCAGAAAATTTGTAGAGACATGTGTGATATGTCAGAAAGCTAAAGGCAGGTCAACTAATGCAGGTTTATATCAGCCCTTACCCATTCCTTCCAGACCATGGGAAAGCATAAGTATGGATTTTGTCTTGGGTTTACCAAGGACAAGGAAAGGGTTTGACAGTGTTTTTGTTGTAGTGGACAGATTCAGCAAAATGGCACATTTCTTGCCATGCAAAACCACTGCTGATGCTTCATACATTACAGATTTATTTTTCAGGGAGATTGTCAGAATTCATGGATTGCCATTGAGTATAGTGTCAGATAGGGATGTGAAATTTATTGGTCACTTCTGGAGAACTCTTTGGAGGAAACTTGGAACAAATTTGTCTTTTTCCTCTGCATATCATCCTCAAACGGATGGACAGATTGAAGTAGTGAATCGTTCCTTAGGGAATTTGCTTAGATGTTTGACAAAACAACATGGAGAAAAGTGGGATAATATTCTATCTCAAGCTAAATTTTCATATAATGATACTGTCAATAGGAGCACAGGGAAATCACCTTTTCAAATAGTTTATGGTATGCATCCAAGAGGAATTTTGGAATTGAGAGATCTACCTACAGTAGACCCTGTTAGTGCAGAAGGTGAAGCTTTTGCAGAAGCCATCAAAGAGGTTCATGATCAAGTCAAGACCCAACTGCAGCAAACCACCTTGAAGTACAAGGAATATGCTGATAAAAAGAAGAAGGATGTTCAGTTTGATGTTGGAGATTTGGTATGGGTTCATTTGAAGAAGGACAAACTTCCTAAGGGCAAATATACTAAACTTATGCAAAGAAAAGTTGGACCATGTCAGATTTTGCACAAGCATGGACAGAATGCTTATGAGATACAACTCCCACCTGATCTTGGTTTGTCCCCTATATTCAATGTATGTGATTTAACTCCATACAAGTCTTATCCAGATGCAGATCAGGATCTCTTATAGGATACAGTTGATGATGACATTCCCAAGCATGATCCTCCACAGTTGCAGAAGGTTTTGGACACCAGAGTGGTCAAACAGACCCGGAACAAACAGTACTTGGAGTATCTAGTCTCTTGGAAGGGAAAACCTAATTCTGAAGCAGTATGGATGACTGAAGAGCAGATCCAGAAACATGGTGCAGATCTTCATACTCTCATCTCAAGTGGACTTGAGATTTCTTCTTCTGGGGAGTATGGTGCAGGAGCACCCGTACAGGACAGGATATAGGTTAATTGTCCGCATGACAGGACATTAGTCTATTTTTAGTATGTTTGACTTCATCATGTAATAAGGTCCATTGGACCAATGCATATGTATTAGATCAGCCTAGGAGAGTGTGCAGGCAGTTAGAGATCGTGATCAGGTAGTCTGAGCTGTCTTCTCCCAGCCGCTTGGAAGCTCCCAGCCGCTGGGAATCGAGTTGGTAGTACTCGTAGGATATTGCTATATATACCTTCGATCTGTTAGGGTTTAGCATGTTAGTTGTGTTATGTTATGGTGTTGTGTTAGTGATTGAGTTGAGATTCAGGAGAACAGTCTAGATATTGAGAAGCACTGTTGTTTGACAATATTGTAGAAATAGGACATTGTGTTTCATCTAAATAAGATCTCATCAATTGCATTATCTGGTTTATCAGTTGCTGGTGTTTTGATTTCTATTCTGATTACAGGTTGATGGATTCTTTCAACCCTTCCACCGGTTGATCCTGTAAATCGATGGAATGGTCATGTATGATAGCTTAGTTTGCATTTTAGTTTTCTGTTTGTGCATTTCATTGTTTAAGAGATCAATTGGTAGCATGCTGTGAATCAGCCTAGCATCCTCATGTGCTAGGTTTAGGAAGGTAAACTGGTAAGTTTTGGTCTGAAGGTGATCCGGCCCGATCATCATATTTTCTTTATGAAATTGTGCGGTTCTGTGAGTTTGCATGCAGCTGACGGATATACAGGGGTCTGCATGTGCTTTTCCAGTCGGAGTGAATCGCATCGTCATCTGTGAGTATATCGCTATCCGGATCAGGTTATGAAGCTGATGAAGTTTGCATGTTTCAAGTGCATCAGGATGATATAAGTTGGATATATACTCAGTGTGTATATCATCATCAGGATCATCTTTCGTGTGTACCCATCATCCGCATATCACTATCGGATGCGGAAGTGAAAGTTCATTTTTTGGCTAAGGACCGGAGAGGTCATCATCAGGATATTGTGTGATGTCATCGTCATCAGGATGTGACGTCATCGTCATTAGGATATTGCGAATATCACCCTATGCAAGTTTATCCTGCTGTCGCTAAGTGTTTTGGCATCGGTGTAAGTCATCAGCATAAAGTTTGGTTAACATCATCAGGATGTTTCAATATGACCGGATAAGTCATATCATGATGCTGTTGTTTGTGTAGATGGATATCGGGGTGACGTAAGCATCGAGGGAAAGGTGCTTGAAGTAGTCGTCATCAGGATATATCGGAGCAACCGGATATTTTATACCCTGCTGATGAAGGTGATGCTGAACATCATGATGCTGCCGATAGAGTTTGGTGCTAAGTGAATAGTGATCATCAGGAGGATAATTGTGTTCGTCGAGTATCATGATGATGCTGACAGGCGAAAAGCGAAAGGCGGAGGAAGTGAACAGTAGTCAGCAGGAGGATATTTCATGCTCGTCTGAAATATGATGATGCTGTTTGTGTTAGCAGGAAATGATGATGATGATGCTAAGCCAATAGGGATTTTTAACATGCTGATTGTGTTATTGACTCCTCCTTCCCATTTGTAAGCTCCCGTTGCGTTTTACCTCTGCATCACTATCACCATCTCATAGTTAAGTTTAAGTACCTATACCAAATACAAGAATATCCACTTTTACATCAACGATCTTAACAACTAATGCGAAGACTTGTAGTAATGCTACCACTGGTATTGGAGTATCTAATGGCACTAATTACAAAGCTGTGGGATTTAATTATCATAATTTGATTCCTAAAGGGACATCTTCTATGAATAATTGCTCTCAACCTCCTATCTATTCCACTCATTTCCAGCTACCTAGCACATACTCACAACCATCTTCCACCTATCATTATGGCCAACCACCATTAACATATTCTCAGCCTCCACCCATTGTATCTCAAGATCATTCACCTCCACACTTTGGTTCCAATTCCTCACAACAAACTGCATCTGCAAATTATGCCATCCTAAACCAACTTTTACAGGGCATAACTGCTTTGCAACAAAAGGTAACAAATTTGAAAAATTCTTCGCAACCTAGTCTACCAACATATCATGCCTATAATCTGTTATCTTATGCAATTTTGAGAACTCCTATGCCCAAGAGGTTTGAGACTCCTCGCTTTGAAAAATATGATGGAAAAGGTGATCCTAATATTCATGTGCCAGCATACACAACTATGTGTAGTGATTTCTATTTTGAAGAGGATTTGTTAGCAAAACTTTTTCCTCGATCTCTCAAAGATACTGCTTTAGAATGGTTTTGCTCATTGATGCAAGAGTATCCAATGGTGTAAGGGCAATCTTGCATCACCCAAAAAAGAGACGTGTTTCAAAATTGTTGATGTTATTTCCATTTCTTTTCAAAATTTGTGGTTCTAGTTCCATAATCGTTTGAATAATGTTGTAGAACTTTCAGTTTTTCCAAACTGCTAAAAGCAGCAACCTGCTATTTTTAGAAAGTTTGTATTTGGACATGGAATGAAGTGAAAATTTACAAGAAGTTACATAACTAAAACATAAGACCTTTGGCAAAGGAATCACGCAAAGATCATTTGCGAGCTGAATGCTATTAAAGTTTTAGTTTTCTGAAAAACACCTAAAAATTATTCAAACTCAGGTTTGAGGCACTAAACGGCCCTGTACAGGCCCAAAAATGGCCAAAATTGATAGATCTGGTTCTTAGAGCATAGAGCACTTCGTGAGATTTCTGACACATAAAACGGTTCATCAATTGGACACCCGGATCAAAAGTTATGGCTCCCGGAAGTTGACCTATTTTTGGAGGGAGATGCAAATTTCAAAATTAGGTTGTTGGCCGCCAAAAAGGCTATTAATAACCATTTTTTGGAACCCTGGGTGGTAGTAGAGTTAAGGGGGGAAAGTGTAGAGTCAATGTAGACACCCTAAAATGACCAAGTCATCGCACTACTTGCATTTCATCATCTGTCTAATCATCGGCATTTCACACGTTAATTAAATAATCAAATTATTTAATTAATTTCATCAAATTCTTCCAAATCACATAATTTCGACATTAATTAAATAAATCCTCTTTATTTAATTAATTAAATCAAATTCCTCTGTTATTCTTCCAATAATTAAATAATTTTAATTATTTAATTAGATCATTGTCACCTTCCAAAATTCAAATCTACATTAATTAAATAAACCTAATTATTTAATTAATTCAACAAATTCCCTCTTATCTACAATTAAATAATTCTTAAATTATTTAATTAAATCAAAATCATTCTTCCAAAATCATGCACAACAATTAAATAAATTTATTTATTTAATTTGATTTCAAATCTTCTAAATTAAATAATTCTAATTATTTAATTATTTCTTCCATAATATCCTCTCTAAATTTAAATAAATCAATTATTTATTTAAATTGCTTTTTCTTCTAAATTTGAAGTTATCTCAAATATAACTCAAGTTTTCTATATTTAATAAAGCAAAATATCTTCTTATTCTCATGCAAATCTCTTCTTCTTGTTTTAAATCACTTAACTGATTATTACATTCTGTTAATTGCTTTAACTCATTCTTCTATTCTTGATAACTCCTCTCATGCAAAAGAAAGCAAGACACTTGTCTTCTTCTTATTCGTTGCACGTTCCTCAACTGTTCTCCTCCATTGATTCTTCTAAATTATCTGGACTGTTGATCGATCTCTGTTGAAACCTATATAAACCCCACTCATCTCCTTCATTGAGCCTCTCTCTTCGATTTTATTCTCAGGCATACTTAACAGCGCTTTGAGCATACATCACATCGATTGAGCAACCTTACGATCTTTTGACATTGATCTCTTGAGCACACTACTTGCTTGTTGTAGCTATGTTTTTGCAACTTGATTGAGCAATCCACACTTCTCCAAAAGAGAACAATACAGGTTTTGGTAAGAGCTTTCATTTTGTCTTTGATTTTATGATAATGGCTTTTACTTAGATTGGTTCGCTTTATGTGATTGGTTTTTAGTTTTATTAGTTTAGATTTAATCAATTTTTCCTCATACACATTCTGGCATGCCCGGTGGGACCCACTAATCCCTCTTTTTCTTTGAGAAATTGATTTTTTTTAAGTTACAGTACGGTACAGTGCAAAATACATAGGAAAGCACTTTTGGAGGTATCTTGTAGCGCTTCTGGAGGTACTGTGCAGCGCCCTTGGCAGATTATACAGCGCTTTTGGTAATGAGAAAAGTGCTTCTGTTAATGTAGACTAGCGCTTTCGGTAGTATCATTCAGCACTTTCGGCTAAATTAGGTTTTTGACTTCGGTTGGTGTTGTTGCAGGGTTTTTCTTGTTACATATCTTTTTGATTTGACTGACAAGCTGTTCTATTTGTCTTTCAAACCTGTTGTTGATACCTCCTAAGCTGACTTATTTAGGGGTATCTTCGGTATTAGAGTAAATCTATTGTGTTGCTACACTTTCTAATTTTTTTTAGAGTTCATGATTCAGATCTATTTACCTCTTAGAATAGTAGATCAATCATGAAATCCCATTTTGATATGGTTATTTTTGACAAAAGCTAATCTTTTTGTGATCTGAGACCGTGCAGCGCATTTGGTATAAGATTATCGCGCTTTTGGATACACAGTAAAGTGCTTCTGGACCTTTTTCAGTGTTTCTGGTAGTATCCTTCGACGCTTCTGGTGAGAATTGCAGCGCTTTTGGAATAATAGTATCACGCCTCTGGACACATAGTATAGCGCTTCTGTCTCTTGTTCAGCGCTTTTGGTAATATTCTATGACTCTTCGAGTCTGTGTCACAGCGCATTTGGAAATACAGTAAGTCGCTTCTGGTAAAATAGTGTAGGGCTTTTGGTCAAATTGATTTGTTTTTGCTAACTTGTGAATTTTTGGTGGAACTAACTGACTTGTTCCAGCTTCTTATTACTCACACAGAGCAAATAGGTTTTTTTTTTTAACATGTTCATGTAGGACGAGTGTTGAAGAAATCTTGATTTATCTCACTAAGTCTTAGAAACACATTGCATGCTTAAAAGGATAATTGAACAAATCTTTTTTTTCTTGCAATCTAAGTCTTAGGAACATAATGACTTTCTTAAGGGACAATGGACATGTATGCACAAACACCTCAATTTTCTAAGGGACAATGGACATGAATGCCAAACACTTCAATTTCATAAGGGACAATTGACAACTACAAACGTGTGTGTGCCTAGTTTAGTTGCACCTTACTTTTCTTATAACGGGACAATCGAACCTTTGTTTGACGTGCTTGCTCTTACATTTCTGTACTTCCTTTAGAAGGGCCTACTTTTGGATTGCGCTTCATCCAAAAGGGATGACCCTAAGTAGAGTTTTCCTTTGAATCGCTAGATAAGAGGGATAAGGCGAAAGCCAAGTCCTAACTGACGTCGGCCTTACCTTGTGGTGCCAAACTGAAAAGAGGTGTACTAGCTCTTTGTGGAAATGATTTTCACATTGAGTGAAGTATTTGATACTCTTAGTAGGATTGGTTAAAGCTTTTAGTAGCTTATCATATTGCTTGTAAGGCATTGGTCCCTCAAAGTCACTAAGAACCATTCTAGATAGAGACTACCCGACCTACCTCCGAACATTGCGGTAATCATCAGTGCAAGGGGAATCGATTTAAGCCCTTAAGATACTCACCATTGGCTCCCTTGAGAAGAGATAGTATTCCCTTAGCCATAAAGCTCTTGTGACCTACTTGAGCTTTCCAAGGGGAGGGTGAGATATCCCTACCTATCATCTCTCGCAAAGATACAAAATATCTGACACCTTTATGGAATGATATTTTTATCGATAAAGTATTAAGCTGTGAGCTGATCTACTGCAATGAAACCTTGTCTCTAGGGATAAGGAGTGCTTGTTATTAATTGCAATTGTCTTATACCTATGGAAACATTGGGCTTGTTTGGAGCCTCGAACATACACTATCTGTTGTGTCAGTCCCTTGTTTGTGCCAACATTGTTTGCTGTGTTTTCTCTTGCCAACCAAATCCAATCTGAAACAGAAATAATCTATCAAAATTTTGCCTTTTAGAAACATCAGACACTACTTCAACACCATTGGTATTACAGCAGCTCGCCTTTGGTAGTATAGTAGATCGCCTTTGGCATAGCAGTAACTCGCCTCTGGCAAAACTCTACTTCAGCACCCTTGGTATAATAGTAGCTCACTTTTGGTCACTGTAGCTTGCCTTTGGCATAGCAGTAACTCACTTTTGGTAGCTCAGTCCGTCGCCTTTGGTATCACAGTAGCTCACTTTTGGTCGCATAGTCCTGCTCCTCTGGTCAAACAGTATAGCACTTTTGGTCCAGTACTTTGTGCATCAGAGTTTGTCTATTTCTCATAGCACCTCACAGAATCCCAACATTACCTTTTTGTCCTAGTGTATCCCATGGTAACCACTAGGCTCCAGCAAACTATGAAGTCCAAGCAAGTCGGCCCTAGGAAGCACAAATCGCCTCCTCGCACACCACAATCAGGTCGTCTCAACATTACTCCCAAAGTTACTCCTAGTACACCCGCGGCAAAACCAATCAGCTCTCTGAACATGCTGCACGTTGACCAACTAAGCAATCCTCAAGAGGGTAGGGTCCCTTTGGTAAGTACACCCTAATACACCACCGGCTTGCCTTCAGATTTTGTCCCACAAGGTTATACTGTAGATCTAGCCCCATCTCAAGAAGAGTGACACTTTGAAATAGGTCAAGCCTCTCAAGCAGATGAGCAAGATCTTGACGAATTCATACAAGAGCCTAGAGTCGTGGCCGCCTTTGACAAAATCTTTAGTGAGAACCAGGATCATTTCTTTTGCTTACTTGCAGAGCAAGGAGCCAAGTTACCTCAGGATTTTGATTTATCCTCTCTCAAGGAGACAAACAACACATTGAGTGCCATACAAGTGGTGCAAACCATGTCCACGGTGACTACGCCCTTACCTGCACAAGGCTCACAGTATAGGAATCCCCTTTTTCAAAACCCAACAGAAGAGAGGGTCGTATCACTGCTTCTAACTCCTATGGAGATCTATAACAACCAACAAGAAACTCTCCAACGTCAAGCAGAGTTAGCTAAGCAAGCCACCTTAGCTCGATCGAATATGCAACCACCTCCTAAAGTGTCCACACCAATCACAAGTGGAATCTTGGTTACCCCATCACGAATAGGTTTCCCACAAATTACAATCCAGGGAACAATTATGTAGCCATGCAACAAGGGTCTCAACAACTACCACCTCCTATATCATCAAACCTTCATGTCTCACAACCAATTAGAGTCATGCAACCCCAACCACAACATTCTTCTACTCTCATCCTCAATCAACCCCAACTGTCGCAAATCACTTCTACCTATGCCCCTCCTCCACAACGTTCATCCTCGCTCAACTTCTTTCACACATTTCCTATCCACTCTCAACATTCCCAACATCAGGTTCCCCAAAGCTATGTGCCGCCATCACAACCTAATCAAACGCACTTTAGCTTTCCTCCACCCAATACTTTTCTTCAACCATCACAAAGCCAACATTCTTACCTAGCGCCACCTCCACCTCTACCAAATCCAAACCTCCAATTCCAACCCAATCTGAACCAAACGTACAACCCGTATGATCCCAATCAATCTTATGACCCTTATCACACCAGTGCACATGGCTTACACTATAATCTTCCGTATGGGCAACACCAACCACTTTTTGGACAACAGGAGATGTTACCAACCCCTCCCACGACTATGGAGCTAAAAATCGTAGAAGTTCAACAACAGCTATCTGATCTTACGTTTGGCCACACCAAGAAGACCTTCTCTTTAGAGGAAGTGTGTCCTTACCCTTTTGATCGGTCATTACCAATGATCCCTTTTCCTCAAAATTTCACTATTCCCAAGTTCGATAAATACAAAGGAAAAGGTGACCCAAAAGACCATCTTAGGGAATTCTATCTTGCTTGCTTCGAGGTCTCACATAATGACACATATCTTATGCGTCTCTTTCCTCGCAGTCTTGGAGGTCAAGCTATAGAATGGTTCTCACACTTACCCACGGGTATCAAGTCTTTCAACGAGCTAGCAGAGAAGTTTGCCACCCACTTTTCTTACAATGCAGAGCATGAGATTTCCATGACTAATCTATGCAACAATAAATAGAAAAATGGTGAAACTTTCATTTCTTTCCTTCAACGATGGAGACAAATGGCTAGCAAATTCCCTTTCAAGATTCCTGAGAAACAACTTGTTAGCATATTCGTGCAGAACCTCAACCAAGAGTTAGGTTTCCACTTGCAAATTCTCAGTGCTACAACCTTTGAAGAAATCACATACAAAGGAATCAATATTGAGAAGGCCCTCATTGCTAAGGGTGTGGTCAAAATATTCAAAGAAATGAAAGACAACGCTCCTCATCAACAAACGAATGATAAACCCAAATACTGGAACAAAAACAAAAATGTGGTTAACGATGGTGTGGTTGATTCGAAACATGTCCAAACTTTGCAAACACCGCTGCAGCTCTCCAAACCAAGTCAAGCTCCGCCTCAACAACAACAGCAACAATAGCGGCAATCATATCAAAATCAACAACAATGACAACAAGAGCGACCTCAACAAGATTACCCTCCACGACGTCAATTTACTCCCTTGGGAGTGCCTATGGAGTCAGTCCTACAATAGGTTTTACAGAAAGGACTCATCACCTTACCAGATGCACCCCCATATGGTGAACCGATTTACAAAACTGCGCGGTATAGAGAAAATAGATACTGTGAATTCCATCGAAGCAAAGGACATAGAACTACGTCGTGCATGAAACTAAAACACCTAATCCAAAATCTCATCGACAGAAACCTAATCACTTTTGAGAATGAACAAGTGGCTCAAAACTCAAACAAAGATCTTGATATGTACAAGGAACCATTCCCTCATCATGGTCCACCTCCTCCTCAGGATAGAGGTAAAGGTATCAATCATGCTTCCACTTCCTTTGATTCCATTGTAGGTCGTTTTGAAGAGAGTCGAGTGTCTACCCTCACAATCAAGGGTAAATCTATAGATTGCGCTATTACAACTTGTCGTGGTTGTGTCACCATTCGTGGTCCTACACCCAATCTTCCAGCTCAATCTGATTATAATCTTGTCAAACATCTAGGGAAAATGCCAGCACAAATCTCTATCTTGGACCTTCTACGGTCATCACCTGCACCTAGAGTGGTGTTAGAAAAAGCCCTCCAAGAGTCTTCCATTCCTAACAACATAGCGGTCGTAGATTTCCAAGCTATAGTAGGCAACATTGCTTCACCCTACAATGTGGTCTTCTCAGAGAAAGATGTCCCATCCCATGATCCTTGTCACAATGATGCCCTTCATATTGAAGTTCTCATCCATAAGCACAAAATCAAATGCATACTCATAGATGGTGGTGCTAGTCTCAACATCTGTTCTTTAAAGTTACTTAAGCAATTGGAATACTCTGAGGATCATGTCAACACTGATCATAGTATTACAATCAAGGGATATGATGATGCTGAACGCCGCTCTGAAGGTGTTATCCACTTGCCTATATAACTAGGCCCTGTCATGCTTGAAACTAGGTGTCAAGTCCTTGATATTGAGCTACCTTACAACATTATCCTAGGCTGCCCATGGATCCATGCAATGAAAGCTATTCCCTCCATGTACCATCAGTCCCTAAAATTCCCATACAATGGTACGGAGATAACTATCCTAGGAGACCCCAATCCTTTCAAATTTTGCTGTGTCTTGCAAGGCAGCTATAAAAATTACAACCAAGTGCCTAAAAATGACAAAGCCCTTGAATCCCCACTATATGTTGATCCTGCAACTCTGACGCAATCCTCTGCAAGTGAACCCAATCCTCTGCCTGTAATCACAGCTCACATCTGAGATATAGGCTTTGGCACTTACGATATCTCAAAATCTTGTTGTGCAGGGAAAATGCCTTTATCTCCAAAATCTTATGGCCAACCACCCATTGCCAAAGTAACCAAAAAAGTAGCTATTCCTCCCCTAGGATTCGTAACACAATTCCAACATGGACGGTTATTGGAAGAGGAAACTATTGAGGATATTTCTTCTTGGCTCTATAAGGAGAAAGAACCAGTCACAATACCCATCAAGCAATACGGCAATGGCTTAAGAATAGTAAAAAACATGGGCTATAAAGGAAAAGGTGGCCTTGGGAAATAGAATCAAGGCACTATGGAACCCATTGTTGTAACAAAGAAGCTAGACAAGAAGGGATTAGGATTTGGTAAGAAGGTACCGCACCCCTTGGACATTGAGTATATCCTCGATGAGGTAGCTGACAATTTTCCTGCCGATTCGACGTCTACAGAGGATATCATCGATGACTCATCCCTCCATATGACCAACCTATTCACAAAATCCTCCATTTTTACGCTATCCTCCATATCCTTAACTTCCACCACCAGCACCTAGAATGTCACGCTTGTCTACCCTAAACTTATCGATTGGGACCAACAAGGGTCCCCCGCTATAGATGTATTTCAGAATGATGAAGCTTTAGCTGAGTTCATTGGACTTCGGGAGGGTATCCCTCTTGGCGATCACAAAGCAGGTTTTGTAATGGAACTAGAGCCAATAGCTTATTTTGGTGAGAATGCCAAATCCTCCAGTCGCAAAGGTAAAAATAAAGAAAGATCTCTAGGTGAAAACCACATAGTGGCACCTCCTGATCACAAAATAGTAAAAACAAAGGACGTATCCAAAGGTGAAAACCCAACTGTGGCACTTGAGGATGGAGGATTTAACCTTCCCCTACCATCTAAGTATCAAGAGAAGTCAGCTCTTCTAGTGGAAGATTCTACAGAGATAAACCTTGGCACAGAGCAAAATCCAAAGACCACATTCCTAGCAGCGTCATTATCAGAAACAGAGCACAAGAACCTTAACACATTCTTCTTACAGAGAACCATCAACTTTGCATGGACCTATGCTGATATGCCAGGGCTAGACCCTAAGTTAGTTGTCCATTATCTCACAGTTGATCCAAAGTGAAACCAGTCAAGCAAAAGCTATGAAAGATGCACCCACAAATAGCTCTCTTGGTAAAGGTGGAAATACAAAAGCTATTAGATGCAAAGTTTATACGACCAATCGACTATTTAGATTGGGTCTCAAACATTGTACCTGTGTCTAAACCTAATGGGCACATCCACATGTGTAATGACTTTAGAGATCTGAACAAAGCATGTCCTAAAGATGACTTTCCACTACCGAACATTGACATTATAGTAGACTTGACAGTAGGTCACGAGATGCTTTCTCTCATGGACAGATTCTCTGGCTACAATCAAATAAGGATAGCAGAGGAAGATCAACATAAAATGACTTTCACTTGTCCATGGGGTAACTATTGTTGGTGTGTCATGCCTTTTGGTCTAAAGAATGCAGGAGCAACCTATCAGAGAGTAATGTCAGTGATATTCCATGACCTCTTTCATCACATCATGGAGGACTATGTGGATGACATACTAGCTAAATCTTCTAGGGCAGAACATATACAGGTTCTTGGACAGATCTTCGACAGGCTTGAAAAATACCAAGACTCAATCCAAAGAATTGTGTCTTTGGTGTAACATCAGGAAAGCTATTGGGATACATTGTATCTCGTAGAGGCATCGAAGTAGATCCAACAAAAGTCAAGGCTATAGTGGAGATGCCTCCACCAAAGAACCTAAAAGCATTAAGGAGCCTTCAGGGAAGGTTGCAATCCATCAGGTGTTTCATCTCACAGCTAGTAGATAAATGTCAACCATTTCAACACTTACTCTGCTAGGATGTCTCATTCCGATGGGATTATAAGTGTCAAGCAGCATTTGATCAACTTACAGAGTATTTGGCTACACCTCCTATATTGGTTCCACCAGTTGCGGACAAACCTTTGATATTATACATCTCCACTACAAATTCAGCCCTAGGGGCCCTGCTAGCACAAAATGATGAATCAGGAAAGGAGCATGCAATTTATTATATTAGTAGAACCTTGGTGGGCTATGAGCTAAATTATTCACCAATGGAAAGGGCTTGTTTAGCAGTAGTGTTCGTCTCCCAAAAGTTGCGGCATTACATGTTGAACCAACACACAAATCTGATAGCCAAGATTGATCCCTTGAAGTATCTACTAGCAAAAGTAGCTCTCACAGGCAGACTAGCTAAATGGGTCATGATCCTTAGTGAGTTTGACATTGAATACATAGATCGTAAAGCAATCAAACGACAAGCCCTCGCTGATCAACTAGTAGAAGCACCTATGACAGATACACACCCTATGGTAGCAGACTTTCCAGATGAGAATCTATTCACTCTTTCCAACTCCATAATGTGGAAGTTATACTTTGACAGTTCCTACACACAGCATGGATTAGGAGCTGGTATCTTATTTGTCATACCTCAAAATGATTATATTCCTAAGTCATATCGGCTTGCATTCCCTTGCACCAATAACATTGCCGAGTATGAAGCACTCCTTATAGGTCTCAATACAGCAGTTCAATGGGACATCATAGAATTACAAGTTTATGGAGACTCACAACTAGTCATCTGCCAAGTCACAGATGAGTACCAAACAAGGGATGAAAAGTCGGTCCCCCACAAGCAACTAGTGGACGCCTACAAACCACACTTTTCTAGCATCACATTTGAGCAAATTCTAAGAGAGCATAACAAAGCTGCAGATTCTATGGCTTCTGTAGGGTCACTGATTGACATGCCTGCTAATACACAGAAATGCAAATTCTTGATCGAGCAATTGTTGATACCCGCCGTCGATGTTCCCATTACTGAAATCATCTGTGAACTTGTTGGTCCCAATTCCCCATGGTATGAAGATATCTATGAATACCTCAAACACAATATCTTTCCCCTTGACCTATCATCCACCCAATGCAAAACCTTTATTCGTCGATCCTCTCGTTACATCATTCTGGGTGATACACTATATCGCTGGAGTCTCGATGGTATCCTCTTACGATGTCTTAACGTGGAAGAAGCCGAAGCTACCTTATGAGACATACATGAAGGTGTCTGTGGCGCACATTCTACCGGTCCTAATCTTGCTAAGAAGATACTCAGAATAGGTTATTACTGGCCTACAATAGAGCAAGATGTTGCACAGTTTGCTAAGAAGTGTCTACAATGCCAGCAGCATGGAGATTTGATTCACGCACCAGCTCATGAATTACAACCTATGACAACTCCATGGCCTTTTTCTCAATGGGGTCTCGACCTCGTAGGACAAATCCACCCTTCCTCCTCCAATGGCCATAAGTTTATCATTACCGCCACTGAGTATTTCACGAAGTGGGTGGAAGCCATTCCTATGACTTATATCACCGGTAAGCAAATAGCCAAGTTTATCCTAAACTACCTCATATGCCGGTATGGTATTCCCAAGCCATTGTCACTGATAATGGGAGACCATTCAAGAATCAAGATGTCCGTGCCTTGTGCACACAATACAATATCCAACATCGCTTTTCAACTCCCTACTATCTGTAGAGTAATGGCCAAGCTGAGGCTTCCAATAAGACCATTCTCAAAATACTCAAGAAAATAGTCAATGAAGCTGGTCGTGATTGGCACTTGCAACTCAATCCCGCCCTATGGGCCTACCGCACTAGTATCAGAACACCAACTAGTGCCACACCATATGCCTTGGTCTATGGCTCTGAAGCCATCCTACCTATAGAGGTCGAGATCCCATCCCTCAGAGTTTCCATGCAGGACCTGATCGGCGGAGAGGAGTATCGCACTTCCAGATTAGCTGAGCTAGAACTCTTAGATGAGAGGTGCCTTGCCGCACTTAATCATCTCCATGTCTATCAAAACCGCCTCTGGCGTAATTACAACAAAAAGATCAAAGAAAGATGGTTTCAAGTTGGTGATCTTGTACTAAAAGAAAATCAGAGAAATCAACCAGATTGAGAGAAGAAGGGCAAGTTTGAGCCTAACTGGTTAGGTCCCTTCATTGTGACAGTAGCATATGGATCAGGAGCTTATACTCTAGCTACACCTGACGGCATTCCTCTGGATGAGCCACTTAACAGTGTCCATCTCAAGAAGTTCTATGCCTGATCCTCAGAGTATTCCAAAAAAAACAAAAAAAAAAGCAAAAAAAAAAATCCAAAAAAATCCGTCCTCTGGTGAAAACCTGGCAAACAAGCACCTTGGATAAGTACCATAGTGAAAACCTAGCAAACAGGCGCTATGTGTAGAGTCAGCATCCATCGTCTATCGAGTCCTGTCCACTCCTTGTCCAGTTCGCAGTGCACTTTCCATCCATCCATAATAAATCCATTGACCTTGTTTGCATTTCCATCTCCCTATCTAGTATAGCTTAGAAATTTGTCAATGTCCCTTGTTGTCATCCCACGTCTTGATCTGTGTCTACAGTTAACACTATCTTGTCCTAGGTCAAGTCTTTCTGTGTCTTCTTTAGCAGTCACCCCTACAGTTTCCTCTACCAGAATGGGGGCAACTCTTTCCTTAACTTAGGTCTAGGATTGGTTCCTTGTTCATGGTTCGTAATCACATCAATCTCTTTTGTCATTGTTTATAGGTAGCACCCTTTAATGGACACATCGATCCTACGATAAGGCTGTTATCTTCTCAACACTTTTCCTACATCATCACACTACCAGAACTACATATTACCTCTTCTCAATCTTAAGGTACCTTGATCTCATGGATATGGGTATGTAGGCAGTCTGGAATACAAAGAAAGTTTCCAATACTCAGGTACATAAGATCCCCTCCTCTCCACCTTGATCCACATCATCACATCAACCAGAACTACATATTATCTCTTCTCAATCTTACAGTACCTTGATCCCATGGATATGGATATGTAGGTAGTCTGGAATATGAAGGAAGTATCCAGTACTCAGGTACATAAGATCCCCTCCTTTCACCTTGACCCATTCATCACTCTATCCAAAACTACATATTTATCATCTTTCATCTTTCCTCGTAATGTGCCTTGATCCCGTGGATACAGGGTATGTAGGCAGTCTGGAATATGAAGGATGTATCCAGTACTCAGGCACACACGATCCATCATTCTCCGCCCGTCTCAATCCAATAGCACTGTCACCTTTCCAGTCTTCCATTTTTCAAAATCCATCCACCTCGACTTGACTAACTCAAGCAGTAAGCTAGCGCATCCTTTTCAAAGCAAGAGTCCTTAACAAACCTGAAGCAAAGCAGCTTTCTTCCAGAGTCATCTACTATTCTAATTATTCCAATTGCCAACATCAGCTAAGTATCACTTAACCCAAGCCCTAGATCAACAAGCTTGTCTTCTGTGCAGTGTTCCATTGTCGAGACCAACACACGCGTCTCCTGCGACATGTGGCATTTCCTGCAGCAAGATATTGTCTTTTAGGTAGATAGCACCCTTTAACAAACACAGAGTTCCTATGATAAGGCTGTTATCTTTCCTATCCAATCTATCCTGAGCAACCTCTTTGGCAAGAGAATATGTTGGCTGTATGTTTACTTTGTAAGTCAGTCAATTTACTTTTATGGTTTATCTTTTGTTCCTTTTCCAATACCTATTCAAGACTACCCTGGTTTATCTATAATCTTGGTATGTTGCGATGCAGTATGGATTGGGGGCATAGTCATTGCTTTTGTATGTCATGTTTGAGGAATGATCTTTAGTATCTTTCTTAGCATCATATTTATCTTGTGTGTGTTATGACCTAGCATCTTACATATTTAATACTCTTCTTGCATTTGCATGTATTGAAGTTTATTTTATGTTCAAGACTATGACTCATTCACATGTACCAACAAGGTTATATTATGTCTAAAGGATCTAAGTTCAATTTACTTGCTTGCAGAGTCAACGTCCACGCACTCAGATATTACTGCACCTTGGTCTTTTATACCTTGGTGGTGAATTATCCACGTGCTATATCAAAATAAGGATTGCTCTTTATATACAAATGTGAAACCATTGCAACAAGCTCATTCATCCATTCCCACAACCTTTATATCGTTTTCATTGCAGTAATCGATCAACAATCTCTGTCTCCCATCTCCTCCTGTTCTTCTCTCTGGTGCATATCTGCAAAACCCACATGTTAGATATCACTAGTCATCACATCTATATCATCATATATCACTAGTCATTACATCTATAAGCATCATATAAGCAACATATGTCATCACATGAACCCATAATCATACATACATATTATCACATCCATGACATCAAGGAGTGCATACACAAAAAGCATGAACAACAAGGGAGCCGAATAGATCATCATATATATCATGTAAATGTCATCATAATACAAAATGTATGTGTCTACATCAATAATCCATATATATAGTACATCAAGGCTATCAAGAGCCCGCAAAATATACATCAGGATGTACGCAGGCATCTGTCCAAAATGATACAAATGGTACAAAGTACAAGTGTCTATCATGATACAAGTATGGTACAAATATGATACAATATACATGTACATGCCCTAGTGGGTAGAGCTGCCCTCCTACTGTGGCCCCTGTCCTCCCCTGGTGCTCGGTGGAGCTCCCCCTGCTGGTCCTCCTCCTCCCCCTGGTGGTAGGAATGGTCCTCTCACTGAGGATGTTAACTGCCCTGTCCTCCGGGATCCAGATTCCCCTGACCGGCTCCTCTCTCTGTAACTCGGTGCCTGCTAAGCTGCTGGCACCGCACCCACATATAGACCCCTATAATACTCTGCCTCCCGGCCAGCTGATACTAGCTCACCCTGCACTCGGATGAGCTTGCTGTATAGGCTCCTCTGATCTGTACCCAGTGCATGGCGTGCCTCGTCTCTCTCCCGCCTCACTCTAAAGAGTGTGGCCTCTGTTGTCAACCGTAGCTGCACCTCTGTGTCTCTCTCCCTCGTAACCTGTGCTAGCTGCTTGGCATCTGCTACTGGTGCGGCTGGTGGCTACATCTGTGCTTATGCTTGTGCCTGTATCTGGGCATGTAGCTGTGCATATGCCTGTACCTATGCTAGGGCTATCTCTGCTACTGCTGCTACCTGTCTCTGTGCTTGGGCTGTGGCCTTGGCCTGTCTCGCCTCAGCCCGTGCTGCATCCCTATCCCTCCTTAATCACACCATCTGGAGCTCTAATCGAGTCCTCCGGGCTATCTCCTCCTGTAGTAGTCGCTCGGCTCTCTGCAAATCAATCTCTACGATTGGGCCTCTTGCCTCCATCTCCACATCAGCCTACTGGCTGCTCAGGCCTACCATCTCATCCTAGCCTCCCCACCGAGGACTAGTACCTCCCCCACTGCCCCTGCTACACCTGGTGTAGTCAATCTAATTGGCCTGTGTGTCTGCCAATACTGGTCATACTCTGGCAGCGTCCCTGGATCTGCCAGCCCTGTGTCCCAATCCCATCTCATGGGGACAAGTCCCCGTACCTCTACCAAAGCTATAGCCACTGGGATCTCTGCATCCCAGTCTCCAACCTCCCTCTACGTCCTGGCGTGCGTCGCCTCTCCCACTGGTAGTCCCTGCGGTAATCCAAACTACCTACGTACCCGCTCTGGTAGGTACCTCTCTATCATATCTATCTGTCTCCCGAACAGATACTGTGCCTGTCTGCAATAAATAACCTGCTCGTGCTCATCCTCCCACTCCTCGCATAGTAGCCAGGGCCTCCACACAAATAGGTCCATCTCGTCGATCTGCTACCTCCAGTGGCTAATAGACCCCATCCTCCAGTGTGTAATCACTCCATCATATAGGAATGCATAGGGCTCGCCCCTGTCTCAGTGGCGCTATGCCATGGGTCGGATCACTGGAATATGCTCCCACACCCATACCTGTAACAAGGTCACCCCTGTTGAGAGGCTCCTGCCTCTCCTATACACACAGTGATGCATGTCGTGATACAACTGTCCTAGCACACATGGGCCCCATGCATACTGTCTACCATGTGTGAACATCCCGGACAACACTGTGCCCCATCCAACTGATAATCCCCTGGATCTCCTATCAGGACACAAGAAGCTGCCAATCGGTGACGCCACTATCCATCTGATCCTATCGCAGAGTCTCAGGACGTCTGCCCATCGAATCTCCCCATCATATATCCAAAGGTCATCTGTGCAGAAGACCTCCACTAGGCCTGCCTCGCCCTGTGCCGGGTCAAAGTCTACTATATCTCCATCGATCCGAATCCTCAGGATGTGGTAAACATCCTCCAGTGTCACTGCCGCCTCCCCCATCAAAAAGTGAAATGATGAGGTCTCTCTGTGATATCGCTCTACAACTGCTGTCACTAGGGCGAGATTCGCCCTAATGTGTGTCAGGTGCACAATGTGCCACAATCCAGTGTGCTCTAGGAATGCATCCTTCTCCCAGGTCAGCTGTACAACCTCCTGCGCTATCGGGTGGTGTCACTCCCATGACATCAGTGGTGGCAGAATCCTCTACATCCATAACAAATCACTTGTCAGTTCTTCATCACCAAATCCCTCAAATCCTATATACACCTCTGCTATGCTATGCAACCCCAACCATCCCTTTCCCCTTTGGTAGCCTAGGATAGGCATCCCTTTTCTCAACCCCCCATTCTGCTTTTTCTTCCACTTAACCAAAAGTGCTTTTCTCTATACAAAAGCGCCGTCCCTCCCTACCAACAGCGCCATACTGTCTATCCCGACGCGCTACGTTTTCTCTACCAAATGTGACTTATTTACCGCAAGCGCCGCACCCACATACCAACCACGTCGTTCTGTACTACCAAGGGCGCCACAATTTTCCACTTCCCCACCAAATGCGCTGCGGCATTTTGCCAACCGCACTGTGGCGCTCTTTAAAACACCAAAAGCCTGTTGATTTTACCAACCGCGCTGCACCCACCTACCATATGCACTGCGGCGCGCCAAAAGTACCTAAACCAACCACCAGACACGCTGCACAACCCTAATGCGCTTTTGGCTTCCCTATTCAACCCCCCTAAACCTAGCCCTAAAATTGCCCTAAATAACAAAATACAATGGGGTTTTCGACCACTTACCGCTGCCGGAGCTCCTGCTGGCCTCCTATACGTCCACACGAGCTCCGCGTGATGCATGTGTGTTGGAATCAACATCTCTCCTCACTGTCAGCTCCTTCCACTCAACTCTCTCCCACTAGTTTGGAGGCTCTTAATTTATAAACTCCTAGGGTGCAAATGAGGATTGTGGTCCCCATGGGACCTATTTATAGCATCCCTCCCTCATGTTTTCTTCTCTTCCCACCCCTTTCTACTTTTCCTCCTACTTGGTCACGCAATCTTCTAGTCGAGCATTAACACAGTTCTTCTGTCGCTTCCCTGTCTTCCCACTCGAGGAGGCATACACTGGGGCAATTAGCTACACTAGGGCATAAAAAAATTGTATCACATCTTCGACAATTAATTTCTTTGACGCAACGCTACAAGCTGCATTGCATCAAAGAGGGGCAAAATGTAGACACCCTAAAATGACCAAGTCATCGCACTACTTACATTTCGTCATCTGTCTAATCACCAGCATTTCACATGTTAATTAAATAATCAAATTATTTATTTAATTTCATCAAATTCTTCCAAATCACATAATTTCGACATTAATTAAATAAATCCTCTTTATTTAATTAATTAAATCAAATTCCTTTGTTATTCTTCCAACAATTAAATAATTTTAATTATTTAATTAGATCATTGTCACCTTCCAAAATTCAAATCTACATTAATTAAATAAAACCTAATTATTTAATTAATTCAACAAATTCCCTCTTATCTACAATTAAATAATTCTTAAATTATTTAATTAAATCAAAATCATTCTTCCAAAATCATGCACAACAATTAAATAAATTTATTTATTTAATTTGATTTCAAATCTTTTAAATTAAATAATTCTAATTATTTAATTATTTCTTCCATAATATCCTCTCTAAATTTAAATTAATCAATTATTTATTTAAATTGCTTTTTCTTCTAAATTTAAATTACAGAACAATGGTGAGCAAAGACAAAGAGGAAGAGGTAGACCTGGGCAAGGACCTAGAAGAGAAGGTTTTAGAGGAACTTGTTTCCAATGTGGGGAAGAAGGACATCAAGGAAGTACAAAGAGAAGACCTAAAGGCAATGCACGAGTTGCACATGTCTATGAAGATGCGCAATCTTAGCGCTCTGAAGATGCTGAAAGGGGAGAAACCCTAGTTGTTAGAAGAACTTTTTTGAATGAGGAGAAAGAACCTAATTAGAGGAAGACTTTATTCCATAGAAGGTGCAAATGTGAAGGTAAGTGTTGTGATATTATTATTGATAGTGGAAGCACTGATAATCTTTTTTCAGAGGAGATGGTTGACAAGTTGAAGTTGACAAGAAAAAAACATCAACATCCATATCAGATTGCATGGTTGCAGAAGGACCACAGAGCTTTGGTCAATGAGCAATGTTTAGTGAAGTTCAAGATTGGGGATTACCATGATGAGGTGTTGTGTGATAACATACCAATGGATGCATGTCATATGCTATTGGGGAGGCCATGGTAGTATGATAGGAGTACTATCCATGATGGCCGTACAAACACATATTCCCTAACAAAGGATGGAGTTCATCATAAGTTGAAGCCCTTGAAGGAGGTGGAAGAAAAGGTATGTAGTACTGCTAGAATTTTCTTGGTAGATGGTAGGAAATTTTTGGAGGGTATGAAGCATAAGCCTCATTGCTTTGCATTGATTCCTAAGATTAGTCAAGAGAAATGTGAAGATGTACTAGCATAAGTCTTAGAAATGTTGGAAGAATTTCAAGATATTGTCTCTGATAATGTACTAGAAGGTTTACCACCAGTGAGGAAGATAAGTCATCAAATGGATTTGATACTAGAAACTAGATTGCCAAATAAGGCAGCCCATAGAATGACTCCAGCAGAGAGTGAAGAGTTGAATAGACAAGTTTAGGAGTTGTTGAGGAAGGGATTGATAAGAGAGAGTCTAAGTCCATGTGCAGTACCTACAGTACTGGCACCAAAGAAAGATGGAGAGTGGAGAATGTGTACAGACTCTCGATCCATCAATAAGATCACGATCAAGTATAGATTTCCATTTCCTAGAATGGATGACATCATGGACTATTTGAGTGGAGCCAAGTACTTCACAAAGATTGATCTGAAGAGTGGGTATCATTAGATCCGAATCAGAGAAGGAGACGAATGGAAGATGACTTTCAAGACCAAGGAAGGTTTGTATGAGTGGTTAGTCATGCCATTTGGGCTAACCAATGCACCGAGCACATTCATGTGGATCATGAACAAGGTATTGAAAGAATTTTTGGGAAGTTTTGTTATTGTTTATTTAGATGATATTTTGATTTTTGGTAAGACTTGGGATGAGCATATGATGCATATCAGAAGAGTTTTTGAGAAGTTGAGGGAGGAGAATTTCCTAATTAACCTAAAGAAATGTAGTTTTGCAAAGAAGGAGTTGGTATACCTAGGATTTGTTGTCTCAGAGGAAGGTCTTAAGATGGACTCAAAAAAAGTAAGGGCTATCATTGAATGGCCTACACCAAAGAGTGCCACAGAGGTAAGATCTTTTCATGGTTTGGCAAGTTTCTATAGAAAGTTTATTAGGAATTTTAGTAGTATTTGTGCACCCTTAACTGAGACAATGAGAGGGGATAGAAAAGAGTTTATATGGACTAAAGGAGTAGATAAAAGCTTTGATATATTGAAGCAGAAAATCACAGAGCAACCTATTTTGGCACTTCCAGATTTCAATAAGGTATTTCAGGTAGATTGTGATGCTAGTGGGAATGCTATAGGAGCTATTTTGAGCTAAGAAGGTAAGCCCATCACCTATTTTAGTGAGAAGCTTAATGATGCCAAGAAAAACCATTTTGTTTATGATCAAGAGTTTTATGCGATAGTTTAGGCTTTGAAGAAATGGAGACATTATTTGTTGCCAAAGAATTTTGTTTTATATACTGATCATCAGGCTTTGTAGTATCTTAATAGTCAAGGAAAGTTGAACTAGAAGCACTTAAAATGGGTTGAGTTTTTGTAGAGCTATACTTTTATTTTGAAGTACAGGAGTGGGAAGTCCAACAGAGTTGCAGATGCCTTGAGCAGAATGCAAAATTTGTTGATAGAAATGAAGATAGAGGTTATTGGGTTCGATGAGCTCAAAAGTTTGTATCCTGAAGACCTAGATTTTGGAGAGGCTTGGAAAGCTTGTCTAGAACCTGTTACTTTGGACATGACAAAATGGTTGGATTTCATAATCCAAGATGGCATGTTGTTTAAATGAAGTTGGTTGTGCATTCCAAGGAGTTCCATGAGAGAGAACTTGATTAAGGAGAATCATAGTGGAGGATTGGCTGGACAATTTGGTCGAGATAAGACCATTTCTATTGTTGGTGAAAATTATTATTGGCCATAGTTGCAACAGGATGTGATGAAATTTGTGTAGAGTTGTAGAGTATGTTAGATGGTGAAAGGAGCAAGTCAGAATACAGATCTATATCAACCACTACCTATACCAGAGGAGCCATGGGATGATATTAGTATAGATTTTGTTCTTGGTTTACCAAGGACATAGAGGGAACATGATTCCATTTTTGTGGTGGTGGACAGATTCTCGAAGATGGCACATTTTATTTCTTGTAAGAAGACTAATGATGCTATTTATATTGTAGAGTTATTTTTTAGGGAGGTGGTGAGACTACATGGTCTACTCAAGAGCATAGTTTCAGATCAAGATACCAAGTTTGTTGGTTATTTCTAGAGGACATTATGGAAGAAGTTGAAGACAGATTTGAAGTTCAGTTCTACACACCATCTACAAACTGATGGACATACCAAAGTGGTGAATAGGAGTTTGGGTAACCTACTATGATGCTTAGTAGGAGATAAGCCCAAGGGATGGGATTTGATTTTACCACAGGCAAAGTTTGCTTACAACAGTTCTGTTAATAGGAGTACTGGTAAATCACTATTCTAGATTGTATATGGCAATAGTCCAAGAAATGCTTCTGAGTTAAGGAAGCTGGACAAAGGAGAAAAGACAAGTGCTGAAGAACAAAGAGTTTTTAGAACATTCGAAGAATTTGCATGAAGAGGTGAGGAAGCACATTAATAAGATAAATATTCAGTACAAGGCTAAGGCAGATTAGAAGAGGAGATATAAGGAGTTCTAGGTAGGAGATGAATTCATGGTTCATTTGAGAAAAGAAAGGTTCCCAATTGGAATTTACAATAAGTTGAAAATGAAGAAATTTGGACCATGCAGAATCTTGAAGAAGCATGATTCAGGAAATGCATATGAGGTAGAGCTGCCGAGTGGGATCAATATTTCCCCTATTTTTAACATTGCCGACTTATCAGAATATCATGAAGGTGAAGCAGAGGATGGACCAATAGAAGAACAGTGGAGTATTCCAGCATCTACTTCAACCGAGGAGATAGAAGAGATCTTGGATAGCCATGTGGGAAGAAGTACTTCGAACGAGCAATATGAAGAATATCTGGTGAAATGGAAAGGAAGGCTTGTTGAAGATTGTTCTTGGTTGTCTAAGGCAGAGGCTGACCATTTGGGTTTTGCTCACACAAACACATGAGACGTGACAAGGTCACTTCTCAAATTACCCTGGGTGTCTAATGCAGGAGCATCCAGTGGTGTAAGGGTAATCTTGCATCACCAAAAAAAGATGTGTTTCAAAATTTTTGATGTTCTTTCCATTTCTTTTCAAAATTTGTGGTTTTGGTTCCATAATAACTTGAATAATGATGTAGAACTTTCAATTTTTTCAAACTACTAAAAGTAGCAACCTGCTATTTTTAGAAAGTTTGTATTTGGGCATGAAATGAAGTGAAAATTTATAGGAATAACTAAAAAATAAGACCTTTGGCAAAGAAATCATGCAAAGATCATTTGCGAGTTGAAAGATATTAAAGTTTCTATTTTCTGAAAAATGCCTCAAAATTATTCAAACTCAGGTTTGAAGCACTAAACAGCCCCGTATAGGCCTAAAAATGGTTGGAATCGGCAAAGCAGGTTCTTAGCGCATAGAGAACTTTGTGATCTTTCTGACGCATAAAATGGTTTGTCAATCAGACACCTAGATCAAAAGTTATGGCTCTCAGAAGTTGACCTCTTTTTGGAGGGAGATGCAAATTTTGAAATTAGGTTGTTGGCCAGGAAAAAGGCTATTAATAACCATTTTTGGGAACCCTGGGCGGTAGTAGAGTTAAGGGGGGAAAGTGTAGAGTCAAGAATAGGTGGGAAATTAGAAACCCTAGCTAATTTGGGGCTATAGAAGGTTGAAGATTCCAGAGTCTTGAGGTTAGGAAAGTTGTAATGTGTTGCAACCAACAGAGGATTCATCCTCTGATTGTACTAAGCTTCTGTAATGTAATGTGTTGTCCAAATCAATAAAAGAACATCTCTATTTTCTATGTGCAATTTATGTTGTGTGTTTTATGATTTACCCCCTTCATCACTTATTGCCTCCGAATTCAATACACTCCTTTTTGCAGTTGATTGATCAATTTTTACAACATTTTCAAGAAAATATCAGACCCCAAGTCACCCTTATTGACTTGGTTCAATGCAAACAAGGTCCAAAAGAAAAGTTGACTGAATTCATTAGTCAGTATCAAGGAATTTATGCACAGATTCAATATCAGATGAAAGATGAAGATGTTCAGAAGATACTTATTACAAATATACAACCTAATATTCATGATAATATTCTCTTGATGAAATATAACTCCTTTCAACATTTATGCACTGCTCTTCCTGATTATCAACTTTCATCTACTCAGTATGAAAACCAAAACTCATTAGCTCAAGTTGGTCAATCCATGGGTTGATCATCACAAAACAATTTTAAGAGAAACAATAATAGGAGTTTCATCAAGATTAATGGACCAAATACAAATGTGTCTGCTATAAATAATCGAAAGAAAACATCATATCAACCGAGAAAGTTTACTCTGATATCTAAGTCCTATCATTGCATAATGAATCAAGCTGTGAGTAATAACATTTTGACTCTTCCCCAGATCAAGCCTGTTGATCCTAGTAAACAAGGACCTTACTTTGATGCTAACCCCTTTTGTCATTATCATCAGATGGAAGGACATGACATTGAACGATGTATGCATCTTAAACATGAGATATATGACCTTATTGATTCAAATTTCATCTAGATATCAGGTGTGAATGATAATGGAAATAAGTTGGTTGCTCTACCAAATTAGAATTTACAAATCTTCACTAATCCTTTTCCTAAGCATACCGAAAATTATATGGTGGAATAGGGTTTAGTGGAAGTAGACAAGGATGATTACTTAGACTATGATAGCATCGTGGGAATGATTGAAGTAAATAAGAAACAAGTGAATAACCCACCTCATCCATGAAGAAATAGAATTTATGCTGAGGTTCCTCCTCCGTTATCCTTATATGGATTAGGAGATAATCAAAATACATCTAAAAAGCAAGAACACTGATCGATACAAATGAGTAAGATGGTATAGGATGATTCTCGTTACCATTCTAGAAAGATTCAGCAATGACAACTCGCTAAAAATTGAAAAAGAGCAAGACAACAATCAATAGTTAGAAATAATAGTGGTTTTCCCCCTCATAAGAAACAAAAAGTCTCATTTAAATAAGGATTTAATGAACAAGCATCATATGATAACAAACAAGATTTTCATAAGAACCACTCAAATTTTGCATTAAACATGATCGAGTACCTCTCCAAGAGGTTCAAGAACTCCAAGATATAATATGAAGGACATACAGGTAAGTATCTCTAACCCTTTATCTCTCTCATGATGTGCTTCCCCCGTGATGTGTTATATGTTGTTTAGGCCTCCTGGGATGACCTCGGATTCTCCCGTAAGGTTTAGGATACTAGGAGACTGCCTCTGTTGTGACATTCTTCTATTTGTATCATCATTCTTCTATATTGCCTCTCTCTCTAATTTTATTGTTGTGTGTTGTGTCTTATGGACATAGCATCATGGTTGGTGACCTAGGGGCACTCTCCTACATGACTGTCCCTAAGACACATGTTTTCTCCTTTCTTATTTATTGTTTCCCTTCCTCTAGTGTTTCCATCTAGCGGGTGGATGATGACAAACATTTATACTGATGTGGACCTAGTGTCCCTTTCGAGAGGAATAAAAAATTGGACTTAGTTCCTAATATGATGATGGGGTTGTATATCTTATCTGATGCTTGGCTAGTGGAAGCACTTGTGCTTTCCGTGTAGTGAATTTCATGATGTTTCTATCGCATTTACAAACCTTAACAATACTATTGCTCCGTGCACCTTTGTTTGCCTTTGAATCTGGCCTTGGTGGTACTCGATTTGGAGAGCTTCGTGATATAGCCTCACGGTTATTCTCAAACTCCAAATTCATTGTATAACCTTGGCTCTTTGTGTAGTTAATCATATGCATTGATGTTGTTGTTTATCATGAGGTTGTAGATGCTAACATGTTTCTTACAAGGATGTGTTTGTAGGAACATTTGGCAATCGTAAAGTAAATGTCACCTCTGGGGGGCATGGGCTTTGCGAAAGTCGGTGTTCCCTTATGTATTTTCTTCCTACCTTAATGTGCTTGATAACGATAACTGATATCAACCACTTTAAGGTGGGGGCATATATAAGGTAAGCTATCTTTTATAGATGTTAGCAATGTGCTTGACCTCAGATGTAGAGACTTGTTCCCTCGAGTAGTGCATCATGCATCCTGAGTTTGTTTGTAATCAATCAATCAATCATGTAAGCCCTCTGCAGAGGTAGGATATTGAGCATATCCTTTTTCTTAAGCCCTCTATAGAGGTGGGGATGGTGTATTTCTCAGAGTAGACTACATCATCCTATCATTTTCAAAAGACCTCTGTGGAAGCAAGGAGCTATTCTTTAACTAACTCAACCCTTAATCGTGTCTTCGGCAATTGTTGTGATGAAGTGCAATCGTTGGTGTGTGCCTATAATGTGCCTGAGATGGTGATGAGCATAGAAATAGGGAACACACCATCGCTTATCTGCTATGTTTTCTCCATGTCTTCAAGTGTGTGTGTTGTGGCATACTTGTTTTGTGTGGCGTGTTTGTTGCCCCATATGCAGAGACCAGTGCGCATGAGTTGTGATTCCTACATTTTGGGAGGTTTTGCGTGTCTTGTGTGTGTGTTGCCCCATATATACACAGACCTGCATCCTAGAGTAGTGCATCCTGTATTATGGGAGGTTTGTTTACTTTCCAGTACTTGCATTTGCATTTCATATATACGAGAAAAAGAAAAGAAAAGATATCATTTATGTCTTCCATGCATTAATGTGTCTTCTATGTATTAACTATCTTCACCATGTTTTGCATGACTGTAACTATTTTCTCCATGTTTTGTATGCTTGTTATTGTTTTCTATGTGATTGGTGTGTCTTCTTTGTACTTGATGTGTTTGCTATGTTTGTGACCTTACTTTAATGCATGTATTTGCATCTCATTTATACATACATTAAAGTGGGGGCTAAATGTAACATCAGAAAATGTCCCCTTGGGGGCTTTTCCCTCATAAGGTTTAGCTCTTGGGTCTTTACCATGCATTTAGGATATTTTAGTTCATATTTTGACATCCTAATGGAATGAGCCCTAGGTAACATAACAAATGGGACCTAGGAGGACCTCTTGAACTGTACCTTGCCCAAAATTTGAGGTCATCCTTACATGAGAATTTGAGGTCATCCCAAGAGGCCTAAACAACACATAACACATCATGGAGGAAGCACATCACGAGAGGGATAAAGGGTTAGAGATACTTACCTGTTAGTACCATCATTAAGAATGTACATACCTAGGATATCTCTCATGTTAGAGATGACAAGAGGCTTTGGTGGGTTTCAAAGAGCAGTATCCTATACCAACTATGTAGTTAATTCCAACAATGTGTAAAGGTACCCTAATTCCTTGTTGATTTACACTGCAACCATTGCCTACATAGTCATTATTTTTGTACAAGATTTTAAATCCATGACCATATAGATAGTCCAATTCCTTAGAAGAAGGTGAAGCCTCATAGGTATCATAATTTTTAGTATAAGTGAGAGTATTGTCTTTATTTTCAACCAAGGAGGCTTTTTTTCTCAGATGTTTCAAAAGATTGCCTAGATGAGATCGATGTGACTTTTAATGTGTTGAGGTTATTAAGTTTATATACCCCTACATCGCAAGGATTAAAATTTAATGAACCCCAATCATCACCAACAAGTGCATTAGATGGTTGAGAGTCTTGTACAACATTATTCGCAGCTAGAGGCATTGATGAACTAGCTCATAAACTATTTAAGCTCATATGATTGTAAATTGGTTTTTTCTTTTTAATGTGTAAGTAGTTATTTGATTCAGGATCAACATGAATAGTATGAAGTTTACCTTTGAATACAAATTTGATTGAGTGATGCAAGGTGGAAGGTACTGCCCCTAATGCATGAATCCAAGGTCTACCAAGAATCATGTTGTAAGATAAAGAACAAGGCATGACATGAATCAGGGTCGACACAAGCACAAATCCTACTTGTATAGGTAGAGTTATAGGGCCCATGGATTGTCATCCAACATTATCAAAGCCATGAATGTTAGTGTCATTTGGTTTGATCTGTGTTGTGTCAACTTTGATTTTGTGTAGTAGGTCAATGCTACAAACATTAAGAGCTGATCCATTGTCAATCATAACTCATTTTACCAATGTTTTATTTATTATGACAGAGATCATAAGTGGATCATATTGGTTTTAAACTTCAATTGACAGTAAATCCTATGGTTGAAAGAAAATATCTATTTTTGTCACATGCATACTATCCAATATGGCTGCTACATCATTAGGCTTAGCAGTAGGTGGGATAATCACCTTTTGCAAAGCTTCTTGGAGCATTCCATGATATGTAGGTGATGTTTGTATCAAATCCCAAAGAGGTATCTTAGCCAGAGTAGCATGAAATTGTTTGACAAGATCATACTCTTGACCACTTTTATGAGTAAGATGAGGTGGTGCAGGGAGCATAGGTTGAGAATATGGAAGAAAGACAGGCACATGCGGTGCTTGGTTACTTTGTTTGTTATTAGGGGTGTTGTATGTGTGAGAAATCATATTGTGGTGTGGTTGTTGTAACACATTTTGAACACCTTGAACAATAATCACCTGCTTTAAGAAAGAGGGTGCACTAGGTGCCCCTCAGAAAATCATTTTAGGAATAGTGCTACAAAATCTATTAATAAATATTGAATTAACATTGTTTCCCTCTTGATTGCACCCAACATCCATCCCTAGAGGATTTAATGTGAGAGACCTTTTCTCATCCACTAATACTACATCTTGGCCAGGGAGAGCATTGGGATGAGAGGAAGGTACATCATCATCATCATACTTTGTGGCAGAAAAAGGCTTTCACTCTTATCTTTCCCATGAGTGTTCCTAGAGATGAATTTGGTTAAATCTTCTAATATCAAAGGATGTTCACTCATGAGGATTAGGAATTTGTCAAAATCAAGATCTTTGATAAATGCATGTAGAGATACCATAGAAAAATGACATGAAGGTGCCATTGCATTTTTTTCAATGTAAAATCAGATTTTAAAAGCTTTTCAAAAGATATGTCAATGACAAGTGCAAAACTTGTATGTCAAGATGATCTAAAATGCTTGATTTTTTGTACTTTTTTTCAATGCAAATGAATGAAAGAAAAGGTGTTGTAAGGATTTTGATCAAGGGAAGAAAATTATGTCTGATATCAGTCCAAAACAACAATAATGTCCTTCTCAACACACTCTTGATGTAAATCCAAGATAATGCCAAGTCAAATTATAGTGAAAATATGTCAAAATAGGCACTTTTTTCACCAAAACTCAATGCAAAAGAGCATAGTAAAAGGTGTTGTGAGGAAAATGATAATGGATAGAAAATAATATCATTAATAACATCCACTTAATGTCAAAATACCCAACACAACACACTTTCAGTGCCACTTAAGGTAAAACCCTAGTGAAATTATAGCAAAAAATAGGCTATTTTTCACAGTTTTTAACTCCAAGGCCTAGCAAAAGGGGTGTTCTAATGAATTTCAGAAGTTGTGGAAAATAAAATCAATGATATCAGCCACTTAAATCCATAAAATTGATCACAACATGCTTGGAGTGCAAACTAGGTCAAACCCTAGGGCAAAAGTAGTCAAAATGTGTAGTTTTTTACTGAATTTTCAATACAAGAGCCCATTAAAAGTGAAAGGAAGCAAGGTACACGGAACACACTTCCTACACCAATCTAATAAGGGGAATGGAGTGCAAATTCATTTTAATCCTTACAATTTTAGCAACATTAAACTAATAACATAAAGATTACAACAACAACATAACACAGAAAGAAGGTGACATAAGATATACTGTGGGGAAAACCTTTTCAGGTAAAAAACCCCACACTCTAAACCTACACAATGTATTATCAAAACAACAATAGTTTACAATACACTTGCAATGCAAGTCTTCTAAGAGTCTACAAATGTCAATTCTGGAGTTATTCCGGCAACATAACAGCACCTGTAAAACACTATGCATTTTATACAGGTTACAAGGCATATCTTGAGAGCATCTTGGGATAGGCATCCACCTTAGCCACATGGCCATTTTAAGAATCAAAGGACACTTGTCTTGACTGTCCTTACATCCCTTACATCTTTCATACATGGCAGATTTGACTTTCCCAATGTAGAGTGCTCCAGACTAAAAATAGACTATGACAGATTCTCTTACGCAACTTACAACTGTCATAAAATCTGACCACAATAAGAATCTTAAATGTTGTAAGAGAATCTATCATACAATGATAAATATAGCATATTCTACTTAAAACATGTCATAGCCCAACTTGGGTGCCCACAGATGGCTTTCCCTTATGGAAAGATGCCAACTGACACTTGTCATCACTTGTCATAAGAATCTCCAAACTTGGCCCTTATGCGTCATAGATTTTGTCATATGGAATATTGCCTTCCACATACCAAAGATGCCGACACATGGAAAATTAATGTCACCTCAATATGGGACTCCCAAATCCATTTAGGATTGAATTGACCATCCAAGTCACATTCCAAGTAAGCTGACATGTCACCATGCCACCTCAACTATGTGACCAAACTGAATGTGCAAGTAAATACAATATTAGGCAATAATTAAATATATAATTAAATTACCAATGTTAGGAAATTGCAAAGGTTGAGACACCTTAATTCCCACTTGTCAAACACCTTATAAGAGCCAAAAGAAATGACAAGATTTTAGCTTCTAGGGGCCCAGAGGCCCATAGACTCAGAATACCATCTGAACTTATCTGTGCCCATAGGTTTAGTCAATGCATCTGCAACATTCTTCAAAGTATCTACTTTTTCCAACATCACCTTCCCATCCTCTACCATATCTCAAACAAAATGAAACTGAACATCAATGTGCTTTGTTCTGGCATGGAAGGTAGGATTCTTTGCTAAACAAATCACACTTTGACTGTCACAATGGATAGTAATTTGTCTTGCATCAAAAACATCTAAACACACCCTCTTAAGCCAAATGGCTTCCTTACAAGCATGAGTTGCTGCCATATACTCTACTTCTTTTGTGGACAAAGTAACCACAGGTTGTCACTTACTCATCCAACTAATAGCACCACCAAACATGTTAAACACATAAACACTGGAGGATCTTCTATTGTCAATGCCACCCACCCAATCAGAATCCACGAATCCACGAATATAAACTGAATGCAAAGGTCCTGTAGCATTACCATGATAGCATATGGAATACTTAGAAGTGCCCTTCAAATATCTAAACACTCACTTAACTACATCCCAATGTACCTATCTAGGATTAGCCATAAATTGACTAAGGACACCCACTGCTTGGGCAATGTGTGGCCTTGTGCAGACCATAGCATACATCAAACTACCAACAACACTAGCATAATGTACTCTGCTCATATCCTGCACCTCACTAGGAGATTTTGGACAATCATTAACAGACAACTTTGTCCCCAAAGAAACATGAACACACAATGGTCTACAATTTGCCATGTTGAACCTATCCAACATGGTCTTCACATACTTACTCTAGCTTAACCAAAGTTTTATGTTAGCTCTGTCTCTTCTAATTTCCATTCCTAGAATGTACCTGGCTACCTAAAGATTTTTCATCTCAAATTGTGCTGACAACTAAGACTTCAAATCAGAAATCATATTCTTACCATTCCCAATCAACATCATATCATCAACATACAATGCAATAATGAGAATGCAATCATTGTCAAATTTGTAATACACACAATGATCTGATTTTGATCTTAGATATCTAATTGACAACACAAAGGCATTAAACTTCAAGTACCACATCCTAGGAGACTACTTCAAACCATACAAAGACTTCTTTAACTTGCAAACCAAATTTTCTTTACCTTTCTCTATGTAATGCTCTAGCTGTGACATGTAGATTTCTTCCTCCAAATCACCGTGAAGGAAAGTTGTCTTCACATCCATCTGTTCTACCTCTAAGTCATAAGTAGTTGCAAGAGATAATAGAAATCAAATGGATGTCAGCTTTGCAACGGGAGAGAAAATTTCACCATAATCAATTCCCTCCACTTGTGAGTACCCCTTCGCAACCAATCTAGCCTTGTAGTTTTCAACACAGCCATCTACACTGAATTTCTTCTTGAACACCCATTTACATCTAATGGGTTTTCGTCCATCAGGAAAAGGCACCAAGTCCCATGTTTTATTCTTCTCTAAAGAAGCCATCTCATCCTCCATGGCTTCCTTCCAGGAACCTGCATCTTTCATGCCCATAGCCTCTTTCACAGTTCTAGTCTCATTAGTGTTAGTAAGTAAAGAAAAAACACAACTAGAATCAAGTAATGATTAACCAAACCTATCAGGTTTCTTTCTTGTTCGTGTAGACCTCTTCAATGGCTGAGGTTGAGGTTCTGCTTCTTCTAAACTTTCAGAGCTACTAGAGCTCTCCTCATTATCAGGTCTCACAGGGCCTATCTGTTCAATCTTCTCAGGGGTAGAAGGAAACTGAACCGTATCTTCTTTCTTTTCTGTCTGTTTTGGCTATAGAACAATGGAAGAAGGTGTTAGCTCTATGAAGATAACACTTCTACTATACAACACTTTTTAAGCCACTAGATCCCAAAGCTTGTATCCTTTCACACTGACACCATAGCCAATGAAAATACATTTAATAGCTTTGTTCTCTAATTTAGACTGTTTCTCCCTAGGCACATGTGCATATGCCTCACAACCAAAAACACAAAGATGTCTAACTGAAGGCTTCTTACTAGACCACACCTCCATAGGTGTCTTACCAACAAGAGCTGATGTAGGAGATTTGTTTACTAGATAGCAAGAAGTGGCAACAACTTCAGACCAAAACTTTTATTTGAGGCTTGCTCCACTAAGCATACTCCTAGCCCTCTCCATCCGTGTCCTGTTCATCCTCTTTGTAACTCCATTTTGCTGTAGGGTGTATGGAGTTGTCTTATGTCTTTCAATTCCTTGCTCTTTACAGAATGTATTGAACTCTACCAAACAAAACTCACCACCGTTATCATTTCTCAAACACTTAATCTTTTTACTAGTCTAATTTTTAGCAAAAACTTTAAACTCTTTAAATTGACTAAAGACTTTAGTCTTGCTTCTGATAAAATAAACCCATTTCCTTCTACTGTAATCATCTATGAAAGATACAAAGTATACAGATTTGGAAATCGAAGGAACATTAACAGGACCAAACACATCAGAATGAATAAGATCCAAAACACTAGAAGACTTGTGAGAACTAGAGTAAAACTGAACACGGTTTTGCTTTCCATATACACAATGTTCGCAAAAGTCAAACTTGAGATTACAATCATTTAATCCCTTAATGAGGTTTTTATTTTTCAGGGTTCGTAGACCCTTCTCACCAATGTGGCCATATCTCAAATGCCATAACATAGTCTTTTCAGAAAGAAGCTTAACTTCCAAAGCATGTGTACTACCATTAGAATGTGTTACAATAGATTTCTTCACTACTCATTCAAATGGTGGGGATGAAGTGACTGCAGCTCTTTTCTTCAAGTTAGAAGAACTATTGCACTAAGAAGTACATGCCTCCAGCTAAAATAGAGTACCTCTCCGAGTACCCTTTGCAAGCACCATAGATCATCTAGTCATCTTGCATCCATCCTTTGAAAAGACAACTTGCACACCTGCATCATTCAACATACTTACAAAAAGCAGGTTTCATGCTAAGCCTGGGATGCACATAACCCTAGTGATCCCCTTCACTCGTGCATCAGGGAATCAGATTGAGACTCTTCCATGACCAACAATCTTTAGATGAGAATCGTCACCTAGGTACACTCTTCCACCATCGAACTCTTCATATTTCGTGAACCAACTTCGATGAGAGGTCATGTGGAATGATGCACT
The DNA here is from genome assembly GCA_027924645.1 of Cunninghamia lanceolata. Lineage (NCBI taxonomy): Eukaryota > Viridiplantae > Streptophyta > Pinopsida > Cupressales > Cupressaceae > Cunninghamia > Cunninghamia lanceolata. The sequence goes on from BSBN01001054.1 coordinate 3,795,707, forward strand.
AGAATCTATCAACCACACATCATCAGATGCATGGGTGATCAGGGCTGTGATGAAGGCATCACCATCATCTTATGACTTGTTAGAATCTGAATCTAGGGCATTCTTATTTTTCTTTTTCTTTTCCTCTTTGCATTCCTTTTGGAAATGCCTAGATTTACCACAATTCCAATAGAGAGCCTTGGACTTTCCAAGAGATTTGGATCTCCCACAAGATTTGGATCTGCCCTTATCGACTTTCTTGTCTTTCTTTTTCCCTTTCTCCTTGGGTCTTCCACGAACCGCAAAAACCTCTTTGGCTACCTCAGAAGACTTTCTTTGCATCTCCTCAGATAACAGTGAAGATACCACTTCATCCATTGTGAAAGTGGATGTGGTGCTCCCAATAGCCATCACAAGATGATCCCACGAGTTCAGAAAAGATCAAAGAAAGGTCATTCAACGATCCTCCTCCTCGATCTTCACACCAACTAATGTCAATTGTGTAATTAACATATTAAAGGCATTTAGGTGATCTGTAATAGATCCTCCATCCTCCATGTTTAGTGAATACAACTTATTTCTTAGAAAAAGTTTGTTCACCAAGGATTTAGCCTGATAAGCATCACCCAACTTCTTTCGAAGATCTTTCGTAGTCTTCTCCTCATGGACATTTAATAGGATAGAATCAGCTAGACTGAGTCTTATGAGACCCTTACCCTTTCAATCTTTGATATCCCAATTAGCTTGTGCCATAGCAGCTGGTTTTACACTGGATATGGTTTCCCATAGGTCACAATCAACAAGCATGTCTTCCATCTTAAATTTCCATAACTCAAAATTAGTGCCATTGAATTTCTCCACCTCTATTCTTTTGGATGTGCCTGTCATCTTCTCGCTGCAAGAATATCACAAAATACTCTGCACAAACTCCCACTCAATTGAAGATTAGCTCAAAAAACCCCTACCCAACAACTAGGATCACAGGTGATCAAGCTCTGATACCAAGTGAAAGGAAGCAAGGTACACAGAACACACTTCCTACACCAATCTAACAAGGGGAATGGAGTGCAAATTCATTTTTATCCTTACAATTGTAGAAACATTAAACTAATAACATAAAGATTACAGCAGCAATGCAACACAGAAAGAAGGTGACACAAGATATACCATGGTGAAAACCTTTTCATGTAAAAAACCCCACACTCTAAACTTGCACAATGTATTATCAAAACAACAATAGTTTACAATACAGTTGCAATGCAAGTCTTCCAAGAGTCTACAAATGTCAATTTGGAGTTATTCTGGTAGCATAACAGTACCTATAAAACACTATGCTACTACAACTCCAAACTATGCATTTTATAGAGGTTACAAGGTATATCTTGAGAGCATCTTGGGATAGGCATCCACCTTGGCCACATGAACATTTTCAGCATCAAAGGACACTTGTCCTTGCTGTGCCTACATCCCTTACATCTGTCATACATGGTAGATTTGACTTTCCCAATGTAGAGTGCTCCAGCCTAAAAATAGACTATGATAGATTCTCTTACACGACTTACAACTGTCATAAAATCTGCCCACAATAACATTCTTAAATGTTGTAAGAGAATCCGTCATACAATGCTAAATATAGCATATTCTACTTACAACATGTCATAGCCTAACTTGGGTGCCCAAAGATGTTTTTCCCTCATGCAAAGATGCCAACCAACACTTGTTATCACTTGTCATAAGAATCTCCAAACTTGGCTCTTACGCATCATAGATTCTGTCATATAGAATACTGCCTTCCACATGCCAAAGATGCCGACACATGGTAAATTAATGCCATCTCAATATGGGATGCCCAAATCCATGTAGGATTGACTTGACCATCCAAGTCACATTCCAAGTAAGTTGACATGTCACCATGCCACCTCAACTATGTGACCAAACTAAATGTGCAAGTAAATACAATATTAGACAATAATTAAATATACAATTAAATTACCAATGCTAGGAAATTGCAAAGGTTGAGACACCTTAATTCCCAACAAAAAGGGTGTTGAGAATATTTTTATGAGGGGAAGCAATTAATTACCCTAATAACAATCAATTAGTGTGAAAATACTTTTCACATCACTCCTATGGTGCAAGTTTATAGAGTTGATAAGGCCAATTTTAGTGAAAATCGTTGTTTTTGAAGCCCTAGGTTTGAGATCCTGACACAAAATGCTATGTGAATGTTTTGAAGTCTGATTTATGATGGAAATGAATTACTCTTAGATCTGAAAATGATTTTCAAGCTCTAATATGCAAAATGCCAATGCAAAGCTAATGAAAATGCATGAAAATTGCTAGTTTTTGTTGAAATTTTCTATGCAAAAATGCAAATATTTTAAATCTAGATGCAAATTTACAATAAAATGCAAGACTACAGCCAAATGTTAATTTTAATGAGCCTCTAAAGTTAGTAGAAAAATCTGAAACAAGATTTTCCCTACTAACCCTAGATTTTGGAATTACTAGGTTATATGAAAATTGTCAAAATTTCTACAAAAGCCTAGCAAATTAATGATGAAAATGCAATGCTAATTATTGAATTTTTATATTTTTCTGTATTTTATATTATATTTGATGCAAAAATCATGAATTAGGAAAATTTAGAAAGAATTGATACAATTTAGTAAGCCTAACAATGCAATTTTTTTGGATTTTTCAAAATTTTCAATTTTTTTGAATTTTTCTCAATGCAATAAAATGAGGCTATATGAATGAATGAAATCAATCCACATCTAAAGACACACACTCAACAAGTTGAAATTTAAGTTTAAAATACAAGTTCACCAAAATGTTTAGGGTAAAATTTGGATTGTTTAATCTTTTATGTTGTTAGATGTTTGAATCCTCCTTTCACCCTATACATTCAAGGATCTAGGGTCGAGTGGCAATTCACTATCATACCCTAGATCACTGTGAGATGTAGGGAAACTTGGATTAGGGAATTTAATTATCAATTTTCTTTCTCTTATGCTCAATTGACCATTAAAACCCTAATTTCTTAAATATGACTGTAAATGGATGAATAACAGAAAAATCTCTTGCAGACATAAGTAAAATATCAAATCACAGAGTACATGTTTTCAAGGTTTCAAGGTGAAAAAGTTAGGGACACAGGAGCGGGAACCCAAGTCCAAGGTACCAGTTTTTTTGTAGGATCCTAACCTCCTTTTGACAGTGATTTGCACTGTAACTTCTATTTCTAGAAATTCAACTGTGGAGGACACAAGAGTGAGCGCCCAAGTCCTAAAAAGGCTCTGGTGTCCTACTTCTCTTTAGATCCTGAATCCTTGATGTCTGTTGATCCGTCCTACAACTCTACTTTTTCCAGATACAACACTTGTAACCTGTAATTCCAAAACTTTGGGAGGGGGTTATGGTGTTTAGAGGCTTGCCTCAGTCAAGTCCCAGAGGACACTTAAGTCTCTGACACTGTTGTCAAATAGAGAGTGTGTGCCCTTGTGAGGTAGAGGCAAAAACCAAAGAAAATGTTAATGAAAACACAATATATTATCCCCTTGTAGTGAAGATCTCATGGGAGGAAGATGCTCTTCATTCCATGAGGAAATGGATACTCAACTCTGTAAATACAAACACATAAACCACACAAGTCTTCTCTTGCAACACAATGAAAGCCTTGAATCACCTTGAGAATACAATAGCTTGCCAGTAATCATCTAGTTTACAAATGAATGCTTAAATATGCTTTTATATGCAACTACAAACACTCCCACCAAGATTTTCATAATTCAAACTTACCATGTCAGCATAGGACCCAAATAATGGTCACAAGCTGACACCCAAAAATTAGGACTGCCCCAAAATAGGGTAGGACTAGGGCGCAGACACCCAAGTCCTCCCTCCCCATTTTGGGTAGGGTTAAGCTCAAGGGGTCCTCCTAGCTCCCATTTTTCATGTTATCTAGGTCTCATTTCATCAGGATGCCAAATTATGAACTAAGATGTCCTAAATGTATGCAAAAGACCTGGGAGCTAAACCTAATGAGGGAAAAGCCCCCAAGGGGACATTTTCTAATGTTACAATACTATGAATTTAGAGTTTGAGGATAACCGTGGGGCTATATCATGAAGCTCTCCAAATCGAGTACCACCAAGGCTAGATTCAAAGACAAACAAAGGTGCACATAGGAGTAGTATTGTTAAGGTTTGTAAATGAGATAGAAACATCATCATAGTCACTACACAGAAAGTACGAGTGCTTCCACTAACCAAGCGTTGGGTAAAATATACAACCCCATCATCATATTAGGAACTAAGTCCATTTTTTGATTGCTCTCGAAAGGGACACTAGGTCCGCATCAGTATAAATATTTTTCATCATCCACCCGTTAGAGAGAAACACTAAAGGATGGGAAAAAATAAATAAGAGAGGAGAAACAAGTGTCTTAGAGACAGTCACGTAGGAGGGTGCCCCCAAGTCACCAACTGCAACACTATGTCTGTAAGACAACACACAACAATGAAATCAGAGAGAGAAGCAATATAGAAGAATGATGATACAAATAGAAGAAGGTCACAATAGAGGCAGTCTCCTAGTATACCAGACCTTACAAGAGAATCATGGGTTATCCCAGGAGGCCTAAAAAACACATAACAATCACAAGGGAAACACATAACGAGGGAGATAGAAGGTTAGAGATACTTACCTATAGGGCCCTGCCAGGCTAGCGGGTATCATCAAGCAAATCATCGTCATCCTCCCACTCCCTAATGTTAGAGGAAAGTGGGACATAAGGTACCATAGCCCAATTTATGTCTTGCTCATCATGTTGTTCATTGTTAGGATCATGTTTATTTGGTTCAATGTTAGGATCAATGTTTTCTTGTTGAGATGCAAGGTAAGCTCATCGCCTTCTCTTTCTCCATTTTGCATTTTGAATTTGTTTTGCTTTACGACTTAGTTTTTATAAAATAGGGTTTTGCTTTGTCATGGATTTTTGTGTTGTAGAGGAGGAAGCACCAGGATCAAAGTTCATTTGTCTAGGTGGCATGTTTTGTTGTTGACAATGACCTCTCAATCCTTGTAAGGATGATGGGGGAGGAGCTTCAACATCATGATGGATTTGTTCTTTTATTGTAGGGAAAGTGTCATTGATTTCATCATTCTGTATCAACATACCCTCATGGGAAGAATCATTTTACAAAGAATTTCTAGAGGACAATTTTGTGTCATCATCACATGGAGCTGGTATTGAATGCATGGGAGAAGTGCTAACACCATCATCTTTTTCATTGCTACTCATGGAGAAGAACTCAGTTAAGCTTTCTAATATCGTAGGATATTCACTCATGAGGGTTAAAAATTTGTCAAAATCAAGATCTTTGATAAATGTATGCAAAAATACCATTGAAAAATGACATGAAGGGGCCATTTCAATGTAAGATCAGATTTTTATAAGTTTTTCCAAAAGTATGCAAAAGACAAGTGCAAGACTATATGCAAAAAGTGACCTAAATGCTTGATTTTTGGTATTGTCTCAGTGTATATGAATGAAACAAAGGGTGTTGTAAGGATTTTGATCAAGGGAAGAAAATTATATGTCTAATATCAGTCTGAAACTGCAATAAGATCCTTCACAACACACTCTTGGTGCAAATCTAAGATGACGATAAGTCAAAATATAGTGAAAATATGTCAAAATATGTAAATTTTTCACCAAATCTCGATACAAAGGAGCATGAAAAAAAGTGTTGTGAGGAAAATGATGATGGAAAGAAAAATATATCGGTGATAACAACCACTTAGTTTCAAAATATCTATCACAACACGCTTTTAGTACCACTTAAGGTCAAACTCTAGTGAAAATATAGCAAAAAATAGGCTATTTTTCATGGTTTTTCAACTCCAAGACCTAGAAAAATGGGTGTTGTAATGAATTTTAGGAGGTCATGCAAATTTTAGCAATGAAATCAGTCACCTCAATACATAAAATTTGTCACAACACACTTGGAGTGCAAACTAGGCCAAACCCTAGGGCAGAAGTAGCGAAAATGTGTAGTTTTTTCACCAAATTTTCAATACAAGAGAACAATAAACAGGTGTTGTGAAGATTTTTAGAAGGGGAATAAAATAATTACCCTGATAACAAAAATTTAGTGCAAAATTATTCTTCACAACACGCCTATGGTGCAAATTTAGAGAGTCGATAATGCCAAATCTAGTGGAAATTGATATTTTTCAAGCCCTAGGTTTGAGATCTTGACACAAAAAGTTATATGAATGTTTTTAAGTCTGATTTATGATGAAAATGAAGTGTACTCAGATCTGAAAATGAATTCCAAGCTCTAAGATGCAAAATGCAAGTGCAAATTTAATGAAAATGCATGAAAATTGCTAGTTTTTTGTTGAATTTTTCTATGCAAAAATACAAATATTTTAAATCTAAATGCAAATTTACACTAAAGTGAAAGACTAAATCCAAATGAAAGTTTTAATGAGTCTCTAAAATTAGTAGACAAATATGAAAGAATATTTTGCCTACTAACCCTAGATTTTGGAATTACTAGGTTATATGAAAATTGTCCGAATTTCTACAAAACCCTAGCAATTATATGATGAAAATGCCATGCAAATTATTGAATTTTTGTAATTTTCTATATTTTATATCATATTTGATGCAAAAATCATAAATTAGGAAAAATTAGAATGAATTGATGCAAATTAGTAAACCTAAAATGCATTTTTTTTCAAAATTTTTAATTTTTTTTGAATTTTTCTCAATGCAATAAGATGGATGACTATATGAATGAATTAAATCAACCCAAATATGAAGACAAACAATAAAAAATGTTTCAATTAAGTTGAAAAAAATTGGTTAACCAAAATGTTTAGGGTAAAATTTGGATTTGTTTAGTTTAGTGTTTAAATCCTCCTTTCACCTTTTACATTCAAGGACCTTCAGATCGAGTGGTAGAGCACTATCAGGTCCTTGGTCACTTAAAAATATAGGGAAACTTGGATTAGGGTATTTGATTATCAATGTTACTTCTCTTATGCTCAATCATCCATCAAAACCCTAATTATGCAAATACGGCAATAAATAGATGAATAATGGGAAATGCCTCTACAAAAAGCTATAAAATTACAAATGACTGTGCACCTATTTTTGGGGTTTTGAGGTAGAAAAGTCAGGGACAAAAGAGTAGGCACCCAAGTCTAGTGCCCTACTTTTTGTCAGGATCTACAGACAAGATATGCAACCTGTTCTCGCTGCATCGAAGGTTTTTTCGTCACAAAACTTTGAGGACTAATGAGCGGTTGCCCAAGTCTAGGTAGCTATTTCTTTCAGTGATCTACAATTTTGAAACTCCAACACACCCTCCTACAACATCACTTTGTCTACATCATCAACCTGTAACTTTCAATCATAAAACTTTGGGAGGGGGTTGTGGTGTTTAGGAGCTTGCCTCAGTCAAGCCTCAGAAGGACACTTAAGTCTTCCAAACACCTTTGTCAGATAGAGAGTGCGTATCTAGGGAGGAAGAGGTAAAAACCAAATGAACTAATGATGAAAACACAATATAATGTCACCTTGTAGTGAAGATCTCATGGGAGGAATATGCTCTTCGTTCCATGAGGAAATGGATGCTCAAATCTGCAAACACAAACACATAGACCACACAAATTTGTTCTTGCAACACAATGAAAGCCTTGAATCACCTTGATAATGCCTAAAGTTCAAAATGATCATCTAGTTTCTCAATGAATGCCTAAACATGCTTTTATATGCAACTACAAACATTCTTGCCAAGATTTCATAAATTCAAACTTACCGTGTCGGCCTAGGGACCAAATAATAGTCATAAACTGACACTATAAATTTGGGCCTGACCCAAAATAGGGTAGGACTAGGATGTGGGTTCCTAATTCCTTCCCCCCTATTTTGGGTAGGGTTAGGTTCAAGGGGTCCCCCCTAGGCCCCATTTGTCATGATACCTAGGGTTCATTCCATCAGGATGTTGAATTATGATGCAACATGTCCTAAATGCACACTAGAGACCCGAGAGCTAAACCTTTTGAGGGAAAAGCCCCCAAGGGGATATTTTCTGACATTACAACATGCTTTCCAAGGTTCTACAAAATTAGTGTCTCTATTTCATACATGTTCTTCAATTCTTCAAAGCCCAACACTTCAACTCGCATCTCTATCAACAAGTTTCTTCTTCTAATCAATGCATCTGCAACTTTGTTTTACTTACCACTCCTATGCTTCAACACAAAGGTATAAATTTGCATGAACTCTACCCATCTCATATGCCTTTGATTCACCTTTCCTTGACTATTCAAATATTGTAAAGCTTGGTGATCTATATATAACACACTCTTTAGGCAACAAGTAATGTCTCCACTTCTTTAGAGCTTGAATTATGGCATAGAACTCTTGATCATAAACTAAATATCTTCTCCTTGCATCATTCAACTTCTCACTAAAATATTCTATAGGTCTACCTTCTTGACTTAACATGGCTCCAATTGCACTCCCACTTGTATCACAATCTACTTGAAATACCTTATTGAAATCTAGTAATGCTAAAATAAGTTGTTCTGTCACCTTCTGCTTCAACAACTCAAAATTTGTTCTGCTCCTGATGTCCACTTAAAGTCTTTTCTATCACCTCTTATTATTTGTGTCATAGGGTTACAAACTAAACTAAAATTTCTGATGAACTTTTGGTATAAACTAGCTAATCCATGAAATGATCTAACCTCTCCAATGCTCTCCAGTGTAGGCCATTCAACAATTGCTCTTACCTTCTCAGGGTCCATCTTCAATCCTTCTGCAAAAATCACAAATCGCAAATATACCAATTGTTACTTCATGAAACTACACTTCTTGATGTTTATTAGCAATGTCTCCTCCCTCAGTCTCTGCAAAACTTGTCTAAGGTGTTGCAAATGTTCTACTTTTTTCTTACTGAAAATCAAAATGTCATCCAAATACACATTAACAAACTTACCCAAGAATTTCTTCAAGACTTCATTCATCAATATCATGAAAGTACTAGGTGCATTTGTCAATCCAAAAGGCATCACTAACCACTCATACAATCCTTCATTTGTCTTAAAATCATTCTTCCATTCATCTCCTTCTCTGATTCTAATCTGATGGTATCCACACTTCAAATCTATCTTTGTGAAATATTTGGCTCCACTCAAACAATCCATGATATCATCCGTCCTAGGTAAAGGAAATCTATACTTAACTATGATTTTATTTATTGCTCTAGAGTCTGTACACATTCTCCATTCTCCATCATTCTTCAGTGCTAGCACTATAGGTACTGCACAAGGGCTTAACTGTCTCTGATCAATCCTTTCCTCAGTAACTCTTGTATCTATCTATTTAATTCTTCATTCTCTATCGGTGTCATTCTATGTGTTGTTTTATTAGGCAAACTAGCTCCTGATATAAGATCCATGTGATGACTGATACTCCTTATAGGTGGCAATCCTTCAGGTACATTGTCTGATATGATGTCTTCATACTCTGTCAACTCTTTTACCTCCTTCAGTTGTGATTCTTCAGTCTCCTTCTTCAGTGTTTTAGTCTTCTTAGGAATCAAGGCATAACACATATTCTCATGTCTCAAACCATCCAAAAATTTTCTTTCATCTACCAAATAGATTCTAGCATTCCCACATACTTCACTCTTAGGATCATCTTCTAAAGGAATCAAAGTAATTCTCTTCCCATTTGATGTTATAGTGTATGTATTCTTTCTCCCATCATGTATAGCTTTCCTATCATACTGCCAAGGTCCACCCAACAAAATATGACATACATCCATAGGCATAATATCACACAAGACTTCATCATGATAAGATCCAATATGAAATTTCACAAAACACTATTCATTCACTAGTACCTTATGATTATCTTGAATCCATGCTATCTGATAGGGCTTAGGGTGTTTCAGTCTTTCCAACTTCATCTTAGTCACCATCTCATCTAAAACTAAGTTAATAGAACTACCACTATCAATTACAACTTTACAACATTTACCTGCTAATTTGCATCTGGTTCTGAACAAACTCTTCCTCTATAGTGGTTCTTCAATTGTCTCTACTTGAAATAGTGCTCTTCTCATCACAAGTGATTCTCCTTTCTTTGATTTACCAACTGAACTAGGTGATCCAATAGGTTCTTCTTCAACATAGGGTACTCTTCCGCTGTTCTCTATCCTTTTACTTGTACTACCCTAATTACATTCAAATGCTCTATGTCCTTCACCTCTACACTTGAAACAAGTGCCTCTGAATGTTCTCTTATCAAATCCTTTTCCTTTTCTTCTATATCCTTCATTCTGGTATGCACTAGGGTTTGCTCTCTAGTAAAAATTTATGTCATCTCTCTGGTATTCATTATTATCCCTGTCATCCTTCTTGAATGTGTTGTCAAACTTGTTTTGCTCAGGACGTGATCTGTCTCCTCTAGAAAATGTTCTTCCTCTCTAAATTTTACCTCCTCTACCTCTCTGTCTCTAATCATGCCTCTTGTTCATCTTATCTTCAACTTTCAGGGCAAATTGATATGCTTCTTGCAGAGATGTCATGCTTACCAAGCTTAGTTCTTCTTAAATGTTCAATCTTAGTCTATTGATGTATCTAGCTAATTTCTCCTTACTTGCTTCACTATATCCTATCATTATGATCATCTTATGAAATTATTTAGTATACTCCTTTACAGATTTCTCCTTTTGTCTCAGGTTCTACAATCTTTTCAACAGCTCTAGCTCATAATTAGCAAGTATGAATTGATTCTTCAGTTTTGTCACCATCCTGTCCCACTTTGTAATCATTTATTTTCCTCTTCTATTTATATCCAACTGAACTTCTTTCCACCATATAGTACCATGTCCTTTCAACTTTGTCTTTGCAAATTTCACCTTCTCTGGGTCTTCAACTTCTTCATACTCAAAGTATTCTTCCATGTCATTTATCCAGTCAATCAACTCTTTAGGGTTCAAATTACTATTATAGTTTGGTATATCTTCTCTAGGTATCTTTCCAATCTTTGAGATAGCTCACATCTTTACTTGATCTGATTCTTCTTCTTCATCACCTCCTAGGGTTTCACCAATTTGTTCAACAAATTAAAATTCCTATTCATCATCACTTTCAACATTAGGTCTAGGTGTCAATCCTCTTTGCCTATCTTCTTCAACAACATCCAATCAAATTCTCATTGTTTTCATCATTTCCATCATCTCATTCATTCCACCAGCCATTGTTCCAACAACAACAACTCTCCTTGGTGGCATTCTTCATAGGATCAAGTGCAAACTGCCTCAAGTTCAGTGATCGGGCTACAAGGTGACAACTACCTCACAATCAGTGATTAGTTATGACACAAATAACTTGACTCAATTTGGTGATCTATCCATAGAAAGATCTTATGGAATTCCCTCACCAAATTCGCTCAATTCACTCCCAAAGATTTGAACTTTTGCTCTGATACCACTTGGTGCAATCATGGTAGGAGTGTTCATCGAATGAACTATCCAGACCATGCAGCAAGAGTAAACACAATGGAAACAACTTAAAGATATGAAGCAAACATAGATTCAGTCATTTAGTATATCATAGAATTCAAATACAATCTAGTTGACATCATGCAGGCTTACAATTAGTACTCAAAGGCCTGATTACAAAATATCAGAATATGTGCCAGATATAGCTTTGAAGCTCCTTCACACAAAATATAAACTAAGGATTATGAATGAATCACCAACTATTCTCATTTGCTTTCCTAGGGATCTATTACATCCTTATATATCATCTCCAGTACAAAAGATTCTTCCGCATCAGCCAAGGAAGATCATAAACTCCAATGAAGAGCTGCAACATGTGTACACGGATAGGTCAGACCTAAATGCATAGAACACCTCCGCAAATGATTGGAATGATGTGTGGATCTTAGGGAAGGTTATCCATGAAATAAAGATCATTGAATGATGTGTCATTAGGCTCCCCAAGTCAAGGAATACTCTGCAAGTATTCTCCTTTAGCTAATTTTCTGAGACTGTCAGGATGCTTTGTTATGAGAAAACAGTCAATCTTCTGATAGCAACAACTTTTTGGTAACTAATCAAAATGCTCTAAACTCTAGATATGATGTATATGAATCGATCTAGATGCTAAGTCCTACTTCACAAGATTTGAAATGCAACTACGGTAGAATGCAGACCAAAATATAGAAACTGCTACTGACTGAACTGAACTGCAAACAAACTAAAATGTAAATGTTTTTGGTCAATGCAGGATTGCTTTTGAACCAGGGATGCTCCTGCATCATAGAGGCACTGGTCTCATCAAATATTTCAAGTATTAATATTGAACAAGGCGATCAAAGAGAAGAGGAGAGAGAAGCTATTGAAACTTCAGTTTCTACAGTGTAAGGTACAAAATGACAAAATAAACAACAACCCCCTCAACCACAAGAATCTCAAGGAGAAAAGCTGGAGGAGAGTGAAGGTGAAAGAACTGAAAATGTAGGAGGTGATCCAAGTGAGAGTTCAGATGAAGAAGATTAAGAAGAAGAAGTAGGAGGAGGTACCGAGATAGAAGAAGAAGAAAAGGGAAATGAAGAAGAACAATGAAAAAATGATGAGCCTCCATCTCAGGATCAACATCAAGGACATTTACCTCCTCATTAATAGTAGAATCAACAAAAACATCAAGAACAAATAGAAATGGAGAAACCTCAAGAGGAGGTAATAAATGAGAAAGTGGCAGAGACCAGTGAAGAGGCACCAACATGGATGGGAAAGGAAGTAAGATGAGAAAAGGCAAAGGTAAAGTTGGTTCCCATAGATATAAAGAGCCTGCTGGGTGGTACCACACCAAAGAAGGAAAAGAGAAAGGCAAAGAAAAATGTCTGCAATAAGGAGAGGTCCATCTAGAGCGAGAACCTTGGAGCTAGCTGTATCGCTAACAGATAAAGCAAAAGGATAAATGAGCTTGGAAGATTATAGGATACTTAAAATGGATATGGGGTATGTACCTAGGGAAAAACATATTGCAGAAATGGAAGATATGAATAAAGTGACCATAGGACTAATGAGGAAGGATAAAGACAAGTTTGAGCAATTAAAAGGACACATTGTCCAGCTGCAACAATTCATTTAGGGGATGTTTGACCCTAATGTTAACATACCTAAATTTCCTATAGAGTTAGCTATTTTGTCAAAAGAGTAGACAAATGAGATGGAGAATAAGAAAATTGAAGCTAAGATTTTTTAAGATTGGATCAAATAATTCATACAACGAGGAGAGGAAATAATAATGCAGGTAGTTGCCAATTGGACCATTGCCCTAGCAGGGAAAAATAGTTGTAGTCTTAACATACACCATTGCCAATCAAGAATGAAAGAAAATATATATGAATTGGAGCAGATCCAGGTGATGGAAAAAAAGATTGAAGAACTGGCAAATGAGGGGGTATTGACACTTCAACTGGCAAACAAAGTGCCAAAGCATAAACTGGAATTAAAGTTTGGAGGGATTATGAGAAATTGTATTGCAAATACCTAGGAGTTAGAAAGAACTGTTGGTGACATGATAAGGAAATAGCTAAAAATAATACAAAGACTCATTGGGAATGAATTCTTAGAGATGCCCGTATATGATGTGGCCATGGTAGTGAGGGAATTCAAGGCTATCTATTTACCTTGCCTAGAGAACCCTACAGCCAATTTAAGTAAAGAGATGATTGATTCTATCATGGAGTTGAGTGCAAAGATGAAGAAATATTAGAGGAAGAGAAGAGATGCAGAGGAGCAAGAAAAGATACTAAAAGAAAGTGTTGAATTGCAATAGTACACATGGATAGAAAGTCAAAGGAATATTCATGTGACTATTATAGCATTCGTGGCTAGATACATAGGGTACTTGGAGAGAATAGGAGAAGATCCAAAGGCAAGTACTAATGGTAGAGAATAGTTCCTTTTCTTGTTATTCAAATAGGCTTCACACTTTTTTATGTTGTTCTTAAGGGAAAGTCAATAGTGAAGAAAGTTAAAAGGGAATATTTCATATTCAAAAGATCCCAATGGCATCCTTTGCGCCAAAGGGAATATTATGAAAAAAGATTTTTTGTAAGAATGCTTGGGAAAAACTTTCCACCATTGATCTTATAAGTTTGAATGAGAATCATTGATTATTTTTTCTTGTATCCATAGTAGAGGGGGACTCCAATCTATATAATGAACCCTGTTACTTGTATTTTAGTTACATAGGGATTTATAGCAATTACTATAAGACTTTAGTTAGCAATTTTACTTTTGAATGCAAAAGGAAGTGATTCTTAGGGAATACTTTGAGCATCAGTGATTTAGAAAGGCGGTCACCCGTGTCTACATCGAAGAGAGTGTGGATTGTCTTGCCTCGTTCATGCATCTGTAAAAATATTTTTGAGTTTTGGTAATTTTGATTGATTCAATAGAATTCATTGTTACATTGTAAATTATGAATGACTTTATATATGAAATGAATGCATATATTAGATTGATGCATCTGTTCCAGAGTGCCATCTGATTCATGCAATTGTTTGATATATTTCTCTCTAAAAGATTGCAATTCCATATGTATGTTCGTGAAATTACTCAAGATTTACATATGATAATTTAATTGTTGTTGAATTGTCCAGGATCATCAAGCTTGTCATACGGGAATAGAAGAACATTCTATCTTATTTAAGCAATGCTTCTAACCCTTATCTTTTCTATCTTTTCTCCAAAAGAGTAAATAATTAGCTTACATGCAGTTATCATAAGTGGATTGCTATTGATTCGGATAAATAATTGTGACATTTCAAAGATCTTTAGCAATTTTCATATAAATTTAGAAGTATAGAGCATGTTTAGTGAAATTCATGTAAATTTTTTTAAAGGATTGGTAAATACATGCAAAGGATCACTTATTTTAGTGTAATTTGTTGTTATTTATGAAAATTAAGCAAGTCAAGTAGCCACTTAACACTTTAATCACGTAAGGCCCCTTGAACAAACAGCTTCACAACAACCTACTGATCTATCCAACGTGGTCAAGAAGTGACCATACAGAAACTTGAGATTAAGAATTTCCAGTGAATTCTTCATATCTTCCAAGACAACTAAGGTTCCTTTGTTAATTTTAACTCTACTATGCATGTGTAAAAGCATTCATCAATAGTAATTGGTCACTAGAAGGAGGGCCTGCTAGTGGTGCAGGGCACCTAAGAGCAGCATTTTGATTTCCAAGAGCATTTTGATGCTTTTTGCTAAGTTGTGTTCTTTTTTGTATGTGTTGTAATAAGGCTTTAGCCATGGATGGAAGGTCTATTTGTGTGGTCAAGATGATTGAGGTGACCATATAAACCTCACTCATTCGTAGTCCACTTGGACCCTTGTTATATCATTTAGGCCTAGAATGTCCATTGATGTTTTTTTTGAAGTATATTGGATTGTTTTGATGTTTTGTCATGTTTAGGAGAGTAGGATAGTGGTTAAGACTCCATTGGACAAGTGAAATCAATCGATGTCTTTGTGCTAGGTCAAAATGCCATAGAGTCAAGTGTTGTCAATAGTGTCAATAGCACATTGACTGGTTGCAACTCAGTTTTAGACAGTTGAAATTATTTGTAGAAGTTGTATACCAACTTGGAGTGGTGGATATGATGGCTTTCTTACTCCATGACAGAGGATAAGGTTTTGTACAGTGTTTTGAGCACAGAAATAAAGATTTTAGATTGTTTTTCCCTATTTTTCTCTTGTTGTACAGACAATACAGATTGGTAGAGCAGATCAATGTACTTTTTCAAAAAGTAGGTCGAGTCAGGGTTCAAATGCATTTGGTTTGAGGTTTTGAAGTGATTCCAGTAGGGAGATATTGTAAATTTAGTGCAGACTGCCCTAAACCTTGTTTTCTAGGGTTTGTCACACAAATTAGGCCCTAGAATGCATTCCCACTGGTGAAATCACCTGCAAATCGGTGAAATGCAGACTAGGGATGTGTATTCTAGGATTCCAAAAGCATTTTCTTGGGAGAGACAGTCTTCAATTTTTAAGGTGATGCCCTAGGTCAAGTATTACCATGTATTTGGCCAGTTTTATGCTATTTGCTATTGTAGGTGACAGAATCCAGATAAGGTGAATGGATGGATGGTGTTTTTGAGTTATTTGGGTATGGTAGAAGTAATACAAATTCCTGTCCCTGATCTAGGAACCCAACCTAAACCATTTGCTTTGTAACCTAGACCTAAAATGATCAATTAGGCCTAGAGACCTAGTAGGAGTTTTGAGTTGCAGGAATAGAGTAGGAATTGGAGATTTGGAAGTTTATTAGATTCCCATAGAGGGTACTCAAATCCACCATTGGTTTGCCTGATCATTTGGGATTTTGTCAAATTGTGTGAAGAAAACTAGATTTGGAGGGCTAGTAGCCTTACTAGTCCAAGTGTAGGTTGGAGAGTTGAGTGAAGTTGGGAACCAAACCAACTGTTAGAAAGGTGTTTGTAGACCTTCCATAAGGTGTAGAAATAGTCTCAGGGGTTGGGCAATAGCCTAGACCACAAATCCATAATTTGCACTTGGTGAGTGACTTTGTTTGGTTGAAGACTAGGTGAAGTGGGTGAGTGGGCAAAGGAGAATAGTAAACATTGTGTAGTTGCTTCCCTTGTGCCTCTCTGCATCAAGAGGTATCAGAGCCATCAAAAAGATGGGAGATAGAGAAGAAGAGGAGGAAATTCCTCAAAGAGTGACAAATGTCGAATTGGTAAAGATAGTGAGAGAGCAAGCAGCCAAGAACAAAAGGATGGAGGCTGAAATAGAGAAGTTGAAGAAAGATAAGGACAAGAAGAAGAAGCCAGAGGTCATCTTAGATTCAGATGAAGAGGATCAAGATGAAGAAAAAGAAGTGCCAATGGAAGAGCCACAAGGAGGCATGTCAGAGAGACAATTCCTAGATGCACTTGGAAAGTTGAGTAGGAAGGACACTAATGTAGACTTACCAATGTTTCCTAGTAAGATGAACCCAGAGGAGTGCCTTGATTGGATTGAGGCAATAGAGAACTATTTTGAATGCGAAGAAGTGGCAGAAAATTAGAAAGTGAGGATTGCCAAATCAAGAATGAAAGGGCCAGCCTTGAGTTGGTGGAACTTTATTCAAAATGAGAGGATAGAAGATGATAGGAACCCTATCTCTACATGGAGGAAGATGGTGCTTGAAATCAAGAAGTAATTTGTCCCTGAAGATTATGAGGTCAACTTAAACAAGAAGTTGCACAACTTGAGACAGAAGGACATGGACGTGAGCACCTACACAGAGGAGTTTCACAAGATGACATTGAAAGCCAAGATGCCTGAGAATGAAAAACAGAAGCTTGCAAGGTATCTCAATGGCCTTAAGTTCTCCATTCAAGATGAATTAACCCTCTTTAACTTGGAGACAGTCCATAAGTGCTTTCAAATGGCACTGAGGATTGAGGATAAGCAGAGGAGAAAAGGTGATTCAACTAGTAGAGGCAGAGGTAATATGAATTTTAGAGGTAGGGGCAGATTTCAAAACAAAGATAACTTTCCTAGATACCAAGAAGGCAGATCACAAGAAGGCAACCAAGGACAGGCTGACAGAAATAGTGCTGATAAGGGTCAGTTTAGAGGGAGAGGTAATGGTAGAGGAAGAAGTGGGGGTAGGGGTCCCAATGTGTTTACTGGAAGGTGTTTATCTTGTAATCAGATAGGACATCAGTCCTTTAGGTGCCCAGAGAAGATGGGAAACATTGCTGCAAATCAGAAAGATAGAAGGGTGCAACTCCTTCAAGAAGAGGACTATCAAAGCACCGCAAGTTATCAAACAACCTCTTCCAAGTCTGCAGCACCAGAGAGTGGAGAATGCATCATGTTTAACAGGTCCCTCATCATGCCAGCCACCAAGGAGTAGCCCCATAGGAACAACTTGTTCAGAACCACTTGCAAGGTGAAACGAAAAGTTTGCAAGGTAATAGTTGATTCAGGTTCTTCTAAAAATTTGGCTTCTAATGAAATGGTGACTAAGTTAGGATTGGAAAGGATACCCCATCCTAACCCCTATAGAGTCTTTTGGCTAACCAAGGAACAACAAATTATGGTGAAAGAGCAATGTTGGGTTGAATTCAAGATAGGTGAATATCATGATAGGATTCTTTGTGAGATAGTGGATATGGATGCATGCCACCTTCTTCTTGGAAGGCCTTGGTAACATGACACAAGTGCCCAACATGATGGTAAGCAAAATGTGATTCATTTGTCCAAAAATGGTGAAAATTTCACAATGACTCCTTTGATTGATGATTGCAAAGAGAAGGTCATTTCTAGTTTAGTTATGTTGGTAGGTGAAAAAGAGTTTTTGGCTAACCTCAAGGAAGAGAAAGTGCCATGTTTTGCAACAATCATCAAGCCCAAGGATGTAAATCCCAAGAAGGTCAAAGTGCAGCAACCTCTTAGGAGGATTGGACCAAAGGAAGTGGAAGAACTATTGAAAAGGTTCCATGATGTGATAGCTGATGAGAGTAAGGATGCCCTTCCACCAAAGAGGGAGATTAGTCATTGCATTGATCTCATCCCTGGATCCACCCTACCAAACCAAGCAGCCTACAAGTTGACTCCAGAGCAAAATACAGAAGTGGCAAGACAAATCTAAGACTTGTTGGATATAGGACTTATAAGGAGGAGTATTAGTCCATGTGTAGTACCTGCAGTACTTGCACCCAAGAAGGAAGGTACATAGAGACTATGCACTGACTCTAGGGCCATTAATAAGATCACTATCAGGTATAGATTTCGAATGCCTAGAATAGAAGATTTAATGGATTGCTTGGGTAGGGCTAAGTATTTTACCAAGATAGATCTAAAAAGTGGTTATCACCAAATCAGGATAAGGGAGGGGGATGAGTGGAAAACTGCCTTCAAAACCAATGAAGGACTATTTGAATGGGTTGTCATGCCTTTTGGCTTATCAAATGCACCAAGCACCTTCATGAGATTGATGAAAGAGGTGCTAAAACCTTTCCTTAACAAGTTTATTGTTGTGTATTTGGATGATATACTATTTTTTAGTGATAGCAAGGAAGATCACATAAGACATATCCATCAAGTGCTCAGGAGGCTTCAAGAGGAGAAGTTGAGAATCAACCTTGACAAATGTGTCTTCCTACAAG
The DNA here is from genome assembly GCA_027924645.1 of Cunninghamia lanceolata. Taxonomy (NCBI): domain Eukaryota; kingdom Viridiplantae; phylum Streptophyta; class Pinopsida; order Cupressales; family Cupressaceae; genus Cunninghamia; species Cunninghamia lanceolata. The sequence goes on from BSBN01001054.1 coordinate 3,814,923, forward strand.
AAGATTTGATATTCTTGGGGTTTGTCATCTCTAAGGGCAGCCTAAAAATGGATCCAAGCAAGGTGGAATCCATTCTTAATTGGCCCACACCCACAACAGCCTCTGAGGTGAGTTTCCATGGTTTGTGTAGCTTTTATAGAAAGTTTATTAGAGGGTTTAGTGGTATTTGTGCTCCACTTGTTGACACCATAAAAGGGGGCAAGAAATGTGTATTTGTGTGGACAAATGAGGCCAATCAAGCCTTTGAATTGTTAAAGAAAAAAATATCAGAACAACCAGTCCTTGTTCTACCTGATTTTGACAAGGTCTTTGTGGTAGAGTGTGATGCAAGTAAGAGGGCTATTGGGGGAGTCCTAAGTCAAGATGGGAGGCCTGTAGCCTTCTTTAGTGAGAAGTTAAATGAGGCAAAATAGAACTACTCTACCTATGATCTAGAATTATATACCATGGTTCAATCATTGAGGAAGTGGAGACACTATTTATTGCCTAAGGAATTTATAGTTTTTATTGATAACCATGCATTGAGCTTCTTGAACAGGTAGCAGAAGTTGAATCACAGACATGTCAAGTGGATGGAGTACATCCAAGCATACACTTTCTCAATAAAACACAAGAAAGGAGTGGCCAATAAGGTAGCTGATGCCTTAAGTAGGAGAAATCTTGTTGTGCAGACTATTCAGTTGGAAAGTACACATATTCATGCCATCAAAGATCAGTATGCAGCAGATGAAGACTTCAAAGAACCGTACCTATCTTGCAAGGCCATTACAGGAAGGTATAACACTAATTTTTCTGATTTTTTGATACAAGATGGATATCTTTTCAAGGGTAGCATGTTGTGTATCCCAAGAGGGTCTGTTAGAGAGAACATTATCAAGGAAAAGCAATGTGGTAGCATGTCAGGCCACTTTGGCATTGATAAGACCCTAGAGTTGGTTAGGAGATACTATTTTTGGCCAAAATTGCCAAATGATGTAAGAAAGTTTGTTGAAACTTGTCAAATTTGCCAAAGAGCAAAGGGGCATACATCAAATGTAGGTTTATACACTCCACTACCTATTCCTTCAAAGCCTTGGGATTCCATAAGCATGGACTTTGTACTTGGTTTGCCTAGGACCAAGAATGGACATGATAGCATTTTTGTGGTTGTAGATAGGTTCTCAAAAATGGATCACTTCATCCCATGTAAAACCACACATGATGCCTCACACATAGCAGGTCTCTTCTTCAAGGAAATAGTTAGATTACATGGTTTACCAAATGTCCATAATCTCTGACAGAGACCCCAAGTTCATAGGACATTTCTGGAGGACACTTTGGAAGAGACTAGGTACAAACTTGTCATTATCATCTGCCTATCACCCTTAGTCTGATGGACAAACAAAGGTGATTAATAGGTCACTTGGCAACCTCCTAAGATGCCTAACAAAGGAGCAGGGTGCTAGTTGGGATTCAGTTTTGGCACAGGCAGAGTTCTCATACAATGACACTATCAACAGAAGCACTGACCTGTCTCCTTTCCAAATTGTTTATGGCACTCACCCAAGGGGTATTTTGGAACTTAGGGAGGTTAGAGGACTAGAAAATAGTAGTGCCTTGGCTGCAGACTTTGTTCAAGTGATGAAAGATGTCCATGAACAAGTACAACAAAAATTGCAGTCCACTTCTCAGAAATATAAACAGTTTGTTGACAGAAAGAGAAGGGATCTGTAGTTCAAAGAAGGGGATTTGGTCATGGTCCACCTTAAGAAGGAGAGACTCCCTATAGGTAAATACACTAAGCTACTCATGAAGAAGATTGGGCCTTGTGAAGTGCTCAAGAAATGTGGAGAAAATGCATATAAAATCAGACTTCCGGATGGCATTGCTTTGTCTCCAATTTTTAATGTTTCAGACCTTTATCCCTATAAAGGATCTGATCCTCAGACTGTTGATGAAGAAAACCAAACTGATCAGACACTCCAAGAACTGATTCCTTCATCTCTTGATCAAATTGTATACATTTTGGATAAGAGGATTGCAAAATAGACTAGGAGGCACACATACTATGAGTACTTGGTGAAGTGGCTCAATAAACCTCAAGAGGATGCCACTTGGTTTAGCAGAGTAGACATTGCGAAGGTAGGTTTCACATTGGATAACATTCCTAACTCAAGAGACTTGAGTTCTATTTGATAGTGGTTGTATGGTGCAGGGCACCTAAGAGCAACATTTTGATTTCCAAGAGCATTTTGATGCTTTTTGCTAGGTTGTGTTTTTTTTTGTATGTGTTGTAATAAGGCTTTAGCCATGGATGGAAGGTCTATTTGTGTGGTCAAGATAATTGAGGTGACCATATAAACCTCACTCATTCTTAGTCCACTTGGACCCTTTAGGCCTAGAAGGTCCATTGATGCTTTTTTTGAAGTCTATTGGATTGTTTTGATGTTTTGTCATGTTTAGGAGAGTAGGATAGTGGTTAAGACTCCATTGGACAAGTGAAATCAATCGGTGTCTTTGTGCTAGGGCAAAATGCCATAGAGTCAAGTGTTGTCAATAGTGTCAATGACACATTGACTGGTTGCAACTCAGTTTTAGACAGTTGAAACTATTTGTAGAAGTTGTATACTGACTTGGAGCAGTGGATATGATGGCTCTCTTACTCCATGACAGAGGGGAAGGTTTTGTATGGTGTTTTGAGCACAAAAATAAATATTTTAGATTGTTTTTCCCTATTTTTCTCCTGTTGTATGGATGGTACAGATTGGTAGAGTAGATCAATGTACTTTTTCTAAAAGTAGGTTGAGTCAGGGTTCAAATGCATTTGGTTTGAGGTTTTGAAGTGATTCCAGTAGGGAGATATTGCAATTTTAGTGCAAACTGCTCTAAACCCTGTTTTCTAGGGTTTGTCACACAAATCCGGCCCTAGAATGCATTCCCACCAGTGAAATCACCTGCAAATCGGTGAAATGTAGACTAGGGATGTGTATTCTAGGATTCCAAAAGCATTTTCTTGGGAGAGATAGTCTTCAATTTTTAAGGTGATGCCCTAGGTCAAGTATTACCATGTATTTGGCCAGTTTTATGCTATTTGCTATTGTAGGTGACAGAATCCAGACAAGGTGAATGTATGGATGGTGTTTTTGAGTTGTTTGGGTATGGTAGAAGTAATACAAATTCCTGTCCCTGATCTAGGAACCCAACCGAAACCCTTTGCTTTGTAACCTAGACCTAAAATGATTAATTAGGCCTAGAGACCTAGTAGGAGTTTTGAGTTGCAGGAATAGAGTAGGGATTGGAGATTTGGAAGTTTGTTAGAGTCCCATAGAGGGTACTCAAATCCACCATTGGTTTGCCTGATCATTTGGGATTTTGTCAAATTGTGTGAAGAAAACTAGATTTGGAGGGCTAGTAGCCTTACTAGTCCAAGTGTAGGTTGGAGAGTTGAGTGAAGTTGGGAACCAAACCAACTATTGGAAAGGTGTTTGCAGACCTTCCATAAGGTGTAGAAATAGTCTCAGGGGTTGGGCAATAGCCTAGGCCACAAATCCATAATTTGCACTTGGTGAGTGACTTTGTTTGGTTGAAGGCTAGGTGAAGTGGGTGAGTGGGCAAAGGAGAATAGTAAACATTGTGTAGTTGCTTCCCTTGTGCCTCTCTGCATTAGCTAGGATTTAAGGTGAGCTTTGTGCAAATTGGCTAGCAATACTAGTCAAACGACTAGGTCTAGGTCAAATCTAGGGGATATCTTCTTACAATTGTTTGACAAATGCCAGAAAGGTACAAATATTCCCTTAATCTCGAGTCCTAGAATATTTCAAGTAGGAGGTTCATCAAATACTCCTCCAAGATCACCTCTGATCATACCTAACATAGTAAGTCCTAGTGTTTCTGCATTTAGACCTTTGAATTCTGGTTTAAATTCTCAAAATCTAGGAAATTTTGGTTTAATTCCACTTAGAGGTCCTATCATGGATTACTTTAATACAGATTCACCTATACATTTCACTGTGTATAACAATATGCCAAAGAATCTAGACAAAATTTGTCCTAAGTATCAATTACATCAGGATCCTAAAGATCATATTAGGATTTTCAAGGAAACTTGCTTCAGGGCAAGAATAGCACATGAAGATGTGGTCTATAGGTTATTTCCTTTCACTTTCAATGAACATGCTAGTAACTAGTATGTCAATTTGCTTAACATTCACATTACAAGTTGGGCCCTTATGGAAGAAAACTTTATGCCTAGGTTTAGAGGTCCAGTAGAGCCAGCAACTTTATATCATAAGTTATCAAGGATCAAGAGAGGTGAAGGAGAGTTTATAACTACATTGAACGATCATTTCCAAAAAGCTTATTCAAGGTTAGTTGCTCCTTATACTATAAACGGTGATGCAACAATAGAAATGTATTATGCTACTTTGGATCCTCTAACTGCTATGTTTGTTAATCGACAATTACCTGCACAAGGAAATTTATCTCAAGCATTCAAAGAGGCTATGAAGATAAATTAGGAGATGAGGCAAACCACTCATGATCCTTTATCGAGTTTAGGAAATGCTGCAATTCCTAGTCAGATGTAACCATTGAATGGTGCTCTAATGCACCATACTCCAATGTTCAATCTAGTACCTAATGCACCAGTACACAATCATGTGCCTACTTGTGCTATAGTTCCCTACACAGGCCAAGTTACAAATGATAACCAGTTCAATGGCCAATCATTTTTCCAAGCCCCCTAGAATACATATGTAGCTAAAACTCAAGATGATGGAAATGAGTTGAAAGAAATTATTGATCATTTGAGAAGGTTAACCACTGAGGTGACTCAATTGAGGAATAATAGTTTCTATGGTCAAAATTCTCAAAATAATACTCACCAAAACCAGGGACAAGGATCATAGAATAGAGGTCATAATGGAGACAACAAAGCCTATGAAAATGATAATAGGAATTTGAATCAGCCTAGACCCCCTAGAGTGTGGAACAACAGACCAAATAATGGTACTCTGTCTTCTCAATTTAAGAATCTAGATAATCAAGAGTCTAAACAACCCATTAGGGTACAAGTAGTTGATATAGCCCTTAAGATCTAGTGTAGAATTCATAACACTAGTGCACATGTTGAGCCTAATTGTCCACAATTTCACTTGGCAGCTAGTATATTTAAGGTAGAGGTTCAGACCCCTACATCTGAGTTCTTGATTCCAAAAGGAAATGAGATAGTGCCTTCAAGATCTACAAATCAGCCCTAGTCTTAAAAATCTTTACATTATCAACAAAAGAAGCAGAAGACTAGATAGAAGAGGATGCGCCATATTATTGTGAGAATTTATATATGAAGTTGGCTCTAGTGTTAGAGGCTTTCCAATTTCCCTTTGAAATTGAGAATGAAGTGTTGTGTGAACCAGATGAGGTTCAAGCCTTCCAACAGTCCAAGAGGAATCATACTTATAATTTGAGGAACAATAGTAAACTTGGAGGTCTATTTACTACTTCGACACCTCCAAATAACCTCAACACACCACCTAATCAGCATGAAAGTAATAATCCTGTGCCTCCTAAGACCAAGTATCAGGGCATTGGTACTTCTATAGCACCAAAGGTTCAGGTAGTTAAATTAGAACTTAATGAAGCCTCTAAACTGATGAACTACTTGTCAGAAGAAATTAAAAAGATAAAAGTCAATGTGCCTTTGTATGAGTTACTAAAGATTCCAAGAGTGAGGATCGCATTCATGAAATCCTTAGATGAGTCGGGACCTAGAGAAAATTTAGTAAGTCTAGATAATAATTGCAAAGACGTACAAACTAAAGATAAGGGAAAGAATGTTGAGCAACCTACAAATAATGTAGTGATGTATATAGAGAAGAAGGAGTCTCCTCATTTCTTATTAACTTTAGATTCTTTGGGAAAAACTTACATAACTGTATGGTAGATTCTAGAGCCTCTACAAATGTGATTCCATTAGGAATTTGTAAGGCTTTAGGTCTCACACCTACTATGTCTACCAAGGTTGTAACTCAGTTGGATAAGTTTGAGGTTAATGTGGTAGGGGAGTTGATGTATATCCAGATGCAATTAGCTTTAGATCCTAGGGTAAATCAATTCATTGACATTTAGGTTGTGGACATTCCTGTGAATTATGGTATGTTATTGAGTAGAGATTGGTCTAAAAATTTAAATGGATATATGGCTACAGACTTCTCTCATATGTGGTTGCCTTGGAGGGGCATTCCAAACCAAATTAAAACTGAGACTGAACCCAAGATGAAGCATATGATAATAGAATATAATAAGATAAATGAAGTATTGCATGCTTCCATAGAGCTTGGTGTTTATAGAGTTTCAAACACAGGAGTACAAATAGAAGAAATTTTAGCCTTTAACTTTGATACAAAACCTACTGAGAAGGGAACAAGGTGTTCATTGAGGCTGATCATGGTTCATCTGATGAAGAAGATAATGCCATGAGTAATTTTGGTCAAATCATAGAGACATGAAATGGAAAAAAGCTTCCAACAAAGAGCTCCTATTCAGTGCGTTCTGTATAGGAAATGGTGTAGAGTTCATAAGACTACTCATTCTAAGGGGGACTGTGGAATGTACAGAGAGATAATAGAATATCAACACAAAAAGTGTATGGAACTAATGGGAAAGTGGGAAGAAAAACATATTCATAATGAACCTAAGTTGCATTTTCATGGGGATGCTAATGGTTTGTTAAAAATCTAGGCGAAGATGTAAAAGCAAAAGGTATTAATCATTCTAAATTTCACAAATGGGTAGAGAATACAATGATACTTATAGTTCAGAAAAAAGAACATGAGAATACACACACTCCTACAAAACGTGAGGTAAGTAACATACTTCCTGTAAAAACAAAGGGTCTAGTTCACAAAAATAATGACATGCGGATTTTAAAATGTGATGGATCAAAGTCCAAATAGGGAGCAGGAGTAGGAATTGAGCTTATTAATCCTGAGGGTAAATAATTTTTGGTAGTATACAGACTCCAGTTTCCATGCACCAATAACATAGTAGAGTATGAGGCTATGATCTATGGACTATTAATTGCCATAAAGAAAAAGGTAAAAATGCTCAAGGTATTTTCTGATTCTGAACTGGTAGTTAGACAAGTTAGGAAGCTATATGCATGTAATTTTAGGAAAATGGTTAGTTACAGGCATAGAGTATGGGTTCTGATTTAATCTTTTAATGCTTTCAACATTGAACATGTTCCTAGAGAATTGAATCAACATCCAAATGCCTTAGTAGTTGCTGCTAGCTCATTAGAACCCCTAACTTTGTCAGGTTTAAAATGATTCACTATAGTGTTGGTAAATCTGCCTAATATACCAGACAATGTAACACATTTCCAAGTGTTTGAGGGTGATCAACATATTGTGGATTTTATTACCAATCATGATGTTTTTGAAACACAGATTATTGATGAACAAGAAAGACCAGAGATATCTTGGGATGAAGAAGATATAATTGACCTAAAAAGTAACTTCTTGCCCAAGGGAGTGATAGAATTAGAAAAGATCTTTGACTTTGATGGAGTTGTTAGACAAAAGGATCTTCCTAAAATAGAGGGGGGTAAGTGTGACCCTTTTAACTTAGGAATAGAACAAAATCCTCAAAATGTATTAATTGGAAAAGCTTGCTCTGAGGGACTAAGGAAAGAGATCACAAAAGTATTGAAAGAATACAGACATGTGATTGCTTGAACATCTGAGGATATCAAAACATATGATACATCCATCATAACTCATGTGATTCCATTGAGGCTAGGAGTGAATCCATTCAGACAGAAACAAAGGCCAGTAAATGCTATACTAGAACCATTGATCTTTGAAGTAAAGAAATTATTGTCTGCCAAGATAATCTTTCTTGTGAGAAATTCTACTTCGGTAGCTAAGTTAGTACTCATGAGAAAGAAACATGGAGGCATTCAGTTGTGTGTTGACTTTAGGAACCTTAATAAGGCATCTGAGAAAGAAAATTATCCTTTACCTCCTTTAGATGAAGTTTTACAAGTAGTGAATGTTGCTAAGATGATGTCTTTTCTTGATGGATTTTCTAGTTATAACCAAGTTTTGGTAGATAAGGAAGATAAGTTAAAGACCAAATTCACATGTAAATGGGGTAATTATGCATATAGAAGAATGTCATTTGGTCTAATCAATGCAGGTGCTACATTCCAAAGAGCCATGGATATTGCTTTCCGTGGATTAGTAGGTAAGTGTATTATAATTTATATGGATGATTTAACTTTTTTTCCAAGGATATGGCTACTCATGTAGATGAACTAAGAAAAGTGCTAAAAAGATGTGAGAGATATGGGATTTCCTTGAATCCAAAGAAGTGCGTATTTGGAGTAACTTAAGGCAAGATATTGGGACATATCATCTCAGAAAATGGATTCTCTATTGATCCTAATTGAGTGGAAGGAATCAATAAGTTACAGTTTCCAAGCAGTAAGAAAGAATTAAAGTCATTCTTTGGTAAAATTAATTTTATTAGGAAATTCATTACTGGATTTGTAGAAATTGTGCAACCACTGAATGTAATGTTAAAAAAAGATGCCAAGATAGAATGAACACCAGTGGCTAAAGCAACATTTGAAAATATTAATGAACCTATCTCTAATGCTCCAGTACTAGCCAGTCCAAATTACACCAAGTTTTTTCATATCTATTCTTTTACATATGAACATTCATGTGCAGCAGCTCTGACACAGAAAGGGGAGGAAAATGAAGAAAAACCTATTGCTTTCATGAGCGCCCCACTAAAAGATGCATAGTTGAAATACCTAGATACTGAGAGATAGACCTTTGCATTGGTAAAAGCAGTGAAGAAGTTCAGACACTGTAGTCTGAGAAGTCAAATAAAAGCTATAGTGCCTGATGCAGCAGTAAAAATGTTGTTGACGCAGAATGAGCCCAGGGAGAAAAGGGCAAAATGGATAATAGTTTTTGCAAGAGTTTGACATGGAAAACATTCCCATGAAGTTAGTTAGAGATTAGGCCTTGGTGCAAACCATAGCCAATATGGACCCTAACCTAGTGAAATAACAATATGTATTGAACACAACCAGTACACCAAGATGGTATGATGATCTTACCACATTTTTCATATCAGGAAAATATCCTAAACAGATGAAGTCTTCTCAAAGGAGAGCTATGAAAATTAAAGATCAGAGATACATGGTACAAGGAGGACTTTTATTCAATAAAAATGATGAGGGCATATACTTGAGATGTCTGAATAGAGATGAAGTAGAGAAGGTGTTGCTAGAGCTACATGATAAGTATGGGAAAGCACATGGTTCCCTTCTAGAAACTACACATAAGATCCTAAGGGTGGGTTATTATTGGCCCACCATATTCAAGGATACCAAGGAACACATTAGGAGTTGTCATACATGCCAAACTATAGTAGATAGAGGAAGAAATCAGACACATCCATTACAACATGTTATAGAATCCAGACCATTTACATAATGGGGACTTGACTTTATTGGAGTTATTAATCCCCCATCATCATCTAGACCCAAATTGATATTAACAGTGATTGATTACTATACAATATGGACAAAAGCAACATGTTGCAAGTTCTCTACTACTGAAGTTATTTATCAGGTTCCTGGAGGAGAACATCATCACCAGGTTTGGAGTGCCATATTCTCTGGTATGTGACAATGGCCCTTCTTTTTCTTCTTTAAAGTTTACCAATTGGGCATTTGAATAAGGTATTGTGCATAAATTTTCATCAAATTATTATCCATAGGGTAATGGATTAGCATAATCAACCAATAAAATCTAGCCAGATATTATCAAAAAGTTGATTGTTAAAAACCCTAGAGAATGGAACACATTGTTAAAATATGCATTATGGGTAGATAGAACAAAGGTCAAGGCAACATTAGGTAATGCTCCTTATCACTTAGTATATGGGACTAACCCCATACTCCCAGTCAACCTGAGAATTCTTGTGGAAATTTGCAAATGAGTATCTAGGTTTTGATGACCATAAGGAGGCTAGGTTGATTCAATTGTTACAATTAGATGAAAAGAGAGATCAGGCTATCGATAAATTTGCAAAACATGAGGCAGGGGTCAAAAGGTGGTTTGATAAGAGAGCCAAGGTTAAAACATTTAAAATAGTAGACTTGGTTTTATGCTGGGACAAAGCCCATGAAAAGAGGGGAAATCATGGGAAGTTTGACAAATTGTGGTTAGGACCACTACAAATTTTAGAAATCATAGGAGATAATACATTTAGGCCCAAAACTTTAACTGGTGAGGACTTACCATTACCTACTAATGGTTAGCATCTCAAATATTATTTTCAGGCCTAGAATGTGAATCTAAACATCATCTTGTACCATATTGTAAATGTTGTATAGTCTTTTGTTTTGTTTGTTTGTTTTTTGGTTTTCTTTTGTTTTTGCTTGTTGGGTGTCTTTATTTTGATTTATGGTATACAGGAGCAGGCATGCAACCACTAAAAATAGTAAAATTTGGAAAATTGAGGCAATCATTTGAAATTTATGCATAGCTTGTGACTTTCATGGAGGTGGTTGGTTTGTTCATCTATGAAGGGTTTTATTCAATAGTTGTAGCATGAAGAATTCAAAGAATCATATAAATACAAACCTTAAGATCTTTTGAATTAGTCTGGGGGGTGGTAGATGTTTGCACTAAGTGAAAAATCCTAGCCTTATTCAACAAATCCTATCACTGTGCAAATGATGAGATGAAATGATATACTTTATATACAAGAAAAATATTGAAAAATTAATAAAATAGAGAATTTATTCTCTGAAGGTCATCTAGATAACTCTACTAGGGCTATGGACGCTTGCTGGTAGTGGGCCTCTATCTAGGGGAATTATAGGCGATAACCTTGCTGGGGCTATGGATGCCTGCTGGCAGCAAGGTTCTATCTAGGATTGGCTCAAAAGGTTAAATCAAACTATGTAGGTTAATGTAAATGTTTACTACTTTTCTTAATTTTTCAAAGGAAGGAATAAATCAATTGTACACACCTAAATTCTTTTTGGAAAGTTCATATACATTGTTGAATACATTCATTCTATGATAAATAACATTTTGGCATACAAGGAAGTTGGAAATTGTGATTTATTTTATTTAATTTCCTTAATTGTTTGAATTTTGGTTGTATTTATTTGGTTGCTAGTTGTTGTGATGCTCACAACATGCCCTATTTTACCCTCTAGCAAAATGAGGACCTCGCTGTGGCTTTTGCTTTTTGCTTGTGGTTTGGTCTTGCTTGGTGGTAAAGGGAAAAACGTACTTGATGCTAGAAATGCTTGGAAATTCAAAATACATAGTACTAGAGAAAATTAAGGTTACAAGTGAAATCTACATGAAAATTGGTCTGTGGTTTCTTTTTGAACCAACTTGAAATTCCTTGTATTTTGTGAGATATTTAACTTTTTGTGAAAATGTAGTGTTTAATTAAATTTGTATCTCATATACAAATTTCTTTGCATATTAAGGTACTTTGTGTTATCTCATTGTGACGTAGAGGGTCTTTTCACTTTTGCATATGTACCTTAAGTGCTTAAACTAAAGCATGCAAACATTGACTCAACAGTGTTTCAGAGGTAAATTAAATAAACATCTAGTTCCACGATTGTATTTGTATATGGCATTGTATGTATAAACTCATGCATGTGATATACAAATAGTGAAATATACATGGCTGGACCCGAAAGGAAAATGTGATTGAGTCTATAAATGAAAAGAAATGCATATTCTTTGTATGAGTTGTTGTATGTATGATTGCATATATTAAGAATACAGAAATGAAAGGTGCATACACATATTTGAACATGATAGAATGCTGGACAGGTAATTATATTCATTGTATGTAGAAAATTTACAGTTAGGGGAATTTCTCTCCTGTCATTTAAACTTACAAAATATTCACAAAATAGAGGCATTTTACCTTATGTTTTTCTGATTACAGCTTACCAGAGCTAAGGAAGTCTGTAAAAATCTCCAACCCTTACTAAATCTGCAAATTATGCCACCCAATCACCATTCTTCACCGGGTCTAATCCATAGGAGAGATGAAGGAAATTACACCCAATAGTTGCCCATTGATAGTGATGTCCTAGAGCCAAATTGGACATATTCAAAAAGGGTAGTCTTTGAACCATAGCACCAGGAATAGATGCCAGCGCTAGCTTCGAGGCACATGGAATGTCACCTCCAAGCTCAGCCCCAATTACCACGTCCAAGTCTGTAACATGATATTCTACTCTAAAAATGTCTCTGAATAGTAGAAGTATCTCTACTTTGTTACCACTGAGGTCTAAAAGGGACACAAGGAACCGTGAAGCTATGTATGAATTTACCCAGTACTTGTCCTCATTGAAAAGAAAATCTTTGCCTAAAATCATTTTAATTTCCTCCAATTCAAGAGCGTGAAGCCTAGGATCATCATGTTGCATGATGAGCTTCCTTAGGTGTGAGTCTATAATAGAGCCAAGGAAAGCAATTTTCCTCCTGGTGCCACAAAGATAGATAGGAGTATCAATGATCACTACTGGCAGAATTCTAGGAATGAAATGAAATTCTCCATGATCGATGCCATTAAATAGACCCACACCTAATCAGCGAAATGATTCATCATTAATGAAAATTCACGTGAACTCATCACCCCAGAGCTAAGAGAATTAATTCGTACGTGCCAAAGGTCAAGTAAGATTTAATGCCTTAGATATGCTTTGATTTTATCTTGATTTAAATCTGGCATTAATTGTGGGGTAAAGTACAATTAGCCATAATGTTGAGGATATTTGTATCTATGTATGTATATGTGTGTGTATCTAAAGTGCAGATACAATCCCAGATTCAAAAAGAGAGTTAGAAGTAATTAAGATTGGCGGGACCCATAGGGATGTTATCATAATGTGTGTCTTCAATATACAAAAAGTCAATATGCACCAATGGAGATACAAAGGCAGACCCAAAGGTAATTCAAGGGTGGTTCATAGCAGGGTGGGGTCCGTGCTTTTTTGCATGTATGTTGTTTTTGTATTCATTATGCAAGTGGGATATACAAGTGTAGAGATACAAAGTCAGAATTAATAGGAAATCCAATACTGTTAATAAATCCTTGAGGTCCGTAGTGGTATGAATGTTGTTTTGCATGCGATATACAAACTGATGTACAAGGGGATAAAGTGCTGTTATGGGTAAAAGTGGATAATTTCATAAATTAATATCAAACCCAAAAACACAATAGAACATGTAGATAACAAAAGATTTAAAATAAGAATGAATCATACAACCTCTGTTACTCCGCGGCTTCCATTGCTCACCTAGTCTCGATCGATCTTTGTTGTGAAGAATATGGCCCTCAAGAAACACAATTCCTTGCACTTCTTCAAGATGGCAGTAGAGAGGTGGCTAGGATACTTTTTGCATTGAAGATTAACTTCAAATACAAATGAGGATGGTCACAAGATATATATTGGTATGGAATGATATGAATTCTACAGAGTAACGATATTGAAAGCTTGGATTTTAGAAATGGAAGAATAGGGCTATATTTATAGACTTGAGAAGGAGAAGATCAATGGTTGAGAAGAAATAAGAAAATCAATGGTTGAGAATGGTTGAGAGAACATGCACAAATAGGACATGTGTCATAGAAAAAGCTATTCTCTTTGAGTTAACTACTTTCATGACAAAGATAAGATTTGCTTTTCACAAATTAGACTATTTTATTCTAATTTAAGAGTTATTGATAAAAATAAGATTGTTTTAAATCAAAAAACTCAAATTTTGCTTTTGCATGACAAGAAAGATTTATTTTTAGAAGATTTTGGAAGATAAGAAAGCGAATTAAATAAATAAATTTATTTAATTACCTGCACATGATTTGGAAGAAAAAATAAAATATTTAATTATATTTTATTTTTGGAGAGTGAGAGGATTTAAATAAATTTAAATGATTTATTTAAATTTGGAGGAATAGACTTTGACTTAATTAAATAATTTAGAATTATGTAATTGCTTGGAAGAATTTAATTAAATAAAGGATTTTATTTAATTTTGACTTTAGAAGAGATAATTAAATATTTTGATATTTAATTAACTTAGAGGAATATGAATCGAATAAATAAATTTAATTATTTATTTATTGATAGAGGAAGGTAGACTTAAATAAATATTAAACATATTTATTTAGACAGAGTCGTGTCATTTTTAGGTGTATATATTTTACCCCTCTTTGATGAAATGTGTTTTATCACGTTGTTTCAAAGAATAAGATTGTCTGAAAATGATACATGCCCCAGTTTGCCCCTGGTATAGGTTTAATGATGATAGGATACCCCCTCAAGGGATTGGATGGGAAGAAGGCAGAAGGGTGTGAGACAGACAATCTCATGATGAAGAAGAGGAGAAACAGGTTAGGGTGAAGAAAAAGATGAATGATATACGATGCAAGATAAAATGATAACACACACAAGCAAGTAAGCAAGTATGCACAAGTGATATAAGAACAAACAAGGTATTGGCCTTGGCAAGCGGTAAACCAAATCGATGACGATATATGATAGTGTTGTCATGGCAGGGAACGATAGATCCCTAGAGCAACATGATAGGATAGTGTTTGGTTTTAGGAAATGAAACATCTCATGTAAGACGTGTGTGTTGGCCTGATTTCGACAATGCAACATCCTGTATAAGACAATTGATTGATTATAACTGATTGAGTTGGTTTACAACCAGACAAGGATCAAGACCACTGATTGTGAGTGGATCATTTGACAAGATTGACTAACATGATTGGTATGGATTAAGGATAGACTTGCATTTAGATCATTGTTCAAATTGACAACTAGAATTGTTGACAAGAGATACAATGATAGATAGAAATTTGATTGATAGAAGAATGACTCGATAGAAGGAATCACAAGCTTTTTGCAAACATTGATACTCTGCATAGAATCTTTATTGCATGGGATATGGATGTAAAACACAATTGGATATGGATACGGATATGGATATGGATGTGGATATGGATATGGATATGTGTCATCTTGATATTGCAAGTATTTTGAAGTGCTTTGTTTCATCATTGGGCTTTTAAAATGTTGTAAGAAAATACAAGCATCTAGGTATAATTAAACTGATATGACCTGAGTATTGCTTACATGGATTTTTATTTAGCAAGTTAATACAAGCATCTAGGTATAATTGAACTGAGATGACCTGAGTATTTCTTGCATATCAACAGACAAGGATTGCCCCTTTTCATGTTTAGACTTCGGAAGTCCTTGATGATCTTTTTGCTAATCATGTCGTTAGACAAAAGTCATCACATTACTAAAGATTGATCCACAAACAGCAGATAAAGAAAAATGATTATGCCCCCATCATAGCTTCTCTAGTTTTTTGACATCCTCAAGTAGCATAGAAAGACATAATGACAAAAATCCAAGACCTTGTAAGTTAACCGATATAAAAACACAAAGCATTCTTGCATTAGATGTGTCTTCTTGCCATAGTATTGATAAAATCATTTTGATGGTTTTGGTCTTTGTTTGTTTTTCTTTGGATAGGTTGATGTTTTTGTGTCAAGATTTTTGTTGTTTTGGGAAGCTTGCTTTGCTACGTGTGCTTGTCTAGTGAAAGGTATCACAATCCTTTATTGTTATCCTCTTAGAACATGTGGTATTCAAGAATCCAAATCTGTAACTAGGGTGAGGAGTTTGCCGCCAGTGAAAACTAAGGATCGACTTATTATGGATGACCTGACAAATAGACATGAAGAGATGAACCCTAAGGGATTGAACTAGTGTCTCAAGGGCTCATTGCTAAATGGCCTTGCCTACGTGACGATGCAGAGGTAATGTAGTTCAGGGTGAACCCTGTGATACCGAGATATGGACCGGATGAGACATGATAGGGAACAAATATGGATCAGGTATGGAACAGATATGGATTGGATGATACTGATGACAAGGAAACACCATGGATAGGTAGATGCATGGCTGATTAGGAATGAAATGCACATGGAAGATGGCAAGGATGTGATCACCAAGGACTAAGTTGCATAGGAATAACATGCCCCATTGTAGGTAGAGTACTTAGGATTTTTCATGACAATGCTTAAGATGAAGGAGGAGGATGAGAGGATAATGAAGGATTTGCGTGGTTTAGAGGAATAAGGTATGTCAAGAGACATTCAAAAAAATTGTTAACATTATGCCCCCAATCTTTATCAAGATCAAAGAAATAGAGGAATGGAAGATCAGGATGGATAGACTTTACAGTATAGATATGTAATGGATAGAGGAATATGATAGGAAATGGTACGGAAGGAAAATCATAGGAGAAAAGTGATATGCCAATGAGACAAGGTGCCCCAAGTGTGGGTGACATAGGAGATCAACTTTACACATGACACTTGTTTGCCATGTTTTCATCCTGGTACTTATCCAAGGCACCTATTTGCCAAGTTTTCACCATTAGATGAAGGGATTTCTCTTTACTCTTTTTTTTTGTGAATATTTGGATAGAAGAAGGTGGATATGGATAAGGACTTGAGCATCTAGTTCCTTGAAAGGTGATAGTCTCAATGGATGTCATCACATGAACCAAGTCAAGTGTTCTCATAGATGTTGGTAGGGGATTGCATTAAAGTGAGATATGGAGAAGGTAGATATTGGATAATGGAAGGTGCGATAGTGGATGACGATGAAGAATACATAAGGACTTATGCAAGGATGGAAGGAAGGTTTATGCAAAAGCATGAACCATAGGATGAGGAAGATATGTAGGATGGTAGTGAAAGGGAGGGGAGATGGAGTTATATGGAAGTGTTGTGGAATGGAAGGGAACCATGACTAATGGTTGCACATACCATGATAAACATTGAAGCTGATGGTGGGAAGGTGGCATAGGAAGCAATGAAGAGTTTTGTTTGGTGGATGAATGATATAGGCCTTTAGGGACCCACATAGACTTAGTATTTTTTTTATTTTTTCTTGTCATGTGGGATGGAAGGATTTGATATTTTTGGATGAAATGCAATTTTTGGATTGAAAAGGAGAAAGTGGATGGTTGGGATTCGTGAGAGGTGGATGCCTCATTTGACTTGAGGGATTTTTGCTTAGGTACTCAAACCAATTTACTATTAGACTTTGCTTGTGAAGGTATGGGTTTGGGTGTATGTAGCTTGTGTGCATCTTCGGAGGTAATTGCCTGTTGCTTGGGGACCCACACCTTTTTCAGTTTAACATTGAGGTGTGTGGGTGTATGCAATTTTTGAGATTGATAATTCTTTGATTCTTGGATTTTGTATCCTAGGTCATGAGGACTCTTAGGAATTTTGATTTTATAGGTAGAGGCATCCCAATTTTTGATGTTGAATCCTCATGGTATGGTGGAAGTGAGGTTGGTGGAAGCTCGTTGTTTAGACAACATGTGCACTTGTTGGCCATGATTGGGATTTTTAGAGGATGATGAATAAGGTATTGGAAGAAGTGGTGGTAAAATGCATGGAGGGGTGTTAGGAGTTGGAAGTAGCGGAGGTAGATTGGATAGTGGAAGGTGTATGGTCACATGCTTTTGACAATTTTAGGATGATGGAGGTGAAATGACAACATATGTTTTGGGGACATGATAGGGTTTGTGATGGAAAGTGGTGGACTTAGGAGGAGTGGAGGAAGTACCAAAATCTTGAGATTGTTCATCTTGGGGTATGTATCCAAGGCCATATGAGGGTGGAGGAACTTTTACATGGATGGGTTCCAAATTACCTTGTTCATGAAGGCCTGAGCCTTTACCTTGATAGTTCAAACATCGTTATAATTGGGTTAAATTTGAAATGAAATTAGTTGCAGTGATTACAGTTAAGGAAAATGATGCAAAGTAATTTGTATACTATAATTAGCTGTAGGAAATGGATTTAAGTGTTGTTTAATTTTGTGAAAATTTCAAAATAGAAGAAAAGGCAAAACCCTAGGGTAAATGTAAAAGAGTAAAATCTATGGTAAAACCCTAGGATTGGACACAAATGAGATGGTAAAATGCATAAGTTTTCTTGGAAGATGGTACCAAAACAAAAGAAGGTAGATACAAAGGTGGCTGATAAGAAAGAAAAAGTTGAAAAAGAAAAGGGACTGAGGAAAGAGGTGGTTAAAGAGGATTTTCTTTTCCACATAGGGTATCCATCGTTACTATATAGCATGGGAGGAATGGATACTAATACAGTTATCGGTGAATTTGATCCCGACGAGGTATTGTAGAAAATCAAGGCAACTGTTAGAAAAATAATGACCAGGAAACAACTAATCAAGATTGTGAGAGATAAATAAATAAATAATAAAAAGATATTACCATAAAGTAGAAGCAAATTTGCAAGCTCACATCAAAAGAACAACACTAGAGACAATAGATTTTGAAGGGGGAAAAACCAAAGAAAAAACCCCCATAAATAATGAAAGATGGCATGAAGCCATGAAATAAAAAATATTACAAAGAGAGGGAGGAGCTCCTCAACAAATGAACGAGAAGAGAAAAATAAGAGAGGAATAATAATTAAGGAGAGATCACTTCTATAAATAGAGGTGAGAGGGGGAGTTGCATGCAACTCCCATATGCCACCTTTCATGTGAATAAGTGCAATGTGTCAACCTCTTAAGGAGGTGGCTAAATAAATCAAATATTCCTCCAAGAGGAATAATGCCGTGAGTTATCCTCACACATGTGTGAGGATACTCACCTAAACTAAATATACTTTGTATTTAATACAAAGAAATAATTTAATGATCTTTACTAAAGTAAGGATTTAACTATCCTTAACCAAGTAAAGATTATCATTTTTAACATCCCCCCTTAAGCTTTCCTTGGGGAAGATTACAAAGAATCCATCAATGGGATGATTACAAGATTTACAAGAATGGCATAAAATCCTTTACAATGAATAAGAATATATATTTTAAGAAGGAAGCTTGAAGAGAAGTTTAGATGCAGTTTGATGTAAAGCCAAGTCTTCAAGTCTTCAAGGAATTGAGTGAACCAAAGTGCTTGTATAGATGCCTTTGAACAATCTAAATAGTGAGCTCCTTTAGAGACAAGAGAAGTGGATTGATGGTTCTTGTGCTACCAAGATATTGAGCCTATTTCATCAAAGAAACCATAAGCAAAAATGTATATCCCATCATTGAGATCATCTCCTAAACTTGAATTAGTATATTCATAGAAAGAAATACAAATTGCATAGTGGATAATAAAATTGTGGATCAAATGAATCCAAATTTAAGTCATAAAGACAATAAGGGAAAAGTTAGCATAGCTAATTCAATATAGATAAAATAACCTTAAGTATTGAGTAAGAATGGTAGTAAAAATTATAGCACAGATCATGGCTTATAACCCAAATTATAAAATGCCAAGATATAGGCATAACAATAAAAGTTCTAGGTCGCTTCTCACTACATCATTTGTTGAATTGTAAAGGGAATTTATATCAAATTTAATAATAATGGACTTTGAAAATTAGTTCTAAGATCATAGTGCCATCATTTGAAGATTCAATATTACGGACTTTGAAAAAAATCGTCCTAAAGATGGTTATAAAACCCATAATGCCTTCATCAAAATTTTAATATCAAAGGACTTTGAAAGTAGTCCTATAAAATGGTATAACAACCATATTGTCTTTATCAAATTTTAAGAACTTGTTCCATAAAAATGTAAGTGCATACCATCAAAGTGGATGGAAATATTTTCCATGGGGCCCAAAAAAAAACACTCAAATGAGACTTAATAGGGCTCCCTATGCAACATTACTGCAAATGCGTCTTGCACATAAAATATTTAAAGGCTTTAGTGCTCTAATGAACTTTTAATTTCTCAAAAATTATAATAGATAAATGAGGCACAATAAAATATTAGATTCCCTTTATCAAAACAACATAATTGTAGTTGAGAATGAAACTCTAGACTTGTTTTAAATATTGTATGAGATCAAGACTCAGGTAGAGAAAAGGAGAATGAAAAATTACCACAAACTGTGATAGAATGAGCTTGGAGATATCAAGGGGCACAAATGAAGCCACCTTAACAAATAAAATTCTAAAAAATAGTACAAGACGATATTCAAGCATTCTGGACTACATGAATATCCCCTTAAATTTTTATAAGTAAATAAGATTAGAACATATTAAAGATATCAGTTTACATGTACAATGTTATTGGGTTGATCAAATCCAATAATAAAGTGCATATGTAATTATTTTTAAAACCAACATTTTGAAAAATGCCTAATTTACATAATAAAAAAATGCCTAATTTTTTTAAAGAAGAATGGCTTATTTAGAACAAATGGTTAATTTTTTTTAAAAGGACTAAATAAATTTTTGTTTATGAAATGTCTAATTATATAGACAAAAGGAAATTTTTTCTTAAATACCTAAGTAAAAGGCAATATATATATAAACTAAATAGTTGAATTTTTTTTTAAATGGCCCTAAAAGGCAATTTTTTTAAAAAAAATTGCCATAATAAATTTAATAAAAAACTTATAATGAAAAAGTATATAAATTTTTTAAGAAAACCTTAAAAAATTCCTAAAATCCCCTTTTTTAAAAAAAGGAACAAATAAAACTTATAATGAAATATATATTAGAACTTAAAAAAACATATAAAATATTTTTTATTAAGAAATCTTTTAAAAAGTCCTAACGAGCATATGATATTTAAAAAGGCTTATTAAAAAAATCATATTTTAAAAGGCTTATTAAAAATCATGAATTAAAGAAAATACTAAAGTAAAAAAAATTATTACTAAAATTTAAAAAGGAAACCCCTTTTAAAAGAGGAAACCACATATGTCAAACTATAAAAAAGGTGAGAAAGGGAAAAAAAAAATTGTATTGTTTTTTTGAATGTGCAGGTTTGAGTAGAGGCTCTTGTGCATGGTGATTTGTACAATTGGTGACTTGGTGCTTGTGAGGAGCATAGAATGGAGAGCAGCAAGAGCAGTGAAAAAATAGAGTAAAGGATGGCAGGGGCATTGGCTACTAGGGAAGCGGCAGTGTTGGAGACCAGGCGGGGGAGGCCACTCAGCGGCGGAGGCCAGTGGCAGGTGGGGCTGGGGGAAGCAGCAGGGGCTGAGGCCTGAGAAGCCCCCTTAAAAAGGATTCAAAATTTTATTTATTTTTTTGTTAAAAAAAAAGCTTTGTTTAGGATTTTTTAAGATTAAAAAAATAGTATAAAGCAAGGGCCGAGGCCCTTATGAAGCCCTAAAAAAAAATTTAAAAGTTTTTTTAATAATTTAAAAAAAAAATGTTTATAATTTTGAATAGTTTTATATAAAAAAAACTTTTTAGATTTTAAATAGTTTGAAACTGATTGATTTAAAATAGATTTTGTTTAATTAAATTGCATATCCAGCATGGAGGGCAAAAAAAACTCATATTGATTTTATTAATTTACAGCAATAAGATCTAAATTTTTGAAAACCCTTGTTACAAGAAAAACTAAAATAATCTACATGCAATAGGGTTAGAAAAAGAAATGAAAAAAGGTAAACTTGTTCCTACACACAAAAAAAAATCTCTTTTCTCCAAAATGAAGTCTCTAAGGTGTAAGCTGTACAAAAAATACAATTCACAAAAATATTAGTTGCATGGCTCTGATACCATGTTAGAAAAATAATGACCAGGAAACAACTAATCAAGATTGTGAGAAATAAATAAATAATAAAAAAAGATATTACCATAAAGTAGAAGCAAATTTGCAAGCTCATATCAAAAGAACAACACTGGAGACAAGAGATTTTGAAGGGGGGAAAACCAAAGAAAAAACCCCCATAAATTATGAAAGATGGCATGAAGCCATGAAATAAAAAATATTACAAAGAGAGGGAGGATCTCCTCAGGAAATGAATGAGAAGAGAAAAATGAGAGATGAATAATAAGTAAGGAGAGAGAACCTCTATAAATAGAGGTGAGAGGGGGAGTTGCATGCAACTCCCATATGTCACCTTTCATGTGAATAAGTGCAATGTGTCAACCTCTTAAGGAGGTGGCTAAATAAATCAAATATTATTCCAAGAGGAATAATGATGTTAGTTATCCTCACACGTGTGAGAATACTCACCTAAAATAAATATACTTTGTATTTAATAATACAAGTATTTAATACAAAGAAATAATTTAATGATCTTTACTAAAGTAAGGACTTAAGTATCCTTAACCAAGTAAAGATTATCATTTTTAATAGTACCAGAGGCCATTTTGATCATGAAGAATATTTGGGAGATGGGACTATACAAAGTAGCAGGTTTTCCTTTGGCAATGGAGGCCAAAGACCTGGTGATAGAATGCATAGATAGGTATGATGTGAATATGATGAGATTAATGAACAATGTTGTAGTCATTGTAGACTTATCCACATAGGGCATAGCCATAACATTTGGTTTGGAGATTCCAGATTAGATGATGGATGTAAATTAAGATTAGTACGCCTTGGACTACAAAAATAATGAAATGGATTGCAAAAGGGCAATCTTTTAGGGCTAGTATCCACTAGAGAATAAACCAAAAGCTATAGTGAGGGTACCTAAGAACTTATATAGAATTGATTTCATTGAAGAGGTATATATAATAATAACATTGCTAAGTAGGCTTGTTGGATTGAAAGATGCATGGAAGTTTGAGCCATGGATGTTTACTATCATCTAATTCAGAAGAGAAAAGATAGGAGCAGTCCATTGGGTAAAGGCTATTAGTGGTGTTATTCTGAAGCAAGTAATGGGATTCAAGAAGCATAGGCATTTTTATATGTGTTCATATATGGTGTACTCATGTGCAGTAAAAATACCACCATTAACAGGAATTGATAGAGTGGGCACTTTAGGAAATAATCCAGGCCAAAAATTAGTGTATGATCATTACCCTGATCTTTAGGAGAAAAATGTAATCTAGAAATATGCAAGGGTCAATGATGTGTTTTACACTTATTTGGTGAGAATCTTGACAGGAGATAAGGATAAACGATTGTCAAAAGAAGCAATCAGTGCTATAAATTGGAATAGTACTTGGTACATCCAGTTTCCTATTTTCACATATATTAGAACTGAGGGTTTTGAAGGGAAACCATTTAAATTACCAAGATGTCCTGATAAATTAATTTTTTTAGAATTCACTAGACAAATTGTGAATGTTTTTGGAATGTACAAGAAAAAGTTTGGCAAAGGAAATATAAGATTACCATGGGGAATTAGCTGATATTCATGCTTCAATGAAGATATAGCCTAAGAATCAGAGAAAGAGCTAAGGTACTATGGATTTAAAGAGTTTGAATTGGCAAGACATTTTGATCCTTTTAATAGGATCTAGAACTTTATTGATAACAAATTTAGACACTAGGTTCACATTGAGGACTTTTGGTCTGATTGTGAAGATAAAAAAGAGGTAAGAAAGAGAGCTCACCAAAGATTGACATTGGAACATATGAGAACAATGGGGGGAATAAATATACCCTAGGAAATCAAAGAAGATGATGGGAAGTTATTACATCAGAGTTATGAAGATAGAGGGGTGGCACAATTGCCCATCAATGAATCAAACTAGGAAGAACTAGAGGAAACATCCTTGGATAGTATATCCAAACCAATGATATTGTTTTCTAAAACATAGTTGAATGAGAAGATAGAAGAGCTAAGGCTCAAGGTGGCATGGCCATGTATCAAAAGAAAGGAAAGAAGAGGGCTAAAGAAAGTGAAGATGATTTATTGTGTTTCTATGAAAAGAAGAGAAAGATTATAGAAACTACAATAGATGACACAAACAAGAATGCAACACTCATGGACCCATATGCACTAGGTATCACAGTTGCAACTGCTTTTGGTGCATTCATAGAAGAGGGGCATCAAGCCAAGGGGCCACTGTAGAGCAAATACAAAAACCAAGGGCTATGACAGAACAGGGTCTAGTGTCAGCAGTGATCATAGATACTCCAAAATGAAAGGCACAAATACCTACTATGATTATGGACACTCCACAAGTAGAAATAAAACAAAATCATGTATCTACTACTTCCACACATAAAGAAAGAATCCAGGGCTATATAAAATTTAAACAAGAATTAACCGAGAAGTTGTAAGAGTCAAAAGCCCATGGGTTCAAAGAGGATGCAAAGGTGGGTGAAATTGTAGATATCAAGGATGATAGCAATGATGAAGAAGATAATGAAGAGGAACATCTTGGAGATAACACTAGGACAGTTGATCCTTTTGACAAATCAGTGCCACAAAATATTATTCAAGAGGTACAAATGACTACACAATAGATATTGGAGAAAGAAGTGGGAGAGAAGAAAAGTGAAGATGTAGTGGAAACACATGTTATTGAACCAAGCACACTACTAGGTTTACCTCCCAATCAAGATGAAGAGGCAAGACAGGTAAATGTGCTTGCAATACAAGAGAATGTACCTATTCAGGGTGAGGTGCTAGCAGAGGCACAAGTCTCATCAAATATTTCTAGTGTTAATATTGAACAAGGTGATCAAAGAGAAGAGGAGAGAGAAGCTACTGAAGCTTTAGGTTCAGAAGTGCAAGGTACAGAAGGATAGAATAAACAACAACCCCCTCAACCACAAGAATCTCAAGGAGAAAAACCAGAGGAGAGTGAAGGTGAAAGAAATGAAAATATAGGAGGTGATCCAAGTGAGAGTTTAGAGGAAGAAGATTCAAAAGAAGAAGCAAGAGGAGACACCGAGATAGAAGAAGAAGAAAAGGGAAATGAAGAAGAAGAACAATGACAAAATGATGAGCCTCTAGCTCAGGATCAGCATCAAGGACATTTACCTCCTCATCAACAACAGAATCAACAACAACATCAAGAAAAAATAGAAATGGAGAAACCTCAAGAGGAGGTAATACATGATAATGTTGTGGAGACCAGAAAAGAGGCACTAGCATGGATGGGAAAGGAAGTAATATGAGAAAAGGTAGAGGTAAAGTTAGTTCCCATAGATATAAAGAGCTTGCTGGGTAGTGCACACCAAAGAAGGAAAAGAGAAAGGCAAGAACAATGTCTGCAATAAGGAGAGATCCATCTGGAGTGAGAAACTTGGAGCTAGCCATACCGCTAATAGATAAAGAAAAATGAGAAATGAGCTTGGAATATTATAGGATACTTCAAATGGATATGGGGTATGTAACCAGGGAACAACATATTGCAGAAATGGAAGATATGAATAAAGTGACCATAGAACTAATGAGGAAGGATAAAGACAAGTTTGAGCAATTAAAAGGACACATCGTCTAGCTACAACAATTCATTTAGGGGATGTTTGACCCTAATGTTAATATACCTGAATTACCTACAAAGTTAGCTATTTTGTCAAAAGAGCATATAAATGAGATGGAGAATAATAATATTGAAGCTAACATTTTTGAGGTTTGGATTAAAGTATTCATACAATGAGGAGAGGAAATAATAACACAGGCAATTGCCAATTGGGCCATTACCCTAGCAGGGAAAAATAGTTACAGTCTTAACATACACTATTGCCAATCAAGAATGAAAGAAAACAAATATGAATTGGAGCAGATTGAGGCCATGGAAAAAAGGATTGAAGAACTGGTAAATGAGGTGGTATTGACACCTCAACTGGCAAACCAAGTGCCAAAGCATAAACCAGAATTAAAGTTTGAAGGAGGGATTCTGAGAAATTTTATTACAAATACCCAAGAGTTCATTAGAACTACTGGTGACATGATAAGGAAATGGGTAAAAATAATACAAAGACTCATTGGGCATGACTGCTTAGAGATGCTTGTATATTATGTGGCCAAGGCAGTGAGGTAATTCAAGGATATTTATTTACCTTGCCTAGAGAACCCTACAACCAATTTAAGTAAAGAGATGGTTGATTTATCATGGAGTTGAGTGCAAAGATGAAGAAATATCAGAGGAAGAGAAGAGATGCAAAGGAGCAAGCAAAGATACTAAAAGAAAGTGTTGAATTGCAATAGTGCACATGTATAGAAAGTCAAAGGAATACTCATGCAACCATTACAACCTTCATGGCCAGATACACAAGGTACTTGGAGAGAATAGGGGAAGATCCAAAGGCAAGTACTAGTGGCAGCGAATAGTTCCTTTTCTTGTTATTCAAATAGGCTTCACACTTTGCTATGTTGTTCTTGAGGGAAAGTCAATAGTGAAGAAAGTCAAAAGGGAATATTTCATATTCAAAAGATCCCAATGGCATCCTTTGCACCAAAGGGAATATTCTGAAAAGATATTTTGAAAGAACAGTTGGGAAAAACTTTCCACCATTGATCTCATAAGTTTGAGTGAGAACCATTAATTAGTTTTTCATGTAACCGTAGTAGAGGGGGACTCAAATCTAAATAATGAACCTTGCTACTTGTATTTTATTTACATAGGGATTTATAGCAATTAGTATAAGACTTTAGTTAGAAATTTTACTTTTAAATGCAAAAGGAAGTGATTCTTAGGGAATAATTTGAGCATTAGTGATTTAGAAAGGAGGTCACTTGTGTCTACATCAAAGAGAGTGTGGAATGTCCTGGCTCTTTCATGCATCTGTAAAAAATTTATGAGTTTTGGTAATTTTGATTGATTCAATAGAATTCATTGTTACATTGTAAATTTTGAATGACTTTATATATGAAATGAATGCATACATTCAATTTCTACATCTATTCCAGAGTGTCATCTAATTCATGCAATTGTTTGATATATTTCTCTCTAAAAGATTGCAATTCCATATGTATGTTCGTGAAATTGCTTAAGATTTGCATATGAGAATTTAATTGCTGTTGAATTGTCTAGGATCATCAAGCTTGTCATACGTGAATAGAAGAACATTTTATCCTATTTAAGCAATGCCTCTAATCCTTATCTTTTCTATCTTTTCTCCAAAAGAGTAAATAATTAGCTTGCATACAGTTATCATAAGTGGATTGCTATTGATTCGGATAAATAATTGTGACATTTCAAAGATCTTTAGCAATTTTCATATAAATTTAGAAGTATAGAGCATGTTTAGTGAAATTCATGTAAATTTTTTTAAAGGATTGGTAAATACATGCAAAGGATCACTTATTTTAGTGTAATTTGTTGTTATTTACACAAATTAAGCAAGTCTAGTAGCCACTAAACACTTTTATGTAAGGCCCCTTGAACAAACAGCTTCACAACGACCTACTGATCTATCCAACGCGGTCAAGAACTGACCATACATAAACTTGAGATTAAGAATTTCCAGTGAATTCTTCCTATCTTCCAAGACAACTAAGGTTCCTTTATGAATTTTAACTCTGCTATGCATGTGTTAAAACATTCATCAACAATACCATTATTTTATTACATTTATTTCTATACCTTTCATTGTTTTTACTTTCAAAAAGCACATGCCCACAACTATAAATTTTTTATCTAGGTTAATGTGTTCTTATTCATATTTATTTGATTAGATTAGCCTATAATAAGCTTGTGGAGAGTTTATTTTCCTTTACATTTTTGATGAACCTAATTGATCCTACATGATCTAGCTTTACAGTCAGAATTTTTTCCTCAATTTTAAGATTTTCAAATATGTTGTTTTCTAATTTTTATGTCTTATTTTCAAATTTGATCTTCTTTTTATCCTTGTGCTTCATTGATACATTATTATTCAAGGTTTTGGTGTACTTATATAGATACCCTATCTTTAACCCATGCCACCCACCCTTATCTCAACTTTAGGGTTTCTACATTTCTCACATGTTCTAGATGTGATTAGAGACTAGTTTTCTAACATATATCAGAACTTACCTCACTTTGGTACTATTT
Source organism: Cunninghamia lanceolata (assembly GCA_027924645.1). Lineage (NCBI taxonomy): Eukaryota > Viridiplantae > Streptophyta > Pinopsida > Cupressales > Cupressaceae > Cunninghamia > Cunninghamia lanceolata. Next base: position 3,842,782 of record BSBN01001054.1, read on the forward strand.
ACTCATATCTATTAGTGTTTTTAGACATTCTTTTGGTTATCCACCCCTAGGAGGTTCACTTAGTAAACTTAGCCTATTGAAATATTAAATTTAAGTCACTAACTTATTAAATTAACCATTCACTATTGTTAACTAAATTAACATAAATTTACTGAAATAAACTTTAATTTTAAAAATTAATCTAGTTAACACAAAAATTAGAAAATGTTGGTGTTTTTGTATTATTGATGTTTGGCAATCTACAAATACATTTCTAGGAAATAAAAAATAATTTGTCATAATGAATGAATCAATGAATAACAAAATACATGGAGATTGTTATAGAGTACAATCCCATTCAAAAAATAACAATATATCAATGGCGATGTCTTAAGCTTAGGATTGAATCACATGTATTGTATTTAACTGTGGATACATTGTCATTCAACAATTGTAGTGTCATCTAGATTTGATAGAAAACTAGTTTAGTGATAGAGGTTAATGTAAGAACTTTAGATCCACACAAAGACAAATGTCAAACTATGGTGATAAGAATACAAATTTTTATAAATGCATAAGAGAGAAAAAAATGTTTATCCTTTATAATGATCGAGGAAAAATGAAGACATGAAGAGATATGAAACCTTTAGATGTGATATCAAACCTAGAAATGAGATAAAGGTTGAACAATAATAATAGACTAGTTCTAGAAATGGTTGTAGGAAACTTAAATGTTATCATTTTTACACGTGTTAGTACTAATGCAAAAGTGTCCACTATCAGTAGAAAAAATAAAATGCAAGTGCATGACCCTACACAATGTGTTAATAGTCTAGAAAAGAGTTTTAGCAATACAGAAACTATTAAGCACACTATTAAAATCTCATATAATAGGATTAAGATTAATTTTAAATACTCTAAATGACAATAGGGTAGGGGATATCAAATTGTCAAGCATTGTATTAGGTTTTGGAGGCAAATATCAAGTATTTTTAATCTTAGAAATGTATAGAATCAAGGGTGATAGTAAAAACTATCACAAGAGAGAAGGTAAATGTGAATGGAAATATATGGGGATTTTTAAGAACCTATAAATGATAAAAGTATGGTGTAGAAGATGCTAAGATGAATAATAACATAAAGATTGAAAAGTAAGAGCTTTAAGATCAAAAGAAAAAGACCAAATCACTTGAATTTTGAGAGTTTTAGGAAGGAATACTCCACAAGATGGTGAGTAGAATGTGTCTTTATCTAAAGAGAAGCTCCTTCAAAAGGAATGCAACAATCCACAATGAAAGACTTTGTAGAAATCTATAAAATCCTTAATATTTCCAAATAATAAGGACATAGAATAAACACCAATGCTCACAATGATAAGATATTACAAAAAAGCACTATGTGAAGCACATGGATGCAAGAAAGTTGCAAGAAGATGGAAGCTTTGTGTACAAAAACTAGTAACGGAGATTGTAAGAGCCAAACTCATTCAAACTTGCATGCAAAATTTATAATATTGGAAGAGGGAATCACAAAGATGATTGTTAGGAATGCACAAGATTAAGGCTTATGGAAGTTAGAACAGAAAAGGTAGAAAAACACCTTAGTTTTGACTATCTAATAGTGCATGATCCTAAAACACATAAAAAAAGTGAGCACTAGAATAGGTACAATTTTTAATGCCAAAATTATACGGTATGTAATTTTAGACATTACATTTTTCTCCTAATTTATTAGGCCAATTAAAATAAGTGAGGAAGCTACATTAATGTATAGAAATGAAAATATAAAAAATAATACAAAAAAAGGGACATCACAAGACATGTAACAAAGTATTTGAGTGAGGGGCTCATGCTGCTAGGCTAAGACCTACAAAACCTGTTAGCAAATATAAAAAATCTACAAATATAAAAGCATTACAAGATAAAATATCTGTGACACAATGGTGTTAGTGCATCTTATATAGTCAAACACATACATAACATGCAGAAAAGAAAGCATGAAACACATACACCAAAATAAGAAATAAACTATACATATATGAAAAAATAAATGTCCAAAGTAGGATGATTTCCTAGCATGCTTTGTTACTAGAAAATTAGAGGACATAATCCTATTTAAGGTAAAATTTGGATTGTTTTTGTTTTAGTTTAGTGTTTAAATCCTCCTTTCACCCTTAACATTCAAGGACCCTCAGATCGAGTTGTAGAGCACTATCAGGTCCTTGGTCACTTACAAATATAGGGAAATTTGGATTACGGTGTTTAATTATCAATTTTCCTTCTCTTATGCTTAATTGACCATTAAAACCCTAATTTTGCAAATACGACAGTAAACAAATGAATTATAGAAAAAACTCTTGCAGAGGGATGTAAAATGTCAAATCACAGAGTACCTATTTTTAGGGTTCCAAGGTAGAAAAGTCGGGGACAAAAGAGCGGCCACCCAAGTGCAAGGCCCTACTTTTTGTCGGGATCTGCGAACAAGATCTGCAACCTATTCCTACTGCACTGAAGGTTTTTCTATTATGAAACTTTGAGGACTAATGAGCGGGTGCCCAAGTCTAAGTAGTTGTTTCTTTCAGTGATCTACATATATGACACTTCAAGATGTCTTCCTGCAACTTCACTTTGTCCAGCTCCTCCACCTGTAACCTGTAGCCATGGAAACTTTGGGAGGGGGTTGTGGTGTTTAGAGGCTTGCCTCAATCAATCCCCAGAGGGCACTTAAGTCTCCAAACACTATTGTCAGATAGAGAGTGTGTGCCTAGGGAGGAAGAGGCAAAAACCAAAGGAAATAATGATCACAAACACAATATACTGTCACCTTGTAGTGAAGATCTCATGGGAGGAAGATGCTCTTCATTCCATGATGAAATGGATGCTCAAATCTGAAAACACAAACACATAGACAACACAAATCTGCTCTTGCAACACAATGAAAGCCTTGAATCACCAATGCATATACAAGTTGATAGCTAGTTGTCATCTAGTTTACAAATGAATGCCTAAACATGCTTTTATATGCAACTACAAACACTCCCACCAAGATTTCGTAAATTCAAACTTATCGCGTCAACCTAGGACCCAAATAACGGTCATAAACTGACACTTAAAATTGGGAGTGCCCATAAATAGGGTAGGACTAGGGCGCGGGCACCCAAGTCCTCCCCCTATTTTGGGCAGGGTGTATCTCAAGCAAGTCCCCTATGGCCTATTTGCCAAGACACTTAGGGGTTTTCTCATTGGGATGTTGAAATATGATGTAAAATGTCCTAAATGTATGCAAAAGACCTAGGAGCTAAACCTAAAGAGGGAAAAGCCCCCAAGGGGACTTTTTCTGACATTACATTTAGCCCCCACTTTAATGTATGTATAAATACGAGGCCAATACATGCATTAAAGTAAGGTTGCAAACACAACAAACACGCCAAGCATGGAGAAGACATGCTAGACACATTAAAGACAATAACAAGCACACAAAACATGGAGAGGATAGTTACATTCACGCAGAACATAGATAAGATAGTAAATGCATAGAAGACATGCATGATTCTTTTCTTTTCTTTTTCTCATATATATGAAATGCAGATGCAAGTACTAGAAAGTAAACAAACCTCCCATAATGTAGGAAGCACTCATCACGCTGGTCTTTAAACTGCATATATAAGGCAACACACATGTAAGACATGCAAAACCTCCCAAAATGTAGGAAGCACTTATCACGCTAGTCTTTAGATTGCATATGGGGCAATAGACATGCCAAACAAAGAAAGCACACCAAACACACACACTTGAAGATACAGAGAAAACATGGCAGACAAGCAATGGAGTGTACCTATTTCTAGGTCCAACACCATCTCAGGGACATTACAGGCACACACCAATGATTGGGCTTCACCACAACAATCACTGAAGACATGCTTAAGGGTTGGGTTAGTCACACAACCACTCCCCGCATCCACAAAGGAATTTTGAAAATGACAGGATGATGCAATCTACTCTAAGAAATACACCATCCCTACCTCCACAGAGGGCTTAAAATAGAAAAGGATATACATGATATCCTGCCTCCACAGAGGGCTTATGATTGATTGATTGATTGCAAACAAACATAGGATGCAGGAAGCACTCATCGCACTAGTCTTTAAACTGCACCTGAGGACAAACATATTGCTAATATCTACAACATACAACTTACCTTATATATACCCCCACCTTAAGGTGCTTGATATCATGTATCGATATCAAGCACATTAAGGTAGGAAGAAAACACACAAGGGAACACAGACTTTCGCAAAGCCCATGCCCCCTGGAGGTGACATGTACTTTACGATCACCAAATGTTCCCACAAACACATCCATATAAGAAACATGTTAGTGTCTACAACATCATGATAAACAACAACATCAATGCATATGATTAAACACACAAAGAGCCAAGGTTATACCATGAATTTGGAGTTTGAGGATAACTGTTGGGCTATATCACAAAGCTCTTTGAATCGAGAACCACCGAGGCCAGATTCAAAGACAAACAAAGGTGCATAGAGCAATAGTATTGTTAAGGTTTGTAAATGAGATAGAAACATCATTATAGTAACTATGTGGGAAGCACAAGTGCTTCCACTAGCCAAGTGTCAGATAAGATATACAACCCCATCGTCATATTAGGAACTAAGTCCATTTTTTGATTGCTCTCAAAAGGGACACTAGGTCCGCATTAGTATAAATGTTTTTCGTCATCCACCTACTAGATAGAAACACTAGAGGAAGGGAAACAATAAATAAGAGAGTAGAAACAAGTGTCTTAGGGATAGTCACCTAGGAGGGTGCCCCCCAAGTCACCAACTGCAATGCTATGTCCGTAAGACACGACACACAACAATGAAATTAGAGAGAAAGACAATTTAGAGGAATGATGATACAAATAGAAGAAGGTCATAATAGGGGTGGTCTCGTAGTATCCTGGACCTTATGGGAGAATCAGGGGTCATCCTAGGAGGCCTAAACAACACATAACACATCACGGGGGAAGCACATCATAAGAAAGACAAAGGGTTAGAGATACTTACTTGTAAGGTCTTCGTATTAGATTTTGGAACTTGCAAACCTCTTGGAGAGGTACTCAATCATATTTAATGCAAAATTTGAGTGGTTCTTATGAAAGTATTGTTTATTATCATATGATGCTTGTTTTGTACCTTCTTGTTGAAATGAGACTTTTTGTTGCTTATGAGGTGGAGAACCACTATTATTTCCTACTGTTGATAGTCATCTTACTCTTTTCCAATTTTTAGCAAGTTTTTGTTGTTGAATATTTCTAACATAGTAATACGAATCATCTTGTACCATCTTTCTCGTCTGTATTAGTTGTTCTTGCTTTTCTGATGTATTCTGATTATCTCCTGATCCATATAAGGATAATGGAGGAAGAACCTTAGTATAAATTCCCTTTCTTTCCAAACAAGGTGGATTATCCACTTATTTCTTATCTACTTCAATCATTCCCACGATACTATCATAGTCCAAGTAATCATCCTTGTCTACTTCCATTAAACCATGTTCCACCATATTGTTTTCAGTATGCTTAGGGAAAGGATTAGTGAAGATTTGTAAGTTCTAATTTGGCAGAGCAACCAACTTTTTTCCATTATCATTCACACCTGATACCTGGATGACATTTGAATCAATAATGTCTTGTATCTCATGTTTAAGATGCATACATCGTTTAGTGTCATGTCCGTGCATTTGATGATAATGACAAAAGGCATTAGCATCAAAGTAAGGTCCTTGTTTACTAGGATCAATAGGCTTGATCAGGGGAAGCTTTAGAATATTATTACTCATAGCTTGGTTCATGATGGAATGATAGGACTCAGATATCGGTGTAAACTTTCTTGGTTGATACGATGCTTTCTTTGGATTGGTGATAGCGGAAACATTCAAAAAGTTGTTCATATTTGGTCCATTAATCTTGATGAAGCTCCTATTATTATTATTCCTCTTAAAGTTGTTTTGTGATGATCCAACCATGGATTGACCAACTTGAGCCGATGAGTTTTGGTTTTCATACTGACTAGACAAAAGTTGATAATCATGAAGGGCAGTGCATAAATGTTGAAAGGAGTTATACTTTGAGTTGATCACCTTTTCCACCATATTTTTCAAAGTGGGGAGTCTCAAACCTCTCAGGCATAGGAGTTCTCAAGATTACATAGGAAAGGGCATTATGGGCATGGTATGTTGGTAGACTAGGTTGCGAAGAATTTGTCAAGTTTGTTACCATTTGTTGTAAAGCAGTCATGCCCTATAAAAGTTGGTTTAGGATGGCATCATTTGGAGATGCAGTTTGTTGTGAAGAATTGGAACCAAAGTGAGGAGGTGAATGAGCTTGAGATATGACACGCATAGGCTGAGAATATGTCAATGGTGGTTGGCCATAATGATAGGTGGAAGATTTTTGCAAGTAGGTAATAGGTGGTTGAGAACAATTATGCATAGAGGAGGTCCCCTTAGAAACCAATTTTTGATAATCAAATCCCGCAACTTTGTAATTGGTGTCATTAGATACTCCAATACCAATGGTAGCATTACTACAAGTGTTTGCATTAGTTGTTAATATTGTTGATGTATATGTAGATATTCCCGTAGTCAGTATAGGTATAGATACTTGAGTATGAGATGGTGATAAAGTGTTATTTATCACTTGTGCACATTCGGTCACCGACATGATATTGGTTTGTACAATATGTGCTAGACTGCGAATTGCATTAACACTATCTTGTCCCTCTTTTATCAATTCTCTTATATTATGAATTGTAGGGACAACTTCTTCAGCTATTCTCTCATTTTCCAGAAATGATTAAAATTGGGCTAGCTCTTTATCCAATTTTTCTATTTGCTCATTAGATACATATCCTATTTCCTCAATAGTATCATCAACATCATGAAAAGTTTGTTCTTCCATTGTGGTTGGAGGATGTATAATATCTTGTGCAATTTGAGTTTCTCCTTTTGTAAAGAAAGTGTTCAAAGGATTATTAGAGGTAGGAATGTCATTTTCTCCAAGAGCACTAGATCCCATTAACTTTTTACTTCTTCTCAAAGGGATATTGTTTTTAGGATAGCATTTCATAAAGCTTATACAAAAGCATACAACACACAATGCACAAACTAAGAGAATAAATCCTAAAAGAGGGATATGATTGAAGGCCAAAAATGCTTGGTTTTTTGTACTTTTTCAATGCAATTAAGTGAAAGGAAAGGTGTTGTAAGGATTTTGATTAGGGGAAGAAAGTTATATGTCTGATATTAGTCTAAATTAGCAATAATATCCTTCACAACACACTCTTGATGTGAATCTAAGATAATGCCAAGCAAAATATAGTGAAAATATGTCAAAATAGGCACTTTTTTCACCAAATCTTGATGCAAAAGAGCATGACAAAGGGTGTTGTGAGGAAAATGATGATGGAAAGAGAATTACATAAATAATAAAAGCCACTTAATGATAATATATCCATCACAACACTCTTTTAGTGCCACTTAAAGTCAAACCCTAGTGAAAATATAGCAAAAATAGGCTATTTTTCACGGTTTTTCAACTCCAAGACCTAGAAAAATGGTTGTTGTAATGAATTTTAGGAGGTGTAGAAAATAAAAGAAATGATATCATTCACCTTAATCCATAAACTTTGTTGCAACACACTTCGAGTGCAAACTAGGCCAAACCCTAGGGCAAAAATAGCAAAAATGTGTAGTTTTTCACCAAATTTTCAATACAAAAACCCATTAAAAGGGTGTTGTGAAGATTTTTAGGAGGGGAAGAAAATAAATAACCTGATGACAGCTAATTAATTCAAAAATACCCTTCACAACATGCCTATGGTGTAAATTTAGAGAGTCGATAAGGCCAAATCTAATGAAAATCATTCTTTTGGAAGCCCTAGGTTTGAGATCTTGACACAAAATGTTATGTAAATGATTTGAGATATGATTTATGATGAAAATGAAATACTCTCAGATCTGAAAATGAATTCCAAGCTTTAATAGGCAAAATGCCAATGCAAATCTAATGAAAATGCATGAAAATTGCTTGTTTTTTGTTGAAATTTTCTATGCAAAAATGCAAATATTTTAAATCTAAATGAAAATTTACACTAAAATGCAAGAATACAGACAAATTATAATTTTAATGAGCCTCTGAATTAGTAGAAAAATCTGAAAGAAGAATCTGCCTACTAACCCTTGATTTTGGAATTACTAGGTTTAATGAAAATTGTCAAAATTTCTACAAAATCCTAGCAATTATATGATAAAAATGCAATGCAAATTATTGATTTTTTATATTTTTCTATATTTTATATCAGATGTGATGCAAAAATCATGAATTAGGAAATATTAGAGACAACTGATGCAAATTAGTAAGCCTAACAATGCAATTGTTTTTTGAATTTTTTTCAAATTTTCTTAATGCAATAAGATGAATAACTATGATGAATCAATGAAATCAACCCAAATATGAAGACAAACACTCAACAAGTTGCAATTAAGTCCAAAAACATGGGTTCACCAAAATGTTTATGTAAAATTGGGATTATTGAGTGTTTTGGTTGTTAGATGTTTGAATCCTCCTTTCACCCTTAACATTCAAGGACCTAGGGTCGAGTGGCAATACACTATCATACCCTATGTTGCTATGAGATGTAGGGAAATTTGGATTAGGGTGTTTAATTATCAATTTTCCTTCTCTTATGCTTAATTGACCATTAAAACCCTAATTTTGCAAATGCGACAGTAAACAAATGAATTACAGAAAAAGCTCTTGCAGAGGGATGTAAAATGTCAAATCACAGAGTACATGTTTTTGGGGTTTTGAGGTGGAAAATTTGGGGACAAAAGAGCAGGCACCCAAGTGCAAGGCCCTATTTTTTGTTGGGATCTGCGCACAAGATTTGCAACCTATTCCTATTGCACCGAAGGTTTTTCCGTCACAAAACTTCAATGACTAATGAGCAAGCACTCGAGTTCAGGTAGCTATTTCTTTCACTAATCTGCAATTCTAACACTTCAAGATGTTTTCCTGCAACTTCAATTTGTCCAACTCCTCCACTTGTAAATTGCAACCATGGAAACTTTGGGAGGGGGTTGTGGTGTTTAGAGGCTTGCTTCAGTCAAGCCTTGGAGGAAACTTAAGTCTCTGAACACTGTTGTCAAATAGAGAGTGTGTGCCTAGGGAGGCAAAGGCAAAAACTAAAGGAAATAATGGTCACAAACACAATATAATGTCACCTTGTAGTGAAGATCTCATGGGAGGAAGATGCTCTTCATTCCATGATGAAATAGATGCTCAAATCTGCAAACACAAACACATAGACAACACAAATCTGCTCTTACAACACAATGAAAGCCTTGAATCACTAATGCACATACAAGTTGATAGCTAGTTGTCATCTAGTTGAAATCTAGTTTACAAATGAATGCCTAAACATGCTTTTATATGCAACTACAAACACTCCCGCCAAGATTTCATAAATTCAAACTTACCGCGTCAGCGTATGACCCAAATAATGGTCATAAACTGACACTTAAAATTGGGACTGCCCCAAAATAGGGCAGGACTAGGGCACGGTCACCCAAGTCCTCCCCCCTATTTTGGGTAGGGTCTATCTCAATTAAGCCCCCTAGGTCCTATTTGCCAAGACACTTAGGGGTTTTCTCATTGGGATGTTGAAATATGATGTAAAATGTCCTAAATGTATGTAAAAGACTTGGGAGCTAAACCTAAAGAGGGAAAATCCCCCAAGGGGACATTTTCCAACGTTACAAATCCCAAGATGCTCCATTATTAGGAAAATGTGGATATAGTTCAAGATCTAATGTTCTTTGTTGCTAGGACCTATATAACATCCCTATGAATCACATACACTAGCATACTCTATTGCTACGTGACTCATATGCCAATAGAATATCAAGGATTACATTTTCTAGCATATATTGTTTCTTGGTAATCTTGACAAGGGTGGTCATGTACAAGCACACTTTGTACTTGAGACAACGAATGTGTGATGTATTTGTCCCCCCTTAAAATATTTGCATAAATGAAATGTATGTAAATATTTTAAGGTATCATAAAGGGGAATATATATAATGGAACCAACAATAAATTTCACAAAAAAAGAATATGCCCCCAAGTTTGAGGACTTCCCCCACAAAAAGTGTTGTTACCAAGGAAGATGGATTAGTGTGTGCACCTAAAATGTGCCTCCATAATATGACAATGCACACAAAGATAACTAGGAGTGTCACATAATGGGTAACAACATAATAGATGGAGGGAGGCCTAAAGGCACATGAGAAATCATGAGAAAATAGAAGGATTTGGTCATAACATAGAAAAGTGAGAAAAACAAAGGTAACCTCCATGCCATGAGAAAGTGGCAAAAATAAATGTCATGCCTCAATGTAAAGAAGAAAGAGTTACCTTTCCAGAAGATATAGTAATGGCACATGTATTGATAAGATTTTGGATTATATATTTTAATGCTTGAGATTGGATGGTAGAATGACTAAGTACCCTATGGTATGATAGGAGGTATGTGTTGGTGAATAATGTGTAGGACATTTCTTATGTACACAAAGAGGATAAAGAGTTTTTTAATGGCTATATGTTGCCATTTGGCTATTTTTTTGTTTCTACCCGAAAATTTGGATTTCTTTTTTATATATATATCAGGGTGTCTCTGCCTCAACAACCATGACCCTCTTTCAGAGTTAGTCTGGGTGAGGCGAAACTAATCCCTAGGCCACATGAAAACCCTGTAGAAGCCCCACTCTAGCACGTGGCTGGGTAAACTAGGATTTGAACACACAATCAGTTGGGACATTAACAACCCAACCAATCGGTCTACATCCCGAGGGCCCAAATTTGGATATTTTTAGGCTCTTTAGAAGTGTCCAATTTGGCCATATTTAATAGATTTCCCATAATTTGAAATAAAATCACCCTGAGTAGAAACTTTAATTCTTAAATATGGGTACATAACACACTATTATATACAAAAATTTGGGCCCTAGTCTCCTCAATGTATCAAGAGCTATTTTTAATTTATATACTTACCACATTTCAACATATTTGTAATAGTTATATATTGATAGAAAATTTAGACATTGAATCACCATATAAAAGTTAAATATTAATAGAAAAATTTAGTCACTAAATATATAAATTGTTACAAGGATAAAATATTTCCATCCACTTTAAATTTTGATTTCCAATATGAAAAAAATCACCTAGTGCTATTATTCTTCTTTGTAGTGGATTCGCCAGGGTTTTTATAAATATTTCAAGTGGTCATTTCTAAAAGTATACCTTAGAGGAGGAAGAGTGATCAATTAAGATTCCAAAAGAGTGGGCAAGATATGTTTAGGAAAGAAATCATGATGTGTATAGGATCATTGTCTATGTTTGGATGAAATGAAATAAGGTTGGTTAGTTGGAAGTGCTCACAAGAAATTGATGGTGATGTCTCTATAAAGGGAAATGGTATGGAAGGAGTAATAGGTAAAGAAGGTGGACCAATGGAATGATGAGGATTTATGTCAAGAAGGGGTGCCGCTCAAATGTAGGAGGAATAGAAGTTTGTATGATATCATGCAAGGATTCAATGTTTAAGATAAATGTCTCAAACATTGGGAGATAAATAATGGACAAAGATGTATGAGACTTGAAGAGATAATGGAAGCATAATCAAGCTAGAAAAAGGAAGATTTAGGTAAAGGAGGAGGTCTAGAACCTAAAACCACATGTGAAAGTGTTGGGTGAATATTTTGTTATGAACTAACTAATAACAAAATGGTTATATCAACCACAGTGTGATGAGATATAATCTCTCCTCTCAGAAAGGGGGGGCTCCCTTCTTATTTTTCTTTGCAATCAACAAGTATTTAACTATGTTTATTTACACTAAAACTAACCAGTGGGTGTTGCCATATCATCTATTTTTGTTATTTCAGAAAAGATGTCCACTTCCAAACTCTTAATAACAAACTCTTGATTCTTATAAAATGTGATAAACTAAAATCTACTTGTTGGAACAATAATGACCGATATCCAAATTAATAGATGTAAGAATACTCAAGGTGATACCAGAATGTGTTAATACAAAGAAACCCACAAAAGTACAAGGACTTTTGTTGCTTCTTATGCAAACTTGATGTTGAAAAATTATAGAATAAGGTGTAGACCAAAGTCTTCACTGTATGCTATGATGAGATCAAACAAACATAAAAGATAACCAACAACTCAAATTCTTTCAAGTATCTTCTCAATCACGAACATAAACACAATTCCAAAGACAATATTGCAGCCCAAAGTCTACAAAATCAGATTTGGAGCACCTTCTAAACACTTGATTCCATGCTACAATTCAACCACATACACAAGATAATGTAATAGATTAGACGTGAGAACAATTCTAAAACATCACAAACTTGATCCAAGAGAAAGATTGGATGCCAACTTGCTTTCTTTGTATTGATTGAAAAATAATTTACAATATGAACTCAAAGTTTCAATTTGCTCTTCAAAATTGCAGTGCTTCACTTCAATAGATAAAAGATACTAATTACAAAAGAGCCCCTCTTTATTTATACAGAGAAGCTATGAGAAAGAAAAAGGAATTTACAAGTAATTTGACTTATTCAAAATCATAGTTCTAATTGACTTGGGACTCTGTCTCATAACTTCATGTAATATGATTTTACAAAAAGACATGGATTTTGTCATCTACAGATTACAAAATACATAACTAAAGTATGGAAAATAAGCTAAGTGTCCATAGACACTTCTTTATCATCTTGATCCTTTGGAGATGGTAAGCACTTGGGTGATAGAATCTATGAGAGTGTCTAGCATGCTCTTCAGGTAATTCAATATCTCCTATAGCCTATTCAGAGTTGTCTAGAATTTCCCCAACCTGTCAATTGAAGCCAATGTGAAGACTTCTATTTCTACCTCTATTTGTATCAGGTTGGTAAACTCTTGAATGACTGAATCTTCAAGGAGCGTCTGCTGGTTATCATATAGCATATGGAAAGGAAGCTCAACTAGCTCATCTAAAATATCCAAATCTTTACTTTCTCCCCTTTCCAAATCTTTGTTCAAATCTTGAATCACAACTTCCATGATTTCTTTCTTGTGAATCATGGCCCCCCTATATTCTACATATTTCTTTCGGTTGGGGATTACCCCATGCTCAACCAACACTTCTATTTTGAATTCCCACAGCTTATTCCATGAGTCCAAATCTTGTTCAACGAGCTGCATATCTTGAGAAAGAATCTTAATTGTCTGGTTGATCTCCTTTCCTACTTTGCCCAGGTCATTATAAAGTTTAATTGATGACTTTATCAACTATGAACCTTGGGCAAGTACTCTTTCAATCTAGGCATCAACTGCTTGACCCTTAGCACCGATCCTCTTATCCTTTTGAATGGATTCATTCTTTGTACTGGTCTCAACAGGTTCTACCTGTTTTGATGATTGTGCCATCTTTAGTAGTATCAATTTCAACTAATCCACTTATACCTTGAGTTGATCCTTGATCACTTTATCTCTATCATATCTATCCAGTAAGGAAGACAATTGTGCTAACAAATCTTCTTTTGCACTTTCATGTGTTTTCTTGTCGAGCTCAACTCTTGATATAGTGTTATCTTTAGGACAAACTTCTGTGATACTCTTGTTAGATAGAGGCACAACTACCTCAACATATTTGTTGCTTGATGTATCAATAAGCACCCTAAATAGGGTCTTGGATTTCTTTCTTCGCTTTTGACTTTACCAAAACCAACTGACCAAAATCAAAATCTTCGAGGGACACAACTTGTTTCTTTCTTTTTGGCTTTCATGTCATAATTCATGGTAGAAGGACAAAAGAATCACCTCTTATTTCTATCGTCAGAGTTTGGGAAGACATAGAAGGAACTATAGGTTCTTGTGACACAAGTTGAATGGAAAGATCTTGTATTGGTGCAAACAAAAGTGGGGTGTGAGTAACAATTGCCAAAGTTTGTGTTTGCACCACAAAGGGGTTAACATCTAATGACACTTTGGAAGAAGTATAAGAAAAAAAATTCTCAAACTCAGATTGTGTTATTGAATCAATCAATGAAGTAGGAACATTAGATAAACTGGGTATGGATGAAAGAGAACCAAAAATATTATCAACATTGTCAAGGGGATGATCAAACAATGACTCATTACTAGGTGTTGAAGGGGATGAATGAACAGAGTGTATTGACACATTGGATGGCTCAAGATTGGCAGAAATAGATGGTAATTACTATGCACTTGATGACATAAGAGTCATAGGAGTTTAAACACTTGAATCTAAAGGAGAGGAATGAGGAGGTGTCAACTGTGTAGATTCAACTTGAGAGTTGACAGGAAGCTCTTGTGATTCTTCTGCAGCTATCTCCTCTTGATCAACATCTAGTTGTGTAGGTGTTCCTTCATTTTCCTTCTTACCTTTATCTATTGTTCTAAGAATATACCTAGGATTTTACCACTAGGAGGAGTGTCCTCTTTATTCTTTATCCTCAGTTCCTCTCTCTTCCCTATAGGGCCCTCTGTCTAGTCTTCCTCAGATCCTATTTTAAAGGGCTTCAATTTTATCCATTTCTTTTGTAGCCAGACATTAGTATTAGAAAGAATGGGCTAAAATATTTCTCTTATCGAGATCATCTCCTTTTGTGACCATTGAATTTTAGGAAGAGGAGTATCATCAATCTTGTTGCCCATATACACAGCTTCAACTATATTGCCTTCATCTTGCATATCCTCTAGAATATTAGCCAATTGAAAATTCCTCACTTGATCAAAAGAGAGCTGACTGTAGTCCATCCTCCTTACACCTTCCTTAGTCCAACATTCAACCCAAACATCTTTATCCTTATGGACATGAATGTAATTACCTTTTAGCTTGTCCTTCATCCCTTAGTAATCAAAATCCAGTCTTTTCCTATATCTGTTTAAGGTAATCCACTGAAATTCTGTTTCTATTGCTTTGTCTTTAGGAGTTGTAGAAATAGAATATCTACCAATTTAAAATTGAAACTTAAAGTCACCTTTGTGAGATCCAGCTTTCTTGATATGTACATCCATAACCTATCTGTATAATTCCATTAGAATCAATCTATCCATGGATATCTTGGAATCATATATGGTTGTCCACTGAAACAACCAGCTCTAATGTAGGTGAAAGTGGCAAATTGTAAGAATATGCCTCCAAACGTTTTCACTTGTTCCCATGCCTCATCTAAGACTATCTTCTTCTCAAGTTCCTTCTCTAACATGTAGATGTAGTTGTAGAAGAATGCATCTTGCACCCTTCTAAAATGTTTGATGCTCTCTTTTAGGTTTAACTAGGGATAGTACTCATATACAGGAATCACCCTTCTATCTTCTTCTGATGTAAGTCCAAGAAATGTTTCATAGTTGTAGTAGCATATACCAAGTATGAAGTCATGTAGAACTTCAATGTTATTGATACCTTTGAAAGTTGTTCACAACTGGAATCACTAATCTACTACCCCCACCATATCTTTTGATTCCCCTTTTTAATGGCATGAATGTATTGATACATCCATTCCTAAAAAGTATTTGATGTAGGAAGGCCTTTTACCCTAGTAAGGAGGGTTATGAGATCACTCACCTCTTCGATAAACTCACTCTTGAAGATGTTCTAAGGCCATCTTGAGATTGTAGGCCTAGGAGTATTAAGCCATCTAGTTTTGATGATTCTCTTGCACTTTTCTATATGAGTTTCATAGTGCTTTTGTGCCTCTTCAATAGTAAGATCAACATAATTCTCAATATCTGGACACATGAAAACTATGTCAAATATATTTTTCATCCAATTGTATGATAACCTTACCATATGCAACAGATATACTTTTAGTGTCTTTGTCAAATTTTCCTCACATAGCCAATATGAAATCAAGGTTATGTGTAGAAACTGGAAATGTGGAGACCAAGTGAATATCGCCATTCAAAATGCATTGAATGTGTGTTGGTACTAGTTGTTGATTTACCCTTTCTAAGAATTCAGACATATCCACATGTCCTATCTCTGTATCTTTGATGTCATCAATGTTTGACCATACATAGGTCGTTGGGATGACACCTTGATATTTGTACTTCATCTTCTTCTTTGGAGAGGATTCCAGCATCTAACAAATAAATACAAAAATTTGACTTTTATAAAATTTCCTAGAGTTAGAAAATTTCATGCATTTAGCCTTTGTGCAATTGCAGGAAAAATCAACATTTCTGCACTTAGAAAATTTCATATGTAACACTAGAAAAAATCTCCCCTTTAAGTACTTTGTATCATTTCCCAATGTTAGAGAATTTAAAACAAATCAGATGCAAATCAGAGATAAATCTTTGGTCTATATCCATTTATAAAACTGGTATAACTTAGTCTCATGAGGGTGGCATCGATCATGTTGTGTAGACTTTAAACTCTACACAACATATTCAAAACATTGTTGTGTGGAGTTTAAAGTTTGCACAACACTTTACAATGTTGGTGTTTTGCAAAAGGTTAAGGGATGTTGTGCGGGCTTTAAACTCTGCACGACATCCTTTGTAAAGGTATTGGTGGCAATGTTTGGGATTATTGTATGGATTTTAAACTCCCCACAACACATAAAGTATGAGTGTTGTGCAGAGTTTAAACTCTGCACAACAATAAAAAAATTGTTGGTAGTAATGGAAATTTGAGGATGTCGTGCAAGGTTTGAACTCCACACAACATCCTACACTAGATGTTGTGCAGAGCTCAAACCCCACATGACACCCTGTAAGATGGGTAATGGAGATGGTCATATGGTTGTTTAGAGTTTAATCTCCAAACAACATATGATCTTGAGATCATGTTGTTCAGAGATTAAACTCTGAACAATGTAATCTAAGAAAAAAATAGAAAAAAATAGGATAAACAAAACCTAGGGTTTACAGAGATGATGAAACTGTTGCAAGTATGTGCTTATCGGTGTTGTCATTAATGTCAACATATCTATGTTGTCATTGGTTTCAATCATGCTCTTGTTTTGATGCTTAATTGTGTTGAGTTAGTTGCTTTGTATTGTCTTATATAAGTGTTGAAGATAATGAGAAAGTGTTCCTGGTATTGAGTTTCCAATGCTTTTGAGAAAATTTGCTCTTCTAGTGGAAACAATGTGTTGCAGAGTTTCCTGGCTTGTAGAAGTACAGTGCAATGTTTTTCTCCGCATATTCTATATATTGAATATCTTTGTCTGTGGATTGGAAGTTATGTTAAGGAATGTCTGTCGATGCTATGTTTCAAGTTTGAGCCTCTGGTATGAAGATTTGAGCGAGTTCTATTCATCAGAGTAAAAACTATTTTTCTATGCATTTAGTGGTGATAGAGAGAATGTATTCTGCTCTGCATTTCTCTGCATTTAAGTCTTACAATATACAGTTTAGGAATTAAGTTTTTAATGATGTTATGTGCCTTCAGTTCAAATGGTTCATGATTTGGTGGTTTGTAAGAGATCCTTCTTTTATGACATTGGCCGACAGTAATGTTCAAGTGCTCTGGTTTGAAGAATCTTATGGATAAAGTGTTTAGAGGTTGTGCGGATGTTCTTGGTGATTGTAATGTGCTTGTGGATGTCTCTAGATCATGTTCCTACCTTTTGATTGGTCTGCAAAATATAATCTGGATCGTGCATGAAGCGTGTTCTTAAAGGTCTTAGTGTTAACATCAGTTTTGGTCAACTTGGTTGTTTTCACTACTTGTGATTATACTTTGGAGTTTGTGATAGCGTGTTGTTGCGTGGAAGATTACATTTGAGTCCTAGCTAAGGAGTGGTTTGGTCTACATTCATTCTTTCTCTTTCATTAATCTATTTAGGTCTAGACCTATTCTAATGTATGTATGTTTTTTGACTTTGGAAATTGTTCTAATGGTTGATGATTGTAATGCTGACCTTGATGATCATTCCAAGGTTGATGAATTTTATAAATACTTGTAATGAAGTCATGAAAAATGTATCCATGTGAAAAGATGGAAAGATAATTGTGAAGTGAAAAAGTAGAGAAAAGTAGAGGATGTATATTGCGCTTCAATGGAACTAAACCTTGGCATAGTGTAGATGCTACTATCTTAGTTCACCAGCTTTGGCAGTGAGCCACCCCATTGGTAGTGAGCCTCTTCTTTTGCAGTCAGCAATCTAGGTAGTGAGCCCTAAGGCAATGAGCCTCTAATTTTTGGTATTGTTATTACATATTATATTGTGAGCTAACACTCACCATGGTCCCTTATTGGGTTTTCCACGTAAAAATCTGGTGTCTCATGTGTTGAATGTGTGAATGTGTTTAAGTTTCATATTTCATGCTTTCATGGTTAAAATACAATAATAGTGATTAAGTGGATGATGTATTAATGGTTTTGAAGTATTGGTTACAAATGATTCACCCCCCTCTCATTTGTCTTTCCCTTTTCAATAGAAATGAGAAAAAATGATAGGGAAGACTAGATACAATACAATGAAAAGAAATAACACTAAATCAAAACCTAGTTTCACAGACATATAAAGATAAGGTTTTAATAAACAAAGCAAATGAGCATGTAAACAAAAGCAAATACATACCTGAGAAAGAAGACCTCGAATCTGAAGGTATAAACATGAAATCGATGAATGATGATTCACTCGGGGTATAGAGGACAATGAACTAGTAGCGCGTAGAAATGAAAATGAAGAAAAATAAAAGAAATAAGGAGAGGAAGATTTTCAAGATCTTCCATAAATGACTATTAATGGTCAAATGTACCGTAGGAGGACTGTAATTGTAGAAATTTTTTCTGCAATTACATCTCCCATGTAATTGCATAGATTTTTAGTTCCCTAACATGAAAACTTACAAAAGACTAACACTAGAAATGCAAACACTTGCAAATAACTAAGAATGAACAATGACCTGAATCGAAGAGATTCTTTGAGGGATCAAACCATGCCCAAGATGACCTAGAGTCATCTCAATTTGTGTGCTTAGAGGGTGTGGGCTATGAAACAGACAAGTTTTGTAGGGGTTATCCTACAAATTGAGCGAGCTATTATTTGAGGATAACAATTGGCTCTACCTAGGGAACTTCCTTCAACATTGCTTTGAAATAATCAAAGGGAGAGGAATCCCAAAACTCTAAGTGCCTTCATCCAACCATTGGGCTATAGAGCTAGGTGACAAACACAACACAAAACAACAAAAATAAAAGTCAACAAAACTATACGAATATTACAAAATTATCTATCACTTCACTGAGTGAAAAGCTTCAGATGTTGTCTATTGTGAGGTAATAAAAAAGGTGTCACATCTTGATATTCTAGTAGAAAGCTCTTTTCACCACAGAGATGATGGATCATGAAAGGACCTCTCCATAAAGAATCAAACTTTCCATGCATCCCTTTCGGTTCTCTTCTCTTGTCCCATAACACAACTTGATCTCTGATTTGGAAACTCTAGAATTTCGCCTTCTTGTCAAAGAGCTTCTTTACTTGAATTTGGTGTTTCACAATGCAATCCACCACCTTCACGTGTTCTTCCTCAAGTTTAGCAAGAAACATAACACATTTGTCAATGGAACTATCAAAATTTTCATCTTCAATTTCCTTATCCAACTTCAGAGAGGGTAACTATAATGTGATAGGTGTATTAGGGTAAAAATCAGGGGTAAATCATAAACATGAAGAATAAAACCCTAACATAATGGAGTATAAGATAACATAGAAATCAAAGCATAAACAACAATATCTAAACTCCTATGTCAAACTTGATTCACCTCCATTTCTTTTCTCAATATTGCATAGGAATGCAAGATATCGAAGGATGAATGTTGAATGCTCACTATTTCAGCAGCATAACATTAGAAAGAAGATGAATGAGAATGGAGATGAAGACGAATTTCAACAGCATGAGACTACTTAAAAAATGGAGCCCCCCAAATGGCTTGGGTGAGGGTTGATTTATAGGACATGAGTAATTTAAATGAAGGGCTATGATTGAAAGTTTTTTTGAATGATGTGGACAGTTGAGATTGAATAGGGTTTCCCACTCCACAAGGAGTTGTAGTCATGTGACAAGTGTGTGAATTAGAATAAGGCTTTTCTAATTTAAATAAAAGATTGTTTAAATTAGTTGGACATGTGAAGGCGTTAAATGAAAAATGTAGTATGTGACATGTGTTGGAATGTGGTGAAAGGTGAGGACAAATTCAAATATTTTATTTGAATTAGTTGGAAAATGGGAGAAGGGAAATTAATTAAATAAAAAAGATTTATTTAATTAATTGGATAGTGAGGTAAATGGCATTAGGAGTGGGATTAAAACAAAATGTTACAAGATGTCTCACTTAATGTGTAAACAAGGTGATGTTGTAAGACAGACAATTTTAAGTGTCTACATTTTGCCCCTCTTTAAGATGATGTTCACAACTACGAGAAGTAACATCATTTCAAAGAAGATAAGGTATGTATAGAGGAAAAGGATGATGATGTAAATATAGGATGATGATGCCCCCTTGAGAGGATAGGTGGGTTGGAAAAACACGGGTAGGCTCTCAAAATAAAATGAAATGATAAAGGATGGATAAGAAAATGGAGGATGAAAGATAAGGGATAGAAGAAATGAATGATACATTATGCAGCAATGAATGTGAACCATGAAGTTTGATGTAGCACTAGACATTATGTGCTAAGGTATAAGGACTAGGGTGACGATGTGTCTTGTGCACCCAACGTAATACAACCTTGTCCAATGTATGAGAAAGAAAACTTAGAGCATTAAAGTCCTAATGCAGAAAAGGTATGATATGGCCTAAAATGCAAAGGATAATGTAAAAAGCTATTCCAACATACACAAGATATGAATATTAGCTGGAAAGAGATGGATTTGATACAAATGCAAGATAAAATGATAACACACACAAGCAAGAAAGAATGCATGCACAAATGATACAACAACAAACAAAATATTCTTGATGTCAACCTGTAGACCAATGATTAATTGATTAATTGATTGATTGATGATGATAATAATGTTAGGTTTTAGGAAATAAAACATGTTGTATAAGATGCCTAGTCTAGTTTCGATGATGCAACATCTTGTATAAGACAATTGATATGATTGATTGATACCAGTGTTGTTGGCAATGCAAATCAACACCATGATTGGATTAATGATTGATTGATTAATTAATTTGGTTTATGTCAAGATTAGGATCAAGACCATTGATGTAATTGGATAATTTGACAAGATTGATTGACATGATTAATATGGAGTGATGATGACTTGCATTTGATTTTATTGCTTGGATTGATTTGATTGATGTGATGATGATTGAATTGATAATTTCAAAATTGATTGGAAGAATTAATTTGAAGAGTTGATTTGGATGTCCAATGATTTGATTGATTGGAAGAATTGGATTGAATTGAATTGAGTGATTTGATTGATTAGATTGACTTGAAGAATTGGGAGATTGATTTTATTGGAGGAGTTGATTTGAAGAATTGAGTTGATGATTGAATTGAATGAGAATTGATTTGATTGGAAGAATTGAATCTTGAATTGATTGATTTGAAGAATGAAATTGATTTTATTGATTTTATTGAATGTACTTGATTGAGTGATTTTGCTTGATGAATCAAAGGAGTGATTTGAATTGATTTGATTTGTTGAATTGATTTGATTGATTGAATAATTGGTTCAAGATGAATTGAAGGAGTGTTTTGAATTGATTTGACTGATGTGATGGATTGATTTTGATTGATTGAATTGATTGCTTGAAGTTTTGTTGGATATTTTATTATTTTTATATTTTGGGAATATTTGAATTTTTGGATTTTGGGAATGTTTTAATTTTTTTTAATTTTTGGACATGTTTGATTTTTTTTTGGATTTTTGAAATGTTTTATTTTTTTGGATTTTTGAAATGTTTTGATTTTTTTTAGATTTTTGAAATGTTTTAATTTTTTTTGGATTTTTGAAATGTTTTGATTTTTTTAGATTTTTGAAATATTTTTATTTTTTTGGATTTTGATAATGTTTTGATTCTTTTGTATTTTTGGAATGTTTTAGGATGGCATTTGATGACAATTTTGATATCCTTTGTACTAGATACCAATAACAAGGGAGAAACCAAGTCTAGATGCTAGGATGGATGTGCGATCAAATGAATCGACAAAAGGGTGGGCAATAGGATGGAAGACTCATGATAGAGAGATGAGATGGATGTATGCATAAGAGAGCAAGGATGTGATCTCCAAAGGCTATGTCACATAAGAATAACATGCCCCATTCTAGGTAGAATGCATAGGATTTGACATGATAAAACTTATGACGATATGATGATAGGATTGATTTGGGAGGATGAGGTATATCAAGAGATATTCAAAGCATTTGTCAATATTTTTCCTCCATATCTTTATCAAGATCAAAAGGGAAAAGGGAGGATGGATGGACTCAATATGATAAATTAAGTATGTGTATGTTAGTGTAATGGATAAGGATGGTAGGATAGGATAGGAAATGGTATGAAAATGGTATGATAGGATAGATAGTAAGGGAATGGTAGGTTGGATGAGACAACATGCCCCCAAGTGTAAGTGACATAGAAGATCAACCTACACATGATGTCTATTTTCTAGGTTTTCATCATGGTACTTATCCATGGGGCCACCAAGGGTGGTTTTCACCATTGGATGAAGGGATTTCTATTTACTATTTTGATTTTTCTTTTTTTTTTTACTTTTTTGATTTTTTGATAGGGTAGAGGAATATGGATAGGAGGATTTGTAAATGGATGGGGACTCAAGTGTCTAGTTCCATGAAAGGTGATATTGTCCCATTAGAGATGGATGTCATTGCACATGGACTATGTCATTATGCTCATAGATGTTGGTAGAGGATTGTATGAGAGGGAAATGGATTAGATAGATAGTGGATTATGAAAGGTTTAAGCATGGATGGATAGTGGATTATGTAGGGACTTATGCAAAAGCATGGACCATAGGAAGGTGATGGGAAAGATATGTAGGATAATGGATGAAATATGGGGAGATGGAGGTATGTGGAATTGTTAGGGAATGGAAAGGGACCATGACCAACGGTTGCACACATCGGGATAAACATTGAAGCTTTTGATTTGAGGGAGGTGTAGGAAGCAATGGGCATGTTTTCTTAGGGGATGGTCGATTTAGGAGTTTAGGTACCCACATAAACTTAGTATTTTTATGATTTTTTCTTTGCTTGTGGGATGAAGGAATTTGAGATATTTGAATGGAATGGGGTTTTTGGATGGAAGGGGATTGGGATTTTTGAGATGTGGATGCCTCATTTGACTTTCTTTCTTTTTGGTTAGGTACCCAAACCAATTTAGTTTTGACCTTGTCTTTTGAAAGTATGGGCTTGGATAACTTTTTAGATGGACTTTGCTTTGACTTTTTGAATTGATGTCCTAAGGCAAGAGGATCCTTAGGATTTTTGGCTTTATGAGTGGAGGCATCCAAATTTTTATTTTTGAATCCCATAGGTTTGGTGGAAGCTTCATGATTAGATGATGTGTGCATTTGTTGATCATGATTAGGTGTTGGAGGGAATTTTTGGATAGATGGATTAAAACTGGATTTATAGATAAATGGATGAGGGGATTGGATGATAGGGATATTAGGCATTGGGAGAAGTGGTGGTAAAGTTGATGGAGGGATATTAGGAGTTGGAAGTAATGGACGTACAGTGGATGGTGGAAGGTGTATGGTCACATGCTTTTGACATTTATAGGATAATGGAGGTGGAATGGCCACATATGTTTTAGGAGTATGATAGGATTTATGATGGAAAGTGGTATACTTAGGAGGCATGGAGGAAGTACCATCATCTTGATATTATTTACCTTTGGGTGTATATTCAAGGCCATATGAGCATGGAGGGACTTTGACATGGATGGGCTCCAAAATAGCCTATTCATGAAGGCCTGAGCCTTTACCTTGATAATTCATTTTTGGAGTATACGATGGACAATTTTGTTGTGTGTTTTGAATATTAGACATGAGCTCATTATTTGATGGAGAAGGTGAGGTGATAGATAATGGTTCATATTGTCCTAAAAAGGAACACTCATGGATAAAGGTGGATAGACCAATAGGATATGATGGCTTTGAAATGGAGTTGATAGTGGATGATGATGCAGGATCATTAGGATCTTGATTGCCATTATGTTCACTAAGATCCAAGTTATTGGTCTGATCTTCTATGTTTGCTTGGGAGGCATGTGTCTCATCATGACAAGTGGATGTTTACACATCATGGGTAGGGCTATATGGAGAAGTTTCTTGGCTTTGAAGGAAGGCCATGAAATGGGGTGAATGCTCAAGTAGGTCAATAAGAATTTCATTAGATGGAGTATGTAGGTCTTGGGTATCTTGCTCATGGATGGTTGTGGGGGTATGAATAGTATCAAGTTGCTCATGGATAGATTATTCATCATGAATAATATCTTTATCATGGAAAATATATATATTACGAATGAGATGAATGAAAGTGATTTGATCTTGATTAGGATGAGGGCTTGATGTTTCCACATGCTTAGGATTAGGCTCTTGACATATCTTTTGTAGTTTAATGGAAGTGGGAGGCTCTAGGAGAGGCTTAGGATGTTCTAGATGGTCAACTGCATGAGGGTAGAATGGTTTTTGACTTGGACTCATGGGGGAATATTCTTCAATAGGATCAATGGGTTATGGACTATATGATAGGGTTGGAGGAATAAACATGGTGTTGGAAAACTCTTTTGTAGGCTTGAGGATAGGAATTTGGTGGCATGGTTGACTCCTTTCTAGTAGCTCTTGGATCACATCTTTTGTAGGTGTATGGGTAGATGAATGATGTAATGGATGGGTGGATTTGGGTAACTCCATAGGTTTACTTTTGTAATGTTTGAATTTAGGGCATGAAGTTGATGGAGGATTAGATGATGGTGGGGGTAATGAAGGGTTTGATGGATTAGAAGGTGAAGGGATAAATGGATTAGGAATAGAACATGGTGCCTTTAGGATAGGTATTAGATTGGATGGTGGTATAATATACTTATAGGTCCACAAGCCAGAGTGGTGTTCCCCTTGTCAAAGGTAGCATGAGGGCTCGAAGACACTTGACCTTATTTGAAGGGGTGACTTAGGTTCACATGTTCTTGTTGTGGAATGAATTTATAGGTTGATGTAGGATTGCCATGATAGGTGGATGGATTAGATTGGTATGAAGTGGAGGGGGATGACACATAGCATTGATGTGTACTTTGTTGATGTTGTAGTTGTTGGGTTTGGGATTTGTGGGTGGCTATGAATTGTTGGATTTTGACTAGAAGTTATTGTATTAGATGTGATTGATTTTGTTGAAGTGGTTGGATGTTGTCTTGTAGTTATTGTATGGTTTGTTGGTCTAGAGGCTGTGGCATTTGGTGAAGTGTTTGGATGATGGATTGGAGATGTGGTGCTATGACCTTGTTCTCTAGTGTTGGCATGGAGTTACACATATCTTTGTGTCTTCATATTTCATCATGTTCCTTAAGGTATGAAACATGATTCTTGTCATTATTGGAAGTAAGAGGAGGGTCCCATTGAACTATAAGTTTGGGGCTTGGATTGTTCTCATCATTAGGACTAGAAGAAGGGCCTCCTTGGAGTATGAGATTAGGTCTTGGAATTGTTTCATCATTAGAACTAGAGGGATGGCCTCCTTGAAGTATGATTTTAGTTCTAGGACTTGTCTCATCATTAGAACTAGAGGGATAGCCTCCTTGAAGTATGAGTTTAGGTTTTGGATTTGTTTCATCACTAGGATTAAAGAGATGCCCCCCTTGAAGTATGAGCTTAGGTATCGGATTGGGCATAGGCTTGCTAAGGATCAAGACCATTTTGGCAAGTGATTGACTAGGACTAGGATGATAATGTGGAGTGATTAGGATAGATAGGATGTGATTAGGTATGAGGTGATTAGGATGGTGTAGAATGATGAAGGTATGATTAGGATGATGTGGAATTATTGGGATAGATTAGGATGAAATTGATAGGATATGATTAGGATGTGACTAGGATAGGACAAGCAGGATGGTTAGGATGTGGATTAGGTGAATGAAAAGGATGATTAGTGTTTTGATTAGGATGAAAGTGATATGGAAGATGACTTGGATGATTAGTATTTTGATTAGGATGAGTTGTCTTAGAATGAATGTGTTGGAAAGAATGTTTATGATGATGTGTTTTTGTTGATAGCTTGATGTGGCAATTTGCAAACAAATGATTTCACACGTACACACATGAATCACACACACAAGACACATAAGCAATTTTAACTTTGAAATTTGAATGTGATGATTAAGAAAGCACTTGAAGACACATCAATAATCCTAGGATTAGTTAGGTATGTGTTGCCAAATAGGTCTTACTCTAGGCTGCATGAGTTTGACTAAGAATGTCCCCAATATACTCAAGGTAAGAGGGGCCCAATTCTATGAAATGAAAGTGAAATAATGTCAAATAGCCAGGAGAAAGGGGTAAGCCACCCTTCACCTCCACTTCCCCAAGGTATAAAGTTCTTGGGGGCTTAGTCCGAATGATAAGATTTTAACTTCCAAGAGGATGTATTTTGATTCACACCTCACTATTTAGACTCCACTAGAACACAAGAGTTGAGTTTGTCCCTTGGAGTGGTGTGTCTCCAAGTAGGCCTCCTAAGAAAGGTGACAAAAGAAAATCTAGTGGGTGCTTTTGATCTCCAAGATCACCTTATGGTGCGAGGAGAGAGCATACACAGGCACACTAGATTCTCTCAATGTTAATTCCCCTTACAAAATGAAATGTGTGGTGTGAAATTGAATGGATGAAAGATGTTTTTGATTCTCAAGATCGCATGAAGTGCATGAGAAGAGCATACGCACCTTCAATCAGACTCAAGTTCACTGACCAAGGCAAGCACTTGTTCATTTTAATCCAAAGCCAAAATGTGTGATGGAAGACACTAGTTCTTTTTAAGCCCACTTTCAATGTGTGAATGAAGACAAGAGTTCATTTTTGTGCCTAAAATCCAAATGTGATTGCAAACAAGATGTTCTTTTTAAGCCCCAAATTGAAGTGTGAGACAAGCAAGATTGATTGATGAAATGAGTGCACTTGAAGTTTTTTCTTTCCAATCTATTATTGTGATTGATGTAAATGCTGCTATAGCTCCTTATGATCACCTAGAAGCCAAAAAAACCAAGAAAGAACAAGAAACTTGCAAGCCAAGTGTGTTATGATGAAAATGAGGAATCTGATAAAAATGATCAGATATAGTAGCATGAATCTGATAATTAGAATCCTCATGAAATTATATGCTATTTGAATTTTTTTTTTGCTAAAATCTAATAAAAATTGCAATAGTTATGAGCATTTGAAGTGGCAAAATAGAGTTGACTTTGTCAAAAAAATTGCTGAAAATAACATAGTCACCTAAAATTTTCTTCGCCATAGCATAGCTGGGTAAACCAGCTTCCCGACATCGTTTGTTTTTTGAAATTTTTTCTCTATATGACCTAATTATGAAAGTTCAAAAAAATGTCTATTTTAGCTTGTGAGAGAAAAGGAACAAGTCTGACTGTCAAGGTGTAACCACTAGTTGTTAGATACCTAGCAATCACATGTGTGGTTTTGGTTAATGGTTATCCCTATTAGTTTGTCTTTAGCAAGCCCTTGGTTATTCATATGACTAGGGGCTATAGAAAAGAAAATAAATAAAAAGGAAAATAAAGAATAGGGGCTAGAAATAAAGCCCCCCCAACATGGGTTTTTGAATGTATATTATGAAGGGCTTAAATCCCTAAAAATGTAAGGTTGACAAATCTTTGGGGAGGTCAACCAGGAATGATTAAGCTTAGATTATGTTGATGAGGGCATTTAAAGAGGTGGTGGCTAGAAGATTGGATAGGTCGATCGAGAGGTGATGAGAAACAAGAGTGGTGCAGGATGAAGTGGCTGTGGAGATATTTGCAGAGGGTGTTAGGGTTTTACAAAGTGGAAACCAAAGGAACCTTGGTAGAGATGAGGTCGTAGGGGAGGTGACTTGGCTAAGGGGGAGGGGAGAGGTGGTAGCTAAGAAAATGGGAGCAACGGGAGGTCTGTAACGTGTTTTTGTGAGTAGGTGTTAGGGTTTAGGATGGCGTTAGGAGGTAGTGCTTAGGTTTAGTAGATGCATTAGAAGGTGGTGTTAGGATGTCAACCTTAGTAGAGAAGTGGAGGAAGGTTGAACAATAGTGATGGGAAAATCCTAGTGGCACTAGGGTTTTTCTTTAAACAACATTCACAGATAAACCTACAAAAATCAAACCTGCAACAGAAGATTTAAGACATTAAACTTGTAACAAACATAAATGACAACAACAATCCTAAATTTTGAGCATAACATAACATGAGCACGCAAATCAAAAAAGAATCCAAAAATTTTGACCAAAGACCCCTTCATAGGGGTCGTACAGTATGACCCTACGACAAGAGGCCAAACTAAAAAAATTTCAAAAATTTTTTGACAGGGAAATATAGGGTGTTATAGGTCATTATTCACCCATGAGGCCTCCCAAACGCAACGGTGAGGTCTATTTCAGGCTAGGGAGTAACTTGCAAAACTTGATTTTTAGAAATTGCCAAAAAAATGTTAGATTTCACATCAGGTTCACCAAATGTATTAGGGGAAAAGTTAGGGCTAAATCATAAACATGAAGCATAAAACCTGAATAACACAATGCAGTACAAGATAACATAGAAATCAAAGCATAAACAAAAATATCTAAACTCATATGTCGAACTTGGTTCACCTCCATTGCTCTTCTCAATCTTGCATATGAATGCAAGATATCGAAGGAAGAATGTTGATTGCTCACTATTTTAGTAGCATAACATTAGAAAGAAGATGAATGGAAATGGAGATGAAGAAGAATTTTGGTAGCATGAGGCTACTTGAAAAATGGATCCCCCCAAATGGCTTGGGTGAGGGTTGATTTATAGGACATGAGTGATTTGAATGAAGGGCTATGATTGAAAGTTGACTTGAACGACGTGGATGATTGAGATTGAATAGGGTTTCCCACTCCACAAGAAGTTGTAGTCATTTGACAAGTGTACAGATTAGAATAGGGCTGGCTTAATTTAAATAAAAGATTATTTAAATTAGTTGGACATGTGAAGGAATTAAATGAAAAATGTAGTATGTGACATGTGTTGGAATGTGGTGAAAGGTGAGGATAAATTCAAATATTTTATTTGAATTAGTTGGAAAATGTGAGAAGGGAAATTAATTAAATAAAAAAAGATTTATTTAATTAATTGGCTAGTGGGGTACATGGGATTAGGAAAAAAATGTTACAAGATGTCTCACTTAATGTGTCGACAAGGTGATGTTGTATGACATACAATTTTAAGTGTCTACAATAGATATTTTGGTGTTCAAACCATACAAAAGCTAAAATGGAGACATGTCAATTGCCTATTTTTGGGGTGATACGATTTGCCCACAATGCATCATATAATTCCTTGTGCCACATTCTTTGATTCTCATCAACCAAATTCCTAATTATGGTAACCAAATTCTTATTGCTTGATTCGGCCTGGCCATTTCCTTGGGGATAATAGTCTAAAGAATGAACAAGAATAATACCATACTAAAAAAAAATTCTATTATCTCATGAAATGAAAAACAAGTAGCATTATCTACTAGTATCTTGTTAGGCACCCCAAAACTTGAGATAATATTTTCTTTGAGGAATTTACAAACTACTTTTGAAGTAGTATGCTTCACAGGAATGGCTTCCACCCACATGGTGAAGTAATTAGTAGTCATGAGAACATAAGTATGCCCTACACTTGATTGTGGACTCACTTCTCTGATGAAATCAATACCCCATTGTTAAAAGGGTTCCTCAATCAACACCAACTTGAGGGGTAGATCTGCCAACTTGGGTTTCCTCACAAACTGCTGACATAATTCACACTTCTACACCCAATTGTATGCATCTTGAAAGAGTGTGGGCCAGTGGTACCTTGCTCTCAAAATTTTGTGAGTAGTAACTGAAGCTAAAAAATGTCCTCCGCATGCCAAGTTGTGAAAGGATTCCCACAACTTACCTTGTTGTGCTTTGTCCACACATCAAAGAAAAATGTCATCAATACTCCTCTTGTACAAACCATTGTCCCATAGAACAAAATTTGTAGCATTTAGTTTGATTTTCCTTTTCTCTTGATATGACAAATGCTTAGGACACTCTCCATATGTGAGGAAGTGTGCAATATTCAAATACCATTTGTCTGTTGTGCTCATGAATAGGACTGTGGGAAGTACCTCAGTATTCTCTTCCTCATTATCATATATCTCTTCAAGTATGTTGTCAGTGATCAACTGACACAAACCTTTCCCATGAACTAGCTTGGTGGGCCTGATCTCCATGTTGTACTCTTGGATCTTAGCAATCCAATTACCTCTTTTACTCCTAAACTCTTGCTGAGTCAAGATAGACTTGACTGTTGAATCAGGAACTAATGCAATAGTACGAGAGTTAAGAATATAGTACCTAAAATGCTTAATTGATTTTACCACAACATAAGCATGCTTCTCCATTGGTGATTAATTAATCTCATGAGTCTTCAAAGGACAACTCATGAAGGCTATTGGAGATTCAATTCCTTCCTTGTTTTGCTACACCAGAATGGTGGATAGGGTATACTCGGAAGCATAGTTGTACATGATAAACTCTTTGGTGTAATCTAGATAGACTAAGACAGAAGCATGTGCAGTTGCCTCTTTTATATCATTGAAAGCCTCCTTACCTTCCGCACTCCAATGAAAAACTTAGATTTTCCATTCATCATAGCCACAATATGATGAGTCTTCTCTGCAAAATTTGGAACAAACCTTCATAGGAAATTCACCTTCCCAAAGAAGGAATGTACTGCTATCTTACTTGAAGGCAAAGTAATATTGTGGATGAATTTAACCCATTCAGGATCAATCTTGGTACCTTCTTTAGACACAATGTGTCCAAGAATCTTACCTTATGTAAACCCAAAGATATATTTTTTGGGATCGAGTGAATACCATACTGGTGGCACCTTTCCAAGACTTGTCGTAAGTGATTAGAACATTTGATCTTGTCAGTTTTTAGAAAAGATAGTCAAAAAATCTAGGTAAACAATAATGAACTTACCCATTTCATCATGCAAACCCAAGTCCATTGCTCTTTGAAAAGTAGCACCAACATTGATTAATCCAAAAGGCATTATGTGATATGCAAAAGTATCCCAAGGAGTGGTGAAAGTAGTCTTATGCTGATCTTGTTCACTAACTTCTACCTGATTGTATCTCAAAAAACTGTCTAAGTAGACAACATTTTTGAACCTGTCACTATTTATAGAACTTGATCCATTACCAACAAAGGGTAATTATCTTTCAGTGATGAATGACTCAGATTAAGAAAATCCACACAAATGTGGATTTCCCCATTCTTCTTTCTTACTGGAACAATGTTGGCTATCCATGAACTGAATGATAGATAGGAAAGATGATTCTAACATTCAACATTTTTTAAATCTCAGCAAGAATGGTACCTGTTATTTTTGGGTTATACTGCCTTTGCTTCTACTTGTGTGGAAAAGATTTTAACTTGAGGGGAATCTCATGTTAAACTTCCTTTGGATGGAAAGACTTCAAGTCGTCATATGAATATGTCAGCACATCAATGTATTATCACAAAAGTGTCACAAACTTTTTGTTTTCCTCCAATGTGCAACATTTCCCAATATTCACTATTTTAGGATCACTTTTTGTACTTAGATTAACTTTCTCAACCTTAGTTGATGAATCTGATCCAGACCATTGTTGCCATTTGATATAGCAATCATGCTTATCAAAAAGTTTTTCTAGAGAGACCAACCCCTTGGGAATCTTATTTCCTTTTAGCTATAGTATTTCTTCACTAGTTTCTTGATTCACTTCAAAAATGGATTCTTGAGGAGGTGAATCACTCCCTTCAAAGTACAACTCATTAAAATTATCCACCTTTTCCCAAAAGGAATAATTTGGTTATCATCATTGAAGATTAGAATTGTTAGGAACACTTGGTCAAAAAATTAATTCAATGGTATACTTACTCCCCTTGAAATCCTTATGCAGAACCATGAGAGTAGCTAATATAGAAAAAGAATCTTCTCTGTCATTCTAGTCCCTTGGAGCCACAGAGATGTTAAAAGCATCAAAATATTCTATGCAATCTTAGACATGAGTGTGGTAATTCCTCAATCTTTCATTCTTGGTCTGGTATAGGTTTCTTACCTAACAAATAATCAGCTCAACATCACCCTGTGCATGAAGATTCTTTATTTCTTTCTTGTAAGCAACATCCATCCCTAACAACAAAGCTTCATACTCAACAGTGTTGTTAGTGTTGTCAAATTGCAACTTGAAAGAAAAAAGAAAGATATTTCCTTTAGGGGGTATGAGAACTATCCCTGCTCTAGATCCAATGGAAGAACAACTACCATCAAATTCCAAAGTCTAAACATCACTTGAACCTCCTACCTTAGCGTTTTGAAGTCTAGTTTCTCTTCACTTAAAGATGATGAATCTTCACTCTATGCCTGTACTTAAATCATAATTTGATGACTCTAAAATCTCATTGGTAGTCAAGAAATAAGTACCCATACCTACAAACTCAAAAAAAATATGAGCTTTTTGATCTTTAGATTTTCTTATGTTTTACTTAGCCTCTCTTTCTAAAAGAAGCTTCTACATGACACCTTTGATAGGTATCCTAGCTTCAGACCAATCCATGTTGATCTCACCACCAACATCCTTACAGAAATTCCACCTCAGCAATATCCCATATGAAGCAGGGGCATCAGCGACCAAGACTGTCATTTTAATCCTCTATTCAAGGAAAGTAGTGAATGTAAATTGGGCATCCTTGATTTTCCCTATGAGGGGCACTTTATTAGTTTCCAAGGAGAAACAATGATCAAAAGTTTTTGTCAATGTTAACCCTAAAGCATTAGCTACTTTGGTGGGCATCACATTATTAGAAGCACCTGAGTCTATGACGCAATTACTGAGTTTATGTACATTGACAAAGAGGTGGCAACTAGGTTGCTTTGGGTAGGTCTTACTTTAGTAGCAACAAGGGTAGTTTTGGAAGAATCCTGGCTAATAGGGGCAAGTTTGGTTTTGACAAATATAGCCAATCTTTGAAACTATTTAGGGTTAGCATGAAGATACTCAACCTCTGACATTTGAATTTTGGTCTTCTTAGCATGGTCTATAATGTCAAAAGCTTGATAGGGATTTGCTAAAGAGGACAAGGGGATTTCAACTTATGGTTTTGGACTAGATGCACCAGGTCTAGATGTAGAAGAAGAAACAAGAGGATTTGGTGTACTTGCTTGTTTCCCGCCAAGTCTTTTGGTTGAACTAGTAAAGGAGTCCCCCTTTTGGCAATTGTGATTGTCAGGCATGGATCATCCTTTGACTTGTTTCTATCAACCTCATAAGGATGATAGAGCTAATTTTGAGAATGGGTAAAAATATCATAAGACTCACCATATGCATTTTCTTCTTGTTCAGCCTCTTCTTCATAATTGAGAAACCTGATATTAGAGTCACCAACTATATCTTCTTCTCCTTCATTGAAAAGATTAGCACTATCTTCCTAAGTATACTCAGGTTGTGGAAGATCATCCTATTTGGATTCATAGAACCCTTTTGTTCCATTTACAGGTGGAGCCTCTAGTGCAAGCCTTCCTCATGGTGGTGGAAGTGTATTCTGGTTTTGGTTCCTTGTAGCATTGTTTGGGTAGTTAGAAGCATTTGGGTAGGTTCTCCTTAGAATGTCTTTATAAGAGGCAATAGACAAACTTTGAGACATCTTCTTCTTGAGAGCTAGTAGCTCATTGGATAGCTTTTGTACCATGGGATCTATGGTGCTAGTAGATGGTGTGGTCAAAGAAGGCTTCCATCTAGACCTATTTGGATCTTTCCTTATCTTTTCGGCAAGGATTAAATCATCTTCTATCTTGGTAGCTAGACTTTGAGCAACTGCAAGATTAGCTAGGACTACCCTTCGTAGAAGAAAAGTTCTCACCTCTAGCAATTGAGTGTTAATAAAGAAACACTTCATATTTTTTGTTGTTGATTAAATAGTAGTTGGAATTTTATTTGTCAACTTATTAAACTTAGCCACGAACTCACACATTGGTTCTTGTGGTTCATTTTTCATTTGTGTAAGCTAAGCCAACAAAGCATGAGCATCTTCAACCAGTTTAAACCTTGATTCAAATTTGGTCTGAAGTGTATCCCATCTAATAATACTTCTTGCTAGGAGATGATTGAACTAATCAACAACCACTCCTTGAAGTGTTTCAATAAACAACATCATGGATACATCCTCATGTTCTACTCTGAGAACACCACATGCAATGTAGAACACAATAATGTACTCATCTAGATACTATTTACCATCCCTGTGGAACTTAGGAAAGTTCTTGCATGAACCACAAGGTAGTTCATGTGATGGCAGAGCCAAATTTAGTGGATCAAAGGCATTTCCCCATGGACCTTGAATAGCCATTCTACCGGGTTTGAATAGAGGGATAGAAAACCTTTGAATTAGTGTGATAGGTAGAACTCTATGAGCACTGGAAGTCACATGTGGTATAGGAGACCTTGTGTTTGTGGGAGGAAAGCTCCTTGTACACTAAAGAGGTGTCCTTGGCTAAGCAGGCAAAAAATCAAAGTTATGTTTTTGCAACAACTCAAAAGTATGATATATGATTCCTTGTGCTCTTCTTCCACATGTATAAATTTATTTTTCCAGATTGCAAAATTAATAGAAAAATAAATTAGCAACCACAAAAAAATAATTACAGACAATGAAGTATTGATATACTTCAACCAAATGTGTGAGGCTCTTGGTTGTGTGTCTAGTATCCCTAGTAGAGTCACTAAAAATTGTTGGGTGAATATTTTGTTATCAACTAACTGATAACAAAATAGTTATATCAACCATAGTGTGATGAGATATAATCTCTCCTCTCAGAAAGGGGAGGCTCCCTTCTTATTGCCCTTTACAATCAACAAGTATTTAACTATGTTTATTTACACTAAAACGAACCTGTGGGTGTTGCCATATCATCTATTTCTCTTATTTCAGAAAAGATGTTCACTTCCAAACTCTCAATAATAAACTCTTGATTCTTACAAAGTGTAATAAACTAAAAACTACTTCTTGGAACAATAATAACTAATATCCAAATTGAATAGATGTAAGAATAATCAAGGTGCTACTAGAATGTGTTAATACTAAGAAACCCACAAAAATACAAAGATTTTTGTTTCTTCTTATGCAAACTTGAAGTTGAAAAAGTATAGAATAAGGTGCAGCCCAAAGTCTTCACCGTATGCTATAATGAGATCAAACGAACATAAAAGATAACCAACTCAAAGTCTTTCAAGTATCTTCTCAACCATGAACATAAACACAATTCCAAAGACAATATTGCAGCCCAAAGTCTACAAAATCATATTTGAAACACCTTCTAAACACTTGATTCCATGCTACAATTCAACCACGTATACAAGATGATGTAATAGAATAGATGTAATAATAATTCTAAAACATCACAAACTTGATCCAAGACAAAGATTGGATGCCAACTTGCTTTCTTTGTATTGATTGAAAAATGATTTACAATATGAACTCAAAGTTTCAATTTGCTCTTCAAATTGGTAGTGCTTCACCTCAATAGATAAAAAATACTAATTACAAAAGAGCCCCTCTTTATTTATAGGGAGAGGCTATGCGAAAAAATAGGGAATTTACAACTAATTTGACTTATTCAAAATCAAAGTTCTAATTGACTTGGGACTCTGTCTCACAACTTCATGTTATCTGATTTTATAAAAAGACATGGAGTTTGTCATCTACAAATTACAAAATACATAACTAAAGCATGGAAAATAAACTAAATGTCCTTAGACACTTCATCATCATCTTGATCCTTCTCCAAAAAGTTTTCGTATCTATTTAGGGTGGCTTGGACTTCATTGTTGTCAGGCCCCGGTATATGTTTGGATATGGTAAGCAATCAGGTGATGGAATATGTGAGGGTGTCAGGTATGCTCTTATTCTTATTCAACATCTCCTACAACCTATTCAGAGTTGTCTAGAATTTTGCCAACCTATCAATTGAAGCCAATGTGAAGACTTTTGTTTCTACCTCTATTTGTATCAGGTTAGTAAACTCTTGAATGACTACATCTTCGGGGGGTGTTTGCTAGTTATCATCTAGCATATGGAAAGGAAGCTCATCCAACTCTTTTGAAATATCCAAAGCTTTGCTTTCTCCACTTACCAACTCTTTGTTCAAATCTTGAATAAGACCTTCAATGATTTCTTTCTTGTGAATCATGGCCTCCCTATATTCTACATATTTCTTTTAGTTGGGGATTACCCAATGCTCAACCAACACTTCTATTTTAAATTTGTTGGTGTTCCCAATTGATTGCTTGAGTTTCCCTAAAAAGTAGCCATTTTTCATCCACATGAACCTCAGGTTAGTGGCCAACGAAAAGGAGACTGACTCTTTGTCTCCTCTGTACTTTAGGCTCTGTAAGACCTACGGGGGTATGCCCTTATTCAATACCCATATAGTAGATCTTGATTTTCAACTAGGTATTGATACATAAGCAAATAAATCCTCTTTTATGCAAACCAAAACTATATAATAGATGCAAAGTGGATAGGTTTGGACATTAATTCATTATTGTGTGTAAGAGGATTCAAAACCTAAAATCCTACTCCTAAAATCCTAAAATTTTTAAATGATGTATGGATTTTGTTTTTATATATATTTGGCTACTAGATTAAGGTTTCATTCATAAACTTATTCAAAGCCTTTGATCAGTGCCTATCTTAGGGTATGGAGTCAAACATTAAACATGCAAATGATTTTTCATAAGCCAAGCAAACATACAGATTTTAGAGGGTTTATTTTGTTCTTGCCTTACATACAACTCCCAAGATTGAGTATTTCTATTAACTCTACTTATAAATATCCCTATTATCAAACATACATCCCCATATTTGATCTAAAGCAATTTAGTCTGTTCCTTAAATAGAAGCAAGAAACTAAATGTAAAGGGTGATTTCTGGATGTTAGCTTTTTGGTAGTTTTGGTGTATATCCTCCTTTCACCCTTACATTCAAGGACCTAGGGTTGAGTTGCAATGTACTATCATACCCTAGGTCACTATTGAAATGTAGGGAAACTTGGATTTTTATAATTAGATTGACAATTTCCTTCTCTTATGCTCAATTATACCTTAAAACCCTAATTATGCAAATATGACAGTAAACAAATGAATTATAGAAAATGCTTCTACAGAAAGATGTAAAATATCAAATAACTATGCACCTATTTTTGGGGTTCTGAGGTAGAAAATTTGGGGACTAAAGAGCAGGCGCCCAAATCTAGTGCCTTGCTTTTTGTCAAGATCTGGAAACAAGGTTTGCAACCTATATCTATTGTATTAGAGATTTTCCCATTATAAAACTTTGAGGACTAATGAGCGGGTACCCAAGTCCAAGTAGCTATTTATTTCACTGATTTGCAATCATGACACTCTATTGTACCCTCTTGTAACTTCACTTTGTCTGCAACTCTAACCTATAACCTACAATCAAGAAAACTTGGGAGGGGTTTGTGGTGTTTAGAGGCTTGCCTCTGTCAAGCACTGGAGAGACATTCAAGCCTTTTAAACACTGTTGTCAGATAAAGAGTGTGTGTCTTGGGAGGAAGAGGCAAAAACCAAATGATAAATGCTCAATAATCACAATAGATATCACCTTGTAGTGAAGATCTCACGGGAGGAAGAAGCTCTTGATTCCATGAGGAGATGGATGCTCAAATCTGCAAACACAAACACATGGACAACACAAATCTACTCTTGCAACACCATGAAAGCCTTGAATCACCTTTCGAACACAATAGCTTGCTACTCATCATCTAGTTGAAAAATGAATGCCTAAACATGCTTATATATGCAACTACAAACATTCCCGCCAAGATTTCGTAAATTCAAACTTACTGTGTCAGCCTAGGGACCAAATAATGGTCATAAACTGACACTTCAAATTGGGCCTGACCCAAAATATGGCAGGACTAGGGCACAGGTGCCCAAGTCCTCCCCACTATTTTGGATAGGGTTAGGTTCAAGGGGTCCCCCTAGGCCTCATTTGTCATGATACCTAGGGTTCATTCCATCGAGATGTTGAATTATGATGTAAGATGTCCTAAATGCACACTAAGGACCCAGGAGCTAAACCTTTTAAGGGAAAAGCCCCCAAGGGCACATTTCCTTACATTACATTTAGCCCTCACTTTAATGTATGTATAAATGTGAGGCCAATACATGCATTAAAGTACGTTTAACAAACACTACAAACACACCAAGCACAGAGAAGACACGTGAAGCACATTGAAGATAATGATAGGCTCACAAAACATGAAGAAGATAGTTATAGTCACGCAAAACACAAAGAATACATTGAATGCATAGAAGATTGGAATGATTTCTTTTCTTTTCTTTTTCTCATATATATGAAATGTAGATGCAAGTACAAGAAAGTAAACAAAACTCCCATAATGTAGGATGTACTCATCGCACAGGTCTTTAAACTGCATATATGGGGCAACACACATGCAAGACATGCAAAACCTCCCAAAATGTAGGATTTACTCATCGTACAGGTCTTTATACTACAATGGGGAAACAAACACACTAAACAAAGCAAGTACGCCAAAACACACACTTTGAAGACACGGAGAAAACATGACAGACAAGCGATGGAGTGTTCCTATTTCTAGGCTCAACACCATCTCAGGCACATTATAGGCACACACCGACGATTGCGCTTCACCACAAAAATTGCCAAAGACACACTTAAGGGTTGAGTTAGTCATAGAACCGCTCCTCGCCCCCACATAGGACTTTTGAAAATGATAGGATGGTGCAATCTACTCTGAGAAATACACTGCCCCCACCTCTGCAAAGGGCTTAAGAAAAAGGATATACTCAATATCCCGCCTCTGTAGAGGGCTTACATGATTTATTGTTTGCAAACAAACTCAAGATGCATGATGCACTCATTGCGCAAGTATTTAAACTACACCTGAGGACAAACACATTGCTAACATCTACAACAAACAACTTACCCTATATATGCCCCCACCTTAAGGTGGTTGATATCATGCATCGATATCAAGCATGTTAAGGTAGGAAGAAAACACACAAGGGAACATAGACTTTCGCAAAACCCATGCCCCTTAGAGGTGACATGTACTTTACAATCACCAAATGTTCCCACAAGCACATCCTTGCAAGAAACATGTTAGTGTCAACATAATCATGATAAACAACAACATCAAAGCATATGAAATCTGAGGCATGCAAGATTCAAGATAGACAAAGTGCACAGAGCAATAGTATTGTTATGATTTGTAAATGAGATAGAACACCATCAAAATCACTATGTGGAAAGAACAAGTTCTTCCACTAGCCAAGCGTTGGATTAGATATACAACCCCATCATCATATTAGGAACTAAGTCCAATTTTTAATTTCTCGAGAAAAGGACGCTAGTTCCGCATTAGTATAAATGTTTTTCGTCATCTGCCCACTAGATGGAAACACTAGAGGAAAGGAAACAATAAATATGAGAGGAGAAACAAGTGTCTTAGGGACAATCACATAGGAGGGTGCCCCCAGGTCACCAACTGCAATGCTATGTCTGCAAGACACAACACACAATAGTGAAATCAGAGAGAGGCAATATAGAAGAATGATGATACAAATAGAAGGTCACAATAGAGGCGGTCTCCTAGTATCCCAAACCTTACAAGAGAATCAAGGGTCATCCTAGGAGGCCTAAACAACACATAACACATCATGGGGAAAGCACATCACAAGAGAGATAAAGGGTCAAAGATACTTACCTTGTAGGGTTGTCATGCTAAGTCTCATCATTAAGTAAATCATCATCATCTTCCCATGTAGACACCCAAAATTGACTCATTATCATTAACATTCAAATATCACATTATCACATCATCTGCATTTGTCTAACACACTTGAGCAATATCCCTAACACATATATTCTTTCTATTAATTAAATAAATTTTAATTTATTTAATCAATTCATTAGCTATTTCCTCTAAACTATAATTAAACAATCTTCAATTATTTAATTATCTTCATTCTATCTATTTTTAATTAAATAAATCTTATTTATTTAATTAAAGATTCCTTTCATAAGCTGACTTTCCAATTAATTAAATAAATTGTATTTATTTAATTAATTTATCTTATGAGCCACCATGTGTGCCTCTTTCATTTAAAAAGATAAGTGGTACTACATCCTTTTATTTAATATCTTTCATATGTAGCATTTTTTTATGTACACAAGCACACATGAGCCCTATCTTCTCGCCACTTGTCATCTTCACATTCATCTATGTCTATCCTTCAATCTTAGCCATTCACATAGCCTCTGAATCTCCACCGTTGATTGATTTTGGTTGAGTTCTATATAAACACCCTCTCATTCTATATTACATCTATACAACATTCATATAGTGTCTACATTGTTGTCTTGAGCATACTGAGCATTTTAGCATCTATTGAGCTTTTATCATCATTCATCCATCATGGCAACTTTTATCTTCATAATTGTTCATTGTTGAAGAAGCAATCCACATCATAAACAAGGAATCACATAGTCTAGTTGATGTTGTGCTTGAATTGCATTACTTTTGATTTCATTTAGATTAGATTCTTTGATGATGCTAGGGTTAGGTTTTCATGGCTTTGCTTGATCTTATCAACCTAATTTTTTACCTATCACATTTTTGGCATGCCCGGTGGGACCCACGTCCTTGATTAACTTTGTTGTTTGAAGTTATTTTTATGAAGATCATATTTTTTGAGTGCTTATGGCAAGTTTCTGTCGCTTCTGAGAAAAAACCCATCGTTGTCTGCACATTTGCTTCGCTTCTACACTAAAATTTGTCGCCTTTAGCCATTTTTAGATCACTTATAAGCAGACAACGATTGCTTTTTGGTTTTTCTGCATATTTTTAGACTAATAGTGGTCGCTTGTGCATTTAATCTAATTGCTTTTGATCTTATAGTGGTCACTTTTAGATAATTGAATCACTTTCTACAGAATTAAGGCTTTTGTTGTGTATTGTCTCTGTTGCAGATCCAGGTCACGTATGAGCCTATACCAACTGCTTTATGCTATTTTACGTCACTTCTGAGCCTAAATAATTCACATCTAGAGTTTTCAAGATCGCTTTTAATCTGCAGTACTTCGCCTATGACAGAAACAAAGATCACTTCTGATAGACAGTAAATCACCTCTGGTAAACTATGTGCTTTCAGTCTATATAATTTGCAGTTTATTTTCTTGGCTACTAATTGGGTATTTGTGCAACATCTTATTGATTTGTCTAAGCAAAGGAGGTTATCAAACTACTAACATATCTGTTGCAGATCCGATCGGTCCAAGACTTGTGGTTTTTCACTAAATTAGGAACATTTGGGCTTGGTGCTTAAAATGAATCATTGCTTGCTCTGTGCTTGATTTATCCTTTTTTGATTGCTTGCATGTGATTGATTATAACCCAAATTTAATAACAAAAGTATCCTCTCCCCTTGCCTATCAAATGGATCTTGGGTGTATGAGAACTTGTTATTATCTTTAGAGGGCCTTCCTTCCTAGTGTGAGAAGGGATACGACCCAAGCAGTAATGGACTAAAGCCAAGTCCTTCTAAGCCACTATATAAGAAAAGTGTTTGTGTCGAAAGCCACAAACAATGGGTGTTGTTGTGTTATACCGATAGCCAACCTTCCCCAAAACCTTCCAAGGCATAACCCTTGAAGGCTAGGAGACTCCACAACAAAGAGTAGTGTTGCCAAATGTACAGCCACCTGAATGGATACCCTTATTAGCAACTTTGTTTAGTAGCCAAAAACCCTCTATTTGTTGATGCAAAAGGTGGGACCTTTGAAGCAGCCCTGATTCACGTGGTTCTTAGAAGAGATAGCAGGGACAATCCTAAGGTTTGGTAGGGGGACAAGCCTTACAGGAAACTCACATCCTGGTATGCATGAGAAGTGAGTGTCGTAGAGGGGAGCTAGTGCTACCAAGATCCTGAAGCTATCCGGTTTGAATAAGCACGGCCAAGGGATTCAACAAATACAGTCCTTTCTAGCCTAGGTTGTACAAGTTTGTGATTGTTGTGAGTGTGAGTGACTGAAATTACTATTTTCTTGCCAAAAATCATAAATCAAACATTTTTTCTGACAGACATAGTCGCTTTTAAGCCTAAACTACCCGCATACAGATAACAAAATTGCTTTTAAGCCATAGTTATTTTCTTTTTTCTTGAACTACATCACCTTTGAACAACAGTTAATTGCCTTTTGCATAAACAGAGTCGCATTTGAATAGTAGTTAGTTGCCTCTTACCTAAATCATCCTACATTTAAATAGCAGTCAATCACCTTTGCTCTGAACCAAGTCACTTTTAAACAATAGTATTTCACCTTTAGCTTGACTTGAGTCACTTCCAAATAGTAGTGAATCTCTTTTGAGCTAATAGTTATCACCTCTGAACATTTGGATCACCTTTGGTTAGCACTGTAACCTATTTCAGAACCTAAACCAGTCTGCATTTGAGCTATTACCAGCATTCTCTAAGTCACATATGAGCTATCACTTGTTGCCTGTGGTCTAATACTAGCAAATCTTTGTGATCCATTCGAATTAGCCACAAATCCAGCTTGCTCAGCTTTAGCATTAGTTTTTAGACCTATCTCTGATCATTAATAGATACCTGGACATTGTCTCCTTGCTTTGAGCTTATCAATCAATCACATTTCATGAGCTTCTCATCTTTTTGAGATCCCAAACCAACAAACCAAACATCAAATCAATCGGTTTGATCCATTAGCAAAACATCAGCTTTAGCTTCAACAAACATTAGCAATATAACAATCTTTAGCAAACAACTTTTCCCTTGTGTGTGAGCTATTCTCTAGGGAAACCAACCAACAACAAATTAGTAACTAAGCAAAACAACACATCAACCAAAGTAAACCAGCCAACAAAAAATCAACAACCAAGCAAACCAACCAACCAACCAACCAGCAAACCATCATCTTTTGGGTCTCAAAACTTTGACAAGCTAAGCTTCAGTTTTCAACATCAACATC
This sequence comes from Cunninghamia lanceolata, assembly GCA_027924645.1. Lineage (NCBI taxonomy): Eukaryota > Viridiplantae > Streptophyta > Pinopsida > Cupressales > Cupressaceae > Cunninghamia > Cunninghamia lanceolata. Next base: position 3,886,193 of record BSBN01001054.1, read on the forward strand.
ATGCCTCAAACTAGTAGTCAATATAGAGCTGAAATGGAAGCCAAATTGCAAGTTGAGATGCAACAACTTAGATTGACACCTCTTAAGGATGCAAATCAATTCACGACTAGTATGCCTCCTCACATGTTTACACCTCATGGGTATACTATTGGAGAATCATCCTCACAACAAGTGTAACCTCCAACAACTTTTGAGACTTTTTAAGAACAATCTCAAGATGACTCATTAGAATTTTGGGATACCCCTGTATGGGATCAAGTTGAGAGACTTATTATATCTAAGCCTAATCACTACTTCTTGCAACTTGCCCACATGGGTGCTAAACTACCAAGAGATTTTGACATATCCACTATTAAAGAGCTAGATCCAAACACTCCCGCTATTGTTGCAAAGGGACCATCCACTATAGTCACATCGTCTCCCATCATCTCACAAGCTCCATCTTCCAACACATCTTCTTCATTACCTCTTGTTGCTTCATTTGATCTACCACATTCGGAGCACACTCTAGAACCTTTTATAGTGCCAACTAATGTGCTCCCTCTCATGTCACAAAATCTAAACATTCCACCTTTCCATGTTCCTCAACATATTCCTCCACCTACCATGACTGTTTCCATGCCTCAAACAACACAAGCTATCCATGTGGCCCAAGCACAACCTTCCCAAACATCACAAGCTATCCCTATGTCTCATAGTGTGCAAGCCTCCCAAACCATACCAACACAACCAATGGTCCAAGCTTTACGACCATCACAATCCACCATATCTCATATACCACTTGCTAATACACTTTTCACCATCTCTACTAATCCTTCCACTACACCATATAATCCCAATGTTAGTCTTATTGATATGAGTGACCCTCCTATCATTTCTCAAGCTAATCCTAGCTCTACGCTCACTTATGTTGAGCAACTTACATCCATTCCATCCTACTTTTCCAATCCTTCACACACCATCAATCCATCTTATGCTACCCAAGGCTTGCCCATTGTCACCCAACACATGGCACATACCAATCCCCATGTTGTCCACAATACAAATCCAACTGTGCATCCTTCTTTTGCATCTACCAATCCTTCCATCACTTACCATGTCATAAATCCAATTCCAACTTCCCAACCATTAACTAATGTCAATCCATCTTCCACTTCGCATGTGATGCAAAATCTTGGTGCTCATTTGTCCCAATATACTCAAACACCACTTGTGCCTCAAGGACATAAATCTTCAGCTACATATGTGTCATATCCCAATCCTTTGACATATATTGTGTGTACACAACCTCAACAAATGGTCATGGCTCCATATATCCCAAAACAACAACCTCAATATGCACCATACCATGTTTCACCTCCTTTGCAAAAACAACAATTATCTTCAGCAGATGTTCAACAAATGATTAACCAAGCGGTAGGACAAGACAAGAAGACATTTTCTCTAGATAACATATGTGCTTATCTATTTGACAAGTCTCTTCATATGATCCCTTTTCCACCACACTTTGAAATTCCACAATTTGACAAGTATAAAGGAAAAGGAAATCTGGAAGACCATCTTAGAGCATTCTTTGTGGCATGTCTTGATGTTGCTTACAACGATACATATCTTTTGAGACTATTTCCTTGAAGCTTAGCAGGACAAGCTCTTGAATGGTTCTCTCATTTACCTCCAGGGATTAAGTCTTTTTCAGAGTTAGCCAATAAGTTTTGATCTCACTTCACTTTCAACATTCACCATGAGATAAACATGAACGACCTTGTCAACAATAAACAACACAATGGTGAAGCCTTTTCTTCATTCACTCAATGATGGCACAATATGGCTAGCAAACTATCATGGGAAATCCCTAAGAAACAACAACTAGATATCTTTGTTCAAAATCTTCATCCTGAGTTATCATTCCAACTACAATTGCAAAGTCCTAGCACCTTTGATGAACTTGTTTCCAAAGGAACCATCATTGAACGAGCTTTAATTGCTAAAGGAACTATCAAGATCTTTCACGATAACAAAGACCATCCTCAAAACTCCAACAATAAGTCTCACTTTTGGAACAAAAACAAGAATATTGTCAATAACGGTGTTGTCGATGCAAAGCACATCCAAAATATGAAAGATCCTATCAACATCCAAGCTGCTTCTACAACAACACAACCTTTTCAATGAATGCAACAATGCCAAACTTCCAATCTATGTTGACAATTTACACCATTAGCAGAACCCATGGAAGTTATCTTTCGAAAGCTTCTCCAAGCAGGTGATATTATCTTACCGGATGCACCACCCAATGGTGAACCGCTCTTCAAAGCTTCTTGGTACAAAGAAAATGAGTATTGCAATTTCCATAGAGTTAAAGGACACAAAACCAATGGTTGTATGCGCTTAAAACATATCATCCAAGATTGCATTGATCAAGGTTTAATCAAGGTCACACCTTCAACAACTCAACCTACACAACAATCAACATCAAACTATGATCTAGAGACTTTCAAGAATCCACTTCCATCTCATGACAAAACAAGTAGCCCTCATGCTGAAAATGCCATTCAGTATACCTATGAATCGTCTACCATTGGCCGCATTGACCATGCTTGCATTTCTACCATTACTATCCAAGGTAAAACACTTGATTGCAATGTAACCACTCGCAGAGGTCAAGTTACTATTCAAGGAGCACTTGTTCATCCTTCTCGACCATTCCCTAACTATAATATCTTGGATCACCTTGGCAAAACACCTGCGCACATATCCATTCTTGAGTTGCTTCACATATCTCCTACTCATAAAGCTATCCTTGATAAAGCTCTACAAGAATCTTCGGTGCCCAACGATATTGATATCTCACAATTCCAATCTATGGTCACTAGCATTGCAGCCCCTTGTCATTTAACCTTTTCTGACAAAGATCTTCAACCCTCCATCCATCCCTCACACAACGAAGCCCTCCACATTGAAGTGTTTGTCAAACAACACCATATCAAGCAAATCTTGGTAGATGGTGAAGCTGGTCTTAATATATGTTCTTTGAAATTGATAAAACAACTAGGATATTCTGAGAAAGATGTTGACAGCTCCAAGGTTATTACTATCAGAGCATATGATGATGCCGAGAGAGATACAAAAGGAATTATTTTCTTGCCTATCCAAGTTGGGCCAATCACTATAGAAACCCACTGTCAAGTCCTTGATATTGATCTTCCTTATAACATCATCCTTGGTTATCCATGGATACATGCCCTCAAGGCAGTTCCTTCCACATACCATCAATGCCTTAAATTCCCACACAACGGTGTTGAAGTTACTATCCAAGCTTATCCCAATCCATTTGAATTTTGTTGTGCCTTCCAAGCTAAATATCGAGCCCAAACTGCATTCCTATCAACACCAAGGCATATCCATCTTCATCCTATGTAGATCCATCCAACCTACTTAATCCATCATCTAATAAAACCCCTTCCAATTTTTGCATCAAGTACACCAAACATGGCCCTGGTGAATACACATTGCAAGAATCTTCATCCACATCCATTTCTGATATAGAAGTTGGGTCTTCTTTGGTAGGAGCAGTCTCTAACTCCAATACCATCAACAACTCCCTTCCTATCATTGACCTTTTTATAGGATCTTCCATCTTCATGCTTTCTGCAACCCCTTCATCTCCATCCAATGAGGAACTCAAGTCTAGTTCTCCAAGCACTCCTAGTCCTAGTGTCAAACGCCGGTATCCTCAAGCTAAAGATGTTGGTAATTCCTCCATCCATCCTAAGTCCACCATTTTCTATCAAAAACTCTATCCTAAACCCCACAAGCATGTGATTGTACATCTTCCACCATCCAATTTACCTCCACTTCTTCCAACTCCTAAACTCACACCATCAACTTTACTTCCATATCCTTCACTTTCCCCATCCTATAACTTGTAAAAGCATGTGACCGTACATCTTCCACCATCCAATTTACCTCCACTGCTTCCAACCTCCACTTTCCTCACCTCCATTGTTATCAACACCTAATTATCCCTTTATCCATCAACACCATTACATTCATAATCATGACCAACAAATGCACATATCGTCTAAACATAAAGCTTCCATTCATTCCGCCAACCCCTCTTCCATCAAATCCATGGGATTCAACATTAAAAATTTGAATTCCTCTACCTCTAAAGCTAAAAATCCTCCCAAGAATCCTAAAGATTCTCATGCCTTAGGGCATCAAAGCAAAGAATCATAGCCAAGTGCATCTAACAAACTAGCTAAGCCTATAGCTCCACAAGAAGAACCCATGTCCAAAATGGTCTGGGTTCCTAAGCCAACAAGAAAGCATGCTGATTGAGGCATCCTTGTCCATAGCTCAAACAAAAGAATCTCGATTGTCTTCTTCCATCCTTCAAAATCCCAACCATTTTCTTCCATTTCCATCCCATTCAATCTAACAATCCCACAAGCAAAGAAAAAATCATAAAAATACTAAGTATCTGTGGGTTCCTAAATCATTCCATCACCCATACCCTAAGCAAGCATCTCTTTTACTCCCTACAATGACCTTTCCATCTAAAGCTTTGATGTTTAGCAGTGTGTGCAACAGTTGGTCATGGTTCCTTTCCATTTCACATTTTCACATACCTCCATACCTCCATCCTTCATTCATTATCCTACATTATCCTTTATCACCTTCCTATGGTCCATACTTCTGCATAAGCCTTTCATAATCCACTATCCCCATCCATCTATCCTTGCATGAACATTTCATAATCCATTTCATCATCCACTATCTACCTAATTCATCTCTCATCCATGCAATCCCTTATCAACATCTATGAGCATAATGAAATGGTCTGTGCAACGACATCCATCTCTAACAAGACTACCAACATTTATAGCACTAGACACTTGAGTCCCTCCTATCTATTACTATGGAAAAAACTTGGCAAATAAGCGCCATGTGTAATCAGCTATTCCACAAAAAAAAAAATCCATCCAATAGTGAAAACCACTTTGTGGCACTTTGGATAACAAAAAAATCATAGTCTAAGATAAATAATCCATCCTCTGGTGAAAACCTGGTAAACAGGCACCTTGGATAAGTACCATATTGAAAACCTAGCAAACAGGTGCTATGTGTAATGACTAGCTTCTATCGTTTGCTTGGTTTGTTTGATCATCACTCGTCCTACCATACTTCACCATCTTATCCAAAATAGTTCATCTCACAATCCATATTTCATCACAATAAATAACCTTTTCCACCTTCATCTCTGTCAATGCTAGCTATCATACTTGAGACATTATTGCGATAACTATGTCTTTGGCACCTTAGTATCTTGACTGTATGCTTTCTCTATTGTCACTCCTTCATCGTAAACCTCATCCCGCACTGGGGGCATCTTGTTGATTCGTATTTGGAAGTGGATATCATTATCTCTAGTTCATAACACATCAAACACTTTAGCTCACAACACAGCAAACTTTCAACTTCAACCATAGCGTTCATCCAACAACCAAATGTGGCCAAACATTTTACAACCAAGCTTCATATCTTTCCAATCCATTTGCATCCATCCAACAATCGTATAAACATCACCAATGCAAGCATCCAAGTAGCCAGCGTAATAAGCAAGAACTACATCTCAGCTCTATCGTTAAAGCCTTGATCCCGTGGATACATGGTATGTAGGCAATTTGAGATGTGAAGGAAGCACTCTGATTCAGGCTAAGACGATAGACTCTTTCTTTCATCATTCATCTTTGATCTTTCTTCTAATCATCCTTCAATCTTTCATCTCACATTCTTCTATCTTTCATCACTTATATCATCAATAAAACCTAGAACTACATATTCATCATGTCTCATCTTCATCGTAAATGTGCTTTGATCCCATGGATATAGGGTATGTAGGTAGTCTAGAATGTGAAGGAAGTTTCCAGTACTCAAGCACAGATGATCCACCCCATCTTCTTCATCTTCTCTCATCTTCCATCTTCTTCTCTTTGATTAGCTCAAGTAGGAAGCAAGATATGTGTATACTAAAAGCTCAAGCACTTTAACCAATCAAGAATAAGCCAGAAACTATTTGTCCACATGCCTTAAGCCAACATTTGCTATAGCAGTTTATCAACATCTTTAGCCTTTAACAGGATACAACTTTCCTCTCAACAAGGCGCCAGCTTAAATCCATCCAAGAGCACCTAAATTTGGCAAGAGAACATGATGACAGTATCTTTTGTTTTATCTTTTGTCCCTTTTCTATGCCTAATCAAGACTGCCTTGATCTATCTATATCTTGGTATGTTGCGATCAAGTAAGGAATGAGGCATGGTCATATTTCTTTCATATGTCATGTTTGCAGGATTATCTTATTCTCTTCCTATGCATATTGGTATCTTGTATGTGTTGGGATTAGCATCTTACATATCAATATCTGTAGCATATGAGAAGCTAAATAGTCTCTTATGCACTTGAGACTATTCTATGTTAAGACTAGCTCCATACATATAACCAGCAAGCTATCACTATATGTAGTGGAGATAAGCTCAAACCATTGCTTGTAGCATCAAAGTCCATCTCACAACACTAGCTGTTATTCATATCTTGTGCATGTTGGTTCAACTCAGACAAGATTGTAGCATGTTAGTTCCACATTGGATATCTCGGCACCTTGGTCTTATATACCCTGGTGCATAACATCCATATACTATATCAAACATAAGGATTGCATTTCTTCTCATTTTTGAGCAATTACTTCAAAAGTTGCCCATCATATCATCTATTCATCCTATTATCCACCTATATAGAACTCAGCTAAGATCAATCCTTTCCATCATCTTTCTCCACATCTCTTATCCTACAAAACAAGCGTGTTAGACATACATAAGTTCATCACATATCCTTTCATTACCATCTATCTATATGCATAAGTCCATTCATATCATAACCATTTACATATTTACATTATTATACCATTTCCATTCATATCATTTGCATAAACATCCATACATAATCCATGCCAAATAAATACACCATGCATAACCATCATAATATCAGCAATGCATCCATTATAATGTCATCTAGATCAACAATACTCCACCATCATATATATACATGTGTCAATATACAAGTGTCTCCATATACAAGCTGAGCTATAAAGAATGTATGTACAATTAACTCTAGGCCTCATCATGATACAATATAAACAAGGTAGCCCTAGTGACTACTGGCAGCACCCTCTCCTAGACCACCACCATTGGGTCCTGCACCTGGTCCTCTATCTCTCGGTGGCCCCATCACTGAGGCTACTGATTGTGATCCACTTGACCTACGTGAACCTGAAGCCCCTAACCTGCTCCTGAAGCTAGGCTACCTCTGCTCTGCTGGCACAACCCTATAATATAAGCCTCTATAGTACTTAGCCTCATCCTATACTCTCCGTAGCTCTGCCTGTACCTGTGTCAACTATGTTGCTAAGTACATCGTAGCCCCATCTGTCCCTAATGCAGCCACTGCTCTGTCTCACTCACTACTTATCCCCTATAGCTGCTGAACCGCCATATCTCTCTCTACTCATAGACCATCTCTCTCTGCTCTCATAGCCTGCACCTGCTGTATAGCTATATCCCACTCTATCCTCATCATTTGCTCACTCTACCTTGTGGCATCCCTCTCTCTTTTCACCCTAGCCAGTGTACCATCATCCTATCATTCCCCAGCCTATGCTCTCAACTGTAACTGAGCCTAGTAAGTCTGTGCCTAAGCTCTAACATGTCATAAGCCAATCACTGCTTGATGTCTGTCTATGTCCACCCTCCTCAACCTCATTTGAGCTCGCTGCCTCCATCTCCGTAGCTGCATAATCCCAACATCATCACCTACCAATATCTACCCCTAAGGCTGTGTAAGTATATGAGGTTGTCCTGGCATCTATCTTGGCATCTGTATCCCTGGTGCTGTTCGAACAACAGCCTGCACTGGTGGAGCCCATCCTCGCCTCCTCCTAATCAGTCTCTCCAACCTGCATTAGCTGAGTTGGTCTAGCTATCACCTAGTAAGCATCATAGTTTGGTAATGTTCCTGGATCCGTAGGACCGTATCCCCACTACCATACTACTGGTTGTAGTCCATCCCTCTTTGCCAAAGCTATCTCAACCACAACCTCTAGCCCCCAATCAAACACCTCCTGTCTATTCCTCCCAAAAATGGCATCACCAACTGGTACTGCCTATGCCAACCTGAACTGTCTCAAAACCCTCTTTGGCAAATAACTCTCTATAATATATATGCCACATCCAAAAATGTATCTCACCTGCCTAGCATAGACAAGCTCCGTATCGCCCTCCTCCCATCTCTCGCATCCAAGCCATGGCCTCCATACAAAAGTAGCCACCTCATCCAATCTCCTCTGCCAGTATACCACTCCTCGACACTGTCGATATGTCAGAGTTCCTCTATACATCCTAGCATAAGGCTCTCCTACAGCTCTTGCCATCCATCCCTCTAGTCTCATCACTGGAATGTGCTCATAAGCCCATACATGCAACACTGTAACCCCTGCCGACATAATAGCTCTAAACATATATGCGCAATCATGTAGGTAATGATAAATCTATCCCAGTACACACTCTGCCCATGCATATCTCGTGCTGTAGGAGAACATCCCCTCCACCACTGTCCCCCATCCTACTAGAAAGCCTCTAGCTCGCCTATCTCCCACTAGCCATCTGATGATAGCCACTACCACTCTTTGCAATCTGTCACATAGCTCCTCCATCCTCGCCATCAAGATCTTTGAGCACTCTACTCCAATGTCTGGTGTCCTGAATAATCTCCTGAACACAGCTGGACCTAAGTCAGGATTGTAATCAACTCAGTCTCCATCTATCAGAATCTGTAGTATCCAAAACACATCCTCCAGCGTGATCGTAGCCTCTCCTATCGGTAGCAAGAAACCACTATGCTTGCTCATTCATTGCTCCACCATCACTATCATCAGTCCTCAATGTACCTGCACCAGCTCTAATCTTGACACATGGTCTAATCTAAGGATCTCTAACACTAGTCACTCCTCTGCATCCAGCAATCGCACCAATTGCAAATCCCTAGGATGTGGCTCCCGTGATAACAAAGGAGGTAGTATGTCCTACATCATTCCATTCATCATGTCAGTCCCCTGCACTACTTCAATGCTATCAAAATTTGACCGTTTGTTGCTTTCCTAGCCTCTAACTACCATACGCGGTTTAGTTTTCTACATGCGCCTATATGTTGATCAAAAGCGATCCCTTTTACCATAAGTGTCTCTATCTTTTTCATAAGTGATCTATTCTACATATGTGATCCCTATTGGACTACATGCAAACTAAACTCCCATGCGCTTCACCTTAGCCTATAAGCACGCTCTCTACCATATGCGAGCACTTTTTCTTTCTATGCGAGCTTAACCTCCCTATGCATCTATTGTCTGCCTATAAGTGACTCGTTTCTATCTATATGCGCATTTCACCTGTATCATTTGCTAGCCAGGTGGATGCAACCTATTTTTTCTAGAAGTGACCAAGCCGTGCCTATAAGCGATCTACACTGCTAATAGTGACTTATCTTCCTACACAAGTGACTTGCACTTTCTTAAGAACTTGTCACTTATGGTGAAGTGTGTGCATTTATGACGCTTCTAGCCTATCCAAATCATGCTTTTAGCAAAAGTTTCAATACATACTAGTACACCTGATCCCTCTGGTCACCCATATGTCCTCACTCACTTGGCACGATGATCTCTGCATGGAATCACCATCCTGATAGCTCTCCAACTCTCGTCGCACACCACCTATAAGGAGCTCTAGATCTCTATAGTTTTCTAAGCACAACTAAACACAAATTAACCTATTTGCCATTGTCAAACCTTACTTATAGTCCTATCCAAACCCTAATTCTTCTATGCTAAAACCCATTTTCAGCTGTTTCATCCAATTTTCTCCCTCCCAACCCCAATTTTCTTCATGTCAACCTTGCATCCTAGTTTTTTCTTCTATCGCGAGCCAACCCAGCCCTTCCTGGTTAGCCTGGCTTACCTCTCGAGGGGGCATCACCTGCTAGTTACACTGGGGCATAACCTTGTTTATCAAGCGAAATATCATATCTTCTTTGACACAATGCTCTATCGAACATTGAATCAAAGAGGGGTAAAATGTAGACACCCAAAATTGACTCATTATCATTAATATTCAAATATCACATTATCACATCATTTGCATTTGTCTAACACACTTGAGCAATATCCCTAACACATATATTCTTTCTATTAATTAAATAAATTCTAATTTATTTAATTAATTCATTAGCTATTTCCTCTAAACTATAATTAAACAATCTTCAATTATTTAATTATCTTCATTCTATCTGTTTTTAATTAAATAAATCTTATTTATTTAAATAAAGATTCCTTTTATAAGCTGACTTTCCAATTAATTAAATAAATAGTATTTATTTAATTAATTTATCTTATCATTTATCTTATGAGCTAACATGTGTGCCTCTTTCATTTAAAAAAGATAAGTGGTACTGCATCCTTTTATTTAATATCTTTCATATGTAGTACTTTCTTATGTACACAAGCACACATGAGCCCTATCTTCCCACCACTTGTCATCTTCACATTCATCTATATCTATCCTTCAATCTTAGCTATTCACATAGCCTCCGAATCTCCACCATTGATTGATTTTGGTTGAGTTCTATATAAACACCCTCTCATTCCATATTACATCTATCCAGCATTCATATAGCGTCTACATTATCGTCTTGAGCATACTAAGCATTTGAGCATTTTAGCATCCATTGAGCATTTATCATCATTCATCCATCATGGTAGCTTTTATCTTCATAATTGTTCATTGCTGAAAAAGAAATCCATATCATAAACAAGGAATCACACAATCTAGGTGATGTTGTGCTTGAATTGCATTACTTTTAATTTCATTTAGATTAGATTCTTTAATGATGGTAGGGCTAGGTTTTCATGGCTTTGCTTGATCTTATCAACCTAATTTTTACCTATCACATCCCACTCCTGGATCTTAGAGGAAAGTGGGACATAAGGTACCATAGCCCAATTCTCATCATTGTTAGGTGGCATATTTTGTTGTTGACTATTACCTCATGATCCTTGTAAGGATGATGGGGGAGGAACCTTGACATAGGGACCTTGTCCTTTCGGTCTATGGTTCTCTTCAAATGTGGGTTGCTTGTCTTTTGTCATTTCTTGCATAGAGGGTTTGGCTGTTGGATGTAATAGTTTTTCTTTGTAATTTCTATATCCTAGGAAGTTAAAATCTATTCTTGGTTTAGGTTTCTCTTCATTTTTGTCCCAAAAGTAATCCATTGTGTAACGTTTTCTTTCAACCAAAGGTTTGTATTTATTCCGAGAGATGGTGATCACATGTCCCTCAAAAGGAAATTTTAGACAACTATGAATTGTTTAAGGGACAGCTTTCATTTCCTTTAACCAAGGGTGTCCCAATTTTATGCAAAAGTGGTCAGAAATAGGGAAAACATCAAACCATTGTTCTACATGTTTTTGAAATATAATTACCAACAATGATATCTTACCCAAAGGTTTTATAAAGGTTCCCTTATGTGTTTTAATCATCATGTCTGAAGAGTCATAAGATCCTTGCATCAAATTATGTAAATAGAGGAACTCTTCTATCGAAACATTAGTCATGCAATTAGGATCAACAAGAGTTCCATCCACAGGGTTTGCCATTATTTTCATAGTGATGTATAGAGGTCCATCAGTGTCTCTGATTGTTTTATCATGAGGTGTAAACATAATTTCAATTTTAGGGACCTTTCTTTTCATGTAAGGTCTAGGAGGGAACCTATTGTTGTTGTTGAAATTAGAGGCCATGTGTATATGCTCAAATTAGTGCTAAATCAGATTTTGAAAGCTTTGTAAATGACAAGTGCAAAGTTATATGCAACAATGACCTAAATGTAAATTCAAATCAAACTTATAATCTCTGACTTGGATATTTTCTGAAAGTTGGATATTTATATAGCAGACTTAACTTATTACTTTCTTTTGTATTTCAGATGCAATTTCCACTTCTCATACACTTCTAATTTTTTGTGTCGATCCATGGTATTGCAGGGCAAAGACATTGATATAAATATGTGAGTGATGGTAGGAGTCACATCTATGATAGATGTGACTCCTCAAGGAGTCATGCCTATCACAGGTGTGACTTTGTCACTATTTGTATTGTAATCGGTTTCACCAATTTTAACAGTTACTAATCACCGTTTAGAATGTAGAAGATTATTATGCTTTGGTAACATATCATTTGATCATGCTATATTGATATTTATCTTAACATACCTTATATATTAAGTATGAATATATAAGTAATATTTAATATTACTTATATATTCATATTTATTATTATGTTATCTGATCAAAGCTACAAACAACTCAACACTCCCTCTTAGCTCGGGAAGATAACAATATCACAATAATCTCTGTGAATATCAATTATCTAATCTATAATGAATTACTCAAAGTAATTTAATATCACATAACTCATGATATATAATATCACCTATCTTGTGATACGTAGCATCACCTACCTCGTGATACTAAAGGATACACTATACTCGAGAACATTACATTCTCCTTATATATATCCCAGTTATGGTATGTGCACTGACATTAAGTCACATAATGTCTACCATAACTTAATCATGATAACTCCATGATTCATACCAATATCAAGTCACACGATATCAGTCTAATGAACATTATAAGATCGTCACCTTATAATGTTAGGTACAAGTGTAGATTATCAAAAAAAATGTCACCTTTTGGAAATAAACACAGAATGGGTAGGCCCATAATGTCATAGAGTCACACATATGACACAAGATGTTTACACATTAAACATCTTTAATATATTAGTACAAATCAATTAGAATTTTACATTTCAATCATACCAAGATTTTTTTTTGAAGTATTCAACTTTGACCTTGAGGAGTGGTTTAGTAAGAATATCTGCAATTTGATCCCCTGTACTGATACACTCCAACTGAATCACATTCCTTTCCACCATATCATGCACATAGTGATGAGGAATCGCAATATGTTTAGATCTATCATGGAATACTAGATTCACGGATAGCTTAATACAACTTTGATTGTTGCAGTGGATGATAGTTGGTTTCAGAGGTTTACCAATAATCCCACAAGTAGTTTTTTAAGCCATACTGCCTCTCTAGCAGCCATAGAAGCTGCAATATATTTGGCTTCTGTAGAACTCTGAGCAACTAAAGACTGTTTTATGTTGATCCACGATATCATTGTTGACCCTAAACTGAAACAACATCTGGAGGTGCTCTTCCGGTCAGTTACACTTCCAGCCCAATCTGAATCTGTGAATCCATGTAGATCTAAGTCAACCTTTTCATATTTTAAGCCATAATTTAGAGTACCTTGAAGGTATCTCATTATATGTTTCACAGCCACAAGATGTATCTCCTTGGGCTCACACATAAACTTACTTAAGGCATTTACAGCATAACAGATATCAGGTCTAGTATTGACCAAATACATCAAGGATCCAATTATCTATTTGTACAGAGTGGGATCTGCCAGTGGAGAATCTGTTGCTGCTTCCTTCAATTTAAGAAGATTTGTTTCCATGGGGGAAGACATAGGTCTACATTCCATCATACCAAACCTTTTTAATTTATCAATTGTGTACTTCCTTTGGTTTAGAATAATACAGTATGATTTCTACCATACTTCCAATCCAAGGAAGTAGTGTAATAGACCTAAGTCCATGTCAAATTCTGAAGCTAGATCTTTCTTACACTAATCAATAAGGTGATTTTCTCCTATAATCAATTGATCATCAACATATAATATCAATGTTAACATATCACCTTTGCTTTGTTTGAAGTAGAGATTTGGATCTACATCATTCTTTGAGAAGCCTAATCTCAAGAGATAACTGTCAATTCTTTCATACCAGGCTCTAGGGGCTTGTTTAAGTCCACATAGAGCTTTCTTTAATTTACATACATGGGATCCTGCATTGTGAATCTCAAATCCTTCGGGTTGCTCTAAGTAAACCTCTTCTTCAATGGTTCCATTTAAGAAAGCAATTTTTATGTCCATTTGATGGATTTTCCACCTTGTGGCTGCTGTAATAGCTAGAACTGCCCTGACTAATGTATATTGAGCAACTGGAGCAAAGGTTTCTGATGCAGAGGTGTTAGGTCCCCAAAGATAATCTAACAAGGTTCCAAAGGTTTCACAAACCAATTTGATAGATTCTTGACAATTCCCATTAAACAGGCCTAATCCTTGTAGTCTTGTTCAGCGACTAAACTGTACTTTTCTCCAAATTTTCCCAAAACACTCTTGAAACAAATGACTGATTTGGATACCCTCTATTGAGTTATAAAACATATCTCAAACTCACCTACTATTGTTTTGGACGAAATGTGACTGTCCTAACACCCTGCTGCCTTCCTACAAGGCCTAAATTGACCATTTTACAAAGGAACCCTATGACAAACTTGTCCCACACACTTCAAACCTAAAAAAAGTCTTAGGAAAGGGTTCAAAACCAAGGATTTTCCAGGTCTTATCAGGAGGTTTGCACATTTAAGGTTTGCAATACAAAAATCTCATTTCTAGGCCTCAAAACCTAGGGCTTCCTAGATCTCCCACTTCCAATCACTTCCAGACCTCATTCAAAGGTCCAACACCATCTTATTGACCATATTAAACAACAGAAATCATAAAAATATCACATTGTTAAGACGGATCTTCAGCTGCTATAACCATGCCACCATTCTCAATGCTCTTTTCACATGCAAACTTGACTCCAAACGGTGATCACCTCTCCCATTTACACTCCTCCTGCTTTGTGAGGGTTAGGAACATATGTTACATGTTAATAAGGACCTATTCCATGAGAATCAGAATCCTACATTCGTGGAAAGGTCCAAAAATGCATTGCAAACCCTCAAAATCCCTGTTTTCAAAGTCAAACAGGCAGTTCCAGAAAAACAGCGATAATTTCCTCTAGGAATGGAGTTAGGACCTCAAACTAGATGCATTTGAAAGGTTATTCAATCCTCTTTCCAACCATATATGGCTTACCTCTGTATCTATCCGTACAGAACCATACCAACGCTGGAAACAACAAATTTACAGTCAAAAAGTACAGAAAAACAAGGAAAAGAGGCAAAAACGTGATTTTTATTCATCCAACCTTTCTCCTCGGGGTATGTGAGGGTATTTGTACATATGCAAGGTGGTTTTCAACTGTCCACAACTATTTTTCAACTGTGGGGTCGTTTTCCCCTCTTTACAACACATGTTTACATTGGTTTTACAAAATAACTCTTAGAAAACCTTACATTGCATGACTTCCTTTGACTAGACATACTTCAAGGACCTTAACATGACTTCATTACATATGAGAGTGGTCACTTGGACCTTATTAAAAAACATGAGAAATGGTCTTTCAAGACCTTATTAACAACCATGGTCTCTTAGAACACAAAAACTTCAAAATGTGCCTTATGGGGGTTTGATGACACCTCAGGTGCTCCTGCACCAGTTTCACCGTACTCAATTCCTTCCTTTTGTGAAAATCCTCTGGCTACAAATCTTGCTTTGTATTGCCCTATACTACCATCTGCAGCATGTTTGATTTTAAATAGCCATTTTGAAGAAACAACAGATTTCCCTTTTGGTCTAGGTACTATATCCCACACATCATTCTTTAGGATGGATTGATACTCCTCTATCATGGCATCCTTCCATACTTGGTGCTTAAGAGCTTCTATAGCACTAGAAGGTTCTGATTTAATGAATTCACTCATTAAAGCTACATAACTAGAGAATCTCTTAGGTCTCATGCTTTCCCTAAAAGTCCTTGATGGAGCGGCATAATTTTTAGCTTCTTCCATTGTTTTGGTGGCCCAGAGTGGTCTTTTCTTAGGATTTTCTAGTGATGTGATTTGTTCATGGTTTACCTCTTGCTCAGGATACTCCCTCTGAAACGCAGGTGTAGGATCCTCTTCTATGCTTGAGTTGGAAGTTTGAATTTCTGACTCAATATCATTTCTGGCTCTTTTGAAAGCTATGTCTTCCTCAAAAATCACATCTCTGCTTAGTTCAATCTGTCTTTGACCAGGTATATATATTCTATAAGCTTTTGATGTTTCACTATAGCCTACAAAGATGCCTTTTCTCCCAAAAGGTTCTAGCTTAGTTCTTTTCTCTTTGGGCACATGAATGTAAACAGGACAACCAAATATCCTTAAATGACTAATGTCTGGTTTTGTGCCAGTGAAGGCTTCTTTAGGAGTTTTGTCATCAATATGAGAGTGAAGACATCTATTCTATATATAGACAGCAGTACTAGATGCTTCTGCCCAAAGTGAAGCGTCTATGTTCTGATCAAGTAACATAGCCTTAGCAGCTTCTACAATGGTTCTATTTTTTCTTTCTACAACTCAATTTTGTTGAGGATTATAAGGTACAGTGAACTCCCTCTTAATCCCAATGTTTTTACAAAAGTCTTTAAAAATGTTTGAAGTGTATTCATTCCCATTATCTGTTCTTAAGGTTTTGATTTTTCTCTCAGAAGAGTTTTCAGTAATGGATTTGAATTCCTTAAATCTTTTAAGGATTTCTTGTGATTTTTTACATTTAAGAAAATAGATCCATGTCTTTCTGGAGAAGTCATCAATGAAGATTACATAGTATAGAAACCCACCTAAGGAGGGTACAGACATGGTCCACATAAATCTGAATGGACTAGTTCTAATACTTTATTTGTTTTGCTAGAACTATTTTGAAAGGACCCCTTTGTATTTTTCCCTAAGGCACACCCCTTGCATACCCCTAAATTACATTGTTTGAGATTAGGTAACCCTGTAACTAGTCTTTCCATGGAAGATAGGGCACGAAAATTTAGGTGTCCTAGTCTTCTATGCCATATTTCATTAGAGTCTGCAATTTCATGAATTAGGGCTTGATTTGGTTCCGTACATAACTCGTACAAGTACCCTTGTCTATGACCTATGGTTTTGGCTTTCTTAATAGTAGAATTCTTTAGCCATGCCAATACTTTGCTATCCATAAAGGTCACCCTATATCCATTATCTTCAAGTGCAGATATGGAGACTAGGTTTCTTTTGATGCCTGGGACAAACAATACTCCAGTAAGTTGGATGGAGATGCTAGTCTTTAATTTGAGGGTGCATGTGCCAACACCCTTGACTAGATGTATAGAGTTATCTCCAATTGTTACTTCTTCATCAGTCTCTTCTACCATGGTGTCTAGTAGTTCCCTGAACCCTGTGATGTGTCTTGATGAACCACTATCTATAACCCAGGTGTTGGATTTATTTGATACTTGGTTTGAAAGTGAAGAGTAGAATACATATTTCTCAGATTCATGCTCCTTTATTTTGGCATAAGATGCTTGTTGTTTGGTTCTGTCAGGACATCTGATTGCATAGTGTCCATATTGGTCGCATCTAAAACATTGGATGCGAGAAATGTCTTTCTTGAATGAACCTTTCCCGTGATAATTTTTCCTCTTCTTCAAGTGTTTCTTCTTCTCTTTCTTTTGAGAGTTTGTATTTAGAACATGAAGGTCTTCATCTATATTTTTCTGTTTTGACCCTTTCTTTGTCTGTCTAGATTCTTCTTGAAGATAGTCTGATCTTAGGCGGTCAAATTTTGGAAATTTGGACCTTGCACTAATGCCTTGAACAAATGTCTCCCAGGAATTTGGGAGACCATCTAGAGCAATAAGTGTTAGTTCCTTTCTTTCAATTTGGTACCCAAGTGTTGATAGTTGATCTCTTAGTGCAGATATTCTCATAAAGTATGCATTGATAGATTCTCCTTTGTTCATACTTATATGATTTATTTCTCTCTTTAGGGCTAAGGTTCTGCTAGAGTTATCAATTTCATAATTGCCTTCAAGTGATTTAAACATATGATATGCAGTCTCATGTTTTGTCAGAATCAGCATGATATGATCTCTAACTCCAACTATGATTTTCATGGCTTTGTCATTTCCTTCAATCCATGTCGTTTTATCAGGATCATTCTCTGGTTCCGTTTTGTTTTCTCTCACAAATGAATCAACTTTATTTTCTTCTAGTATCATCATAATTCTAAATTTCCATGATGAGAAGTTATTTCCTCCTTCCAATCTGTCTTCAAATCAGATTGCTGATGTCATTTGAGAAATGAGATGTATTAAATCTGAATTTCTCAAGTTTAATTTTATGCCTGGATTCTACTTAATTTGGCTCTGATACCATGTAAATTCAAATCAAACTTATAATCTCTGACTTGGATATTTTCTAAAAGTTGGATATTTATATAGCAGACTTAACTTATTACTTTCTTTTGTATTTCAGATGTAATTTCCACTTCTCACACACTTCCAATTTTTGTGTCAATCCATGGTATTGCAGGGCAAAGACATTGATATAAATATGTGAGTGACGGTAGGAGTCACATCTGTGATAGACGTGACTCCTCAAGGAGTCACGCCTATCACAAGTGTGACTTTGTCACCATTTGTATTGTAATCAGTTTCACCGATTTTAACAGTTACTAATTACCGTTTAGAATGCAGAAGATGTTTATGCTTTGGTAATATATCATTCGATCATGCTATATTGATATTTATCTTAACATACCTTATATATTAAGTATGAATATATAAGTAATATTTAATATTACTTATATATTCATATTTATTATTATGTTATCTGATCGAAGCTACAAACAACTCAACACTAAATGCTTGATTTTTTATACTTTTTCAATTCAAATAAGTGAATGCAAAGGTGTTGTAAGGATTTTGATTAGGGGAATAAAATTAAATGTTTGATATCAGTCCAATATAGAAATAAGATCCATCACAACACACTCTTGATGTAAATCTAAGATGATGCCAAGTCAAAATATAGTGAAAATACACTAAAATATGTAATTTTTCACCAAATCTCATTGCAAAAGAGTATGACAAAGGGTGTTGTGAGGAAAATGATGATGGAAAGAAAGTTATATTAGTAATTACAGCCACTTAATTCCAAAATATCCATCACAACACATTTTTAATACCACTCAAGGTCAAACCCTAGTGAAAATGTATCAAAAATAGGTAATTTTTCACGGTTTTTCAATTCCAAGACTTAGCAAAAGGGGTGTTGTAAAGAATTTTAGGAGGTGAAGAAAATAATTCTGATTATATTAGTCACCTCAATCTATAAAAATTTCTACCACACAATTGGAGTGCAAACTAGACCAAACCCTAGGGCAAAAATAGCAAAAATGTGCGGTTTTTCACCAAATTTTCAATACAAGAGCCCGTTAAAAAGGTGTTGTGAAGATTTTTAGGAGGGGAAACAAATGATTACCCTGATAAAATCCAATTAATACAAAAATATCCTTCACAACATGCCTATGGTGCCAATTTGGAGAGTTGATAAGGCCAAATTTAGTGAAAATCAATGTTTTTGAAGCCCTAGGTTTTAGATCTTGACACAAAATGCTATATGAATGTTATGCAAGCTGATATATAATGAAAATTATATGTTCTCAGATCTAAAAATGATTTTCATGCTCTAACATGCAAAATGTAAGTGCAAATCTAATGAAAAATCAATGAAAATGCTAGTTTTTGTTGACTTTTTCTATGCAAAAATGCAAATATTTAAAATCTAAATGCAAATTTGTTCTAAAATGTAAGACTAAAGCCAAATAAAATTTTTAATGAGTATCTAAAATTAGTATAAAAATCTGAAACAAGATTTTACCTACAAACCCTAGATTTTGGATTTACTAGGTTATATGCAAAATTCACAATTTTCAACAAAACCCTAGCAAATTTATGATGAAAATGCAATGAAAATTATTGATTTTTTGTAATTTTCTGCAATTTAAATAAGTTCTAATCCAAAAATCATAAATTTGATGAAATTCAAATTAATTGATGCCACATGCAAAACCCTAACATGCAATTATTTTCAATTTTTCCAATTTTTCAATTTTTTTGTAAGTTTTCTAGTGCAATAAGATGAATGATACTATGAATGAATGAAATTACTGTAAATCTAAAGCAAAACACTCAGCAAGGTGCAAACAAGTCCAATAACATGGGTTCACCAAAATGTAAAGGGTGATTTTTGGATAGTTTGTTTTTATAGTTTTGGTGTATATCCTCCTTTCACCCTTTCATTCAAGGACCTAAGGTCGAGTTGCAATGTACTAGCATACCCTAGGTCACTATTGTAATGTAGGGAAACTTGGATTTTTATGATTATATTGACAATTTCCTTCTCTTATACTCAATTGTACCTTAAAACCCTAATTATCTAAATACGACAGTAAATGGATGAATTACATAAATGCTTTTGTAGAAAGATGTAAAATATCAAATAACTATGCACCTATTTTTGGGGTTTTGAGGTGGAAAAGTTAGGGACTAAATAGTGGGCACCCAAGTCAAGTGCCCTATTTTTTGTCAAGATCTGGAAACAAGGTCTACAACCTGTATCTATTGTATAAGAGATTTTCCCATTGTGGAACTTTGAGGACTAATGAGCGGGTGTCCAAGTCTAGGTAGTTGTTTCTTTCACTGATCTGGAATCTCAACACTCTCTTGTACCCTCCTGCAACTTCACTTTGTTTGCAACTCCAACCTGTAACCTGCAATCATGAAAACTTTTAGAGGGGGTTGTGGTGTTTAGAGGCTTGCCTCAGTCAAGCCCCGGAGAGACATTCAAGCCTTCCGAACAACGTTGTCAGATAGAGAGTGTGTGCCTTGGGAGGTAGAGGCAAAAACCAAATAATAAATGCTTAATAATCATAATAGATATCACCTTGTGGTGAAGATCTCACGAGAGGAAGAATCTCTTCATTCCATGAGGAGATGGATGCTCAAATCTACAAACACAAACACATAGACAACACAAATCTACTCTTACAGCACCATGAAATGCTTGGATCACCTTTTAGAACACAATATCTTGCTAGTCATCATCTAGTTGAAAAATAAATGTCTAAACATGCTTATATATGCAACTACAAACATTCCCACCAAGATTTCATAAATTCAAACTTATTGTGTCGGCCTAGGGACCAAATAATGGTCATAAACTGACACTTCAAATTTGGGCCTAACCTAAAACAAGGCAAGACTAGGGTGCGGGCGCCCAAGTCCTCCCCCCTATTTTGGACAAGGTTAGGTTCAAGGGGTCCTCCTAGGCCCCATTTGTCATGATACCCAGGGTTTATTCCATCAGGATGTTGAATTATGATGTAAGATGTCCTGAATGCACACTAAGGACCTGGGAGCTAAACCTTTTGAGGAAAAAGCTCCTAAGGGGACATTTTTTGATATTACATCAAATATGCAATGCAACAAGTGTGCACCCTAGAACTGAGAAAACCCTTAGTCACTTTGTTCAAAGAAAAAATGTAGATAATAATGGAAACAATTAATAAAAACACATGCATTACAATATTATTCATATAATTCAACATGAAACTAATAAATAGCTCATGAAAAACACATTCAACACATCAAGAAAAAACTTACAACACCATAGATAGGGCAACTGGTCAAAATTTATATTGCATTCACTCCTCAAAATCCCAATCTTTCAAACACTTACAAAGTGAGGCTACTAGTTCTTTTATAGACCAAAAATGTGGTACTCAACATTCAATACCTATGTTAGTTACATGAGTTTTACATTACAAAACACCACTTAGAGGTGTTGGGACATTAATTACAATTGAATAGAGAAAAGACAAAATATGATTTCTTGGGTGAAGCACAACTAACTAAGGAAGCCTTGTCAGATAAATGCAAAGAGGATATTAGTTGGTCATTCACCTCAGTCACATCTATCCATATTTCTCTATCTAGGTTGCATATGACTTCTCTAATGGTCATTGAAAAGAAATCAACTTTGATATTTTCTCATTATGCCCTGTGTACCTTGCATCCATCAAAATCTTCACCTCCCTATAGAATAACTCAAAATTTATTTTAAGCACATGCAACTTATCCAAAGTTGAGCTTAAAATCTTCATGCTTGGATCTGCATTAGTACAATAGGTAGATATTAACTGGCCATCAACACCTTCAAAGTCATCCTTCCACTTGTCAAGGCCCTTTACTTGTCCATCACCTTCCAATATGCTTGGCATTATTTTCTTATATATTCTTGCAATAAATTGTCTTTTCTCACCCAATACCTTGTCTAGCTTTAATTGGAAAGCTACAACCTCCTCCAGTATCAGCAACATGTCAAGTGTCAATTTCATCTCAAGGGGTGCATCTACATCAAACCTTGAACATCTGTGAAGGTCTCTCATGTCCCCAATTCATGGCAACCATGCTCTATTTATAACCTTGAGGCTTTCTTTATCATGCTTATGCTTGTCAAGGGTAGTCCTCAGACTTGAATATGAGCTTCATGTTTCATCTATGCATGCTAGAACTTTGGTCACTCTATGATTTATCAAATTTGTAACCATGTCTTTGGTTGAATTTTTCTTTTCTTCTTTCAATCTTCTCACCTATTCCTTCAATTCTCTTATTTCTGATAGTAGTGGCTCTGTATCAACAGGGAATACCTCTATAGTTTGTATTCTAGCTAGGGCACCTGATGTGCTAGGCCCTAACAATAGCTGCTCCTTATACTTGTTAAGCTCTACAACAGCATGTCCATACTTCAGTAACAACTCATCATGATCCTTTTGCAACTTGTTTGTCATTGCTTCTACAAATTGTGCTATCTACACATTTAGGCTTGCATCTTGGGAAGATGGAGTATTTGATACTCTTTTGATTATTACATCCCCTATTAGTTCCCCCAATCTAGTCCTAGGCTTATTATTATTTGGGGCCAATGCCCATATTGCTAGAGTCTAAAACCTAGGATTGAAAGCTGCACCAGAGAGTACCTTTTCTACTTGCTCATATGTTACATCAGAATCCTCTCTAGTAATTATGTCAAATGCAATAGCATCTAAAAGGTCCAATGTGGAAGAAGCAACACATTACTTTTGGCAACTAAGGCCCTGCCCTCTTCTGGGGTCATCGCACTGATGTCCTGATTTACTTCTTGTAATACTTTCTGAGTGATGGCCTAATACTCTAAGGGATCTGCCCCACTTTCAGCCTCCTGAATCCTCTTTTGGAACTCTTCACTTCTGACTTTCAATACATAACTCTTGAATTTAGGAGTGTTGATAAACTCACCATCTTCCATGAATTGGGCACAAGCCAATACCCTGACATCCTCTGTATCCACATGCCGACCTATTATTGTTCTTGCCAGTCTATTGTTTAGGGAAGACTAAGGCCTTATTCTGTCAGGTGAATTCACCCGATGGGCTACCTCTTGTTCTTGTGCTTCTGCTTCCTCCAAGTCCACCATTTCAATCTCTTCCTCCTGCTCCAAGTCAATTTTTTGTATCTTCTTAGCAGGGTAAGTATCAAGTGATTCTTCTCTTCTATATACTCCTCTAGAGTTGCTAGGCTGGTAAGTTGGCCTTTCCTCACGTTCTTTAGCACTATTAATTAGCTCATATGCATGATCAAAAACCATTTGAATTCTCATTATTGGGTCCTTTATTTCTGCGAAGGCACCAGGGTAGGTGGTATTCAAGTTTTTTCTCATCCTTTCCCCTACCATGATTGTTTCCCATATGATCCTTAAATTATGGACATGATTCATGGTAAAATAGTTTCTAACCATGTCCTCATCATAAAAGACCTAATGAATATAATGAGGCCTTTTCACACTTACCCTAACTTTGTCAATAAAACCCTCAGGTTCAAATATCCTAGGTTGTTCTACATTCATCCTGTAACCTTGAAGAATTGAGTCAATCTTATCCAAACCATTCTTGTCAATCATCAAGAAATCACTAAATTTGATGGAAGTGGGAAAGAATGAGCCCTTCTTATGTCTCCTCAAGTGTTCTCTATCTGACTCATTCATCTCTATAATGATCTCCAAGAATGCAATCCTTTTTGGTGCATATTTAGGTAGAACATAAGGAGCAACCTCACATCCATAAATTTTGATGCAAGTGGTGTGGGTATGCAGGAATCAGTCACCCTAGTTGTGATCAATCCCCAACTCAAGGGTTCTATCCAAAGGCCTAAAAAAATTAAACATATCTACATGTAGCATTTCTCCCTTTGGTTCTAAAAAAACAAGAACTCTCCTTACAAAGTGATCTTCAAAGATCACATAATCTGAATCAATACAATGCATGTCCAACATGCATGTCCACATCTGAACTAGAAACATATTTCCCTGCAAATTTGTCATTCTAACATGCAAACCTTGATGTCACATGTCACATAAAGCAAACAAAATCATATGGCACATCAAAGAATACCATGTGAATTTAACATGGGCATCTACAGTATATAATTTGATTTTAACTGCCATCATCTACTTATGCATCTTTCCTACTATGTAGGAGGCATAGTCATAGGGTTGCTTTGTCTCTAGGTCTTGAATGTTTACTGCCATCATCATTAGAGAAACTAACATTCTGTCACTTGTATCTCTACCAAGTACCTGACAGAGACTATGGTAAGTTCTTGAAAAGTAGTGCATTAATAGGGAGCATTCAAAGGGCTCCACTTCCCTATCTGAGATTTTTACTAGTTTGCCATCTACCCCCCTTGGTCTGTGTTTGGCTAGGTTGAAGGCCCTATATCCATGTTTGACCTTTTTACATTTTTCCTTCAATGCACCTAGGTCAATTGGTATGTTGCCTACATGGTTAAAGTTGAACACATTAGAAATGTAGGCCTTTGTAAGTTTTATCATCATTGTGCCATTGTCTGCCAAAACTAATCTCATTTGAGGATCATACCCCTATTCAATCACCCTCACTAAGTCTAGGTTTGGGAATACATTTAGGCATATCATCTTGGCCAAATCCAACTTCCAAGCATTACATGCTAGGACCTTGAAATCCATCCTATGATGCTAATGTTTGAAGAGAACCCAACCCAGCACAGGCAATTTGGCATCTCTGCAATTGTAATAGAGGTCTAGAAATTTGTCACCTGACCCACTGGGACCATGCAGATTCAAAAGACATCTAACAGACACTATGAGTTGGACTGTGAGGTCCTCATCTAGACTTCATTTTGGTGTGGAGGGCTTATTAGATTGACTCATCATTACAGACACATGTTACCAAACTAGGGTTTCCTTTTTCAACAACACTCTACCCTCCAAACAAGCAATCAATTTAGAATTGAACTAAGCAAGGTTGAACAGAGAAAACTTACTAGTTTTAACCCTTGCAGATGTCTAAAATCCCTTCTCTTGTTTATCTAAAAGCTTTCTATGCACCGGGACTCTCTTCTTGCTTGTGAAAATGATGTAGAAAGCCCTAATTTTACCCTTTAAGAAGCTTCATAGTCTAGTCTCTAAGATATTAATGGATGTAGCTTTGTCCTTAACTTAAATTGTGTCATAGGCCACCTACAACATTCTTCATGAAAAGTTTAAACCTGGGCCATTGATCCAATTTTTTCTTCTCAAAATCCACGACCATCATTCACCCGCCAGATTTGAAAATCCTAGTCATCTTTGTTGAAAAGTCTTTAGCCAACAAAAACAAGCCATGTCAAACATACCTCCTCTATTGATGACTTCACCTTATGTCTGATGTGGACACATGGTGCCATTTCATAGCATCACAGCCAAAAAGGACCCACCACCAACTTGCTCTACATGGGTGTGTTAAAGCCTCCATGCGTCCTTCTTTAGATACATATTTATTCCTTTCTTAAGAGGAGGTCACGTGTTGCCATTTCGCAATGTCATGGTGGATCTTTATCTCTAATAGGATTCCCATGTGTGCTTGCACTACTATCAGATCTAAACTCTCCTATGGATCACTTCTCACCTTAACACCTGGCAGCAAACGGTTCGCTAATTTAGAATCTTCGATCAAGGGGATACAAGCCCAAATCCTATGACAGATGTCCTCATGTCGCAACCCCATAGAGGGATGATGATGTAATCTTAAATGCTCTATGACGCTGCAAAATATTACCACACAACACTTTATAGCCTTAACAAAGACTCAAGACATAAAACTTAAGACATTTTTGGGCAACAAAGGGTAAAGCCAAGACTTAGGGCCGGTCACCTTATGATCATAAAGGCTTCAAGTTATAACTTAAACAATCAGGAACCTACCACAAATGGTCAACATGAAATTAGAAGATAAAGCTCACGGTGAACCATGGGATTAAATATTTAGGGCTTTAAGGGCTTATATGAATAAAGAATTGTAATTTCTCAGGATTAAAACCCTAAACCTACATAGGTAGCACCAATGGCTCCAACTGGGGATGTGCAAGCATTAGATTATAGCAAGAACCATTGGACTCTAGGAGTAGACCAAACCAAAACCAAAAGGAACACACTATACAAGAAAACACACTACTTACAACCTATTTTATAGTGTGCATAGAGAATAACCTACTTATGAAAAGTAGGGTTTTAGGAATTGTCTATGCACTGGCAACTCTTGAAATTCACCATCAGGTTCTTGGAGAAAATAGGAATCTTCTCCATGTGTTTTAATTATCAGATAAGGGCCAATCCATAAAGGTTCAAACTTACCATATTTTCCTTTATCCCAATTCCTAGCATTCCACACAAGAACCAATTCATTCACCTAAAATTTTCTCTCTAAATCCCTCTTATCAAACAAATATTTCACTTTCTATTGTTTCTTCATATTGGTTTTCTATGCATCTCTTCTAGCTTCATCTAGTGTAATCAATTGATTCACTCTCTTAGCCATTTGATCTTCCATATCTTCACCACTTTCTTGTATAAACTTGTACACTGGCATGAGATTATTCACTGGCAACTTGGCCACTAGACCATAGACTAGCTCAAAGGGAGATTTACCAATTGCATTTTTTACTATTACCCTATCAGACCACATTGCTAACTTCAACTTAGAGTCCCATGCCCTTTTGTTCTTATCAATTATTCTTTTAATTATCTTCATGAGACTTTTATTACTAGATTATGCCTAGCTATTTCCTTGAGGATGGTATGGTGAAGCATGAGATAGAGTAATTCCATAACTATTGCAAAAATCAACAAACTCACTAGACTTGAAGCACATTGCATTATCTATGACCAATTTTGTTGGTACTCCAAACCTGATTATCATGTGTTCTAAGATAAAGTCAAGCACAACTTTACTTGTAGCTTTCTTGGTTGCAATGGCCTCAATACATTTGGTGAAGTAATCTGTGGCAACCAATATCCAACTGTGTCCTCCACTAGACTTCTTTTCTATTTCTCCTATAAAATCTATTCCCCACTGCTGAAATGGAGCCTCCATTGTTATAGTCTTAAGAGGTAATGCACCTGCATAATTAAGTTTTCCAGAAAATATTTGGCAGGAATCACCTTTCCTCACCATCTTGTGTGCATCAGAGAAAAATGTTGGCCACCAATAACCTGCTTTAAGAATCTTATGGGTAGTAGTCATAGCTGTATAATGTTCCCCACACATCCTTTCATGCATATCATTTAAAATCTTCATGGCTTGATTCTCATCTACACACTTGAGTAGTATACCATCAAGGTTCTTCCAATACAATTCACCATGAACAATAACATATTTGACAGCTTGTAGCTTTAGTTTTCTTCTTTGATTGTCACTCAAATGAGCAGGGTAGTTCACATTCTACAAATAATGCACAATGCCTTTGTACCATTCTGACTTTGGTATGTTTTAAACTTGATCCTAGGCTACATTCACTTGACATGTCTCCAAGTTTGATTCTATCATTAGTTTAGACAGACCTTGTCCCCTTACTAACTTAGTGATTTGAATCTCAATGTTGAGTGAATATGTCCTTAACTATTGCATGAGGCACATATGCTATAATCTGGGCTCCAACCAAATAAGGCCTGAAATTCTTGACTACCCTAACCAAGGCATAAGCCTGCTTCTCCATAATGTCATATTTCATCTCTGTAGCTTGCAAAGATTTTCTAAAAAAAGGCAATAGGTTGTTCAAATCCATCATCATTTTTCTATAATAAGCATGCAGCAATTGTGTGAAAAGAAGCAAATGAAAATAATTGAAAAGTCTTAGAAAAATTAGGTGATTTTAAGATAGGGATAGTCTTAATAGCCTCTTTAATGCCCTAAAAGGACTAGATTTTTCCACTTCCCCATGTCATAGATTCATCCTTTTCAACATCTTGGATATAGCTTTAGTAATCTCTAAAAAATTAGGAATAAATCTTTGAACAAAGTTAATCTACCCAAAGAATGATTGAATGCCTTTAATTGTCTTAGGTATCTAGATTTTATCAATTGCTGCAACCATCTCTGGGTCAATCCTAACTCCATCTCTAGACACTATGTGCCCTAAGAGTTTTCCTTCATTTACCCCAAAAGCACATTTCTTAGGGTTTGGTGAGATGCCATATTCTAATGCTCTGATAAAAATTTGTTCTAGGTGCATACAGTGTTGTTCTTCTTTATTTGAATAAACAGTTAAATCATCCTAATACATAGCTAAGATAGAATCAATTAATCCTACAAAAGCAACATACATTGCCCTTTGAAAAATAGTACCTGCATTTGTTAATCCAAATGGCATCCTCACATATACATAAGTTCCCCATGGAGTTGTGAAGGTAGTTTTATATTATTCTAATCCCCTCATCTTCACCTAATTATACCTTGAAAATCCATCCATCATGGACAAAATTTCACACCCTGTCACCTTCTGTAACATAGCTTCCATGTTACGCAATGAGTAATTATCCTTCAAAGAAGACACATTCAGATTTCTAAAGTCTACAAATAGCCTTATATCTACATTCTTTTTTCTAACTGGGACAAGATTTGACACCCAAGTGGAGTGCCTTATTGGTTTAATAGTCCCAGCATCTCTAAGCTTCATAAAATCTTCCTACATCTTTGGAGCTAAGCTAGGATTGATAGGCCTCTGCCTCTATCTAAATGGTTTAGCTCTAGTCTTTAGAGGGATTTCATGTTGAAACAAGTCCTCCCGATAGGCTTTCAAGTCCTCATATGACTAGGCAAAGACATGTTTGTATTTTCTTAGTAATGCTATTAGCATTACCCTGATGTGTGGCTTCAAGTGCTTACCTATGTAAACTTTCTTTGGAGCATTGTGTGTACCCAAATTTATTTATTCCAAATCTTCCATGTGAGGGGAAGAAGTCTTAGCAACTAACGGATCTCGATTATCAAATGTTCTTTCTAAAGCTACTAACCCCGTTGGAATTTTATTAGTCTTGAGTTGTATCACTTCTTTTCCAAAAAGAGTTTCTTTCCCATCCACAACTTCCAAAAAGTTTTGGAAATCAATCTATTGTCTCTCATACTCATCAATGCAATGCAATAATTTATCAAATCTTTGTCATCCTCAAAAACCTGCCAACTACACATGTTATCTGGCACTGTTGGTCAGATTTTGATCTCAACATTTGTGATATCAGACAATGTAATATCATCTGGCCTAATAGCCACATTAGCCAAGAAATCTACCATAACATTTTTTGATCTCTCTATCTAATTTATTGAAAATGCATCAAACAACTCAATAGTATCCCAAATTGCATGTTTATATTATTTCAACCTTTTATTCTTTGAAGCATATTTATCTCTTACTTGGGAAACTATTAGTTCTAAGTCTCCAAACACTCTTAAAAAGTTAATGCCATGCCTAAGAGCAACATTTAGTCCACACAATAGATCTTCATATTTTGCAATATTATTTGCACAACAAACTTCAATAGAAAGGAGAATTTAAGGATCTTACCAGTAGGAGACAGAAATACCACTCCTACACCAGAACCTTACTTTGAACAAGCACTATCAAAGTACATGGTCCATAATCCATTATGATCCTTCTATCTTTCAAGCTCCTCACCAATAGGTTCTTTCTGCTTTGCATCCTGATCACATGATACAATCTTGAAGTTTTCACAATCAATGTCCACAAAGCAAATCTGATCTTCTAGTTCTTGATCTTCAACTATATCTGGTGCTCTTTCCTCTCTATTCATCTTGACATCCTTACCATTCATGGGAATCATAGCATATGACAAATCCAACTGCATACTTCTTCCAATTAGTGCTACCCATCTCCTAGACAATAGCATACCATATTGTGGCTTGATATCAACTACTGTTACATTCATGGTATAGGTTTTTTCTAGATAAGATACAAGCATGAAGTCCACATTCTTCATAATCCCTTTAACTAGCACTTCTCTAGCATCCATAGCATAACACTTTTGACATTCCTTATCTATATTCAATCCAATCTCCTACATAATAGCCAAGGGCATGATGTTTGTTGAAGCACTTGAATCAAGCATGCAATTTCTAATTGCTTTCCCATTAACAATAAGGGATACATAAAATGGTTGCACCTGTGAAGGGTACTTTGTTACTATTGTTCCTAGATAAACCTCATGAATTTCCTCCTCATTAGCACCTACCTCTTGAGTGTTGTTTTGATCCTTAGTTGTGTGAACTATTTGATGGGATGATCTTGAAATCAGGGCCAATGATTTATTTCTATATTCCCCAATCTTCATCATTTCCATCAATGGGACTGAAAATTTCATTTGTGATAAAGCCTCAAGTTATATCAAATGAGGCATAATTTTGTATAACAATTGTATCTTGGCCCAGGTTCTTACTCTTCTCATGAGTTTGTCCTGTTTTAGATTTTGTAGTTTTTTTACTATCATCCATGACAAGTGGACCTTTAGTCTTCTCCTCATTATGAGAAATCTTATTTTCTAAATTTCTAGTGTTTTTACTTGGTTTTTCTTTTGAATCTCTTTTACTGTTATTACCATGCCTTTTCTATTATTCAATCTCCTTCTGATTATGCTAAGGTTTCTTTACAAAGACACTTCCTAGCTGGCCCGAGTCATCTACCTGAGCTTTACTTCTGAGATTATAGTTTCTCTTAACCTAGTCTATTGCAACAGCTATAAGGGCTTTGATTTCTTCATCAAAAGGTCTTTTTAAATTAACTAAAGGAACATGTGAATCTTGGGCATAAACCTAATGATCCTCATTTTCTTCATCTAAGAAAACTTGCTGATATACTAGATCCTTATAACACCTTTTTTTATTCACATCTATATCTGTATCTACCTCATTAGAGGAGGAATAATCCCCATTTGCAAAAATCATGTTAACACTATCATCTTCAACACAATGAGATTCATTGCAAGCATTAGCATCATTATAAAAGGATTGACCAATTATGCACTAAGATTGTGAGTGAGGCATGCGGTATACTATACACCATGGAGTATCCTCAACAATATCGATAGTCTTCTTCAAGGGATCAGGAGTTTCTTTAGTATTATGAGTCCTTTGTTCAGTTTTATTATCCAGGATAGGCTTACAATTGTGCCAATTTGTGTTGTATGGCATATCATGTAGTTGTGGTCTCTTTTCTTGCTTTTGATAACTCTGCTTGTCAGGACCAAGTCCCTTCTCATTTTTAGCAAGTTTGTAACTTAAGTCTCTGAAAGCAGTTGTCAATATGTTTAGTTTATCCTCAAACATGGAGATGTTATTTTGAGCACTCTAAGTTCTATTGTTTGGATTTTGCAATATTCTAACATCATCCCTTCTATTTTGTTTGCCTGATGTCTTCCTATTATTTTCTATATTGTTTTCAATTCTAAAAGCATCCCTAAAGCTAGCTGGACTCTCATCTCTTAGTTCATATGTTGTCTTGGCATCAAAGGCATTGGTATACAAGACCATACACATTGGTTCATTTGGCCACATATGATGTGACAGTTTGTTTAAAACTCTGGTAAATCTAGTGTTAAAGTAAAAAATAGATTCATTTGACCCTTTAGCAATGCTTGTGAACTCATTAATAATGAAACTAGGGCCAGTCTTATCACCATACTGCTCCCTAAAAATCCCTTTGGAATCATCCCATGATGTAACACTTTGATCAAAAAAACTTCTATACCATTCTTTGGCCTCATCTATCAAGGACTGCATAAATAAATTCATGAAAACATCATCATGTTCTACTTCAAAATTATCCATTACATTGAGGAAAGACTTCAAGTGATCTTCACCTGACACAACATTGTTACCTGAGAACTTTGGCAATTCAGCTCTGCTATCATTGTCAATGAGGTTAGGGTATCTAGGAATGCCAGTGAAGTCTAACTATCTAAATCTATCCAACTGCATGGGTCTTCTACCAAACTAGTTTGCATTAGCATTCTTGTTTGCATTACCATGAGCATTTTGATTTCTCACATTATTCTGTGGTATTCTATTATTATTTGCATTTTGTCTTTGATTATTTTGTGGATTCTGATTTACATGTTGGTTTAGCTCTTGACTATTTCCAACAATGTTTTGGTTATTCTATTGATTTTGAATCTCATTTGTTTGTTGGTTTCCTAACACATTTGTATTTTAAGGGTGGGAGCTGCATTTTGATGGGCAGTTCTCAAGGATTCCACCTTTTGTCTCATATCATCTTGTATACTAAAAATTTGGATTAGGGTAAGTGCACAAAGATGAGGGACCAAAATGGGGTCTTAAGTTGCCACTTTTTTTCTAAAATTACGAAACATTGATGTTGGATGAGAAATTAACGATAGATACACTCAAAATTTGAAGATGGAATGAAAACAAGAGTTGTAGTGCTCTGAATCTAGTTTTTAAAATACTATTTTTTTCCAAAAATGGTTGAGATTAAGGGGTTCAAAAAAGGGGAGCACACAAATTGGTCCTATTTTTCTCAAAAAAAAAATCATAGCGTCTGGTGTGCTCCCCCTAAAATGTTAACTTTTTTTTAGTATTTCAATAATCACTTCAGTGAGAAATTAGGTAACACCATGTAGTTTATCCCTAATTTTTTTGATAATTGTTTAATGAATAATTGATTTTTAGTAACTTTTAAAGTGGGCACATCCTAAAAAATAGAAATTTGAGCATGCTCCCCCCCTAAAATATTTGAAAACTAATAAAAAATTGAATTTTTTTTGAATTCATGTATAATGGAGTCTAGTTTCTAAAGATATAACTTATTTTAATTTTTGGTGAACGGTTAAAAAAAGTCAAAAATACTAGACACTAGTTTTTGACAAAAACTAGACACACTTACAAAAGAAATTCAAGATGAAACACTAAACGTACTCAAAATGTGAAAAAAATTATATGGTTAGATAGCTAACAGAGAGCTTAAGATTATGGTGGTACTTTTTTTGAGTTTTCATTGAAAAAAGTGTCGTCCTGATGGGGAGCATGCTCCAGATTATCTCTAGATTTTGCTAAAAACTGATAAAAACATGTTAAACAAAGTTGACAATAAAGTGAGCACATTATAATGCACTCGTGTTATGTGAAATCCATAACACGATCGTGTTATGGAGCGAGCACATTATAACATGCTCATGTTATGATGAGCATAACTGGAAATACACATGCCAATTACATTTTCTTGAAAGTTTCTAAAGCCTTTTCAACAAATCCATTTTTTGCATATCTTGCAATCATTGCATTCCATTATAGAACATCTCTTTGAGGTGTTACATCATACAATTGACATGCCTTGTCTATGCTTCCACACTTTACATACATGTCTACAAGGGCAGCTGCACTTCCTATCGTCTCTCTCACTCTATTTCTCTCCCCTCTCTACATCCTACCCTTTCTCTGAGTCTCTGCTTCCCTCCCCTCTCTACCTCCCACTTCTCTCTCACTCTCTAATTCCCTCCACTATCTACCTTCTATCCTCTCTCTCACTCTCTACTTCCCTCCCCTATCTACCTCCTACCCTCTTTCTGAGTCTTTGCTTCCCTCACCTCTCTACCTCCTACCTTCTCTCTCACTCTCTTCTCCCCCATCCATCTCTACCTCTTACCCTCTCTCTCACTTTCTACTTCCCTCCCCTGTCTACCTCCTACCCTCTATCCAGTCTCTGCTTCCCTCCCCTATCTACCTCCTACCCTCTCTCTCTTCTTCCTTCCCCTGTCTACCTCATACGGTTCTCTCCCACTCTTTACTTCCCTCATAGTTCTACCTCCTATCCTCTCTCTCACTCTCTACTTCCCTCCCCTCTCTACCTCTCCTCCTCATTCTTCCCATCCAAAGAAATTTCATAAATTATCTTGTTTCCATTTCATCATCCCAATTTATATCCTCATCCATCTTTACATGTCCTATTTTTCTTATTTCCATGTTCTTTGTCGACAAGGGAGAGTAAGAGGGATGAAATGGGAGAGAGGTTGGAGATGGAGGGGAGAGAAAGGGGAGAGATACCTGGTGATAGGGAGAGAGAGAGATAGAGAGTCCTAGTTTTCTTGTTTTGGAGAGAGAGAGAGAGGGTGGGTCAGGTTTATGAGTTTAGGGTTTAGGGGAATTATTTAGGGTTTAGGGGTTTAGGACTGCTTGGGTTTATGGTTTATGGTTTAAGGGTTTGGATTTAGGGGCATTATTTAGGTTTTAGGGGTTTTGGGAGAGAGAGAGAGAGAGGCTTAGAGTTGCTCAGGTTTAGGGTTATTATTTAGGGTATATGAGCTTAGGGTTGCTTAGACCTTTAGGGGCATTATTTATGGTTTATGAGTTTAGGGTTTAGGGTTTGGGGTTAGGGTTTAGGGGAATTATTTAGGGTTTAGGGGTTTACGATTGCTCAAGTTCATGGTTTATGGTTTAGGGGTTAGGGATTTAAGGTTACTTGGGTTTAGGTTTTAGGGGTTAGGGTTTAGAGAGAGAGAGAGAGAGAGTGAGGGGATCAATAGATATTGGGAGAGATAGGGAGATAGAGGTTTATAGTTGATTCCAAGGTTTATGGTTTAGAGGTTTGGGGTTTAGGGAACTACTTAGTTTTAGGGTTTAGGGGCATTATTTAGGGTAACTTAAGGTCTATGTTTTAGGGGTTAGTGGTTAAGGTTTAGAGGTTTAGGATAGGGTTTAGAGAGAGAGGACCGATAGGGAGATATAGAGGAGACTGAGGGGAGACATAGGGAGATAGAGGGTAAGGGACATGGCCAGAGACATAGGCAGAGAGATTGAGAGGTAGAGGGATGATAGAGACAAGGAGATAGGGTTTAGGGTTGATCAAGTTTAGGGTTTAGCCCAGTTAGGAGTTTAGAGAGGGAGAGATATGAAGATAGAGGGTGAGGGACATGGCCAGAGACATAGCTAGAGAGATTGAGAGGTAGAGAGATGATAGAGACAAGGAGATAGGGGTTTAGGGTTGATCAGGTTTAGATTTTAGGGGTTAGAAGTTTAGAGAGGGAGAGATAGGGAGATAGAGGTTGATGGACATGGCCAAAGACATAGGTAGAGAGAATGAGAGGTCGAGAGATGATAGAGACAAGGAGATAAGGGTTTAGGGTTTATGGTTGGTATATATGATGTATAGAATGGTTTAATCAACTAACATATTGGTGCTTATGATGTTTTGATGGCTCTTGTGGTTGGTAGAGGGTAGAATGACACCTGTGACTGGCTAGGTGTATAATGATGTTTGTGATTGATAGGTAGGTGCTACTAAGGAGCATATTGGCACATACAATATACAAAATGGTGCAAATGACTAACATTTTGGTACTATGAGCTTCTAATGGCTACTGGTAAGGTATTTGTTTGATTTTGATTATTTTTGGGATCATTTGAGATGGAGCTTAGATTGCTTTGGGATGGAGTTGAGATGAAATGGATTTGTTTAGGGATGATGAGAGGTGAAAAGGACTAGATTAGGAATGATTTGGGAATGATTAGAATGGTTTTAGGGATGGTTTGAAGTGGTTCAGTGTTGATTAGGGAATGATTAGAATGATTTAGGAATAGTTTAGGGATGGTATTTGAGATGAAATCTAGGTTGATTTAAAAATGATTAGGGATGAAGTTATATTGATTTGGATGTGATTTGGGATGGTGTTAAAAGTGGTTTAGGGCTGATTAGAAGTGGTTTAGAGATGATTAGAGAAGAAATTGAATGGATTAGTGATGATTTGGGATTGATTAGGAATGAACTTGATTGGAATGAAAGCTTAATGTTTTCATGAACTTTCACATTATAGAGATTGGGAGAGATAGGGAGATAGAGGTTTAGGGTTTCTTCTAGGTTTTATGGTTTAGGGGTTAGGATTTTAGGAGTTTATCCCATTGCTCATTTTTAGGGTTTAGAAGTTAGGGGTTAAGGTTTAGGGGCATTATTTAATGGTTTAGGGTTTATGGTTTAGGGGTTAGGGGTTAAGGTTTAGAGGTTTAGGTTTATGGTTTAGGTAGAGAGGTGAATAGGGAGATATAGATGAGACTGAGCCTGGGAGAGATATCTCTTTCTCCTCTATCGCTCTCTCTAAATATACCTACCTCTCTATCTCTCTCTCGCTATCTTTCTATCTTGATATATCACTTTCAATCCCCTCTCTCTAACTCTACCTTTGTATCTCTTCCTCCCTCACTATTTTAGGTTTTCATGAGTTTAGAGTTGCTCAAGTAAATAGGGTTTAGGGTTTTGGCTAAGGGTTTAGGGGAATTATTTAGGCTTTAGGGGTTTAGGGATGCTCAAGTTTAGGTTTTAGGGTCTAGGGGTTAGGGTTTAGGGTTTAGGAGTTAGGGGTTAGGGTTTAGGGTTTACGAGTTAGGGGTTTAGGGTTGCTTGAGTTTAGGGTTTAGGGGTTTAGGGGTTGAGGGGTTAGGGGTTAGGGTTTAGGGGCATTATTTAGGGTTTAGGGTTTATGGTTAGAGGTTTAGGTTTATGGTTTAGGTAGAGGGGAGAATAGGGATCCCTATCTCTTAATCTATCCCTCGCTACCTCTCCTCTTTATCTCACTCCCCATCCCTCTACCTCTTGAAATATCTCTCCCTATGTTTCTAGACATCTCTTGATCTCTTTCTCTACCGAGCTATCTATCCTCATAACCTCATCTCTTAATATACCCCTCTCTACCTCTCTCTCTCTCTATATATATATATTTCCCTATCTATCTCTCCCTTGCTAGATCTATCTCCCTATATCTCCCCTCTCTGTATATATGTATCTCTATCTTTCTCCCTCTATAGACCCCTTTCTCTATCTCAATCCTCATCTCTCCCTCTCCCCATCTCTATCTCACCTATCCTCTCTATCTCTCCATGTCTCTCGATCCCTCTCTATATATAGGATAGAGAAATGAAGAGAGAGAGAGAGAGAGAGAGAGAGAGAGAGAGAGAGAGAGAGAGAGTCTCCCATGTAGATACAAGGTTACCTATCATTCTTCCTAGAACATGCTTACATTATAACGTGAGAGTAATATAACACAATCACATTCTGGGAAGCATGGAAAAAGATAAAAAAGCATGTGGGATCCGTGTTTCAGACCCCACATGACTTTTATTCCTGCTTTTCATGAGTATATCAAACAAAAGAATGCTTTTCATGTTGTATGACTAATTGAGAATCATTTTTATATGAATCCACCACTTTTTTTTGTTTTTTCAACATAGAAGAAGTGATTTTTCATGTTTTTGGAGAAAATTTGATTATTTAAACTAAAAGTTTCATGTTTCATGTGTGATTTTGTTTCAAATCTAATTACCATTGATATATATAGATTGAATTTGATGATATATGTTTGTTTTTTCCATAAATTTTACTAATCTTATTCTAGAATTATATAGAATTCATAATCAAACTTGCGAAACAAAAGAATTTGAGGATTTTGAAGCCATCTTTTGGAGAATTTGTCAACTGCAATATTGAATTCTAAGGTATGTTCAATTTAAATGTCCATTTTAATTCACATATATATATTTTCTTATGTTCTTTATGTCTTTAAATGTCTTTATGTCTTTATGTTTTTTATGTTTTTTATGTTTTTTATGTTCTAAGATATATATGTGTCTAGGTATATCAGTTAGTTCAGTCAAAGAGACTCCAAATTCCTCATGTTTCCACCTTGTTTTGGCTCTTCTTGCCTTCTTTTCACCTATTTTCAGCTATAAAAGAGAAAAACATTAACAAATACTTCATAAAATAATTTTAGTGAACAATTGTTTGTCATACTCATATTCGAGTATATACATGGAGCCAAAATTGATTTTAGAAGACTCTTATTTTTTTTCCCTAGGATGATATAGAAGGATTTATTCCTTAATACATGCATAATTCAATTCATTTAATAAAACCATGCATGAAATGATAGTTTTCTTACAAAAATGGAGGAAATGAGCACCACAACCTATTTCAAAAATTGTTACAACTTACGTTGATACCACTCAATCCATAAAAATATGATGGAGATTATGTATTTACTTCATCAACATAACAAAATTTTAGAGAAGAGAGTTATATACAAATATGTATGAACATACAAGCATCATGACACAAGATGATACAAAGGGAGTTACAAGGAGATAAAACACTAAAAAGGACGTTTTCATGACTATAGGATAGTCACAAGTCTATATAATAGTCCACTATCATAGTCATGACCATCATGAAGTTGTTTTTAATTTATGCATTACTTAAGATGTCTTTGATCTTTTGTCATGAGTATCCAGAAGGTTATCTTCAATGGTTAATGTTCTTTTGACTATCACAAAGTTTTTGGACTGAGTTAAGACTATTAGAATAGTCAATTTATGTTGATTACATTCCCCTTTGATGGCATTCATTTTGTCATCCTTCAAAATCACCTGGACATACAACTCATATATGTAAAAAATTAACCATACAATTCATGATTTCCAAACCTAAAATAGTGATTTAATACTCATATAATTGTCCAAACAATGGCTTTAAAGGGGCAAGATAGTCAAGAGCAGTCAAGGTGATGTTCTTAAGAGTTGATAGGGTCAAAGGGAGGCTTAGTATTAGAGATATACCTTTACATAGCACGATCTCTCAACACCTTATGGTCTCCACAAACTCTCGCAACAAAAAAGTTTCACAAACAACTTGATTTGTGAAAAGTTTCACAAACTCTCATAATGACCCTTCAATGAATTAGGTCTCTAAGGTCTACAACTTGCACTCAAGGATTCAGACCTTCACATTCACTTGATGAGGCATCTAACAAGATTAAGTTCACCAACCAAACACAACCAAACCTAATTTCCTTATATGGTTTCAAACCCAAAAGTTAATCAATGTTTTGAACACCCATTATCAAGTTACATCACATATGTCAAACTCAACCTTGACTTCTTTGGACTGTGGGCCTCAAAAATGACCTTTTTTTGTTGTTCTAAAGGGCTAATTAGGCCTATATTACAAAGGAACTAACCTTTAAACTTTCCACCAACCCCTAAATTTGTTGGGGCAGAATTCTTCATGTGTCCAGACCCTCAAAAACATAATTTGTTTTAGGAGAAACATTCACCTATATACCAAACAACAAAACCCTTAGTTTGGGCAAAATTAAGGAGGGTTTATTGAAAATAATGGTTCCTGACACTTTCTCCTCAGACCACTACTTCAAACACCTTAGAATACACCTGCACATGCTCACAAAACCATCATACAAACATTTTATTTTGATATTTTGTCAAATACCCTCTTTGGTTCCTCTTTCCTACATGAAAACACTCTTTAAAACCCTAGGGCATCACACTAAAACCACACCAAATGATCTTCTTTGCCTACCAAATCATGAGAACACTTAGATTACTCTTTGAAGAGTCATTCCACTAAGATACAAGTCATGACAGTAGGTGGAATGACTAAAACATTGTTTAAACCCCAACTAGAGCCCTCACTGGCCTTATACAGACAGTTTCAAAAATTTGGTTAAATCTCCCTCTAAACCTAATGAAAAACTCTCAAACTTGATTCAAAATAAATTTAACATAGACCCCTAACACATCAAATGAATTTTAAGTCTAGACAGTACTATACAAGGCCATAGTAAGGTCTGAAACAGAGAAAATGCAGAGAAAAACATGGTTACAATAGAAAAATAGAGTAAATGTTGTTCTTTCTCCATCAAAATTCCTATCTCCTTTCTTGTATATTCATTTGGAGACTTATTACATAATTTGTCAACCATTTTCCAACTGATCCAACTACATTTTTGGAGGATATGGCTGTTGCATTTGTTTTAAAATGGACAAAACATGTAATTTGCATAAGCAATATTATGACACTTAACAAAACTTAACTACTTGACCCCCCTAAAGGACTCTAGGACATACAAATGGTCTTTTATAGACCTTATTATATCAAAATAGGATTCCACACATGGAAGAAACATTTGAACTCGATTACATTGTATTTGCCATACTTGGCCTTAAGGGACTAGGTGCTCCTACACCATTTATGACTTTGTATGTTCAAGTTATCTTGATACGAGGTGTCTTATTTAGAATTTTGTAAAACCTTGTTATTCATTCTGACTGTGTTATTTATTGTCATTATAAATTTTTTAATTATCATGGTCTTATTCTTCATACTTGTAGAAATCATCATCATGCTGAGGAAATGAGCAAAGACTCTAACACCAGAAGAGTGTGAGGTTGAGAATGAGAGGAAAAGAGAAAGAATGAGGTGAATTCGGGAAAGTAGGAAATTGTCAACCATACAAGAAGACATTCCACTATTGCCAATTGAAGAGGAATGTGACATGTCTAATGAAGCTAAAAGAGAGATGGAATTGGCAGCACAAAGGGAAGAAATGCAAAACCTCCATACAATTAGGAAAGTGAATCTCCAAGTTGGAGGCACTCCATTGTCCATAGGTCAAGTTGAAGGAACACCATCATTAGCTTCTCAAATTGGAGACACTCCATCGTCCACAAGTCAAGTTGAAGGAACATCATCATTAGCTTCTTGAATTGGAGACACTCCATCTTTCACAGTTGAAGTAGAAGGCACATCTGCATTTTCTTCTCAACATGGTGACACACCATCATTCACACCTCAAGTTGAAGGTACGTCATTTTCAACCTTTTCACCTCCAATCAAAGGTATGTCATATATCCCATCTCAAGTAAATATTGAAGAAATTCCTAATGTTTAGTCTACTTTACCAAATAAAATGCCTCTAAGAATTTTGCATAGGAGGCCTAAGTTTCTAATTGATATTGATGAGAATGTATTGGAGCCCATGCAGGATAAGATTCCCTTGCGCACTTGCCAAAGATATGTAAATAAGATATGGAAATTATTCATTGAGAATTTAAATGAAACTAGAAGATGTCAACTCTTTGTTGAACTAATGAGAAATCTAAAATTTAGGCCCACTATGAAGATTCTTGGCCTAAGAACATTGAATGCGTCAAGTGAAAAATCAATTGTCAAGAATCTAATGAGTGCGTATGAGAGTGTGGGTTCCAACTCATGCACCAAGGATAGTAATGTCACACGACGTGTCATTACATCAACAATTGTAAGCCAACAAACAAAAAAAGATCGCCTCATTAGAAAGACAAGTGAAGCATTGCAAATAAATAGAAAAACTCTAATGAGAGCCATTGGAAAATGTCAAAGAGTTGAGGATCCAAACACTAATGAATTGTGGGCATTCTATGGGAGACTCCCATGGAAAGACAAAGTTGTTGTCAAAGCTTTGAGATCACTAATTGAAGACTTTTGGAAGAATTAAACAAGGGTATCTCCGAATCAAAGGGATGTGGTAAGAAGGAGAATTGGTAGTCGAAACTGTGAGCCACATCCAAAGTATTTTTTGGATATGAATCAAACACATTTTTTTGGTAAATTTCTAGAGAAGTATCCTCAAATTAAAATTCCTCAAATATATTTTGAAATACTAAAACCTTTCTTTGTCAAAATAAATCACACATGCACTACTTGTTGTTGTAGATTACATATTAAATTTTCTAACCATTTTGATGTTTATATGTCTATATGTTTAGATTTGCATACTAACAATGTTTTGAAGGATTGTGGCATACGTGCCCCACCAACTACCTCGAGACTTCATATCAATGATTTTATGTGATAGAGAGGAAGGTCAAATATTCTACAGGAAATTATGCTTGGATGGCACATGTCAGCATTGCGGTGGCTTGCAATGTATGCCAATATGTGAACATATGGACAGAACACATGCAGTTGGAAACAAACTAGTGGAGCTCAGAAAGCATAAAACAATGGCATACAATACAAGACATGGTAAAGAAGCAAAGAGGTGTGAATATGTTATTCAGAAGATTCCAGTGTATCAGTTTATGCCTATATTTTGTGACAACATAGTGTATGAGTATGTAAGACATGCCCATAGAGCTTGATAGTTGGACTTACAATTCAAGTTATGCAAGGACATATTTCTAGTTGGTAGCATTGTTTCAGTCCTCAACTTTGAAGAGACTATAGTCTATAGCCATAGTGTGAGGTGCAATCCCAATATTATAACTCGACACAGGTTTCTATATTTGTGCACATCACATTCATTCATGTGAATGATAGTATAGAGGATGATAGAAAGATCATAAGGGGGTATCATTTTTATATAAGCAATGATTGCATGCATTCCACAGAGTTTATGCAAGGTTTTTTTTAGGTGTTCTACAATGATATGGCTAGAAGAGGCATATCATTCAATTAGCACATCATATGGTTTGATAACTATGTATCACAATTCAAGAACTCACAAAATTTCTATTAGCTAAGTGGGAGGTATAATATTACAGGTATTCAGCATATGTAGAACTTTTGTGAGGCTGGGCATGGAAAGGGGGAGCATGATGGTGTAGGAGCATGTATCAAAAGGGCCATAGCATGAGAATAGTTAAAGTATAAAGACAATGCAAAGTTGACAGATGCAAAATCAATCGTTGAATGGTGTAATGCTTCGATGGGTTCATGTACTGAAGGTAAGTCTTCAGTTCGTAGATTTTTTTGGTTGATAGATGATATTAACATTGCACCATATGAGGACTATTGTACATTGACAGGATCAAGTGAGCTACACTCTATAAGAAGCTCAATTGTAGGTTCATGGAGTATACATACATGGAAGATGGTGATCTTTTGTTCTCCATGTACAATTCAAGCTTGGAATGAGTGTGAGTCAAAGGAGTGGGTTGATGAATGGTAGTTTAGTTAGCTTTGCCCACTTGACACATATTGGCCCCCGATGGCACTAGAATTGATAGAGATGGAATCGTCAGTTGACTTTGACCACATATCAGATCTTGTTCAACTAGGTAATATATCTACTTGCATAGTTAAATTTGAAATTCCTAATGTTATCTTAAACTTTGTAGTATTTTTGTAATGTTGACTAATTTCATGTAATTTTCTGCACATATCTTTGTAGGGCATGTTTATGCAGTTATTGTAGATGAAGATAATGAAGAGGGAATAGATTTTTACTTGTGTCATTGTGCTGAGGCCAAAAAGAAATTGGAGGCCCCAGTTACAGATGGAGAAAACATCGAATACCCTATAGGATTAGTTGTTGTTACTGGAACATGGCTTAGAAGGTACCCACATAAGAGTGTTAATGTTTGGTTGTTTGAGGACTTTGACACGCATCAAAAGATTCTTCATTACTCCAACCTTGTTGTGGTAACCAATGTTCATTTGATATAATATCAAGGTAGACCTTTGAACAAGACCTTGTGGAAGGTGCGTGACTCTGACCATGAGGCAATACTTGACACAATAAAGAGTAGAGAAGACCCAGATGGTTCATTGGATTAATTTGTAAGTATGCATAAAACTTTCCTAGATGGTTACTTGTACTTTGTTTTGTATATAAATAGTAGTATGAATTGCTTCCCTCTAGTATATTTATGTTTAGTCAATTTTTCTTTTTGATGCTTCTCATAGAAGGTCACAACTCTAGTCCATCCAACTATGGACAAAGAAGCTCGAGAAAAGATGATAGAGAGTGATCATTAGATGGTGGTAAGTGATCGATTACATAAGTGATGTTATATGTTTCATGTACATTTTGTTATAGTAATGTGCATATTGTTTGATTGTATTAACAGGTGGAGATGCATGAGCTTGAACTGTCAAAGAGGTCTACTCGATGGCAAAGAGAGGATGAGTCATGGATATTTTGTATATATGCCTATATGGCTTTGTTTGGACATTCCTATATGGCTTTGTATGTAAACTAGATGTTATGTTCATGACATTATGTATACAACAATTTATATTAAATATTTAATATGATGAAAAATTATCCTTGAGCAGTGGTATGAATTATGGGCAGTGAAGGCCTCATTTTTCATTTGATTTGTTTTCTATGGTATACATTTGATGTTTTCATCATCATCATGTTATGCTTCATGGGGTAAGATCTAAATAATGGATGAAGTTGATCCTAATTGGTCTTAATCCTGTTCACTCATGTCATATCAAGATTCATGTCACAGGGTTTGGATGTTAGTTCATAACATTCATGTTTATCAGGTTACAATAGTAGGACATAGTTGCTTATGTCATTGGATCATTAGATTTGGTTGTGATTCTTCATCATAACATGTCATGCTTTCATGAGTTAGATTGGGTTGTGGTTCTTCCTCATGATAGGAGTTTGTTCATGTCTTCATGGTTTTTTTTCCTCCATGTCTTTAGTGTTCTTAGGGTCTTCATGTGTCAAGGATTTCTTCAAACACATTCTTGCAAAATGCTTCAGTTTCATGCAGTGGAAAGGTTCTAGGAGTGACATTTTGTATTCCATAGCTCATAGGGCTGAACAGACTTTGTCAATGCGTCAGGGTGGGTGGGTAAATGCTAGGGGAGGTCTCGTTTCATGTGCCAAGCATCACAGCCATTCGAGGCA
The DNA here is from genome assembly GCA_027924645.1 of Cunninghamia lanceolata. Lineage (NCBI taxonomy): Eukaryota > Viridiplantae > Streptophyta > Pinopsida > Cupressales > Cupressaceae > Cunninghamia > Cunninghamia lanceolata. The sequence continues at coordinate 3,931,061 of BSBN01001054.1, forward strand.
GCAGGCTACTGGCAAAGTCCCTTAAGCTCCCTAAGATGAAAAAACTATCAAACTTTGATAGGACATTTCTCAGAATTTGTGGTAGTTGGGAACATTTCATTTGGACCTACAGGTGCATGTGGAGTCTGTCCATAATAACCTCTCTTAGTTTCATTCAATTCCTATCCATTTGACCGTACTAGAATCAAACACATTCTTGCAAAATGCTTTAGTTTCATGTAGTGGAAATGTGCTAGGAGTGACATTTTGCATTCCATAGCTCATGGGGTTGAATGGACTTTGCCAACGCATTGGGGTGGGTGGGTAAATGCCAGGGGAGGTCTTGTTTCATGTGCCAAGTGTCACAGTCGTTGGGGACAGAAGGCTACCGGCAAAGTCCCTTAAGCTCGCTAAGATGAAAAAACTGCCAAACTTTGACGAAGCAATTCTTGGAATTCGTGGCATTTGGGAATTTTTTTTTGGACATATAGGTACACATGGGGTCCATCCACAATAAATTCTCTTAGTTTTGGTCAACTCTAGTTTGTTTGATCGTGCTGAAATCAAATGCATTCTTGCAAAATGCTTCAGTTTCATGCAGTGGAAAGGTGCTAGGAGTGACATTTCGCATTCCATAGCTCGTGGGGCCAAACAAAATTTTTCAATGCATTAGGATGGGTGGGTAAATGCTAGGGGAGGTCTCGTTTCATATGCCAAGCATCACAGTCATTTGGGGTAGTAGGCTACCGACAAAGTCCCTTAAGCTGCCTAAGATGAAAAACTACCAAACTTTGACGGAGCAGTTCTTGGAATTTGTGGTAGCTGGGAACATTTTGTTTGGACCTCCAGGTGTATGTGGAGTCCATATACAATAACCTCTCTCAATTTCATTCAACTCTGATCTGCTTGACCGTGCCAGAATCAAATGCATTCTTATAAAATGCTTCAGTTTCATGCAATGGAAAGGTTGCAAGGTGCCATATTTTTTGTTCTGCTCATCGTGGGGCCAAACAGACTACACCAACATGTCAGGGTGGGTGGGTAAATGGTAGATAAGGTCTCGTTTCATGTGCCAAGTGTCCCAGTCATTCTGTCCTGCAAGCTACCGAGACCTGACACTTTTCAAGTTTGCCAGTAGCTTGCAGCCTGGAATGATTGAGACACTTGGCACATGAAACGAGACCTCCCCTAGAATTTACCCAACCACTCCAATGTGTTGGCGTAGTCCGTTCGGCTCCACGATGAGTAGAACAAAAAATATGGCACCTGGCAAACTATCCATTGCATGAAACTGAAGCATTTTGCAAGAATGCGTTTGATTCTGGCATGGTCAAACGGACAGGAGTTGAATGAAACCAAAAGAGGTTATTGTAGACAGACTCCACATACACCTATAGGTCCAAATGAAATATTCCCAGCTGCCACAAAATTTTGAGAACTGTCCCATCAAAGTTTGGCAATTTTTTTGTCTTAGGGAGCTTAAGGGACTTTGTCAGTAATCTGCTGCCCCAAATGACTGCGACACTTGGCACATGAAATGAGACCTCCCCTAGCATTTAGCTGCCCTCCCCAATCCATTGGCAAAGTCCATTTGGCCCCATGAGCTATGGAATGCAAAATGTCACTCCTAACACCTTTCCACTACATGAAACTGAAGCATTTCGCAAGAATGCATTTGATTCTGGCATGGTCAAATGGACATGACTTGAACAAAATTGAGAGAGGTTATTGTAGATGGACTCCACATGCACCTGTAGGTCCAAATAGAATGTTTTCAGTTACCACAAATTTTGAGAACTGTCCTATCAAAGTTTGATAGTTTTTTCATCTTAGGGAGCTTAAGTGACTTTGTTGGTAGCCTGCTGCCCCAAATGACTGTGATGCTTGGCACATGAAACAAGACCTCACCTAGCATTTAGCTACCCACCCCAATGCATTGGTGAAGTTAGTTTGGCCCCACAAGCTATGGAATGCAAAATGTCACTCTAGCATCTTTCCAGTGCATGAAACTGAAGCATTTTGCAAGAATGTGTTTGATTTCAGCACAGTCAAACAGACTAGATTTGACCAAAAATGAGAGAGGTTATTGTGGACAGACCCCATGTACACCTGTACATCCAAACAAAACATTCCCAAATGCCATGAATTCCAAGAACTACTCTGTCAAAGTTTGGCAATTTTTTCATCTTAGGGATCTTAAGGTACTTTGCCGGTAGCTTACTGCCATGATTGTGACACTTGGCACATGAAACAAGACCTCCCCTAGCATTTAACCACCCACCCTGATGCGTTTGAGAAGTCTGTTCAGCCCCACAAGCTATGGAATGCAAAATTTCACTCCTAGCACCTTTCCACTATATACATGTTGACAACTTTTGTAAAATGAACTCAAAATGACTCTATTGACCTTGCACATTGTCTATTATGACCTTATTAGACCAAAAAAAAATCAATTACATGCGAATCAAATAACCTTCAAGGTGCCTAGTCTCAATCTTCATACTTTTCATGTTTCAATCAGGCCTAATCTAGTAGGATAGCAAACCCTATTTTTGGGGTTTTTCTCTCAAACTTTCCAAAAGACCTCCCAAAATAAATATAGATTTATATACTCATTTCCAAGTTACATAACATATATCAAAACCAATAGTGACTCCTTTGGACCATGTACCTCAAAAATGGCATTTTTCATTGTCTAAAATAGGCTAATTAGGCCTAGTTTGTGAAGAAACATACCTCTTAACATCCAACAACCCCCTAGACTTGATGGGGCAGCATCTCCCATGTGTCCAAACTCTTAAAACCATAATTATTTTTAGGAGAAACCCTCACTAACATACCAAACCCCAAAAATCCTCAATCTAGGCCAATTTGAGGAGGGTTTATTGAAACTCTACCTTCCACACACTCTTAGACTTTGCCAACACTTGGGACACTTAAAAAATGGTCTATATATGCTTTAGGAATCATCTCCCAGTACTTTCCAACCTTCTTTAATAAACCCTAGCCTAAAACTACCCTTTCTTGCTTGGAAACAAGGTAAAACTTGCCTAGGACAACACCATAGTTTGGTCAAACTCCATCTCCTACTTCCCTGACTTCATGGACATCTAAAACACATCCAAACCAAACCATTCCACTAAGTTACAGGGTCATACAACAAGTGGAATGGTCTAAAACATTCCTTTGCACACTCAAACCCTTGTTTTGAGGGTTACACAGGTAGTTTTAGAAAAATGAAGATATCTCACTCAAAACTCAATGGTTTCTCCTCAAACCAAGTGTATTTGATAGTTAATGGTGCAGGAGCACCTACCTGACAGCCGGTCTTGATAAGGCAGTTAGTAGTTTAGGTCCTGTTTATGTTTCCAAGAAGGTCTGTTAAGACCAAATGCATGTAATAAGGTCATGCTGATCATGATAAGATCATGCTGACCAGGCTTTTGCTATTTTTAGTTATGTTGGTTAGAAACAGCTGTCATGATGTATGTTCGGTTGGATCTCCCAGCCGCCTAGAGAGTTCCCAGCCGCTTGGAGTCGGGTCAGTAGTACTCGTAGGGAAATCTATTTAAGCAGGCGGATCAGTTGATTGTAGATCATCGATCGGCAGTCTAGTATTGCATTAAGCAGAGGAGCTTGAGTGAGCTGTGTGAGAAGCAGTATATTGTATTGCATCTTTGAAATCAATAAAGATCCTATTTCATTTTCTGTTTGATCTCTTTTGTGTAATCAATCTGCTGGTTTGAGAGGTTTTCATGGATTCACTGATCCATTCCACCGGTTGACTCATCTGATCGGTGGAATGGTAATGTACAGTAGGATAGGTTGTAGTTTGTTTTCTGTTTGCATGCAGGTGTGCAGGATCGCCATCGAAAGATGTTGAAGACCCTAGCATGGGCATGTGCTAGGTCGAGTTGATAAGTTTGAGTTGGAAGATCACCCTGAGGTTGGATCGGGTCATCCCTGGAGGATCGGCGAAGTGAAACTTCACTAAGGCTGAAAGTTCGTGAAGACGGCATCATCAGGATATCTTGGTGAATATCCTGCAGTCAGTTCGGTTATCGTCATCCAGACAAGTGGAGGAGATGAGCATGATGTTGTCGATTGCATGAAGTGCAAGTGCGTCGGGGTGATCATCATCAGGAGGAGCCAAGGAGGAGCGTATTGGCATCAGGATCATCTTTCGGGAGAAGCCCATCATCCGCGTATCGCTAGCAGATGCGGGAGTGAAAGTTCATTTTTTGTGACTAAGTGTTGAAGAGGTCATCAGGATATTGGGTGACGTCATCGTCATCAGGATATTGAGATATCCCCCTATGCGAGTTTATCCTGCCGTCGTTAAGTGCTAAGGTATCGGCGGAAGTCCATGGCAGAAGGTTGTATTAGCATCATCAGGAGGTTTCGAGAGAACCAGATAAAGCAGATCATGATGCTGTTGTTTGTATCGTCGGCTAGTGGAGCATCGAAGGGAAGGTGCTGAAGGTGATCGTCATCAGGATATTTAGAGCGACCGGATATTTGATATCCTGCTGACGAAGGTGGTGTCGCGTATCATGATGATGCCGCTAGTGTTTGGAGCCCGATGAACAGTGCAACAGGAGGATGTTTTCGCCCGCTGAATATCATGATGATGATAGGCGGAAGACGGAAGAAGTGAATAGTAGTCGGCAGGAGGACAATTGCGATCGTCCGAAATATGATGATGCTGTTGGTGGTTTTAGGAATATGATGATGATGGCGAAGATGATGATGATGAGGTTGGTCTGCAGACATCCATGCTATATGCGAAGGTTATAGTGTGGATGCCTCTGCATCAGTTAAGACATACCACTACAACTTCCAATAGATTTTAGCACATGGATGGGCCGTATAGGGTCATGGTATAGCCTAGAACAAGATTTTTGCAGAAAAAATTAAAAAAAAAATAAATGTTTATTCAAAATTTGTAATACAAAACTCATCTCCCTTCTCTCCTCAGGGTATGTGAGGGCTTTAATACATGTTTTAAGAAGTTTCAAATGACCTACAACTACCACAACCAACCACATGGTCATTTTCCAACTCTCTAATACATGTATACTTTGCATTTTCAAAACAACCCTTAGAAACCTTTGCATTACATGACTTTTATTTGACTAAACATGAGTCAACATGACTCCACAACATAAAAAAATGGTCATCTTGACCATATTACATGTATCATGGTCTACAATGACCTTCTTTGATGCAAAAACACTCAAATTACTTCAAAACATCCTAGACTCAACCTGTCAAGACCTTCAAATGACCCAATTTTGTAAAAGATGGTGTTGGTGCTCCTACACCAAAAGCCAAATTCCAAAACCTTCAAAATGGTATTTTTGGAACACAGTATAGGCATCCATCAAAGCATAAATCATATAGGAATTTGTCAAATGTTGTAGTTGTAAGTACCCTTTCAGACATGTATGCAAAGTGTGGAAGCATATACTTGACGAACATGAACTGTTTGACATGATGCCTCAAAGAAATGTTGTCTCATGGAATGCAATGATTGCAAGATATGCATGAAATGGATTGTGTTGCTCTAGGGATCTATCATTCCCCACCATGACAACATTGTTGTATATTGTTATCATTATATCATTGGTTTACTACTTGACAAGGGCAATACCTTTCCTATTCTTGTATCATTTGTGCATTCTTGCTTACTTGCTTGTGTGTGTTATCATTTTATCTTGCATCACATATCATTCACCTCTTTCTTTTGTATCCAACCATTTCTTCTCCTGTCAACCTATCTCTTCATGAGATTGTCTATCTCACGCCTTTGCCTTCTTCTTATCCAATCTCCCGAGGTATAATTGAATTAGATTAATTAGGGGAAAAAGTAAAAAAAAATGCATGCAAATTCAAATCCAAATTCATGATAGTTCAGTTTGAGACTAGGCCTAATTAGGCCTCCTTTACAAGGCAGCTACTATGCTAATGCAAACCCACCACACCAAACCACTTGGGAACCCTATCATGCATGGAAAAGGAGCCAATTTCACTAGTTTTGGCCTTTGAAACACTAATTAAGGCACTAGATTGTATTGACTGCACCCTCTTTTTACCTAATACATGGTCATATTAGGTCATCGCATCCTCATACTCTACTATATTCTTGTTTGCTAACCTAGGCCTAATTGGGAATAGTGATCCTACCTTATTCCATCCCATTCCACCAATCTAGAGTGATTAACTTGGTGGAATGGTAAAGAAATACATAGTTTTTAGCCTCAAAACCCTAGTTCAGGGTTTTATGACAGTTTCCAAAAAAATGTGATTTTCTCCCTCCAAATTCAATGAAAATGCCTCAAAAAAGGTGGTTTCACACCATGACAATACTATACAGATGAGTAGTACGTTCTGGAACAGTCAAATTTTAGGAGAAGTAGCAGAAAACTCAATTTTATTCAACTTTGCCCTTCAAAACCTTCTTCACCAACCCCTCCTTGGTGTGTGTGAAGGTTTTTATACATGTTTACAATAGTTCCAATCTATCATAACTAACTTTCAACCTATTTGATCATTGGGTAACCTCCTTATTACATGATTTGTTAAGTTGACAAAGCAACTTCTTACCACTACTTGCATTATTAGACTTTTTGTTTGGCAACATAAAACATGATTCCAAACACAAATGACATTGGTCATTTGACCTTATTACATGCAAAATGATGACACAAGACCATCAACTTGTCCTATGATGTCATAGGACCTTGTTATGACATGCTCCTAGCCAAGATTAGCTATGGCTAAGGTGCTCCTGCACCATGAAATATGTTTCCATGGTGTTGAGTCATCCTCCTTACCTACTGCATCACCCTTGTAGACATGTATGCAAAGTGTGGAAGCATAGACAAGGTACATGAACTATTTGGCATGATGCCCCAAAGAAATGTCACCTCATTGAATGCAATGATTACAAGATATGAACAAAATAGATTTTTTTATAAGGCATTAGAAACTTTCAAGCAAATGTGATTGGCGGGTGTAAAGAAAAATTCCACAACCTTAGCCAATATCCTCCTTACCTATGCCAAAATGGAAATCCATCAAAAGGATAAAACATATGGGAATTTTGTTAGATGTTGTAGTTGCAACTGCCCTCAGAGACATGTATGCAAAGTGTGGAGGCATAGACAAGGCACGTGAACTATTTGGCATGATGCCTCAAATAAATGTCACCTCATGGATTACAATGGTTGCAAGATATGAACAAAATGGATTTACTAATAATATTTTAGAAAGTTCCAAGAAAATGTAATTCACAAGTGTAAAGCCAAATTCTAAAACCTTAGAAATGGTATGTTTGGAGCACGGTAGAGACATCCATTAATGCATAAAGGATATAGTAATTTTGTCAAATGTTGTAGTTGTAAGTACCTTGCAAGACATGTATGCAACTTGTGTGGAAGCATATATAATGAACATGAACTATTTGACACAATGCCTCAAAGAAATGTTGTCTCATGGAATGCAATGATTGCAAGATATGCACAAAATGGATTTTTCATAAGGCTTTAAAAACTCTCAAGCAAATGCACAAAAATAAATTTCAACCATTTACGCAAATTTTGGCACATCTAAAACCAAATTGCACAACCTTAACCAACTTCCTCAGGTTGCCTATGCTATAATGGGATCTAGAGAACATGGTGTGGAGAACCATCAAAGCATAAATGATATAGGAATTTTGTCACATGTATTGTATTTGCAAAGTTGCCCTTGTAGACATGTATGGAAAGTATGGAAGCATAGACAAGGCACACGAACTATTTGAAATGATGCCTCAAAGAAATGCACAGTCCCACAGAATTCAATGATTACAAGATATGCACAAAATGGATTATTTGAAAATGATTCATAAACTCTCAAGAAAATGCAATTGGCACTTGTAAAACCAAATTCCTATAACAATAATTGATTATCATATTAAATATTTAATATACACTATCATATACATAATGTCATGAACATAACATGTAGTTTATATAAAAAGCGATAGAAGTATCTCCAAACAAAGCCATACAGGCAAATATACAAAAATATACATTGGAGTAACATACAAAAGTATGTATACAAAGCCATCTAGGCATACAAAAAAGTTCCCAAAAACTAGTTTCCTATGGACTTTTAGGAAATAATCGGCGGCCCTTCTTTGACTGTGAAGATGGAGAGCCAGTTAGTGACACATCATCTCTCTACCATTGAGTAGACCTCTTTGAATAAAGTTCATCCAGCTGCACCTATTAATACAAACAAACAATATGTGCATTAGTATAGAAAATGTATGAAATATATAACATCACATATGTAATTGATCACTTACTGCCAACTGATGATCACTCTCCATCATCTTGTCTCTCTCTTCGTCCATAGTTGGACAGATTAGAGTTGTGACCTCCTGTGAGAAGCATCAAGAAGCAAAATTGACTAAACATAAATATCATTTATGTACATCAAATGACATGAGATTAAAAAGAAATAAAAAAATATGATATTTTCATGTTATTGGCTCATACCTCAGTCAAAGGATTTGTAGACATCATGGCTGCATCAATGCCTATCTGCACTAACTCATGAAGATGAGGAGTCTCCACTGTATTCAACATCTGAAAATCAAGTTCAAGATTATTCAAACAAAATAAATACATAACATTATTTTAAAAATACATAATGATTAGAAATAGTTAAATTTACCTCTGTAAAAGTGGTGGTTTGGCATCCAGGGGACCAAGGAAACCATGGATGTACTAGTGACTATTGAAATCATCAAATTGTCAGAAAATAATATTACCATTGACATATCTACAATAATTATGACTATGTGATAAATTACATACTTTCAAACTTGACCTCCTCTCATAACCTGCCAATGGATGGCTAACGAAGGTAGGATGAAGACTCTAGCCATGGAATTTCATTGCGCAAACAATTACATACATTATTTTTTACTTATAATATAGATAATCATATAAAATTAATTACAAATTTCAAATAACAATATACTAAATCAAGATGTGTGAGGCCTACACTTTTTCATTTCCGTACATGTGACTATTTAGCTTACTATTGTTGGTATTTTTATATTTATGGGACTATTGTTCCCAGATTTTCAAACTCTTAAAATCTTAAAGGAAAACTAATTGGGTGATGTTAGATAGAAAATTGTCATGTGATTTCATTATGTTTATAAGAACTGTGGTATGCTTTAGAAATGCATGTATTTAGTTTTGCTTCGGCTATGATATCTATATGTGATATTGACTTCGAGTTTGAGTGTGTAGGTATTTCTAACAAAACCACTATTACAGGAGACCATCTCATACCTATGTTGTTCCCTTGTGAGCCGATCTAGTTCAATGAGGAACTGAGATCAACCTCTTGTTTTGGAAAATTGTGGTACTGTCGTAATGTGTTATTTTTGCATGAGGTTAAGGGAATAAGGGCTTTTATCTGAATTACTTTTATTATGATAAGTGTTATAAGTTGATGTTTTGAATCTTGTTTTAACTTTAATTATTTTTGACCCTTTTCATGTGTTTATTTGACTCTGGGAGTCTTAACTAGGTGTAAAAACAAACCTAGCTTGTACCCCTTGGGTTTAGGAACCTTTTTGACTAGGTTAACCTTGGGTTAACTACCATAGGGTCACCTCAACTTGGGGGTGAGGTTAAGTGTCATGCCCATATTTTCCATGTGGTCACAACACACATCACACGTGTCATAGCCACATCTATCATGTGGTTATGACACGAGATGTCAAAAATTTTCCTCACACTTCCCTAAAAACCCCCTCGCATGCGTAAGCATGCTCGGTGGTGTTCGCTCAAGGCGAAAACACTACAGTTGTTGGCGGGGTACAAGTACAATTGCGTGCAACCGGACGCGAGCAGACCAACAAGGGGGTCTCTACGACGCCGTTCACGTCTCTACAAGGTTTATATTATCAAGGTTCCTAAATCTAAATCTCGGCAAATTCTGGTAGCGTAACGCCTTACGGCGTAAGTGGGAATTACTCAACACTATATTACACACGTGGTTCATTGATAGATTAACAACTTCCCACGACGCCTTGTTCTGACTAAATCGACTCGTGATCTCCCTATTGAGTCATTTTTCAGCAAGGCACGGTTGTCTGTCTCCTCTCTTGCTTCCTAAAATATACTCCTCCTTCGACTTAGCATTCTCAACAAGGTGGTTCGTTTGCTCTCTCTTCCCTTTTCTCTGGGTTTTAATTTTGATTGTATTTTTATCGCGCTCACCTTAACTATTTCTCTGATAATTTAGTTTGTTTATATTTCGGTCTCTCTCTCTTTTCGTTTCTATGCTTTCTTTATGTTTATCCGGACCTTTCTTCATATTTCACATCAATCAGGGTTATCACTGTATCTATTATTGACATTAATCCTAACTTCCGGATGGTCTAGGTCGCATAGGCTGGTTTACTACTTCGCTAGACTCGGTCTCCTAGTCTTCTCCGATCTAGGTTTCTCCTCTTCGTTTGTATTAATTAAACTTGTTCCTAAGCAAAATTAATGGAAGGGTCCATCAACTTAGTTCTCTTATCCCATGTGGGAAATGTCGCGCATTTTCTCCTCTGTGTTTTCCAATGTTAGTTTTTCTTCTTCTGACTCTCTTACAGGTTTACTTGTATGGACGTTTACTACAGTTGAGATTAAAATGGCCACACATGGAATGTCTGTGATGGCTTCTTAAGTTTATTTCCAGTGATCTTTTAAGCAAGGTGACGTGTAATTTTCCTCTTCATTTTCCCGGTTATTGAATTACGTTGATAGTTGAAACTTCTGAGAAACTCTTTCCGGAGTAATATAGTATATTCCTTTATTCTCTCGTTAAATTATAATTTTATTTTCTCTTATTATCGTTAAGAGAAAACAGCCTCTCTGAAAGTCGTAATCATTAAAAAAATATAAATATGTAACGATATATTTATATGTATATATATATATATATAAGATCGTATATATATATAAACATATATATACTCAATTACATTTCTCCTATTTATAATTACTGTTGTTTATTATAATTACTATTATTACAATTATTAAGTTATCTTAATAAGTTACCTATCTATTATACTAGTATTAATCTTCTATTTTTTTTTTATATATATATATATAAATATATATATATATATATATATTTATATATATTTACATATACAATTATATACCATTGTTGTTATTTATAAAAGGTTCTCCTCTTTATAAAATAAAAACCAAACCATGGAATATAACATAAGTCCTTTGGTTGTTTTGTTCAACATATAAAATAGGGTTTTAAACCCTAAATACTCATTATTGAGAGAGAAGTTTGTATTGTATGTAGGGGAGGAAGAGGCATGGCGGCGGAGGCTGCAATGGACAGTGGTGGGCAGAGGTAGGCTCAGCCAAAGCAGGGAGGACCACGTCTAAAGGCCGCGGGGAGTACAGATGGTGGCGGGGCTTGAGGTTCCGCGGAGGTCGCAGAGTGTAAGGCGCGGTGGGGGCAACGCTTTTGGAACGGTGGCAGCGGAGTTTGAGCTCCGCGGGGTGTAAAGGGCAGGGGGATGTGGGGAGGGGCGGAGCCCCACCCACATCCCACGATGTGGAGTGTGGGTGGGGCTCCGCCCCTCCCCACACCTCAATACATAAAAGGAAACTGCGGTGGGGATTCACTCCCCACCGCCCACCATGAAATATCTCGACTGTGTTTTAACACACAATGACCTCAAATTTCGCTCCTCTAATTTCTATTTCGAATTTCATGAGTTTAATTTGCATCATTAATATTTAATGATAGATATATAACAATATATATATATATATATTTGTATATATATATATATATTTCAGTTTCATAATATCACTTAATTTTCTCAAATTCAACAATATATTCAGTTTCCCATGTTCTGTTATAATGATAAATAAATAACAATTATTATATATATATATATATATATATATATATATTTCATTTTCATAATACCACTTAATTTTCTCAAATTAAACAATATATTCAGTTTCCCATGTTCTGTTATAATGATAAATAAGAAATTCAATAAAGAATATATATATATACTTAAGAAATGAAGTTTTAATCAGTTTATTTTTGCAATTAATAAATGTCCATTTCAACTCTTGGACAACAGAAGTAAATACATATTAGACTTTCTCTAAACTTCACAAAATAACTGAAACCATTATTTAAGGAAAAAGAAACTTAATCATGTAAAACTGTATTTTCATCTAATTAAGCAGATTTATCCTTGATTTTCATATACAAGATCAGATTAACTAAGGAACCTTTCTTTTCAAGAACACATTAAACACAATAAAATTGCCATTTAGAATAAGTTTACAAAGCAACTTAACTTGAAAATTTAAGGCATTTGTTTACAACATTCATAACACAGAAAAGTTAACCCTTCCACTACATAAAGCAAGAGATAATTTTAAACCATGGATACATACAACTAACATTCCACATCTTCTACACACTCTAAGGGAGAGATATGAACTTCCTTCTCCCAAACAACATACAAAAGATAGCTTGTAACAACCAAGTAAAAGTCCATCAATAACAAGATCAGGGAGGTGATTTTCTTCACTCCCAGGGGTCCATAAGTTACAACAACATCAAGAGAGGTGCACTCTCTTCAATTCTTATGAAATGAACATGATCTAATTCTCATGACAAAGAAGAATAAATTGTTTCTTCATAAATATAACTTCTCCAACTCCAACCATAAGCTCCAAGAGGAAACCTGCGTATCAAAGACAAACAAAGAAGAAAACACCACTCATCTAGCTCTCCTCCCTTCCGTAGACCCGCAAGAGGGTCACCCCCGAGCTAGGGAGACCATACTCACACCTGGGTATACTCAAGCACTCCACTTCACAACAGGGAACAACAACAAACCCAAAGCACACAAACACTCGTGGGTACATTACATAGCACGAAAACTCAACTACAGTGAGTTTCATAAGGGGCAGAAGAGTGGACACACTCGACTCCAGAGTGTCACCCTTACAGATAATTTAACCAACACAATTTCTCTTGGCCTCAAACCAAGTTTGATCACAAATTTTTAAGAAATCTGTATTTGACTCTCAAGTCAAAGGTACAGTCACAGATACATGCCCTCAAGGCTTTCAACATCCCAAAAGAAGGAAACAGGTATGCACCCGAGGAGGATCTCTCCTCCCCTACCCCAAACTTGATGAGCATTTCTCCCAAGTGGGAGAAGCTCTGTCAAACAACCCGACAACAAACCCCACAGAAAACAAATCTAAACACAAACAAATAAGCAACTTTCACACACTTTACATACACATTCAGCTATGCGATAGAAAGGTAAAAATCCAACCAACCTTACAAAGCCCTCTTGGAATGAAACTGGTGCAGAGCTCCACAGAGTTCTCTTCCCACCTTAGCCACCAACTCCCTCTCCCTTTCCTCTCCTCCAAGCTAACTTTCCTATTTTTGGCAAAAAAAATAAAAATAAAACTCTCCCCAAAAATTCCACTCACCCCCTCTCATCCCAAAATTGGAAACAAATAACCCAAATTCTTTTCAGTTTAGAGGAATGGGGAGGTGACACTTGTCACCTCCTCACTCTCCCCAAAACCACTATTCTGTCCTGGTGGCTTATGTCACTCACCCATCCCTAGAGTACTCCTTATCCCTCTCCTCATGTCATTTCTCTTACGCATGGGAGAAATAAAAGGAGTTAAAGGAGTAAAAGACAGGTGACCCATGCCTCTTCTTCCCTCCTTCACATGGGTGACCCCACAACACATGGGGGAATCTCACTAATGGAAAGGGTGACTTCAAGTCAATCCTTCAATAATGGATGGGTTTGTAGTCATCTCTTACCTTGGGGATTGAAGAGGGATGGGTTGGGTGTTGGTACAACCCATCATGTCCCCTCCATACCTCCAATTTTCGCCACTAAACTTCAGGGGGAAGTTAAGATGACTAGATGGAGGTTACCCAAGGGTTACCCATGCCAAATGGGCCCCTGGACCCATGGGGTATAACCCAGGGTCAACTTTAACCCATACAAGACACCCCTGGTCAAGGTAAAGCACAAGAAAAAGCCTCATAGATTTAAATAAAATAAAGAAATTTAAATTCAATCTTTTTACAACACAAATCATAAAATAGTGTCACATGAGGGTAACCTAACCCACTCGACCATACAAAAGACCACATTACAACATCACATCAAACACAGAGAGATCTTGGTTCCTCATGGAACCAGATCGGCTTAACAAGGAATAACAAATAACAAGGTGCGGAATGATCTCTGAAATCTGTGGTTCGATTAGTAAATCCTGCACACTAAATTACAAGATCAGTATCCACATATAATCATCATAGCCAAAGCAACTTAAAAACATGCATTATCATGACATAGTTCTAATTAACATAAATGAAATCATATTACAATTTTCCATCATCACCTAATTAACTTTTCTGAAATGTAAACTTATCCAAACATCACCCAATTAGTTTTTCTGAAATCATAATAAAGTTTAATAGTTTGACAATTCTGGGAACTGCTATCCCACAAATATAAAAAGTAACAATAATAGTAATGTAAATAGTCATAACAACAGAAGTAAAAAAAGGCGGTCCTCACATCCTCTCCCCCTAAGACGGTACTTCCTCCTGGAAGTCGTCAAAAAGGTGAGGATAAAGGGTCTTCAGTCTCTCTGCATCTTCCCATGTTGCAGTGACTTCGTCGTATAGGTCCCACTGGACTCTAACCTGGTCTAGCTCTCGACCTCGAAGGGCCAGCATCCGACGAGCCAATATGCGAATTGGCTCCAGCGCCAGCTGTCCGTTTGCCTCTACCTGAAGAGCACTCCAATCCAACACGTGAGATAAGTCAGAAATATATTGACGTAAAACTGATACATGAAATACATCATGAATACGTGACAGGCTAGGTGGCAAGGCTAGACGATAGGCTACTGGTCCTATCCGCTCCAAGATTTCGAAAGGTCCTACAAATTGAGGTGCGAGCTTAGAGCCCTTCCTGTAACGGATTGGACTCTTGTGCGGTCGCACTCTCAAAAATACCCTTTCCCCCACAGAGAAGCTTTGGTCTGTCCTCTTAGCATCGGCATACTTCTTCTGCCTGTCCTATGCTTCCTAAAGTCTCTGTCTAATCTGTCTGACCTGTTGTTCCATATTCTGAACTATCTCTGGACCGATGACCATTCTGTCCTCTATCCGATCCCAACTCAAAGGTGTTCTGCATGGTCTGCCATATAACGCCTGGAAAGGAGGCATACCCAACGAGCTATGATGCCCATTATTGTAGGCGAACTCAACTAGATATAGGTACTCCTCCCATCTAGACTGATGGTCCATCACATACATGCGAAGCATGTCTTCTAACACCTGGTTAACTCTCTCTGTTTGTCCGTCAGTTTCTGGATGATAGGCTGAACTGAAGTTGAGCTGTGTGCCCAACGCCTGATGTAAGGCTCTCCAGAATGATGAAGTAAATACGGAGTCTCTGTCAGATATAATTCAGTGAGGTACCCCATGAAGTCTAACAATCTGATCTAGAAACACCTTTGCCACTGATGGTGCATTATATGTTGTGCATATTGGTGAAAAATGCGCCACTTTGGTCAGCTTGTCAACTGTCACCATAATAGCATCATGGCGACGTGATGACATAGGTAGACCAATGATAAAATCCATAGAAATGGTGTCCCATTTCCATTCAGGTATCTCGTGAGGGTACAACAGTCCCGCTGGATGCTGATGTTCGGCCTTGACCCTCTGACATTCCAGGCAACGAGCAACAAATTCGGCAATGTCACGCCTCATCCCAGCCCAATGATAAAGCTGTCGTAAGTCAGCATGCATTTTCTTCACTCCTGGGTGTGCTGCATAGGGTGCTCTATGAGCCTTTGATAGGATTACTGTACGAAGATTACCCGCATGGGGTACATAGATGCGCTGCCGATGTCGAAGCATACCATCAGACTCACGGGTATATCCTGTAAATTTGCCCTCAAGGGCCTTCTGATTTAGTAATGCCTGCTGTACCTCAAGAAACCATTCGTCCTCTGGTAGATGCTGTAAGATGCGATCTTTCAAGTCCACCCTCAAGGTCAAGGTTAGGATCTCGTGGCGCCTTCGACTCAAAGCATCAGCGACCACGTTCTCCTTCCCTTTGATGTAGTGGACATCGAAGTCGTATTCGCATAGGAATTCCATCCAACGCTGTTGGCAGGTGTTCAAATTTGGCTGTGTAAAAATATACTCCAAACTATGATGATCCGAATGGAGTTCAAAGCGTCGACCTAGGAGGAAGTGTCTCCAGCGGACCAAAGCATGAACAACTATTGCAAGCTCTAAGTCGTGAGTAGGGTAGTTTAACTCATGTGTCTTTAGTTTCCGCGATTCGTATGCGATCACTCTACCACCCTGCATAAGCACGGCTCCTAAACCTTCTAATGATGCATCTGTGCAAACAACAAACTCCTCTGCAGGTTCTAGAACTGCTAAAATAGGAGCACTGGTAAGACGCTCCTTGAGGACTCCAAAGGCCTTTTTACACTGCTCGGTCCACATGAAACCCTTCCCTTTTCGCTGAAGGGAAGTAATGGGATGTGCTATCCTAGAGAAGCCCTCGACAAACCGACGATAATACCCGGCTAACCCCATAAAGCTTCTGACCTTTGTCACATTGGTGGGTGCCGGCCACTCCTGAATTGCTTTGATTTTAGATGGATCTACGGAGATGCCATCACCTGATAAAATGTGTCCCAAATACTACACCTCTGTCCTGAAGAAGGCACACTTCACCAAGTTGCCATAAAGCTGCTGCTCTCGTAATTGCTGCAAAACTTGACGCAAGTGCTCCACATGCTCCTCCTCAGTCCGTGAATAAATCAAAATGTCATCGAGAAATATGATCACGAACCGATCTAGGTAAGTACGGAACACTCCGTTCATGAGACTCATGAATACTGCAGGAGCATTCGTCAACCCGAAGGGTACCACTGTGAATTCGTAATGACCATATCTGGTTTGAAAAGTAGTTTTATGAATATCTGCCTCCGTGATGCGCAATTGGTGATACCCAGATTTTAGATCAATTTTTGAGAACACTCTGGCTCCCTGCATCTGATCAAAAAGGTCATCAATCCTGGGCAGAGGATAACGGTTCTTCACCGTCACCTTGTTCAACTGCCTGTAGTCCATACATAAACGAAGAGACCCATCCTTCTTCTTCACGAAGATAACCGGTGCGCCCCATGGTGAAACGCTAGGTCGGATGTGCCCCTTCTCAAGTAATTCCTCTAACTGTAGCTTAAGTTCAGTGAGTTCATGTGTAGTCATCCTATAAGGTGCATGGGATATCGGTTCTGCACCTAGCACTAAGTCGATATGGAAGTCCACTTCTCTGCGTGGAGGCATACCTGGTAATTCCGGTGGAAATACATCGGCAAACTCTCTAAGGACAGGGTGATCATCTAAAGTAGCCTCAGGTTCATCCTCTGCTCTATCACTGACCGTGATGGCAAACATCTGACATCCTTTCCACATACAGCGCTTAAGCTGCTGAGTGGATATCATACGACCAACTATGGGCTTTTGAATGCCCACTATCTCAACCGACGAACCATGATCGTCTAAACAGCTAATCGTCCTCTAGCGACAATCAAGCTTGGCTCTATGTGCCGCAAGCCAATCCATACCTAGAACTACATCGTAGGATCCTAATGGCATAATCCTAAGGTCACATGTTGTGATGAATGTTCCTAATGTGATCTCACAGTCTTTAACCAAAGTATCTACTGACATCCTGGCTCCTGAGGCCAACTCAACTTCCCACCTAATGTCTTGCCTAGAAGCCACCAGCCTGCAACGCTCCACTAACGAAGTAGAAAAAAAGGAGTCTGTAGCTCTTGAGTCAAAAAGGATAGAGATAGGGAAGTCTCCAATCATACTTGCTGCCTCGATGACTGAGGCCTGGAAATCAGCCTGGCGGTTATCAACCGCTGCAAACATGTGGTGGGATTTGCCCACGTCACCTACGGTCTGGTCAGATCCTCCTGATCGGGGCTGTCCCCCTGCAGTAAATCCCTGTGGGCACTCTCTAGCCAGATGCCCTGCCCCACCACACACATAACATGGTCCTCTAGCCTGTAACTGCCCTGACTGTGTTCTGCCTGACTGTTGTTGCCCAGTCCATCCCGTAGACCCCTGTGAGCCTCTGTAAGACTGCTGGGACCTCGCGGGTCCTGCCGATGAACCCTGCTGTCTCTAATCTCTACGTGGACCTTGTTGCTGCCATCCATGATTCTGTCCTCCCTGACCCCTCTGTTGGAATTTAGATTTTTGCTGATGTTGCTGCTGCTGTGGAGGCCTAGGAGGTAATGAGGAAGGGTTATATCCTCCTTTCTGTGTTGTGTTTTGAGGCCTTCAAAAATTCTGCTATTGTTGGGGATTACGATCCTGATACTGCGGGCGTGCATTCTACCCTCATCCCTGAATTTCCTCTGATATAAGGGACTTTTCAACAGCCTCGCTCATGGTCTGGGGATTTGCCATACGAACTGGTCCTGCTATCCCGTGATTCAGCCCTCTGATGAATTTATGTATTAAGATCTTCTCGTCATGGAGGTATTCTGCGTAACAAGAAAGCTCAATGAATCGGCTCTCATACTGAGTAACAGTGAGTCCCCTCTGCTGTAAATCATAGAACTCATCGATCCTGCGCTGTCTGTAATGTTCTGACAAATATCGTGCATTAAAGCGCTCTATGAAGATGTCCCATGTGAGTGTATCCATGGAAAGTCGGCACTTGCACTCCTCTGTGCGCCACCAGGTAGCTGCTGCATCCCTAAGAAGATGGACTGCCACTCATGCTTTCGTGTTGCTTCCATACGATCGCAAAGTGAAACACCTATCTAAGCTAATCAGCCAAGCCTCGGCCACAGCTCCCTCTGTAGCACCTACAAAAGTGGGTGGGTTGAGCCTAAGTAGGTCTCTGATGGGGTCCCCTCTGTCTCTAAGTCTCACAACTGGCTCTTCCACACCATCCTCATACAATCCATGATGAACCTGTTCTGCCCTCTGGATCTCATCTCGTCTCAAAGGTCTTGGAGGACTCCTACTCCGTGCTCGGGAGGCTAACCCTACCTCCTCTACTGTTGTGTCGGGAATCTCAATGAAGGGCTCCACACGTGGCACCTCTAGTGGATCAATGCGGGGCTCCTCACGTGGCTCAATACGTGACTCGGCACGTGGCTCCCTACGTGGCTCCTCTCGCGGATCAACACGAGGCTCTACACGTGGCTCAGGAATCACTGGCGGTAACCTGTCTAACATAGCCTGTAGTGCCTGTAAGATCTGTGGACCTATATCCAATACTGGTGTCGCCTATGGTACTAGTGGTGCTATTGTAACTACGGGTGCCAGTCCCTCGGCTGAGGAATCGCTGTGCACCTCGACAGACGCTGTGTGGCATGATCGCGCTCGTCGAACACGTCGGGGAGGCATCCTACAAAACAAGGTAGAAACTAATTAGCCAAAGTTGTGGAATAATAACGTGCCCAAATACGCCCAGTGTTTAAACTTGGCTCTGATACCAAATGTCATGCCCACATTTTCCATGTGGTCACAACACACATCACACGTGTCATAGCCACATCTGTCATGTGGTTATGACACGAGATATCAAAAATTTTCCTCACGCTTCCCTAAAAACCCCCTCGCATGCGTAAGCATGCTCGGTGGTGTTCGCTCAAGGCGAAAACACTACAGTTGTCGGTGGGGTACAAGTACAATTGCGTGCAACCAAATGCGAGCAGACCAACAAGGGGGTCTCTACAAGGTTTATATTATCAAGGTTCCTAAATCTAAATCTCGGCAAATTCCGGCAGCGTAACGCCTTACGGCGTAAGTGGGAATTACTCAACACTATATTACACACATGGTTCATTGATAGATTAACAACTTCCCACGACGCCTTGTTCCAACTAAACCGACTCGTGATCTCCCTATTGAGTCATTTTTCAGCAAGGCACGGTTGTCTGTCTCCTCTCTTGCTTCCTGAAATATACTTGTTGGTCATGATGTTAGTCATAAACAAACATAGAATAAAAGTACACATTAACCTTTATTCATCTTGAAAGATACAGTGAATTCGAAGAATTCATGATCCCAAGTCTCCGGTGATTAGGTCTTAGTCGACTGACGTTACTCAGTAGTTAATGTGAATTGCTGTTTCCATTTTGGGGCCTTACGTGAAATTGCGCCATCATCATGACATTCCTGTGGAAATTCTTTACAGAGAAGTCAAATTATGTAGTTATTTGATGAAAAGAAGTAAAATATCTCAATCTTTGCATAATATTTTCAATTGTGTACGCTTAGTGTCCAAATATGCTAAGTATTTGTGATTATCTACGAGATGTCTGCATATTTTTGGGTTGTTTACTCAAGATTAGCAGTTATTTGCAATTATGATAGTGAGATGCTCTGAAATTGAAAGAAATTAAAAGAAATACTTCTAATTAAGTTGAACCTTTAGCTTTTGATCCACATACATGCTTGATACTATCATGAGGAGAAGAAATCAAACCATATGTTCACCAGGACATTCCACAGCTAGACACAGTTGATGCAAACTTCAGAGGATAATGAATGAAAACAATACATGCAACATGATGAGCACTCCAAGGGATGCAGCTAATCAAAGCACATATCCAGAATTCAAACACAGATTACTCAGGATTTACGAAGATTTGTAATCAAATACTCTTCTCTTTCATTAAGTATGCAAAAGACATGTACATATACATCAGCTTTGAAATGAGCCCTGAATATTTTAGCAAAACAGATTTCAATTAAGTTTCGAATGAATATAACAAGGCATTCCACCACCTTTTATAGAATAAGGTGAGGAAACCGTTACAAAAGATCTACGGATCTGATATGTCAATACAAATCAACGGTCATCATTTCATGACCCGTCAATTTTACAAAATAGCACAAGTTGCCAGCTGGCAACTATCTATATTACTTATGCAAATATCCCCCTCATGATGTATCTCCATCATGCTCTTCAGCTGATTTATGCGGATCATCATCATGTGCATCGCTTTCTGAACCTTCGCTATCCTGATGATGATGCTGCTGCATATGGGGTTGCATGCTGCTCTGGATCTGTTCATATGACCGCACAACCTGATCTATTCCTCCGCCATCTTGAGTCTTTGCCTTGATAATGGCGTGCTTGTGTGCCTCATACTTATCCTTGCTGTTATCCAGCTTATTTTCTCTGTCCTGCAATGTCTCATTGTAGGTCTCCATCTTGACCTTGATCCTCATCACCTTATTTATAATTTCTTCTCTCAAGTGGATGAGTGGACCATCATCTTCCATCTGGAAGTTACTACATAGAGCCTTAAGGGCAGAATCTTCATCTTGATTCTCTATCTTCCCTTCCACTTTGCCCTCTAATGTTTCTAGCATGTCTGCCTCAATGCCCATTAAATCACGTAGCCTCATGCTGATCTCCCTCAGCTTATTATTGCATCTCTTGAGGACTCTGCATTCAAACTGTACATCCTTGTACCAGATATCCACTAACAATGCAGTATTATTATTCAATACCTGCTTACTGATAAGCAGTTGTGGGTTTATCTTCCTTATTTCTCCCAACAGGCTGAGGACTTTCTCCAGTTTATAAGACCTTTTCCCGGTCTGCATCTGCAATTTGTCCACCTTGGTTTTGGAGTCACTTAATATGCTCCATCTCTTCAAAGAACCCTTCATTATTTCAACAGCATCATCCAATGTGGATGACATCCATTTCCTTATTACAGAAGCCTCATGTTTCATGAGGTCCAGTTTATTTATTTCCTCTTGAGAAATGGCAGTCAATGGGACTGCAGCTTCACTTGTAGTATCCTCAGGATTGGTCAAGCCTTTAATGTATGCATGCAACTAAGCAATGTGCTCTTTATGTTGCTTATTTTTCTCCTTCTCTCTTTTCACTTTCTGAATTAGAGAGTCTATGACGTCTTTTCCCTCCTGACCTTCCTACTCTTCGTTGGCAAAACCCAAATCAACTGTGCTTATCTGGAATTCATCCACAGTGATTTTGCCTTTCTCCTTCAATTTGTGCGGTCCTTCTCCCTGTCGCAGGATCTCTTTTGATGGCCGAAGTCATTCTGGCCTTTCTCCTGGGCTTCATTATATCCATGGAGAATAGGGTGGAGACGTCGAACTCTTGGATTTCAAGTTCCTCCTCAACATTTACCTCCTTTTCTAACCATGGAGGCACCTGATCATGCCTTTTAGCATCATGATGCTGTTCACCCCTATCTCCCATTTCCACCAACAAGCGTTGTGGAGATGGTGATTTTTCCTTTTCTCCCTCTTGATGCTCGCCTTGCTGCTGATCCTGTGGTGCCTCCTCTTGTTGAGAAACTTCTTTTTCTAGGGGAGCATCTTCTCTGTGTGGGGAACCCTGCGGTGTACCTGTATGTAGATCATGATGATCATGATCTTTCTCCATCATTTCTTCACTTGTCCCCAGTTCTTCCCCTTGTGGAGGTTGATCATCCTCCTTTTGTTTCTCTATTTCTGGTGGTATGTCCACCATATCTGATATCATAGGATCTGCCCGAGGTGATGGCATCTGTTCTGCAGCTGCTATCTGTTCTGTTCCTGCACTATCCACCTCTTGTGCCTTATTAGCTGG
This sequence comes from Cunninghamia lanceolata, assembly GCA_027924645.1. Lineage (NCBI taxonomy): Eukaryota > Viridiplantae > Streptophyta > Pinopsida > Cupressales > Cupressaceae > Cunninghamia > Cunninghamia lanceolata. Next base: position 3,953,823 of record BSBN01001054.1, read on the forward strand.
ATCCTCTATTTCTTCCTTCTTCTCATCAACCTTTATTTCTCAGACCTCCACTATAGCAGGTCCTGCTGATGTATCTTGTGGGCTTTGCTGGCCTGATTCAAGAGCATGGCCTTCTGCTTCTGCCATCTCTATCTCCTCTATTAGGTGGCCCTTATCAGGTGATCCTGCTAGCTTCTCAGGACTTGCATCCTGTTTCTCTGCCAAGTCTACCACTACAGGACTTGTCACCTCAGCGATTAGTGTGTCCAGCCCTATGTCCTGAGCTACCTGCTCTGGGCTCTTCTCTGGTTCCGGGCTCTTTTCTCGCTCCGCTTCTGCTTGTTTCATCTCCTCAAGCACCGATTGGATAGATGGAGGCTTGTGAGGAGTCACACTAATGCCAGCAGCCAATGTTTCCATTTCTTGTGCAGCCACATCCTGCACCACCTCATCATCAGACAAGTTGATTGTCTCGTCTAGCGAGACATGCCTTTCTGCTTGAGTCTGGGAGGTTTCCTTTTGTTGTTCTTCTGCCAGTTCAGTTTTGAACTTGACAATGGTAGGAAGTGGAACATTATGCTGAAGTTCCTTCTGCACTTCACTACCTGCCCCTTGTACCGGTGCAGGGGGTTGACTTATCTCACCTCTCATGGAGGTTCTTGGTTTCTTAGGTGTGGTGGGAACCAACATCTGCGGAGCTCTCCTCTTTCTTCTTATTATTAGTGGAGCTTCCTCCTCTTCTTCAGGCTCCTCCTCCATGAGGATAGCTTTGCCTGGTTGTTTGGATGATTGACCCACCTCTTGGGCCTCTTTGATTCCAGCCTCTGCTGTCTTGGTTTTCTTGGGCTTTGGAGGAGAATCTGATTCTGATCCTGATTTGGCTGCCTCCTCCGCTGTGAATACTGCCCTGTCAATTATGACCCCTTTGGGTCCTTTTTCCACCTTCTTGCCCTTTGGGGCCCTTTTACTATGCTGCTGTGGTGGAGGGATCCTTTCTCCCTTAGTCTTCCTCTTCTCCAGCAGGAAGTCATCATATTCATTTGCAGGGATGTCCTGCCCCTTCTTCTTGCTATCCACCGTGATGGCAACACCCTTCTTCTTCAATGCCTCTACCTGTGCATCTACCCAAGCTTGGGTCAAGTGTAGGGTTCTGGCAAAGAATGGGTCCAAGGACATATCCTCCTGCATGGTGAGGTCAAGTGCAGATATGGTATCATTATAAATCTTCTTCTGCTCATATTCATCTGCCATTATCCTGCCGTCATCATTCTTCAGCTGCTGAGGGAGAGATATGCAATCAAATGTTTTGATCTGGTTCAGAGTCAACCTCTGATACCTCCTCCTCCTGGCTTCTGCCTCATCTTCGCAGTCAGCCCAAAAATCCTCTAGGTGCCTCTGGTGAATAGGCTTTCCTAGGATCTTCTGCATTCGGCCGTAAGGATCATATGGTCTCGTTACTGGGAAGGGCAGTAAATTCATCTTATTCAGGGTGACCATCACCTTCTTTATATTGTCGGAGTCAGGGCACATGTAGTTGCCGATGCTGACTGGGAACAAAATTGGTGGCAGCTTCTTGGCATCCTTATACATCTGTATCATGGTGGAGCCCTGCCTGATAAATTCCATTAATACTACTGCATCAGTAGGATATCTCGGCAGCATCAGGGGATGCCCTTCAAAACTTTCTATCCTGATGTAGGAAAAGGTGGCAAATTGTATATACCATGCCCCATGCCTGTATACTGCCTCTTGAGCCTCCATGCTCAGTCTTTTAGTTCTGTCATCTTCCATGGTCCTTACTAGATGCATAGAAAATGCATCATTGACCAGTTTGTAGTCCTTGATATATTTGGTTCTTTGCAGCTGGGGATGATGATCCCAGATATATGCTGCATTTGTGCCTGTCAGTTTTCCATCTGTGACCAGGGCATCAAATTTGCCTCTATAAGCAAAAGAATAAACAATATAGGAGGTCATGTAGAATGCACAATCTGAACCTCCCAGGTTCATCAGCTGCTCATGCAGAGCATCACTTATTATTTGGCCCCACAGTGGCTTGATGTCTGCATACAGGCACATCATTATTATGCCGTACATCCAATCTCTAAACTCACCAGTATCAGGCTGGCCAGTCACCCTGTTCAGTAGGGCAATCACATACTGATACTCCTCATTAAAATCAAACTTGAACATGTGCACAGGAAGCTTGGCCGCTGCATTGTATGTGCTGTTCTCAGCCCGCCAAGCATACATGTTCTTTCTGGCCGCCTTCTTGTTGGCCTCGTATTCTCTTTCAGACTTTTTCAAGTCTACACTCTTTACCTTACTGCCCATTGGTAGTCCAAATGTCTGGGAGAGACCTTTGATGGATAGGTCTGCATACACTCTCCCATGCTTCACCACCTGCCTCGTCTGAGGGTTATAATTCCGGGCGCATTCAATGACTAGCTCTGGAGACTCCATGGAGTATGGGAAGCTAGCAGCGTTCCACATACCTGATACAAACACTGCGTCTAGTACTGGACTCTTATCTTGTCCATCATTCAGCTTGGCTGACCAAGCCTCCAGGTTGGTAATCCGCTAATGGGTATCTGTAATTGCCCCATATTTGAACAAGACCCCCCTCTGGGAAGATAACATAGGCCTGCTAAATTCCTCCTGATTCTTGACTGAGCATTTTTCAGCCATGGGTACCTGCAATTAACAACATTTCTTCTCACAACAGGGATATGCATGCATACATATTGCAAATATCATGCCTACTGCATCAATTTCACATTACTCACTTACATGGATACATAACCAGAACTTTCAACATCATTTAGAGACAACATGATGAGGGTTTCAGTTCACTTACCTGGTTATGCAGATTTTCTTTATACCAGTATATCGTCAAGACGCTCTTAATTCAACTGCTGATCACTTCCTTCCTTCTATCTGTGAGCTCGAATTGCGCAACGGTAGCTGTTATGCGGATATGGAGGCTGGTGCTCTGTAAAACAATTTTAACGCAAGTAAACGTAACAATGGCAGTTGAATTACCTTTTAACCTCGCAGTTAGGGTAAATGTAGGGCACTCTGACAAGTTAGATTGCAATCTTTGATCATTTGTGCGAAAACTCAGGATCTCGACAGGTATTTCATTAGGTTCCGGGGTCGGCGGGAATCACCTACCATATCTGCACGCATTTAATGATAATGGCGGCAAAGGGAGCGGGGGGATATCCATATGGCGGGATATCATGAGGGCAGGATGATATTTCACAAATATCGGGTTGAGTTTCGATATCATCCTCCCTAGCACTGGAATTATTATCGCTACAAGATTCGGGTGACAATGCACCCTTTGTTTACATTTTAGCACATCAGGAGGATATTTCGGTTTATCGGGTAATGTTTCAAAACAAAATGATGATGTCAAACCAAGCTTGCTCATCCTCCTTTCTGAATATCAGGATGACGTCATCATGATATTCATTCTTTGTATCAGAAATGCTTCGTGATGTCATCATCATATTGGGCGAACATGATCATATTTACAAAATATCCTGTCGAAATGTAAATATGATGATGATGTCATCAGGATGTTTGTTTCTTCGTTTATCGTATTCAGATGATGTCATCAGGATGTTTGTTAAGGGTGATATTTCGCGTCAGGATGATATTTACGAATATCAGGTTACTTTTCAAAACATGATGTTCGCGGTATAAAAGACCGCTTGATGGGAAAGACTTACTACCATTTAAAGTTGACGTCAGGATATTTGAGCCGCAGGATATATCAGGGGATGTTAGAATATGATGATGATCTTTAACCAACACGACTCAGATTATAAAATATGACCCCCCCTTGTGAATATCAGGTTTGACCAAAACTTTGACTGTTCATAACTCTCACATCCTGGTGAATACCAGGGTGATGTAAAAGGCAAACCCACATGAAATTTAATGTTCTTCCAGAATATGAGGTTACCGATACGAAATACGAATTTTGACAAACTGACCTCATAATGATGACTTACCTCATCCTGACTCAACATGATGATGCATTTGACTGATTTTTACCAAACCGCCAGAAAGCAAGAAACACAAACCAATCCAAAAGAAGTTGGGTCCCTGTTTTGCTAAGTCAAAATGGGGCGTGTTGTGTAACCACACAACAACTTGCCACCAAAGAAAATGAACAAATTCCAATGATTCAAGTGATGTGATCACATTTATCTATAGTGCTCTAATTCTATCTAAGGGTAAGCATCATGGTCCTTTGAATGATAAAATTTCATTATGGTGATAATGCTAACAAACGATCAGGTGTATGCATATGATTAATTATCCTCATCTTGAAAGTAAGTTGAACACGTAAGTAACTGGTGTTAAACTACATAGTTGGAGATCATCCCTCATAGCCAACCTGGATAGAGCCTTGCTGCCAGCAGGCGTCTATAGCCCCGGCAAGGTTATCTATACAATCCCCCTAAGTAGAGCCCCACTGCCAGCAGGCATCCATAGCCCCGGTAGAGTTACTTAGATGGCCTAATTTTACTGATTTTCATTTAAAATTTATATCTGATATCATCATGTCAGCTCATTTGTACAAGGTATAGTCACTTGCAGCTTTAGGTTGGAGATTGCACTGGTAGCAAGGGAGTCCCTTTAGATTTTTCACTTAACACCTATACTAGTGTGTTCAACAAACCCAAGGCTGTTAGGTGTTTCATTGTGATGGATTCGCTTTGACCAAGAAAAACACCCTGATGAAAAGACATCACAAACCTGATCATGAACACTTCTTAGAATGAATCATAACCTATGTTTAAATGTGATCTCATCAGCTGAATCTCAACAACTTAATTATTTTCTAGGGTGATGAAGTGCATCATCCTGACTTACCAGAACAAGGTCCCAACCAACAAAACAAAACAAGCACAACAAACAAACTGTACAAACAACTATACAAATATACACTATGGTACATATGACTGTTCCGAAGTCATTCAGGCCTGGAAATAATGTTTGAGGAATTGTCCATTGACTGGCAATGGGACATCCTCGCCTGTCAGGTTCTTAAGCCTATAAGTGCTGTCTCCTAAGATCTCAGAAATCTGAAAGGGACCTATCCATAATCTATCCAACTTACCATGATCACCTTTCTTTTCATGGGCTTTATCCCACATCAGGACTAAGTCAGATATCCTGAAAGATTTAATTCTGGCTCTCTTGTCAAACTAGCGTTTGACAACAGCCTGATGTTTTGCAAATTGGTCAATCACTTGACTCCGTTTTTCTTCCAGGTGCATCAACTGAAGCAACCTGACTTCCTGCTTATTATCTATGCCTAGATATTCTTGGGCAAATTGTAGAGTAGGAATTTTCAAGTTTACAGGGAGGATAGGATCTACCCCATATACTAGTTGGAAGGGTGAGTTTCCTAATGCAGTTTTCATTCTAGTTCTGTCTACCCATAAGGCATATTTCAGAAATGAATTCCATTCCCTGGGATTTTTCTCTATCAGTTTTCTTATGATACTTAGTAAATTCTTGTTGGTGGATTCTGCTAATCCATTTCCCTGGGGATAGTAGTTGGATGAAAACTTAAGTATGATCCCATGATCAAAAGCCCAACTTGACAACTTGGTGGAAATGAAGGCAGAACCATTATCACTTACCAATGCATAAGGAGTTCCATACCTGGTGACAATGTTGCTTTCCAGAAGCTTGATGACATCATCTGCAGTGCAAGTTTTGCTGCTGATAGCCTCAGTCCATCTAGTACAATAGTCAGTAATCGTTAAGACATACCTATGGCCTGAGGAAGACGAAGGATTGATTGGTCCTATGAAGTCCATGCCCCACTGTGCAAATGGGCGCTCTTCCACCACTGGCTGCAACGGTTGTGTAGCATATTTCTCTCTGTTGGTAGCAACTTGACAGACATGACAACATTTAACATGATCAGCCGTGTCTTTAAAAATGGTAGGCCAGTAATATCCTGCTCTGAGGATTGCATGTGTTGTGGCCAATGCTGATCCGTGTGCCGTTCCAAACTTGTCATGTAACTCTGTCAAAACTTTATTTGCTTCAAGCTTCTCTAAGCATCTCAGGTATATTCCTTCATAATTCTTCTTAAATAAGGTTCCTCCCTTCATCATATACTTCTGGGACCTTATCTTCAAGGCTCTTCTCTGTGAAGCTTGCATTCTTGAAGGACATCTTCCAGTGATCAGGATGTGCCTGATATCTGAATACCATTCTCTCTTATCTTTTTCATTAATCACATACTGCTGACTGATGATGTTTGGATCTGTTTCAGATATCATCTGGCTCAAAGCTTGTCCTCTCACCAGCTTCATTGGTGTGATCTCCATGTCATATTCCTGTAATACAGTAATCCATTTGGCTCTTTTTTCACCAGGTTCACTCTGCATCAGCAGCATCTTCACTGCTTCATCTGGTACCACAGCAATCACTTTGCTTCTTAGTATATAATGTCTGAACTTCTTTACTGCTCTGACTAATGCAAGTGCCTGTCTCTCAACATCTACATATCTCAATTCAGCATCCCTGAAAGGACAGCTCATGAAAGCAATTGGTTTCTCTTCTTTCTCTTCATTTCTTTGAGTTAACATTGCTGCAGAAGTATGTTCTGAGGCAAATGAGTAGATGTAGAAATCTCTTGTATAATCTGGACTAATGAGGACAGGAGCATCTAAAATGGCCTTCTTTATATCTTCAAAAGCATCCTTGGCTTCTGGTGTCCACTCAATTTGTGCATCCTTTTTCAACATGGCATTTAGTGGTCTGATAATCTCAGCAAAGCCGGTGATGAACTTCCTCACAAAATTTATCTTACCAAAGTAAGACTTAAGTTCCTTTTTGCTTCCTGGAAGTTGTAACTTCATAATAGACTCCACCCTGTCAGGATCAATGATAATTCCATCTTCTGTGATCAGGTGGCCTAGTAACTTTCCTGTTGTGACTCCGAATATGCACTTCTTAGGATTCAAAGATATTCCATATTCTTCACATTTCTTCAGTACACTTCTGAGATCAGCAACATGATTTCCCCTTTCTTTGGAGAAAACCGTCAGGTCATCCATGTAGATGACTATACACTTTCCTATTAAGCCTCTAAAGGCTATGTCCATTGCTTGCTGGAATGTAGCTCCAGCATTTATGAGTCCAAATGGCATACGTCTATATGCAAATATACCCCACTTTGTGGTGAAGGCAGTTTTCAATCTGTCAATTTTATCAACCATCACTTGGTTGTATCCTGAAAAACCATCCAGGAAGGACATCATTTTGGCTCCATTTACAATCTGTAAAACTTCATCCAAGGAGGGCAAAGGATAATTATCCTTTTCTGATGCTCTGTTCAGGTTCCTGAAATCTACACATAACCTGATGTCTCCATTCTTCTTTCTGACTGGCACAAGATTTGCCACCCAAGTGGAGTGCCTTACAGGAAATATTATCCGGGCATTTAACAATTTCTTAACTTCTTCAAGGATGATTGGTTCAAGCAGAGCATTGACTGGCCTCTGCTTCTGTCTGAAAGGTTTTGCATCTGGCTTGAGAGGTATAGTATGAGTTATGACAGAAGTGTCATATGTCTTTAGCTCATCATAAGTCCATGCAATTACATGTATGTAATCCTTAAGGGCCTGAGTTATTCCTTCTAACTCTTCTGGTGTACAAACCTTACCCAATAAGATGTTTCTCTTGTCATCAGCTTGTCCAATATTCACTAGTGAATATTGAGCTCCATCTACCTTAGGCAGATCTTTATGTTTAAGCATATTATCTAGATCAAAAGCTCTTTCTAATTCAATCATACCTTTGGGAATTCTGTTGCTAGGCAACTCTAATATCTCATCTTCTTCCCAGACATGATCTTCCATACCATTCTCATCTATGATCTGAGCTTCAAATATGTCTCTGTTTGATATGAAGTCTAGGATGTGCTGATCATCATAAAACACCTAGAGATTAATCACATTGTCAGGTACTGATGGTACTGACACCAATTCTACTAAAAATCTCTTTAGACCAGATATAGAGAGCGGTTCCAACGTACTGGCGGCCTAGGTGAGTGCATCTGCCCTCTGGTTTTGTTCTCTTGGTACGTGAATGATATTAAAGGCATCAAAGTCTTCAATCAGGTCCCACACACGATGTCTGTAATTTGATAGTTTTCTGTAGTTACAGGAGTAAATTCCTCTTACTTGCCTCACAACTAGTTCTGAATCCCCCAAGACATGCAGGATCCTCACTTTTTTCTTATGAGCAAACAACATTCCATGAATCAGAGCTTCATACTCTGCGACATTATTGGTATAGGGGAACTGTAGTCTGTAAGCTGCTAAATAGGATTTTCCTAATGGATCAATGAGATCTATTCCTACCCCAGCACCTTGCTTAGATTTGGATCCATCAAACTTCAGGATCCAAGGCTTATCTTCAGCAGGACACTTATCCTCAGCAAGATATCTATTTGGTCCTCCTTTCTTCCTTGCAGCTCTGGCTGCTGCTCCGCCTGATATCCACTTTAACTTAGGGATGTCATCATCCTCAAGTTTCTTCTTTCCTTTATTTTGTGAGCCTGATGACTTTTCTGTTTTCTCTTCTATATCAGCAAGAGGATGATGTTCAAGATTTACAGCTGCATGCTTCTTCAAAATGTGTAAACATAGTGAGCAAGTGGTTTCTGAGTGAGGCGCCTCATGCAGCCTACACCAACCTTTAATTAAAACCTCCTAGGGAGATTTACGCTGTCGCCTCATCTTCTCTATTTCTTTTACCAGAAATTCTTCAAACTTCGTCAGGTCACTACCTTTGTCTTCATCAGACAACTCATAATCTGGTTCCATGAAGCAATTGCTACCAGGGGTGATCTTTTCTTTTTCTGCATCATTTATCTGGTTGGAAACCGGGATCTCTTCTGCTTTCAGGACACGATCTTCATCATGATCTGTTAACTCTCCTGTTCCTGCAGAAGACAGATAAGAATTAGTATCGTCATCATCATCAGATGTAGCACTTACCTCAGAATGTGATGATGATGCTTCACTATATGTTTGCTCCAGTATCATCATGTCTAAGCATGTTTCACAAGTCTTTTCTGAGTGTGCTTTGCCGTGTAATCTGCACCATCCATCAATCAAAATGTCATTAGCAGGTATATTCAATAATTGGCAACGTTTTACCTGAGTAGATAAATGCATCTCAAAATCTCTGAATCGATCTATTTCATTCTCATTATCTGGATCTTTGTCAAATTCTATACTTGACATGTCCTCATGATAATCATCATCATGATGATGATGAACATCAAGCATCAGGATCTCCTCTATTTTAACAGTCTGCAGCCTGATGCAATAAACTCCAGGTTCTATGTTTACGTACATGATCTCGTTCGTTTTGTTGTATTCCGTGATCATATGTTTCATCCTAGGTTCAGCATCAATCCTGATCTGGTTAGGTATACCTTTCCATGGCAACCACATGTGACTGAAATCTGTGGACATATATCCATTAAGCGTTTTGGACCAGTCTCTGCTAAGCAACATCCCATAAGTATCAGGTATGTCAACTACCTGAATGTCAATGTAATACTGGATCCTAGGATCAGATGCTAGTTGCATGTGAATGTGAGTTAGTTCTCCTACTACACTTACTTTTGTTTTGTCCAGCTGAGTGACCTTCTTTAAGGATTTAGCAGGATGCAGTCCTAATGCGTTGCATATTGACAAAGGCATAACATTCGTTGAGGCTCCGGAATCCACCAGACAGTTGTGCAAGTTTTTACTGAACATCCTTATAGTGAGGAGAAACGGAGGTGATTCAGTTTTATCTCTATATAAGGTCATGTGGGAGGTCTCAGCGGCTTGGACTGTAGATGACACTTTAGGCTTGATAACATTATCCTTAGCAGCATGATCTTTGCCATTGGATTGACTTGAAAGATGACTATCCTCTTTAGGAGCAGGATCATCTAGTGACTTCATGAATGCCCTTTTGATGGCAGGAGTTTTCAGTAACTCTGATAAGGACAGGCTGATCTTGATTTTCTTCATTTCATCAGCCAAATAGCTAACTAACTTGTCAGACTCTTGAGGTGCATTTACGACCTTTGTTACTGTGTTTTGAGGTGACAAGTACTGAGCATTCACCTTAGGGAACCCAGGGTTATTGTTAGCCTTAGGATCAGGAGGTCTGTTGAAGTTGTTTGGAGGCAAAGATGATGTCAATGGACCAGTAGGTCTGTTGGCACTACTTCTCAAGTTATAATTGTGCTTACCAGGATATTGCTGTTGGTATGCATGTACTTCCTCATGCTCTCTTACAGGTTCATTTTCATCCTCAAAAGGAAAAACATAATTTGTTTCGAAAGTTAAAGCAGATTCCTCACAGGTCTGATCATAACTCGGATGAGGCTGATTAGTATACGTTTCTAGCACAAAAGCTGAGTCATATCCACAAGGAACTATCTCATTTCCTTCTGCCTGAGGTGGATTTCCAGAAGTGTTGGATACTTCAGTTTGAAAGATGCTGGCAGCAATCCTGAACTGTGGGCAATCTAATTCTGCATGTGCATTTGTGTTATGGATCCTACACCAATTGGTAAGGGCTGCCTCAGCAAGATTGACTCTAGTAGTCTGTTTAACTTCACCCGGAGGCTGATTATCCAGGGGTGATGGTAATGAACCGTTATTTGGCTTGGAGTTCCATATTCTGGGCTGTCTAGGAGGATTATTGTTAGTTCCACCATTATTGTTGAAGTTATTGTTGTTATATCCTCTGTTAGGGTAGTTTGGTCTGTCATTGGAATAATTCCTATTCTGACCTGACTGTGCATAAAAACCTTGATTTCTCAAATGTGTTACTTCTGTGGTGAGTTTTCTCAACTGAGCAGAAATTTCTTTGATTTCTTCCTTTTCCTCTTGAGCTTTGGCAACTACATTTTCAGTCTGAGGCTTGAAAAAAGAAGATCCATGGTTATTGTTGGATAAATCGATACCCTGAGGTGTCTGAGCATGTGCAGGATATTGTGGTAGTTGGCTATTTCCATTAGGAGGCATAATGCTCAATGGAGGTACTTGCAAAGGTGCAGGCATGACTGCTGGAGGTATCACTACTCCATTTGGATATTGTGCAGGATACTGAGGTGAATACGGTGCAGGATACTATGCAGGATATTGTGACTGCATGCCAGGCAAAGTAGGGAATACTATATTCGGAGTAGGAGCAGGTATCAACTGCTGATTTACCTTGATAGCTTCTTGAAAAGCTCCTGTCAATGTAGTGATCTCTGGATGTGTTCTCCTGATGAACATGGAAGTTAATGGATCCAGGGCTGAATAATAGATACTCCTAGCAGTAGCATCAGTTACTACATATGGGGCAACTAGCTTGGACAACATTTTCTGGAACCTAGCATTGAAATTAGCAATAGGCTCATTCTCAAGTCTTTTGATTGTAGCAAACATGTGATAATTCATAGATGGATCAATAGGGACCTTGAACCTGTCAAGAAAATCTTTCTCTAAGATAGCCCATGAACCAACAGAGGCTTGGCCCAGACTGATGAACCAATTATAAGCCTCTTCCCCTAAGGAAAAAGGAAACAATCTGCACACCACGTCCTGATGCTCTATTCTGGCTCTGCAGCAAGCTTCCTTAAATGTCCTGATATGATCATCAGCATCTTGATAGGGATGGTATTTTGGGCAAAGTTTGTCCAGATTCTTTGGTAACTCATGATATGCATTAAAGGTCAAAGGTGACTCTGCTGCAAAGAATGACATTGCAGCCTGAGGGGGCTGAACTAGTGGTGCAGCTGGCTGAGTTTGAACTAAAGGCACACCCTGGGGTTGAACAGGAGGTGTCACAGATATACCAGAAGGTATTTGCAAACCAACAGGAGTTATAGGAGGAGGTCCTGGTGAAGCTCTAGACGCACTAGACCCTAGAGTATGATGAATGTCTACAGTCCTAGGTCTGAACCCTCTAACAGGCAATTCTTCAAAAATTTCACTAGGTCTAGACCTGGTATTTATCCTGTGAGCCAGGATTTCTTGAATCGGAGGCAAATTGGCTAAAACTTTGCAAATATTGGCTAGATTCCCCTGGATGAGGTGATATTTGCGGTCAGATGGCAAATCAGACTGGATATTTATGAAATATTTGTGAAGATACTGTAAATATGACAGGATATTTGGGTATCATGACCCGTAGCATGAGATCTACAGTGCCTCCGGCCTAAATTCTTCAAAATTTTGAACAAATTTGCATATCTTTGGCCAATATTTGTGAATCCACAATGATCTACTGTAAAGCTTGCAATATTTACGCGAGATCTGGAAATCTTTACATAGAATGAACATGTACAAACTTATCACAATAAATATTTACATAATTTACTTAAATTCACAGGTGATCTGAGGTTACCTTACGCTATGCGTCATCAAACCTAAAAATAATGATGATGAGCGTGGTTTTCTTGACTGGCCTCCTTCTAGTGCCAATTTATGTTGGTCATGATGTTAGTCATAAACAAACATAGAATAAAAGTACACATTAACCTTTATTCATCTTGAAAGATACAGTGAATTCGAAGAATTCATGATCCCAAGTCTCCGGTGATTAGGTCTTAATCGACTGACGTTACTCAGTAGTTAATGTGAATTGTTGTTTCCATTTTGGGGCCTTACGTGAAATTGCGCCATCATCATGACATTCCTGTGGAAATTCTTTACAGAGAAGTCAAATTATGTAGTTATTTGATGAAAAGAAGTAAAATATCTCAATCTTTGCATAATATTTTTAATTGTGTACGCTTAGTGTCCAAATATGCTAAGTATTTGTGATTATCTACGAGATGTCTGCATATTTTTGGGTTGTTTGCTCAAGATTAGCAGTTATTTGCAATTATGACAGTGAGATGCTCTGAAATTGAAAGAAATTAAAAGAAATACTTCTAATTAAGTTGAACCTTTAGCTTTTGATCCACATACATGCTTGATACTGTCATGAGGAGAAGAAATCAAACCATATGTTCACCAGGACATTCCATAGCTAGACACAGTTGATGCAAACTTCAGAGGATAATGAATGAAAACAATACATGCAACATGATGAGCACTCTAAGGGACGCAGCTAATCAAAGCACATATCCAGAATTCAAACACAGATTACTCAGGATTTACGAAGATTTGTAATCAAATACTCTTCTCTTTCATTAAGTATGCAAAAGACATGTACATATACAGCAGCTTTGAAATGAGCCCTGAATATTTCAGCAAAATAGATTTCAATTAAGTTTCGAATGAATATAACAAGGCATTCCACCACCTTTTATAGAATAAGGTGAGGAAACCGTTACAAAAGATCTACGGATCTGATATGTCAATACAAATCAACGATCATCATTTCATGACCCGTCAGTTTTACAAAATAGCACAAGTTACCAGCTGGCAACTATCTATATTACTTATGCAAATATCCCCCTCATGATGTATCTCCATCATGCTCTTCAGCTGATTTATGCGGATCATCATCATGTGCATCACTTTCTGAACCTTCTCTATCCTGATGATGATGCTGCTGCATATGGGGTTGCATGCTGCTCTAGATCTGTTCGTATGACTGCACAACCTGATATATTCCTCCGCCATCTTGAGGCTTTGCCTTGATAATGACGTGCTTGTGTGCCTCATACTTTTCCTTGCTGTTATCCAACTTATTTTCTCTGTCCTACAATGTCTCATTGTAGGTCTCCATCTTGACCTTGATCCTCATCACCTTATTTATAATTTCTTCTGTCAAGTGGATGAGTGGACCATCATCTTCCATCTGGAAGTTACTGCGCAGAGCCTTAAGGGCAGAATCTTCATCTTGATTCTCTATCTTCCCTTCCACTTTGCCCTCTAATGTTTCTAGCATGTCTGCCTCAATGCCCATTAAATCACGTAGCCTCATGCTGATCTCCCTCAGCTTATTATTGCATTTCTTGAGGACTCCGCATTCAAACTGTACATCCTTGTACCAGATATCCACTAACAATGCAGTATTATTATTCAATACCTGCTTACTGATAAGCAGTTGTGGGTTTATCTTCCTTATTTCTCCCAACAGGCTGAGGACTTTCTCCAGTTTATAAGACCTTTTCCCGGTCTGCATCTGCAATTTGTCCACCTTGGTTTTGGAGTCACTTAATATGCTCCATCTCTTCAAAGAACCCTTCATTATTTCAACAGCATCATCCAATGTGGATGACATCCATTTCCTTATTATGGAAGCCTCATGTTTCATGAGGTCCAGTTTATTTATTTCCTCTTGAGAAATGGCAGTCAATGGGACTGCAGCTTCACTTGTAGTATCCTCAGGATTGGTCAAGCCTTTAATGTATGCATGCAACTGAGCAATGTGCTCTTTATGTTGCTTATTTTTCTCCTTCTCTCTTTTCACTTTCTGAATTAGAGAGTCTATGATGTCTTTTCCCTCCTGACCTTCCTGCTCTTCGTTGGCAAAACCCAAATCAACTGTGCTTATCTGGAATTCATCCACAGTGATTTTGCCTTTCTCCTTCTCTAACGTAGGTACAACAATTTGTGCAGTCCTTCTCCCTGTCGCTGGATCTCTTTTGATGGCCGAAGTCATTCTGGCCTTTCTCCTGGGCTTCATTATATCTGCGGAGAACAGGGTGGAGACGTCGAACTCTTGGATTTCAAGTTCCTCCTCAACATTTACCTCCTTTTCTAACCATGGAGGCACCTGATCATGCCTTTTAGCATCATGATGTTGTTCACCTCTATCTCCCATTTCCACCAACAAGCGTTGTGGAGATGGTGATTTTTCCTTTTCTCCCTCTTGATGCTCGCCTTGCTGCTGATCCTGTGGTGCCTCCTCCTGTTGAGGAACTTCCTTTTCTGGGGGAGCATCTTCTCTGTGTGGGGAACCCTGCGGTGTACCTGTATGTAGATCATGATGATCATGATCTTTCTCCATCATTTCTTCACCTGTCCCCAGTTCTTCCCCTTGTGGAGGTTGATCATCCTCCTTTTGTTTCTCTATTTCTGGTGGTATGTCCACCGTATCTGATATCATAGGATCTGCCCGAGGTGATGGCATCTGATCTACAGCTGCTATCTATTCTGTTCCTACACTATCCACCTCTTGTGCCTTATCAGCTGGATCCTCTATTTCTTCCTTCTTCTCATCAGCCTTTATTTCTCAGAGCTCCACTATAGCAGGTCCTGCTGATGTATCTTGTGGGCTTTGCTGGCCTGATTCAAGAGCATGGCCTTCTGCTTCTGCCATCTCTATCTCCTCTATTAGGTGGCCCTTATCAGGTGATCCTGCTGGCTTCTCAGGACTTGCATCCTGTTTCTCTGCCAAGTCTACCACTACAGGACTTGTCACCTCAGCGATCAGTGTGTCTAGCCCTATGTCCTGAGCTACCTACTCCGGGCTCTTCTCTAGTTCTAGGCTCTTTTCTCGCTCCGCTTCTGCTTGTTTCACCTCCTCAAGCACTGATTGGACAGATGGAGGCTTGTGAGGAGTCACACTGATGCCAGCAACCAGTGTTTCCATTTCTTGTGCAGCCACATCCTGCACCACCTCATCATCAGACAAGTTGATTGTCTCCTCTAGCGAGACATGCCTTTCCGCTTGAGTCTGGGAGGTTTCCTTTTGTTGTTCTTCTACCAGTTCAGTTTTGAACTTGACAATGGTAGGAAGTGGAACGTTATGCTGAAGTTCCTTCTGCACTTCACTACCTGCCCCTTGTACCGGTGCAGGGGGTTGACTTATCTCACCTCTCATGGAGGTTCTTGGTTTCTTAGGTGTGGTGGGAACCAACACCTGCGGAGCTCTCCTCTTTCTTCTTATTATTAGTGGAGCTTCCTCCTCTTCTTCAGGCTCTTCCTCCATGAGGATAGCTTTGCCTGGTTGTTTGGATGACTGACCCACCTCTTGGGCCTCTGTGATTCCAGCCTCTGCTGTCTTAGTTTTCTTGGGCTTTGGAGGAGAATCCGATTCTGATCCTGATTTGGCTGCCTCCTCCGCTGTGAATAATGCCCTGTCAATTATGACCCCTTTGGGTCTTTTTTCCACCTTCTTTCCCTTTGGGGCCCTTTTGTTATGCTGCTGTGGTGGAGGGATCCTTTCTCCCTTAGTCTTCCTCTTCTCCAGCAGGAAGTCATCATATTCATCTGCAAGGATGTCCTGCCCCTTCTTCTTGCTATCCACCGTGATGGCAACACCCTTCTTCTTCAATGCCTCTACCTGTGCATCTACCCAAGCTTGGGTCAAGTGTAGGGTTCTGGCAAAGAATGGGTCCAAGGACATATCCTCCTGCATGGTGAGGTCAGGTGCAGATATGGTATCATTATAAATCTTCTTCTGCTCATATTCATCTGCCATTATCCTGCTGTCATCATTCTTTAGCTGCTGAGGGAGAGATATGCAGTCAAATGTTTTGATCTGGTTCAGAGTCAACCTCTGATACCTCCTCCTCCTGGCTTCTGCTCATCTTCGCAGTCAGCCCAAAAATCCTCTAGGTGCCTCTGGTGAATAGGCTTTCCTAGGATCTTCTGCATTCGGCCGTAAGGATCATATGGTCTCGTTACTGGGAAGGGCAGTAAATTCATCTTATTCAGGGTGACCATCACCTTCTTTATATTGTCAGAGTCAGGGCACATGTAGTTGCCGATGCTGACTGGGAACAAAATTGGTGGCAGCTTCTTGGCATCCTTATACATCTGTATCATGGTGGAGCCCTGCCTGATAAATTCCATTAATACTACTGGATCAGTAGGATATCTCGGCAGCATCAGGGGATGTCCTTCAAAACCTTCTATCCTGATGTAGGAAAAGGTGGCAAATTGTATATACCATGCCCCATGCCTGTATACTGCCTCTTGAGCCTCCATGCTCAGTCTTTTAGTTCTGTCATCTTCCATGGTCCTTACCAGATGCATAGAAAATGCATCATTGACGAGTTTGTAGTCCTTGATATATTTGGTTCTTTGCAGCTGGGGATGATGATCCTAGATATATGCTGCATTTGTGCCCGTCAGTTTTCCATCTGTGACCAGGGCATCAAAAGTGCCTCTATAAGCACAAGAATAAACAATATAGGAGGTCATGTAGAATGCACAATCTGAACCTCCCAGGTTCATCAGCTACTCATGCAGAGCATCGCTTATTATTTGGCCCCACAGTGGCTTGATGTCTGCATACAGGCACATCATTATTATGCCGTACATCCAATCTCTAAACTCACCAGTATCAGGCTGGCCAGTCACCCTGTTCAGTAGGGCAATCACATACTGATACTCCTCATTAAAATCAAACTTGAACATGTGCACAAGAAGCTTGGTCGCTGCATTGTATGTGTTGTTCTCAGCCCGCCAAGCATACATGTTCTTTCTGGCCGCCTTCTTGTTGGCCTCGTATTCTCTTTCAAACTTTTTCAAGTCTACACTCTTTACCTTACTGCCCATTGGCAGTCCAAATGTCTGGGAGAGACCTTTGATGGATAGGTCTGCATACACTCTCCCATGCTTCACCACCTGCCTCGTCTGAGGGTTATAATTCCGGGTGCATTCAATGACTAGCTCCGGAGACTCCATGGAGTATGGGAAGCCAGCAGCATTCCACATACCTAATACAAACACTGCGTCTAGTACTAGACTCTTATCTTGTCCATCATTCAGCTTGGCTGACCAAGCCTCCAGGTTGGTAATCCCCTGATGGGTATCTGTAATTGCCCCATATTTGAACAAGACCCCCCTCTGGGAAGAGAACATAGGCCTGCAAAATTCCTCCTGATTCTTGACTAAGCATTTTTCAGCCATGGGTACCTGCAATTAACAACATTTCTTCTCACAACAGGGATATGCATGTATACATATTGCAAATATCATGCCTACTGCATCAATTTCACGTTACTCACTTACATGGATACATAACCAGAACTTTCAACATCATTTAGAGACAACATGATGAGGATTTCAGTTCACTTACTTGGTTATGCAGATTTTCTTCATACCAGTATATCGTCAAGACACTCTTAATTCAACTGCTGATCACTTCCTTCCTTCTATCTGTGAGCTTGAATTGCGCAACGGTAGCTGTTATGCGGATATGGAGGCTGGTGCTCTGTAAAACAATTTTAACGCAGGTAAACGTAACAATGGCGGTTGAATTACCTTTTAACCTCGCAGTTAGGGTAAATTTAGGGCACTTTGACAAGTTAGATTGCAATCTTTGATCATTCGTGCGAAAACTCAGGATCTCGACAGGTATTTCATTGGGTTCCGGGGTCGGCGGGAATCACCTACCATATCTGCGCGCATTTAATGATAATGGCAGCAAAGGGAGCGGGGGGATATCCATATGATGAGATATCATGAGAGCAGGATGATATTTCACAAATATTAGGTTGAGTCTCGATATCATCCTCCCTAGCACTGGAATTATTATCGCTACAAGATTCGGGTGACAATGCACCCTTTGTTTACATTTTAGCACATCAGGAGGATATTTTGATTTATCGGGTAATGTTTCAAAACAAAATGATGATGTCGAACCAAGCTTGCTCATCCTCCTTTCTAAATATCAGGATGACGTCATCATGATATTCGTTCTTTGTATCAGAAATGCTTCGTGACGTCATCATCATATTGGGCGAACATGATCATATTTACAAAATATCATGTCGAAATGTAAATATGATGATGATGTCATCAGGATGTTTGTTTCTTCGTTTATCGTATTCAGATGATGTCATCAGGATGTTTGTTAAGGGTGATATTTCGCGTCAGGATGATATTTACGAATATCGGGTTACTTTTCAAAACATGATGTTCGCGGTATAAAAGACCGCTTGACGGGAAAGACTTACTACCATTTAAAGTTGATGTCAGGATATTTGAGCCACAGGATATATCAGGGGATGTTAGAATATGATGATGATCTTTAACCAACACGACTCAGATTATAAAATATGACCCCCCTTGTGAATATCAGGTTTGACCAAAACTTTGACTGTTCATAATTCTCACATCCTGGTGAATACCAGGGTGATGTAAAAGGCAAACCCACATGAAATTTAATGTTCTTCCAGAATATGAGGTTACCGATACGAAATAAAAATTTTGACAAACTGACCTCATAATGATGACTTACCTCATCCTGACTCAACATGATGATGCATTTGACTAATTTTTACCAAACCGCCAGAAAGCAAGAAACACAAACCAATCCAAAAGAAGTTGGGTCCCTGTTTTGCTAAGTCAAAATGGGGCGTGTTGTGTAACCACACAACAATACTCCTCCTTCGACTTAGCATTCTCAACAAGGCGGTTCGTTTGCTCTCTCTTCCCTTTTCTCTGGGTTTTAATTTTGATTGTATTTTTATCGCGCTCAACTTAACTATTTCTCTGATAATTTAGTTTGTTTATATTTCAGTCTCTCTCTCTTTTGGTTTCTATGCTTTCTTTATGTTTATCCGGAACTTTCTTCATATTTCACATCAATCAGGGTTATCACTGTATCTATTATTGAGATTAATCCTAACTTCTGGATGGTCCAGGTCGCATAGGCTGGTTTACTACTTTGCTAGACTCGGTCTCCTAGTCTTCTCCGATCTAGGTTTCTCCTCTTCGTTTGTATTAATTAAACTTGTTCCTAAGCAAAATTAACGGAAGGGTCCATCAACTTAGTTCTCTTATCCCATGTGGGAAATGTCACGCATTTTCTCCTCTGTGTTTTCCAATGTTAGTTTTTCTTCTTCTGACTCTCTTACAGGTTTACTTATATGGACGTTTACTACAGTTGAGATTAAAATGGCCTCACATGGAATGTCTGTGATGGCTTCTTAAGTTTATTTCCAGTGATCTTTTAAGCAAGCTGACATGTAATTTTCCTCTTCATTTTCCTGGTTATTGAATTACATTGATAGTTGAAACTTCCGAGAAACTCTTTCTGGAGTAATACAGTATATTCCTTTATGCTCTCGTTAAATTATAATTTTATTTTCTCTTATTATCGTTAAGAGAAAACGGCCTCTCTGAAAGTCGTAATCATTAAAAAAATATAAATATGTAACGATATATTTATATGTATATATATAAGATCGTATATATATATAAACATATATATACTCAATTACATTTCTCCTATTTATAATTACTGTTGTTTATTATAATTACTATTATTACAATTATTAAGTTATCTTAATAAGTTACCTATCTATTATACTAGTATTAATCTTCTATTTTTTTTTTATATATAATATAATTATATATATATATATAAATATATATATATATATTTATATATATTTACATATACAATTATATACCATTGTTGTTATTTATAAGAGGTTCTCCTCTTTATAAAATAAAAACCAAACCATGGAATATAACATAAGTCCTTTGGTTGTTTTGTTCAACACATAAAATAGGGTTTTAAACCCTAAATACTCATTATTGAGAAAGAAGTTTGTATTGTATGTAGGGGAGGAAGAGGCATGGCGGCGGAGGCTGCAATGGACAGTGGTGGGCGGAGGCAGGCTCGGCCGAAGCAGGGAGGACCACGTCTAAAGGCCACGGGGAGTACAGATGGTGGCGGGGCTTGAGGTTCCGCGGAGGTCGCAGAGTGTAAGGCGCGGCGGGGGCAGCGCTTTTGGAATGGTGGCAGTGGAGTTTGAGCTCCGCGGGGTGTAAAGGGCAGGGGGATGTGGGGAGGGGCGGAGCCCCACCCACATCCAACAATGTGGGGTGTGGGTGGGGCTCCGCCCCTCCCCACACCTCAATACATAAAAGGAAACTGCGGTGGGGATTCACTCCCCACCGCCCACCATGAAATATCTCGACTGTGTTTTAACACACAACGACCTCAAATTTTGCTCCTCTAATTTCTATTTCGAATTTCATGAGTTTAATTTGCATCATTAATATTTAATGATAGATATATAACAATATATATATATATATATATGTATATATATATATATATATTTCAGTTTCATAATATCACTTAATTTTCTCAAATTCAACAATATATTCAGTTTCCCATGTTCTGTTCTAATGATAAATAAATAACAATTATTATATATATATATATATTTCATTTTCATAATACCACTTAATTTTCTCAAATTAAACAATATATTCAATTTCCCATGTTCTGTTATAATGATAAATAAGAAATTCAATAAAGAATATATATATATATACTTAAGAAATGAAGTTTTAATTAGTTTATTTCTGCAATTAATAAATGTCCATTTCAACTCTTGGACAACAGAAGTAAATACATATTAGACTTTCTCTAAACTTCACAAAATAACTGAAACCATTATTTAAGGAAAAAGAAACTTAATCATGTAAAACTATATTTTCATCTAATTAAGCAGATTTATCCTTGATTTTCATATACAAGATCAGATTAACTAAGGAACCTTTCTTTTCAAGAACACATTAAACATAATAAAATTGCCATTTAGAATAAGTTTACAAAGCAACTTAACCTGAAAATTTAAGGCATTTGTTTACAACATTCATAATACAGAAAAGTTAACTCTTCCACTACATAAAGCAAGAGATAATTTTAAACCATGGATACATACAACTAACATTCCACATCTTCTACACACTCTAAGGGAGAGATATGAACTTCCTTCTCCCAAACAACATACAAAAGATAGCTTGTAACAACCAAGTAAAAGTCCATCAATAACAAGATCAGGGAGGTGATTTTCTTCACTCCCAGGGGTCCATAAGTTACAACAACATCAAGAGAGGTGCACTCTCTTCAATTCTTATGAAATGAACATGATCTAATTCTCATGACAAATAAGAATAAACTGTTTCTTCATAAATATAACTTCTCCAACTCCAACCATAAGCTCCAAGAGGAAACCTGTGTATCAAAGACAAACAAAGAAGAAAACACCACTCATCTAGCTCTCCTCCCTTCCGTAGACCCACAAGAGGGTCACCCCCGAGCTAGGGAGACCATACTCACACCTGGGTATACTCAAGCACTCCACTTCACAACAGGGAACAACAACAAACCCAAAGCACACAAACACCCGTGGGTACATTACACAGCACGAAAACTCAACTACAGTGAGTTTCATAAGGGGCAGGAGAGTGGACACACTTGACTCTAGAGTGTCACCCTTACAGATAATTTAACCAACACAATTTCTCTTGGCCTCAAACCAAGTTTGATCACAAATTTTTAAGAAATCTGTATTTGACTCTCAAGTCAAAGATACAGTCACAGATACATGCCCTCAAGGCTTTCAACATCCCAAAAGAAGGAAACAGGTATGCACCCGAGGAGGATCTCTCCTCCCCTACCCCAAACTTGATGAGCATTTCTCCCAAGTGGGAGAAGCTCTGTCAAACAACCTGACAACAAACCCCACAGAAAACAAATCTAAACACAAACAAATAAGCAACTTTCACACACTTTACATACACATTCAGCTATGCGATAGAAAGGTAAAAATCCAACCAACCTTACAAAGCCCTCCTGGAATGAAACTGGTGCAGAGCTCCACAGAGTTCTCTTCCCACCTTAGCCACCAACTCCCTCTCCCTTTCCTCTCCTCCAAGCTAACTTTCCTATTTTTGGCAAAAAAAAAAACTCTCCCCAAAAATTCCACTCACCCCCTCTCATCCCAAAATTGGAAACAAATAACCCAAATTCTTTTCAGTTTAGAGGAATGGGGAGGTGACACTTGTCACCTCCTCACTCTCCCCAAAACCACTATTCTGTCCTGGTGGCTTATGTCACTCACCCATCCCTAGAGTACTCCTTATCCCTCTCCTCATGTCATTTCTCTTACGCATGGGAGAAATAAAAGGAGTTAAAGGAGTAAAAGACAGGTGACCCATGCCTCTTCTTCCCTCCTTCACATGGGTGACTCCACAACACATGGGGGAATCTCACTAATGGAGAGGGTGACTTCAAGTCAATCCTTCAATAATGGATGGGTTTGTAGTCATCTCTTAGCTTGGGGATTGAAGAGGGATGGGTTGGGTGTTGGTACAACCCATCATGTCCCCTCCATACCTCCAATTTTCGCCACTAAACTTCAGGGGGAAGTTAAGATGACTAGATGGAGGTTACCCAAGGGTTACCCATGCCAAATGGGCCCCTGGACCCATGGGGTATAACCCAGGGTCAACTTTAACCCATACAAGACACCCCTGGTCAAGGAAAAGCACAAGAAAAAGCCTCATAGATTTAAATAAAATAAAGAAATTCAAATTTAATCTTTTTACAACACAAATCATAAAATAGTGTCACATGAGGGTAACCTAACCCACTCGACCATACGAAAGACCACATTACAACATCACATCAAACACAGAGAGATCTTGGTTCCTCGTGGAACTAGATCGGCTTAACAGGGAATAACAAATAACAAGGTGCGGAATG
Source organism: Cunninghamia lanceolata (assembly GCA_027924645.1). NCBI lineage: Eukaryota > Viridiplantae > Streptophyta > Pinopsida > Cupressales > Cupressaceae > Cunninghamia > Cunninghamia lanceolata. The sequence goes on from BSBN01001054.1 coordinate 3,977,268, forward strand.
ATCTCTGAAATCTGTGGTTCGATTAGTAAATCCTGCACACTAAATTACAAGATCAGTATCCACATATAATCATCATAGCCGAAGCAACTTAAAAACATGCATTATCATGACATAGTTCTAATTAACATAAATGAAATCATATTACAATTTTCCATCATCACCTAATTAACTTTTCTGAAATGTAAACTTATCCAAACATCACCCAATTAGTTTTTCTGAAATCATAATAAAGTTTAATAGTTTGACAATTCCGGGAACTGCTATCCCACAAATATAAAAAGTAACAATAACAGTAATGTAAATAGTCATAACAACAGAAGTAAAAAAAGGCGGTCCTCACATTAAGTGACAAAAATTGGAAGCTTGGGGGACATGGGAAGAGTGGAATCCCCACTCATGCCCACTTCCAAGTCATGGAGCACTCCATGATCCCCCTCATTATGGAGGGCTTGTCTCCATGTGCCTCTTTTGGTGGGGTTCCCTTTTATGTGAGTGTTGTGTCACCCACTCTATGTTATTTTAAGTTTTCTTATTTTTTTTTATTTCTACATGTGGGCTATAATGGGGGACCTCATGAGTGGGTATATTTTATTAATTCCAGTTGGGATAGTGGGGATATTTTTTTAATTCCACTTGGGATAGTGGGGATATTTTATTAATTCCACTTGGGATAGTGGGGTTATTTAAATATTACATCTTTTAAAAAATGAATTTTTAATTCATCCACTATGAATTTAAAATTCGCAAATAATGTGAGCCCTTTATCTCAACTTTTGATCCTCACCTTCTATTCCCTTCTCCAAAAATCTATAAATGAGACCCTTCTCTAAGCAATTGGAAAGATAGAAATTTTGCAAGAGACTTCTTTTTTTTGCAGGAGAACTTCATTCTTGCAGGAGAGGACTTCATTCTTGCAGGGGGACTTCATTCTTCCATCCTCATCATGCCCAATTTCCTCTAAGAATTCTTCTTCTGGCATCCTCATAATTCCCAATTCTTTCTCTATTCTTCTCTTCATAGCATCATAATGCCGAAATTATTCTAGCCATTCTATATCCTCCATACATTATCCCTTGCTTATGATCATAGAGAAATTATTTTTGGGGTTGAATCCTGGAGGAAAAAGAAGGAGATTTTGGATAAGAAAGTAGAAAGGAGCTCTTCATCAGATTCTTCCATAATTGGGCTTTGGAAGGTTGGTGAACAAATTCTATCCTCTTGTGTGATCTAATGTTGATATGCATGTTTATAATTTGGTTGTTGAAAGAGTCTTGCAATGTCTTCTTTGAGCTTTTCTGTTTATTTTTGGGTTTTGTTTTGGGGTGTAGAGAGAACTCCTTCCAGTTGGAAGGCAATGCTCATCATGTTTAGGGAGGGGAGGTGTGACCCTCCTCGGGTGTCATCCTAGTTCTGGTTACATGATATGCCTTGAGGGCTTATTGGCTTTGAGTGCCTGTTTGGATATTCTTGGTTACTTGATTCATTGGAAGGCTTGAGGCCTTGTGGAAGATTATACTGTTGGCTTGAGGCCTTGTGAAAATTTGTGAAAGGATGGCACCTAGAGGTAGAGATTGTCTACTCCCCTACCCTCCTGAACTCACCTAAACTGGTTCATTGTATTATGAGTCAAACCTTGAGGGTGTGTGTTTTATTTGATTTGTTGTTGTTGATCAATGTTGTGATGTGTATAGTCTATTTTACCCTGGGTATGTGGATGGTCTCCCTAGCTCGGGGGTGACCCACTTGCGGGTCTACGGTAGGGAGGAGAGCAGCTTGTGTGGTGTTTCTTTCATTTTGTGTTATGCAGGTATTCTTGGAGCTTATTGTGAAGCTTGGAGAAGATTATTGGATCTTAGAAAATATTTTATTTTCCTTAAGTCTTAAGGAGAGCATGATCTTTTAATAGCTCCTTACTTGTCAATTTTTCCAAAAGGAGAAAATTATCTCCCTATTGTTGTATAAATTGTTATTTTTGGAGTTGTGAGGAAATTCTCTCTTTTCTTAGGCTGATAGTTGTAATTTTCTTGTTCATTGAGTTTTACCATTTAGAATTAAGAAAAAGAAAAAGAAAATTTATTTTTAAAAGGATATTAAAATTATCTAGTTCCTTCTTCTTCTACTTGCAACGTTATGAGTTAGTTGATGTTTTAATTAAGTTTGTAAAAGTGTTAAAAAAATATTCCCACCATGAAATAAATAAAATTTGGGTTGTAGTATTGCTTTTGAAATTACTACCACCTTGAGGGTCTCATCCTAGAATGGGGACCTTTTCACTTTTACTATGCACTTTTACTATTCACTATTCACTTTTACTATGCACTTTTACTATTCACTATTCACTGTCACTATTTTTAATAAAAGAAAATTTGTTTGGTGAGCAAGTCTACTGTCAATCTGATTCTGAGATTTATGAAAGGTTGCATAATATTTTAAGGAACACTTCATCATTTAAATGCTATAACATATGCAAGAAGAGATTTCAACTTTTAATAGTAAAATTTTTGTGCATGTTAGGAGTTGCATTCCCTTTTGTTTCTAAGAGTTAAAGGTTGGTTATTGATGTGCATATATTCAGATATATAGATTTTGACTCTTTCAAAAACAATGTATCTAGGAATGCAAGGGATTACAACTATTCACTTTTCACTATTTACTATTCACTTTTCACTATTCACTATTCATTGTCACTATTCACTTTTCACTATTTACTATTCACTATTTACTTTTAATATTCACTTTTCACTATTCATTTGAAGGCAAACTATATGTAGTTTAAAACATTTGACTTGAAATAGAAATCTTAAATCAAGGAAAATAGGATTTATGTATGCATAATGTATAATACGAATTGAATAGATGCATAAACTCAGAGTTGCAATTCAGAAATACATTGTTTATACAATTACAATTTAAAAAGAGCATAGGTAAATATAGTTTAATTTTAAGGAAGAGTTTCTCGGAAGTTTTGACAATTATTCCAAATTAAATGACAGGAAAATGAAGATGAAAGTATGATCCCTTCATTTACAAATGGCACTGAAAATAAACGCAAACAAGCCATCATAGGCATTTCATGAGTGGCCATTTTAAACTCAACTGTAGATTTAGAGAATAAACGATGAATTAAAATAGAAAAGAGATAAAGAGAAAGAACATCTAACCTTGGAAAACAAAGAGGAGAAAATGCGCGGCATTTCCGAACAGGGCTAAGAGAACTAAGTTAACCTACTGTTAATCCTGTTTAGGAACAGCATGATTATTAAAATTAATTCAATTGTTGAACTAAAACCTAGAGCAGAACCCTAGGGGGACTGAGTCGAGTGAAGTTAACCAACCCTGTGTAAGTGATCTAGTTTACCAAGAAATTAGGAATAATGTAAAGGATGTAGTGATATTGCTGTTAGATAAAGAATGTGAAGAAAAAAAAAACAATAGGATAACATAAAAAGACCTTGCACAACGAGAAGGGAAAATGAGATAGAAATACAATCAAAATTAAATTCCAAGAAAAGGAAGAGAGGGCAAATGAACAGATGATCGTGCTTTGTTGAAAAATGATCTATCACCTAAAACAACTTTGTTCAAATATAATTCATGAGATTAACCTAAGTCAGGGAACCACACGTTTCCTTGTCTAGGGTGTGCGCACATGTATTTGGTACACCGCCGTCAACTATATTGCTTTCGCCTTAAGCGGGCACCGCCGAGCACGCTTATGTGTGCGAGGGGGTTTTCAGAGTAGTAAGGGAAAATTTTTGATAGTTCGTATCATGACCACATGACGCATGTGGACATGACACGTGTGTAATGCATGTTATAACCGCATGGAAAAAGTGGGCATGACATTTGGTATCAGAGCACATGTTTCAACATTGGGAGCTCTGGGGTTTGCATGTTGTTTAGACTGACATGGAGTGGGTTGAGCATGGTTTGACCCTTGTCCTACTACATGTAGCTGCGAGAGAGTGAGGTTGTGGTTTGTCGACTAACCTTCAGCTTGGAGGAATACCCATCCTCTTGTTTTGTCATCATGATGGCCTTGTCACATGAGTATCAAAGTCTTCCACTTGTGTTTTGTGGTGGTTGTGATCCTCTTGGTCGATTGTTCTCTTGAGTCAGTTGGTCTAGGTGGTGAGGGTTGTGTTGGACTCTTCCTCGCCCTTGTGTATCTTGTGGAGTGAAGTGATGTAATGTGCACTTTCTTGGATTGCGATTATTTCTTTCAGTTGTTTGGTGACCTTTTTTGTATCTTGGTTGTGTGGACCAGCCTTGTTATTTTATCTTTTCTAAAAGTAGCTTAGCCACAACCTTTGATTTTTCCTTTTTCACGTGACTCCTATGGTTACGTTGTTTTATTGTTGAAATTGCACTCATTTATTCATTTATTTATTTATTCTAATTTGGGTTTTGGAGACTTCTCCTCTTGGCTTTTCTGGATATTTGTGTTGGCTAAGCTAGGTTCTTTTTGTTTTCTAGTGCTAGTCTTGTGTTGTGTTGTTCTTCTCGCCATGTCGATGGAGCGACCTCTGGTGGAGTGTATATAAGGAAGTAGATGTGGGAAACTTTTGAGGATGGGGGTAAGTGTGGACTAGTATGGGCTGGTCATTATCCACTTACCTTCCTAGTAATCTTGTTCTTATGTTAGCTATCTCTTAGAGGCTAAACCCCTTATACAAACAAGAGGTAGGTCATTGTGGAAATGTATGGAGGGGCCCCCAGGCACGTGGCCCTGAGACCATCATTCTACCTGGTTCTTGGATCTTTGGTTACTTGGCACTAGTTATTGGTTACTTGGTTCTATGATGAGACTATGACATCCCCCTAAACCTTTATGTGAGTCTTAATGTGGATGAATGAAATATGTGTTTAGATGTCAGATCTATAATTAATGTATCTGTATATGAGTTGATGCTCTATATAAACAAGTTGTATGATGTGTGAATTCTTTATGCATGTGTGATAATGATTGATGAACATGAAATTCCTTATGTTAATTTCAATCAATACAGTGTACTTTGTGAATGGGATTATGTCTTTGTAACATTTAGTTCCTTTTATCCTCACCTCCTTGATGACTTCCAGGAGGAAGTATAGTCTTAGGGGGGGAGTATGTGAGGCCTACACTTTTTCATTTCCGTACATGTGACTATTTAGCTTACTGTTGTTGGTATTTTTATATTTATGGGACTGTTGTTCCCAAATTTTCAAACTCTTAAAATCTTAAAGGAAAACTAATTGGGTGATGTTAGATAGAAAATTATCATGTGATTTCATTATGTTTATAAGAACTGTGGTATGCTTTAGAAATGCATGTATTTAGTTTTGCTTCGGCTATGATATCTATATGTGATATTGACTTCGAGTTTGAGTGTGCAGGTATTTTTAACAAAACCACTATTACAGGAGACCATCTCATACCTATGTTGTTCCCTTGTGAGCTGATCTAGTTCAATGAGGAACTGAGATCAACCTCTTGTTTTGGAAAATTGTGGTACTGTCGTAATGTGTTATTTTTGCATGAGGTTAAGGGAATAAGGGCTTTTATCTGAATTACTTTTATTATGATAAGTGTTATAAGTTGATGTTTTGAATCTTGTTTTAACTTTAATTATTTTTGACCCTTTTCATGTGTTTATTTGACTCTAGGAGTCTTAACTAGGTGTAAAAACAAACCTAGGTTGTACCCCTTGGGTTTAGGGACCTTTTTGACTAGGTTAACCTTGGGTTAACTACCATAGGGTTGATGGTGATAGTTTGTCATTGATGTCAAAAGGACTGCAGGACATTTGAGGATCACTTGTACTATTGACAAAGGTTGTTCATGATCATGCATTTCATAGTTCACTTATGATAGGACTCAATCAAGATAAGTGTGTTGATCATGTCTTTCATAGTTGAACATCAATCAGGAGCTGTATAAGTATATTGATAAAGTTCATACAAGAGTTGTTGTTATAAGTGATGATGATGCAGGATTGTTGTTATACATCAAAAGATCTTCTTTGTGGTATCTACACATTACAGATTGATAGGAGCAGTTTGGTTCTTCGGGATGTCATTGTTCTTACAGTAAGTTTGATAATGTTCAAGTTAGCATGGATGATTTGATGTCAGTAATTGGATGGTTGATGTTGGGCGTAATATACTTCAGTTGGCATGATGACTTACTTGGCACAAGGTTGGTTGGTGTCAACATTTGACACAGGCACAGTTGGTTGGTTCAGTTGATTGTTGTTGGCATATGACTGTGCTTTAATATTAGAACCTTGTATATTTCAGTTCCTATATGTCATATCTTTATGACATTTTTCATATGCAAAGTCATATTAGAAAAAGAGCATGAAAATAGAATATTAAATATATTTGAAGGGAAGCATAAACATCATTTAAAAATCTTATGGAGAGAACGAAAGTTTTTTATGAAGGAGCTTTATTGAAAAAGCATTGTATCACTTTATAAAAGGCTTGAAGCATACTCAAAGGGGAGTAAAATAATTCAAAGACCTTTATTTGAAATTGTTTGAATAAGCATTATAATTTTGAAGGTAATTCAAAGGTTAGGAATTCCTTGGAGCCCGTTTTCTATGAAAGTGCTTTATGCATAAAACAAAAGCACATTGTTTATGCCTTTTAAATAAAAAGGGGAGCTCGATATATGGAAACCACATGAGTTGCCCGAAAAATAATGATCTCCATTTTATTATGAAAGGCATCGAATTGCCTTACTTAGGGGAGCCCGATTTCTATTTATGCTTTAAGAGTTTAAAAAGCATTGAAAATGCTTTATGAAGAGACTGATACATTATAAAAGGAGAGCTTAGAAAATGTTTTTAAAATATTCTAAGGATGCCGATCACCAAGCCTTTTTATGGCTTTATTTTTATTAGAAACTTTAAGTTGATCACATATATGTGGGTTGTTTTAAAAAGGATTATCAATGATTGTTTGAATTTTATGAGCGCCAAAAATTAAGTCTTGAAACTTGAAGAGGGCACGGGTTTGGAGAGTTTGTTTTTTTTGTTTTTTTTTAAAAAAAGGCATCGAATGACTTAAGTAAAAAAGGCTTTTCTTGTATATGTTTGAGGATTTCAATTAAGTCATATTTATGACTTTATCTTGTTTTTAGGATTTTCTTTTAAATGCCATGAATAAAGTCTAAATGTTTTAGGAGTTTAAAAAGGCATAAAATATGGGATCCTTCTAAAAGACATAAAGTTGGAGTTTTTAAAGCAATTGTTTTAGATTTCTTTTAGAAGATTTCTAAAAAGAAAAGAAGGGGGATTTTATTCTATTCTCATGGCATTTGTTAAGAGGGAAAGTGTTTGATAATTTTCTTTTTTGAGAAAAGGATGAGGACAAAGTTTTTGAAGAAAATATTTTTAGAAAGATTTTTTTTTGAAGAAGACAAAGGAGATTTTCTTTTGCAGAGAAGATGAAAGTTCTTAGAGATTTTATTGATCAGATTTTATTGAAGATGTTTGGACTTCTTTCATGATTTTGTTTATGCAGGGCAGATGAAAGAATACAAGGGCAGATTGAAAAATAAATTTGATGAAGAATTTAGTGAAGGTGAAAGGTTTTCATGAGGAAGATTGACAGGATTGAATGATTTTATTTTTTGGTGAAAAATTGCAAATGAATTATTTTTGAAAAAGATTGTTTATACAGAGATGTTTACAGATTGAAGAGTCCTGTTGAAAAGAAAATAAGGAATATGAAGGTTCATACATGAAGGTAGATTTATTGAAGACATTTTTAGAAAAGAATTTGAAGAAAATTTTATTTGAAATTTGCAGAAGTGATGAGATTGAAATATGAGAGAAAATGAAAAATTATTCAGAGAAAATATGAAATTGATTTTATTTTATAGACATGTAATTTGTTGGTTCAGGATTTCTTGCAGGTGGATATGAAGAGGATACAAACAAAAGAGTTTTTATTTTCTCCCACAGGACACTGATTGAAATATGAAAGGTCATAAAAGATGAATTTGATTTTGCAGAGAAGAGGAATATCAAGAGTCTTTTCATTTACAATAATTTTTCAGGTGCAACTTTATAAATAGACAAAGATGAAACATACAGAGCATGAAAAGCGGATCAGGATACAGGATTGATCTTGAATATCTGAGTTTGTACATGGTTTGGGTTGATGAAAAGAATGGCCATTTGACAGACACATGGGAGAGAAGAAGTGTTTTGTATTGAAACAAAGAAACCCTCTGAGTTATTAATTTGTTCTGTATTAGGGGTTAGTGCTCCTTGAAGTTGGTGCTTCAAAAGAATTAGGGGTTGGTGCTCCTGGAAGTTGGTGCTTCCAAACATTGTAACCAGTGAGGTTTTCACTTAAGCCAGTGAGGCAGTTTTGAGTGGTTTTTTTTACCCAAGAAGGGTTTTCCACTCGTGAAAAACATGTGTCATGTTTAATGTTGTTTTTCATCTATATGTGTGTATATTAGTTCTTTGCTTATTTTCACATCCTTCATTATTAATCTTGTGCACAAATAATTAATGTATTCCTCTCTATTTGTTCTGTAAGAGAAAGTTTGCAAGAAGTTGTAAAAAGATTTGAAAACTCACATAACACTGATTCACCCCCCCTCTCAGTGTTGTCCTTGACTCCTACAAGGGTCACCTCAACTTGGGGGTGAGGTTAAGTGACAAAAATTGGAAGCTTGGGGGACATGGGAAGAGTGGAATCCCCACTCATGCCCACTTCCAAGTCATGGAGCTCTCCATGATCCCCCTCATTATGGAGGGCTTGTCTCCATGTGCCTCTTTTGGTGGGGTTCCCTTTTATGTGGGTGTTGTGTCACCCACTCTATGTTATTTTAAGTTTTCTCATTGTATTTTATTTTTACATGTGGGCTATAATGGGGGACCTCATGAGTGGGTATATTTTATTAATTCCACTTGGGATAGTGGGGATATTTTTTTAATTCCACTTGGGATAGTGGGGATATTTTATTAATTTCACTTGGGATAGTGGGGATATTTTATTAATTCCACTTGGGATAGTGGGGTTATTTAAATATTACATCTTTTAAAAAATGAATTTTTAATTCATCCACTATGAATTTAAAATTCACAAATAATGTGAGCCAGATAGGAATTACATCTATAAATGAGACCCTTCTCTAAGCAATTGGAAAGATAGGAATTTTGCAGGAGACTTCTTTTTTTGCAGGTGAACTTCGTTCTTGCAGGAGAGGACTTCATTCTTGCAGGGGGACTTCATTCTTGCATCCTCATCATGCCCAATTTCCTCTAAGAATTCTTCTTCTGGCATCCTCATAATTCCCAATTCTTTCTCTATTCTTCTCTTCATAGCCTCATAATGCCGAAATTATTCTAGCCATTCTATATCCTCCATACATTATCCCTTGCTTGTGATCATAGAGAAATTATTTTTGGGGTTGAATCCTAGAGGAAAAAGAAGGAGATTTTGGAGAAGAAAGTAGAAAGGAGCTCTTCATCAAATTCTTCCATAATTGGGCTTTGGAAGGTTGGTGAACAAATTCTATCCTCTTGTGTGATCTAATGTTGATATGATAGTTTATAACTTGGTTGTTGAAAGAGTCTTGCAATGTCTTCCTTGAGCTTTTCTATTTATTTTTGGGTTTTGTTTTGGGGTGTAGAGAGCTCCTTCCAGTTGGAAGGCAATGCTTATCATGTTTAGGGAGGGAAGGTGTGACCCTCCTTGGGTGTCATCCTAGTTCTAGTTACATGATATGCCTTGAGGGCAAATTGGTACTATTTTTAGCCTTGAAGGCTTATTGGCTTTGAGAGCCTATTTGGATATCCTTGGTTACTTGATTCATTGGAAGGCTTGAGGCATTGTGGAAGATTATACTGTTGGCTTGAGGCCTTGTGATAATTTGTGAAAGGATGGCACCTAGAGGTAGAGATTGTCTACTCCCCTACCCTCCTGAACACACCTAAGCTAGTTCATTGTATTGTGAGTCAAACCTTGAGGGTGTGTGTTTTATTTGATTTGTTGTTGTTGATCAATGTTGTGATGTGTATAGTCTATTTTACCCTGGGTATGTGGATGGTCTCCCTAGCTTGGGGGTGACCCACTTGCAGGTCTACGGTAGGGAAGAGAGCAGCTTGTGTGGTGTTTCTTTCATTTTGTGTTATGCAGGTATTCTTGGAGCTTATTGTGAAGCTTGGAGAAGATTATTGGATCTTAGAAAATATTTTATTTTCCTTAAGTCTTAAGGAGAGCATGATCTTTTAATAGCTCCTTACTTGTCGATTTTTCCAAAAGGAGAAAATTATCTCCCTATTGTTGTATAAATTGTTATTTTTGGAGTTGTGAGGAAATTCTCTCTTTTCTTAGGCTGATAGTTATAATTTTCTTGTTCATTGAGTTTTACCATTTAGAATTAAGAAAAAGGAAAAGAAAATTTATTTTTAATTAAAATTATCTAGTTCCTTCTTCTTCTACTTGCAACGTTATGAGTTAGTTGATGTTTTAATTAAGTTTGTAAAAGTGTTAAAAAAATATTCCCACCATGAAATAAATAAAATTTGGGTTGGAGTATTGCTTTTGAAATTACTGCCACCTTGAGGGTCTCATCCTAGAATGGGGACCTTTTCACTTTTACTATGCACTTTTACTATTCACTATTCACTTTTACTATGCACTTTTACTATTCACTATTCACTGTCACTATTTTTAATAAAAGAAAATTTGTTTGGTGAGCAAGTCTACTGTCAATCTGATTCTGAGATTTATGAAAGGTTGCATAATATTTTAAGGAACACTTCATCATTTAAATGCTATAACATATGCAAGAAGAGATTTCAACTTTTAATAGTAAAATTTTCGTGCATGTTAGGAGTTGCATTCTCTTTTGCTTCTAAGAGTTAAAGGTTGGTTATTGATGTGCATATATTCAGATATATAGATTTTGACTCTTTCAGAAAGAATGTATCTAGGAATGCAAGGGATTACAACTATTCACTTTTCACTATTTACTATTCACTTGTACTATTCACTATTTACTTTTAATATTCACTTTTCACTATTCATTTGAAGGCAAACTATATGTAGTTTAAAACATTTGACTTGAAATAGAAATCTTCAATCAAGGAAAATGGGATTTATGTATGCATAATGTATAATACGAATTGAATAGATGCATAAACTCAGAGTTGCAATTCAGAAATACATTGTTTATACAATTACAATTTAAAAAGAGCATAGGTAAATATAGTTTAATTTTAAGGAAGAGTTTCTCGGAAGTTTTGACAATTATTCCAAATTAAATGACAGGAAAATGAAGAGGAAAGTATGATCCCTTCATTTACAAAGGGTACTGAAAATAAACGCAAACAAGCCATCATAGGCATTTCATGAGTGGTCATTTTAAACTCAACTGTAGATTTAGAGAATAAACGATCAATTAAAATAGAAAAGAGATAAAGAGAAAGAACAACTAACCTTGGAAAACAAAGAGGAGAAAATGCGCAGCATTTTTGAACAGGGCTAAGAGAACTAAGTAAGTTAACCTACCGTTAATCCTGTTTAGGAACAGGATGATTATTAAAATTAATTCAATCATTGAACTAAAACCTAGAGTAGAACCCTAGGGGGACTGAGTCGAGTGAAGTTAACCAACCCTGTGTAAGTGATATGGTTTACCAAGAAATTAGGAATAATGTAAAGGATGTAGTGATATTGCTGTTAGATAAAGAACGTGAAGAAAAAAAAAACAATAGGATAACATAAAAAGACCTTGCACAACAAGAAGGGAAAATGAGATAGAAATACAATCAAAATTAAATTCCAAGAAAAGGAAGAGAGGGCAAATGAATAGATGATCGTGCTTTGTTGAAAAATGATCTATCACCTAAAACAACTTTGTTCAAATATAATTCATGAGATTAACCTAAGTCAGGGAACCACGTGTTTCCTTGTCTAGGGTGTGCACACATGTATTTGGTACGCCGCCATCAACTGTATTGCTTTCGCCTTAAGCGTGCACCGCCGAGCACGCTTATGTGTGCGAGGGGGTTTTCAGAGTAGTAAGGGAAAATTTTTGATAGTTTGTATCATGACCACATGATGCATGTGGACATGACACGTGTGTAATACGTGTTATAACCGCATGGAAAAAGTGGGCATGACAAGATGAAACTTGTAACAAATTACCTCAGAGTCAATACTAAATGTATGTTGTAAGAGATCATCACTGAGCATAAGATCATCTAATATGTGTTGCCCTTGTGACGCATCATGTTGCCCCTATGTCACAGAGTCCTGTCATGCCTCTTGCATCCCATAATCACATAGGTTGCCACATGTACTGCACAAATGTGGGGACACATGACACCTACTACTCTCACCCTCATCACCCTAGGTAAAATCAATCGCATGCTGTGATAGAGTTTGGGTGGGAGTAGTCAGTGAATGTAAAGTCTCTAGCTCAACACTCTCCTTCAAAGCCAAAGGGAGTGACCTACATTCTGGCCTCACTCGGGGTATAGGCACATGCTGTTGATCTCACTGAGCCCTGGGTCTATCTTGGCCAGAGCCACCACCTCTACCCTGGAACTCACAAATGTCAAAATAATTTAGAATCTTGTTGAGGATGAACTCACAATAGAGTTTCCTCAAAAAATATTGTGGTACCTCATCATTGTTGTATGGCCACTCATCAAAGACCATGCACCATCTATCCCAAAAGTTTTGGGATATGTCTTCATTCCTACACCAATGTATAGGAAACCATTTGCAACTTTCTTGTAATGTTTGGCTAGTTTTGGGATTAATAACTTGTGCACATAATTAAGATTTTGTAATTTTTTCCATATTGACTTGTTCATATGACAACTTGTCAGCATAATATTGTCAAATCCTCTCCCTATAGTCTTGGAATTCGGTGATTTGTTTCATCACCAAATCTATGTGGGAAATGATCTCTTGTAATGATTTTACAAGTACCCTCCTACAATCAGTGGTTCCACTTGGATTGTTTAGGGTTTGAATAATAGTTTCAAGATGTTTCTTATTTTCTTCTATTATCCCTAAGTAGTGTTCTTGATTATCCCTTACATGAAAAGGAGGTGAAGGTGAGTTTTGAGGGTTTGGAGGGTTTTGGGGGTTGTTTTTGTTGAAACAAGGTAGATAACTGAGAGGGGGGTGAATCAGTTATCTCAAATATCTTAACTTTCTTTTCTTCTTTTATAATTAGTGCAACATCAAAACATATAAGCATACATGATCATAAGAACATAAATAAAATCATCACACATAACACAAGGATTTTTACATGGAAAATCTTGTTAAGGGAAAAACCACGGGGTGACTAACCCAAGATTGTATTCTCTGTTAAAAGAATAAGAAGCACAAAATGGCACTTGCCAATTAGGGCTCACTGCTCGAGCACACTGCTCACAAGAGGTACACTGCCTACAAGAGACTCACTATCTACAAAGTTTATAGAAGGTAACCAAGTGTTTGAACTGATGAGTGATATCTACAAACGTTGAAGTTTAGTTCTGGTTAGGCTCAATATACTGGTCTAATGCACTTCATTCTTCCTCTGCTCTAGTGTTGCTGCTCTGTCACATACCAGACTTGTATTGCTGCTTCCACACTTATCTTTGTCTTTCCTCGCACCTTATTTCATCACATCTGTACACACACACACCTTCATACTGGAATCCATTTGGTATATATATCCGCACCAAGGATTTCAACAACTTTCTAGTCAGCAACTAGAATACGCAAGATATTTACAAGATACTGATCTTTCGGTTGAATCCATACTTGATTTGTGATGTGTATCAAATACATAGACATAGAAGTCATAAATTATGTCAACCAACATTGTATGATCCCTCAAATAGCTTGATCAACATCAATTTCTCATCCGGATTGAAGTCGGATACTCTGTCGGTCAATTCTTCCTCAATCTGCTCTGCCTGTCTGGAACCCAACACTCAGATGCTCATATTTTTTCTATGTTTTATCACCGAAGGATCAATCTCTAGAATATAGTAGTCATGGTAATCCTCTTGACTTGTCCAAGTCCACAAATTGCTGAGTTACACCATCTAAGAGATCTAGACCTGATTGTCAGACCTTCTTGCATGCTCTATTCTTGCTCACCGGACTAAAACAATCTTCAATTTGTCTTCCGATATAGGCATACTATGTGTTGTGGATGTGTGGGATAGATTTTGTTTCCATCAATAACAACACTCATGAAGCCACACAGTGTCTCTTGCCAACAATCTCCCCCTTTGGCATTGATGGCAACACTTAGTGAAAAATGACTAAGTGTCACAGCAAACTCCCCCTTGGCTAATGCTCTGTCTTATGTACTATTTTATTGGAGCTCCCCCTTAGCTGGATTCCACATTTTTCACTACTCCTCACTCCCCCTCTAACATCAATAGCAAAGGGTGGAATCCGTACACCAAAATTTGCAAAAAATAACCTATACATAGCCACATAAGTATATATACATGTAATACTTACATATACTTAAGTATATCTGCAAAAGTGGCCTTCAACTATAAAATTTATGTTGCCCAGCTCTCCTTCATCCTATCCAAAATGGAGATGTGACCACTCAACAAAAATGCATATGCTTCTGCCCTTCTTAAGTCTACCGGATCACTGGTCCGCGTTGTGGTCTGAGCATCTGTTAAGGCCTCATGCATTGACTCTAACTTAGGGATAATTATCCCTCTAAGTTCACTCATCATGTTTATTATATTCTTCCTTTCTTTCTCCAGCCTCTTTATTTCATTTATAATGAGAATAGCCTAGCATTCTTGACTCATTATGGATGTAGTGAGGGGATCAAAATTTTGAGATAAACTTGATAGTTTACCTTCTTGTTCTTTCCCCTTCTTTTCAATATCCTCTGTCACTTTAGACCAAGATAGACAAAATTTGTACATGTCCCCACCATCTTTAAGAGCATTTTCAAGGATCTTTATCGCAATATCTAGGGTCCTCCTATCATTAGCTATGATTCTCTGTACTTCAGTGAATCTCTTTCCCAAAAACTCTTTTCGGACCTTTTCTTCTACCAATTTCTCTAAAGAATCAAAATGAGTACTAATAGAGTTTACTAGACATTTCAAGTTACCAGATGGAGAGGCCAAATGATCCTTTTGAAAGGATGGCATGATCTTCTCCAGCATCCCAGATGCAATCTCTAATAGCTCACAATCTTCCATGTGAGATTTTAGAAGTTTTTCTTTTGCTTTAGCTTGGGCAAAAGATGCTATTTTCATTGTCTGGACTGGAGAGAGGGAATCAAAATTTAGTAGTCCTTGGAACAGTTCCAGTTCATCTATCTCCATCATTTCTTTGTTTAGGAAGTTCTTTACTGCCTCTGCAGTGTCTCTTGCCAGTGACTAAGTCTTCTTTTCTTTTGGGATCTTAGAACTATCATCAGAGATCTTCTCTATTTGTTCTTCTTCTCTTCCCTTTACCTCCTATTCTTGACTCAATTTCCCCTCTTTTCTTCCTTCTCCTTTAGTTCCTAGATCTGGAGTGTCTGTAGTGGGATCTAGAGGAGAGATGTTAACTTCATGAACTTCCTCTTCTAGAACAGAATAATCCAAGTCCTTAGACTTCTCTTCATCTACCTCTTTTGACCCTTCTACATTTTTGTCAGTAGATTCTTCATTTGATGCATTTAATCCTTCAACATCCATGGTAGAAGGTTCTTCATCTATTTCCTCTATAATAGGAAGATTGAATCTTTTGAAGGCATTCCAGAGGATGTCTTCTATTTCTTTTGCTACTTGATCAGTTTCTCCAAGCATAATTTTGTTCACTCTTGCTTTGCTTCAGAATTCATCCTTACAATCCTTAAAGATCATGTCCATTTGCTTTGAAGTAATGGAAGGATAGAGTAGAATTACAATCTGTTCTCGAATCTCTAAGTCTTTTCCCATGGCATTCTCTTTTCTAAGTTCAAGTACCTTCTCTAGACTTTTAGGAATTAATGAAATAATTGCAATGAATGCTTTATTATAAATATTCAGATACCTGACTGTAGCTTCTTCCAGAATTCTTTTATCAGTATCACTATATTCATCATAGAATTCTATTACTAGTTGTAGATTCCCATCCACTGTGACTGCCTTGATGATATCATCAATGGAAAGAGTGGGCTTTTCAACAAATTCTTCTACTTTTTCTTCTTTGTTTTCACCTGCAGAGGATTCCCTAGATGTTTTCTTCTTTTTCTTCATTTTCTTAACTTCCTCATCAGACTCTGTTTCTTCATCATCCTTGTGACTTGTATAAGACCTTGTGGCTTTTGTTTTCATTCTCTTTTCTCCTTTTCTAGATGTCTTGACTTCTGGTTTGGTGGCTCTTGAGATCTTAGGAGTGGCAGGTGTAGAGCTCTTGGAGGATCTAGTCCGGGAGGAGGCTTGTACTGGAACACTTCCTATTTCTGCTTCTTGTTTCTCTTTCTCAGCTCTTTCTATTTTCTCTCTATTTGCATCAACTGCCTCTTTTGATATGCCATATCTTTTGGCAATTTCCTCTACTTCCCTTCTAACTTTCCTTTTTATCTCTATTTGTCTCATCTCAACATGTATCTTTACACTTAATTCTTGATAGGTTCTAAACCTTTCTACCTCAAGGTCCTTTGGCTGGCTCAACAAGTGTTGAATGTGTAGTTCCAAGATTTTCTCATCTACTTCGTAACCCATTGGCATTATCCACACTATTCTAGGCTCAACTACTTCCATTAGGCATTGATCAGTGTCAACCATGAAGCACATGGTATCCTTGTATTTTTAAATGATGGATTAAGGAATTCTTTCTCTGGCTTGCATCATGCTCTGAAAGTTCTTGAAATAACCCCAGAGAGCTATGTTTTGGGCTTGAGCATCACCAAGTCCATACATATAGTCTCTGATCTGTATGGAAACTAGTCTGTCATTTTTCCATACCCAACCACTTGATCTGGGTAGCTCATTCATATTGTAAAAGAATAGACATAGTATTAGACAACCATATTTGAAGGAATTCTTCTTATCCTTTTTGATCTTTTACAAGTTTTCTAATAGTTGATTTAGGAGAAGGTCACATAGATCATAATCTGCATTTTCCCTTAACATCTAATATGCTATATATATTGTAGTTCCAGACACAAAGTTCTCCTTGCTAGAATGATAGATCTTATATCCAATTATCATTGAAGCAAACTTGACATCCAGATCTGTGATGTCATCAATTGTCATTGCTCTTTTGTCAAACTTAGATCTGATAACTTCAGTAACTGTCTGGTTCTTGATAGATTTGAGTGCAAGTAACCCACTGGATGAGTGCAGTCCAGTTACTACCCTAATGACATCTTTTGTTATCTCGAAGGGCTTCATTAACCACATGAAATTGTCATGTATTCTGCTAAGAACATACCGGACCCAATCAACTTCTGCAAAATAGGGAAAGTGGATGCAATGTCTAAAGTGCTTAGCCCAGATGGCCTTGTATTGAGGTTTGAGTTCAAAACTTTCATCTATTAACTATTTATGATAGATGTCCATCAACTTAGATTCTCCAAATTCCTTAATATTGGCGTGGATATAAGCCCTAACATCTTCTACGTGCAGTACCCCATGCAAAATGCTGGAAAAAGTGCCTGATTGATCAACTTCTAGGGATTTATAGGGGTGTTTCTTGAATTTTGGGCCTGGCCTATCAATGATCTTAACAACCATTAGAGTAGCCATTTTGCAAAAGATTCAGAGAGAGATTTTTAGAATGGACATACCTTTTTACGCTTCAAGGTTCAAAAAAAGAGTTGGAATAAATCGCTGGTTGAATTAGATTTTATAGTTGATCTTTGAGAGAGTTGTAGACATTTTGATGCAGAGCTCTACTTTTCTTCTACTCGAAAGCAAATGTACAAATAATAAGTGAATGAACCCTTTTATCTCTGCGCAAACCCTAATTTCCTTTTGCAATAAATGCACAACTTAAGTCATCCAGTTGCCTTGTTCTGAGAGAGATCTTTTCGAATCACTAAGATGCACTTAGAATCATTTTCAGTGATAATTGACAATGTATCTTCTTTCCTCCAATCATGCCATGAATCCACAGATCAAGATATTTCAATTTTGAATCATACCAGATTTGTCTATGAAGATCCTGCTTTATTGGATGGCTATCAAACCAGATCAATCTCAGATGATTAAATTCTTGCAAAAATCCATGCAGATCTTTCATATTTTTACCAAGGGTTATTTGGATATTTCTCTGAGAACCCTTTAATTTGTAACATTCCATGTGCCAAATTTAGGCATCAATTAACTAGCTGGGGGAATTTATTTTTCTTTGTGACTCCCCTTGAGCCAGAGCTCATCTATTTAGTTTCTGGAAGGAATATCAGCACCGGATTCTGGTGTAGATCTATCCCCAAAATTTCCTATACTCTACCAAAATCTTGTTCATCTCCCTTTGAACTTCATCCGCATTTACTTTGCCTTTTCCCTTATCTTTTTTTTAATTATGATGCACCAAACCCCTTTTATCCTAATTTTTACTTCTGCAGAATTTCACAATATGACCAGATCTATTGCAATTGTAACAAATATCATTTATTTGCATATTTGACTGATATCCTCTTGATTTGCATTGATTAGCCATATGTCTCATTCTATTGCATGCAAAGCATCTACCATTGAATGAATTATGGACTGTTTAATCCTAAAGCATTAAAAACTCACACACAGTTTAATCCTAAAGCATTGCTACATTCATTATGGACTGTGGAAATTTGATGTCTATCATAGATACCCTTCATGGGAGGGAATTATCTCACAAATCCAAACAACTGGAGATTCTAAGAATCAAACTTTCAAAGAAATTGAGAAAAAAACTCACACACAGTTTAATCCTAAAGCATTGCTACATTCATTATGGACTGTGGAAATTTGATGTCTATCATTGAATGAATTGTTTATTTGCATATTTTTGCATTCATGAGATTTGTGACCATACCTTTTGTAGTTGAAACATTGTTCGAAGAAGGATGGATTGGTCTGATTCATTCTCCTTCTGCACTGAGTTGCTTTATGACTGAAGTTGTTGCAATTGAAGTAGTATCCATTGAAGAATGGATATCTTTGAGCATTTGGTTGCCTTACCAGATGTCTTCTAGGCCTGTTTCTTTGATTTTCTTATCCAAAGTTCTTCTGACCATATTTGAAGCTTTCACCTTTCTCATATCCCAGACCACGCTTATCATCTACCCTCTTTTGGCTTTCAAGAAGAACTTCAAGTTAAGCTGAGCTTATCTTGAATTTCTCTTTGTATTCATTTGTTGTTTGTAGATCTTTTTAAAGAGTGTCTATCTAATTCTCAAGTTGTTCTTCATTATCTCTAGCTTCTTCAAGATTAGATTCAAGATGCCTAATTATTCTGTCCATTTTGTAGCAGTCCTCTGTCTTCTCTTTGAGGGATTGTTTTAGATTATCTTCAATTTCTTGGGTGAATCTCATAACTCCTGATTCCATCTCATGCTTTACCATAATGACCTCTTTTGATAGCTTCTCACATAGCTTGTTTTTCTCAACCAGATCTTCATTAGTATCATTGGCTTCATTCTGACTTACTAATTTTTGAAGTAGTTCCTTTCTCTTTTTCACAGAGATACTCAGTTTTTCTTTTAGCTCATTTATGAAATCATCAGATTGTTTGAGTCTTTCTCTCAAGTTACTAACTTCAGAGTGACTCTTCAAGATCATCTAGGGCAGACTAAAGTTGTTCCTTCATACCATACATATGTTGATAACTGAGAGGGGGGGTGAATCAGTTATCCTAATTATTTCCCTTATTGAACTTTCTTTTTAATTGATGCAGCATTGAATCAAACACAAAAATATTAATCATGAAATAAGAAACACATGACACAGTATTTTTGACGTGGAAACCCTGTTAAGGGAGAAAACCACGGGGTGATTAACCCAAAATTATTCTCTGTTAGAAGAATAGGAAATTACAAAATGGCACTTGCCAATTAGGGCTCACTGCCCGAGCACACTGCTCACAAGAGGCCCACTGCCTACAAGAAGACACACTGTCTACAAAGTGATAAGAATCACAGTCTTGAACTGATTGGAAGCATCTGCATATGCTGGAGTTCAGTTCCGGTTAGGCTCAGTACACTGATCTACTGCACTTCATCTTTCCTCTGTTCTTTATTCTACTATCTTTCACATACCGGATCCTTTTTGCTACTTCTGCTCTGTTCTGGACTTATTCGCATATATCTTCACATCATCACCTTCTTCACAACTAAATCCATCCTCTATATATATCCGCACAAGTAATTTCATCACCTTTCTAGTCGGCATCCGGAACAGTCTAGTTTCTTACAAACTCTTGTTCTGTCGGCTGAATCCTTCCTCACCAAGCAATGCGGATCAAGCATATACTTGTAGATATCATTAATCATGTCGGCCAAACATGATTCATGCCTTCACAACCTCTATCATCAACAGTAACACATCCGGAAAGTAGTCTGATACTCTGTCAGTCAGTTCTTCCTCTGTTTTCACTGTCTCTCAGGAATCCGGTACTCAACTATTCATATCTTTTTCCTTGTCCATCACCAGAGGCTAAATCCTTGGAATATACCACTCAAGGTAGTCCTCTTGACTTCCCCAAATCCGCACTGCACCAAGACACTTCCTCTGAGAGATCCGGATCAATCTGTCGGACCTTGCCACATGCTCTGTTCTTGTTCACCGGACCACAACAATCTTTATTCTGACTTCCGGTAGAGACACATTATAACTTTCGGATATGTGGGATGACCTTTGTTGCCATCAATGACAACAACCATGAATCCATATAGTGTCTCTTGCCAACAATCTCCCCCTTTGGCATTGATGGCAACACTTAGTGAAAAATTACTAAGTGTTTACACTATGCTCCCCCTTTGCTGATGCTCTGTCTTTATATACAATTTCCAGAACTCCCCCTTAGTTGGATTCCTCATTTTTCACTGCTCCTCACTCCCCCTTTGACATCAATGGCAAAGGGTAGGGTCCGCACATCAAAATTTTCAAAAATTTTCTATACATAGCCGCATATTTACATACTCACATATACTGAAGAATGTCTGCAAAGGATGTCTGCAATTGGATCATTTCTGTAGCCCAACTTTGCTTCATTCTGTCCAAAATTGAAATGTGACCACTCAACAAAAAATGCAAAAGCTTCTGCCCGCTTGAGATCTGTCAGATCTTTTGTTTGGGCGGTGGTCTGAGCATCACTGATGGCCTCATGCATAGTTTCCAACTTAGGGATTATAATTCTTCTAAGTTCTCCCATCCGGTTAGTGATATTCTTCCTTTCCTTCTCAAGATTCTTTATTTCATTCAAGACTGCAATAGTCTGACATTCTTGATTTATTATGGAGGAAGAGAGAGGATCAAAACTTTGAGATAAGCTTTGTAGCTTGTCCTATTCCTCTTTTATTTTCTTATCAATTGCTGCTGTTGCCTTTGGCCAGGATATACAAAATTTGTAGATGTCACCGCCATCCTTAAGAGCATTCTCTAAGCTCTTTATTCCAATGCTTACAATCTTCCTATCTTTAGAGATTAATTCTAATACTTCTGAAAATCTTTTATCCAAAAATTCCTTCCGGACCTTTTCTTCAGCTGATTTTTCTAGAGAATCAAAATGTGTATCAACACTGCTGACTAAGGTTTTTAGATTACCGGAAGAGGAGGCTGTCGGATCTATCTGGATTGATGGCATAATCTTTACAAGTACTCCGGAAGCAGCCTCTATCAACTCACAGTCTTCCATATGAGACTTCAGGAGTTTTTCATTTGCCTTGGCATTTGCAAATGAAGCTATCTTCATTGTTTGTACCGGAGAGAGAGAGTCAAAGTCGAATGGGCCTTTTAGAAGCTCCGGTTCATCAATCTCTAAAGTTTCTTTGCTCAAAAATTGTTGAACAGTTTGTGCAGTGTCTCTTGCCGGAGACAGATGTTTCTTTTCTTTTGCAGTCTTGGAACTGTTAACCTCTTTATCTTTCACCCCTGCTTCCTTCTCCTGTAATTGCTCTTCTTCTTTGGATCCGGAGACTGTAGGGGAAACCGGAGGAGAGATGCTTGTATGTTCGGGGCCCACTTCTTCCGGAACAGATGATTCCAAATCCGCAGCTGTTTCTGCACCTAAGTCCTCTACAACAGGAAGATTGAACCTTTTGAAGGCCTTCCGGAGGATCTCTTCTGTCTCTTGGGCCACTTTGTCAGTCTCACCAAGCATGAGTTGATTCATCCTGGCTTTACTTCTGAACTCATCTTTGCAGTCCTTGAAGATCATGTTCATTGTCTTGGGATCAATTTGAGGATATAGCTGAATAGCTATTTGTTTCCGGATCTCAAGATCTTTTGCATGAGCATTGTTCTTTCTTACTTCCAATTCCTTTTCTAGGCTTTTAGGAATAAGAGATATGATCTCAATGAAAGCCTTATTATATATGTTCAGATATTTGACTGTGGCTTCCTGCAGAGTCTTTTGGTCAGCCTCACTGAAGTCATCATAAGATTCAGTCATTGGTTGAAGGTTTCCATCCACCGTGACCGACTTGATTATATTCTCTAGAGACAGAGTGGGATTTTCAACAGATACCTCTGCCATTTCATCCTTGTCTTGTCCTGAGGAGGGTTTACCAGATCCTTTCTTCTTCTGCTTCTTTATTTCTTTTACTCCCTCATCTGACTCTGTTTCCTCTTCATCCTTTTGGCTTTTATAAGCCCTTGTGGCTTTTGTCTTGGATCTTTTACCGGATGCCTGGACTTCCGGTTTTGAACTTTTGGTTGAGGGAGGTGCAGATCTTTTTGATGATCTGGTCCGGGTGGGAGTTTCAACCGGAACACTTTCTTTACTTTTCTCTTCTTCCTCAGCCTTCCTCCTCTTTTCCCGGCTGGCATCAAGTGCCTCTTTTGAGATGCCTAGGCCTTGAGCAATATGCTCAACTTCTTTTCTTACCTTTCTCTTTATCTCCGGTTCCCTGAGTTCTACATGTAACTTTACACTCAGTTCCTCAAAGGTTCCAAACCTTTCTGCCTTAGGATCTTTGGGCTGGCTTAGCATGTGTTGAACATGCAGCTCTACTATCTGTTCATCCACTTCATACCCCATAGGCATGATCCAGACAGTCCTTGGCTCCACTGCCTCCATCAGACACTGATCTGTTTCTACCATGAAGCATACTGTGTCTTTGTATTTTTCAACAAGGGATTGGGGTATTCTTTCTCTTGCATGCATCATGCTTTGGAAGTTTTTGAAGTATCCCCATAGAGCTGTATTTCTTGCTTTGGCATCCCCAAGTCCATGCAAATAGTCTCTGATTTAAATGGCAACCGGTCTGTCATTCTGCCATATCCATCCACTAGATCCGGGAAGCTCATTCATGTAGTAAAAGAAGAGACAAAGGATCAGATTGCCATATTTGAAGGAGTTTTTCTTGTCCTTCTTAATCTTCTGTAGATTTTCAAAGAGTTGGTTTACTAGAAGTTCGCACAAGTCATAGTCTGCATTCTCCTTTAACATCTGATAGGCTGTGTAGATTGCAGTTCCCGGTACTGAATTTTCCCTACTGGAGTGATAGATTTTGTAACCAATTATCATAGCTGCAAATTTGACATCTGGTTCAATGATGTCATCAACTGTCATAGCTCTCTTGTCAAACTTGGATCCAGTTGCATCACTGACTGTCTGATTTTTGACAGATTTGAGAACAGGTAATCCACCGGATGAGTGCAGACCGGTTACAGCCCTAATTGCGTCCTTGGTGATCTTGAAGGGCTTGTTCAACCATAGGAAGTTGTCATGTACTCTACTTAGTACATACCGGACCCATTCATCTTCTTCAAAACAGGGGAAATGAATGCACTGTGCAAAGTGTTTGTCCTGGATGGCTTTATACTGAGGTTTGATCTCAAAGGAGTCATCTATCAATTGTTTGTGATAGATATCCATCAGTTTTGATTCTCCAAAGTCTTCAAGATTCGCATGGATGTAAACCCTAATATCTTCCGTATGCAATACACCATGAGGAACACTAGAGAAGGCTCCTAGTGGATCTACCTCCAATGATTTGTAAGGATGTTTCTTGAATGAGGGGCGAGGTCTATCAGAGATCTTAACTATATTTGGAGTAGCCATTCTTCAAAGATTTGCAGTGAGGTAATGAAAAACGGAGAGTACCTTATGCGCCTTCGATTTGCACGGAGTGATTGGATTGATTTCTTTATGCAATGACTTTGGCAGGAGATCCTTGGTGTGCTTGATGAATCTTGTTGCAGAGCTCCACTATTCGCTTCTTCTTGAGTGCAGAATGAGCAAATGACTTTTGAGAAATCCTTATATTGCTCCGCGAACCCTAATATCTGTCTGCAATAAATGCTTCACCTACATTAATCCGGTTTGCCTTGTCTGGATAGCTTGGAGTATCCCAGATTAGTCCTGATCTGTGAATATCATCTGGATCTTTCAATCATGAATAAATCGAGGTAACATATTACAAGAACATCCCAAACACTCTGTCCAATCCGCAGAACAAGATAGTGCACTTCCGGATCTCTCCGGACCTTTTTGTAATCCTTTGTCATACCGGAGCATCTCCCTGAACAGGTCTTATTTGATCGATCACAGCTTCTTCATAACTCCATGCGGACCTCTGAAAACTTGACTGAAGCATCTCAAGACTCATATCTGCAAACCCTTTAATCCGCATCTTGTGCCACATCCGGCACCACTTGTTTGGCTGGGGGAACAGGATTTTCTTTGAGTCTCCCCCTGAGCCGGAGCTCACTTTTTAATTTCTGGAAGAAATATCAGCACCAGAGTCTGGTGCGGATCCAACCTCTACATTCTCTGAACTTTTCTTCACCCAAATCTTGCTCATCTGATCCCTAACTTCATCCGCATTCATCTTTTGTTTACCCTTGTCTTGATTCTGATTATACACCGGACCTCTTTTGTCCTGATTCTTGTTTCTGCAGACTTTAGCATTATGACCGGACCTATTGCAGATTTGGCAAATAACATTTCTTTGCATATTTGACTGATATCCTCTTGATCTACATTGATTAGCCATATGACCTACTCTATTGCATGTAAAGCATCTACCTTTGAATGATTTGTTTACTTGCATAATTCTGCATTCATGGGATTTGTGTCCATACCTTTTGCAGTTGAAGCACTGTCCGGAGAAGGATGAATTAATCTGATTCATTTTCATTCTGCACTGATTAGCTTTGTGACCAAAGTGGTTGCAGCTGTGGCAGTATCCATTGAAGGATGGATATCTTTGAGCATTTGGCTGTCTTACCGGAGGTCTTCTAGGCCTACTCCTTGGAATTTCTGATCCAAGATTCTTCTGACCGGATCCGGAGCTTTCTCCTTTTTCATATCCCAAACCATACTTGTCATCTGTCCTCTTTTGACTTCCAAGAAGAACTTCAAGTTGAGCAGAACTTATCTTGAATTTCTCTTTATATTCATTTGTTGTTTGAAGGTCTCTTTTGAGAGAGGCAATTTGATCCTCAAGTTTTTCTTCATTATCTTTGGCATCTTCAAGATCAGATTCAAGATGTCTGATAATCCTGTCCATCTGGTGGCATTCTTCTGATTTTTCTTTAAGAGATTGTCTTAGATTGTCTTCAGCCTTTCTTTTTTCTTCAATCTCTTGAGTAAACTTTATAGTTCCTGATTCCATTTCATGTCTTAACATAATGACTTCTTTTGATAACTTTTCACATAACTTGGTTTGCTCAGTCAATTCTTCATTTGTATTGCTTTCTTCACTTTGTCTTGCCAATTGTTGGAGCAGCTCCTTTCTCTTTTTCATAGAGAGACTTAATTTGTCTTTTAATTCTCTCATGAATTCATCAGCCTGTTTGAGTCTTTCCTTTAATTCACTGACTTCAGAATTTGACTGTTCAGGATCCTCAAGAGCAGTCTTGAGTTGCTCCCTTAAACCATATGCATCCATTTGAACTCCCAGATCTTCCTCAAGCTGTTAGGCTCTATTAGGAGGAACTTAGCTCTGATACCAATTGTTGATAACTGAGAGGGGGGGGTGAATCAGTTATCCTAATTATTTCCCTTATTGAACTTTCTTTTTAATTGATGCAGCATTGAATCAAACACAAAAACATTAATCATGAAATAAGAAACACATGACACAGTATTTTTGACGTGGAAACCCTGTTAAGGGAGAAAACCACGGGGTGATTAACCCAAAATTATTCTCTATTAGAAGAATAGGAAATTACAAAATGGCACTTGCCAATTAGGGCTCACTGCCCGAGCACACTGCTCACAAGAGGCCCACTGCCTACAAGAAGACACACTGTCTACAAAGTGATAAGAATCACAGTCTTGAACTGATTGGAAGCATCTGCATATGCTGGAGTTCAGTTCCGGTTAGGCTCAGTACACTGATCTGCTGCACTTCATCTTTCCTCTGTTCTTTATTCTGCTATCTTTCACATACCGGATCCTTTTTGCTACTTCTGCTCTGTTCTGGACTTATTCGCATATATCTTCACATCATCACCTTCTTCACAACTAAATCCATCCTCTATATATATCCGCACAAGTAATTTCATCACCTTTCTAGTCGGCATCCGGAACAGTCTAGTTTCTTACAAACTCTTGTTCTGTCGGCTGAATCCTTCCTCACCAAGCAATGCGGATCAAGCATATACTTGTAGATATCATTAATCATGTCGGCCAAACATGATTCATGCCTTCACAACCTCTATCATCAACAGTAACACATCCAGAAAGTAGTCTGATACTCTGTCAGTCAGTTCTTCCTCTGTTTTCACTGTCTCTCAGGAATCCGGTACTCAACTATTCATATCTTTTTCCTTGTCCATCATCGGAGGCTAAATCCTTAGAATATACCACTCAAGGTAGTCCTCTTGACTTCCCCAAATCCGCACTGCACCAAGACACTTCCTCTGAGAGATCCGGATCAATCTGTCAGACCTTGCCACATGCTCTGTTCTTGTTCACCGGACCACAACAATCTTTATTCTGACTTCCGGTAGAGACACATTATAACTTGCGGATATGTGGGATGACCTTTGTTGCCATCAATGACAACAACCATGAATCCATATAGTGTCTCTTGCCAACAACATATCCATTGAGATTCCCAGATCTTCCTCAAGCTGTTAGGCTCTGTTTAGAGGAACTTGACTCTAATACCAATTGTTGAAACAAGGCAGATAATTGAGAGGGGGGGCTGAATCAGTTATCTCAAATATCTTAACTTTCTTTTCTTCTTTTATAATTAGTGCAACATCAAAACATATAAGCATGCATGATCATAAGAACATAAATAAAATCATCACACATAACACAAGGATTTTTACATAGAAACCCCTATTAAGGGAAAAACCATGGAGTGTCTAACCCAAGATTGTATTCTCTGTTAAAAGAATAAGAAGTACAAAATGGCACTTGCCAATTAGGGCTCACTACCCGAGCACACTGCTCACAAGAGGCACACTGCCTACAAGAGACTCACTATCTACAAAGTTTATAGAAGGTCACCAGGTGTTTGAACTGATGAGAGGCATCTACAAATGCTAAAGTTCAGTTTTGGTTAGGCTCAATATACTGATCTAATGCACTTCATTCTTCATTTGCTCTAGTGTTGTTGCTTTGTCACATACCGGACTTGTATTGTTGCTTCCACACTTATCTTTGCCTTTCCTTGCACCTTATTTCATCACATCTATACACACACACCTTCATACTAGAATCCATCTGGTATATATATCCACACAAAGGATTTCAACAACTTTCTAGTTGGCAACTAGAATACTCAAGATATTTACAAGATACTGGTTTGTTGGCTAAATCCATACTTGATTTGTGATGTGTATCAAAAACATAGACATAGAAGTCATCAATTATGTTGGCCAACATTGTATCATCCCTCAAATAGCTTGATCAACATCAATTTCTCATCCGGTTTGAAGTCTAATACTCTGTCGGTCAGTTCTTCCTCAGTCTACTCTACCTGTATGGAACCCAACACTCAAATGCTCATATCTTTTCCATGTTTTATCTCGGAGGCTCAATCTCTAGAATATAGTAGTCATGATACTCCTCTTGACTTGTCCAAGTCCACAACTTGCTGAGTTACACCATCTAAGAGATCCGGACCTGATTGTCAGACCTTGTTGCATGCTCTATTCTTGCTCACTAGACCAAAACAATCTTCAATCTATCTTTCGGTATAGGCATACTATGTGCTGCGGATGTGTGGGATAGACTTTGTTTCCATCAATGACAACACTCATGAAGCCACACAGTGTCTCTTGCCAATAGTTTTCACCCTCCTAAATTGGATTTAGGTTTTTTTCTTCTCCAATAACTATAAATGCAATATAAAAACAAATCAAACATTGCAAACCTAAAAAATTGTTCTAAAACTAACAAAATCAGACAAACCCTACCTTCTTCCTATGCTGGAGCCTCCAAATTTGCACAATGATGTCTTTGGTGGTGAGGTAGCATTGTGAATTTCTTGTTTTCTTAGGTGCACTTGATTCAATGTCCTCTTTTTCAACACAATCACATTTGTTCTTGGTTTCTTTGCTGCTATGAGGAGAGAAGCTGCATGGTGAAAGAGTAGAAAATGTTTTTTTTTGCTTTTATTAAAAGAAAAATGTGAGTGCGTTATAACACACTCGTGTTTTGTTTTAATTTTGGAGATGGTGGTGACTTTTTGGTCCCTCATCTCCTTGCATTTAACCATTAGCTGAAATGATGAAACAAATACATGCATTACCTTAACCCAAATCCTTAATATACCTCAAGTGATATGGAATGATGGCTTGATTGATACCTGCAAGATGATGGATGCAAGATGGAGATGGAAATTGATGCAAGGGAGAGATTGATGGATATGATTGAATGTTGGTTGCTAAGGATTTTGGTAGCATGACGGTACTCAAGAGGCTCATCCTATTGCAAATGGCTTAGAGGAGGCTAAGTTTATAGGAAAGACCTAGTTTGAATGGATGGACAAGATCGATTAGGGTTTGGAAGACATGGATGGCTAGAATTAATTAGGTTTCCTTGCACATCAAGAAATCGCAGTCATGTGACAAGTATACAAAGGAAAATAGGGCTTATGTGTGATCGTGTACACAAATACTAAAATTAGGTCCCATTAGTTGAGACAAATAGGGAAGTGGACAAGTGTTGTCATGTGATGAAAAGTGAGGGAAATAATTCAAATATTTAATTTGAATTATGTGAGACATGTGACTAGGTGCAATTAATTAAATAAATGGGATTTATTTAATTAATTGGGAATGTGATCAAGTGGGATTAATTAACTAAAGTGGGTTTATTTAATTAATCAAGAAGGTGATTAAGTTGGACAAATAGAATGGGGAATTAATTAAATAAATATTTTTTATTTAATTAATTGGCTAAGTGATTATGATAGGATTTGTGATTGGGATGAGGTTGGATGACCTAGGACCTAGGACAAAACACATAAGGTCATGTTGACAAGGTGTTATGTCGAGACATGGATATTTTTTAGTATCTACATTTTGCCCCTCTTTGAGATGATATTGCGAGATGATAAGATTTATGTCAAGTAACATCATTTCAAAGAAGATAAGGAAATGGATAGAAGAAAAGGATAGGGTGATGATGCCCCCTCGAGAGGATAGGCAAGTTGGATAAACATGGGTAGGCTCTCGAAATGAAATACATTGGTCAAGGAAGAAAGGTAAAGGGAATGGATAGAAGAAAGGGAAGGATGTGTTATGCTACAATGAAAGTGAGCAACCATGATGTTTGATATAGTACGAGACATTATACACCAAGGTATAAGGACCAAGGTGACGATGTGTCTCATGCCCTAGCATAATACAACTTTGTCTAGATACAAGATATGAATATTAGCTGGGTTGGATTCAGATACAAATGCAAGTTGAAAATGATAAGACACACAAGAAAGCAAGCAACCATGCACAAATGATTAAAAAACAAACAAGGTATTGCCCTTGTCAAGATGTAAACCAATGATTAATTATTTGATTGATTGATGATAGTGTTGTCATTGCAGGGAATGATATATCCCTAGATCAACACAAGGATGCGGGAATGATATATCCCATTGTTGATGATGATGATTGATTGATTTGGTTTACAACAAGATTAGGATCAAGGCCATTGATGTGATTAGACAATTTGACAAGCTTGATTAACTTGATGGATATGGATTAAGGATGATTTACATTTGGATCATTTCTTGGATTTGGTTTGATTGGAGGGTGAATAGATGAAGTGATTGAAGAAGAATTGGTTTGAATGAGATGATGAATGGAAGAATGTGATTTGAAGAATTGATTTGATTGCATTGTAGGTGTTTATTGATGATGTGGGAGATAGGTGATAGAAGAAATGTGAGATGGATGAAGATGATGATTAATGAATGATTAGAAGAAGGATGAAAGATGGAAATGGTCTATCGCCTATGCTTGAATCTAGGTACTTCCTTCATATCCTAGATTGCCTACATACCCTATATCCACGGGATCAAGGCACTTAATGATAGAGATGATATGTAGTTCTAATTTTGTGTTTTATTGATGATGGTAATGAAGATGGTTTTATTGATTAGATTATGGATTGTTTGGGATTGATTGGATGTTTGATGATATATGATGTTATTGATAGGATGACATGGATTGAATTTATGTGATTTGGTTGATTGATAAATTGGCTTGATTTGATGATTTGATTGAATTTGTTTTAATGGATTTGATGTGATGGATTTGATGATTTGACTGATGATTAGATTTCAATTTTTTTATATATTTGATTTTTTTTGGGTTTTTGAAATGTTTTGATTTTTTGGGGTTTTTGAAATATTTTGATTTATTTAGGATTTTGAAATATTTTGAATGTCAATGGATTTACAATTTGAATAGCCTTTGTGCTAGATACTAATGACAAAGGGAACCAAGTCTAGGTGCAAGGGAATGAATGGGATTGGACAAAAGGATGGACGATAGTGGATGGATGAAAGGATTATGATAAATGGATAGGATAAAAGGATAGTCTATGGAATGAAATGGATGTATGTGTAAGAGAGGAAGGATGTGATCTCCAAAGGCCATGTCGCATAGGAATAACATGCCCCAGTCTAGGTAGTAGACTTAGGATTTTTAGGACAATGCTTAAGGCAAGAGGATGATAGGATTTGACATGAAAAATCTTATGACTTGGATGATAAGGTTCATTTGGAAAAATGGGTAATGGCAAGAGGGTAATGATAGGATGGGTTGGATGGGATGAGGTACATCAAGAGATATCCAAAACATGTTTCAACATTGTTGCCCTTATATCTTTATCAAGATCAAAAGAGGAAGGGTGGACGGATGGACTCAATATGATAGGTATATGTAGGTGGTTGTAATGGATAAGGATGATAGGATAAGATAGTATAGAACATGATAGGATGGAAAATGATATAATTGGATAGATAGTTTGGATGAGACAAGGTGCCCCCAAGTGTAAGTGACATAGAAGATCAACCTACACATGACACCTGTTTGCCAGGTTTTCATCATGGTACTTATCCAAGGTGCCTATTTACCAAGTTTTCACCATTGGATGAAAGGATTTCTCTTTACTTTTTTCATTTTTTTCTTTTTATTTTTTTATTTTTTTGATTTTTTGGATGGGAGAAAGTGGATATGGATAGGAGGGACTCAAGTGTCGAGTTCCATGAAAAGTTATAGTCCCACTAGAGAAGGATGTCATCACAAATGGACCATGTCAAGTCATTATGCTCAAGATGTTGGTAGGGTGATTGCATGACAGTGAGATGGATAAGGTAGATAGTGGATTATGGAGGGATGAAAGTGGATTATGTAGGGGTGAAAGTGGATTATGATGTGGATTATGTAGGGGTGAAAGTAGATTATGATGTGGATTATAATGGACTTATGCAAAAGCATGGACCATAGGAAGGTGATGGGGGAAATATATAGGATAATGAGTGAATGATGGAATGATGGAGGTATGGAAAGGAATCATAACCAACGGCTGCACACATAATGTTAAACATGGAAGATTTTGATTGGATGGTGGTGTAGGAAGCAATGGAGATGTTTGCTTAGGGGATGGTTGACGTGATTTTGGGAACCACATAGACTTTGTATTTTTATGATTTTTGCTTTGCATGTTGGGTTTTTGGAATTTATGAATGGAATGAAATGTTTGGATGGAAGAGGATGGTTGGGATGTTTGAGATGTGGATGCCTCATTTAACTTGATGGATTTTTGCTTAGGGACCCAAACTATTTTTCTTTTGGATGTACTTGACTTTGATTCTTTGCATTTGTTTCCTAGGGCATTAGGATCCTTAGGATTTTTGGCTTTATGGATAAAGGAATCCAAATGTTTATTTTTGAATCCCATGGAATGGGTGGAAGGAGTGGAATCTTTATGTTTAGACAATGTGTGCATTGGTTGGTCATGATTAGGATATTTAGGGTATTTATGAATGATTGGATAAGGGGGTGTTGGTAGCAATGGTGGCAAAGCAAATGGAGGGATATTAGAGTTTGAAGGAGTGGAGGTAAATTGGATGGTGGAAGGTGAATGGTCACATGCTTTTGACATTTGTAGGATGAGGGAGGTGGAACGGCTACATGTGTTTTAGGAATATGATGGGGTTTATGATGGAAGGAAGTGGATTTAGGAAGTGTGGAGGAAGTACCAACATATTTAGATTGTTGACCTTGGGGTGTGTATCCAAGGCCAAATGAGCAAGGAGGGACCTTGACATGGATTGGCTCCAAAATGCCTTGTTCATGTAGGCCTAAACCTTTGCCTTGGTAGTTCATGTTTTGTAGCATGCGATTGACTATAGGACTAGGTGTAGTTTGGACACTAGACTTGAGTTGATTATTAGATGGAGAAGGTAAAGTGGAGGACAAAGGTTGTTGTTGTCCTCAGGAAGAACACTCATGAATGAAAACGGATAGGCCAAGTGGGTATGGTGGTGGATTTGAAATGGAATCAATGGTGGATGTGGAAGGACCATTAGGATCTTGATTATCTTTATGCTCATTGGTTTGATCTTCTATGCTTACTTGGAAGGCATATGTCTCATCATGACTAGTGGAAGTTGGTGTCTCATGGATATAAGTAGGTGGAGAATTGGTAGGAGAAAGCGAGATATCTTTCTCATGGGTGTTTATGGAAGGAAGGATAGGTGGAATGATAACCTCTTGATCATGGATTCCATAAATGTTGGCTAAGAAGATCATCATGTTTTTCATGATCATAGATAGAACCTTGATCACAAATGTGAGCATAGATAGGATTAATTAGCCTATGGATGGGATAAACTTACTCACAAATAGGGTCATGATCATAAATAATACCTTGATCATATACAAGATGTAGGTCATGAATGGGTGGAACTTAGATATGTTTTGATCTTGATTTAGTTGAGGGCTTGATGTTTCCACATGTGTTTGATTATACTCTTGACATACCTCTTGATTTTCTTGTGAGAAAAGGGATGACTCTTGGATGGGCTCTTGGTCAACAATGTTAGGGCATGACGGATCTTGATGTGGACTTATGAAAGGAGACACTTCAGTAAGCTTGATAGGCTCATGGATAGGCTTGACATGTTCTTGAGAGTCATTGACATGAGGGCATGATGGTTCTTGACTTAGACTTGGAGTTGAAGATTCCTCAATAAGCTTTATGGCTTGTAGATCACATGATGGATTTGGATGACTAAACAATGTGTTGGGAGGTTCATTGATAGGGTCATGAGTGGATGTTGGATCACATGGTGGGGTTAGGATAGGACAAGTAGGCTCATGAAATGGTACTTGAGTGGATAATAATTGAGGATTCTCATAAGATGCTTGCTCTAGATTCATGTTTTCCTTGTCAAATGCCATTAGGTCTTGCATAGGTGGATTTAGGTCTATCAAGGGTGCTTCTTGTGAGGACACTTGGTTTGCTTGTAGATGGGTTTGATGATGAGGTGGCATGATAGGATTTGTAGGTGAAAGGTTTTGTGAGGCGGATTGTTGTGAACATTGGTTGATGTTGGAAGTTTGTTGAGAAAGTAATTGTGATATGAAGGTAATGGAGTTAGGATATTAGATGGTATTCTTATGGAAGCACTTGTGTTTGTGGTGTTGTTAGGAATAGTGAGGGTGATTTGTGGTATGGATGTGGTGGCATTAGTGTTTGTGGGAGTGGCCCCAAGTCAAATGAGATGATACATAAACCTAGTAGGATCTTATTCAAGGACTCTATATGCTAGATCCATACAGTCGGTATCTTGCATGAAATCAATAACCTCTTGGTCAAGTGTGGGTGTTGCATTGGGTGATGATGGAGTTTGAAGTGAGTTTGATGTGGCATGGATTTGATATGTGGGTGGATTAGTTTTATAGGATGATGAGAGAGATGCTACATAAGGAATGGGTGGAGGATTATGTTCTTGTTGGGCTTGTGATTGAATGTGGGATCATTGATATTGGCCTAGGACTTGATGTTGTGGGAATTGTTGATGTTGTGGTGACATAGGGTCTTATTCCTTTCTATATAACCACCTAAGTTGATCAATCATTCTTTTGTTTCCATAAGGATCATTCTCATAGGTTTTGTTTAGAAATGCCATGTCCGTGGTAGATTAGGATGCAAGAATGTGGAGTGATTTGGATGAAGATTTGATGATTGGATAATGTGTAATGCTTAGGATGATGTTGATGTGATGGGATGATGACTTGGCTATGATTAGGGTTTTGTTTAGGATGGAGGTGAGTTAAAATGAATTGATGAATTGGGTGATTAGGATTGGATGATGAGGATGAGGTGGTCTAAGATATGTGTTATTGGAAGGTTGGATGAAGATGATGTGGCAAGTGTTTATTGAAAGCTTGCATTAGGGCAATATCAAACACAAGATTTCACAAGCAAATAGATGAACACACACACCAAACAAGATGATAAATTTGCCTTTCAAGGATTAAATGTTATGATTAAGCACACACTTGAAGACACAACAACAAGCCTAATGTCTAGTTTGAAATAGGGTATGGCCAATTAGGTTTTGGGCTATGTTTACACGAGGTTGACTAGGAATTTGAAATCAAAATATTGCCACATAGCCGGGAGAAAGGGGTAACCCACCCTTCACCTTCACTTCCCAAAGGTATAAAGTTCTTTGGGGCTTAGCCAAGAGTGACAAGATTCCAACTACCAATGAGGGTGTCTTTCAATTCAGCCTCGATTGAGGTCATCCCTAGGAGTGGTGTGTCTCCAAGTAGACCTCCTAAGAAGGGTAAACAAAAGAGAACCAAGTGAGGTGTTTTTGATCTCCAAGATCACCTTGTGGTGCGAGGAGAGAGCATACACATGCACACTTGATTCACACTCACACTTGTAAATTAACCCTTAGAAAATGAAATGTGAGGAAGACAAATCAAGCACTTGTTCTTTTTAGATCCCAAATCCAAATGTGTGATGGAAGACACTTGTTCTTTTTATGTCCAATTTTTGATGTGTGATTGCAATCAAGTTGTTCTTTTTTAACCCCAAAGTCCAAATGTGTGGTCAAACAATGATTAAGAGATAAGAGATGAAATGAGTGCACCTGATTAATTTGCTATCCAAGTTGTTGTGTTTGTTGACCTTGATGTTGCTCTAGCCTTCTGAGGTCACCTACAAGTCACAAAATTGAAAAATGAACAAGTAAAAGTGCATAGAAGACTGTTATTTGAAAAAGAGAAATCTGATAAAAATCTGATGAACCTACAAAAATGTATACTAAAAATTTGGATTAGTTGAAATGATAAAAAAAATACATGCATTACCTTAACCCAAATCCTCAATATACCTCGAGTGATATGCAATGATGGCTTGATTGATACCTGCAAGATGCTGGATGCAATATGATGAAAGATGCAAGATGAAGATGGAAATGGATGTAAGAGAGAGATTGATGGATATGGTTGAATGTTGGTTGCTTAGGATTTTGGCAACATAACAGTACTCAAGAGGCTCATTCTATTGCAAATGTCTTAGAGGAGGCTAGGTTTATAGGAAAGACCTAGTTTGAATGGATTAGGGTTTGGAAGACATGGATGGCTAGGACTAATTAGGTTTCCTTGCACATCAAGAAATCATAGTCATGTGACAAGTGTACAAAGGAAAATAGGGCTCATGTGTGATCGTGTACACAAATACTAAAATTAGGTCCCATTAGTTGAGACAAATAGGGAAGTGGACAAGTTTTGTCATGTGATGAAAAGTGAGGGAAATATTTCAAATATTTAATTTGAATTATGTGAGACATGTGATTAGGTGCAATTAATTAAATAAATGGGATTTATTTAATTAATTGGGAATATGATCAAGTGGGATTAAATTTTTTTTTAAAGATAATGTGCTTGGTAAACTTTTTAACGTGACCGGTGACGCTGGTGCGACATGCCCTCTGGCTCCACACAATGCTTTTACCAGGAGCTATGAACCAGTGAGGCCACAACACAGGGGACCTCATCTCCAAGAAGGAACACTTCAAACCCACGAGCTCATTGGCCCAGCGGGGGTTTGAACAATGGTGGCCGCCACTACAACCGAGTGACTTAACCACCGAACCATGCCCTTATCGGCTGATCAAGTGGGATTAATTAAATAAAGTGGGTTTATTTAATTAATCAAGAAGGTGATTATGTTGGACAAATGGGATGGGGAATTAATTAAATAAATATGATTTATTTAATTAATTGGCTAAGTGATTATGATAGGATTAGGAGTGGGGTAAGTGGGATGAGGTTGGATGACCTAGGACCTAGGACAAAACACACAAGGTCATGTCGACAAGGTGATATGTCAAGACATGGACATTTTTTAGTGTCTACACATCTCTTATTTTCAAATCTTGCAAGTAATCCAACTCAGCTCTGAGATTCCTAATTTCTTCTGCTAAATCCACTTCTCTTGGCATTGAAGAGGATGGTCTCATCATATTGCGGTTATCAATATCACTTGGTGATTCTGTATCTTCAAAACTATCAGGGGGATCTAGTAAAGGACATTATTGAAACATATTAGATCCTATCCTCAACCCATCATTTTGTTGTTTATCATAAATCTCATGAATATTATCCTCCTCGGCTGAAAAGTGATGGTGTTTCCTAGGAGACCTCACATTATTTTGGAGATCATCATTATTCCCAGGGCTTGGTGAACCTTCTTGACTGGGTTGAGTCTCCTTTTTCCTATAAATTTTTATTGGTAATTCTTAGAACAAGGGGTTTTGCAGGGATCTTCTCCCTTGCATGCAATTTCTATTTTCACTAGCTAGGAGATTTTTCTCAGAGTTGCCACCCACTATTAGGATTTATGTTTTCATTCCAAGTTCCTTTTCAAGTCCCCAATGAAGTCACCAATCTATTGGTGTTCCCACCTGATTGTCTAAGTTTCCCTAAAAAAGTAGCCATCTTTCATCCATAAGATCCTCAGGTTAGTGGCCAACAAGCATGAGATTAACTCTGCACTTCAAGCTCTATAGGACCTAGGGGGTATTACCTTATTCAATACCCATATGGTAAATCTTGATTTTCAACTAGGTATTGATACATAAGCAGATAAATCCTCTTTTATGAAAACCAAAACTATATGATAGATGCAAAGTTGATAGCTTTGGACATTAATTCATTGTTGTGTGTTAGAGGATTCAAAACCTAAAATCCTACTCCTGAAATCCTAAAGTTTTTAAATGATGTATTAACTTTGTTTTTATATATATTTGGCCACTAGATTAGGTTTTGATTCATAAACTTATTCCAAGCCTTTGATCAGTGCCTCTCTTAGGGTATGGAGTCAAACATTAAACATGCAAATGATTTTTCATAAGCCATGCAAATATACATATTTTAGAGGGTTTATTTTGTTCCTGCCTTGCAGACAACTCCCAAGATTGAGTATTTCTATTAACTCTAGTTATAAATATCCATGTTATCAAACATATAGCCCCATATTTGATCTAAAGCAATTTAGTTTGTTCCTTAAACAAAAGCAAGAAATCAAATATGCAATGCAGCACGTGTGCACCCTAGAACTTAGAAAACCCTTAGTCACTTTGTTCATAGGAAAAATGTAGATAATAATGGAGACAGTCAATAAAAACACATGCATTACAGCATTATTCGTATAATTCAACCTAAAACTGATAAATAGCTCATGAAAAACACATTCAACACATCAAGCAGAAACTTACAACACTATAGATAGGGTAACCAATCAAAATTTGTATTGCATTCAGTCCTCAAAATCCCAATCTTTCAACCACTTACAAAGTGAGGCTGCCAGTTCTTTTATAGACCAAGAACATGGTACTCAACATTCAATACCTATGTCGGTTACATGTGTTTTACATTACAAAGAACCGCTCATAGGT
Organism: Cunninghamia lanceolata; assembly: GCA_027924645.1. Taxonomy (NCBI): domain Eukaryota; kingdom Viridiplantae; phylum Streptophyta; class Pinopsida; order Cupressales; family Cupressaceae; genus Cunninghamia; species Cunninghamia lanceolata. The sequence goes on from BSBN01001054.1 coordinate 4,015,783, forward strand.
GTTGAGAAATTAATTACAATTGAATAGAGAAAAGACAAAATATGATTTCTTTGGTGAAGCACAACCAATTGAGGAAGCCTTGTCACATAAATGCAAAGAGGATATTAGTTGCTCGTTCACCTCAATCACATCTATCCATATTTCTCTGTCCAGGTTGCATATGACTTCTCTAATGGCCATTGAAAAGAAATCAACTTTGATATTTACTCATTATGCCCTATGTACCTTGCATCCATCAAAATATTTAGCTCACAATTTATTTCAAGTACATGCAACTTTTCCAAAGTTGATCTCAAAATCTTCATGCTGGGATCTCCATCAGTACAACAGGTAGATATTAATTGGCCAATAATGCCTTAGAAGTCAACCTTCCACTTATCAAGGCCCGTTACCTGTCCATCACCTTTCAATATGCTTCGAATTATTTTCTTATCTATATGCCATTAATTGGAAAGATACGACCTCCTCCAGTATCAGCATCATGTCAAGTGTTAATTTTATCTCAGGGGGTGCATCTACATCAAACCTTCAACATCTATGAAGGTCTCTCATTTCCCCAGTTCTTGGCAACCATGCTCTGTTTATAACCTTGAGGCTTTCTTTATCATGCTCATGCTTGTCAAGGGTAGTCCTCAGACTTGAATATGATCTCCATGTTTCATCTACCCTTTCCAAAACTTTGGTCACTCTATGATTTATCAAATTTGTAACTATGTTTTTGGCCTAATTTTTATTTTCTTCTTTCAATCTTCTCACCTCTTTCTTCAATTCTCTTATTTCTGATAGCAGTGGCTCTCTATAAACAAGGGCACCTAATGTTCCAAGCCCTAACAATAACTGCTTCTTATACTTGTTAAGCTCTGCAACAACCCATCCATACTTCAGTAATAACTCATCATGATCCTTTTGTAACTTGTTTGTCACTGCTTCTGCAAATTGTGATGTCTACACATTGAGGCTTGCATCTTGGGGAGTTGGAGTATTTGATACTCTTTTTATTATTACATCCCCTATTAGTTCCCCCAATCCAATCCTAGGCTTATTGTTATTTGGGGGCAATGCCCATATTGCTAGAGTCTCAAACCTAGGATTGAAAGCTACACCAGAGAGTGCCTTTTCTACTTTCTCATCTATTACATCAAAATCCTCTCTAGTAATTGTGTCAAATACAATGGCATCTGACAAGGTCCAATGTGGAAGAAGCAACACATTACTTTTGGCAACTAAGGCCCTTCCCTCCTCTGGGGTCATCCCACTGATGTCTTGATTTACTTCTTGTAATACTTTTTGAGTGATGGCCTCATATTCTAAGGGATCTACCCCACTTTTGGCCTCCTCAATTCTCTTTTGGAACTCTTCACTTCTGACTTTCAATACATTACTCCTAAATTTAGGAGTGTTGATAAACTCATCATCTTCCATGAATTGGGAATAGGCCAATACCTTGACATCCTCTGTATCCACATGTTGACCTATTATTGTTCTTGCTAGTCTATTGTCTAGGGAAGAGTAAGGCCTTATTCTGTCAGGTGAATTCACCTAATGGGAAACCTCTTGTTCTTGTGCTTCTACTTCCTCCAAGTCCACCATTTCAATTTCTTCCTCCTACTCCAAGTCAATTATTTTTATTTTCTTAGCACGAGAAGTATTAGGTGATTCCTCTCTTATATACTCCTCTTGGGATGCTAGGCTGGTAAGTTGGCCTCTCCTCACCTGCTAGAGCACTATTGATTAGCTCATCTGCATGATCAAAAACCATTTGAATTCTCATTATTGGGTCCTTTATTTCTACAAAGGCACCAAGGTAGGCAGTATTCAAGTTTATTCACATCCCTTCCCCTGTCATGATTATTTCCCATCTGATCCTTAAATTATGGACATCATTCATGGTAAAATAGTTTCTAACTGTGTCCTCATCATCAAAGACCTGATGAATATAACAAGATCTTTTCACACTTACCCTCACTTTGTCAATAAAACCCTCAAGGTCAAATATCTTGGGCTAGTCTACATTCATCCTGTAACCTTAAAGAATTGAGTCAATCTAATCCAAACCATTCTTGTCAATCATCACAAAATCACTAAATTTGATGGAAGTGGGAAAGAATGAGCCCTTCTTATGTCTCCTCAAGTGTTCTCTATCTAAATCATTCATCTTCCTAATGATCTCTAGGAATGCAATCCTTTTTGGCACATATTTAGGTAGAACATGGTGCAATCACAGTAGGATGGTTCACGGAATGAACTGTCTAGACAGTGCAGCAAGAGTAAACACAACAAAAACAAATCAAAGATATAAAAAAATGTAGGTTCAATCATTCAGTATATCATATAATTCAAATTTAGATTTGCTGGCAACATGCAGGCTTACAATTAGGGCTCGCAAGCCTAATTATAGAATATCAGAATATGCACAAGATATATCTTTGAAGCTCATTCACAATGAATTCAAACTATGAACTTATGTTAATGATCACCACTACTTTCCTAGGCATCAATTACATCATTATTTATCATCTCTAAAACCAAAGATTCCTCCACGTTGGCCAAGGAAGGTTACGAACTCCAATAAAAAGGTGTAACATGTGTACACAGATAGGTTGGACCTAATTGCATAGAGTTCCTCTGCAAATAAATGGAATGATGTGCGGATCTCAGGGAAGGTCAACTATGAACCAAGCAACACTAAATTATGTGTCATTAAGCTCTGAAGGTTGTGAAATGCTCCACAGGTCTTCTCCTTTAGCTAATTATCTAAGACTGTCAGGATGCTCTATCTAAGAAACAATTGATCTTTTGATAGTGATAACTTTTCGGTACTTGATCCAAATGCTCTAAATTTTAGATATGTTGTAGATGAATGAATCTAGATGCTAAGTCCAACTCTGCAAGGTCTAAAACACAACTATGGTAGAATGTGGACCAAAATATAGAAACTGCTACTGACTGAACTACCTAAACTAAATTGGAAAAGAAACAAATTGAAAAGTAAATGTTTTTGGTTGATGCAAGATTGCTCTTGAACCAAGGATGCTCCTACATCAAACATCTGGGATTATTGAAAAAGTGAGTCCCTCACTTTGCTAGGGCTAGAGGGAAACCAAGATGGTCCACCTCAGCCTGAGAAATCCAAGATGAATCTTCTTCCAGTCTGCCTTTCCACTTCACAAGGTATTCTTTGTATTGTCTTCCTCTCGTGCTGCATCTAACTCTGCTATCCAAAATGTCTTTAATCTGCTCCGGTGCTTATTGTGGTAACTTCTTCTTCAAGTCTTCTTCAAGGATGTCGCTAAATTCTCCATCATGATACTGATATAGGTCTGCAATGTTGAAAATAGGTGAAATATCCAATGTCTTCAGTAGCTCCACTTCATATGCATTTCTTGAATCAAATTTTCTAAGTATACTACAAGGTCCAAACTTCTTCATCTTCAACTTGTTATATGTTCCTTGACTAGAAATCTTTCTTTTCTCAAGTACACCACCACTTCATCTCCAACTTCAAAATCCTTGTCTTCTCTTCTCATCTTCTTGTTCTTTATATTTGTTGTTCATCTCTTCCAAATGCTTCTTTACCTAGCTATGCACTATCTCCATATGTCCTACAAATTCTTCTGCTTATACACTTCTCTTCTCTTATAAATTGAGATCTCTCAATTCTGTAACTCCTCTAGGGTTTACTCTGGTAAGAATCTCAAAAGGTATTCTTCTGATACTCCTATTTACTGAAGTATTGTATGCAAACTTTGCTTGTACAAGAGTCAAATCTTAGCTTCATGTCTTCTCTCCAACCAAACATCTCAACAAGTTTCCCAAACTCCTATTCACTACCTCTGTCTATCCATCAGTCTATGGATGAAATGCTGAATTGAACTTCAAATCTGTCTTCATCTTCTTCCAAAGTGTCTTCCAAAAACATCCAAGAAATCTTGTATCTCTGTTTGAAATGATACTCTTAGGTAATCCATGCAATCTCATAATCTCCTTAAAAAATAGGTCAACTACATGCACTACATTAGTTGTCTTCTTACAAGGTATGAAATGTGTTATCTTTGAAAATCTGTCCACCACTACAAATATAGAATCATGTCCTCTCTATGTCTTAGGCAATCCCATTACAAAATACATGCTTATGTCTTCCCAAGGTCTCTTCGGTACTGTCAAAGGTTTGTACAATCTAATATTCTGAATACTCCCTTTTGCAACTTGACAAACTCTACAACTCTGCACAAATTTCCTAACATCCTTACATAGCTGAGGCCAAAAGTAATTTTCACTTACCAAAGCCACTGTCTTGTCAATGCCAAAATGTCTTGCCAATCCACCACTGTGTTTCTCCTTGATCAAATTATCTCTCATTAAGCTTCTAGGTATGCACAACTTATTTCCTCAAAACAACATATTTTCTTGAATGAAATAGTCCAACCACTTACTCCTATCGATCACAATCAGTTGCTTACATGCTTTCCAAGGTTCTGCAAAATCAATGTCTCCCTCATACATGTTCTTCAATTCATCAAATCCCAATACTTTAACTCTCATCTCTGTCAGCAAGTTCCTCCTCCTACTTAATGCATCTGCAACTTTGTTTGACTTACCACTCCTATGCTTCAATACAAAGGTATAACTTTGCATGAACTCTACCCACCTCATATGTCTCTGATTCAACTTTCCTTCGCTATTCAAATATTGCAAAGCTTAATTATCTATATACAACACAAATTCCTTAGGAAAAAAATAATGTCTCCACTTCTTTAAGGCTTGAATTATAGCATAGAACTATTGATCTTAAATTGAATATCTTCTCCTTGCATCATTCAACTTCTCACTGAAATATACCATAGGTCTTCCTTCTTGACTTAACAATACTCCAATTGCACTCCCACTTGCATCACAATCTACTTGAAATACCTTATTGAAATCTAGTAATGCTAAAATAGGTTTCTCTATCACCTTCTATTTCAATAATTTAAAACTTTTATTTGTTCCTGATGTCCACTTAAAGCCTTTCCTGTCACCTCTCATTGTCTATGTCATAGGGTTACAAACTAAACTGGAATTTATGATGAACTTCTAGTAGAAACTAGTGAATTCATGAAATGATCTAACTTCTCCCATGCTCTCCAGTGTAGTCCATTCAACAATTGCTCTCACTTTCTCACGGTCCATCTTCAATCCTTCCGCAGAAATCACAAATCCCAAGTACACTAGTTCTTCCTTCATGAAACTACATTTCTTAATATTTATCAATGATTTCTCTTCTCTCAGTCTTTACAATACTTGTCTAAGGTGTTGCAAATGTTCTTCTTTTGTCTTACTAAAAATTAGAATGTCATCCAAATACACAATAACAAACTTGCCCAAGCATTTCTTTAAGAATTCATTCATCAAGCTCATGAAAGTACTAGGTGCATTTGTCAATCCAAAAGGCATGACTAACCATTCATAATATCCTTTATTTGTTTTAAAAGCGGTATTCCATTCATCTCCTTCTCTGATTCTGATATGATGGTATCCACTCTTCAAATCTATCTTTGTGAAATATTTTTCTCCACTCAAACAATCCATGATATCATCCATCCTAGGTAAATGAAACCTATACTTAACTGTGATCTTGTTTATTGCTCTAGAGTCCATACACATTCTCCACTCTCCATCCTTCTTAGGTGCTAATACTACAAGTACTGTACAAGGACTCAAACTTTCTCTAATCAAACCTTTTCTCATCAATTCTTGTATCTATCTATTTAGTTCTTTATTCTCTATCAGTGTCATTCTGTGTGCTACTTTGTTAGGAAAACTAGCTCCTGGTATAAGATCCATGTGATGATTGATACTCCTTACAGGTGGGAATCCTTCAGGTACATTATCTGATACGATGTCTACATACTCTATCAGCAACTCTTTTATCTCCTCAAGTTGTGATTCTTTAGTCTCCTTCTTCAATGTTTTAGGCTTCTTAGGAATCAAAGCATAGCACATATTCTCATGTCTCAAACTATCCAGAAATTTTCTTCCATCTACCAAACAGATTCTAAAAATTCCACATACTTCACTCTTAGGATCATCTTCCAAAGGAATCAAGGTAATTCTCTTCCTATTTTATGTTATAGTCTATGTATTCTTTCTCCCATCATGTATAGCTTTTCTATCATATTGCCAAGGTCTATCCAACAAGATATGGCATACATCCATAGGCATAATATCACACAAGACTTCATCATGATAAGATCCAATATGAAAGTTCACCAAACACTGTTCACTCACCAATACCTTATGATCATCTTAAATCCATGATATCTAATAAGGCTTAGGGTGTTTCAATCTTTTCAACTTCAACTTAGTCACCATCTCCTCTAAAACTAGGTTATCTAAACTACCACTATCAATTACAACTTTACAACATTTACCTCTTGATTTGCATCTGGTTCTGAACAAACTTTTCCTTTGTGCTTTTTCTTCATTTGTCTCTGCTTGAAATAGTGCTCTCATCATCACAAGTGATTCTCCTTTCTTCAGTTTACCAACTAAACTAGGTGATCCAATAGGTTCTTCTTCCACATAGACTACTCTTCCACTGTTCTCTGCTCTCTTTCTTGTACTTCATTGATTACATTCAAAATGCTCTATGTCCTTCACCTCCACACTTAAAACAACTTCCTCTAAATGTTCTCTTATCAAATCCTCTTCCCTCTCTTCTATATCCTTCACTCTAGTATGCACTAGGGTTTCCTCTGTGGTAGAAATTTATGTCATCTCTCTGGTATGCATTGTTATCTCTGTCATCTTTCTTGAATGTGTTCTCTGATCTGTTCTACTTCGCATATGATCTTTCTCCTCCAAAAATTATTCTACCTCTCTAAAACTTACCTCCTCTGCCTCTCTGTCTCTAATCATGCCTCTTATTCAAATTCTCTTCAACTTTTAGGGCAAACTGGTATGCTTCTTCTAGTGTTGTCATCCTCACCAAACTCAGTTCCTCTTGAATGTTCAATCTCAGTTCATTGATGTATCTAGCTACTTTCTCCTTGCTTTCTTCACTATGTCATATCCTTATAATCATATTATGAAATTTTTTAGTATACTCCTTCATAGATTTCTCCTTTTGTCTCAGGTTCTGCAATATTTTCAATAACTCTAGCTCATAGTTAGCAGTTACAAATTGATTCTTTGATTTTATCACCATCCTATCCCATTTTGTAATCTTTACTTTTCCTCTTCTGTTCCTATCCAACTGAACTTCCTTCTACCATAAAGTAGTATGTCCTTTCAACATTGTCTTTGCAAATTTCACCTTCTCCAGATCTTCAACTTCTTCATATTCAAAGTATTCTTCCATGTCATTTATCCAGTCAATCAATTCTTCAGGGTTCAAATTACTAGTATAGTTTGGCACATCAACTCTAGGTCTCTTTCCAATCTTTGAAATAGCTCACAACATCTTGATTTGATCTAATTCCTCTTCTTCATCACCTCCTAGGGTTTCACCAATTTGTTCAACAGATTGAAATTCTTCTTCATCATCACTTTCAACATTAGGTCTTGGTGTCAATCCTCTTCACCTATCTTCTTCAACAACATCCAGTTGAATTCTCATTGTTTTCATCATTTCCATCATCTCATCTATCTACCAGCCATCATTCTAGCAGTAGGGATTCTCCTTGGTAACATTCTTCCTAGGATCAAGTGTAAACTACCTCAAGTTTGGCAATTGGGCTACAAGGTGACAACTGCCTCAAGTTCAATGATTGGGCTACAAGGTGAGAACTGCCTCACAATAGGTGATCAGTTGCAACACAAGTAACCTACCTCAGATTTAGTGATCTGTCCACAACAAGACCTTATGGAATTCCTTTACCAACTTCACTCAATTCACTCCCTAAGATTCAAACTTTCACTCTGATACCACTTGGTGCAGTCATGGTAGGAGGGTTCACATAATGAATTGTCTAGACCATGCAACAAGAGTAAACATAACAGAAACAACTCAAAGATATGAAACAAATGTAGGTTTAATCATTTAGTATATCATAGAATTCAAATTTAGATTTGTCGGCAACATGCGGGCTTACAATTAGGGCTCATAGGCCTAATTATAGAATATCAAAATATGGACAAGATATATCTTTGAAGATCCTTCGCAATGAATTTAAACTATGAACTTATGCTAATGATCATCACTACTTTCCTAGGCATCTATTACATCACTATATATCATCTTCAAAACCAAACATTCCTCCGTGTCAACTAAGGAAGGTTACAAACTCTAATAAAGAGGTGTAATGTGTGTACACGGATAGGTCAGATCTAATTGCATAGAGTTCCTTTGTAAATGAATGGAATGGTGTGCAGATCTCGGGCAAGGTTAGCCATGAACCAAACAACACTGAATGATGTGTCATTAAGCTTCAAAGGTTGTGAAATGCTCTGCAGGTCTTCTCCTTTAGCTGATTATCTAAGACTGTTAGGATGCTCTATCTGAGAAACAATTGATCTTCTTATAGAGATAACTTTCTGGTACTTGATCCAAATGCTCTAAATTTTATATATGTTGTAGATGAATGAGTCTAGATGCTAAGTCTAGCCCTACAGGATTTGAAATGCAACTACAATAGAATGCAAACCAAAATACAAAAATTGCTATTAGCTGAACTGCCTAAAGTGAACTAGAAAAGAAACAAACTGAAATGCAAAATAAATGAAATGCAAATGTTTTTGGTTGATGAAAGATTACTCTTGAACTAGGGATGCTCCTACATCAGAACATAAGGGGCAACCTCACATCCATAAATTCTGATGCATGTGGAGTGGGTATGTAGTAACCAGTCACCCCAGTTGTGATCAATCCCCAACTCAAGGGTTCTATCCAAAGGCATTAGAAAAGCCAACACATCTACATGTAACCTTTCTCCCTTTGGTTCCAAACAACCAAGAACTCTCCTTACAAAGTGCTCTTCAAAGATCACATAATCTGAATCAATACAATGCATGTCCAACATGCATGTCCACATCTGAACTGGTAACATATTTCCCTGTAAATCTATCATTCTAATATACAAACTCTAATGCCATATGCTAGATAAAGCAAACAAAATCATATGGCACATCAAAGAATACCATGTGATTTAAACATGGGCATCTACAGTATTCAATTTTCTTTTAATTACCATAATTTGCTTATGCATCTTTTCTGCTATGTAGGTGGCATAATCATATGGCTACATTGTCTCTAGGTCTTGAATGTTTGTTGCCATCATCATTAGAGAAAATGACATTCTGTCACTTGCATCTCTACCAAACACCTGACAGAGACTATGGTAAGTTCTTACAAAGTAATGCATAAATAGGGAACATTCAAAGGGCTCCACTTCTCTATCTGAGATTTTTACCAATTTGCCATCTACCCCCTTGGTCTGTGTTTGGCCAGGTTGAAGGCCCTATATCCATGTTTGACCTTTTTTTATCCTTCCTTCAATGTACCTAGGTCAATTGGTATGTTGGCTATAGGGTTCAAGTTGAGCACATTGGAAATGTAGGCCTTTTATCATCATTGTGGTATTGCCTTCCAAAACTAATCTCATCGAAGGATCATACCTCTATGCAATCGCCCTCACTAAGTTTGGGTTTGGGAATACATTTGGGCATATCAGCTTGGCCAAATCCAACCACCAAGCATTACATACTGGGACCTTGAAATCCTTCCTATGATGCCAATGTTTGAAGAGAACCCAACCCAACACAGACAATTTGGCATCTTTGCAATTGTAACAGAGGTCTAGAACTTTGTCACTTGTCTTGTTAGGACTGTGTAGATTCAAAGGACGTCTAACAAACCTTGGGAGTTGGACCATGAGGTCATCATCTAGACTTCATTTTGATGTGGAGGGGTTATCAGATTGACTCATCATTACAGAAACATTTTACCAAACTAGGGTTTCCTTTTTCAACAATACTTTACCCTCCAGACAAGCAATCAATTTAGAATTGAACTAAGCGAGATCAAATAGAGAAAACTTACTTGTTTTAACACTTGTAAATGTTTGAAATCCCTTTTCTTGTTTATCTGAAAGCCTGTTGTGCACTAGGACTCTATTCATGCTTGTGAAAATGATGTAGAAAGCCCTAATTTTTCCATTTAATAAGCTTCATAGTCTAGGCTCTGAGGTATTAATGGATGTATCTTCATCCTTAACTCAAATTTGAGTCACAGGGTGCCTACAACATTCTTCATGAAAAGTTTAAACCTGGGTCATTGATCCAATTGTTTCTTAATGAAATCCATGACTATCATTCACTTGCCAGATTTGAAAATCCTAGTCATCTTCATTGAAAAGTCTTTAGCCAATAAAAATAAGCCATCTCAGACATACCCCCTCTAATGAAAACTTCACCTTCTACCTAATGTGGACACATGGCACCATTTCACAACATCGCAGCTAGAAATGACCCAGCACCAACTTGCTCTATGCAGGTGTGCTAAAACATCCATGCATCCTTCAAATATATCTTTATTCCTTTCTTAAGACGAGGCCATGTGTCACCATTTTACGACATCGTAGTGGATCTTTATCTCTAATAAGATTCCCCTGTGTGCTTGGACTATCATTGGATATGAACTCTCCTGTGGATCACTTCTCATCTTGACACCTAGTAGCAAACGGTTCACTGATTTAAAATCTTCGATCAGGGGGGTGCAAGCCTAGATCCCTTGATAGATGTCCTCATGTCACAGCCCCGCAGAGAGATGATGATGTCATCTTAAATGCTCTGTGATGCTGTAAAATACTACCACACGACACTTTATAGCCTTAACAAATACTCAGGACATAAAACTTAATACATTTTCAGGCAACAAAGGGTAAAGCCAAGACTTGGGGCCAGTCACCTTATGATCATAAAGGCTTCAAGTTATAACATAAACAACCAAGAACCTACCACAAATGGTCAACATGAAATTAGAAGATAAAGAGCAAGGTGAGCCATGGGATTAAAGACTTAGGAATTTAAGGGCTTTTATGAATAAAGACTTGTAGTTTCTTAGGCTTAAAACCCTAAACATACATAGGTACCACCAGAAGTCCTACAACTTATTCTAGGAGTCCAAATCTTTTTCAATGAGCTACATATCTTGAGAAAGAATCTCAATTGTTTGACTAATCTCTTTTCCTACTTTGTCCAAGTCATTATAAAGTTCAAATTGTTGAATTCATTAGTTGTGAACCTTGGGCAAGTACTCTTTCAATCCAGGCATCAACTACTTGACCCTTAGCACCAATCCTCTCAGCCTTTTGAATGGCTTCATTATTTGTACTGGTCTCAACAAGTTCTACCTATTCTGATGATTGCACTATCTTCAGAAGTACCAATTTCAACTAATCCACTTGTACCTTGAGTTGATCCTTGATCTCTTTGTCTCTATCATATCTATCCAAGTAAAGCAGACAATTGTGCTAACAAATATTCTTTTGTACTTTCATATGTTTTCTTGTCGAGCTCAACTCTTGATATAGTGTTATCTATAGCACAAACTTTTGTGATATTCTTGTCAGATAGAGGCATACACAACTTGCTTCTTTCTTTTTGGCTTTCATGTCATAAGCCATGGTGGAGGGATAAAAGAATCACATCTTATTTATGTCATCAAAGTCTAGGAAGACATAGGAGGACCTACAAGTTCTTGTGACACAAGCGGAATGGAAGGATCTTATATTGGTTCAAACACAAGTGGGGTGTGAGTAACAATTGCCAAAGTTTGTGTTTACACTACAAAGGGGTTAACATCCAATGGCACTTTGGAAGAAGTATAAAACAAAAAATTCTCAAACTCAGATTGTGTTATTGAATCAATCAATGAAGTAGGAACATTAGATAAACTGGGCATGGATGAAAGAGAACCAAAAGCATTATCAACATTGTCAAGGGGATGATCAAAAAATGACTCATTACCAGGTGTTGAAGGGGATGAATGAACAGAGTGTATTGACACATTGGATGACTCAGGATTTGTACAAATAGATGGTAACTACTATGCACTTGATGACACAAGAGGCATAGGAGTTTGAACACTTGAATCTAAAGGATAGGAATGAGGAGTTGTCACCTATGTAGATTCGACTTGAGAATTGATAGGAAGCTCTTGTGATTCTTCTACATCTATCTCCTCTTGATGAACATCTAGTTGTGCATATGTTCCTTCCTTTTCCTTCTTCTTACCTTTATCTCCTGTTCTAAAAATATACCTAGGCTTTTTACCACTAGCAAGAGTGTCCTCTTTATTCTTTGTCCTCAACTCCTCTCTCTTCCTTATAAGGCCCTCTGTTTTCTCTTCCTTAGATCCTATTTTAAAGGGCTTCAATTTTATCCTTTTCTTTTGTAGCCAGACATTGGTGTTAGTAAGAATGGGTTGAAATCTTTCTCTTATCGAGATCATCTCCTTTTGTGACCATTGAATTGTAGGAAGAGGAGTATCAAAAATCTTGTTGCCTGTATACATAGCTTCAACTATATCACCTTCATCTTGCATATCCTCTAGAATATCAACCGATTGAAAATTCCCTACTTGATCCAAAGAGAACCAATTGTAGTCCATCCTCCTTACATTTTCCTCAGTCTAGCATTTGGCCTAAACATCTTAAGCCTTATGGACATGAATGTAATTACCTTTCATCTTGTCCTTCATCCCTCGGTAATCAAAATCTAGTCTTTTCCTGTATCTCTTTAATGTAATCCATTACAATTTTGTTTCCATTGCTTTTTCTTCAGGAGTTGTAGAAATAGAATATCTACCAATTTGAAATTGAAACTTAGAGACACCTCTGTGAGATCTAACTTTCTTTATATGTACATCCATAACCTATCTATACAACTCCATTAGAATCAATCTATCCCATGGATATATTGGAAGCATATATGTTTGTCCACTGAACCAACCAGCTTTGATGTAGTTGAAAGTGGGGAATTGTAAGAATATGTGTCCAAAGTTTTTCACCTGTTCCCATGCCTCATCTGAGACTCTCTTCTTCTCAAGGTCCTTCTCTAACATGTAGATGTAGTTGTAGAAGAATGCATCATTCACCCTTCAAAAATGTTAGATACTCTCTTTTAGGGTTAACTAGGGATAGTACTCATATACAAGAATCACCCTCCTATCTCCTTCTGATGTAAGTCCTAGGAAATGTTTCATATCCGCAACAACATATACCAAGTATGAAGTCATGTAGAACTTCAATGTTGTTGATACCTTTGATAGTTGTTTAGAAATGGAATCACTAATCTACTGCCCCACCATATCTTCTGATTCCCCTTTTTAATGACATGAATGTGTTGATACATCCATTCTTGAAAAGTATTTGATGTAGGAAGGCCTTTTACCCTACTGAGGAGGGTTATGATATCACCCACCTCTTTGATAAATTCACTCCTGAAGATGTTCTTAGGCCATATTGAGATTGTAGGCCTAGGAGTCTTTAGCCATCTAGTGTTGATGATTCTCTTGTCCTTTATAGTATGAGTTTCATAGTGCTTTTGTGCCTCTTTGATTGTAAGATCAACATAATTCTCAATATCTGAACACATGAAAACTGTGTCAAATAAATTTACATCCAATTGTATGATAACCTTACCATCTACATCAGATATGCTTGTAGTGTCTTTGTCAAATTTCCCCACCATAGCCAATATGAAATTAGGGTTTTGTGTAGACACTGGGAACATGGAGACTAAGTGAATATTGCTATTCAGAACATGCATTGCATGTGTGTTGGTACTAGCTGTTGATTTACCCTCTCTAAGAATTCAGACATATCAACATGTCATATCTCTGTATCTTTGATGCCATCAATGTTTGACTCTACAGAGGTTTCTAGGATGACACCTTGATATTTGTACTTCATCTTCTTCTTTGGAGAGGATTCTGACATCTTACAAACAATAACAAAATTTTGACTTTTAGAAAATTTCCCAGAGTTATAAAATTACATGCATTCAGCCTTTGTGCAATTACAGTAAAAATCAGCCCTTCTGCACTTAGAAAATTTCATGTGTAACACTAGAAAAAATTTCCCCCTTAAGTACTTTGTATCATTTCCCAGTGTTAGAGAATTTCAAACAAATGAGATGCAAATAAGAGAAAAATCTTTGATTTGCATCCCTTTATAAAACTAGTATAACTTAGTCTCGTGAGGGTGGGGTCAGTCATGTTGTGTGGACTTTAAACTTTGCACAACATATTCAAAACATTGTTGTGCAAGTTTGAAGTCCACACAACAAGTTTTGTTTGTGTTGTAAAAATGAGTGATGTGTTGTGCGGATTTTAAAGTCCACACAACACTTTATAGTGTTGGTGTTTTGTAAAAGGTTAAGGGATGTCATGTAGGCTTTACACTCCACATGACATATAATAATAGGTATCATGCAGAGTTTAAAATCTACATGACATCCTTTGCAAAGGTATTGGTTCCAATGTTTGGGATTGTTGTGTGGAGTTCAAACTCCACACAACACATAAACTACGAGTATTGTGTGGAGTTTAAACTCCACACAACAATCAAAAAATTGTTGGTAGTAATGGCAATCTAAGGATATCGTGCGAGGTTTGAACTCTGGACAACATCCTATTCTAGATGTTGTGTGGAGTTCAAACCCTGCACAACACCTTGTAAGATGGGTAATGGTGATGGTCATATGGTTGTTTGAAGTTTAATCTCTAAACAACATATGATATCTCAATCACTTTTTTCAGATCTTAAACTCCAAACAACATGATCTAAGCAGTAAACAAAAAAAGGATAAACAAAACCTAGGGTTTATAGAGATGACAAATGAAAAAAATGGCAGGGAAGACTAGATACAACATAGTAAAATGAGAAAACACTAAATCAAAACCTAGTTTCATAGACATATAAAGCTGAGGTTTTAATAAACAAAGAAAAAATGAGCATGTAAACAAAAGAAAATACATACATGAGAAAGAAGACCTCGAATCCGAAGGTGGAAACATGAAATTGATTGTTGGTGATTTTCTCGAGGTATAGAGGAGGATGAACTAGCAGTGAGTAGAAATGAAAATGAAGAAAAATAAAACAAAAAGAAAAGAAATAAGGAGAGGAAGATTTTCAAGATCTTCTATAAATGGCCATTGTAGACACCTAAAAATGCCTCGACCACCAAACTGACTCCCGACATCCCTAAACATACCAATTTCCTTTCCAACCAATTAATTAAATTTCTATTTAATTAATTACCCCTTTCATCATCTAAATCCACACCATTTTATCCCCAAAATTGAATTAATTTTATTAATTCAATAGTCTAAACCTTAGCCAATTGATTTAATAAATATGCAAAATTTATTAAATGAATTCCCCCATTTTCCCTAAATCCAATTAATTAGTTAAAACCATGTTAACTAATTAATCCAGCCTACTAATTAGCCTATCCCTACCCTAGACAATTAAATAGCTATTATTTAATTGCCTACTCTAGCCTACCTCATCCTAGCCTTAGGATTAATTAATTAAATCACTAATTAATTAATCTTATCCCCCCTCTAATCCCTCTACTAATTTATTCCAGCCACATTAATTAGGCTAATCACCCTAATTAAGTGAGTCAAACCCTCATTAGCACTTCTCTCCACATTCCCTAAATTTAAAATTCAAATAAATCACACATCACATTTACTCCTCTTACACATGTCATAACTCATAAATATCCACTCTTCCCCAAATAAATTTTTAATTCATTTTACCCTTCCCCATGTGAATTTTTAATTCACAAATAATCCATCTCACCCAACCTCATTTATTCACCCCTTTCCCAAAAATGAATAAAAGATTTACTTTTATTCCTAGCCCTCCATCTTCCAAGATCAAATCTAGGCCCTCCACATCACTTTCATCCTCCACCATTGATCTCTCCATTCAATCTCCACCCTTGGATCAAAATCTCCCCAAAAGGTCTATAAATACAACCTCTCACAAGTCATTTTCATCATCCAATTCCATGTAAAGTTACCATGCCAAAATCATCTTTGAGTAAATAGTGAGTTGCACAATTTGAGAAGCATTTCACATTTGAATCCATAGTCTAAGGACAATCTTGGTCTTGGGAGCTTCTTTTGGGTGCAAAGGCTCCTTCTTCCCTTGATGGGATTAGGTGGTGTTTTGTAAGGTATAATCTTGTGTTTTATTTGCATTTGATTTAGTGTTTTGCCTTATTGCATTTACCTAATCTACATTGGCATGCCCAGTGGGACCCACAAGGTCCAATCTAACCCTTGTTTGTGAGTTTTTGTGTTAGTATTCGACTTTTTGCAGGTTCAGCACTATTCAACCGTCACAGCAACGCCATCACTTCCGTCTTTCAGCACTTTTCCTCTTTTAGCACTATTTTTGCGCAATTTTCTTTTATATGCTAACCATACTCACGTGTGTTTTTTGGCTTTTCCTATTGTTTTCTGTGTTTTTTGTTCTCTGTTTTGCAGAAAAACTAGGAATTACAGAGGGAGGTTATGGCAAATTTTTGAAAGAAGAGACAAAGCAGCCTCAATTCCCTGTTTTGACGCCATTCTTCAGATTAGCGCCATCGGTGTTTTCCCCAGATTCAGAAACACCGTGCAGTGGCGCCTTCACTACAATCGATCATTGCTATCTTCTGTATCAACGCCTAACTTAGGATTTATTAGTGCTATCGTCTGTATCGATGCCATTAATTTAATTAGCGCTATCTTAGATTTAAATTAGTGCCATAAAATAGTTTAGCACCTTTTTGCATAAGTCAGGTTGTTCTACCCGCAGTGGCGCTTGTACATGTCTATTTTAGCACTATTTCAATAATTTTCTTTTCTGTTTGTTGCAGGTACTGCGGATACTAAAGAAGTCTTTTTGCAGGATGGTTTGTTAATTAGTTAGCAAACATTTCAATTTGGAAACTAAAATGAACCATTGTTTGCTTTGTTAGGTCTTAAACAAACATTTCAATTTGGTGTTTTAAAATTAACCCAAACAATTCCTTGTGTGAAGTGTGTGTGACTACAACATTTATTTTTGGTGCTTTAAAATATACTCTTTTGTGTGCCAACAAACAAAACAATCAAAACACTTCAATTTGGGCTATAAAAAGAACCACAAATTGCATACTTCATTGGATAAAAAGAACAACAAACTTGCATTTCCACGCATCTAATCAAGACAATCTAATGCTTGTGTGAAGTGTCTTCGTGATTGTGTTAAGTAGAGTGAGAAGTGTATGCTCTTCCCTCGCACCCTTTGGTGATCTTGGGAATCAAAAACTTCTCACAACACTTTGCATTAATCACCCCCCATCTAATCCAAAGATCTAAAATTGAACCATGTTGAGTGTGATATAATCATAGGGAACACGTATGCTCTCCCTTCGCATCTTTGTATGAACTTGGGGATCAAAAGTGTTTTCATGATTGTATTGCTTTTGTAATCCTTAGAGGGCCTGCCACCCCGCTTTGAAAGGTGGGAATGACCCAAGTGGCATCAAGATAAAGCCAAGCTCTTCCAAGCCGCTATATAAAATAAGGCATTTGGGACGAAAGTCTCAAGCGACAGGTGTTGTTTTGTTATACCGACAGCCAACCTCCTCATAAACCCTCCAAGGCGCAACCCTTGGAGGTTGGGAGACTCCATAACAGAGAGTAGCATTGCCGTACGTATAACCACCTGAACGGATGCCCTTACTAAGAGCCATTGTTGTAGTAAGCCAAAATCCTTCTATTTGTTGACGCAGAAGGCAAAACCCTTGAAGCGGCCCTGATTCATGCGGTTCTTAGCTGAGGTAGCAGGGACAATCTAAAGGTTTGGAGAGGGTCAAGCCTTATAAAAACCCAGATCTTGGTATGCGTGAGAAGTGTGTGCAATTGTAAGGAGGAGCCGGTGCTACCAAGATCCTGGAGCTACCCGCTTTGAATAGGCGCAGCTAGGGGATTCAACAAATATTGTCACAATCTCACCTTAGGTTGTAAAAGTGTGCTTGTTCTAAACAAAATCATGTCATTTCACAAACAAAAATCATTGCTTGTTTTGCATTCAAATGTGTGTTAAAGTGCTTTGATTTTTTCACAAACAACTTGCCAAGAGACAAAACAAATTAGAAATTTGTCAAACACTGTTTCAGCGCCATATCTATCTGATTGTAGTGCCTTTTCACCTGTGGATTGGCACTATTTTAAGATTGACGTGCCTGAGACAAAACAAATCAGTTAGTCACATCCCAAACAGACAAATCCAAAATTCTGCCATCAGGAATCCAAAAGTTTGCCATCAGAAATCTGTCAAACCCTGTTTCAGCGCCATATCTATCTGATTGTAGCACCTTTTCACCTGTGGATTGGTGCTATTTTGAGATTGACATGCCTGAGATAGAACAAATTAGTTAGTCACATCCCAAACAGACAAATCCAAAATTTTGCCGTTAGGAATCTAGAAGTTTGCCATCAGAAATCTGTCAAACCCTGTTTCAACGCCATATCTATCTGATTGTAGCGCCTTTTCACCTGTGGATTGGCACTATTTTGAGATTAACGTGCCTAAGACAGAACAAATCAATTAGTCGCATCCCAAATAGACAAATCCAAAATTCTGTCGTCAGGAATCCAAAAATTTACCATCAGAAATCTGTCAAACCTTGTTTCAGCGTCATATCTATCTGATTGTAGCGCCTTTTCACCTGTAGATTGGCGCTATTTTAAGATTGACGTGCCTGAGACAGAACAAATCAGTTAGTCACATCCCAAACAGACAAATCCAAAATTCTACCGTCAGGAATCCAAAAGTTTGCCATCAGAAATCTGTCAAACCCTGTTTCAGCGCCATATCTATCTGATTGTAGCACCTTTTCACCTATGGATTGGCGCTATTTTGAGATTGACGTGCCTGAGATAGAAAAAATTAGTTAGTCACATCCCAAATAGACAAATCCAAAATTCTGCCGTTAGAAATCCAAAATTTTGCCATCAGAAATCTGTGTAACATGTTTTAGCACCATATTTGTCTTATTGTAGCGCCTTTTCACCCGTGGATTGGCGCTACTTTGAGATTGACTTGCCTGAAGCAAAGACCCATTTTGTTGTGATCTACACCTTCTGTTCTGCCATAATCTGTATCCATCTCACAGAAATCCACCAACAGTCTAGCCATTTTCTTCAAAAAATTTCCCAAAATTGCACCTTCTTGACCTTAGAGAATTAATCACCACCATTGTTGGACCCCATTATCAGCACAAATACATATCCATCCATCCCCTTTCAATCCTTTTTGCATATCTCCTTGGACCAAGACAAATCATTTCAAAAAGTTCACATCCAAATCAAAAAACCCATCAAACAAATCATCAATCAAAGCTTGTCATCCTTTTGAGCCAAAGTTAGATCTAGATCTTATCATTAACATCACGTTTTCCTTGAAAAGTCATTAGTCTACATTTCAAGAGAAACAAATCACCTCTCTTTGCGTAAGGTCATTAGTCTACCCCAAACAAAGAAAATCGTCATCCTTTGTGTGCCAAATCAAAATCTAGATCTTATCCAAAAGATCAATTCGAAAAACATCAACAACATCATCCTCACCATCCTAAATCAATCAAAAAATCAAAAACATCACAATTCCAAATCCCTTTCTCATCATACATCTTCGGTCCAAAATTTGTGCAAAAAAATCAATATCACCCATTCATATCACCCTTAGGATAAAACCTTTGGGAAGACATATCGATCTTCATCATACCCTCCTACTCCATCTCACTACCACATCCATCTTTGGGTCCAACAAAATCAATTCGATTCTCTAAGGTCTCCACCTCACCCCACATCTAGAAATCAAATCCATACGTGTATGCCCACCATAAGATCACAACACAAAAGAAATCAAGAAATGGCAGAACGATGGCCCTTTGGCATGCCTAACACTGACAGAAACAACATACCCATTTATCAAACATACAATCCACCTACATATTCCTTCATCCCCCCATTTGGCGCCAACGACCCTTTTCACTTCTTTCCACAAGCACCAACACCACCACCACCACCACCACCACCACAAAATGTCCCCACCATATCCCAAGATGACCTAGATGTCTTGACCTTCACGCAAGATGCCGATAATATGGACCTACTTGATAAAGTCCTAAGATCGGACCCAAAGAGATATCTTGACCATCTTCTCAAGCTTAGTGCTCAACTTCCCCCCATCACAACATCATCACAACCATCCACTTCTACAGTTGTCCCTAACACATCAAATACCCAAGCATCTACATCACATAACCAACCCACCATCTCTCAAACGTCAACGCCTAACGTATCTACCACCTCCACAACCTCAACCGCTACTACACCTACAATTTCCACGGCCATACCTAACATCTCCCAACCCGTCATCACTTCTACTACCACAACTGCGTCAACCCTTCCGCTTCACTCACAACGGGCATACAAGGCAACATCACACAAGCAAGTACCTCCACAAGTGTGCCCCCACCAAACCCTCACACCCTTGCATACCTACGACAACTATTCTCACAACAATCTCACAACGCATCTAACCAATCCAACATACACATACCCAACGTCAATCCCATAAATCAACATACTCCCAATTCCCAAATACCCCCACATATTCTCCAACAACCCTACGTGCATCAACAACAGTATGCACTAATCAATCCAAACCCCAACCTACAACACCAACATCTCAACCAAACCAATCCCCAACATCAACTCCCACCCCATCTCCAATATCTCACCAACCAACAACCTTACACGTTTCAACCACAACAACCATAGGATTTCAACACCATCCTACAAAGCTTAATCCAAAAGGTGGATGACCTACAAACTGGGGGCAAATGCAAATACTATTCTTTTGAGGATATTTGCCCTTACCCATTTGACTGCACCTTGTACATGCCCCCTTTCCCTAAAAACTTTGAAACGCCAAAATTTGACAAATACAAGGGAAAGGGCTATCCTAGGGACCACCTTCGGGAATTCTACATTGCTTGCCTTGAAGTCTCTCACAATGACACATATCTCATGAGACTCTTCCCAAGAAGTCTTGGCGGCCAAGCCATTGAATGGTTTGCCCATCTTCCACCTGGAATTCGAACATTTCCCGAGCTTGCGGAGAAGTTTGTCAACCACTTCTCCTACAACTTTGAACATGAGGTATCTATGACCGACCTTTGTAACACCAAACAAAAGAACGACGAAGCTTTTGCTTCTTTCCTACAAAGGTGGAGGGGCCTAGCAAGCAAACTCCCATGGTCTATTCCTGAAAAATAACTTGTCACCATGTTCGTGGCCAATCTCAATCAGAAATTAGGTTTTCACTTACAGATTCTTTGCGCATCTACCTTTGAAGAGGTTATCGACAAGGGCACCACTGTTGAATGAGCCCTCATTGCCAAGGGTTCCATCAAACTTTACGATCCCAAATCCAACAACAACAACAATAACAACAACCACAAAACCAATCACAACACCCCCAATACAAATGACAATACTAACACACAATCTAATGATAAATCACGTTATTGGGGGAAGAGCAAGAATAATCTGAATGACGGCGTCACCGATGTGAAGGCCGTCCAACACATCCAAAATCACACACTGGCACACACGTATGCAGCAAACACCAATAACCAAAGAGGACCAAATAAACCCCGCAAACCTCGCCGAAATTTCACGCCGTTAGCAGAACCTATTGAGGACATCCTCGATAGATGTCTCAAGCAAGGAGAAATCACACTCCCGCCTATTAGACCACGCCAAGACAATGACCTCAAGGCAGCATGGTATAATGAAAATGATTATTGCGAATATCACTGCATGGCAGGCCATAAAACAGTAGACTGCATGCAATTAAAACATTGTATCCAAGACCTAATAGATCAAAATCTTGTCAACCTTGAGCACAGTGCACAGCCATCACCAAATGCTAACCTTGGAGCTTACAAGGATCCTTTGCCCAACCATAACAAAGCTTCATCATCCAATCAAGCGTACAATGTCACTCCACCACCCACACACTACGACTCCATTGTCGGCCGCATCGAACCCTCATCCCACTCTGTCAACACAATCACCATTTGGGCACAAGCACCCGATTGCGCCGTCACAACCTGTCGAGGCCGTGTCTCAATCTGCACTGCCCCTCCCACTGAACTGACACCCCCATCCACATCTGATCCCCTCCCCCCTCGTCGAAATGCCCGTCCATCACCCACCACTCAATACAACCTCCTAGACCATCTAGGAAGGACACCTGCACAAATCTCCATCCTTGAGCTGCTTCGCACATCACCCCGCCACAAGGACATTCTCGACAAGGCCCTTTTGGAAACACAAGTCCCGACAAACTTGGATGTCAATCAATTTCAAGCCATGGTCGGCCATATTGCCACACCACACCATATCAAGTTTTCTGAAAAAGATCTCCCTACTTCCAAACACCTACATAATGATGCACTACATATCGAGGTCCGCATTCACAAACACACCATTAAAAGGGTCCTAATAGATGGTGGTTCTGGCCTAAATATATGCACTCTAAAATTACTAAAACACTTGGGGTACTCAGATGTGGTTGTGGATGCTAGCGAGTGCATAACAATCAAAGGATATGATGACACCGAGAGGCTATCCGAGGGTACCATAAAGCTCCCTATTCAAGTGGGACAAAAAATCCTTGAAACCAAATGTTAGGTTCTTGATCTTGACCTCCCCTATAACATTCTTCTTGGCCGCCCATGGATCCATGCCATGCAAGCCGTCCCCTCCACTTTCCATCAATGTCTCAAATTCCCCCACAATGGCAGCGAAGTCACTATTTATGCCGATCCCCGTCCCTTCCAATACTGCAGTTTTCTGGAAGGACACAACCAAACCTTCTGTCCATACAATAAAGACACCACCCAAATCACCCCAACAACTTCCACTTCATACATGGACCCCACCAACATTGCCACCACTTCATCGCAGACACCTTCACCACCTGAGGTCAAGATCAAGATCAGTGACCAAGGCTGTGGAGAATACAATCTTCACGGCACCTTTTGCGTGGGCTTATTACCCACTCCTAAGACATTTGGCAATCCGAACACAGAGGCAACTGACACAGTCATCATCAAATGCAAACCCTAGCCCATCTTTGAGAAAAAAAATCTTCTAGATCAGGACATACTTGAAGATATTTCATCCTAGCTTTACAAGGACGAGGAAACAGAACAAGACATCCCAACCATCCCAACAAACAGTTACGACAAAGGTTCTGAGATAGTCAAAAGCATGGGTTACAAAGGACAAGGCGGCATTGGCCTTCATGAACAGGGGATTGTGGAACCACTGCAAGCAATAAGGAACCCCTATACTCAAGGGTTAGGGTATGGTCAACCACAACGCATCCTTAATACCCACGAATGTATCTTAGCCGAGTTCGCTCCAGTTTCTCTAGATGTCGACAATATTAACGAAACGGACCTACAAGACTCCTTAAGTGACTTTGCCAATTTCTTCGCCTCCTCCATTTGCACCATCTACTCCGTCACTACTCTTGCCTCATCATCCAATGACCTACCATTAGTATACCCTGACCTCATCGACTGGGACCAACGAGGACCTCCTATTTTTGACATCGCACCTAATGATGAAGCCATTGCTGAAATGATGGGAGTAAGAGACAACTTCCCCTTGGGAGATCACAGAGCTGGATACATCATGGAACTCAATCCAGCTGCATATTTTGGGGAGACAACCCCTACTTCTAGTCACAAAAATACAGAAACAAAAAATGGATCTGATGGTGAAAACTGTTCCACGGCAGTATCAGATCCTAAAAAAGTAAAAATAAAGGACGTAGCTCCTGGTGAAAACCTCCATGAGGTGCCAAGGGATGGAAGCATGGGCCTCCCCGAAATAGATAAAGTATATCCTGACAGATCACCCATCTTGGTTGAACCAGCGTAGGAAATGAATCTAGGGACAGAGGAAGAGCTGAAAATCACATATCGAGCAGAATCCCTCAGCCTGTTCGAACAAGAAGACTTCTTGGCATTTTTCACACGCAGAAATCGCAACTTTGCGTGGACCTACGTAGACATGCCAGGGCTAGATCCTGCCTTGGTCGTTCATCATCTTGCAGTGCATCCTGATGCTAAACCAGTCAAACAGAAGCTCTGAAAGATGAATCTCAGGTGGCCCTTCTTGTCAAAGCAGAGCTCAAAAAGTTACTAGATGTGGGGTTCATACGTCCAATCGATTATCCTGAATGGGTTTTGAATCTAGTACCCGTTGCTAAACCAGATGGTAGAATCCACTGTTGCACTGACTTCAGAGACCTCAACAAAGCTTGCCCAAAAGATGACTTCCCGCTTCCCAACATTGACATGATCGTGGATCTTACCGCAGGGCATGAGATGCTATCTCTCATGGATGGCTTTTCAGGATACAATCAAATCAAAATTACTGAAGAAGATCAGCACAAAACATCCTTTATATGCCCATGGGGGACATATTGTTGGGTAGTAATGCCGTTTGGCCTAAAGAATGCAGGAGCTACTTATCAACGAGCAATGACTGTCATCTTCCACGACCTCTTTCACCACATCATGCAGGACTACATTGATGACTTACTCGGCAAATCAAAGACCCAAGAAGAACACTTAGACATGCTAGCCAAGATCTTTGATAGGCTAGAGCAATATAACGTTCGTCTAAATCCAAAAAAGTGTGTCTTTGGCGTCACTTCAGGCAAATTGTTGGGATACATAGTCTCCAGACGAGGAATCGAGGTGGACCCAATGAAAGTCAAAGCTATTACTGAAATGCCACCTCCTAAAACCTTGAAACAACTGAGAAGCCTGCAGGGTAAACTATAGTCTATTCGCTGATTCATTGCTCAACTTGCTGACAAATGCCAACCATTCCAGCATCTCCTCAGGAAAGATACGGCTTTCGCCTAGACTACTCAGTGTCAAGAGGCCTTTGACCAGCTAAAAGTATATCTAGCCAATCCCCCTATTCTATCTCCACCAAGACAAGGAGAGCCCCTCCTCTTGTATATTTCTGCGACCGACACAGCAATTGGGGCTTTGTTAGCACAACATGATGAGCAGGGGAAGGAACGAGCCATCTACTACATCAGCCGCACCTTGATTTCCTATGAGCTTAACTACACACAGATTGAACGAGCATGTCTTGCCCTGGTTTTCACATCACAAAAGTTAAGACATTATATGCTCAATCACAAGACTAAGCTCATTGCTAAGATTGACCCACTCAAATATTTGCTAAAAAGAGCAGCTCTCACTGGAAGGATGGCAAAATGGGTCATGATTCTCACCGAATTTGACATAGAATACACAAAGAGAAAGGCAATCATAGGACAAGTCATAGAAGATCAGCTGGCTGAGGCACCTATTCAGGCAAAACATCCTACAATAGCAGAATTTCCAGACGAGGCCATCTTGACAATCACACCAGCCGCAGATACATGGAAGATGTACTTTGATGGATCCTACACTCACAGAGGCTCAGGGGTAGGCGTCTTGTTTGTTACCCCTCAAGGTGACATGATCCCTAAATCATTCAAAATCACATTTCCATGCACCAATAATGTAGCAGAATATGAGGCCCTCATCACAAGTCTCCGAATGGCCATCCAATGGAAAATAGATAAACTAACTATGTATGGCGACTCTCAACTAGTCATCAGGCAAGTCAATAATGAATACAAAACCAAGGATGATAAGCTCCTTCCTTATAAGAAGATGGTCGATGACTTTAAAGATTATTTTGGTGACATCCACTTTGAGTAGCTCCTAAGGTTAAACAACAAAGCGGCAGATGCCATGGCCACCATCGGATCTCTGGTTGACATGAAGCAAGGCAGCAAGAAATGCGAATTCCTGATCGAAGAGCTCCCCATCCCAGCATATGATGTTCCCCAATCTGAACTAGTGTGTGAAATCATTGGTCCTTTATCCCCCTGGTATCAGGAAACTTACCTCTACCTTCATGATAACATCCTTCCCAACAACCTATCCCCATCACAAAAAAATCCTTCATCCGTCGAACCTCCCGTTTCATCCTTGTAGGTGGCACCCTCTACAAAAGGAGTCTTGATGGTACGCTTGTACGATGTTTAGACTCTAGGGAAGCTGAGGCAGCTTTGGAAGAGGTACACATAGGT
This sequence comes from Cunninghamia lanceolata, assembly GCA_027924645.1. Classification (NCBI taxonomy): domain Eukaryota; kingdom Viridiplantae; phylum Streptophyta; class Pinopsida; order Cupressales; family Cupressaceae; genus Cunninghamia; species Cunninghamia lanceolata. The sequence goes on from BSBN01001054.1 coordinate 4,041,999, forward strand.
ATTTGTGGAGCAGATTCAAGTGGACCAGCTCTTTCTAAAAAGATCCTAAGGACTGGCTATTATTGGCCCACCATGGACAAAGATGCACATCAGTTTATCAGAAAATGCCTCCCATGTCAACAGCATGGTGATCTCATCCACGCCCCGGCACAAGAGCTGCAACCAATCACAACACCATGGCCTTTCTCACAGTGGGGACTCGACCTCGTAGGGAAAATCCATCCTCCATCTTCCAACGGCCATAAATTCATAATCACTGCTACAGAATATTTCACAAAGTGGGTGGAAACAATACCACTCACCTTCACCACAGGCATCCAAATCTCCAAGTTCATTCTCCACTACATAATCTACTGCTATGGTATCCCCCATTCCATTATCACTGATAATGGGAAGCCATTCAAAAACCAAGAAGTTTGCACTTTGTGCGAAAAGTTTGACATCAAACACCGGTTCTCCACGCCATATTACCCCCAAGGAAATGGTCAAGCAGAGGCTTCTAACAAAACCATCCTCCGCATCTTAAAAAAGACAGTCAATGAAGCTAGCCGCGATTGGCACCTCCAAGTCAACCCCGCCCTATGGGCTTATCGCACCAGCATCCACACTCCTACTGGAGCCACTCCATACTCACTAGTATTCGAATCAGAAGCCATTTTACCTATAGAGGTCGAGCTCCCATCCCTCCAAGTATCATTGCAAAATATTATCTCTGATGAAGACTATCACATCGCAAGGTTGTATCAACTTGAATTGTTGGATGAGAAACGTCTGAATGCATTAAATCACTTACAGGCATACCAAAACTACCTCAGAAGAAACTACAACAAAAGATCATAACCAGAAAGTTTGAGGTAGGTGACCTGGTCCTAATGGAAAATCAAAAGAACCTGCAAGAGCATCCGAAGCAAGGAAAATTCAAACCTAATTGGCTAGGACCTTATGTCGTCACTGCCGACTATTGGTCAGGAGCTTATCAGCTTGCAACACCTGAGGGGCAGCCTCTAGATGAGCCAATGAACATCTTGCATCTCAAGCGATTCTATGCATAACCCATCTGGTACCACAAGTCAAAAAATAAAAAAAATACAAAAAATTAATCAAACACCAAAAAAATCAAAAAATCAAGAAAAATCAGAGTGCAATAAAAACTTCCAATGGTGAAAATCACCTCGGTGATGCCTTGGATAAGTACCATGGTGAAAACCTGTTTCAGGCACCATGCATAGTGGCCGGTTCTACCATCTAATAAGTCCTCTTTCCATCATAACACTCCATACCCACACATCCCATGGCTTGAAATTCTGAAACATCAAGTTTGTTCGTCCATCCCGCACTACCTCACCCACCCACAACCCCATCCATGGAGCAAGGATCCTTGTAAGCTCTCCTTTGTACAGTTCATAAAATCAGAAAATCCAAAAACATCATAAAATCAGAAAATCCAAAAACATCATAAAATCAGAAAATCCAAAAACATCATAAAATTAGAAAATCCAAAAACATCATAAACTCAGAAAATCCAAAAACATCATAAAATTAGAAAATCCAAAAACATCATAAAAAATAGAAAATCCAAAAACAACCCCCCCATACATCAATTTCATATCCCATCACGATCATCTACACACACATCAACCCTCATCACAACCCATCGCAAACCATTCCCACATCATCAAGTCTTGCCAGAACTACATATTCATTTCACCCGCATCTTAAAAGTACCTTGATCCTATGGACACAGGGTATGTAGGCAGTCTGGAATATGAAGGATGTTTCCAGTACTCAGGTATCTAAGATGTACCCATCCCACCCATTGGGATGGTTCCCATTCACTGAGCTTTCTTGATCTACGAAACGATATGCATGCTACACATACCATTGAAACATAGTCCCTCACGCAAAAATCATCAAGCAATAAACCAACTATAATCTTCCATTTGGCCCGAATGTTCTTTTGCCCATCTTCCACAAACTCTCCAATCAAAACAGATATGCGTCCTAGGATATGTCTTTCCTACAATGGACAAAAAAATCTATCATTCTATCATCACGTCTCTTGGCAAGAGCACACAAAGGCTATTTGTATCTTTCGTTGGTCTTTTTGCTTATTGATTTTTATCTTTTTGTCTCACTCCAAGTAATCTCCAAAGCTACCTTGATCTCATTATATCATGGTACGTAGCGGATAGCCCTTGGAGTAGACATAGTCATTGTTTCGGTATGCTGTGCTTGTGGGTTGCTTTCATTACTCCAAGAATAGTATTCATATCTTGAAGTCTAGGTCGATTCTAGCATGATGTGTCCTATTTGCATATACAGGTATCAACACCTTATATGCATTATTCACACTCACTGCTATGAGTCCCCTTCTTTCACTAGGCAAGATTATACTACCTTGGGCATGCATGAAATCAACCTATTGTTTGTGGGTCTAGTCCATGCAATTGTCGGATATACATCATCACCTAGGTCATTTCATACCTTTGTGAACTATATCCTACATTGCTACATTAAACTAAGAAATGCTCTCAATTAATTTTGTGCAACTACTGTTACTAGCTCACAATCATCTTCCTAATCACTCAGTCACCCATCCCATATCGGCCTAGATTTGATAAACACTTTTCAAACCTCCCCCCCCCAATCTAACTCCCGCACTAACCCCAGCTTCCCACCCTATCTCCACTTAACACATCTTGAACCAAACCAAACCCCTCCCCCCCCCTCAATGATGTGGTGTTTTCTAACCTAGCAAGCCTCCAATCTCCCGACCGCCATCCCCTAGACGCTCCCACCCCTATCATCCCCATCACCTAACCCGCTCTCCCACAGTCTCACCATTCAGGGTCAACACAAGGAACATCATGTGTATCAGGACTAGGCTACCTCACCTATCACCTAGTATGCATACCACCTAGCACCTAAACTACATTTGCATCTCATCCATTTAAGTTTGCATCTCATTTTAGCTTCATTTTAATCCATTTGCATCTCATTTTAGGTTCATTTTAATCCATTTGCATTTCATTTTAGGTTCATTTTAATCCATTTGCATTTCATTTTAGCTTCATTTTAATCCATTTGCATCTCATTTTAGGTTCATTTTAATCCATTTGCATTTCATTTTAGGTTCATTTTAATCCATTTGCATTTCATTTTAGATTCATTTTAATCCATTTGCATCTCATTTTAGGTTCATTTTAATCCATTTGCATCTCATTTTAGATTCATTTTAATCCATTTGCATCTCATTGTAGATTCATTTTAATCCATTTGCATCTCATTTTAGGTTCATTTTAATCCATTTGTATCTCATTGTAGATTCATTTTAATCCATTTGCATCTCATTTTAGGTTCATTTTAATCCATTTACATCTCATTTTAGGTTCATTTTAATCTGTTTGCATCTCATTTTAGGTTCATTTTAATCCATTTAAGTTTGCATAAAACACAAGTAGATTCATTTTAGCTACATATCATTACACATCATATCATAGGTGCATATTAAAAATAGCATCATCACATTGCATTCCATACATATCAACATCTCATAAACAATTAGTTGCATTACAACATCATCAACATCACCATTGAAACAACTAGTGGCATATAACATAATCTCATACATTTTCATACATAATAAATGATCATTAGTCTGCATATTTAGTTACATCATATAGTCCATAAAATCACAACACCATGCATATATCACCAAAACATCCATGCAACCACCAAATCACACACATCATTTGAAACAACATCATACATCCACAACATATAAAATATAATATCTGCATCCATCATACAAGCATCATCACAATAGAACATCATAAACCATTAGAAGTCTCGCATCATATATAATCACTGCAAAAAATGTACATCGCTCACATCATCAAAAAATAAAGTGTCCTGATACAATGCCTCCAAGGGCTATCATGATATAACTCACATAGAGGATCCTCTCTCTGAGGGGGTAAGAGACGCTGACCCTGGTCAAGCCTGTGATCCTGATGGCGGCTGTGGCTGTGGCGCTATTGGTACCTGAGGACCCTGCTGGGGCACATGTGAGGGCAGAGGCATCATCTGCTGTACTGACTGCATAGATCTTGATCTATGTGATCTCGATGCCCCTAACCTGCTGACCTGGCTATAACTCAGTGCTCGCTGCGCTGCGGGTATGGCTGCATAGTATAACCCCCAATAATACTCCGTCCGTGCTCTGGCCTCTGCTAGCTCTCCCTGTACCTGAGCTACCTGTCCCTGTGCCTAGCTCAACTGCCCTTGTATCTGATGTGCATGTGTCTGAGCCTGAGCCAGCTGAGTCTGCATCCCTACCAAAATCAGGGCAAGGCCCCCACCCACAGCCTATACACTGCTCAACGCAGTCTCTACCTGATGTGCTCTCACGAGTGCTGCATCCCGCTCTAGCCTCAAATCTTCCATGTCCTCCCGAGCCTGAGCCAGCTAAGCCTCTAGCATTGCCATCTACCCATCTACTCCCTGCAGCTGTCCCAACTCGGCCTCTCAGTGCCCCAACGCCTCCTCTAAACTAGCAACTTGAGCACGTAGTGTCTCTACCTCCTCCATCTCCTCCCGTGACCATCACCGAGGTGTCAGCCTCTCAACCTCTGCCTCCATCCCTGCCTCAGTATCATGTCTACCGACTCGCAGCTGCTCCACTCGTGAGGGAGATAGATCACCCTGCTCCGTCCTCGGCTATCCACTATGCCACCGTGGTCCTCTACGCTATCATCCACCCCTAACCGAGGCCTGCTGTGCTGGGACCTATTGTGTAGGAACTTGTTGTGCTGGGACCTGCTGTGTAGGAACCTCCTGTGTCGGGACCTGCTGTGTAGGAACCTACTATGCCAGAACCTGCTGTGCTGGAACTGCCTGCCCCACCTATCCCTATCCCGCTGCCACTACTACCACCTCCTCTACACGCTGGCCGTCTCTCGCAATCACCCTCTCCTCCCCATCATCCATCACCTCCACGATATCGTCCTCCACAATAACCTCATCACCCCCATCTCCCTCATCCTCTGATATCTCCCCCGTCGGATCTGTCAGTCGAGTGGGCCGATGCATCTGCCACCATGCCTCATAAGTAGGCATAGTACCTGCATCCCTCACTATGCTCCTCCAATCCCACTGAACTGGCCGAAGTGCTGCCCAATCATTTAGCACAACCTGTGGCTGTAATGGTGCGGGCCAGTGAGCTGTATCCCACAGCGTCCGCGCATATATTGCCATCTGCTGAGGTATATCCTGTACCAGACCAAACTAATGCATAACCCACGAGGGTAGGTACATCTCTATGGTATGGTCTCCACGACCCATAAGAAATCTCTGCTGAAATGTGTATGGGAGATGGGTCACATCATTAGGCCACTCCTTGCAACCAATATATGCACGCCATACCACTCTCATCACATCATCCAGTATCCTTTGCCAGTGGCGCACCTGTCCAGTGTATGTATACTCTGCATCCCGATACAAGAACACAAATGCATCAAATGGCCGTCGATAATAACCGCATGTCAGCCGAGTCACAGGGATATGCTCCCAAAGCCATACGTGTAGCAGCGTAACCCTAGTAGATAAGGCCCTGTCATGAAGATAAGCGACCATGTGCATCTCATGTAGCAGCTGTGCTAGCATCACCAGCCCCCATGCATAGATAATATCATGACTCACCATCCCCTCTATCATCCCGCCCCAACCCACAGGAAAACCTCTGCCTCGCCTATCCGGCAGCACCACACCTCCAATTAGCGCACACAAAAATAAGGCAAAGGGATCTGCACCCACCGCCAACGTCCTATCATAGTCCATCTCCCTCCCATCTGCCGAAAACACCACGTGCTCTGCTCTGAACACTCTAGTCAATGCAGCCCGCCCCCTCCTCGTGTCATACGTCACGCGTCGACCAAAGATCGGTAGCTTGAGGATGCGATAAACATCCTCAAGTGTGATAGTCATCTCTCCTGTCGACAGCAGAAAGTTGGAAGTCTCGCTGCGGTATCGCTCCACTGCGGCCGTCATCAGAGCTCTATGAGCTCGCAGCACTGGCATCACTGCCACCATCCAAAGCCCTAGCCTCACCAGTCGAGGCCACCACTCCTCATCAAACAGTGCCATCACGGATCGCACTCGACGCTCCCGCGACTGCAGTATAAACCGCTTTGTATCCTACAGCCACGACTTCTTCGTTAGATACTAACTTATTTCCCCCCACACTTTTTTTCTTCTAAATGTCTCACAGGCCCCAATCATGTGGCCCCACACAGACAGTCCCTAGTGCTATTTTTCAAATAGCGCTACTTTTCCCTACCCATCGTGCCAATACAGACAATGGTGCCACTGCGCTCCCTGTATCGCGCCAATGTAGACATTGGTGCCACTATGCGCCCTATATCGCGCCAATCCAGACGATGGCGCAGCACTCCATTTTCACGTCAATTCAAATTTTAGCGCTAAAACTTAAAATAGTGCTATTCCCCAGTATGGCGCCAATCCAGACGATAGCGCCACTCTAACCATAATATGGCACCAAAACGCCATATTTCTTTCTTCCTAAGCTTTTGGCACTAATCCAGACGATGGCGCCAAAATTCCCCCTAAATGGAGACAAAATCGCCCTAACCTACCCTGGCGGATAGCGCTAATCCATAGGATTGCGTTAATTCGCCTTATCTTTAGCGCCACACGCTCTTGACCCATACCCCAAAACCCAGAAAAAGGTGCGTAAAATAAAAAATCACAAAGTTCAGGTTAGGCCCTACCTGGGGTCCAGCGTCGGGTGACCGCCTGACCTCTTGGAATCACTCTGAAATGTGATGAAGTCGTGGAAACTGTGGATTGCGCTCGCCCATCTCTCCTTTGTCTTTTCTTCTACAAAGTCAAAAGTGTGCCAATGTGGCACTCTTTGGGCCCACTTTTCCTAATATAGTGGGCCATGTCATCCCTCCATCTCTTCTTTTTTCTTCCAGGGTGCAGATCTCAGCCTTTTTCCTCCGTTTTTCCTCCTACCATCTTCTTTTTCCAGCACCTCTCCAACTTTCACTTCCGTCACATCCTTTCGAGAGCTTACTTGCAAAATTGTTATTTTTCCCGCCAACCTCTCGAGGGGGCATCCCCTATCCATCTCATTCCTTCCCGGCAGCTGGGGCATACTTTTCTTCGACCTGACGCCACTTCCCTCCTAGGTCCTGACGCCACGTCAAAGAGGGGCAAATGTAGACACCTAAAAATGTCTCGACCACCAAACTGACTCCCGACATCCCTAAACATACCAATTTCCTTTCCAACCAATTAATTAAATTTCTATTTAATTAATTACCCCTTTCATCATCTAAATCCACACCATTTTATCCCCAAAATTGAATTAATTTTATTAATTCAATAGTCCAAACCTTAGCCAATTGATTTAATAAATATGCAAAATTTATTAAATCAATTCCCCTATTTTCCCTAAATCCAATTAATTAGTTAAAACCATGTTAACTAATTAATCCAGCCTACTAATTAGCCTATCCCTACCCTAGACAATTAAATAGCTATTATTTAATTGCCTACTCTAGCCTACCTCATCCTAGCCTTAGGATTAATTAATTAAATCACTAATTAATTAATCTTATCCCCCCTCTAATCCCTCTACTAATTTATTCCAGCCACATTAGTTAGGCTAATCACCCTAATTAAGTGAGTCAAACCCTCATTAGCATTTCTCTCCACATTCCCCAAATTTAAAATTCAAATAAATCACACATCACATTTACTCCTCTTACACATGTCATAACTCATAAATATCCACTCTTCCCCAAATGAATTTTTAATTCATTTTACCCTTCCCCATGTGAATTTTTAATTCACAAATAATCCATCTCACCCAACCTCATTTATTCACCCCTTTCCCAAAAATGAATAAAAGATTTACTTTTATTCCTAGCCCTCCATCTTCCAAGATCAAATCTAGGCCCTCCACATCACTTTCATCCTCCACCATTGATCTCTCCATTCAATCTCCACCCTTGGATCAAAATCTCCCCAAAAAGTCTATAAATACAACCTCTCACAAGTCATTTTCATCATCCAATTCCATGCAAAGTTACCATGCCAAAATCATCTTTGAGTAAATAGTGAGTTGCACAATTTGAGAAGCATTTCACATTTGAATCCATAGTCTAGGGACAATCTTGGTCTTGGGAGCTTCTTTTGGGTGCAAAGGCTCCTTCTTCCCTTGATGGGATTAGGTGGTGTTTTGTAAGGTATAATCTTGTGTTTTATTTGCATTTGATTTAGTGTTTTGCCTTATTGCATTTACCTAATCTACAGCCATTAATGGCCAAACGTGCCACAGGAGTGTAGTTGCATGGAAATTTTTTCTGCAATTACATCTGCCATGTAATTGCACCAATTTTTAGTGCCTTGATATGAAAACTTACAAAAGACTAACATTGGAAATGTAAACACTTGAAAATAACTAAAAATGAACAATGACCTGAATCAAAGAGATTCTTTAAGGGATCAAACCATGCCCGAGATGACCTAGAGTCATCTCAATTTGTGTGCTTAGAGGGCATGGGCTAAGAAACAGACAAGTTTCATAGGAGTTATCCCACAAATTGAGTGAGCTTTAATTCAAGTATAACAGAAAGATGTGATGAAGATTTCATAGGGAATTTAATTCCTTTTTTCATATGCCTAAGACCATGGTATCCATGTTTAGAAAGAATTTTGAAGCCTAACCTATAATGATTCTCTAATTTAAAAAAAAGACGTAGGATTATCATCACTAGCATGGTCAAAATGTGTAGTATAGTCATGTGAGAGAATCAGTGGAAGAATTGATAGAAGATTGAATAATGGGCTTAACATAAGAGTGTGGGTCCATGTGCAATATAGGAATGTTAAAGTTAGTGGGATCAACCTTATATTCACCAGGATAAAAAGAGGTGAAGTCTAAGGTGCCCGAATAATCACTAGGGAATGTTTTAGAGGAAGGATTTGATCCATAGGGATGCAAAGTTTGTGGTAGGGGATGTTAGTGGTGTATCTACTATGATTGAAGTATATGGTACCTTAATATATAGAGAATGGAAAAGAGAGGGAATGGGGTAGAAATATAAATTTCAACAATTTGACACTAGTGAAAAGGATCATTATTAGCCTTAATCATAAAAGAATTTCCTCAATAAAGAAACTTGATATCTTGGTCTAGACTAGATGAAATAAATCCCACTGCATAAATCCATGGTCTTCTAAGGAGAATGTTATAAGAAAGATTTCCTAGCATGGCATGGACTAAGGTGGAAAGTGTGATAGGACCTAATGATCTATAGGTAATATAATGGGGCCTAAAGGGTCTCAACCAACATTATCAAAACCTTTAATTGATACTTGGGATAGAGAAAGATTATAAATATCAAGATGAATTTGCTATAGGAAATTGAGGCTACAAACACTAAGATTGGAACCATTATCAGTCAATGTCCTCTTAATGCTCATAGAGTTGATGTTGACCATGATAAAAAGAGGAATATTTTTCATTAGACATCATGAGAATGGTTTTTAGAAGAAAGAAAAGAAATATCTATTGAGTTAGTATAAATTTAATAAATTGAAGCAACTATTTTAGGAGGCTTAGTAGAAGATGAAACATGGATCTTTTCTAAGGATTTCTAAAGCAACTTGCAATAAGAGGGTGAAGTTTGAATAAGATCCCAAAGAGACATCTTAGCTTGGAGTTGTTTGAGAAGATCATAGTTTTTTGTATTTTTATAGGGAATACAAGGAGCAAATGGAAGAACATGATTTGGTGGAGGAAGGGAAATAGGTATTGAGTTGGTTTGCCAATTTTATCAAGTTCCATACATATGCACTATTGCATGAATGTTGGTAAGAGGAACCTTATGTTTAACTATAGGGGAAGAAAAGGATTAAAAAAGATGATATAACATGGGAGAGACCCTAGGCTCATCAAATAGGTGACAAGTTGGGGGTGGATCAAGTATCCCAAACACGAACATTTTAGGAAAGATAGTTGAAGTTGCACCTTGGAGGTGAACATTAATGGATTTATGTTTAAGTTTCACTATAGTGGGTGCAATAAGTCTACTTCAAAACATGCATTAACTAGGAGAAGTATTGCGCTAGGAACATCAATTATAGGAGATTGAGCTAAAAGAGTATCTTTTAGATCCTCTAATACTTAACCAAATGTTGAACTAGAGTTAATATTTGATGGTGCATCATTAAACAAAGGGTGAACATTCACATAAAGAGCATGTAGTATAATATTGAGAAAATGGTCAATAATGCCATTAAAATTGTCTTTTAAAGAAGGGAAGTCTTCTCTTGAAGAAGTAAGCTCTTCCTTTGAAAAGAATAAGATGTCACCCTTGGTCGTGGGGGCCTTAGCATGTGATAATTTGTTTAGGGAGGGACAAGAAGTATTGAAAGAAATACTATCATTCTAAATAATGTTAGTTAAATAATCCAAAAATGTAAGAAAGAGATATAAACAATTATTTAACAAGAACTAGATCATGAGGCAAAAAATGGTTGTGATGAAAAAGATATCCATATTGGAAGGATTGAGAATTAGAGAAGTTTTGGATTAAGCAATGTCAATATCTACCCAAAAAAGGCAAAGGGTACATCAGATTCAACAAAATGAAATATTAAATTTAAGTCACTCTCTTATAAACTTAACCATTCATTAGTGATAACTAAATTAACATAAATTTATTAAAATACAATTGATTTAATTTTTATAGTTAATCTAGTTAACACAAAATCAAAAAATGTTATTTTTGTATTATTGATGTTTGGCAAATTAGAAATGTAGTTTTAAGAAGTACATAAATTATGTGTCATAATGAATGAATAATGATTAATAGAATATAAGGAGACTATTATAAAGTATAATTGTAAATGTATGGGATCTTATAGGGTGAGAAAGAAATACAACATCAAGAATTAGATAATTTTGTGATCATTAATTACCTAGTATGTGATTTGTTTGGTGATCATGTAGATGTATTTTTATATGAATTTATAACATATATATTTTACATTTATTTCTTAATATTTTAACAAATATTTAATTAATTTTTAATTTTAGAATTAAATAAAAAAATACACTCATTTATTATATATTTCAAGGTCTAACCTCAAAGGGTGGTATGCCATCAACCATTCCACTAGTGAGCTTTATGGTCCCATCTATCTCAGAGGTGAATTTTAATATAAAACAATAAAATAGCAGTTAGTTTGTATTCATAATAGTGTTGAATTTTTGAAAATGCAATTTTTTGTTAAATAGGCAGGTATTACACCATCATCTAGCATGCCTATTGGTAGTGCCAGTTGTGACATCAGATTTACTGGCGTATGTTGTAGCACATTTTAAATAATCTCAAATGCAAAATTTAATGTTTTCGATTATGGTAAGATGAAAATGAGGGTGCAAATCCCTTTAACAAAATCCCATAATAGACAGAAAAATAGGCCTAACAGGCCACCAACAGCATAACAGAAGCACACTAATAGCTAAGCATAATAAAGTTCATACTACAAAACTAGTACCATAACCAAAAACTAATAAAAAAATAGAAGAAAAAACTACTTGAGGAGTTTATTCAAATCCTCCATGAGGAAGCCAAGAAATTCATCATTGCTAGCAGGGGTCTTTGAAGTAGCACCATGTGTGTTCCCTTTATTGTCCTTGAGTTTCTTAGTTAAGTATGTTATTATTTATTTAGTTGATGAGTTCAGTTGTCATGCTTCCTAGTATATCAGAAAAAATGGATGTCAATGTTGCTATTGCAACTTCATTCTTAATGTCTCTAACACAAATATGAGTATAAATATATACATTTAATTATGATTATCTTATCTCAATTGACATTATTAGGTATTTGTAAATAACTAATATATATATACTACTTTTGTTATGCTATACATGACATTCATTGATAAGCCACCACACCATAGTGGAAGTCATGTTGACAAAACTCAAACCTAGCATTACTAAAGGAAACATGTGGTGGGAAACAATAGAATATCAATGATGAACTCAAAAAAGTAAACATGGATAAAGTGTAAGGTAATTAATATGAATTTTGACTCTTAGGTCCCTTAAGAGACTTTCCCAAAACCTTGTATCTTAGAAGGATTGGGATACTTGGGAAATGAAATGAGGCCTCGTATAACCTTTAGCCACCCACTTGATGTGTTGGTGTAATTAGTTTGGCCCCATGAGGTGAAGAATGTAAAATATGGCTCTTAACAACATTACACTAAATTCCACTGAGGTATTTTGTAAGAATGCATATGATGTTGGCATAGGCAAACTATTTTAAGTTGACAAAAAATGAGATAACTTATTGTGGAAGAACTCTATGTTTAGATATAGGTCAAAAAAACATTCATAGGTGACACAGATTGTGAGAACAACTTTGTCAAAGTTTGGAAATTTTTGGCTCTTAGGTCTCTTAAGAGACATTGCCAGAACCTTGTACCTTGGAAGGACTAGTACACTTGGGGAAAGAAACAAGTCATCCTCTAGTATTTACCCACCCACCCCAATATGTTAGAATAGTCAATTCAACCCCATGAGGTGAAGAACATAAAATATGGATCCTAGCAACATTATGTTCAATACAAATTCCACATTTTACAAGAATGCATCCATTATTGGCATGGTCAAACCATTCTGAGTTGACAAAAACTAAGAGAGTTTATTGTGGAGGGACTCAACATCCAAATATAGGTTGAAACAAAACATTTACAGGTGTCATGGACTTCAAGAACTGCTCTATCAATGTTTGGTAGTTTTTGACTCTTAGGTCCCTTAAGAGACTTTTCTGAAACCCTATAGACTAGAAGGATTGACACACTTGGGGAATTAAAAAAGGCATCCTCTAACATTCACATACCCACCCTAACATGTTGATACTTCCAGTTCAGCCCCATGAGGTGAAGAACATAAAATATGGCTCTTGGGAACATTATCATGAACATAAATGACACATTTTGTAAGAATGCATCCATTGTCAACATGGTCAAACTATTTTGATTTGAAAAATTGAAAGAGGTTATTGTGGAGGGACTCGAGATCTAGTTGTAGGTCAATAAAACCTTCACAGATGCCACAAACTCTAAGAACCACTCCATCAAAGTTAGCAGTTTTTAGTTCTTAGGTCTCTTAAGAGACTTTGCCAGAACCTTGTAGCCTAGAAGGACTGGCACACTTGGGGAATGAAACAAGGCCTCCTCTATAATTCACCTACCTATCCCAACAACTTAGTATAGTTGGTTTGGCCCATGAGGTGAAGAATGTAAAATATGGCTTTTGTCAACATTAGACTGAATGCCACTAAGGCATTTTGCAAGAATGCATATCATGTTAGCATACATAAAATATTTTTAGTTGACAAAAAATGAGAGAGATTATTATGGAGGGACTTGACATCTAGCTATAGGTAGAATAGATCATTCATAAGTGCCATGGACTCTGAGAATAGATATGTCAAATTTTGGTAGTTTTAGGCTCTTAGGTCTCTTAAGAGACTTTGTCAAAACCTTATAGCCTAGAAGGATTGACACACTTGGTGAATGAAATGAGACATCCTATAGCATTCACCTACCCACCCTGACATGTTGACATAGTTAGTTCAACCCCACAAGGTGAAAAATGTAAACTATGTCTCTTGGCAACATTATATTGAAGACAAATGACACATTTTGCAAGAATGCATCCATTGTTGGTATGATCTAACCATTTCAAGTTGACAAAAAATAAGAGATTTTATTGTGGAGGGACTTGATGTCCAACTATAGGTCAAAATTGAGTATTCATAGGTACGGCAAACTCTAAGAACCACTTTGTCAAAGTTTGGTAGTTTTTGGCTCTTACGTCTCATAAGAGACTTTGTTGGAACCTTGTAGCTTTGAAAAAATGGTACACTTGGGGAATGAAATGAGGCCTTATATAGAATTCAACCACCCACCCCAACATGTTGGCACAATCGATTCAGCCTCACAAGATGAACATAAAATATGGCTCTTGACAATGTTATGTTGAACACAAATGCTACATTTTGTAAGAATACATCTATTGTTGGCATGGTCAAATCATTCTGAGTGTCAACTGAGAGAGGTTATTGTGTAAGGACTCAACATCTAGTTCTAGGTCAAAATGAAACATTCATAGGTGCCATAAACTTTGAGAACTGCTTTGTCAAAGTTTGGTAGTTTTCAACTCTTAGGTCTATTAGGAGACTTTATCAGAACCTTGTAGCCTGGAAGGATTGGCACACTTGGGGAACAAAATTATGCCTCCCATAGCATTTACTTTTCCACCCTGATGTGTTGGTGCTATTAGTTTGGTCCCACAAGATGAAAAACGTAAAATATGGCCCTTGACAACATTATGTTGAACACAAATGACACATTTCACAAGAATGCACCCATTATTGGCATGGTCAAATAGTACTGAGTTGAAAGAAAACTAAGAGATTTTACTATGGAGTGACTTGAAATCTATTTATATGTTAAAACAAAGCAATCAAAGGTGCCATGGACTCTGAGAACCATTCTATCAAAGTTTGGTAGTTTTTGGCTCATAGGTCTCTTGAGAGACTTTACCAAAACCCTATAGCCTAGAATGACTGACACACTTGGGGAAATAAATGAGGTCTCCTCTGGCATCCACACACCCACCCTAATGTGTTGGCACTATCATTCGACAAGGTGACAAATGTAAAATATGGCTCAAGTGGAAACATTAAGCTAAAAACAAATGATGCATTTTGCAAGAATACATCCATCATTGGCACAGTCAAACCATTCTGAGTTGACAAAAAATGAGAGACATTAATGTGGAGGGACTCAACATTTAGTTTTAGGTCAAATAAAAAAATTCTCAAGTGCTACAGTATCTAAGAACCGCTCCATCAAAGTTTGCTAATTTTGGCTCTTAAGTCTCTTAAGAGACCTTGCTAGAACCTTGTAGCCTAGAAGGATTAGCACACTTGAGGAATAAAAAAGGCATCCCCTAGCATTAAAATACCCACCCTAATGTGTTAGTATAGTTAGTTTGGCCCCATGAGGTCAAGAATGCAAAATATGTCTCTTGGGAACATTATGTTGAATAGAAATGACATATTTTGCAAGAATGCATCCATTGTTGGTAGGGTAAAACCATTCTAAGTTGACAAAAATTAAGAGAAGTTATTGTGGAGGGAATTAATGTCTAGCTATAGGTCAAAACAGGGACTCTAAGAATTGTTCTATTAAAGTTTGGCAATTTTTGGCTCTTATGTCTGTTAAGAGACTTTGCCAAAAACATGTATCTTGGAAGGATTGGTGATGAGAGGCATAAATGTCCCATTGTATTTCATATTTTAGTCTTTTATGTATGCCTTAATACCTATTTTTATATTCCATTTTCATACCATCTCATATCATTTTACCACCTTTATGTTGTATATATGATTAAATATAAATGACTAATATTTAATAGAGTTTTGGGGTAAAATATGAAAACTATATATTGGATTGTTTCTACTAATAAGTATTGTCATTTTAGCTTTGGAAAATAGATCATGTAGCATGCTAATGAAGGTGGATAATATAAACTACCTATCACCCATTGAGCATTTGTCAACATAATTAGTTCTATCTATTAATAAGTTTTAATTAATCATTTGTTGAATATTGGCTTCTCTTTGTTGTCCACCGGCATGTATCTCCTATAGTTGGATCTCAGCCACTTTCAAATCATATTAATTACTACTATTGGCTCATTTTCATGTGCTTAGCCTCCATTTGGCACTCACCATGTTCAAACCAATTTGTAGCCTATGGGTTTTTTGTTCTATTTTGATTATCTCCAACTGAGGGTCTTAATGAGTATATTTGGAGGATGAGTGGAGCAAATGCCTTTTCTCATTATGTTTGTTACAAAATTTGTTATAAAAAATAATATAACTACCAAACCATTATTAGATTAGTGGTGTGTATCTGCATGTTAAACTAGTTATAAATTTGGTGTAGTATCAATTTTAATTACATGCTTTATTTAGACCTTGTTGTGCATTATATATCGCAGCTTGTATTTTGTAATACTACAAATATATGTTTTCAATAATATTATATGCTATTGATATTACTAGTTTTGGCATGAGAAAGGGTAATTTGTCTTAATTCACCAATGAACCAAGGAGGAGGACCACCCACTCCAAGGAACAATTGGTGAAGTGTTTTCAATTCAATGCGATTTGGTTCTATTTATGTTGATTTGTGTTTCACTATAAATTCAATTTCTTGTAGAAGTATTACTTCATGTTATTTTTCTCATTAATTAATTTTGCATGGTTTATAATTAATGTGTTTGGTGAGAAAAAGTTGATTGTGTTAGTTATTATTGTGATCTTTTAGCTGTAAACTTGGTAGTTTAATCTATAGTAGAATTTAGTGATAAGTACAATTCAAAATAGCAAGTTATATATAATTTATTTATACCACAGTTCATTTATGTCTAGTTTCTATAGAAATTTTTACCAGTTCCTATCATAGTTCTTTGCCAGTTCATATAACAGCTTTTACCAGTTCCTGTCGCAGTTTATTTCTGTTGGAAACAAGGCAGATAACTAAGAGGGGGGTGAATCAGTTATCTCAAAACTTTCTTACTTTTACTTCCTTTTCTTATCTTATCAATCAGTGATATATCAAAACATGAAAGCATAAGCAACCATAAGAGCTGAAATGAAATCAACACACATAACACAAGGATTTTTACGTGGAAACCCTATTAAGGGAAAAACCACGGGGTGATTAACCCAAGATTGTATTCTCTGTTAAAAGAATAAAGAAGTACAAAATGGCACTTGCTAGTTAGGGCTCACTACCTGAGCACACTGGTCACAAAAGGCTCATTGCTTACAAGAGACTCACTATCTTCAAAAGATTACAGATGATAACAAAGTGTTTGAACTGATGAACAACATCCACATATGCAAGAATTCAATTCCAGTTAGGTACAGTATACCGATCTAGCACATTTCATCCTTCCTCTGCTCAGTATTACTCTTCTTTCACATTCTGAGCTTGGATTACTACCTTAGCACTTGTCTCTACTTTTCTTCACACTTAATCAATCATTCTATCGCTTCCACACACTCACAAGCTTGAATCCATTGGGTATATATATATATATCTGCATCAAGGATTTCCAACAACTTTCTAGCCAGTAACAAGAACACTTAGGATATTTGCAAGTTACTATTCTATTGGCTGAATCCATACTTGATTGATGATGCGCACCAAAAACTTAGGCATAAAAATCATTACTTATGTCGGCCAAAATCATATAACACTTCAAGTTACTTTATCAACACCTTATGCACATCCGGATTGAGGTCTGATACCCTATTGGCTAGTTCTTCCTCTGTCTGCACTGTCTAACTGGAGTCTGATGCTTAGATGCTCATATCTTTCACATGCTTTGTCACCGGAGGCTAAATCTATGGAATGCAATAGTTTAGATACTCCTTATTACTCATCCAAATCCACAACATGCTGGGTTTTACCATCAAAGAGTTTTGGACCCAACTGTCAAACCCTATCATATGCACTATTCTTGACTAGTAGACCAACCTATCTTCAATCTGACTTCTGGTATGAGTAATTTATGTACTACGGATGTGTGGGATATACTTTGTTGCCATCAATGACAACACTTATGAATCCTAGTAGTGTCTCTTGCCAACAATCTCCCCCTTTGGCATTGATGGCAACACTTAGTGAAAAATGACTGAGTGTCACTGAAACTCCCCCTTTGCTTGTGCTCTATCTCTCTAGACTACTTACTAGTGCTCCCTTAATGTTGGATTCCTCATTTTTCACTACTCTTCACTCCCTCTTTGACATCAATGGAAAAGGGTGGGATCTGTAAACCAAAAATGTGCAAAACTTATTATATAGGGCCACATATGTACATACAATTCATAAGATAAACTTACATATACTTAAGTATATCTACAAATGTAGTCTTCAATTGTACAAGCTCTGTGGCCCAAATTCTCTTTATCCTATCCAAAATGGAGATGTGTCCAAACAAAAACGCATATGCTTCTGCCCTCTTCAAATCTGTTGGATCACTAGTCTAGGTTGTACCTAGAGCATCTGCGAAGGCATCATACATTAACTCTAACTTAGGGATGATTATCCCTCTGAGTTTACCCATTCTATCCATTAAATTCTTCTTCTCCTTAACCAGTTTCTTTATTTCATTTGTTATAAAAATTGCTTGGCATTCTTGTCTTACCAAAGAGATAGTAAGAGGATCAAAATTCTGAGATAGATTTGTCAATTTTCGTTCTTGTTCTTTCATTTTCTTCTCAATGTCCTCTGCAACTTTAGGCTAGGATAAACCAAATTTATATATGTCTCCACCATCCTTAAGAGTATTTTCAATGCTCTTTATGCCAATGTCTATGGTTTTTCTATCATTATCAATTAGCCCTTGTACCTCATTGAATCTTTTTCCCAAGAACTCTTTCTGGACTTTAGTTTCTGTTGATTTTTCTAAAGACTCAAAATGTGTATTGACAAAATTATCTAAGTTCTTCAAATTACCAGATGGAGAGGTAGATGGATCCTTCTGATATGTCGGTATGATCTTCTCCAGCACTCCGGATGCAATACTTAGTAGATCATAGTCCTCCCTATGAGATTTTAGGAATTTTTCTTTGGCTTTGGCCTGAGAAAAAGATACTATCTTCATTATCTGAACTAGAGAGAGAGAGTCTAGATTCAGTGGCCCTTGAATCAATTCTGGTTCATCTAATTCCACAACTTCCTTGTCCAAAAAACTTTGCACTGCATCTACAGTGTCTCTTGAAGTCTCACCTTCCTTTCCTTTGGGGGCATCCAAATTGATTTTCTTATTGCCATCAACAGTATTTGTCTCTTCTTTATGCACTTCCTCTTCCAGAATAGAGGAGTCTAAGGCCTCAGATTGCTCTTCATCAATTTTCTTTAATCCTTTGATATCCATGTCAGATGGCTCTTCATTTTCTTCCTCTACAATGGGAAGATTGAACCTTTTCAAGGCACTCTAAAGAATTTATTTTGTCTCATCAGCTATTTGGTTAGTTTCTCCAAGCATGAGCTTATTCATTCTAGACTTGCTCCAGAATTCTTCTTTGGCATCCTTGAAAACCATGTCCATTTGTTTTTGAGTGATAGTTGGACATAACTATATCACTATCTATTCCCAGATCTCCAAGTCTTTTTCTTTTGCACTTTCTTTTCTTAACTCCAAAACTTCTTCTAAGTTCTTAGGAATTAAGGAAATTATTTCAATGAAAGCTTTGTTATAGGTGTTCAGGTACCTTACTGTTGCTTCTTCAAGAATTCTCTTGTCTGTATCATTGTACTCATCATAGAATTTTATTACTGGCTGCAGGTTTCCATCCATAGTGACTACTTTAATGATGTCTTCAATGGAGAGAGTGGCTCTCTCAACAAACTCTTCTATCTTCTACTCCTCATCAATCCTTTCATTCTTGGAAGGTTTGTTCTTGGCTTTCTTGAATTCTCTGACCTCCACATCTGATTTTGTCTCTTCATCATCCTTAAGGCTCACATATGTTCTTGTGGCCTTAGATATATTTCTCTTTTCTCCTTTAACAGATGGTTTGACTTCTGGTTTAGCAGTTTTTGAGCTTTCAGGAATGATAGGGGCAGAACTCCTGGTAGATCTTGTCCAGGTAGAGGCTTCCAACAGAATGCTTTCTTTCTTTGCTCCTTCCCTTTCCTTTTCAATTTTCTCTATTCTTTCTCTATTTGCATCTACTACCTCCTTTGTTATGCCAAATTTCTTAGCTAATTCTTCAACGTCCCTCCTCTCTTTTCTTTTTGACTCAGGCTTCCTTAATTCAACATGTATTTTTATGTTTAGCTCATCAAAGGTGCCAAACCTCTCTGCTTCAGTGTCCTTGGGTTGGCTTAGCAATTGTTGAACATGTACCTCCAATATGTTTTCATCAACTTCATAACCCATGGGCATTACCCATACTGTTCTTGGCTCAATTGCCTCCATTAGGAATTAATCTGTGTCAACCATGAAGCAAACTATGTCTTTGTATTTCTCCACTATTGATTTTGGTATTCTTTCTCTTGCATGCATCATGCTCTGGAAATTCTTAAAGTAACCCTAGAGAGCTATCTTTCAGGCTTGTGCATCACCAAGTCCATACAAATAATCTCTTATTTGAATTGCAACAGGTCTATCATTTGCCCAGATTAGACCTTTTGATCGTGATAACTCATTCATGTCATAGAAGAACAGGCACAATACCAGATTGCCATACTTGAAGGAATTTTTCTTATCTTTCTTAATCTTCTATAGATTCTCCATTAGTTGATTTAATAGAAGCTCACACAAATCATAATCTGCATTTTCTTTCAGCATCTGATATGTAGTATAGATTGTTGTACCAGATACATAATTTTACCTACTTGAGTGGTAAATCTTGTAACCAATTACAATTGATGCAAACTTGACATCTAGATCAGTAATATCATCTATAGTCATTGCCCTCTTGTCATATTTTGATCCAGTGACTTCTGTTACAATTTAATTTTTCACAAATTTGAGTGCAGGCAACCCACCAGTTGAGTGCAATCTGGTTACAGCCTTGATGGCATCTTTGGTTATCTTAAATGGACTCATTAACCACATAAAGTTATCATGCATCATACTCAAGACATACTGGACCCATTTGTCCTTTGCAAAAGATGGGAAATGTATGCAATGTGCAAAGTGCTTGTCTTTTAGAGCCTTGAATTCTGGTTTGAGATCAAAATTCTCACTTCTTAACTATTTATGATATATTTCCATCAATTCTAACTCTCCAATGTTTTCAATGTTTGCATGAATGTAAACCCTAATATCTTCTACATGCAGAACACTGTACGGGATATGGGAAAATGCACCATAGGGATCAACTTCAATAGATTTGTGAGGATGTTTCTTGAATTTCAGTCTCGGCCTCTCAGTGACATTCACAACCATGGGAGTAGCCATTCTAGCAATGAAATTTGGAGATATTTTATAGAAAATAAATACCTTATTATGCCTTAGGGCTTGATACAACTACCAGAGCAAATTCCTGCTTGATTTTGATCTTCAACTTTAACTTGAATATTCTATAGGATCTCTTCTCAGAACTCTTCTCTCTTCTTCATGAATGCAAAGTCTTGTAAATGATGAATGAAGAACCTTTTATTCTTGCACAAAAACCTAATTCCCCATTGTAATAAATGCACACTTTAAGTCATCCGGTTACCTTGTTTTGAGTGAATTTCTCATGAATCAATGTGTGGATCTTCAAATCATTATCCAAGTGAGTTGACAACATAGCTTTAGCATTTCAAAACATGCCTCTAAATTTGTAGACCATAAAATTGCATTTTTAGATCATACCGGATCTATTTGTGTAATTATGTTTTTACTAAATAACTGCCTGAACCGGATCTACTCATAACTTCTTCAAATCTATATGAGGATTTCTAAACTTTTAATTGAATGATTTTTAGATGAACCTCTAAAATCCCTTTAATCCACAACCTCTAATTCTTACTTAATGTGCTAGAATCAAACACTTACTAGCTAGTTGGGGGAATTTGATCTTGTTTGCAGCTCCCCTTGAGCTAAAGCTCACTTTTAATTTTTGGAAGGATTATCAGCACTGGATTCTGGTGCGAACGCATCACCAATGTTCATCACACTCTTGTTTACCCAAGTCTTGCTCATCTCCTTCTAAATCTCATTCGCATTCACTTTACCTTTGCCTTTGTCTTGTTTCTGATCATGTTTCACCAGACCTTTTCCATCATGATTTCTACTCCTGCAGAATCTAGCTATATGACCAAATTTATTGCAATTGTAACACAAAACATTTCCTTGCTTATTTGATTGATATCCTCTTGATCTACACTGATTAGCCATATGCCCCATTCTATTGCATGCAAAGCATCTACCATTGAAAGAATTGTTCATTTGCATATTTCTGCATTCATGAGATTTGTGACCATACCATTTGTAATTAAAACATTGGCTGAAGAAGGATGGATTATCCTGATTCAGTCTGCTCCTACACTGAGTTGCTTTATGACCAAATTTGTTGCAGTTGAAGGAATTTCCATTGAAGAATGGATGTCTTTGAGCATTAGGTTGTCTTATCAGAGGTCTTCTAGGCCTATTTCTTGAGCCAAAGTTCTTTTGACCAGATCCAGAGCTTTCACCTTTCTCATATCCCAAGCCATCCTTATCATCTGCCCTCTTTTAACTTTCAAGTAGTACTGCAAGTTTAGCTGAGCTTATCTTGAATTTTTCTTTGTATTTATTTGTAGTTTCAAGATCTTATTTAAGAGTGTCAATCTGTCTCTCAAGTTGTTCTTCATTGTATCTGGCTTCTCCAAGATCAAACTCAAGATGTCTAATTATTCTATCCATTTTGTAGCAATCTTTTGTTTTCTCCTTGAGGGATTGATTTAAGTTATCTTCATTCTTTCTCTTTTCTTTAATTTCTTGGGTAAATTTTATAACCCTTGATTCCATTTCATGTCTTAGCATGACAACTTATTTTGACAACTTTTCACATAGCTTTGTTTTCTCATTTAGGTCCTCATCAGTATTATTGGCTTCGTTTTGATCTGCTAACTTCTGAAGTAGTTCCTTTCTCTTTTTCATGGAATTACTAAGTTTTTCTTTCATCTCATTGATGAAATCATCAGCCTCCTTAAGTCTCTCTCTTAAATCATTGACTTCAAACTGGGATTGATCAAGATCTTCTAAGGCAGACTGTAGTTTTTCTTTCATACCATATAAATCCATTGAGATTCCTATATCCTCCTCAAGCTATTAGGCTTTTTCTAAGGAACTTGGCTCTAATACCAATTGTTGGAAATAAGGTAGATAACTGAGAGGGGGGTGAATCAGTTAGTTCAAAACTTTCTTACTTTTACTTCCTTTTCTTATCTTATCAATCAATGATATATCAAAACATGAAAGCATAAGTTACCATAAGAGTTGAAATGAAATCAACACACATAACACAAGGATTTTTATGTGGAAACCCTATTAAGGGAAAAACCATGTGGTGATTAACCCAAGATTGTATTCTCTATTAAAAGAATAAAGAAGTACAAAATGGCACTTTCCAGTTAGGGCTCACTGGCCGAGCACACTGTTCACAAAAGGATCACTACCTATAAGAGACTCACTATCTACAAAAGCTTACAAATGATAACAAAGTGTTTGAACTAATGAACAGCATCCGCATATTGAAGAATTTAGTTCTAGTTAGGCACAGTATACCAATCTAACACATTTCATCCTTCCTCTACTCAGTATTACTCTTCTGTCACATTCTGAGCTTGGATTACTGCCTTCGCACTTGTCTCTACTTTTATTCACACTTAATCAATCATTCTATCTCTTCCACACACTCACAAGCTTGAATCCATTGGGTATATATATCTGCATCAAGGATTTCCAACAACTTTCTAGTCGGCAACAAGAACACTTAGGATATTTACAAGTTATTATTCTGTTGGCTAAATTCATACTTGATTGATGATGCGCACCAAAAATTTAGGGATAGAAATCATTACTTATGTTGGCCAAAATCATATAACACTTCAAGTTACTTGATCAACACCTTCTACACATCTGGATTGAGATCTAATACCCTGTTGGCCAGTTCTTCCTCTATCTACGCTTTCTAACTGGAGTCCGATACTTAGATGCCCATATTTTTCACATGCTTTGTAACCAGAGGCTAAATCTCTAGAATATAATAGTTTAGATACTCCTTATTACTCATCTAAATATGCAATATGTTGGGTTTCACCATCAGAGAGTTCCAGACCCAACTGTCGGACCCTATCATATGCTCTGTTCTTGTCTAGTAGACCAACCTATCTTCAATTTGACTTCCGGTATGAATAATTTATGTATTGTGGATGTGTGGGATATACTTTTTTTCCATCAATGACAACACTTATGAATCCTTGCAATGTCTCTTTCCAACAATTTCTATTTCTATAGAAATTTCTATGGTAGCCTACATAGTTCTTGTAGTAGACTGTTGCAACAGTATTTACAGTAGTTTTTAGTAGAGTTCATGTAGCTCTTTCAATGAATGTTTTATAGATGCATTTCATCCACGCTTACCTCACTACATATAGCCCTTGCACATATAGCCACTATGGCTTTCACAAGTTTATGCCCCCAGATTGATACTTAGACCAAACTGAAATTCAATTATTTTTATTTCATTATTTACCCTAGTTTTGGCCTATCAATTCGCACACTTGGGAAATGAAATGAGGCCTCCTCTATCATTCACATTACCACCCCAATGTGTTGGCATTATCAGTTTGGTCCTACAATATGAAGAAGGTAAAATGTGGTTCTTGGCAACATTATGCTAAACATAAATGACACATTTTGCAAGAATGCATACATTCCTAGCATGGTTAAACTGTTTTAAGTTGACAAAACTAAGAGAGGTTATTATATAGGGACTTGGTACCTATCTATAGGTTAAAATGAAATATTTGTAGGTATCATTGACTCAAAGAACTGCTTTGTCAAAGTTTGGAACTTTTCAGCTCATAGGTCTCTTAATAGACTTTGTTGGTGTTGAAGACACAAGACAAATGAGAGGGGGGATGAATCATTTGTATCAAAAACTTCAAACCCTCATAAACATAATCACATCCACATCAATTTACTTAATCCCTTAATCTATTATGAATATTAAACATGAAAAGAAGATAACAACAATTAAACACATCAACACCATACACAAGAGAACACTAGATTTTTATGTGGAAAACCTTAAAAGGAAAAAACCACAGTGAGGATTAGCTCACAATATAAAGTAGGAGCAATACCGAATTACAAGAGGTTCAATGCCTAGAAAAAGAAGGGCTCATTGCAAAGGACTTATTGTCTAGAAGAAGAATAAAGAAGAAAAGGCTCACTGCCAAGAGTGAACTAATATAATTGCATCTAACACATGCATGGGTTCAGTTCCAATGAAGCATAATAAACATCACCTTCACATCTATACTGAAAGATAGTAGATGCCTTCTGCCCATTGCATCCAGTCACCTAACACATAAAATACATCACTACATTTTATCACACTCACATTACAAACATCATTTCCTTCATGCACTCCCATGATTCACAAATCCTTGATACTTATTGTAAGGGTAAAATGGTGATCAATCAAATGAATTAAACAAGACCCAAACATCAATAGAATAGTGAAACAAGAAGGATTCAATAAATGAAGCAATGAACAAATACAGAGCAAACCTTTCCCGTTTCTAAACTTCTGTTGTTCGCCTATCACAAATCGTCCTTTTGCAGATGAGATGAGCCCTCAGAGAGTGCAATCTTTTTAGCTGTTTGTAGGAAGTCGACGGTGAATGGCTATGGTGATATGCAATGAAGATGAGCTCCAATGCAAGTATGTGATCTCAAGCTTGTAGATGACAAAAGGGTGCCAAAGGCGCGCTAGTGATATTTCTGCAGAGTAACGATGTCAAAAGCCTGGATGATTAGAATGGGAGGATGAAGCTTCATTTATAGACTCAGAAGAATGAGAATCAACGGTTGAGAGAAGATATAAAGATCGACGGCTGAGGATGGTTGAGGAATGTGCAACCAGTGGAAATGTGATAAGTGTCCCAGCTCCATCATGAAAGGGGGGATGTGACAAAACTGATTGGAGAGTTAACTCCATTGACTAGTCTGTTAACAGACTTGATTGATCAGTTAGAAGAATAAATTGTGGAACTGACTGAATTGATTGAGGATTTGACTCAATTGACAGGTTAGTTAACACTTTTGATTGATTAGTTAACTAACCTCTGATTTGAGAAGAAATAGGCCATGTGGGTGAGGGAAAATAAGGTAATTAAATATTAAATATATTTAATTACATGTGCAACCTGATGAGGTGGACAAGGTGAGGTGGAAAAGGTGAGGTGTAAAAGGTGATGTGGATTTTTAGAATTTAGAACTTAGGATAGAGGAATTTGGATTAATTCAATAATTTATGATTATTTAATCATGTAGGACATTTAGAAGAATTTTAATTAAATAAATAGAATTTATTTAATTATGGAACAGTGAATCGATTAAATAAATTTAGAATATTTATTTAATTAATAGAAGAAGGGAATAAATATTTAGAATATTTATTTAGGATGAATTGTGTCATTTTTAGGCATATACAATTATTTATACCATCATTACCCTTGAAGCAATCTTCAAGGTCAACAATACAATATTCAATCCTTGAAACAATCTCTAAGGTTGGAAAACACACAGTGTTTGAATTAGGTTTGGACCTAAATATTCTATGGCACAAGGGAATGAAGGCAAAACACTCTATGCCTTAGCTCAGACCCAAATCTATCCAATCATGCTACACAATCCTCACATAATCATCAAATCAACTCCACAAATAGGACAAACATTCTAGGTTTGCTAAATAGTGTAAATATAATAAATTCTTGGTCTCACGCTTCCATGAACCCAATCATAACTTGCAAACCACACACAAGGCTTTAAAACAATATAGAAGCATCCATGAACAACTTGAAGTCACCTGAGAACCAACAAATTCAACCACAATAAATTTTACTTGAAGACAATTCAAAGACTGCTTACAAATAACACTGTCGAACTCTGCTACACAAGAAAATTACTTTTCAGAGCACCAAATCACAAACACTCTAGATTGAAGATAGATAAGGACTTTATAAACACATATCTAGACCTACATCACTTGAAACCTTTCTATAGAGGAATGTAGAGTAAAATACTTTCTCTTAGACACACTGCAAACAATGTTAGACACTATCTTCAAACTGGCGAGCATAACTTTCACTGCACAACGATCCAGAGCACCAAATTCTAGATTTAGTATCTTCAAACAATTCTAAACAATATATCCAAACTGCACACTTAGATCACCAACATAGACAAAATGCAGAGCAAAAACTTGAACAACATTTTGTAAGTCAGAAAACTTCTTCAACACATTGTTTCCAGTATTAATCAAATTTTCTCAAAATCACTTGGAAACCCAACCATATAAATATAACCTCAACATTTTCAACATTGATACCAAGCATCCAAACCATCTTTAGAAAATTAACTAAACCAATCACTAATGACACGGTTGACACTATAGGTAGGGTAAAAATCAAGGCTAATACACAAACAACAAATATGAAACCCTAACAAGCACAATGAAGTACAAGATAGCATATAAATCAAAATATGAAAGAAAACTAAAACAAATCTCTACACTAAGTTTAGCTTGCCTCCATTTCTCTTCTCAATCTTGCATAGGTATGCATGATTTTGAAGGTTGAATGTTGGTTGCTCATTCCAGCAACATAACAGTACTTGGAACTAGTTGCATGAGAGGCTCTAATGCCATTTTGATAGCATAAGATTGATTGGAAACTCATTTATCAAATGGCTTAGTTGAGGGTTGATTTATAGGAAAGGACTGATTTGAATTGATGGTTGAGATTGAAAGTTGTTTTCAACGATGTGGATGCCTAGGATCGAATAGGGTTTCCCACTCCATGAGAAGTTGTGGTCATGTGACAAGTGTAGGGTAGACCTAATTTAAATAATGTTTTATTTAAATTAGTTTTGCATGTGACATGTGTTTGAATGTGATGAGAGGTGAGGGAATAATTCAAATATTTTATTTGAATTATTTGGGACATGTGAGAGGGAAATTAATTAAACAAATAAGATTTATTTAATTAATTGTCTAGGTGGTTAGGATGGAATTAGGAGTGGGATTAGGAAAAAATGTCATATGATGTCTCTAGTAATGTGTCGACAAGGTGTTGCAAGACATGGACAAGTTTAAGTGTCTACATTTTTTCCCTCTTTGAGATGGTGTTCGAGATGATGAGATTTATGTAGAGTAACATCATTTCAAAGAAGCTAAGAAAATGAGATGATGATGATGTAAGGATAGGATGATTATGCCCCCTCGAGAGGATAGGCAAGTTGGACAAACACAGGTAGGCTCTTGAAATGAAATGGATTGGTCAACGAAGAAAGATAGGGGAATGGAAAGAAGAAATGAATGATACATTATGCTGTAATGAAGGTGAGCAACCATGAAGTTTGATATAGTAGTAGACATTATGTACCAAGGTATAAGGA
Source organism: Cunninghamia lanceolata (assembly GCA_027924645.1). Taxonomy (NCBI): domain Eukaryota; kingdom Viridiplantae; phylum Streptophyta; class Pinopsida; order Cupressales; family Cupressaceae; genus Cunninghamia; species Cunninghamia lanceolata. The sequence goes on from BSBN01001054.1 coordinate 4,070,302, forward strand.
CCAAGGTGATGATATGTCTTGTGCACCAGCGTAATACAACCTTGTCTAACATATGAGGAAGTAAACTTAGAGCATTAAAGTCCCAATGCACAAAAGGTATGATGTGACCTTAGATGCAAAGGTTAATGCAAAAAGCTATTCCAACATACACAAGATATGAATATTAGCTAGAATGATATAGATGTGATACAAATTCAAGATAAAATGATAACATAGACAAACAAGCAAGCATGCACAAATGATTGAAAAACAAACAAGGTATTTCCCCTGTCAAGCTATAAACCAATGATTGAGTGATTGATTGATTGATTAATGATTGTGTCTAGTTTCAGGAAATTAAACATGTTGTATAAGACGCCTAGTCTGGTTTCGACAATGCAACATCTTGTATAAGACAATTGATATGATTGATTGACACTAGTGTTGTTGGCCATGTGAATTAACACTAGGATTTGATGATTGATTGATTGATTGATTGAGTGATTGATTTAGTTTACGTCAAGATTAGGATCAAGACCATTGATCGATTGGATAATTTGACAAGATTGATTAACTTGATTGGTATGGATTGAGTATGACTTGCATTTGACTTTATTGGGTTCACTTGATGATTTGAATTGACGAAATGGTGATTTGATTGAGAAATTGATTGATGATTGATTGGAAGAATTTATTTGACTTGATGGTTGGATTGATTTGAAGGAATGATTTGATATGATTGACTTGATTGGAAGAATTTGTTTGAGAAATTGATTTAGTTGGGATGATTTGATTGATTGATAGGAAGAATTGATGTGATTTGATGAATTGAATGATTTGATAGATTGAATAATTATGATGAATTGAAGAATTGGGTGATGTGATTTGAATTGATTTTATTGCTTGGTTTTTTGTTGGATATTTGATTTTTTTTTGTTTTTAAATGTTTTGGTTTTTTTTGGATTTTAAAATGTTTTGTTTTTTTGTATTTTTGAAATGTTTTGGTTTTTTTGGATTTTGATATTTTTTTTATTTTTTTGTATTTTTGAAATGCTTTGATTGATTTTTGTTTTGTTTTTGAAATGTTTTGATTTTTTGTGTTTTTTGAAATGTTTTGAGGATGGAACTAGATTGAAATTTGAATATCTTTTTCTCTAGATACCAATGACAAGGGGAAAACCAAGTCTATGTGCAAGGATGGTGGTAGGATGGATGGATAAAATGGTGGCCAAAAGGTCATGATAAGTGGATGGAATGATGTATGCATAACAACAAAAGGATGTGATCTCCAAAGACTATGTCTCATAGGAATAACATGCCCTGGTCTTGGTGTAATGCTTAGGATTTGACATGATAAAGCTTATGACAATAGGATGATATGGATTGGTTTGGGAAGGATGAGGTATATCAAGAGATATCCAAAGCATGTGTCAACATTTTTCCCTCATGTCTTTATCAAGATCAAAATGAGGAAGGGAGGATGGATGAACTCAATATGATAGGTATATGGGTGTAATGGATAAGGATGGTAGGATGGTATGGAAATGGTATGGAAATGATAGGATGGAAAATGATAGGTTAGAAAATGATAGGTTGGATGAGACAATGTGCCCCCAAGTGTAAGTGACATAGAAGATCAACCTACACATGGCGTCTGTTTCCTAGGTTTTCATCATGGTACTTATCCAAGGTGCCACCAAGGGCACTTTTCACCATTGGATGAAGGGATTTCTCTTTACTCTTTTGTTTTGTTTTGTTTTTTGACTTTTTAGATTTTTTGGATGGGATTGGTGGCTATGGATAATAGGGACTCAAGTGTTTAGTTCCATGAAAGGTGATAGTCCATTAGAAATGGATGTCGTTGCACGGACCATGTCAAGTGTTATTATGCTCATATATGTTTGTATAGGATTGCATGAAAGTGAGATGGAGTAGGTAGATAGTGGACTATGAAAAAGTGTATGCATGGAAAGATAGTGGATTATGATGTGGATTATGGAGGATTTATGCACAAGGATGGATGAAAGGCTTATGCAAAAGCATGGACCATAGGCAAGTGATGGGAAAGATATGTAGGAGAGTGGATCGAGCATGGGGATAAGGAAATATGTGGGAATATTGTGGAATGGAATGGAACCAAGACCAATGGTTGCACACACCATGATAAACATTGAAGTATTTGGTGCAAGAGCACCCAAGCCAATCTTGGCTTAATACTTAGCCAAAAATGAGTGTTCTAAAGGTTTCAAGGAAGTGAATTAGTCTTAGATCCAATTTATAAGGTTCAAAAGAATAAATCCTTAAGTCTAGAATCATATTAGTGTGGTATTAGTTAAATCAAGGTGAAAACATATGCATAATACTTGTAATATTAGAAAACTCTTAACAAATGTTAGTTCCCAAAGGTCACCTTGTGAAAAGACAAGGCATAACCAATGGGGACAAGTCTAATTGTATTTAAGAACCTTAATTCTAGCCAAAAGGAAGGCAAAGAGAAATAGCATTGTAACAAACAAATTCCATTAATAAAAGTTTAGTTTTCCTGATTTTTTCCTACAAACCCGACTGTTCCAAGCCATACTTCTCCTTCATACTATAGTTTCATGACCTGCACTCACTTCAAATGAAAGAGGATTGAATTTAGTTTCTTTTTCATGTGGTTGGACTCAAATGCATTAAATATTGAGTGAGATATCACATTTTTTATAAAAATTGCCAAAAAAACTATTTTTTTCCTGCAAACATTGCTGCTCGCAGCCATACCACGTGTTTGTACATAACTCCCATGACCTAAAACCACTTGGGTTGGATATAGGGGTGAAATACCTTCCAAATGAAATTGTTTTGAGGTTGTTTCATTCATTGTTTAGGGAGAACCATCCATTTTACTGAAAACTGCTATAAACCCTGAACTATGGTTTCTAGAAGTGCTAGAATGTGATTTTTGACCAAATCCACCCCCAAGTACCTCCAAACTAATAAAATGAGTTGTATTATGGTATATACACATGTTTCAATTATTTTCATGATAGAGAATGGATGTTTGACCACATTTGACCAAGTTTTGGCCTAATAAACCCATGTATTAGGCCTCTAAAGAAGACAATCATAAACTTTCATAGATAGAAGTACATTTTGAGGGTGTGGTTGACCAAATTGAGTCAAATTGGACATACCTTAGAGGTCCCAAGTGGTTTGGGAGGTAGAAGTTCATTATTACTATAAGTTCCTTCATTGAGGTGGCCTAATTAGTACTAATTAGCCTTGGTGCAAACTAAATTTTCAATTTTTGAGACAAACATTTTGAAACAACCTATCTTAATTCTGATATATGTTAAATAAAATGGAAATGGGTATCCAAAACAGTCCTTATATTTTAATGTCAGCTAAATTTGTGAACGTTAGGTGAAAAAAACCCTCTAGGCAGGGCTACAAGGCTTTAGGCTTGTTTCTAAAGCAAGTACATCAAAACCTTGGAATTGGTGAACCAAACCTACATGGTTAAGTTCAATACATCACAACCACACCCTTATATGCATCAAATTGCTATCAGAGCATTAGGTTCTGATTTGGGAAGTGAAAAGTCAAATTGTGAAGAAGGACTAGTCTAGACAAGATGCCTCCAAAAGCTAGTGCAATGGCCGAAGAGATAAGAAGGTTAAAGGAGCAGATACTCCAGAAGGATAGACTCTACAAGGAGAGTCAATAATCCACCTTAGCCTGAATAGCAGCCTTGGAAAAGAACCAAAGAAGAGGAGTGGTCAATGATGACCAAAGTGACAAGGAGGATGCAGAAGAGAGCCCTCCAATGGGAGTCCATGATGAGGATGATGACTTGGACCTAGAAGAAAGGATGATGATCAAGATGCTAAAGGCAGTAAAAGGTGGCAACACTCCAAAGATGAAGGTTGAAGTACCTATGCATAATGGAAAGATGGATAGTGAGGAAGTCTTGACATGGATTGATGCTCTAGATAACTTTTTCAAATTGGAAGAGATAGAGGACAACAAAAAGGTGAAATATGCCAAATCTAAGTTGAAGGGACCAGCCCTTACATGGTGGAACTTTGTTCAAGATGAGAGGGTCAAGAAGGGAAAGGCTAAGATCAATTCTTGGGACAGGATGATGGCTAAGGTGAAGTCACAATTTCTACCAGTAGACTATGCCGTGCAACCTTCATGAAATTGCAAAATTTGAAACAAAGAGACTTGGATGTGATGTCCTATACCAAAGAGTTCCATAAACTATGCATTAGAATAGGTCATCATGAGGATGAAGTGGAAAAAGTGGCTAGATACTTGAGTGGTCTAAGATTGAGCATAAGAGATGAAATCAGCCTAACACCTCCTAGGACAGTAGAAGAATGCATTCAAATGGCATGTAGAGCAGAAGAAAGAATAAAAAGAAGGCAAGAACAAAGCCAAAGGGGCAGAGGCAATACATCAAGGGGTAGAGGATCATTTCCCAATACAAAACAAGTAAATGAGAGTCAAGAAGAAGCAAATAAGGGTCAAGAGCAATTTGATTTTAGAGGTGGATGAAGAGGTGGAAGAACAAGTTCAAGGGGTAGATATGTAGATCAAGGAAGAGGTTCTAATATGTTTTTAGGAAAGTGCTATACTTGTGATGAGTTTGGTCATCCATCCTTCAAGTGCCCTGAAAAGTTTGGTACTACTTTAAGTGGGAGTGAAAGAAGGGGTGAAAGGAAAGTTCAAATTGTGCAAGAAGAAGAAGAGGGAAGTGTTAATTCTCTAAAGTATGATTGTGGACCAGAAGTTGATGAAGTTTTGATGTTTGAAAGATAACTTTTGAAGCCTCCAAGGAGAAGGAACCATTGCAAAGCAGAAGTCTTTTCAAGACCACCTGCAAGAACAAAGGCAAAGTATGCAAGTTAGTAATTGATTCAGGCTCCACTGATAATATAGTATCAAAAGAAATGGTAGATAAGTTGAATTTGGTAAGAGTTCCACATCAAACACCCTATAAGGTGTCATGGTTAAATGATGATCAGTTACTCCTAGTTAATGAGTAGGCCTTAGTTGAGTTTCATATTGGAAAGTATAAGGATAAGGTGCTTTGTGATGTTCTTCAAATGCAATGTTGCCATTTGTTGCTTGGAAGGCCATGGCAATTTCACAAACATGTTATGTATGATGGATGGGCTAATACCTATCAAATTGAACATAAAGGAGACTCATTTACTTTGCTTCCATTGCAAGAGGAGGTCAAGGAGTAGACCAAGGTAGAAAAGGTGATCATGATGGGAAGTAAGGAGTTTGTGAAGGTTGAGAATAGAAAATAAGAAGGGTGTGTTCAAAAAGAAGGTATCAAACCAATGGGTTTGCAAGTTGTCTCAGTATTGGAGAAGGAAAAGAATGTGATGATGACGGAAGCAGGCAAAGAAGACGCCAAACATGTCTTGAAGACTTTAGATAGTTTGGAAAAGTGTGAAAACATAATGGTTGGGGCAATGCTTTGTCCACTTGTTGGAAGAAAAGTTGATGGGAAGATGTATTTTAACAATTCAAGGCTTGAAAACTATGATAGATCAGAGATCTTTGGGTCTAAGAACCTGAAAATAGATGGAATGACACAAAGTATAGTGATAAAAGGCAGGCATAAGAATGATTTCAAGCATGCAAGGCTGATGGAGGACAGAGTTCAGAAAATCAGAGGTTTGATTACAGAGATGAGGTAATGGCATGGGACACACAAGTTCTACAATCCAAGATATGTAGCAAGGACCAGTTTTCTAAGCCAAGGAGCACATGTAAGGAACAAAGATGTTGTGACAAAGATAGGTTTAAGGCAATTTAGTCCTCATGGGACATGAGTTTCTTTTAGAGGGATTGCATGGTGCAGGAGCACCCAAGCCAATCTTGGCTTAATACTCAGCCAAAAATGAATGTTCTAAAGGTTTCAAGGAAGTGAATTAGTCTTAGATCCAAGTGATAAGGTTCAAAAGAATAAATCCTTAAGTCTAGAATCATATTAATGTGGTATTAGTTACATCAAGGTGAAAACATATGCATAATACTTGTAATATTAGAAAACTCTTAACAAATGTTAGTTCCCAAAGGTCACCTTGTGAAAAGACAAGGCATAACCAATGGGGACAAGTCTAATTGTATTTAAGAACCTTCATTCTATCCAAAAGAAGGCAGAGAGAAATAGCATTTTAACAAACAAATTACATTAATAAAAGTTTAGTTTTCCTATTTTTTTCTGCAAACCCAACTGTTCCAAGCCATACTTCTCCTCCATACTGTACTTTCACGACCTGAAATCACATGAACATTAAATAGGATTGAATGTAGTTTCTGTTTCACATGTTTGAACTCCAATTCATTAAATATTGAGTGAGATATCACATTTTTTCTGAAAACTACCAAAAAACTATTTGTTTCCTGCAAACATTGCTTCTCCCATCCATACCACATGCTTGTACAGAACTCCCATGACCTGAAGCCACTTAGGTTAGTTAGAGGGGTGAAATCCCTTCCAAATTCAATTAGTTTGAGGTCATTTCATTCATTTTTGAGGGAGAACCATGCATTTTACGGAAAACTACTCTAAACCTTGAACTAGGGTTTCTTGAAGTGCTAGAATGTGATTTTTTACCAAATCCACCCCCAAGTACCTCCAAACTAAAAAAATGAGTTGAAGTAGGGTAGATACACATGTTTCAATGATTTTCATGATAGAGAATGGAGTTTTGACCACATTTGACCAAGTTTTGGCCTAATAAGTCCATGTATTAGGCCTCTAAAGAATACAGTCATAAAATTTCATAGATAGAAGTACATTTTGAGGGTGTGGTTGACCAAATTGAGTCAAATTGGACATACCTCAAAGGTCCCAAGTGGTTTGGGAGGCAGAAGTTCATTATTACTATAAGTTCCTTCATTGAGGCGGCTTAATTAGGCCTAATTAGCCTTGGTGCAGACTAAATTTTCAATTTTTGAGACAAACATTTTGAAACAACCTATCTTCATTCTGATATATGTTAAATAACATGGAAATGGGTATCCAAAACAGTCCTTATATTTTAAAGTGGGATAAAGTTTTGAAAGTTGGGTGAAAAAAACCCTCTAGACAGGGCTACAAGGCTTTAGGCATGTTTCTAAAGCAAGTACATCAAAACCTTGGAATTGGTGAACCAAACCTACATGGTTAAGTTCAATACATCACAACCACACCCTTATTGCATCAGATTTTGATTTGGAGGAGGTGTAGGAAGCAATGGAGATGTTTTCTTAGTGGATGGTTGATGTAAGCATTTAGGTACCAACATAGACTTAGGATTTTTATGATTTTTGCTTTGCTTGTGGGATGAAGGAATTTGAAATTTTTGAATGGAATGAGATTTTTGGGTGGAAGAGGATAGTTTGGATTTTGGAGATGTGGATGCCTCATTTGATTTGACTTCTTTTTGCTTAGGGACCCAAACCATTTTAGTTTTGGACTTTGCTTTTGGAGGTATGGGCTTGGGTAGCCTTTTGGATGTATTTTTCTTTGACTCTTTACATTTGTGCCCTAAGGTGTGAGGGCCTGTAGTATTTTTGGCTTTATGAGTAGAGGCATCCAAATTTTTATTTTTGAATCCCATGGGGTTGGTGGAAGCTTCATGTTTAGACGTTGTGTGCATTGATTGGTCATGATTGGGTTTTTTAGAGGATTTATGGATAACTGGATAAGTGGATTAGATGATAGGGATCTTAGGCATTGTGAAAAATGGTGGTAGAGTGGATGGAGGGATATTAGGAGTTGGAAGGAGTGGAGGTAAAGTGGATGGTGGAAGGTGTATGGTCACATGCTTTTGACATTTGTAGGATAATGGAGGTGGAATGGCCACATATTCTTAGGGATATGATAGGATTTATGGTGGAAACTGGTGAATTTAGAAGGAATGGAGGAAGTACCAACATCTTGATTTTGTTTCCCTTGGGGTGTATATCCAAGGCCATATGAGTGTGGAGGGACCTTGACATGGATGGGCTCCAAAATATATTGTTCATGAAGGCCTAAGCCTTTATCTTGGTAGTTCATGTTTTGGAGAATGCGATGGACAATAAGACTATGTGTGGATTGGACACTAGACTTGAACTTATTATTTTATGGAGAAGCCAAAGTGCACAAAGGTTGTTGTCCTAAGGAAGAACATTCATGAATGAAGGTGGTAAGACCAAGGGGATATGATGGTGTATTTGAAATGGGATCGATAGTGGATGTGGAAGGATCATTAGGATCTTTATTATCATGATGTTCATTAAGATCCAAGGTATAGGTTTGATCTTATATGTTTGCTTGGGAGGCATGTGTCTCATCACGACAAGTGGAAGTTGGTGTATCATGTATAGGTGGAGTGATAAGCTCTTGGCCATGGAAAGCATAAAGTGGACTAAGAGGATTATCATGGCTTTCATGGTCATAAAGGGGATCTTGATCATAGATGGGAGCTTGATCATGAATAGGATTAAATGTAGTATTGGTGGGATTGATTTAAGGGATTTGATCTTGATTAGGATGAGGAACTAATGTTTCCACATGTTTAGGACTAGGATCTTGACAAAAATCTTGACTTAGAATGGAAGTGGAAGTGGATGACTCTTCAATAGGTTTAATGGGTAATGGACTATATGTAGGAATGGACATGGTGTTGGAAGGTTCCTTAGTAGGCTCAAGAATAGGACTTTGATGACATGATGATTGATTCCTTGCTAATAGCCCTTGGATCACATCCTTTGTAGGGGTGTGAGTGGATGAAGGGGTAATGAGGGAGGAAGGTGAAGGCTTAGGATTAGGATTAGGTGGAGTGGAAAGATCCCATGGTGAAGGAATAAAATGGGTGTTGGATGGATTAGACTTGGGGCTTTGACTATGGTTGGATGGAGGGTCAAATGGATTGAATGGATTGGTGGATTTGGATGACCCCATAGGTTTGTTTTTGTAATGTTTAAACTTAGGGTGTGGAGTTGATATAGGATTAGATGGCAGAGGTAATGAAGGGGTTGATGGATTGGAAGGTGGAGGGATCAATGGATTAGGACTAGGACATGGTGGCTTTAGGATAGGCATTCGATTGGATGGTGGTATAATATACTTATAGGCCCCACAAGCTAGAGTGGTGTTCCCCTTGTCAAAGGTAGCATTAGAAATTGAAGGCATTTGATCTTGTTTCAAGGGGTGACTTAGGCTCACATGTTCTTGTTGTGGAATGAATTTATAGTTTGATGTAGGATTGACATGATAGGTGGATTGATTAGATTGGTATGAAGTGGAGGGGGATGACACAAGATTGATGTGGAATTTATGGTTTAGGTTGTGTTGGTTGAATTTGACAAGTGGCTATGAATTGTTGGGCTTGGGCTAGGAGGTGTTGTATTTGAGGTTATTGGATTTGTTGAAATTGTTGAATGATGGCTTGGAATCGTTATATTGGTTTGTTGGTCTAGGGGCTATGGTACTTGGTGAAGTGTTTGGATGAGGTCTTGTAATTGCAGTGCTAGGATCATGTCTTCTAGTGTTGGCATGGTGTCATACATGTGTTTACATCTTTGTATTTCATCTTGTTCCTCGAGGTATGCCACATAGTTCTTCTCATCATTGGAAGTAGGAGGAGGGGCCCCTCGAAGTATGAGTTTAGGTCTTGGATTTGTCACATTTTTGGGATTAGATGAAGGGCCTCCTTGAAGTATGATTTTGGGCTTAGGATTTGTCTCATTACTAGGATTAAGGGGAGGGTCTCCTCGAAGTATAAGCTTAGGTTTTGACTTTGTCTCATCATTAGGATTAGAGGGAGGGCCTCTTCTAAGTATGAGTTTGGGATTATTATTAGGATTAGGTTTGCTAAGAGTCAAGACCATTTTGGCAAGTGTTGACTAGAACTAGGATGATGTGGAGTGATTAGAATATGATTAGGATGAAGTTGATTGGATATGTGGAATGATGAGGATTAGATGATGTGTATTAGGATAGGACAAGTAGAATGATTAAGATGCGGATTAGGTGAATGACAAGGATGATTAAGGTTTTGATTAGGTTGAAATGACTTAGAATGAATGCATTGGCAAGAATGTTTAGGATGATGTGTTTATGTGTTCATGTTGATAGCTTGATTTGGCAATTTGCAAATAAAAGATTTCACATGTACACACATAAATCACACACGCAAGACACATAAGCAAGTTTGAATTTGAAATTTGAATGTGATGATTAAGAAAGCACTTGAAGACACATCAACACACGCTAGATTAGTCAAGTAGGTGTGGCCAATTAGGTCTTAAACTAGGATGTACAAGTTGACTAAGGATGTCCCCAATATACTCAAGGTATGGGGGGCCCAATTCTATGAAATGAAAGAAAAATAGTGCCAAACAGCTGGGAGAAAGGGATAACCCACCCTTCACCTTCACTTCCTAAAGGTATAAAGTTCTTTTGGACATAACCCAAATGGAAAGATTTCAACTTCTAAAGAGGATGTATTTTGATTCACACCTCACTATTTATACTCCACTAGAAAGCTAGAGTTGACGTCATCCCTTGGAGTGGTGTGTCTCCAAGAAGACCTCTTAGGAAGGGTATGACAAAAGAAAACCAAGTGGGTGTTTTTGATCTCCAAGATCACCTTGTAGTGTGAGGAGAGAGGATACACATGCACACTAGATTCATACTCACACTTGTTAATTTCCTTTTAATAAATCCAAATGTGTGTTGTGAAATTGAATGGATGAAAGATGTTTTTGATTCTCAAGATCACACGAAGCACATGCGAAGAGCATACACACCCTTAATCTCACTCAAGTTCACCAAGCAATGCAAGCACTTGTTCTTTTTAATCCAAATTCAAATGTGTGAAGGAAGAAAATGGTTCATTTTATGCCCAATTTCAATGCGTGAATGAAGATAATGGTTTATTTTAATGCCCAAAATCCAAATGTGTGATGCAAACAAGATGTTCTTTTTAAGCCCCCCAAATTGAAGTGTCAGGGAAGCAATGATTATGAAGAAATGAAGAGAGATGAAAGATGAATGGAGTGCACCTGAACATTTTCATCCTTAAACTTGCTTTTGTGACTGATACTGATTCTATTCTAGCACTGTATGACCACCTGAAAGTCACCAAAACCAAGAACAAACAAGAAACTTGCAAACCCTAGATTGTTATATGAAAAATGAGAAATTAGATGAAATCTAATATTAGATGGATAGATATAGAAAAATGGATTGCATATTCAAAAAATTTAGGAGATTATAAGCTATTTTTTAAAAAATTGCAATGAAATCTGATAAAAATTGCTCAAGATATACTCACTTGAATTTTAAAACTAGGGTTGAATTTGACTATGAATAATAGGCAAACCTAGTAGAATCTAACAATGAAACCTACACCACAGTGAAGCTGGCCAAGTCATCTTTCCAATGAGTCCTTTTTTGCTAAAATCCAACCCCATATGATAAAGTTATGCCCAAAAGAAAAAACTACCTAGTTAGGTCATGTAGGAGGTGATAGCAAGGCTGGTAGGTTGAAGTTAACCGCTAGCTATTTAGAGAAAGTGGTCACATGGATCAGTGATCTGAAGCTAGTAGTTTAGTCCTAACTATCGTAGTTAGGGTCTTAGTTGGGCCCCTGGTCACTCATGTGACAAGGGCCTAAACAAAACCAAAAATAAAAAAGGAAAATAAACCCTCATGGACCTGGTCACTTGTGTGACCACAGGCCAAAGACTGGGAGCTAGAAGTTGATTAGTGGCTAAGGTTAGGAATGGCTAGCGATTAGGGTTAGGAAGGGCTAACAATTGAGAATCTAAGTGATGGCAAGGTGATGTAGAGAAAGGTGGAGTATGTCAACACAACTTCAATGAACCCACTCTACAAGTTTGAAACCCTAACTTTGGTGGTATCTCACACAAGCCTTCATACTGTCTTGTAGCCCTCCAAATAGGGGTTTTTCAACATATATTTTGGAGAAGGCCTCAAACCCATGAATTAAATACCATTTAGAATACCCTTTATTCTCTTTTTTAAGATATCAAATTTGTGCATAGGCTTGTTTTGTAACATCACCCTCTAAAATGGACTGTTCGTCTGCAACTAGGTCTAATTAGGTCTCTTTTACAAAGCAACTATATGATTTTCAAACACCAAAATGAAAAACTCTACTCCAATGCTTTCCTCACATCACATGGGGTTTGAATATGTAGATTTCATCAATTGGAGCAATACCCATATTGTCCTTTTACAAAACCCTACTCTTAGCTACACAAACAAGCCTAATACATAGGGATATTAGACTAGGGCTACATCAAATTCACCCCCAACTCCATCCCTTGCTCCTTCAAAAACTACAAACATAAAAAATAATTTAAATACCTCCATTCCACTAATTTTTAGATTTTCTCCACCTGTGGAATGGTTCAAATTTTCATATTTTCCTCTCAAACCCTAGCTAATTAGATTTTACTAACAGTTTTCACAAAATGAGCTCTAACTCACTCCAAGACTAATGTCAAAAGACCAAACCAATCTTGAATGAAATATAATTCATAGATCTACCACATGCACTTCATTTTTTCCCTTGACCGTACTGTACTGGGTCGTACAACTTCCTGGAACAGTAGAAAATAATAGAAAATGTAGAAACAACAGTGTAAGTTTATTGGTTTTCCTCCAAAATGTCTCCAAAACATGGCTTCAAAACTTTTCATGCATATTTACATGCTTTTCCTTAGAAACCAATAGTTTCCATCAACTCTTTATGTACTTGACTCTTCAACTTCCTAAAATGACAAAATTGTAAAGTTGCAAATTAACTTTTACAACAAAACATGATAAAATGTACTCAAACTGACCCCATGAGACTTATTACATTGCAAATGGTCTAAATAGACCTTATTACACCACACAAGACCCAAAACACCCAAAAATCTAACATTTGACCATATTTACAAAATCTGACTAAGTGCCCCTGCACCATACACCTGAGGAGAAAAGAATCTTAGGCTCCATCTGAGATTAGATCTTGGATTGTTGTGCCATGTCTTTTAATGTCCTCCTCTATCATCCATGTTGCATCTTCATGAGGGAGGACTTACCATTTGACTAGACATTCATTGTACACTTTATGCCTTGTCCTTTTTGCTTCCTTTGTGTCTAAAATGCTTTCAAGCTTCAATGGCTGACTAGGTGGTAAATCCTTGACCCAATTTTCATCAACAACATCTATATTAGCCCATGTACCTGCAATCATAGATCCCTTGAAAGGATAAAGATTAGAAATATTGAAAATTGGAGAGATAGCCACTCCAGGAGGGAGTTCTATCTCATAGGCATTTGCACCAAATTTGTGGACCACCCTACATGGCCTAATCTTTTTCATCTGCAGCTTTGTATATTTCCCCTTTGGTAGCCTTTCTTTCCTCAAATGTGCTAGGACCAAATCTCCCACCTTGAATTGAACATCCCTCCTTCAAATCTGCATGGTTCTTATACTTCTCCACACTCTTTTGAAGATTTTTCTTAACTTGCTGATGTATGTCCTTCATTGCAATTGCAAATTCCTCTCTTTCAGCTCTCCTTTTCTCCATACCACTCAAATCTCTTAGTTCAAAGACTCCCCTTGGCTTCAATCCATAGACTATCTCAAATGGGCTCTTTCCAACACTTCTATTGACCAAGTCATTATAGGCAAACTCAGCTTGTGGAAGAATGAGATCCCATTGCTATGAATGCTATTTTTTCAAACACCTGAGAAGGTTTCCAAGACTCCTATTTGTTGTTATATGGAGCCTAATCAAACTTAGAGGTTAAATTTACCCCACTTTTATTGGTATGGTTTCCCCCCAAATTATTTAACGGGGTCAAGGGGCAGCACCCCTTGTGGGGGTTTGGGAGTAGCACCCCCATGATGAAGATTAGGAAAACCAATAAACTTACATGATTTTTTATTATTTTATTAAGGCATTGGGAGTTATTTTTCTATTGGCTGACATAAAAAACCTTATTTTTGTAACTGACATAAGGCTTGATAAAATAGGCTGAGGGTTGGGGTTTTTGTCGATGTATTGTAGCATTTTGTAGTAATATTGAGTTGCAAGGATTGCTGGTTGTAATTAGTTTGATTTACTGGATAATAATATTGGACTCTCTGTTGGTGGATGTAGCCCGAGTTTGGGTGAACAATGTTAAAACTTGTCTCTTGATGTTATTATTTCTCTATATTTTTATTCCTTTGCTTAATCTTTATTTGCATTTAATTGATATCTTCTACATGTAAATCCTAACACTATTGACAACTTTAGTCTGCCCATCTGTTTGTAGGTGATAGGCAGAGCTACATGTCAAATTGGTTCCCAATTTCTTCCAAAGAGTCCTCCAAAAGTGACCTACAAACTTGCTATCCCTGTCAGACACAATGGTCAATGCTAATCCATGAATTCTCACTCCTTCCTTGAAAAATAACCCAGCAATATATGAAGCATGATTTGTACATTTGCATGGTATGAAATGAACCATTTTGCTAAATATATTGACAATAACAAACACACTGTCAAACCCCCTTTGAGTTTTAGGCAAACCCAAGACAAAATCCATGCTGATGGATTCCCATGACCTGTTAGGAATTGGAAAAGGATAATAAAGACCTGCATTAGTGCTTGAACCCTTTGCTTTTTGACAAACTATAGAACTTTCAACAAATTTTTTGATGTCACTTTCAATTTTTAGCCAATGGTAATATCTTCTTACCTGTTCCAATGTTTTACCTACACCAAAGTGTCCTAAACTGTCACAATGCTTCTCCTTTATCAAGTTAGTTCTCATAGAGAACTTTGGAATACACAACTAAGCACCTTTAAACAAAAATCCATCTTGTAATAGAAAATCAAAGTATTCTTCATGGAAAACACCCTTAAACCGATCACAAACAACATATATATCCTTGAAATCATCATCTCCTTCATACATACCTTTCAAGGCATCAATACCCACACTTTGAAGTTAAATTTCTTGCACCAACATTTGTCTTATGCTCAAAGCATCTGCTACCTTATTTGACTATCCTTTCTTGTGCTTTATGCTGAAAGTATAGCTTTGTAGTTACTCCACCCACTTTACATGTATGTGGCTCAATTTGTCCTAGTTGTTCAAGAAACTCAAAGCATGATTGTCAGTAAAAACAATAAATTCCTTTGGAAGGAGATAGTGTCTCAACTTTTTCAATTCTTGGACCATGGCATACAATTCCAAGTCATAAGAAGAATACTTCTTCTTGGCCTCATTAAGTTTCTCATTGAAAAATGCCATAGGTTTGCCTTCTTGGCTCAAGACAACCCCAATTGTATACCCACTTGCATCACATTCTATAGTGAAGATCTTGTTGAAATCAGGCAATGCTAGGATGGGTTGTTGTGCCACCCTATTTTTTAGATATTAGAAGCTTCTATCTGCCTCATCAGTCCATTGAAACCTCTTCCTTTTATCCCCTTTGATGGTGGCAATAATTGGAGAGCAGATATGACTGCAATTCTTTATAAATTTCCTATAAAAAGTAGCTAAGCCATGAAAGCTTCTTACCTCTCCTATTGATTTTGGAGTTGGCCAACTAAGAATTGCTTCTACTTTGGTGGGATCCATCTTCAGTGAACCTTTAGAAATCATAAAACCAAGGTAAACTAACTCCTCCTTCATGAATTCACATTTATTTAGATTGATCATCAACTTCTCTTCATTCAACCTCCTTAAAACAAGGTCTAGTTGCTGCAAGTGTTCCTCTTTGGTCTTACTAAAAACAAGGATGTCATCCAAGTAGACAACTACAATTTTTCCTATGAAGGGTTTCAAGACTTCATTCATTAGTTTGATAAAGGTACTTGGGGCATTTGAAAGCCCAAATGGCATGACAAGCCACTCATATAACCCCTCATTGGTTTTGAAGGCATTTTTCCACTCATCCCCCTATCTAATTATGATTTGATGATAGCCACTTTTAAGGTCAATATTTGAAAAATAACAAGATCCTCCTAAACAGTCCATCAAATCCTCCATTCTAGGTATTGGAAACCTATACCTTATAGTTATTTTATTGATTTCCCTTGAATCGGTGCACATTCTCCAATCTCCACCTTTTTTAGGTGCCAAAATATTGGGGACAACACATGGACTTAAACTTTCTCTTATGAGACCCTTATCAAGAAATTCTTGTATTTGTTTCTTTATCTCTTCATTCTATTGAGGAGTCATTTTGTATGCATCTTTATTGGGTAGATTTGCACCATCTATAAGGTCTATGTGATGGCTTACATCTCTCATAGGTGGCAAAGAGTTAGGGAGCTCATCTACAACTATGTCTTGATACTTGTTCAACAAAGTTTGCACTTCTTTGGGAACATCCTCAAATTTTGCTGCTGCTGTCATGATAGGTGTTAGCACTTATTTTGACCTGGGGTTGATTTGTCATGATCAGGAGGTTTCTTCATCTGAAGCCTTCATCTTCTTGCCCAATTTTTCTAAGTGATGGACCTCCTCAGCGTTTTTCAGCTGCAGCATCATATTTTTCTAAGGAGGAGGTCGTCATCATCATCTTGTCTTCGATGATGATCTTCATCAGCATGTTCTTTGTCGACTTGTTTTTCTCATCGTCATCATCATATTTCAACTATCGGGTGATGTTTGCTTATTATCCTGATGATACTGGTGAGCTACAGTGCGCCCTCAGTTGCTTGCGGGGGTGATCTTTTCAAGTATCCGGTGATCTTCCGAATATCACCTTGCTTAACATGATGATGATGTTGCCCCTTTATCTTGAAGGGGTTATTCTCTAAGTTGTCGACCTGACTTGTTTTTTTTCCTAAGGGTGGTCGTCATCATGATATTTCCAGTTATCATCCTGCTGCTTGCGGAGGTCATCATATTTCATGCCTTCATGATATTTCGCCGGGGTGATATTTCTATCATTGGGTGATCTTGGTTATGATCATCCTGATGATGTTGTCGAGGAGTTCTAAGTGCGACCCGATATTCACTAGGGTCATCATGTTTTGAACGTCAGGATGATCTTAGTCAATATCATCCTGATGATGTTGTATCACTTCTTGTTCTTTGTTTCTCATCCTGATGATGCTGGCGTCATCCGTATATCAGGGTGATGTTTTTCTTTCTGCCTATCTGCATCATGATATTCTCGAAGGCAGGGGTGATATTTTCATATCACCCGGATATATGTTTGTCCGAACATCATGATGATGTTGATATCAAGGAGATATCCGCCTGCCGGCTTCGCGCATTATCTACTGGGGGTGATCTTTTCAAGCAGCATCAGCATATTCAGTTATCGCCCCGATCTTATAGAGGAGCTACAGTGCAACCTGATATTTGAGCATCAGGAGGATATTTCCAAATATCCGGTTGTCTTCTGAATATCATGATGATGTTAATATGATGATGACGTCATCAAGATCCGGGGGTCATATTTCTAACACTGATCATCTTAAAGAGACCTCCTGATATTTGCAAACATGATGATGACGTCATCCGGATATGAGGAGGTGCGCAGTAGGCAGATATGATGATGATGTCAGCAGTATATGATGATGACGTCATCAGGATGTTCATCGGCCAGACTTTTGTTATAAACTCAGCAGGAGGATGTTCCTCCGAAGGATCAGGTTGTGCCGATTATCATGAAGGTTATATTTCAAATATCATGATGACGTCAGGGTGATATTTCGAATAACAGGATATCATGCTGCTGGAGGATGATGATGATGAGGTCTATACTAGTGTCGTCAGGAGCAAAAGCACCGACATGATATATGCTCATGACCTAGTATATAAAGTGTTTTTGAGGTCGTCGCGGGGTGCATGTGGGATATTGTTATCCTGCATATTCAAAACATCATGATGATGAATCTCGGCGGGAAATGCTTGCGATAGTCTGATGATGATCTTCCCAAGGCCGCGGGTTGGTGCGCCATTAATGGCGATTGTTGCAGAGGTATGGGCGATGGCGTGGGTGGATCTTGTACCCGACTGAGGGTGTACATCAGCGGACAGGGGCGCAGGGCTCGAGAAATCTTCCTGTCTCCTCCCCTACCTGCTGCATTCAAGTTTGGGCGCCAATCCGGTTGTGTTTGAGCGCCATTTCCATGATACTGTGTATCTGGCGAAATTTTGGTCAACCATTGTAATTAATTGCTGAGCATCTACCTGGCTGTTATAAGCAGGTGGTCTTGCTCATTTGAAAGGTTGTTGAAAGTTGATGATTTTGGCTCTGTGATGCATAACAAGCTGATCTGGTTGCTCTGTACAGCTCACCTGTGAGTTTATGTATCTCTTGTTGTTTGTTTTTGGCATGAACCCACTGATTTCATGATTAAACTTATATGAGGAATGTTGTTTGGCATGTGTTGTGTTAATTTTGTCTCCAGTATTGCATGTACTCTTCTTCTGAATCTGGATGTTTGGTAATGTTTAGATTCTAGAACATAGAATTCCTATGTTGATTGTCTGATCTTCTAACTTCTACTCAAGGGGTAGATTAAACTGTTTTTAGGTTGAACATTGGGAAGAGTATACTGCAGTAGGGATACCATAAGTAGAGATAACCTAACACTTTGTATTGGGAGATGCCTGTAAGGCAGGTATCACATATATCCCCTTGAAATCCAGTTTTAGTTGTTCATGCTGGTCATCCACAGGTGTATGTCTACTGACTCCAGGCCCTGGATAGGCACCAATCATGCTTTGTTTTGTGTTATAACCATATCCAGCTTTGCATCCACACTTAAACTCCAAAGCAAAATCTAAAACCAACATTAGGACATTAGAGTTAGTTTAGGATCCTCAGTCCTCTGTCTACAACTGCAAATAGGCCCAAAGCTAGCCCCTTTGCCCTTATCTTTCAGTTTTGGTCTACTTACAGGAGGACTCATCTGCTTTCTGCCAACATCCCAGCCTTGCATGCACATCCTCATGGATGTTGAGTAGGGAATACCCCCTTAGGTCTTGCAGAGCCTGAAGAAGAAGAGGAGATAAAATATAGAGTCTATCTCCTATACTGTTGACCCCCTGGCCCAGAGATCCTGTTGATCACTAATGGCTACCTTGTAGGGAAATCTGGGAATAAGCATCCAGTCTGGGAAAAAGTCAACAGAAATTGGCGACTCCGCTGGGGAACCTTGTGAAAGAACCCTGGTTTTCAGAAGAAAACAGTTCCTAGTAATAGGTGGCGACTCCGAAGTAATCTCCCAACCGGTCAAAGTAAAATTTATATGCAGGGGAGAAGATCCCAACAAAATCCTCTATTTGAAGAGTTACCATTAACAAAAAGAATGATGTATAGAAGAAAGGGAACTGTCTCAGCTAGTCATGAGAGCTCCCCCAGAAAAAGTGATGAGGTACAAGATAACCCTAGGCCATCAGGACAGCATGCTCCTTATTTTTCAACTGCAGAAGCTGATATCCAAGGTGCATATGAGAGGCAACAGGGTGGTAGTATGAGAATGAGGTCAGAGGTGTTCCAAGAACGCCCTTTTCTAGACCCAAGTGAAAGGTTTGAAGAGGCAGAGTCTCTAAGGGATGATGAAGATGATGACCCAAATGGTATGAGACCATCTACCTCCAGACCTAAGGATGAACAGTTGGCTGAAGAAATCAAAAGTCTAAGAGCAGAACTAGAATACCTACAAGCCATGAAAATCAGAGATGATATACAGCAGAAAGTGTAAGCCTTGAGAACTGCCCAAAATAATTCAGTTCCTACTCTAGAAAATGCAAATATGCAAAGACATCAGCAAAGATATGAAATGCAACATCAGCATCATGATGACAGACAAAATGTGAATGATGCTAGGATACCACTGAACCATGCAGGAAACCAAAATGCAAACAGAAATGTTAATGTTAATCAGCCAAACAGACAGCCCATGCAGTTAGATAGATTCAGGCAGCTGGTGTTTGATGGCATTCTTGGGTATCCTAACCCCATTGACAAGCATCTGAGGCTGCAAGTGCCTAAGTTTTCAGGAAACAATACAGTGTCAGGAGAAGATCATCTAAAGGCCTTCCAAAATGTCATGGATAATTTTGAGGTTGAGCATGAGGACGTTTTCATGAAGTCATTCATGCAATCCTTAATAGATGAGGCAAGAGAATGGTACAGGAATCTGCCTGACCGGAGCATATCATCATGGGATGACTTTAAGAGGATGTTCAAGGAGCAATATGGTGATAAAACTGACCCTAGCTTCTTTGTAAATGAGTTCACCAGTATCACCAAAGGGTCAAATGAACAGGTTGCAGACTTTAATGCAAGATTTACTAAAGTGTTGAACAAATTGCCACATCATATGAGGCCAAATGAACCAATGTGCATAATTTTGTACATCAATGCCTTTGATGCAAAGACTGCATATGGACTGAGAGATAAAGGTCCTGCCACTCTCAGGGATGCTTTCAGAATTGCAGTAAATATTGAAAACAATAGGAAAGCATCAGGCAAGACAAATAGAAGGGATGATGTAAAAATTCTGCAGAATCCAAATAAGCCTCAGAACACTCAAGGTAGTACGTCTGCTCCTGAGGATAAAATAGACAAACTGGCAAATGTTGTTAAGGACCTGAGCTATAGATTAGCTAGAAGTGAAAAAGGAATGGGTCCTGATAGGCAAGTCTATCAAAGGCAGGAAAAGAGGCCATCATTACATGATATGCCTTATAACACCAATTGGCATGATGGTAAGCCTGTATATCCACGTAACAACACAAATCAGAGGGCTCAACATGCCAAGGAAACTCCTGATCCTTTGAAGAAAACTATAAATATTGCTGATGATGCTCCGTGGTGTATAATTTGTCAGATGCCACATTCACAGTCACAGTGCATGATTGCCCAATCTTTGTATGATAATGCTACATCCTGTAATGAATGCAATGAGCCACATCATGTGCAGGATGATGATGTTAACATGATGTCCATAGGCAATGGATACACTCTGTATGATGCTGATGGTAATACAGATCATCAGGTTCAGGCCTGCCAGCAGTCCCCATGTGATGAAGATGATGAAGATAACTATGTGTATGCTCAGAACTCACACAGTTTTCTAAGTAACCTACAACGACCTTCTGATGAGGAAATCAGAGCCTTCACAGCTGCAGCAGTTGCTCAGGTCAAAAGCAACTACAATCTCAGAGGTAAAAATCAGGTTGGCAGCCCACATCAGCCAGAGGATATTTCTGCAGGTCAGCTGATGCATGGTCATAAAGGAACTGAACCACAAAAAAGGCAGTGGGTAAATAACAAACAGAACTTTAGACACAGAACAGGTCCTGAATCTCAAGGACCAGAACACAAAATCCCTCAGGCTGAAGATCAAAGTAGAGGTTCCCAAGACAAGAATGATGATCAGGGAACTATGAAAATGAAAGCTAAATCAGCTCAGGATAAAGGCAAGATTGTGGAGCAAGCTACAACTGTTGTACAAAACTATGCTCCATTTGATATAGCCCAGATCCTCTCTCAGGTAAAGGTCTCTGTTCCACTTATGGAACTCATGAAGGTGGAAGAGATCAAGAATAGGACAATATCCCTAATCTCAGGGGTACCTTTTCAAGCTAAACAGAATGATCAGACCCAGGGTGAGAAACAGGTCATGTGCAATGAAGAGGATGAGACTCCTGAAGTCTATTTAGGAATGACCATGACAAAGTGTCCTTCACAGGTGGAACCATTTTATGTTTCCCTGGTCATAAATGGTAAAATAATTAGAAATTGTATGCTTGACTCTGGAGCATCCACAAATGTCATGCCTTTGGCCATCATGCAACAAACTGGATTAAAAATTGACAAGGCATGTGGAAAATGCTATGCAATGGATGCCAGAGAGGTACTAGTTATTGGAATCATGAAGGATGTGGATTTCAAACTGGCAGCATTTCCTGAAAAGAAATATAAGATGAATATAACAGTGGTTGACATCAAGCCACAGTATGGTATGCTGCTGTCAAGAAGATGGGCAGCACTAATAGGTGGAAGTATGCAGCTGGACCTATCATATGCCATGATTCCAATGAATGGCAGGGATGTCAAGCTAAGCAGAGAGCAAAGATCATCAGAGACAGTGGAAGACCAAGAAGCAAATGAACAGGTATGCTTTGTGGACACTGACTGTGATAACTTCAAGGTTGTCTCAGATGATGCAGAGGATGAAAAGAAAAATGTCTGTATTGAAGAGCTGGATCAGCAGGGGTTATGGACCATGTTTTTTGATGGAGCTTGTGCAAAAGAAGGCTCTGGAGCTGGAGTTGTTTTCCTGTCTCCAACTGGTAAGCTCCTCAAATCCTCTTTCTTGCTGAGGTTTGATTGCACAAACAATATTGCAGAATATGAGGCTTTACTTTTAGGCCTAAATATTGCTCTCAAACATGGAATTAAGATGTTAAGAGTATTTGGGGACTCTGAGCTGATTGTATCCCAAATCAGAAATAAGTATGCTGCAAAGAATAAAAGACTGAAGCAATACAAGCATGCTGTTTGGGATACTATTGAGTTATTTGATGCATTTTCAATTGGCTGGGTAGAAAGGTCAAAAAATGTTATGGCTGATTTCTTAGCTAATATTGCAATAAGGCCAGATGACATCACTCTGTCAGGTGTCACAGATGTAGAAGTTAAAATTAGGCCTGCCATACCAGAAAATATATGCAGTTGGCAAGTTTTTAATGATGATAGGGATTTGCTGAAATTTTTGCACTGCATAGATGAGTATGAGAACCAACAGATTGATTTCCAAGCTTTTGTAGAAACTGTAGATGGAAAAGAGACTCTTGTAGGGAAAGAGATCATTCAGTTGAAGACTAACAAGATCCCTAGAGGGTTAGTGGCTTTGGAAAGAGCCTTTGACAGTAGAGACAAAATGGTCACAAAGACATCCCCCACAAATAAGGAGGATTTAGAAGAAATAAATTTGGGGACATCTCAGGCCCCTCAGAAAGTATATATTGGTAAACAGCTAAAACCACACATAAGAAGTATGCTGATTGCATTACTAAAAAAGTATAAACATGTTTTTGCTTGGTCATATGAGGACCTAAAAGCTTATAGAGAAGACTTATTCCATCATGAGATCCCACTAAAGCCTGAAGCTAAGCCATTTAGACAAAGGCAAAGGCCTATAAATCCTACCTTGGCTCCCAAGATGCAAGAAGAACTCAAAAGGCTCAGGGAAGCTGGAATAATTGTGCCCATCAGACATTCAACTTGGGTGTCTAACCTTGTCCCAGTCAGGAAAAAGAATGGTGATATTAGGTTGTGTGTGGATTTTAGGAACTTGAATGTATCCTCTTTGAAGGATAACTATCCACTGCCTAATATGGAGGCTATGTTGCAGAGGGTGACTGGTTGTGAACTCCTATCCATGATGGATGGATTTTCAGGATATAATCAGGTAAAGGTGAAAGAATCAGAACAGTATAAGACTGCCTTTACCACTCCATGGGGAACATATGTGTATGTTAGAATGCCATTTGGACTAACAAATGCAGGTGCTACATTTCAAAGAGCAATGGATGTTGCTTTTGCAGGGTTGATTGATTCAATCCTGGCAGTATATCAGGATGACCTGACTGCCTACTCAAAGAAAGAAGAGCAGCACTGTTTGCATCTGGAGCAGATCTTCATAAGAGCACTAGAATATGGTATTTCTTTAAACCCAAAGAAGTGTGCCTTTGGAGTAGTTGAAGGAAAACTTCTGGGACACATTGTTTCCAAGGATGGAGTCAGGATAGATCCAGAGAGAGTGGCAGCTATTGACAGGATTCAAATGCCAAAAACTGTGAAAGGAGTTCAGTCCTTCTTTGGACAGATAAACTTTGTTAGAAGATTTGTTCCCAACTTTGCAGAAATCACAAGGAACATCTCCAAGATGATGAAGAAGGATGCAACTGTCAACTGGGAAAGGGAAGCAACAGAATCATTTCAGAATATCAAAGAGGCAATAAAGATGGCCCCTGTTCTTAAATCTCCTGATTTTTCTAGGCCATTCCAAGTGTTTTCATTTGCTTCCTTTCATACTGTAGCTGCATGTTTGTTGCAGAAAAATGAAGATGGTTTTGAACAGCCCATCGCTTTCTTCAGTATGTCCCTGCAGACCTCTGAGTTGAAATATGACATTATGGAAAAGCAGGCATATGCACTAGTTAGAGCCATCAAAAGTTTCAGACCATACTTGGTAGGGTCATATATCATTGCATATGTGCCTCATGCTGCAGTCAAAGACATATTCACTCAGCAGGAGGTGACTGGGAGAAGGTGCAGATGGATAAACAAACTACAGGAATTCAACATAGACATACAAGTTACTAAGTTGATAAGAGGACAAGGACTAGCCAAGATGATGGCACAGTCAAACTTGGAAGCATGCCAAGTTAATGCAGTCCAAGATGAGAATGTAAGTGTATTAGGATCTGAATGGTACAAGGATATTGTCTATTATTTGCAAAATCTGAATTGTCCTTCCCATTTCAGTGACAATCAAAAGAGGACTCTGAAGCTACATGCAATCAGGTATGTTGTTGTTCAAGGTGAGCTGTACTGGAAAAATCCTGATGGTGTGCTGCTGAGATGTGTGGATAAGAACATGGCTAACAATATTTTGATTGACATGCATAAAGGATTGTGTGGTGGCCATTATACTGCCCAAACAACAGCTCATAAAATTCTCAGGGCAGGATATTGGTGGCCCACTCTCTTTTCAGATGCACAGAGGTTAGTAAGAAAATGTGACCCTTGCCAGAGATTCTCAGGAAAGCTAAAATATAATGGTGCTTTGCCCCTCAGAACTGTACCTGTGGATGCTCCATTCCAGCAGTGGGGAATTGACTTTATAGGGGAAATTGCAGACAAATCAAGTGGGGGACACAGTTGGATTTTGGTGGCAACTGACTACTTTACCAAATGGATTGAGGCCATTCCAACTAAAAGAGCTACAAGTAAGGTGGTGACAGACTTCATACTAGAGAACATCATCATCAGGTTTGGAGTACCATCTAGGATTATCACTGATAATGCTATGTGCTTCAGATCAGGTGAGTTTGTTGATTTTTGCAACAGGTATGGGATAAACCTGTCATATACATCACCATATCACCCACAAGGAAATGGTCAAGCAGAATCAAGCAATAAGAGCATCATGAAAATTGTCAAGAGGATACTGGACAAGAACAAGAGAGCTTGGGATTCAAAGTTGAATTTAGCAGTATGGGCTAACAGAGTGACTGTAAAAAGGGCTATTGGGAAGTCACCTTTTGAGCTGGTATATGGTACATCAGCTAGACTGCCCATAAACAATCTCCTACCAGTTTATAGGTTCATTCAGGAAAATGATGAGGACATTGAAGATCCCATGACAGAAAGAGTGAATCAGCTGGTTGCATTGGATGAAGACAGAAGGAGAGCCCACCAGATCAATCTCAAAAGACAACAGGATATGAAATATCAGTTTGACAGGAGAACTACAAAAAGGAAGTTTCAAGTTAATGATCTGGTGCTTATTTGGAATGCTAAAGATCAGGAAAAGGGTAAACATGGTAAATTTCAGCCCTTATGGATGGGCCCATATCAGGTTTGCAATACCCATGGGGAGGATTCTTATTTCCTCCAGGCCCTAGATGGTGAAATTTTGGAATTGCCTGTGCATGGCCAATTCCTTAAGTCCTATTTTGCATGAATATCTGGTTGCTGTGCACATTTGTAAAATATGTACGTAGTGTAAGTGCCTTGTACAGCTCGCGTTTTTGGCTTTTTGTCAGGTCTGCCCGGAGATCTGGTTCTCGCTGCAGGTTTTCACCTGCACGTCCCCATTCGGAGCCACTGTTAGCACTTATTTTGACCTGGGGTTGATTTGTCATGATCAGGAGGTTTCTTCATCTGAAGCCTTCATCTTCTTGCCCAATTTTTCTAAGTGATGGACCTCCTCAGCGTTTTTCAGCTGCAGCATCATATTTTTCTAAGGAGGAGGTCGTCATCATCATCTTGTCTTCGATGATGATCTTCATCAGCATGTTCTTTGTCGACTTGTTTTTCTCATCGTCATCATCATATTTCAACTATCGGGTGATGTTTGCTTATTATCCTGATGATACTGGTGAGCTACAGTGCGCCCTCAGTTGCTTGCGGGGGTGATCTTTTCAAGTATCCGGTGATCTTCCGAATATCACCTTGCTTAACATGATGATGATGTTGCCCCTTTATCTTGAAGGGGTTATTCTCTAAGTTGTCGACCTGACTTGTTTTTTTTCCTAAGGGTGGTCGTCATCATGATATTTCCAGTTATCATCCTGCTGCTTGCGGAGGTCATCATATTTCATGCCTTCATGATATTTCGCCGGGGTGATATTTCTATCATCGGGTGATCTTGGTTATGATCATCCTGATGATGTTGTCAAGGAGTTCTAAGTGCGACCCGATATTCACTAGGGTCATCATGTTTTGAACGTCAGGATGATCTTAGTCAATATCATCCTGATGATGTTGTATCACTTCTTGTTCTTTGTTTCTCATCCTGATGATGCTGGCATCATCCGTATATCAGGGTGATGTTTTTCTTTCTGCCTATCTGCATCATGATATTCTCGAAGGCAGGGGTGATATTTTCATATCACCCGGATATATGTTTGTCCGAACATCATGATGATGTTGATATCAAGGAGATATCCGCCTGCCGGCTTCGCGCATTATCTACTGGGGGTGATCTTTTCAAGCAGCATCAGCATATTCAGTTATCGCCCCGATCTTATAGAGGAGCTACAGTGCAACCTGATATTTGAGCATCAGGAGGATATTTCCAAATATCAGGTTGTCTTCCGAATATCATGATGATGTTAATATGATGATGACGTCATCAAGATCCGGGGGTCATATTTCTAACACTGATCATCTTAAAGAGACCTCCTGATATTTGCAAACATGATGATGACGTCATCCGGATATGAGGAGGTGCGCAGTAGGCAGATATGATGATGATGTCAGCAGTATATGATGATGACGTCATCAGGATGTTCATCGGCCAGACTTTTGTTATAAACTCAGCAGGAGGATGTTCCTCCGAAGGATCAGGTTGTGCCGATTATCATGAAGGTTATATTTCAAATATCATGATGACGTCAGGGTGATATTTCGAATAACAGGATATCATGCTGCTGGAGGATGATGATGATGAGGTCTATACTAGTGTCGTCAGGAGCAAAAGCACCGACATGATATATGCTCATGACCTAGTATATAAAGTGTTTTTGAGGTCGTCGCGGGGTGCATGTGGGATATTGTTATCCTGCATATTCAAAACATCATGATGATGAATCTCGGCGGGAAATGCTTGCGATAGTCTGATGATGATCTTCCCAAGGCCGCGGGTTGGTGCACCATTAATGGCGATTGTTGCAGAGGTATGGGCGATGGCGTGGGTGGATCTTGTACCCGACTGAGGGTGTACATCAGCGGACAGGGGCGCAGGGCTCGAGAAATCTTCCTGTCTCCTCCCCTACCTGCTGCATTCAAGTTTGGGCGCCAATCCGGTTGTGTTTGAGCGCCATTTCCATGATACTGTGTATCTGGCGAAATTTTGGTCAACCATTGTAATTAATTGCTGAGCATCTACCTGGCTGTTATAAGCAGGTGGTCTTGCTCATTTGAAAGGTTGTTGAAAGTTGATGATTTTGGCTCTGTGATGCATAACAAGCTGATCTGGTTGCTCTGTACAGCTCACCTGTGAGTTTATGTATCTCTTGTTGTTTGTTTTTGGCATGAACCCACTGATTTCATGATTAAACTTATATGAGGAATGCTGTTTGGCATGTGTTGTGTTAATTCTGTCTCCAGTATTGCATGTACTCTTCTTCTGAATCTGGATGTTTGGTAATGTTTAGATTCTAGAACATAGAATTCCTATGTTGATTGTCTGATCTTCTAACTTCTACTCAAGGGGTAGATTAAACTGTTTTTAGGTTGAACATTGGGAAGAGTATACTGCAGTAGGGATACCATAAGTAGAGATAACCTAACACTTTGTATTGGGAGATGCCTGTAAGGTAGGTATCACATATATCCCCTTGAAATCCAGTTTTAGTTGTTCATGCTGGTCATCCACAGGTGTATGTCTACTGACTCCAGGCCCTGGATAGGCACCAATCATGCTTTGTTTTGTGTTATAACCATATCCAGCTTTGCATCCACACTTAAACTCCAAAGCAAAATCTAAAACCAACATTAGGACATTCGAGTTAGTTTAGGATCCTCCGTCCTCTGTCTACAACTGCAAATAGGCCCAAAGCTAGCCCCTTTGCCCTTATCTTTCAGTTTTGGTCTACTTACAGGAGGACTCATCTGCTTTCTGCCAACATCCCAGCCTTGCATGCACATCCTCATGGATGTTGAGTAGGGAATACCCCCCTAGGTCTTGCAGAGCCTGAAGAAGAAGAGGAGATAAAATATAGAGTCTATCTCCTATACTGTTGACCCCCTGGCCCAGAGATCCTGTTGATCACTGATGGCTACCTTGTAGGGAAATCTGGGAATAAGCATCCAGTCTGGGAAAAAGTCAACAATAGGTTTAGGTCTGATTACAATGGCATATCCTTCTTTTCCCTCTTCTTTCATGGTTTTCAAAAACTCTTTTACCCCAACCAGCATTACACTAGACCCAACTTGTTCATCTACCCCTTCATCTTGCAATGGAATAAGGGTGAATGAGACCCCATCTTTTTCAATCACAATATTGTTCTTTTGCCCATCATGATTAGCCTTTCTATCATACTACCAAGGTCTTCCTAATAGTAGATGACAAACATCCATTGGGATGATGTCACACAATATCTTGTCTTTATACCCCCCAATATTAAACTCAGCCCATGTTTGTTCATTGACCAAGACTTATTGACCCTTATTCAGCCAAGAAACCTTATAAGGTGTGGTGTGTAGAATCCTTTTCATCTTTAGTTTTTCAACCATCTCCAAAGAAACTAAATTATCAGTTGAACCAAAATCTACAACCTTACATACCTTTCCTTGTGATTTGCAAGTTGTTCTGAACAAGGACTTTCTTTGTGGAGGCTCATTCACCACAGGGATTTTAAGTAATGTTCTTCTCATAATTAATGTCTCTCCAATTTATGGAATAGCAGATTGAGATGGAGGTTTTCCACTCTTACTATCTTCCTCTTGCACCAACTATGTTCTACTTTCACCTCCATGTGATGTTGAGGGTTGTTTCTCCGGGCATTTCCAAGCTTGATGGCCAAAATGATTGCATTGATAACATCTTCTTGAGAACATGTTCAAACCTCTTCCTTGTACACCAAATCTACCTCTATCATTAGGTCTTCTACCTCTGAAACCACCTCTTTGATCTGCCTCTTGTTCTTGATGGTTGCTTGTCTCTCCTTATTGTTTTTGTGATTGTCTTCTTCCTCCAAAGTTACCTCTACTCTGCTGCTCTTGTCTTCTTTTTATCTTTTCCTTGGCCTTGACAGCTAACTGAAAACACTCTTTAACTATCCTAGGTGTGGCAAGACTGATCTCATCTTGTATATTGAACCTTAGTCCATTTAGGTACCTTGTTACCTTTTCCCTTTCATCCTCAATATGTCATTCTCTAATGCTCAACATATGGAACTCCTCAGTGTAAGACATGACATCCAATTCCTTTTTCTTTAGGCTCTGCAACTTTCTAAATGTCTAAATTTCATAATCAATAGGTAGAAATTGACTCTTCACCTTAGCCACCATTCTATCCCATGATCTTATCTTTGTTTTTCCCTTCTTTACTCTCTCCTTTTGTATAAAGTTCCACCATGTTAGGGCAGGGCCTTTCAACTTTGTCTTAGCAAGTTTCACGTTTTGATTTTCTGCCACCTCCTCAAAATCAAAATAGTTTTCCAAGGGATCAATCCAACCAAGCACCTCTTCACTATCCATTTTCCCACCATACATGGGCAATTCCATTTTCACTTTAGGACCATCTCCTTTGATAGCCTTTAGCATCTTAATCATTCTTAATTCATCAGGGTCCTCTTCCTCTTGGACTCCTTGAGGGTTCTCATTCTCACTCTCTTTCTCTTCCTCTTGGTCACTTTGGTCTCCACTGACCACACCTCTCCTTTGGTTAGATTCTAATGCTACAAGTCTGGATAGGACAGCCTCTTGAGACTCCTTTACCCATCTCAACTCCTTAGCATGTTGTTCTTTCAATTCTCTGACTTCTCTGGCCATTAGATTGCTCTTTGGAGGCATCTTGCTTGTTCAAACTTCAACCTCTTTTCCACTTCTCAATTAGAACCTATGCTCTGATACCACTATGATGTAGAACAGGGTGGAGTATGTCAACACAACTTCAATGAACCCACGTTACAAGTTTGAAACCCTAACTTTGGTGGTATCTCACACAAGCCTTCATAATACCTTGTAGCCCTCCAAATAGGGATTTTTCAACATATCTTTTGGAGAAGGCCTCAAACCCATGAATTAAATACCATTTAGAATACCCTTTATGCTCTTCTTTAACATATCAAATTTGTACATATGCTTGTTTTGCAACTAGGTCCAATTAGGCCTCTTTTACAAAGAAACTATATGATTTTCAAACAAAAAACTTTAAAACTCTACTCTAGGGCTTTCCTCACATCACATGGGGTCTAAATATGTAGATTTCATCAACTAGAGCAATACCCATCTTGTCTTTTTACAAAACCTTACTTCTAGCTACACAAACAAGCCTAATACATAGGGATATTAGGCTAGGGCTACATCAAATTTGCCTCTAACTCCATCCCCTACTCCTACAAACCCTACAAACATAAAAAAAACAAATTAAGTACCTCCATTCTACCAATTTTTAGATTTTTCCACCAATGGAATGGTTCAAATTTTCATATTTTCCTCTCAAACCCTAGCTAATTAAATTTTACTAAGAGTTTTCACAAAATGAGCTCTAACTCACACCAAAATAATGTCAAAAGACCAAACCAAGCTCAAATGAAATCTAATTCACAAATCTACCACATTTACTTCATTTTTGCCCTTGACTGTACTATACTGGGTCGTACAAATTCCTGGAACAACAGAAAATAATAGAAAAATGCAGAAACAACAGTGTAAGTTTATTAGTTTTCCTCCAAAATGTCTTCAAAACATGGATTCAAACCTTTTTAGGCATATTTACATGCTTTTCCTTAGAAACCAATAGTTTCCATCGAATCTTCATGTACTTGACTCTTCAACTTCCTAAAATGACAAAATTGTAAAGTTGCAAAGCAACTTTTGCAACAAACATGATAAA
The DNA here is from genome assembly GCA_027924645.1 of Cunninghamia lanceolata. NCBI lineage: Eukaryota > Viridiplantae > Streptophyta > Pinopsida > Cupressales > Cupressaceae > Cunninghamia > Cunninghamia lanceolata. The sequence goes on from BSBN01001054.1 coordinate 4,101,610, forward strand.
ATGTACTCAACATGATAAAATGTACAAAACGTGACAAAATGTACTCTTCAACTTCTTCTGCTTACTGAAATCCTTCTCTCCTTCATTCGGAACCTCAAGAACACAATCTGTCATTACTGTCACAAAGGAATAGATGCTTGCGGACCTTCAAACCATGAACCAATCAAGTTGATACACCACAAAGACTTCCTCAGCACTCCCTCAAATCTACAAAACAGGAAAATTCATTTTTAGATCTCACCGGACCTTTCTTGTTATACTCTGTCACCTCTGAACACCTACCAGAACCGGTTTTACTTGAGCCACCACAACTTCTTCATTTCTTCATTTGGACCTCTGAAATCTCTATTGGATCACCTAAAGACACATATCTACAAACCCTTTAATCTGCATCCTCTGATCCTCATCCTATCTTGGACTTTTGCCTTACTATCATCACTATTCTTCATTGTTCCTGATTGAGACTAATTTTCTCAATATCCTCAGCTCATGGCTCATCCAAACCTTATCATTAATGCAACAGGAGTATGTTGACATCAATGACAACACCAGTTAGGCCCATACTTGCAACAATCGCCCTCTTTGTCATTGATGTCAACATAATATGTGAAAAACTGTTTTAACCATCAAGTCAAGAACTTCTTACTGTCACAACTCCCCCTATCAGAAACAACCATTCACATGTCTTCTCTCCCTTTATTGCTCCCCCTTTGATTAGCAACTACTTGTTTTTCACATGTCTTCTCTCCCCCTTTGACATCAATGGCAAAGGGCACATACTTGCAATACCAACACTTTAGAATCATACCTGGTGCTCCCCCTGAGTAGCAGCTCCCATCAATCTAGATCACAAGATATGACTGTGAAATCCACCAGACTGATGCACCTTAGTGCAAATTAGTTCATCATCGGAGGGGCAATAACCCATAACTTCTCCCTGAGATACTCAAAAGAGTCCTTAGGCAGAGGTTTAGTAAAGATGTCTACAAACTGATCCTTGGAAGGCACAAACTCCAATTTGACTTCATTCTTGTTCACTTGCTCTCTCAAAAAGTGAAATTTGATGGATATATGTTTAGTCTTTGAATGTAACACCAGATTCTTGGATATATTTATTGCATTTGAATTATCACAGAAGATTGTGATAGGTTCCTCATACTCCACTTTGATATCTCTTAGCATCTACTTCATCCACAAAACTTGAGTGCAACTACCTGCTGCTGCAATATATTCAGCTTTAGTTGTAGACAGAGATATTGCCTCTTGTTTCTTGCTTAGCCATGAAACCAATCTCTTCCCCAAAAAGAATGCTCCACCACTGGTACTCTTCTGGTCATCCACATCTGCTGCCCAATCAACATCTGTATATGCATGAAGAGAGAAATCATGATCTCTAGGATACCATAGACCATACTCAACCGTCCCTTTTAGATATCTAAAAATCCTCTTGATTGCCATGACATGGGATTCTCTAGGATCAGCTTGGAATCTAGCAACAAGACCAACTACTTGCATAATGTCAGGTCTAGTTTGAATGAGTTACAACAATCCTCCAATCATTGATCTGCACTTTGTCTGGTCTGCCTTAGGAGAGTCATCATCTTTTCTCAACTTACATCCAGTTGCCATGGGAGTATTCATTGGCTTTGAATCTTCCATCCCAAATTTCTTCAACAATTCTTTCACATATTTGGTCTGAGAAATGAAGATTCCTTTCTTTGTTTGAGTGATTTGCAACCCCAAGAAGAAATTCATTTCACCAAGCATAGACATCTCAAACTCACTTTTCATTTGATTTGCAAAAGTTTTACACATACTATCTCTTCCTCCAAAGATGATATCATCAAAAAACATTTCAACAATCAAGATGTTTTCATGATTAATTTTGAAATATAAGTTATTGTCAACATTACCTTTGTTGAAACCAATCTTCAAAAGATGCTTGTCCAATCTTTCATACCAGGCTCTTGGGGCTTGCTTCAATCCATACAGTGCCTTCTTCAACTTGCAAACCATATCACCATGATCAGACAATTGAAATCCATCCAGTTGCTCTATATACACTTCTTCTTCCAAGTCACCGTTTAGGAAGGCAAACTTGACATCCATCTGATATACCTTGAAATCCTTGAAGGCAGCAAAGGCAAGAAATAATCTGACTGCTTCAATTCTTGCCACCGAAGCAAAAGTTTCTTCAAAATCAATTCCTTCTATTTGAGAGTAGCCCTTGCATACCAATCTGGCTTTATTTCTGGTTACTTCACCAACTTCATTTAGTTTGTTCCAGAAGACCCATTTGGTTCCAATCACATTCTTGTTTCTAGGTCTGGGAACAAGATCCCAAGTGTGATTTTTCTCTATTTGCACCAGCTCTTCCTCCGTTGCTTTAGTCTAGTTTTCATCATTCGAAGCTTCATTCACTGTCTTAGGTTCAATCTTTGAAATCAAACAATACTCTTCTAAATCTTGAGCAATTCTCATTCTTGTTAGTACTCCTTTGCTTTTATCACCTATGATCTGATCTTCAAAGTGGTTGAGTCTTACATACCTGGGAACTTTAGGAATTTCTTGCACTTCTAATTCTTGATCAGGCTCATTGACACTCATCTCTTCTTCCTGATTTACTGGATTAATTTGAATCTGACTAACATAGGAGGCTTGGGCTCCTTGAGTCAGAACACCATTCTGATCATCTTCATCATATTCATAAAACCTTGAGGGTTTCTCAATTCCCTCATCAATCTTCACATTTGTACTTTCTATCATCTTTCTCAGTCTCTTGTTATAACACTGGTATGCTTTGCTTTGAGTAGAGTAACCCAAGAATATTCCTTCATCACTTCTAGCATCAAACTTTCCTAGATCTTCATCTCTTTTAATGTAACATTTGCTACCAAAAACTTTGAAATACCTTACAGTAGGAGTGATACCAAACCAAAGTTCATAAGGAGTCTTACTGGTGTTGCTTCTGATTTGAACTCGATTGAGAGTATAGACTGCAGTGCTGACAACTTCTCTCCAATAGATCTGAGGAACATTTGCTTCCATCATCATGGTCCTAGATGCTTCTTGGATGGTCCGGTTCTTTCTCTCCACTACTCCATTTTGCTATGGAGTCCTAGGAGTAGACAACTGTCTCTTTATTCCATGTTTCTCACAGAACTCTATGAACTCACCGAATGTGAATTCTCCACCTCTATTAGACCTCAGACATTTCAGCTTTAATCTGGTTTCATTCTCTACCATAGCCTTGAATATTTTGAATTTCTCAAGAGATTCTAATTTCTCTTTTAGAAAGGTTACCCACATCATCCGAGAATAGTCATCAATTAGCAGCATGAAGTATCTATCACCTTGAATACTCCTGATTCTTGTCAGACAACAAAGATTAGTATGAACTAAGTCTAATAATTTGGTAGAAGATAGTTCCTTACTTTTAAATGTGATTTTGCTCAGCTTACCCAACTGACATTCTTTGCACAAGTTGTTAGTAGGTTTCACCAATTTTGGAAGATCTCTTACAGCTTGAGTAATTCTTATCTTAATGATATTATCAAAATTTACATGACACATCCTCCTATGCCACAACTGACTTTCATCAATTTGAACAAACAAGCAACTTTTGCCAGTACCAACCAAGTGAAAGATATTACCTTTAGTTTGAGTACTGGATGTAATCTCTGTTCTGGAACTTTCAAAGATCTTGCATTTTCCATTCTTGAACCAGAGATCATAGCCTTTGTCCACCAATTGTCCAACACTAAGAAGATTGTGCTTCAATCCTTCAACATACAGTACATTACTAGTTTTGTTTCTTCCATCAAGAGAAATAGTTCCTCTACCTCTGATTCTACCACAGAATTGTCACCAAACTTTACGACTCCTCCTTCATACCTTTCCAAATCTACAAACTTGTTTTTGTCACCTGTCATATGGTGAGAGCATCCACTGTCAATGACCCAATCATCCTTCTCTTCAATTTGGGCAGCCAGAGCTCTTTCCATAGTCTTATGAATGACAGACATAGTGGACATTAGATCTTCTTCCTTGATGGCAATGAACACCCATTCATTTCTAGATTTATTTCCTGTCTCTGATTCATCATCTGTTACTCCTTCATTGTCATCATCTTCATGTGCATAGTAACAGTTCTTTTGGAACCTTGGCTTGTTAGGATTTTTCCTTAAAAACCTTTTCAGACACCTTGAGGCAAAATGACCAATCTTATTGCAGTTAAAACACTTAAAAGGTAATTTTCCTTCATACTTACCAGATCCTCTTGGCAGCCTCTTTGCAATAAGGGCTTCAAGTTGAGCAGTTTCTACTTCTTCTTCTTCCAGGTCTTTTCTTACTTTTTCATACCATGACAGTTTCCTTGATGAGTTTTCTCCCGGATCAAACCTTTGTTTACCTTTTACAGAGGTAGTGGCTTTGAATGCAGATTCAGTCTTGGGGGGTCATCTCCAAACTCTATCATTTCAAATGCAGCCAATTTCCCAGCTAATTGATCTCTTATGACAGTTGTATGGCCTCTGAATTTTTCCATGGCAGTAGCCTTGATCTTGTAAGAAGCAGGTAGGGATCTGAGAATTTTGCCAACAATCTCATTTTCATCCAAGACTCCACCAGCATTTCTAATTCCCCAAACTAGCTCATTCACTCTTGGCATAAAAGTAGTAATATTTTCATCATCTCTCATCTTTAGATTTTCAAATTTCCCTTTCAGACTCTGTAACCTTGCACATTTAACATACTGGTCTCCTTAATGCAAAAGTTCTAGTGTTTTCCAAATCTCAAAAGCAGTTAGTAGGTCAATAACATTTGAGAGCTCTAAATAAGATAATGCACTTAGAAGAGCCTCTATAGTTCGCAAATTGTTTTCAGCATCTGTGATTTCATTTAGGGTTTTCAGACCACCCTGTGGAGGTGCATACTGTATTGTAACCATGGTCCAGTACGCCATTCCCATACACTGCAAGTGACATTTCATGCGACCTTTCCAAAGAGAAAAATTGGTTTCATCAAACTTCAGACTATCCTTCTTGTAAGACGACATCCTGGATCTCCTTAAGCGGTTAAGCTCCTTTTAGAGGAACTTGGCTCTGATACCAATTGTTAGATTTAGGGCACACAACTGAGAGGGGGGGTGAATTAGTTGTGCAAAACTTTCTCCAATTACACACTTAAATCCTCTTAGTGATTAGTAGTATATCAATCATAAAACATAATGCATTCAAATCAAAAGTAGAAACACATCAACACATAAGACACCAAGATTTTGATGTGGAAAACCCAGTTAATGGAAAAATCACAGGGTGATTAACCCAAAATTGTATTCTCTGTTAGAAGAATAGAAAGAACAAAATGGCACATGCCAATTAGGGCTCACTACCCGTGCACACTGCTCACAAGAGGCTCATTGCCTACAAGAGACACACTATCTACAAAGAAATAAGTATCACATACATGAATTGGAGAATAGCATCTTCACCATGCTTGAATCAGTTCCATTTAAGCCCAATACTTCTGCTCTGCCTTTTGCTCTCCTCCTTGCTACCACACTCTCATCACCACAAGGACAACTACAAACTAACTTCACAATCCCTTATTTATACAAGGCATCAACTTAGGAATGATCATCTAAGTCGGAAAACATCCATAAGATCATCTGCAAGATGCATAGCTCATCCGATTGGCCTGTCTCAGGAAGAACACCATCATCTGGAAGTTACTCTTCAATTGCAAGCTCCAACTTCAATGTGGACCACCAACATGGACTGGACATGATCCAAAGACCTCCACAAGATCTCCTAAATCACTAAGAACATCGACACTACTTCTTCTTACTGAAATCCTTCTCTCCTTCATCCAAAACCTCAAGAACATAGTCTGTCATTACTATCACAAAGGAATAGATGCTTGCAAACCTTCAAACCACAAACCAATCAAGTTGATACACCACAAAGACTTCCTCAGCACTCCCTCAAATCCGCAGAATAGGAAAATTCATTTCTGGATCTCACCGGACCTTTCTTGTTATACTCTGTCACCTCTGAACACCTACCAGAACCGGTTTTACTTAAGTAGCCACAACTTCTTCATATCTTCATGTGGACCTCTGAAATCTCTACTGGATCACCTAAAGACACATATCTACAAACCCTTTAATCTACATCCTCTGATCCTCATCCTATCTTGGACTTTTGCCTTACTGTCATCACTGTTCTTCACTGTTCCTAATTGAGACTAATTTTCTCAATATCCTCAGCTCATGGCTCATCCAAACCTTATCATTAATGCAACAGGAGTATGTTGACATCAATGACAACACCAGTTAGGCCCATACTTGCAATATGAAGATGGGTGGCAACTGTTAGAATCTCAGGTGGCGACTTCGGCGAGAGTAGTGAGATGACCAATGAATGGGGGAGTTGGCTGCGATGGGTTTCTAATAGGGCAATAGTTAGGTTTCAAACCAATGGTAGAGGAATATATAGAGGTAGAGATGGGGGGTGCCACAAGGGTGGCAACCAGGAGGTGGAATGGCATTTAGGGTTTAGGGCAGCATTCGACAGGTGGATTTTCACAGTCCTCTATAAATAAAACTTGCAACACACAAACAACAGAAACACCTATGACAAAAAACCCAGCATAAACAATATGAAAATTGAAATAGAAAATCTGCAAGTTGCACACAGTGCCCCTGCATAGGCCGTACAGATCTGTATGGTATGACCCTACGATAGGGGCCAAACTAAAAAAAATCAAATTTTTTCTTGCAACAAAATATCAAATGTTATATGTCATTTTTTGCTTGCGAGGCCTCTCGGATGCAACAACGAGGTCCATTTTAGGCCAAGAGGTCACCCGTAAAACCTAATTTTTAGAAATCGATAAAAACATTAGATTTGCAAGCTTCATGTCAGGTTCCCCAAATGTAGCTAGGGTAAAAATTAGGGCTAATACACAAATAGTAAATATGAAACCCTAACAAGCACAATGAAGTACAAGATAGCATAGAAATCAAAATATGAAAGAAAACTAAAATGAATCCCTACACTAAGCTTGGCTCACCTCCATTGCTCTTCTCAATCTTGCATAGGTATGCATGATTTCAAAGGTTGAATGTTCATTGCTCATTCCAGTAGCATAACCATACTTGGAACTAGTTGCATGAGAGGCTCTAATGTCATTTTGACAGGATTAGGTTGTTTGGAAACTCATTGATCAAATGGCTTAGTTGAGGGTTGATTTATAGGAAAGGACTGATTTGAATTGATGGTTGAGATTGAAAGTTATTTTCAATGATGTGGATGGCTAGGATTGAATAGGGTTTCCCACTCCATGAGGAGTTGTAGTCTTGTGACAAGTGTAGGGTAGACCTAATTTAAATAATATTTTATTTAAATTAGTTCTACATGTGATATGTGACATGTGTTTGAATGTGATGAGAGGTGAGGGAATAATTCAAATATTTTATTTGAATTATTTGGGACATGTGAGAGGGAAATTAAATAAACAAATAAGATTTATTTAATTAATTATCCAGGTGATGAGGATGGGATTAGGATAAAATGTCATATGATGTCTCTAGTAATGTGTCGACAAGGTGTTGCAAGACATGGACAAATTTAAGTGTCTACAATCATTGATGTCAACATGTTTTTGTTGTCATTGGTGCCAACTGTATCTTCTAATATTATTGTTTGTTGATTGATTGAGTTGTCATATTAAGAACATTGTTTGAGTATTTTTCTCCGCATTTCCTCTATGTTGAAGATTGGAGTATGAGATTTGGATATGATTTAGAGAAGTGTTTGAAGATGCTAAATCCAGAATTTGGTGGTCCAGATCACTATGCAACAAAAATTCTATTCACGAGTTTGAAGACTATGCCTAACAACATTTGCAGTGTGACAGGGAGAAAGTATTTTGCTCTGCATTTCTCCGTAGTTTGGATTTTGGTCTTGTGGTTCTAGAATTTATTTTATAAAGTCCTTAGCTATCTTCATTCCAAAGGATTTGTGATTTTGTGCTCCAGAAAGTAAGTTATTGATTAGCAGAGTTCAACAGTGTTTGTTGAGAATAGTCTGTGATATGTTTTTAGATGATATTTGTTGTCCTCAAGTAAGATTTATTACAATTGGATTTGTCATCTCCCAGGTGATTCTATGTTATTTTTGGATGTCTCTAGAATGTATTGAAGGCATGTGGTTGATCTGCAAGCTATAATGAAGTTCTTTGAAGCATGTATTCAAGTATTCTTGATGTTTACATTAGTTCTGGCTGACTTGGTTATTTACACTTGTTATAGAGGTAATTCATGGATTGTGGAAGCATGTTGGAGTGTGTAAGAATGTGTTTAAGTCTAAGCTAAGCCATGAAGTGCTCTTCCTTCATTCATTTTCTCTGCAAGTTTGTTTAGGTCCAGACCTAATTTGATTTATGTATGTATGTTGACCTTGGAGATAGTTCCAATAGTTGTAAGTTGTATTGATGACCTTGATGAATGTTCCAAGGTTGATTATTGGCATAAATATATATGTAATGAAGTCATGAATGATGTGACAGAATGTGAAGATGTGAAGATAAAGTGTGTGTGTTTGTTGTAAATGCAGAGTAGAAGAGATATATTGTGCTTCAATGGAACTGAACTCAAGCATGTTGTAGATGCTACTATATCAATTCATGGTAGTGAACCACCCATCCTAGCAGTGAGCTACCCTTTGGCAGTGAGCCACCCCTTTGGTAGTAAGCATTTTGGGTAGTGAGCCTCTTTTTAATTTGGTATTGTTACTACATTATATTGTGAGCTAACATTCATCTTGGTTTTTCTCTTTTAGGATTTTCCACATAAAAATCTGGTGTACATGTGTGTATGGTGTTGATGTGCTTATGTTTTGATTCTACTATTCATGTTTAATCTTCATAACAAAATAAGGAGTTAAAGTAAGTTAATGTGAATGTGATTTTGTTTAAAGAAGTTAAGGTTTTTGATACAACTGATTCACCCCCCTCAATTGTCTCATGCCTTCAACAATTGGTATCAAAGCAAGGTTCCTTGGAAGAAAGCCTAACAACTTAAGGTAGATTTGGGATGGCACACAAGAAAGACATTCCTCAATTTGATGGATCTAACTATGCCTACTGGAAGGTACGAATGCAAAGTTATCTTACTTCTATTAGTTATAATGTTTGGACAATGGTTAAAGATAAATACACAGTACCTAAAAATGGTTCGAAGACTGATGAAGAGATTAAGGATTATGAGACTAATCTCAAAGCTAAAAATACTCTATTAAATGCTTTGTCTAACACTAAAATGGTGAAAGTTGTGGATCTAAAAAATGCTCATGAGATTTGGGACAAATTGAAAAAAATCTATGAAGGTGATGAATCTGTTAAGAAGGCTAAGTTACAGAATTGGAAGACCACATATGAAACCATGTAAATGGCTGAGGATGAGGATATAACAAGTTACATATAGAAGATTGATGAAGTTTTCAGTAGCATCAAGGGTCTTGGTGGAAAACTAGAGGATGTGGATGTTGTAAATAATATACTCAAAACTCTCCCCAAATCTTATAGTCATAAGGTATCTGCCATTGAAGAATTGTTTGATATGGGAAAGCTTACAAAAGATCAATTTCTTGGTAAACTGACTACTTTTGAGATGAGAGAATTTAGTACTATTGATGGCCCTGTGAAAACTGAGACTGCCTTTAAGGCTAAAGAAGAAAAGAATGCTGGATCAGATAAATATGTTGTGGAACTAGATGAAGATTTTGAAGAGCTTAAGGCAAAATTTGCAAGCAGAATGAAAAGAGGCAGCAGAGGTAAGTTCAAAGATAAGTTACCTTTCAAATGTTTCAATTGTGGTATAATTGGTCACTATGCTTCAAGATGTCCTGACAAAACTTTGAGGATCAAAAATAATGAAAATAAAGGAAAGATGGTAAGAAAGAGTTACTATGTTAGAGATGATGATGGTGTAACTAATGATGAACTTGATTCTGATGATGGCAATAGTAGTGAATGCTTGTTTATTGCTTTTAGAGAACTTGTTTCTGCTAACCTTGCTAGCTATGTGAAGGAAGGAAGTCCAGGAGAGTTGTCTGCATTTCATGGTGAAGAGGAAGATGAATGGATCATTGATAGAGGATGTTCAAATCACATGATAGGAGACAAGATTAAGTTTATTAAGTTTGAAAAATATGATGGAGGACTAGTGAGATTTGGTGATGATGCAGCTGGTAAGAATTGTGGAAAAGGATCAATTACTTTTGATGGCAAGCATAATATAGATGGTTTTCTTTATGTCAAAGACTTAAAGCATAATCTTCTAAGCATTGGACAAATGTGTGATAAAGGGTACAATCAGATGTTTAAGGACAATGGGTGTGAGATAAGGAAAAGCTCTAAAACTTTAATTGCAGCTGGTAAGAAGACTCATGGTAATGTCTATCATTTCAAGGGTACTAATAATTGTTGTTTATTGGCTTAGACAAATGAAAGGTGGTTATGTCATAGGAGAATGTATCACATTAACATTGACAGTTTGGTGAGAATAAGAACAGTACAAGCAATAAGAGACCTGCCTAAGATTGTGAAGCCTGCTAGTGTTATTTGTAAAGAATGTCAGTTTGGGAAGATGACAAAGACTACCTTCAAAAGCAAAGAACAATTCTCTACCGGTTTGCAAACGTTAGTGCATACAAATGTATGTGGCCCTACAAGAACAAGAAGTCTACAAGGTGATACGTACTTCATGCTTCTTATTGATGATTATTCAAGAATCACTTGGGTTACCTATCTTAAAGAAGAATCAGAAGCTTGAGACAAGTTTAAGGCATTCAAAGATATGTTTGAAAATGAGTTGGATTTGAGAATCAAGTGTTTGAGATCTAACAAAGGAGGTGAGTTTACCTCAAATCGGTTTAATGCTTATGTGAAGAACATGGAATAAAGAGACATTTTTCTACCTCTCGAACTCCTCAACAAAATGGAGTGGTTGAAAGGAAAAATAGAACTATTCAAGAAACTGCTAGAACAATGATTAAGGAAGCAGACTTACTAGAGGTATATTGGAAAGAACTAATACACATCATTGTCTACATTCAAAATAGAGTGCAAATTAGAGAAAAAGAAACAAAGACACCTTATGAGTTGTGGTATGGTAGAGCTCCTACTGTCAAATGCTTCAAAGCTTTTGGAAGAAAATGTTACATCAAAAGAGATGAAGAATTAGGAATGTCTGATACTAGATGTGATGAAGGCATATTCCTTGGGTACTCTACTAAGAGAAAGGCTTATCGGTGCTATAACAAAAGAGTGAGAAAAATCATTGAAAGTGCAAATGTGAAGGTAGATGAAGATATTCACCTAGATGGATTTGCTGAAACAAAAAAGGTTGAAAAGGACAAAGAAAAGGAAGTTTAGACTAAAGTGCAAGCTACTCCTGAAGAAGAAGAAGTTTAAGCTAAAGCTTTGGAAAGAGTTCCTAAAACCCCTAGGTTTATGCAAAGAGATCACTTTGAAGATCAAATTATTGGTGACAAAAGGAAAGGTGTGTTGACAAAAAGTAGAGTTATAGAAGATCAAGTAAATCTTTGTTTACTCTCAAAGGTGGAACCTAAAACAATAAAATAATGATGAATATTGGGTCAAAGCAATGGAAGACGAACTAATGCAGATTGAGAAGAACAAGACTTGGGAACTTGTCCCTAGACTTGCATACAAGAATGTGATAGGAACAAAGTGGGTATTCTGGAACAAACTGAATGAAGTTGGAGAAGTTGTGAGAAACAAGGCAAGACTTGTGTGTAAAATCTACTCACAAGTGGAAGGAATAGACTATGAAGAGACCTTTGCTCCACTGGCAAGAATGGAATCTATTAGACTATTTTTGTCATTTACAGCACATAAAAACTTCAAGGTATACTAGATGGATGTGAAATCTTCTTTCCTGAATGGTGAGTTAGAAGAAGTCTACATAGAGCAACTAGATAGATTCCAACTATCAAATAAACCAAATATGGTATGCAAATTAAAGAAGGATTTGTATGGATTGAAGCAAGCTCCTAGAGCTTGGTATGCAAGACTGGATAAGTACATGTTGCAGTAGGGATTTAGTAAAGGGTCTGCAAATAGTAACCTGTACACCAAGATAAGTGGAGACCAAATTTTGATTGTTGAGATCTATGTTGATGACATCTTATTTGGTGGAAATGAAGGAATGTGTAAGAATTTTGTAGATGAGATGCAAAAAGAGTTTGAAATGTCTATGTGTGGTGAAATGAACTTCTTTCTTGGACTATAAATCATTCAAACTAGTAAAGGTATTTTCATTTCTCAATCCAAGTATGTTAAAGAGTTGTTGAAGAAGTTCATAACAGAGGACTCTAAACTGGTATGTACACCTATGGTTACTGGTTGCAAGAAGAATGATGAATCTCCTTAGGCTGATAAGAGAAAGTACAGATCAATGATTGGAGGACTAGTTTAGCTAACCTCTACTAGACCAAATATCATGCATGCAAGCTATCTTGTGGCCAAATTTCAATCAAATCCTAGAGAATCACATGTTATGGTAGTAAAAAGGACATTCAGGTATTTGAAGGGCACTCCTAATCATGGCTTGTGGTATTCTAAGAACAATGATTTTTCCTTGAGTGCTTATACAGATGCAGATTGGGCTAGATGTGTTGATGATAGAGAAAGCACAAGTGGTGGTGCATTATTCCTTGGAGATAGGGCAGTGTCCTAGTGTAGCAAGAAACAAGAATAATTTTCCTTGTCTACTTTAGAGGTAGAATATATTGCTGGAACATCACATTGTACTCATGTGCTATGGATGAAACAGACTCTGAAGGATATTAAAGATGAGTATGATGAGCCAATCCCTATTCTTTGTGATAACACAAGTGCCATAAATATTTCAAAGAATCGAGTGATGCATTCAAAGACAAAGCACATTTCCATTAAGTATCACTTTTTAAGGGAGAAAGTTGCAGAAAATGAAGTGAAGCTTGAGTATATACCTACAAAAGATCAAGTTGCTAATATATTCACTAAGGCTCTTCCAAAGGATACATTTGAGTATCTTTGGGACAAGTTAGGGGTTGTTTCCCCTCTTACCTTAAACTAGATGCATTATAAGATGCATCAGTCCAGTGTGCCTCAAAGTACATTTCTCCTTTTTGGACTGATGTTGGAAGCTACCTCTCAAGGGGAGCAAGTAGTGGTTTGAGATGATTTTTGCAGTTAGGGGGAGCTAAAGAATAATTTTAGGCTGATCAGAGTAGAAGAATGATGAATCTCCTAAGGCTGATCAGAAAAAGTACAGATCAATGATTGGAGGACTAGTTTATCTAACCTCTACTAGACCAAATATCATGCATGCAGGCTGTCTTGTGGCCAAATTTCAATCAAATCCTAGAAAATCACATGTTATGGTAGTAAAAAGGACATTCAGGTATTTGAAGGGCACTCCTAATCATGGCTTGTGGTATACTAAGAACAATGATTTTTCCTTGAGTGCTTATACAGATGCAAATTGGGCCAAATGTGTTGATGATAGAGAAAGCACAAGTGGTGGTGCATTATTCCTTGGAGATAGGGTGGTGTCCTAGCATAGAAAGGAACAAGAATAATTTTTCTTGTCTACTTTAGAGTAAGAATATATTGCTGCAACATCACATTGTACTCATGTGCTATGGATGAAATAGACTTTGAAGGATATAAAAGATGAGTATGATGAGCCAATCTCTATTCTTTGTGATAACACAAGTGCCATAAATATTTCAAAGAATCTAGTGATGCATTCAAAGACAAAGCACATTTCAATTATGTATCACTTTTTAAGGGAGAAAGTTGTAGAAAATGAAGTGAAGCTTGAGTATATACGTACAAAAGATCAAGTTACTGATATATTCACTAAGGCTCTTCCAAAGGATACATTTGAGTATCTCTGGCAGAAGTTAGGGGTTGTTTCCCCTCCTTCCTTGAACTAGATGCATTATAAGATGCATTAGTCCAGTGTGCCTCAAAGTACATTTCTCCTTTTTGGACTGATGTTGGAAGCTACCTCTCAAGGGGAGCAGGTAGTGGTTTGAGATGATTTTTGCAGTCAGGGGGAGCTAAAGAATAATTTTAGACTAATCAAAATAGTAGTATGCAAGTATGTGAAGTGGAAGATATGTGATGCCTCTTTCCATTGATGTCAAAGGAGGAGAGATATCATGTCAAAAACTCAGGGGGGAAAAGAGTTCAGATGTGTATAAAGAAAGGGGGAGTCCTTATGCAAAGTTACGTCTTGATGGAGGAACATGTTATTCAGTTTTTCCATTCATATGTTGCCATCAATGACAAATGGGGAGATTGTTGCAAGTATGTGCTAACTAGTGTTGTCATTGATGTCAATATGTTTGTGTTATCATTGGTGCCAACTGTATCTTCTAATATTATTGTTTTTTGATTGATTGAGGTATCATATTAAGAACACTATCTGAGTATTTTGCTCCACATTTCCTCTGTGTTGAATACTAGAGTATGAGATTTGGATATGATTTAGAGAAGTGTTTGAAGATACTAAATCTAGAATTTGGTGGTTCAGATCATTGTGCAGTAAAAGTTCTTTTTGCCAGTTTAAAGATTATGTCTAACAACATTACAATGTGACAGGGAGAAAGTATTTTGCTCCGCATTTCTTTGTAGTTTGGATTTTGGTCTTGTGGTTCTAGACTTAAGTTTATAAAGTTCTTATCTATCTTCATGCCAAAGGATTTATGATTTGGTGCTCCAGAAAGCAAGTTATTGATTAGCAGAGGTCAACAGTGTTTGTTGAGAACAGTCTATGATCTATTTTCAGGTGATATTTATTGTCCTCAAGTAAGATCTATTGTGGTTGGATTTCTTGGCTCCCAGGTGATTCTATGTTATTTTTAGATGTCTCCAGAATGTATTAAAGGCACGTGCTTGATCCACAAGCTATAATAAAGTTCTTTGAAGCATGTATTCAAGTATTCTTGATGTTTGCATTAGTTCTAGATGACTTGGTTAATTACACTTGTTGTGTAGGTGATTCATGGATTATGGAAGCATGTTGGGGTGTGTAAGGATGTGTTTGGGTCCAAGATAAGGAATGAAGTTCTCTTCCTTCGTCAATTTGTTTCACAAGTTTGTTTAGGTCTAGACCTAATTTGATTTATGTATGTATTCCAACCTTGGAGATAGTTCCAATGGTTGTAAGTTGTATTGCTGACCTTGATGAATGTTCCAAGGTTGATGATTGGTATAAATATATGTAATGAAGCAGTGAGTGATGTGAGAGAGTGCAAAGATGTGAAGATAAAGTGTGTGTGTTGTAAAGGCAAAGCAGAAGAGATATATTGCGCTTCAAAGGAACTGAACGCAGGCATGTTGTAGATGCTACTATATCAGTTCATGGCAGTGAGCCACCCTTTAGCAATGAGTCACCCCTTCGGTAGTGAGACTTTTTGCAGTGAGCATTTTGGGTAGTGAGACCTGGGTAGTGAGCCCTAAGGTAGTGAGCTTCTTTGTTATTTGGTATTGTTACTACATTATATTGTGAGCTAACACTCACTATGATTTTCCTCTTTTAGGGTTTTCCACGTAAAAATCTAATGTTCATGTTTGTATGGTGTTGATGTGCTTATGTTTTGATTCTGCTATTCATGTTTAATCTTCATAACAAAATAAGGAGTTAAAGTAAGTTAATGTGAATGTGATTTTGTTTAAAGAAGTTAAGGTTTTTGATACAACTGATTCACCCCCCTCTCAATTGTCTTGTGCCTTCAAAAATATTGACATCCACAAATGTTAAAATCATCTTTAGATTGTGAATTAGATTAATTATGTCACCAAAAGTGGGTATATTTCAAGCACCATTTTTAAAAAATTACCTAAAAAGTAGGTTTATTGAAAAAAAATGTATAAGTCTATGTATATAAATTTTATTATAATATTTTTTAAAATGAGTTTTATATTTAAGTGGCATTGACAACACAAATATACAATTTAAATTTATTGCTCCCTTTTTTTAAGTGACCACCTAAATGCATTCAAGAGAGTTTAATCTTATAATAAAATGAAGTTTTAAGACTACAATCTTACCCACAACAACAATATGAAAAACTTCAAACTTATCTAATTTTAATTCTTAAAACCCTAAATAGCTAATGTAAACAATACTATCTAAGAAAGAGTGAGCACCAATGGTGCTTTTGGATCTATAACAAGATAGTATAATATTAAAAAGTTGATGATTGGATGGAAAAACTTTATAAGATAGAGATCCATTAAATTTAGTGTGTTATTTCATATTTGAGGCTTAGAAAAAATCATCTTATAGATATAGTGGAATATAGCTCATATGGTAGTAATATAACAACAATGTGTATGACAACAATAAATTAGATGTGATAAACTAACTATTGTAAGGGAATTAATTCCTTTTTATATAAATCTAGGTTAATTGGATAAATGTATATAACAAAAGTTAAGTTAATTTAGATTTTTTATTTATATTGCATATCACTTACAAATATTCTACTATTTATGAGAAAACACATTAGAAATCACCTATGGAAGACCAAGATTCACTACTTAGAAATCCACTTTATTTAAAAACAACATCCACATTAGAAGCCAACTATGGAAGACCAAGAGTCACAACTTAGAATTCCACATTATATGTCCTTAAGGGGATTTGAACTTAGGTCTCCACAATAAGAACCCAACATTTTAACCAATTAAGCTCAACCCCTTGGACTTTTACTTTAGATTTAAATAATTACTTGGGAATTAATAATTGAAATGTTATTTTACCAAAAGCAAATGTAAGATAATTAAGGTTCTTAGCTTTTCGAATAATGATGAGGAATAATGTTGATGCAACATAAAATGAATTCACTAGTGTCTAGAAATTAATGTTTTTGAGGTGCTCATTACCTCGAAATTGTAACAAATAGAGAATCTTCTATGAGTTGAATCCATATCTTGCAAGGTCAACCTGATCTTGTAAAAAATAATATAATCTACAAGATAGATCATGTAATTCACAGGACCAATCTATCTAACTATACACTTCTACAACCTTTTTCACCTTTATCACTAATATATGAAGATGTGCAAGGACCAGTTGTATTCAAAAATACCTTAGGGAAGTTGTTGAATTACAAGAGTCAAGCTCTCCTTAGTCAAACCCCTTGATAGACCAAATTTGTGACCTTAGATGAATATCAAAGACAACACTCTAAAACATGTAGCCATCCTAGATGCATATGTTGATAGAGATATGATTGTTTTAATGCCCAAAACAAAAGTTCCTAATATGATTATCCTTGGGTGACATCATAAAGGTTTGTCTTTGATATAGGAGTATCCTAGGGTGTAAGAGCAATCTTGCATCATGTTGATGGTGATGTTAGTCACAACTAGACATTCAAACAAAAATTACACAACAACCCTTGTTTATCCTGAAAGATACAATGAATTCAAGGAATTCATGATCCCAAGTCCTCGTTGATTAGTTCATAATCTGCTAAGATCTCTCAATGGTTGATGTGTATTGTTGTTTTCCATTTTTGGGGTCTTACGTAGATCAGTAGATTTTGCTTCTGCAACAATGCTTTCATACAAAGGGGGTACTCTACACAAAATATTCATTCAAAGGCTATGTCTAAGTGGATATCTGCATGACTTCTACCCTTATCAGTGATTCCTTGCATGATATTTTCAACAGTACATGCATCTAGCTCAAAAATATGCTAATGATATTCAGTTATCTACGAGATGTCAGCATGTTCCTCTGTTCTGCTTGATATTTATCATGATATGCAGTTATGGAAGTGATTTCTATAAAATTAAAACGAGAAAAAAAGGGTTAGAGAAAAGATGAGATTCCTAAAATTAATTGACTGAGATCACTGATCCACATACATGTTCCCATACAGTAATGAAGAGAAGAAAACTAGAATCATACTTCACCAAGACATTCCACAAATTAGCGTGATCTAGTGCAAATCTTCAAGGGAAAGCTAACAACATGCAATAGAATGAAAACACTTCTAGTTGAACACAGGATTCATCATTACATATCTAGAAATTAGCCTGAAGATTACTTAAGGTTTACAATCAAGATGTAATCTGGAGTTTCATCTCCATATAGTATGCTTATAAAACAGGTACATATACAGTGATCTGGAGGAAGAACCTTGAATGTTTCAACAATTCAATCCTCCTTAGTCTCAGTAACCCAATCTTCTAAAATTGCTATAGGTCCGATATTATATGATTGACCTCCTTTTTTACAAAGTGCAGGGGCATGAATATATGTCTCTATTTTCACCCTCCAGCATAGTGCCTAGGAAAACCTAGTGAATCAACGGTCTACATCCTTAGATGCAGCATCAAACAGTGGGAAATGGATCCCGCCAAGAATTTGAATGGCCCCCAAACAGGGTGCCGATCCCTCAGTAATGTCTTCACCTGCCAACCACTGCATTGAAAGCTTTGTCTCCTCCTGGTGTGTTCGCGACCTCTCGGGATCTGGCCCACCGCATGGGATGTCCTCCACCATTAAAGCTCTATCACATCCTCACCTGCACGCCATCGAGCTCTGGAATGGATTCAAAATCTACCCATCCTGCTTTGCCCACCTTTTGTACTGTGAACGCACATCATCCTAATTGTCGGGATGATCCTCCTCAATCTAATGCACCTACGGTCATCATATAAAAGTTACGCATCATTACTTAAATAACCAGTAGGAGGATAAACTTTTATATCAAATCATGCATTGAAAGTACAAACATATATATCAAACCATGAACTTAAGAAAATCCGCATGCATCTTGAAAATTCAATTCCATTTGATAACCTTTTAGTTCTGCCACCTGCATGTAGATTTTCGGGCACTTTCATATAAATCAGGATATGATGATGACTCCATCATCATGGATGGGCTTCATTAAAATGTGAAAGGATGACACCATGGTCATATTGAAGAAAATCGGGGTCCAAGAAATATGACCCCGATGAAGGAACCCTGATGAATATCACCCTCTGAAAGGATGACGGCATCGTCATGTCGAGCTTTGTATATCGGGTCATGCTTTGAGATCGGTTGATATTCGAAAAATTGGGTGATATTTGAAATATGACCCCCCATGAGTAAAATGACCCCCCCTTTTTGAAAGATTGGGATGATGTCAGCATGTTGATGCCTTCATTTTATAGTTGTAGTATTATGACATCATCATCATGTTGTCGGATGGGGGGATCGTTTGAAACATACCTCCGCAAGGCAAAAAAAGGGGGATGGTGTCATCAGGATATTGATATCCTTTATTTGTTAGGTCTAGATGATGTCATCAGGATATTGGCCGAGGGTGATATTTTTTGATAAGGTGATATTTCAAAGATCAGGTGATCTTTGAAATATCGGGTGATATACGGAATATCACCCCTGCAAAATATATGACGATGCCTGACGGGCAGATGTAGCTATCACATAAATTTGACGTCTGGATGTTGCAAACAAGATGATTGTCAAGTGATAAACTGATATCGGGGTGATCTTACATAGGGTGACTGATGTTCGGAATATGACCCCCCCCAGAATATCAGGTTTGACTAGAACTTTGACTTGTCATAACTTTCATACTTAGCCGAATTTGAGGGTGATGTAAAAGGCAAACCTGCTTAGAATTTCACACTTTTTCACATGGCAGGCTTCCTGAGGCAAGATTTAGACTTTGAAATTTTGGGTTCATACATGGAGATCACAAATGCACCTGACCTAATGCACATGCATACTGGCTAAAACCACTTTTACCATAACCACCCAGAGCACAAAAATAAGGGAGCAAGCCACAACAGGGGTCCTCATTTTGCTAAGGAGTGAAATGGGGCATGTTGTGAACATCACAACAACTAGTAACCAAACAAAACAATAAAAAATAAAACCATGAAGGAAAACTAAAAGAAATACATGCATAACTTCCAACTATCTCTCCTGCAAATCATCATCTAACATGAGACTCAATGTATTCAATAAGGTGCATGAATTTTCCTTTCAGTTTAAGTGGGTGCATGTGATTAATGATCCTCATCTTGAAGATCAGTTGAACAGACCAGTGACTGATATTAGCCTACGTAGGTGAGGACGTTCCCTCATAGCCAACCAGATAGAGCCTTGCTGCCAGCAGGCATCCATAGCCCTGGCAATGTTATCGTTACAATTCTCCTAAGTAGAGCCCCACCGCCAGTGAGCGTCTATAGCCCCGGTAGAGTTACATAGATGGCTTAACCTAGATTTTCAGTAAAATCCATTTTATTATTTTATATTTTTTTTGTATTTGATAGAACTTCATAAGATATTGCATTTGTAACTTCATGATGCAAGGAGTGGTCACTTGCTGAAATTAAGCTGAGAATTGTAATGGTAGCAAGGGTGACCTCTAATTTTTCACCTAATAGCTACACTGGTACATTCAACAAACCTAAGGATTTTAGGTGTGTCATTGTGAGAAACATTCCTTGAATACTCAACCCATTCCTATTGAATACAAAGTTTCACAAGTAAAACAACTCTCTACATTCATGACAGTCACAACAAGTTATGCATAAATTTTAAACAATTAACCTGAATGACCTAAATTTTCCATTGTTTTCAATGGTTGTTAATCTGCTCCTTCATACTCTAAAGCAAAACAAACATCCCTGCTGAGGAAACAAAACAAAGCAACCAAAACAAAATAGACTGTACAAACAACTATACACTATGATAGACATGACTGTCATGATGCCACTTCAGGCATGAAAATAGTGTTTGAGGAACTATCCATTAACTGGTAATGGAACATCCTCACCTGTTAAGGTCTTAAGCCTGAAGGTGATGTCTCCTAGAATTTCAAAAATTTGAAAGGGGCCTATCCAGAGTTTGTCAAACTTACCATGATCACCCTTCCTTTCATGTGCTTTGTCCCACATCAGGACTAGATTTGAGATCCTGAAGGCCTTAATCCTAGCTCTTTTGTCAAACCAGCACTTGACAACAGCTTGATGTTTAGCAAATTGATTAAATGCTACACTTCTCTTTTCCTCTAGGTGCATCAGTTGCAGCAACCTAACCTCTTGTTTATTGTCCATGCCCAGGTATTCTTGTGTAAATTATAGTGTAGGAATCTTTAAGTTGATAGGGAGGATGGGATCCACCCCGTATACTAGATGGAAAGGTGAATTTCGTAATGCAGCCTTATTCCTGGTTCTATCTACTGACAAGGCATATTTCAACAGAGTGTTCCATACCCTTGGGTTCTTCTCTATTAATTTCTTTATGATGTTTAGTAGGTTCTTGTTTGTGGATTCTGCTAATCCATTCCCTTGGGGATAGTAATTGGAGGAGAATTTTAAGAGGATCCCATGATCAAAAGCCCAACTTGATAGTTTCATTAAAGCAAAAGCAAATCCATTATGACATACTAAAGCATATGGAACTCCATACCTGGTCACTATATTGCTTTCCAAAAACTTAATGACATCCTCGACATTACATGTTTTGCTATTGACAGCTTCAGTCCACCTGGTACAGTAGTTAGTAATAGTTAAAATATACCTGTGGCCTGAGGATGATGGAGGATTAATAGGTCCTATGAAGTCCATTCCCATTGAGCAAAGGGGCATATCTCCATCACTAGCTATAAAGGTTGAGCAACATATTTTTCTCTGTTTGCAGCAACCTGACACATATGGCAGCATTTGGTGTGTTCAACAATGTCTTTGAAAATTGTGGGCCAATAATACCCTGCCTTGAGGATAGCATGTGGTGGCTAAGGATGATCCATGTGTAGTCCCAAATTTATCATGCAGTTCTGTTAGCACCTTATCTACTTCTGATCTTTCCAGACATCTTAGGTATATCCCCTCATAATTTTTCTTGAAAAGGATTCCCCCTTTCATCATATATCTTTGTGACCTTATCTTCAGGGCTCTCCTTTATGAGGCCTGCAATCTTGAGGGGCATCTTCCAGTGATCAGGATGTGCCTGATGTCTGAGACCATTCTCCACCATCTTTTGCATTCACAACATACTGTTGGCTCATGATATTGCGATCAATCTTTGATATCATTTGGCTCAATGCCTGTCCTCTTACTAACTTCATGGGTGTAATATCTATGTCATATTCTTGGAGGACAGTGATTCATTTAGCCCTCTTTTCTCCTAGCTCACTTTGTATTAGCAACATCTTCACTACAGCATCAGGGACTACAACAATCACTTTGCTTCTCAGGATGTAATGCCTGAATCTCTTGACTGCTCTAACTAGAGAAAGTGTCTACCTTTCAACGTCCGTGTACCTGAGCTCTGCATCTCTGAAAGGATATCTCATGAAGGCTATAAGCTTCTCTTCCTTTTTTTCATTTCTCTGTGTTAGCACTGCTGCAGAAGTATGTTCTGAAGCAAATGAGTAGATGTAGAAGGCCTTGGTATAATCTAGACTAATCAGGACTGGAGCATTTGATATAGCTCTCTTAATGTCTTCAAAAGCTACTCTAGCCTCCGGTGTCCATTCAATCTTGGCATCCTTCTTGAGCATGGCGTTCAAGGGCCTGATAATTTTTGCAAAGCCAGTGATGAACTTTCTAACAAAATTAATCTTACCAAAGTAAGATTTGAGCTCTGTCTTGCTTCCTGGCAGTTGTATTTTCATGATGGATTCCACTCTGTCAGGATCAATGATGATCCCATTTTCAGTTATCAGGTGGCCTAGCAATTTCCCTGTGGTCATGTCAAATATGCACTTCTTGGGATTCAGGGATATCCCGTACTGCTCGCACTTCTTCAGCACCTTTCTTAGGTCCTCCACGTGGTTTCCCCTTTGTTTGGAGAACACCGTCAAGTCATCCATGTAAATGACTATGCATTGACCAATTAAGCCTCTGAAGGCTATGTCCATTGCTCGCTGAAATGTGGCTCCAGCATTTATCAACCCAAACGGCATGCGCTTATAGGCAAATATCCCACACTTGGTGGTGAATGCAGTTTTAAATCTGTCAATTCTGTCCACCATCACCTGGTTGTAACTAGAGAAACCATCCAAGAAGGACATCATCTTAGCTTTGTTTACAATCTGCAAGACCTCATCTAGAGAGGGCAAATGATAGTTATCCTTCTCAGAAGCTCTGTTCAAGTTCCTGAAGTCCATGCACAGTCTGATGTCACCGTTTTTCTTCCTCACTGGGACCAGGTTCGCCACCCACGTAGAGTGTCTCACAGGAAATATGATCCTGGCATCAAGCAACCTTTTGACTTCTTTAAAGATGATGGGCTCCAGCAAGGCATTGACGGGTCTTTGCTTCTTCCTGAAGGGCTTGGCATCCGGCTTCAAAGGGATCATGTGAGTGATGACTAATGTGTCATAAGTTTTTAGCTCATCATACGTCCAGGCAATGACATGAATATAGTCTCTGAGGGCCTGGGTTATCCCTTTCAATTCCTCCTCTATGCAAACCTTTCCAATCAGAACACTTCTTCTTTTATCACCCAGTCTAATGTCCACCTGTGAATACTGTCCTTCATCAGCTTTTGGAAGATCCTTCTGTTTCAGCATGCTGACCAGATCAAATGCTCTTTCTAGTTCTATCATACCCTTAGGGATCCTGTTGCTAGGCAACTCCAAGATTTCTTCTTCATCCTAGACATGTTCTTCCATGTTTATTTCATCTATGATCTATGCTTCAAAGACATCTCTATTGGAAATAAAATCCAATATATGCTGATCATCCTCAAATACTTGAAGATTAGTCACATTATCAGGTACTAAAGGCACTGATACTAATTCAACTGAGAATCTTTTTAGACCTGATATGGACAGAGGTTCTAGAGTACTAGCAGCCTAGGCCAAAGCATCTACTCTATGGTTTTGTTCTCTGGGGACATGGTGATATTGAAGGCATCAAAATCTTCTATTAGGTCCCATACCCTATGTCTGTAGTTGGACATCCTTTTGTAATTGCAGGAGTATATACCCCTCACTTGTCTGACAACTAATTCTGAGTGTTTGTAGACACACAGAATTCTCACCTTCTTTCTAATTGCAAACAATATCCCATGAATTAGAGCTTCATACTCTGCCACATTGTTTGTACATGGGAACTGTAACCTGTATGCTGCCAAGTAAGATTTTCCAAATGGATCAATGAGGTCTATTCCTACTCCAGCTCCTTGTTTTGACTTGGATCCATCAAACCTGAGGATCCATGGCTTATCTTCATCTAAAAGCTTGTCTAGGGCTTCTTTCTTCGTTTTTGCTCTGGCAGCTGCACCACTGGATATCCACTTTAATTTTGGTATCTCAGCCTTCTTGGATATCACCTTATCAGGCTCATGGGAAGCTGATATTTCTTCCTTTCTCTTATCATCAGGAGGAACATCCTCTGGACTAGGTAGCGTCTGTCTTCTCAAAATATGTAGGCACAATGAACAATATGTTTCTGAATGAGGTGCTTCATGTAACATGCACCAGCCTTCAATCAAGACGTCCTGAGGAGGCCTCTACTGCTTTGTCATCTTTTGGATCTCTTTTGATAGAAACTCCTCAAATTTGGACATATTGCTTCCCCTATCCTCATCAGATAACTCATAATCTGACTCCACTAAAGAATCACTCCTTGGGGTGATCTTCTTCTTGTTCTTAGCATTACTCATGTTGCACACTAGTATCTCTGCTGACAACTAAATAGAACTCTCATCTTGTTGTGTGCATCCTCCTATTCCTGTAGAAGACAAACAAGAATCAGCATCATCATCATTACCTATAGAACTCACCACGGATGATGATGAAGATGCCCTAATGTATACTTGTTCCAGCTCCAGCATGTCTAGGCAGGCTTCACAAGTCTTTTTGAAATATGCCTCTTTATGCAACCTGCACCATTCGTCAATTAGAATATCATGAATAGGCATATTCAACAATTGACATCGTCACACTTCATTAGACAAATGCATCTCAAAATTTCTGAAATGATCGACTCCTATTTCATTCTCAAGATCACAATCAGACTCTGAATTTACTTCATTGCCTTGAGGGTCATCATTATCATGCACGTCAAATGTCAGGATCTCCTCTATGTTGGTAGTTTGGGGTCTGATGGAGTAAACTCCAGGTTCCACATCCACCTACATGATCTCATTGGTTTTGTTATATTCGGTGATCATGTGTTTCATGTAGGGTTCATCATCTATTCTTATCCGATTTGGTATTCCCCTCCAGGGCAACCACATATGACTGAAATCAGTTGACATGTATCCATTGAGTCTTTGACTAGTCTCTACTGAGCAACATCCCATATGTATCAGGTATATCGACTACTTGGATATCAATGTAGTGCTGGATTTTGGGATCCGATGCTAGCTGCATGTGAATGTGAGTCAACTCTCCTACCACACTTACCTTTGTTTTGTCCAATTGTGTCACTTTCTTTAATGATTTAGCAGGGTGTAGCCCTAAAGCATTGCATATGGACAAGGGCATTACATTAGTGGATGCTCCTAAGTCTACTAAATAATTGTGTAAGTTTTTACTGAACATCCTTATGGTCAGGAGAAAAGGAGGTGACTCACTCTTGTCTCTATATAGGGTCATGTGGGAGGTCTCTGCAGCTTAAACAGTAGCTGAGGTTTTATATTTGACATTAACGTCCCTGGCAGCATGATCTTTATTTCCAAATTGACCTGTGGTATGGCTATCTTTCTTTTGAGCAGGATCATCCAATGATCTCATGAAAGCTCTCTTGATATCAGAGGTTCTAAGCAACTCTGATAGTGGTAGGCTAATTTTAACCTTTTTCATTTCATCAGTCAGGTATGTGACCAACTTGTCAGATTTAGGAGGTGAATTTGCAGCTTTTGGTGTTGTGGTCTGTGGTGTCAAATACTGAGCATTTACCTTGGGGAATCTAGGGTTATTACTTGTCTTGGGATCAGGAGGTGTATTGAAATTGTTTAGAGGCAAGGAGGTGGTCAAAGGACCAATAGGCATGCTTGAGTTATTCCTCAAGTTGTAGTTGTGTCTACCCTGAGGTTGTTGTTGATAAGCATTGACTTCTTCATGCTCAGTTGATGGTTCATTCTCATCCTCAAAGGGAAAAACATAGTTAGACTCAAAAACCATGGTTGATTCCTCACATGCTGAGGTGTAATCCTTATGTGATGAGGTTGTCTACTGATAAGGATGATGCATGAAGCTTTCCAGCACCAAAGCAAAATCATACTCGCAGGGTACAATCTCATTTCCCTCTACATAAGGTGGATTTCCTGAGGTACTGGACACTTCAACTTGGAAAATGTTGGCGGCAATCCTGAATTGAGGGCAATCTAGCTCTGCATGAGCATTGGTGTTATGTATCCTACACCAGTTTGTAAGTGCTGCCTCGGCAAGGTTTACTCTAGTGGTCTACCTAGGTTCATTAGAGGGCTAATTGTCTAGGGGTGATGGCAAGGAACCATCATTTGGCCTAGTGTTCCATACTCTAGGTTGCCTTGGAAGATTGTTGTTGCCATTATTGTTGTTATAATTGTTGTAGCCCCTGTCAGGATAATTGGGTCTATCATTAGTATAGCCTCTGTTTTGATTAGGCTGAGAGTGGAAATTTTGATACCTTAGTGGTAAGTTTCCTTAACTGAGATAAAATTGCCTTGATTTCTTCCTTTTCTTCTTGAACCTTAGCCACTACATTTTCTACCTAAGGCCTGAAAAAAGAAGATCCACTATTACTGTTGGATTGTTCCACAGACTGAGGCACTTGTGTTTGTCCTAGATACCGCACCATCTGGCCATTCCCATTTGGTGGTGGCATGATACTGAGTGGGGATACCTGCAAGGGGGTTGGCATCAGTGCTGAAGGTGTCATGGCTCCAATGGTCTATTGATGGACAGGGTATGTTGGATAACCCGGAAGTGTAGGGAAGGCAACATTCAGTGCGGGAGTAGGAGCTAATTGCTTGCTGACTTTGATGGCTTCTTCAAAAGCTTGTGCTAACGTTGTTACACCAGGATGTGTTCTTCTGATAAACATGGAAGTCAAGGGGTCTAAAGCTGAGTAATAAATGCTCCTAGCAGCTTCATCTGTTACAACATAGGGAGCAACTAGCTTAGACAACATCTTTTGGAACCTTGCATTGAAGTTTGCAATAGGTTCTCCTTGGTGGCAAATAGATGATATTTCATTGAAGGATCTATAGGCACCTTGAACCTATCCTTGAAAGCTTTCTCCACGACTGCCCATGAACCAACCGAACCCTAGCCCAGACTGATAAACTAGTTATAGGCCTCTTCCCCTAAGGAGAATTGAAACAACCTATATACCACATCTTCAAACTCAATTCTAGCCCTACAACAGGCTTCCTTGAAGGTTCTGACATGATCATCTGCATCCTGATATGGATGGTACCTAGGACAAATTTTGTCTGGATTTTTAGGCAAGGCATGATATGCATTGAAGGTCAAAGGCAACTCTGCTGTAAAAAATGACATTGCAATAGGTGGAGGTGGAACCTAAGGTATAATAGGTTGAGGTTGGACCTGAGGTGTGATGGATGGTCTTGTAGGTGTGACTAGTGGTCCTGTAGGTGTTTATAAGCCAATAGGGGTTGCAGGAGCACACTTTGGTGAAGCTTCAGATCCACTAGGATTAGGGGAGTGATGAATGTCCATAGTTCTGGGTCTGAATCCCCAGATAGGTAGTTCTTCAAAGAGTCCACTAGATCTGGACCTGGTATTTGGCTTGGGAGCCAAGATTTCTCAGGTTTTCAAGAAAGATAGGCTAGTTCATGGTCAGATTTGAACTGACTGGATACTCAAGCACTATTTGTAGGAATCTACAGTTTCCTTGTTCTGGCCCTCCTTCTAGCGCCAGTTCTTTTTTTGTTGATGGTGATGTTAGTCACAACTAGATATTCAAACAAAAGTTACACAACAACCCTTGTTTATCCTGAAAGATACGATGAATTCAAGGAATTCATGATCCCAAGTCCTCGTTGATTAGTTCATAATCTTCTAAGATCTCTCAGTGGTTGATGTGTATTGCTGTTTTCCATTTTTGGGGTCTTACGTAGATCAGTAGATTTTGCTCCTGCAACAATTCTTTCATACAAAGGGGGGTACTCTACACAAAATATTCATTCAAAGGCTATGTCTAAGTGGATATCTGCATGAGTTCTACCCTTATCAGTGATTCCTTGCATGATATTTTCAATAGTACATGCATCTAGCTCAAAAATATGCTAATGATATTCAGTTATCTACGGGATGCCAGTATGTTCCTCTGTTCTGCTTGATATTTATCATGATATGTAGTTATGGAAGTGATTTCTATGAAATTAAAATGAGAAAAAAAGGGTTAGAGAAAAGATGAGATTCCTAAAATTACTTGACTAAGATCACTGATCCACATACATGTTCCCATACAGTAATGAAGAGAAGAAAACTAGAATCATACTTCACCAGGACATTCCACAAATAAGGATGATCCAGTACAAATCTTCAAGGGAAAGCTGACAACAACATGCAATAAAATGAAAATGCTTCTAGTTGAACACATGATTCATCATTACATATCCAGAAATTAGCCTAAAGATTACTTAAGGTTTACAATCAAGATGTAATCTAGAGCTTCATCTCCATACAGTATGCTCATAAAATAGGTACATATACAGTGATCTAGAGGAAGAACCTTGAATGTTTCAACAATTCAAT
Organism: Cunninghamia lanceolata; assembly: GCA_027924645.1. Taxonomy (NCBI): domain Eukaryota; kingdom Viridiplantae; phylum Streptophyta; class Pinopsida; order Cupressales; family Cupressaceae; genus Cunninghamia; species Cunninghamia lanceolata. The sequence continues at coordinate 4,130,391 of BSBN01001054.1, forward strand.
CCTCCTTAGTCTGAGTAACCTGATCTCCTAAAATTGCTACAGGTTCGATATTGTATGATTGACCTCCTCCTTTTTTACAGAGTGCAGGGGCATGAATATATGTCTCTATTTTTGCCCTCCAGCATAGTGCCTAGGAAAACCTAGTGAATCAACAGTCTGCATCCTCAGATGCAGCATCAAATGGTGGGAAATGGATCCCACCAAGAATTTGAACGGCCCCCAGATAGGGAGCCACTCCCTCAGTAATGTCTTCACTTGCCAACCACCGCATTGAAAGCTTTGTCTCCTCCTAGTGTGTCCGCGACCTCTCGAGATCTGGCTTGCCGCCTGGGATGTCCTCTACCATTAAAGCTCTGTCGCATCCTCACCTACATGCCATCGGGCTCTATAATGGATTCAAAATCTGCTCATCCTGCTTTTCCTACCTTTTGTATTGTGAACGCATGTCATCCTGATTGTCGGGATGATCCTCCTTGAGCTGATGCACCTGTGGTCATCATATAAAAGTTAGGCATCGTTACTTAAATAACTAGCAGGAGGATAAACATTTATATTAAATCATGCATTAAAAGTGCAAACATATATATTAGGTCATGAACTTAAGAAAATCTGCTTGCATCTCAAAAATTCAATTCCATTTGTTAACCTTTCAGTTCCACCACCTGCATGTAGATTTCTGGGCACTTTCATATAAATCAGGATATGATGATGATGCCATCATCATGGATGGGCTTCATTAAAATGTGAAAGGATGATGCCATGGTCATATTGAACAAAATTGAGGTCCAAGAAATATGACCCCGATGAAGGAACCCTGATGAATATCATCCTCCGAAAGGATGACGACATCGTCATGTCAGGCTTTGTATATCGGGTCATGCTTTAAGATCAGGTGATATTCGTAAGATCAGGTGATATCCGAAATATGACCACCCATGAGTAAAATGACCCCCCCCCCTTTTTGAAAGATCAGGATGATGTCAGCATGTTGATTCCTTCATTTTATCACTGCAGTATTATGATGTCATCGTCATGTTGTTGGATGGGGGGATCATTTGAAACATACCTCCACGAGGCAAAAAAAGGGAGATGGCATCATCAGGATATTGATATCCTTTGTTTGTCAGGTCTAGATGACATCATCAGGATATTGGCTGAGGGTGATATTTTGTGATATGTTGATATTTCAAAGATCGGGTGATCTTTGAAATATCGAGTGATATACAGAATATCACCCCCACAAAATATATGAGGCTGCCTGACGGGCAGATGTAGCTATCACATAAATTTGACATCTGGATGTTGCAAACAAGATGATTGTCAGGTGATAAACTGATATTGGGGTGATCTAAAAAGATTGGGGTGATATAAAATAGGGTGACTGATGTTCGGAATATGACCCCCCCAGAATATCAAGTTTGACCAGAACTTTGACTCGTCATAACTTTCATACTTGGCCGAATTTGAGGGTGATGTAAAAGGCAAACCTACTTAGAATTTCACACCTTTTCACATGGCAGGCTTCTCGAGGCAAGATTTAGACTTTGAAATTTTGGGTTCATACATGGAGATCACAAATGCACCTGACCTGATGCACATGCATACTAGCTAAAACCACTTTTACCATAACTGCCTAGAGCACAAAAATAAGGGACCAAGCCATAGCAGGGGTCCTCATTTTTCCAAGGAGTGAAATGGGGCGTGTTGTGAACATCACAACACGTCAATCAAAAATATTTTATTTTACTTGTTTGTTTTGTTTGTGGGTTCTCATTGCATTCCAATTTTTAACCAATCTCTGCAAATCCAACTAGATTTCACTTCAAGTTACACATCTCACCTTGCATTTGGGAGAATATGTTAGATATAATGATATTTTAATGTCATATTCAGTTTCTAAAAGTTTGTAATCACCAAAAAGGTATTATTTGGTTTTTGATCTCTACTAGGCTTGACAAGGTTACACTTAGTTCATTGTTCATGGCTTGCAAAAACTTTCTAGAATTTGTGGCAACAAAAGAACACATTTCAAGATGCATTGGGCCCAAAAGTGCTTATAGTACAAATTACATAAAGATTTATCAATCTATCATCATCGTATTCAATTTGGGAGATTTATTTACATGTTTGGCTAACTATGCATTTCATCAGGCATTGATCTTTATGCCACCTTATGGATAACTGAGATAATTTCTAAGGCTTGCGATTGTTATATAAACATTATTCATAAACATTGGAAATCATCTCAATTAGTGGAAAGAGTTTGAAGTTAAGTTGGAGATTTGAGATGGGAGTCAAGTTTGGAAATTGTATTGCAATATCTTTCAAACTCTATAATTTGTAATCAAATGGCTAAGGCCTGGCATGTTGGAAGCTCATTGCAGCAAATTACACTTCTATTGAGTATGAATAAATGATTATTTTGTGGTTTATTATGTAATTGAATTATTTTCCCGATAAGGGCATGGTTCAGCGGTTAAGTCGCTTGGTTGTAGTGGCGGCCACCAGAGTTCAAACTCCCACTAGGCCAACAAGCTCGTAGGTTTATGCCTTCGCTAGGCCAATGAGCTCACGGGTTTGAAGTGTTCTTTCTAGGGGATGAGGTCCCACTTATTGTGGCCTCACCAGTTCATAGCTCCAGGCAAAAGTGTTACCGTGGAGCCAGAGGGCATGTCACACCAGCATCACCAGTCACATTAAAAAGTTTACCAGGTGCATTATAAAAAAATGTAATTGAGTTATTTTGTGTGGGTGTGTGTGTCTATGTTAAGGATACCTAGTTAGATAGTCCTTTATTGGACCCTCCGCTCATGAATGCACCAAATGGTATTAGAGAAAATGTCTAGAATCCTAAGAGAGAGGAAGCTTCTACTTGTTGACAAATTACTAAATTTATATAGATTAAAAAAGTACCTTATGGATAGGTTGTCAAGCATGAGGTAGTCATAAGGAGTTTGTAAAAAAATTATTGAACCTAAGGCTATCAGCATCAGATTTGTTAAGGAGAAAGTTAAAATTCTAGAGTGGATAGAGCATCAAACTTTGAGGCAATATGTAAGTAAGTTTCTTGTGATTTGATTTGAAGATGAGAGGAATAGATGTGAGTCCTAGAGTTATAGTTTCTAACATGAAGGAAAGATCCCTAGAAAAAAAATTATAAATGTTATGGTTGATGATGAATGATGTAGCAAGTAGATTTGATAGATTGCAAATAGATTAACAAATAAAGCCAAAAGAAAGGATGAAAGTCAAAAATAATAAATCTAGTATAGCAAGTTCTAGTAGCGCCATGAGGTATGAAGGATGTGTGGCAAGAGATCTGACATCAAATGAATTTAAGGATGACAATGATGTAGAAAAGGTAGAAATGATGTTCAACATGGTAGAGGATATTATAAAATGGATGGAAGGCCTTGAAGTATAGGGAAGTAGAAAACCAAAGAGAAATTTAGTTGAAGAAGAAGATTTGAGAGGCATGAATTGTGATCAGATGTGTGATAGTCAACTAGAAGATAGATTTGAAGATTTGAGGATTAATGAAAATGAAAGAAAGAAAATACTTGGAAGAGGTATAGAGTTAGTGGTCAGTAACATGATAAATAATGTAGTGACATTGGAAGTGGTGATGAGATAAACAAGATGAAACAAGTAGAGTTGGAAGACCAACAAAGGATACAAGAATGATTGAAGGGGAATGTGGCTAGTCAAGAAGTAATAATGAAGACATTCAATATGAGATAGACGAGGAAGTAAGAAAATGTGCTAATGCAAAAGAGGAATATAGAGTTGTAGTAAGGCATGGAGAGTCTATTGTTGAAAATTAAGACATTCTAGATGCAAAGATGTAGAGAGAGGAACCACCAAGGGTACAAAAGTCATAGAATAAAGAATTGTCAAACCTCTTAGGAATAAGAAGATATTTGTGGAGTACAAATGGAGTAGTGATGAAGTTTGTGTTGGAAGGAAATGAGTCAAATACAAGTTAGAATACATTCTAAAGAGTTGTAGAGGATGAAGTGTCAAGAGAAAAGGAGATATATGATAATCAGGTAGTGTGTGGTGGAATTAAGTTAAATCTGAGAGTCTGTGGTGGAGTTGAGATAGTGTGCAATAGAGAAGGTAAATACTGATTTTTATGGTAAAAGAATTTAGAGTTGTGGAGGTGACAATAGTAATCTAGAGTTGATAATAGATAAAGAGATGAAATGGCTAACACATTTGTTTGAAATAAATGAAGAATATGAGTGGAAAGATGTGACAAGATGGAACCCTGAAAGTAAAGAATAGTGTAGAATAAGTTGCAATAGATTAGGAGGTAATTGGAAGATGTGCAGTAATCAAGAAAGTGTTGTAGGAGGAGATTTTCTCAAATAGGATAATAGGAAGAGTGTCGACAGTGATTAGATAAAGGAAACATGTGTTGGTTTGAACCATGATAGTAGAGAAGATGGATATGAAGGAAATTTTGGTATAGGAGAGGAGATAACATTTATAGATGGATCATGGAGTAACCTATAGTATGAGAATAAGGAAGAATTTGAGAATCAAATATTGCAAATGAAGAATATGACAAAAAAGGTGAAGACTGAAATAGAATAGAGGAGACATTTTATGAAGGCATGGGATTCTTTGACTTGACAAAGATAGAGGTTCAAAGATATCAAATAAGGAGATTAGATTGGTGGAAGAGATTTAGTTCCAAGTGATTAAAGTGGAAGATGAAAGAATGTTTGAGGAGAGTTGTAGGTGCAAGTAGAAATATGGAAGTTGGGTTATGTCCTAGTTCCTTGATTAGGACTAGTAGAGGTGGATGGAGAGGCAACATTGAGTTGATTCCTATAACCTAATCATATGTTGAGGGCATGTTGAGGTTGGTTTCTAACCTAAAGGGTAATTCTATCACTTAGTGCTTATTTGTGAGCATTATTCTCAGAGATTATTTACCCTAGGTGTTTGATGAAAGAGCATCCCAGGGTGTAAGAGAAATCTTGCATCAACCAAAAATATTTTCTTTTACTTTTTTTTTGTTTACAAGTTCTCATTACATTCCAATCATAACTAGTAACTATAGATCCTGCCTCATTTTACAAGTTACACCTCTCACTCATAATTAGGAGAATATGTTCTAAAATGATCCTTAAACATCATAGTCACTTTTCAAAAGTTTGTGATCACTATACAGGCATAATTTAGTTTCTTAGATCTCTACTAGGCTTGAAAGCATTATATGTAGTTCATTGTTCATGTCTTGTAGTGGCTTTCTAGAGTTTGTGGAAGCAGAGGAACACATTTCATGATGCATTAGACCCAAGAATGATTCTGTTGTGAACCACACAAAGATTCATCAATCAATTTGGAAGATTTATTTATGCATTTGGCCAACTACACATTACATAAGACTTGAGATTGTTATATAAACATTGTTTAGAACCATTTGAAAGCAACTCAATTAGTGGAAAGAGTTGTAAGTCAAGTTGGAGATTAGAGATGGGGGTCAAGTTTGGGAATTGTATTGAAATATCTTTCAAATTAATTTGTAATCAAATGGTAGAGGCCTAGCATATTGAAAACCCACTGTGGTATATTTTAATTTTGTTATGAATATTAATAAATGATCATTTTGTGTTTTGTTGTATAATTGAGTTATGTTATGTGTCTTATTTTGTTAAGTCTGCATGGTTAGATAGTCCTTTATTTGACGCTCTATCCATGACTGCATCATTGTAAGGATAATCAAACTTAACAAGTTCATGCTCTAATTCCCTACAATATCATACTCAACACACATCCTTACAAGATCATTCTTTGATGTTGTTGCAAGTATTTGTAGTTAACTTGTTGTCATTGATGTCGACAAGTTTGTGTTGTCATTGGTGTCAACTTTATAATCAAGAGATATTGCAAAAGTGTAAACATTTGGTATTAAGATGATGTTGTCTTTGATGATGAGTAAGTGTTGAAGATGTTGATGATATGCTTTTGGTGCTTGGTTTCCAAGTGATTTTGAGAAAATTTGAATAAAAGAGGAAATAGTGTGTTGTAAAGGTGTTTTGGCATACTGAGTGGTGTTCTAGTTTTGCTCTACATTTATTCTATGTTGAATATCTACTCAGGTGGTTTGGATATTATTATGAGAGGTGTTCATAGGTGTTGCATTCAGAATTTGGTGTGTTGGATCATTGTATAGAGGAATGTGTGTTCACCAATGTGTGAACTATGTATTATAGAGGTGTCTGGGAGAAATGTTTTTACTCTGTATTTCTTTGTAGAATGGTTTTAGGTCTTGTGATTCTGGAAATGTGTTTATAAGGTCCATATCTACCTTTAGTTGAATTTTTTCATGATTTGGTTCTCTGCAAGTTAATTTCTTGAGTTGCAGTGTATGGCAGAGATGTTTGAGCATACTATGTGTGTACTTTCTTCAGGTGAAATTTGTTGCAAAGGAATTTGTTGGATTTTAGGATGTTTGTGGGATATTCTAGATTGTGTTCAAGCATGGTGTGTGGTCCATGAGTTGTCTTTGGATTTGAGGAAGTGTGTACTTAAATGATTATGGTGTTAACATAGGTTTGGCCAACCTTGGGTGTTTACACTAATTGTGGATTTGTCTCGATGATTGTGGAAGCATAGCATGGCATGTATAAGTGGATTTAGGTCCAAGCTAAGGTGTGTTTTGGTCTTCCTTCATTCCTTTCCATCGCGGGAATGTTTTTCTGCAAACCTAATTTGAATTTACATGGTTAAGATGTATTACTAACCTTGGAGAATGTTTTCAAGGTTGAAGATAGTATAAATAAGTGTTGAGTTGTTGAGGGATGTGAAGATAGATGGGTGTGATTTGTGTAATGTAAATTATAGAGTTGTAAAGTGCAAATTTTTGTAGTGCAATGCAAACTTTCATGTGTTAGATTACTGGATGTAGTGAGCAGAAGGTGTCTACAATTCATTAGTCATATTATTAAGTTGTTGGTGATGTTGTGGTGGATTTATCCATTACATTGAGATGGTTTTCTCATTGTAACATTCTTCTCTATCTTATTTTCTACTGTGGCAATGAGCCTTTCTTTCTTTTGGGCAGTGAGCCCTATTGTATTCGATGTTGATATCACTTTATATTGTGAGCTAATCCTCACCATGGTTTTTCCCTTCCTGCGTTTTCCATGTAAGTCTTGTGTTCTCTTGTGTATGATGTTGATTTGGTTTAGTTTTTGTTATTTTATTTCATGCTATTACATCTTAATAGTTTAAGGGTTAACTAAATTAATGTGGATCTAAATGTGTGTGAGGGTATTGGAATTATAAGTTACAATTGATTCACCCCCCCTCTCAGTTGTCTTGTGCATTCAACAATTGGTATCAGAGTGAGGTTCCTTGGAAGAAAGCTTAACCATATGAGGTAGATCTGGGATGGCACACAAGAAAGATGTTCCCCTATTTGATGGATCAGACTATGCATTCTAGAAAATAAGGATGGAAGGTTATCTGGTTTCTCTTGGATATGAAATCTGGATGTTTGTTGAGTCTAGATACACTATACTTGAGAATAGTATGAGTATTGCTAATGAGATCAAGGCCTATGAAAATAATGGTAAAGCAAGGTATGCTCTTTTAAATGGTCTTACTAATTCTAATTTGGTGAAAGTGATGAATCTGAAAATTACTAATGAAATTTGGGAAAAGTTAAAAAGCATTTATGAAGGAGATGATAAGGTCAAGCAAGCTAAGATGTAGAATTTGAAGATCGTGTTTGAGACCTTGCGAATGTCTGAAGATGAAATATCACAAGCTACTTGCAGAAGGTGGATGAAGTTGTCAATGGAATCAGAGGTCTTGGTGGAGAAATGGAAGAAAAGAAGTGGTAAAGAAGGTACTCAAAACTCTTCTAAAAGCTTATAGTCATAAATATTTTTCTATTGAAGAATTGCAAAATCTAGATCAATATACCAGAGATGAATTGTATGGTTCTTTAAATACTTTTGAAATGAGAGAATTTGGTACAAGTAGTCCAAAAGTTGAGACTGCTCTTAAGGCTGGAAAATTAGAGAAGACTGTGGAATTGGATCAGGAGGACTTTGATGATGTGGAAGCTAACTTTGCAAGAAGGATGAAAAAGGGTACTAGTAAGTATAGTGGTAAGTTGCCCTTCAAGTGTTTCAATTGTCAAAAGGTAGGTCATTATGCTTCAAGATGTTCGGATAGAATCTTGAAAAACAAAAATAAGGAGAATAGAGGTAAGATAATTAAGAAAATTTATTATGTTAGAGAAGATGCAAGTATATTTGATGATGAATCTAATTATGAAGATAATAAGGATGGTGAATGCATGTCCATACCTTTAAAAGATGATATTGTTTCTGCTAACTCTAAGGAATGTTTGAAGGAAAAGCCTCTGGAGTTAAGTACTAATGCTAAAGGCACTTTGATGTTTGTTTTCCATGCTAGACAGGAAAAGAACCACTAGATCATTGATAGTGGATGCTCTAATCATATGACTAGTGATAAGAGTAAGTTTGTTAAAATTGAAAATTTTGATGGAGGACTAGTTAGGTTTGGTGATGATACATCTACTGAGATATGTGGAAAAGATTCAATCAATTCAAAGGTCTATCAGCTTAAAGGTGCTAATGGTTAATGTTTCATGATTTAGATCACTGAGAGTTGGCTATGACATAGAAGGTTGTGTCACATCAATTTTGATAGCCTAGTGATAATAAGTTTAGTTCAAGATGTGAGAGATCTGTCAAAGATTACAAAGCCTATCAATGTTTTTTGTAAGGAATGTCAAGTTGGAAAGTAAGAAAGAAGAAGTTTCAAAGTCAAAGATCAATCTTCTACTAGACTATTGGAATTGGTGCATACAGATCTTTGTGGCCCTACTAGAGTAAGGAGTTTTCAAGGTGTCAAGTATTTCATGTTACTAATTGATGGTTGTTCTAGAATGACATTGGTTACTTTTTTTAAAGAAAAATTAGAAGCCCTAGATAAGTTTAAAGAATTCAAAGTAATGGTTAAGAATGAAATGGATATGAAAATCAAATGCTTGAGGTCTAATAGAGGTCGAGAGTTCACCTCCAATGAGTTTAACATGTTTTGTGAGAATCATGGAATAAAGAGGCATTTATCTACCCCTAGGACTCCTCAATAGAATGTAGTTAAAAGAAAGAATAGGATTGTTCAAGAAGCTTCAAGGACAATGATAAAAGAAGCAAATCTACCAGAAGTCTATTGGAGAGAAGTAATTCATACTATTGTTTAAATATGCTGAATAGAGTGCAAGCAAGAGCAAATAGCTCAAAGACCCCTTATGAGCTATGGAAGGATTCCTATTGTCAAATACTTTAGAGTGTTTGGAAACAAATGCTACATCATAAGAGATGAAGAAAATTTAGGAAAGTTTGATGCAAGGTATGATAAAGGTATCTTCCTTTGATATTCTACTAAAAGCAATGCTTACCAGTGCTACAACAAGAGGCTAAGAAAGATTGTTGATAGTGCAAATGTCAAGGTTGATGAAGACCTACAGAAGAATTTAGAGGTAAATAGATATGAATCAAATGAGTCTTCTTGTAGAGAAGAAGAAAAAGCTAAGGATATTCAAGTGTAGTTTGAAGAGGAACAAGCTCCAGAAAAGATTCCTAAAACTCCCAAGTATGTATAGAAGCATCATTCTGAAGAACAAATAATTGGTGACAAGAGCAAAGGTGTACTAACAAGAAGGAAAGTTGTTGAAGAATAGGTAAATTTATGTTTACTTTCTAAAGTTAAAATAGTGATTGAAGTATGCAAGGATGAGTATTGGATCAAGGCTATGGAAGAAGAACTAATGCAAATTGAAAAGAATCAGACTTGGGAACTTGTACCAAGACTAACAAACAAAAATGTGATTGGAACTAAGTGGGTATTCCAAAACAAACTAAATGAGAATGGAGAAGTGGTAAGAAACAAGGAAAGGCTTGTGTGTAAAGGCTACTCACAAGTAGAAGGAATAGACTTTGAGGAAACATATGCTTCGGTAACAAGAATGGAAGCCATCAAAATATTTTTGGCTTTTGCAGCACATAAGGATTTCAAAGTATATCAAATGGATGTGAAGTCTACTTTCTTGAATGGTGAATTGGAAGAAGTATACATAGAACAACAGGAAGTATTTCAGTTACCAAATAAATTGGATATGGCTTGTAGATTGAATAAGGCACTATATGGATTGAAGCAAGCCCCTAGAGCTTCATATGCAAGGTTAGACATGTACTTGTTATAGCTAGGATTCAATAAAGAGGAGATGCAGAAAGAATTTGAAATGTGAATGTTTGAGGAGATGAATTTCTTCCTTGGGATACAAATTAATCAAATAGAAAGAGGTATTTTCATTTCACAATCAAAGTATGTCAAGGAGATGTTGAAAAAGTTTGGAATGGAAGATTCTACACTAGTATGTACCCCTATGGTTACTAGTTGGAAGCTAAGAAAGAATGATGAAACTCCTAAGGCTGATCAAAGTAGGTATAGATCAATGATCAGAGGATTGATATATCTAACTGCTACTAGATCGGATATTATGCATGTAGTTTGTCTTGTGGCTATATTTCAAAAAGATCCTAGAGAGTCACATGTTGCAGCAGTGAAGAGGATATTCAGATATTTAAAGGGCACTCTAGATCATGGTGTGTGGTATCTAAAGGATACTGACTTTATTCTAAGTGCTTACACAGATGCAGATTGGGTTGGTTGTGTAGATGACAAGGAAAGTACAAGTGATGGTGTATTCTTTCTTGGATGTAGATTGGTGTCATGGCTAAGCAAGAAACAAGATTCAATGTCTTTATCTATTGTAGAGGCAGAATACATTGCAGCAACATCTTGTTGCACATAGGTGTTGTGGATGAGACAAACCTTGAAAGATTATTTAGAGAGAAGGCTGCAGAGAATGAAGTGAAGCTTGAGTATGTGCCTACAAAGGATCAGGTTGTTGACATATTCACTAAGGCTTTGTTGGCATTGGTTTTGTCATTGATGTCAAAGGAGTTCATTCATTCTTAGTCTCATTAGTAGTAGTCAGTCAAAGGAGTTTATTCAGTCTCAGTCTTTATGGAGTTCTTTTAGTCAGTTTATGCCTTATGAGCATTTTAATTACTACTACAAACATATGGATGGATCCATTGCATTATCTCTCTTCATATTCTTGTTTATTGTTCATTTAGCTATAGTGATCTCTATTTGAGTAGTGATGTCAATGTTGGAGACTTCAGTTGGGATGGTCAATTGTGTAATGGTGATGGAGTGATTGCTCAATGGATTGATGGATGGATGGTAGAGTGATGGGGACTTGAAAATCCTTTACTAACCAAATGTCATTCACAAGATCAAAGGGGTTATATCATCTTCAATGTTTTATTCTCTATATCAAAGAATGTCTACTATGGTTAAGAGAAAGCTCAGATAAGTCCATGCTTCTTAATGATAGATTATGGTTTTAAAATCATAAAATAATTAACCCTAAAACCCTAATGCTCTCTAAAGCAAAGTTCCTTTCCAACCTCAAAATTCATCATGTCATTGTATTCTCTACAAAAGAGGTATATTCCAGAGATTAAGAATCAGTGGTTCAGTAAGGTGTGATACATGATTAGGGTTTTGTCATTTGAAAATATGCTATTATGTATACCTTAAAGACACCTTAAACCCTAAGCTTTAAAGGCCTAAGGCCTAGAAAACAAGAAAATGGCTTATGTTATGATAGGTTACTTTTTCTTATATTTGGTTGTTGACTTGATGTAGCTAGTAATAGATCACTTAAGTGATGACTTGAGGGTCCAAGGTCATGAGACAACTAGCCACTCACCCTAGTGGTGACCAGGTGGGCTGAGGAACAATTTGCAATCGAACGCCAAAGTCATAATCGATGGTGCATATTTGATTAACTGATGGTGCAAAGACACCGATCGATGGTGTAGGTTTAAACTTCATTCAAACTGCAATGGCCATCCTCCAAGAATATGTTTGATGGACATTTAGCCATATAATGTGTGTTGCAATTTCTCTGTTAGTTTTTTTAATTAATTTTGAAACTGAGGGTTTGGTAGTTTCAAACTAGAATAAAGTAATTTTTCCCCGTGGCTATGATGAAAAAAGGAATGTTATAAAATGAAGAGTATCCATGTATATTTTTTTCTGTTGATGAAATAATAGAGAACTATTCATTCAAGGGTAGAGGATAAGAGTGAGGTTGTTGTAATCAATAAGAAATATAGAGAACAAAGTAATCAGAGTATGTCTCCAATTTTTTTTGGTGTGTGTAGTATGATGTTTAATTAGGGATATTTGGGTATGCAGGTTTTATGAGATGATAAAGTTTTTTATCACATAACTATTCATGGAATTGGTTTTGAAAGGAGTAAGGGCTTCTTGATGTAATGTGAGCATATCAAGGAGAGAAGAGTGGTATATTGTATTTGTAGAGGATTGCATTTGTTTTTGAAGGTAGATGAATGTTAATCCACATATTGTATATCATTTTTCTATCAAAGGCTTGATGAAGTTGTGAATATATATATACTTTGTGCAAGAAGAAATAAGAGAGATATATGTGTCTAGGGAGCAGGGTAAATATGATTGTAGGATTTGTGTAGAGTATAATTGTAGAAGTAGTATTTGGATCTATGTTTTTCAATACAAACATAATAGTGCATTTGTGTAGAGTAGGTGATGAATTGTTTGAAGAATCATTCTTTGAATAGTCTATAAAATAAAGGTATTATTAATGTATGCATGTAGATCTAAGAGAGTAGAGGTGATTGAGTAAGAGAGTTATAGAATTCATATATAACCTATGATATCAATGTAAACAGAGTAGTACTCTGTATATCTACTTGTTTTGTGTTTGGAGTTGGTGCTCTTGATTTGGGTAGAGTTGGTGCTCCTGAGTTCTTGGAGTTGGTTCTCCTAAATCTTGATGTAAAAGTGTAATCAGTTAGATTTTGGTTAGTGAGACCTAATAGTGATCTTTTGTGAGGTTAGACAATGGTTTTTCCCTGTTTAGAGTTTTCCACTTTAAATTTTGTGTTATGGTGTATTTGATATGGTTCTTTGGTTTTCTAAGTGCTTTGATGTTCTAATATAATAGTGTTTATAGGGATTCAAAGAATTAGTAATGTTAATTTTATTAGATCACTAATTCACCCCCCCCCTCTCAGTGATACATTGTATTCCAACAATTGGTATTAGAGCAGCAGGTTCCTTGTAGAAGTTTAATAAACTTGGGTTGATCTTGGTAGTGGAATATTATGGCAAAAATAAAAGGAAATAAGGGAAGAAGTGCTAAGCAAAATTCTAATCAACAAGCACCACCAAAACCTAATACAAGTGATGATGGAGAAGTAGTTGTAAAAAATGGCTCGCAAATTGAAGCAGATACAAGGTTAGAAAAAGAGTATAGCCTTGTGGCTGAGGATAATGACAATGAACGAAGATAATCACATGAAGAAGAAGTCAAAATTGATCTAGAGGATGATGAAGAAGTAGATCTTGAAGAAGAACTCTATTATGCTTACAATGTGTTTGAAAAACTTAAAGAGGAAAACTCAAGACTAAAGTTGCAGCTTCAAGAAGAAGAGTCCATGGCCAAAGCACTTTTATCCCTTGAAGAAGCAGAAAAACTAATCATGGATTTAAAGGTACAAGTTGAAGGCATTAAGAAAATAGAAGAAGATGTAATAAGTCAGTTTAAGGCCAAAGAGGTAGATTGTGAGAGATATGAGTTTGATATTGTTTCCTTGAGAAAGGAATTAGAAAAGGAATCCTCCAAGTTGCACAAGAACCTTCAATTGGAAAAGAGCATTAAATGTTTAGATGAGATATTAGACAACCATAGATCACTTTTCAATAAGACGGGACTTGGTTATAAAGAGAATTCAAATAAAGCATAAAATAAGTCAAATGAAGCCCCTATCAAAAGTGAAAGGAATAAGAAGAAGGAAGATCAAATCCCACAAAAGGAAAACACTCCTGCACAAGCTAACAAGAACAAGTTCAAAAGATCCTTCCATTCAAGACAACATCAAATAACCAGGTTTGAAAATTATTTTCATGGTTATTGCTAAATTCTTGTCATGAATTTGGTCATAGAGTAATAGACTGTTGGATGCATGTAAGAAAAGTTGATTAGAATAAAAGTTATAGTGTGTTGTCAAATAGAAGTTGTAATATTGTATGTCATAAATGCAACCATCTTGGTCACATTGCAAGAGATTGTAACATACAAGTACAAAAGATGATTCTTTGATCATATGCTATAAATGTAATAACTTTGGGCATAGAGCACACTATTGTAGAAGTAATTTGATGAAATCATCTAGGCATAACAAACAAATAGATACTTTGACCAAGAAAAAGAAAGGTATTATGAAAGTTTGAAGAAGAAAACAAGAGAAAGAAAAGAAAGAACCTATGGAAGTTTAGAAAAGAAAACAAGAGCAAGAGAATGTGCATATTGCACACAAGGCATCACCAATTGCATAAGAAGTAGCATAAGTTTAGGGGGAGTAAGCAATCATTTGATATGGTTTAAATTGGTTTGCATGATTACTTGCTTTGGTGATAGTACTTTGTATCATTCAGACATTAGTGGTTTGTGTTATTCTTTAAGATCATGTACATCAGTGATTTGTGTGTTTCAGTAGACTAGACAATGATTAGACAAGTTTGTAGATTAGTTAGGTCAGACAACAGATAATGATCACAAAATATTTGCATCAGTGATAAGTGATAGTGTTGTGTTTGTAGCAAGTAACAGTGGTTGATATGGTTTTATTAGTGGTTTGGTGACAGTGTTGTGTTTGTAGCAAGTAACAGTGGTTGATATGGTTTTATCAGTGGTTTGATCCTTGTTTGCATATGGATTATGTTGTCAGTTTTTATGTCTATGAAACAATGGCATCATCAAAGATCAGATGAATCTCTTGATGCTACTGTGAGTGTATCAGACAGTAGTGATTAGACAAAGTGTATCAAGTAATAGTGATTAGATAGTCTACAGTATCAGTTGTGTGTTTCTGATATCAGTGCATATTTCTGATATAGTGGTTGCGTGTGTTTTTGATATCAGTGCATATTTCTAATATAGTGGTTGTGTGTGGTTTTGATAAGATAGTATGGATAGATTTTGTATTATAAAAGTATCTTTTCAGTGTAGAATGCAGAGACAAGATTTGCATTAGAAAATTACCTCCTCTACTCTTATATCAAGTGCATTTGTTGAATGTCAGTGACAGGGTTGTGAGACAATCATAACAAGGGTCATTGTAAGACCAAGGAGATCTGGATAACCTGATCAAATCTATCTAATGGAAATAACAATGCTTAGTGGGAAAAAGGTATGAGGTTAGGGAGGTTGGAAAAGCTTCATGTGATGCAAGAGATCAAATAAAGAAATGAATGAACTTGCACACTAATGAAAGGATGGGCTCTGATGGAATCAAGCTTCATCACTAAGAAGGTTTTGTAATGACTACAAGGTAATCAACAAGTCCTTTTGTGTCTTGGAAACTATGCACAAGGAATTAAAGAAGAGGTTGCATATTTAGGTTTTGCAAACAATGTGAATAAACTTAGATGGATCCCTAAGAAGATAAGAAACACCATACAGAGAAGGTTTGTTAGTCTTCTTGATGCCCTATCAAGGGTGAAAGAAACTATTAAAGGTTTTATGGTTTCTTTATAAGATCTATACGACCACAGAGGGTTTGTCAAATACATGCAAATGTATAGAAGTGGATACAACAAGATGCTGGGGTTTAGGACCATGATGATACCCATAAGTTGCTAAGTACTAGTTTGAATAAGTAGAAGAAGCTAAGAGAGGATTTTGAACATCATTCAAAGGTATAGAAGGCCTATACATGATATGGAGGGTCTCTTACACAATAAGGAGTCAGTGGTAGTGAAGAAGATCTTTGACATACCTAATATTGAGATAATGGAGTTTAGACAAAGAGCTCAACCAACCATGGTAATCTACCAAGATTATAGAACATGGTTTGCAAAGAGATCACAAATGGAAAGAAACACGGTGAATCAAGATAGTTTTGAAAGGAGATATTATGATAGGTGGTTGTGAAGGTTGAGGAGTTGAAGGCTTGTGACTGTCCCATAGTCATACCTAGTTGTGATAGTCATAGTCCATCTTACACTATTGTAATCTCCTTTATACCAACTAATTATGAACCTTTAAAACCTCCACATGGGGTGTAACTATGTTAGACATGTTTATTTGATAACATGGTTTATACTACTCATCCTTAGATGAAGGTATGAAGATTGAGATTTTGGCTCTCTGGGGGCAATCATGCATACCCTATAATAATGGAGATAAGATGAGCATTACTGTTGGATAGAAGATTACCATCACTTATCCATTCAAGTACTTAGAATGGGTGATCTTTTGCTATAAGATTTCCATGCAAGTTTCTAAGTATTAAGAGTTGTAAGATTTTGTGGCCAAGTATCCAAAGAGGCTATGTAACAGGGACAACCTTTTTATAGTGATACATCTTGGGCATTGGAAGATACAATATATTGTCATAATATATTGCCATAGATATTTGATAATGAGAGACAAGTTTGGTTGCTTATGATAGACATGTTTCCAAATATGTAATTTATTTTAATACCCAGATGATACAAATTGATTTTCAATAGGCATTTCTAAAAATCATTGTTTAAAAGTGACTTTTTTATTAACATACCATGCACGTGTACGGCCAACATAATTTGACCTAAATAAAAGTATTTTTCTAAATCCTTTTGGGGAAAGATGTGTAGTATAGTGAAGTTTGATGAGAATATTTTTTAATAATTTTTTTCCAAATTTTTTTTTATTAATCTTTTATTGTCCCTAATTGCTGTTTTTGAAAACCCTTGTGTACGGCCAACATAATTTGAGAAAAACTAATCATAAAATAAATTTTTTTTCATTGTGTAAAGAATGATGTGTAGATTGATGACATATTTTTTTTTTCAAAAAATTTTAAAAATTAAAAGTTATTAAAAAAATACAAACACTTGTCATTTCAAGTTTTTGGACTAGTTTGCTCATAAATTAAATAATAAATAGAAAAACAAGTCGAATAAAAAAAAATTAAATATTTGAAAACTAGACACTGTCATCTATAATGGGTTTTAATTTAGTAAAAAAATCAAGAAAAAAATGTTGTCGGCCATATAGGTAAACTCAGTCTTTTCTCTTGTTTTGTACTTAGAAAAAACTTGTAGGTCCAAGGCAAGGGGTTGGATTAGCATGCCTTTCCTGAGCCTAATCTTGTAGGAATGGGTACCCATTCTAAAATAGGTACACGTTATAAATGGGTACCCGTTTTAAAATGGGTACCCGTTCCTTTTGTGTGGGAAAAAAATGTGCGCATGGTTTTTTTTCAAATTTAAACATCTATATAGAAATGGGTACCCGTTCCTAAATGGGTACCTATTTAGGATCAGGCACCCATTCCTAAATGGGTACCCATTTAGGGTCGGGCACCTGTTTCTGTTAGGATTTTTTTTTTGCCCGCGACTTCCCGTCTATGTGGACCCAACTTCTTGCACTTACCCTTTGAGGACATGTTTATGGATATGTATTACATGCTTCCTTGTAGTTTCAAGGTTCTTATTGGTTTACAACTCTATTTTTTAAATGACATAATGTTTTAGTGTGTTCTAGATGACTTATTATTCCTAGAGTTCATGGTTGAAGTTGTACGACACAAATATTTGATGTGCAGAGTTAAAGGAGTGTTTGGAGATGCTATATGGGTCATGTGGACTCATTTGGAAGAGTTTCATGAAGATATTTCTTGTTTCTAGTACCACACAAGGTTTTCAAGTTGTTGTGGCTATTTACTTCAAGTCTTCATATGTTTTCCTTAAAGTTGTCCTATTTCCAAATGAGTAGAGTGTGTGGATGTAATTTCTTGTTGTTTGAAGCTGTGAATGATGTTTTGAACCTAGTTAAGCAAGTGCTGGTGTCTGCAAGGCATGGGTCTTCTACTAGTGTAACGTGTGGTTTTGTTTAGGACCTATCTTCTACACATTTCATGTTGTGTGTTGTCTGGCCGACTTGCAATCTTTTGTAAGTGTGTTTTCAATTTAAGGAGTAGTATCTTCCTTGGGAGTGACCCTAAAACAAATTCTTTAGGGAGTAGTAGCTTCCTTGGGAGTGACCCTAAATCAAAGTTTTTAGGGAGTAGTAGCTTCCTTGGCCCCTAAAATAAAGTTGTTATTTGAGCTTCATATATTGTAAGTTAATCCTCACCATGGTTTTTCCCTTCTTGGGTTTTCCACGTATGTTTGGTGTTATGTGTTGATGTGCATTTTTCTAATCTTTCATGCTTATGTTAATACTATGATTCTTAAGTTTCAATCTTCTCCAGATAAGTTGAAGTTGTTAAAATTGAAGATTGCTTAGATACTGATTCACCCCCCTCTCAATATCTTGGTGTGTTCAACAATTAGTATCAGAGCCGAGTTCTGCTAAGGGAAGCTTAACTAATTGAGGAAGGTCCAAGATGACACAAAATGGATCCAAAAAGATACCTAGGTTTGATGGGATAAATTATGCTTTTTGAAAGCTAAGGATGGAAGCCTATATTAACTCTCTAGGGTATGGTGTTTGGGAATCTGTCAAGATTGGTTACAAATTTCCTGTTACTATTCCTACAGATGCAGATGAAGTTAAGAAGTATGATAACAATGTCAAGGCAAAGTTTTCTATTATGAGTGGGTTAGTTGATTCAGAACTTTCAAAGGTAATGAGTTTTAGTTCTGCTCAAGAAGTTTGGGTTAAACTTGAAACCAATTATGAAGGAGATAAGAAAGTAAAGCAATCTAAGATGTAGATCTTCAAGAGCAGATTTGAGAACCTAAAAATGTTAGAGGATGAAGACATTGTTGGATATATGCTCTAAGTGAATGAAGTGGTCAATGGCATCACTAGTCTTGGTGAAGTGAAAGAAGATGAGATTGTGAAAAAGGTTTTGAGATCTCTTCCCAAATCTTACAGTCATAAGGTATTTGTCATTGAGGAGAATGCTGACTTGGATACACACACTGTAGACAAATTGTTTGGTTCCCTTACTACCTTTGAAATGAGAGAGTTTGGTAGTGATGCTCCAAAGAAAGAAGCTACATTCAAAGTAAGTATGAAGACAAAGGAAGAAGTTGTTTATGAAGATGAGAGCTCTGATGAAGTTGAAGCAAATATTGTGAGAAGAATGAAGAAAGGCACTGGGAAATACAAAGGTAAGTTACCCTTCAAATGTTTCAATTGTGGAAAGGTTGGTCACTTTGCTTCCAAATGTCCTTTTAAGGAATCAAGGGGTAGCAACAAGAGAGATAAGTTCAAAAGAAGTTTATATTCCATAGAGACTAGTTATTCTTCATAAGATGAGGATCATGATGATTCAAATGATGAAACACTTTTCATGGCCGCCTTGAGTGTTGCTAACAAAGAGGATGATGTTGGAAAATATGAGAAGACTGATGCCTTGCAAATAGACCAAACCAATGAAAGATCAACATGGTTGTATGGACTACCTTTCATGCAAGAGAAGATGCCAAGGCTTGGGTAATTCATAGTAGATGGTCAAACCATATGACTAGTGACAAGGAGAAGTTTACCAGCCTTGAGAAGTGGGATGGTGGTGTTGTAAAGTTTGGTGCTGACAAGTCAGCACAAATCTGTAGAAATGGTGCTATAACTATTGATGGGAATAATACAACTGAGGATGTCCTCTATGTCAAAGGGCTAAAACATAATCTTCTCAGTGTTCGTTAGATGTGTGGCAAGGGGTATAATCTCACCTTTCATGCCAAGGGTTGTGAAATCAGGTTGGTAGGGTCTAGAAAACTAATTGTAGAAGGTATCAAGATATATGGTGATATCTATCATTTGAAGGAAGTAGATGGAAGAACATGTTTGTTGGCTCAATCTGGTGAGTGTTGGCTATGTCACAAGATAATGGGACACAACAATTTTGATAATATCGTAAAGATCAGTTCTACTCATGCAGTGAGAGGCATGCCTAAGATAATCAAGCCTATAAGTACAGTATGCAGGGAATGTCAAATGGGAAAGTAGACACAGACATAATTCAAAAGCATGGAGTATTCTTCTTCAAATCCATTGGATTTGATTCACACTAATCTATGTATCCCTACAAGAGTAAAGAGTCAACAAGGTGAGAGGTATTTCATGTTTCTTATTGATGATTATGCTAGAATGACTTGGGTTACTTTCTTAAGAGAAAAATCAGATGCCCTTGATAAATTTAAAGTGTCCAAAGATATGGTTGAGAATGAAGTAGATGCCAAGATCAAATGCTTGAGGTCTAATAGAGGAGGTGAGTTTACTTCAAAATGAATTTGAAATTTTTTGTGAAGATCATGGTATTAGGAGACATTTGTTAGCTCCTAGGACCCCTTAGCAAAATGGAGTAGTGGAAATAAAGAATAGGACTATGCAAGAGATGTCTAGGGCAATGTTGAAAGATGCAGATTTGCCTAATATGTATTGGAAGGATGTAGTTCACACTATTGTCTATCTAATTGACAGAGTGCAACTGAGGGTCAATAGCACTAAGACCCCTTATGAGCTATGGTATGGAAGACCTCGTATAGTCAAATACTTTAGGATCTTTGGTAGCAAATGCTATATCAAAAGAGATGAAGAAGACCTACAAAAGTTTGATTCAAGAAGTAATGAATGAATCTTTCTTAGTTACTCAACTAGACGCAAGGCTTATAGATACTACAACAAGAGGTTGGGAAAGATGATTGAAAGCACAAACGTTAAGGTAGATGAAGACATGTATCAAATCCACATGAATCAGAGGACTCTGAATCTCATATCTTTTGATGCATTGAAGATGAAGAAGAAGAAGTGAAAGAAGAAAAGGAACAAGAACCAGAGCAAATGCCTAAGACTCCAACAAAATATGTTTAGAAGAATCATTCAATAGATCAAATAATTAGAGATAAGGATGAAGGTGTGTAGAGAAGGAGAAGGCTTGCTAAGACACATGAGCAAGTAAACTTATGTTTGTTATCAAAGGTAGAACCCAAAAACTTTACTGATGCTAGCAAAGATGATGGATGGATAAAGGCCATGGAAGAAGAACTGGATCAGATTGAGAAGAATCAGACACGAGAATTGGTTCCAAACTAGCAAATAAGAATGTCATAGGAACAAAGTGGGTGTTGTAGAACAAACTAAATGAATAAGGTGAAGTTGTAAGAAATAAAGCAAGACTAGTATGCAAAGGGTACACACAAGTTGAAGGTATTGATTTTGAGGAGACCTTTGCTTTGATAGCAAGGATGGAGGCAATCAAAATGTTCCTTGCTCCTTCTACTCTTAAGAACTTCAAGGTATATCAGATGAATGTTAAGTCAACATTTTTGAATGGTGATCTAGAGGAAGAGGTTTATATTAAACAATTTGGTTTCCAAATATCAAAACATATGCACATGGTGTGTAGACTCAAGAAGGCTTTGCATGGTCTCAAGCAAGCACCTACAACTTGGTATGCTAGGTTGGACAAGTGCTTACTTTAGTAGGGCTTCAAGAAAGGTACTACAAATAGCAATCTTTACATCAAGGAAGAAGGAGACATGATATTGATAACTGCAGTATATGTTGATCACATCATCCTTGGTGAAGATGATGATATGTGTAAGAGTTTTGCAGAGGAGATGCAAAAAGAGTTTGAGATGTCTATGATTGGCGAGATGTCTTTCTTCCTTGGACTTCAAATTACTCAGCTAGATGATTGTATCTTTATTTCTTAAGCTAAGTATGTCAAAGAGTTATTAAAGAAGTTTGGTATTGAGGATTCAAAACCAATGAGTACTCCCATGGTCACTTGATGTCGCTTGAGCAAAGATGATGAGTCTCTGAAGGTGGATCAGACTGTCTATAGATCTATGATTGGAGGACTATTGTACTTGACTACTTCTAGACCTAATATTATGCATGTAGTATGTGTGGTTGCCAGATATCAAGCCAATCCCAAGAAAACACATGAGAAGGCAGTAAAAAGGATATTCAAATACTTGAAAGGAACTTTAGATTGTGGCCTTTTGTATCCAAGAGGTAATGAATTTGATTTGAGTTCTTACATTGATGCTGATTAGGTTGGTTGTGTTGATGATAGAAGTACAAGTGGTGGTGCTTTCTCTTTATGAAGAAGATTGGTTTCATGGCAGAGAAATAAGCAAGACCAAGTGTCCTTGTTTACTCTAGAGGCAGAGTACAATAAAATAGCATCTTGTTGTATGCAAGTGTTGTGGATGAAGAAAACCCTGAAGGATATCAAGGTATTGTATGATGAGCCTATTCCTATCTTGTGTGACGATACAAGTGCTATCAACATTTCTAAGAATCTAGTGATGCATTCTAGAAGCAAGCATATAGCAATCATGTATCACTTTTTGAGAGAAAAGGTTACATATAAGGAAGTGAAGTTGGAATATATTCCAACAAAGGATCAGATGGAAGATATTTTCACAAAGGCTCTTGCAAAGGATACTTTTGAAGATCTCCAGCAGAGGTTAGGGGTAAATTCCCCTCCTTATTTCTTCTAGATGCATAGTGGTGGATCTGTCTAGGCGGAGTTCATGCTATATATTATTCTTGGACTAATGGTGGCTACCTCTTAGGGGGAGAAGGTAGTGGTTTCTGATGAAATGGGGAGTCTATTTTCTATAAGAAGAAGTTATGTGCTAAGAAAGAATGTGCACGGATGTGGTCACTAATGAGAAGATAGTGGATGCCCTTTATCCTTGATGTCAAAGGGGGATAAATGTGTAGGTATGTGTTGCCATCAATACCAAAGGGGGAGATTGTTACACATATGGTTCCTAGGGTTGTCATTGATGTCAACACTATCATGGAGGTGTGATGATATTCATGGTTGGATGTCATGTCCCAACCAACAAGAGAAGAGAGAAAATATAGTTCATGATTGGATGTCATGCCTTGATCAGTGCAGAGTTAAATATGAAGACATAAATTAATATAGGAATTAGAAGCACTAAGATGATCAGATATGTTGTTGATGTTACTGATGGCCTAAATCATGTGTGTTCCAAGTTTCATGATGATTGGATTACTAAAAGAGTGTTTTATTGTTGACAATTTGAAGACAATATTGTTTCTATGAAGGAATTTTGTGAATGCTCCACATTCCTCCACATTTGTAGATATGGATATGTGGTTCTAGGAATATGTTGAGGATGAAGTGAAGGTGATAATTCCAAAGTTTCAAATCATTTGTCCTTCCGTTGTGAAAGTTATGCATGATAGAGTACTGGCATGTGTTCTAATAGAGTAAGCTAGTGTTGAAGGCCTATTGGAATGCCCCACATTCCTTTGGAAATGAATGATTGCCCTTGTAGTTTTGAGGACATGTATATGGATATGTATTAAATGCTTCCTTATAGTTTCAAGGTTCTTGGTGGTCTGCATCTCTATTTTTCAAATGACATAATGTTGTAGTGTGTTCTGGATGACTTATTGTTCCCAAATCTTTGATGTGTGGAATTAAAGGAGTGTTTGGAGATGTTGTATGAGTCATGTGGACTCATTTGGAAGAGTTTCATGAAGATCTTTCTTGTTTCTAGTACCACACAAGGTTTTCAAATTGTTATGGCCATTTTGCTTCAAGTCTTCATATGTTTTGCTTAAAGTTGTCCTATTTCCAAATGAGCGGAGTGCGTAGATGTAATTCCTTGGTGTTTGAATATGTGAAGGATGTTTTGGACCTGGTTAAACAAGTGTTAGTGTCTGCAATGCATGGGTCTTCTGCTAGTGTAACATGTGGTTTTACTTAGGACCTATCTTCTACACGTTTCATGTTGTCTGTTGTTTAGCCGACTTGTAAATGTTTTTTTCATGTTGTATTTGGCCAAAAAGAAATATAATCAATGTAATATCTTGTATAAATTGTAAATCAAATTGAGTGAGGTGAGGTGCATTTGCAAAGTGATTGATAAGGTTCACAAGGAAGATAAGGAACATAATGAATGCATTATGATGTGCGATTGAAGGAGAAAGAGAAAAAGTTGTAGATGATGTCCTGATTCATCTTGAAGAGATATTTGTAATAGTGACTAAGTGTAGAGTGTGCCTAACTGATCTGATCATCAGAAGAAAGTGTGAAGAGGTAGAATTGCAATCATCAAAGGTGTGAATTTCAATGTTAGTTTTTAGACAATAGGATTGTCATACTGTAATCTTTTGTAAGTGTGTTCTCAATTTAGGGAGTAGTCTTTGGGAGTTACCCTAAAACAAAGTCTTCATAGAGTAGTAGCTTCCTTGGGAGTGACCCTAAACCCAAGTTTTAGGGAGTAGTAGCTTCCTTGGGTTGTAGCCCTAAAACAAAGTTGTTATTTGAGCTTCAAATATTGTGAGTTATGCATCATTGTGGTTTTTCCCTTCTTGGGTTTTTCACGTATATCTGGTGTTATGTGTTGATGTACATTATGTTAATCTTTCATGCTTATGTTAATACTATGATGCTTAAGTTTTAATTTGCCCCAAATTAGTTGAAGTTGTTAAAATTGAAGATTGTTTAGATATTGATTCTCCCCCCTCTCAGTATCTTGGTGTGTTCAACATTGCTAGATTTTTTTTCTAATTTCTCTTCCCCTTCTCTAGGGCATTGGCATGGTCACAACAAGTCTACTAGGAGAGACAAAGGCTCCCACTCTCATGGTTCTCAACCTCTAGATCCCATAGTGGACGGACATAGCCTTCCATGTCACCTTTCAACTCTTCTTGTGGGTGTGGTGCTTTTGGCTAGCCCAACTCTAACAAGTTTCTTTTCTTGGAGTTGGCCATTTCTTTGGTATGTACTTAGAAACCCTTGGATGATACTCTTAAAGAGGAGGGTGCTCTCACCAATTGGGAGACTATTGATAATTATGTCCCAAGGAATGTTTGAAAGACAAATGATAAAGATCCTCCTTCTTTTGGCATTACTTTATCTATTTAGTTATGTTTGGGTGTAGTGCCCCTTCGTTCTCACCTTGGATGTACAGGTGAACTGATCAAGGTGCATGAAGATGAAGGTAAAATAACAGGAATAATTAAGGTAAGGTAAACAATTGATGTTGTACAATATAGATAGATGTTTCATCCATGTGTGGTTTCATATGATAGTTAATGTGTTTTATTGATAATCTCCATTGCAACACTGATAATGCAGGCTCTGACATTGTTTTGCATTCTAATGATTAAGATGTCAATCTTACTATAATTGTTATATGTTAGAATGGATCTCATGGACGGATTCTGTTAGATTTATTTGTTATGATGGTACTTCTGAGACTTATTCAATTTCATGCACCTATTTGTTCAGTGTATGGTTCTGTTCAAATAATGAGGTAGATTCGATTTGTTTATGATTATGTGTTATCTAATCTAGATTGAGATGATGTGAAGAGGATGATGTCGCATCACTTGCTTGCGAGTACCTTGCGATGTTGTGATTCCTTTTTCACCTAGTGTCAGCTTTTGTGCATCTATACATGCTTGACTGTGTCATTTGTTGCAGGATGCAGGTATCTGGCTTCGACTCCACCTAAATTGACAGGTCTGAGCATGCCCTAGTTGTTTCAGAGATAACTTAAGGTCCCACATCCCAAGTCATCATCCTCGATCAGGATGCATGACATGTCTAGTTCAACCTAACAGTTCTGTCAGTATGTTAGATCTTGCAATTGAGTTATATTTGATGGAGCTTGTTGGTTAAGTGTGTTTTGGCCTGGCTTGTGAACATGTTTGATTTGGCTTTTAACGGCTGTCCTACTCAGTGGGTTATGTTGTGTGCCTAGATTTCATTATATAGTTATACTAATATTTGATCCACTATAATATTTGATAGGGTTATATAATATTCTCATTATTATTATTAATATTTAATAAGATTAAAATGGTAATTGATAATTACCTAGTTCAAGATAATTATTCAAAGTTGTTTATTTTATTACTGTTATTAAATTGATTTATTTGGGGGTATTTATAGATTTAAATAAGTTTTTAGTATCTTAATATTTTAATGTTTTATTATTATGATGCTCAAATACTTTAATTTCGCAATATTTATGTTAGTTTGGGGAAAAAAATTTCATTATGGGGGAGGCATGGTAGTTGGGGCAGTTACTATTCTCCTATTCCAGTTTTCTTTCAAGGGTATAATATCTTTCGACAGTTGACAACTTGGAGGGTGATATATCTAAATCTCCACAGTTGGGTTGTGAGAGCTCCGAGAATTTTTGTTGGGAAGAACAAGAAATTTGCAAGAATGTTGAGTGTGGGTGGAAATCATACGAAGGAGAATGCCCTAGCAAACCACGTGGGTCATCCGCTTACAGGCAGGGCTGACACTTTTACTCTCCTCAAAGCACCTATTTCTCACACCTAGTAAGTCTTTTCATCACTTCATTTTGATTACAGAAACATAAACTTAGGTCTGTGTATGTGCTTTGTTATTGGGTTTATATAGGGCGGTTTGATTCGAATGGGATAGTTTCTATTTTTTTTCAAGCGTAATTTAATCTGAAGGCAATATGTTTAATTTGTCCTAACAATATCAGGATGTGGGAAATTGTTGTCTTTTCTACGACTTGGGTGTTTTGGATTTCTATCTGTCACGTTTTAAAACTTTAATGTCTTGTCAAATAAGTTTCCTCATTTTTTTCAAAACCGTTTGCGGGGTTTTTAAATATTTTTTTTCCTATGGAGGAGATTGATCAAGGGCGAAAATGGGTTGACCTAACTTGAATGTCTTGTGTGCATTCAATGTTGAGGTTAACGAATATTTTTTAGAACTAATGATAGATTTTGATTTAGCTACAAGGTTGTCTGTAGGGACAAAATAGCAAATTAGTTAGCCTCCCAAAATATAATGCCACCTTAGTTCAAGCTTTGCTATTAGAGATCTCCAGCTGGGGATACACACCAGTCGTCATGATCTTGGTGACCTGGGGATCTCACCTAGTTGCATGAGTAGTCATCCCAGTTTTGTGTACGGTGAGAACCCAACCATCTCACACGTGTTTACCTGGATAGAGGTTTTGCCCTACCAAATTGTAAATTGCCAAGACTCAGGGATTAAATTCATACAAGTGTTACAACACCAAAGAGGATAATTGGAGCCATTACAATACTTTGAAACTCCATCACACCAATTGTACAACCCTCCAACTCAGAAACCCTACTTTTTCTACTTGCAAACTCACAAAAAAACATGAAAAGTGAAGGTTCTAACATTAGCCAACCCCTCGAACATCATTTTTACACACAATATATCATTCTTCTATCCTTTTTGCATTGATGGATGCCCATACCCGTTCTAAAACTCCCATTCTATCACACGTAGGGAGGAGGCTTACAAAGTTAGTCAAATTTGGCTTTACACCTGCCAGTTACATTGCTTATAAGTTTCTATAGCCTGTGCACTGAATCCATTTTGTGCATATTCTGCACTCATTGTGTTCCACGAGATTACATCTCTTGGAGACATTCTGTCAAACAATTAGTGTGCCTTGTTGGTGTTTCCACATTTTTGCACATATGTCTACAATTGCCATTTTTAATAACACTAGATCTTCCTATAATTATAAGATGGTAATTGCCATATATATTGGCATTAAGGTTTGCATATAATCATATGTTAGCTATATATTAGTATTGAGATTTTTATATAATAATTGCTAAATGTTGGTGTTGGATCTTAGAAGTAATGTGAATGATAATAATGGTTTTTATCTGTTTTAAGAGGGGACATGAAGTCATTTTGCTAAGGATTTGTTAGTTGGTTCATAGATAAACTAATGATGTCCTTTGTGTACGTAAGTATCTTTGAACCTTATCATGGTGGAAGCACTTTACTTTTGTTACGTAATATATACATTGCTATGTTTCTTTTGGGGCCGCTATCTACTTAGACTTTAATTATCTCCCTGTTAGTGCTCTTTAGATCATGAGCATCCTTAAAGTCCCTTTTGTTTTATTACCAAGTTGCGTAGTCTAGCTTTTCGCTCGTTGATTGCTCTTGCTTAAAAGTTTCTAAAGTCTTTTTAACGAATCCATTTTATGTAAATCATGCAACCATTGTATTTCGATGACATCTCTTTGCTACGTTCTATCAAACAGTTCATGTGCCTTGTCCATTAGAGTATTCCTTACTTCTGCCATCTATTAGATCTAGATGGAAATGTTTTTCTTATGTTGCATTAAGGTCTCAAATAAATATGGACTTTGGATCATATAAAACTGCCCACTTCTGCATAGATTCTTCAGGATCCAATTCTAATAGTAGATTGTATTAACATCCTATTAGCTCTTCATTTAGTCAATTTATATTTTGGGTGTCTTTGTTCTTTGGTTGTTCCAATCTTCACAGTATTCTTGATCGACCATAATCCAAATTTAGATAATCCATTTAATACGGTGTGTATACTCCTTAAGTCTGTCAAACTACATCCTCTAGGTGAGACTCCAACCATGTATAACAAAGGTATTTCAAATTGGGTGTGGTGGTCTGTGAGGTCGTCGCTTGAAGAAATGGAAAAGGGTGTGGCTGCTACTCTAAGGCAGAGTGGTGTTGTTTATAAACCATCCAAAATTTGAAGGTTTATTGATCAAATCTTACCTTGGGAATAGGAATAATCTATACTCAAGTGCATGAACATGTATATAAATATATTTATGTCATATGAATATTTGTATATGTATCAATTATTAATTATAAATTAAATATGAATCCATGCATAGTTAAGATACATAATTTGTTTAGATGAGTTGTGGGAGTATATATATATATTGTAGAATTATTGAACTATGAAATAAAAGAAATGTAGTTGTAGATTAATACAAAAGTTTATTAAACTATTTGATATGGTTATTCTGTAATTTGGCATTGATTTTACTATAATGTTTTGTTAGTAGAAATTTAATGAATAGGTTTAGATATATATAAAATGTTGTAATTAGTATTTGATTTATAAGTATTTGTAATTGATTTTACCTAAGCATTAGCTTGAAGGTTATATTTATATGTAATTGATGATTGATTTAATATATATAGAGAATTAATATTTATTAAACTAGACCTAGGTTTTATGAATTCTTGTGGAGATATACTTGAATTTAGTTGTTAATACGATTAATTGTAAATGGATATGACAAAATAATTAGGGTAGATGATATTTAATCTAGTTTGATTGAATTGGTAAAGATCTTGTCATAATGATTTGGTTAAGTTGAAATTGGATTCAAAGCTTGGAGTTAGGTTAAACAACAATGTATTTGAAAATTTAGACTTATAAGTAAAACTTATAGGTAACTAGATAACTAAGAGATTGAATTGCTCTTGTAAGAAAAATTTATGTTGTCAATGAGCTGATTAGTTGAAATTGCTTATTGCAAGCAAAATTTTCCTGTGAGTTGGTCTATGTATAAATTGTCAAGTTTAGGTTCCAGAGGCATAAGGTAATATGATTTCATTGTATGTATTCTGTTCATAGTTGTCTTGAAATGAATATGTTGTAAGAACATGATGTCTCTTGTCTATGTATGCGGGTCTTGGTAAACAATAATGTGAGATGATGTACATGCTGTGTTGTGAATATATTATGATGGGTTTAAATCTCCTTCATGTATGTGTTGATATCGAGCTTGTGTTTAGTATGGTAATGGGGAGATCTTGTAATTGTAATGAGAAATTATTTTGGTTCATAGTTGAGATTTGAGAGCAAGATGATCCATACCTTGCTCTGGATATGTGTTGTTATGGGTATTGTGATTGATCAACTGAAAGTTTTGGGATAATGATGTAAAAGTTGGTTGTTGTGATTATGTTTTGTATGCAAGAAGGTAAATGCCTTGCATTGCTTATGTATACTTATCATTATGTTAGTAATTGTCTTGCTTGATGGTTAGGGTTTCTGGATGCAGGTAGGGGAGTGGCTTTCAATGTGGGGCCAGCGCCCAAAGTGGCTAGCCAGGGTAACCCATTGAAAGTTAGTAATCAAGTGATAACCTAATTAATGAATTAGAGGGTTGGGTAGTAATTCACATTAAACAAGATAATTGGATTCCTCACCCATGCCTGTAGTGCTTGTTTAGACTAAGGATGGGATTGAGAAGGCCTGGTTGGCAAGTTCGACCTCCTTGTCTCCATGAAAGGGTGTGTCGGATCTGCATGTGTCACCCTATGGGGCCAGTGCCTAGAGAGAGGCTGCCAGGGTAACCATAGATGGGGGCTAGTTTCTAGTGAGAGATAGCTTGGGTAACCCATGCTAAGACCATGCGATGACACTCTCCCTACTATAGCCTAGCATTCCCTAGTTGTACTCTCCCCATTTGTCGTGTGTTGCCTCTAGAAGTGATATTGAGTTGCTTGTGATGTTGTCATGTGTTGTAATGGAGTCATGTTTAGTCTTTGTTCCTATTAGGCAATGGTCTACCTGACTGTTTGATGTTTTGGGACCGTATGTTATCTCCTAGCACGGGGGGTGGACCTTAGGGTTCCACATGGTCGGGTGGTTGTGCTTTATCTCCATTGGTTTTTCCTTGACTTTGTTCGTGTGCAAGAAGGTTGTAACTCCTGTAGTAGATTCAGATCTTGTACTAGTTTATAAGACAGTTATTTTTGCTCGTGTACTATCTTGTATATCAGATTATTCATAATGTATGTAATCCAATGTAATCAAAAGTTGATGATGTAAGCAATGTAATATTGTATCCTCATGTGTATGGAAAAACTGTAGTTGTACTTGTTTTGGATGATTATTTATCTGATGTCATGGAAATGTATATGGTTATTCATTTAATGCAATAGATATAGAATGAATTATTGTTGTCAGTTATTACATGGCGTATAAGAGAACATGATAGTAGTGTTGTCAGTAATGCAGCCATGGAACCCGGAGAGAACATTACTTAGTATAGATATGTTAAATGTTACCCTGTTATTTCTTGCATAAAAAAAAAAAAATTGTCCTATTTGTTTAGTGTAATTGTGTTGTTCTCTAGAGTTTCATGGCAGGGCGTTACATTGGGCATGGCCCTTTTTAGTTCTCATATTTATTTTGGGTTGTGTCCCTTTTAGACTCTATGGATGTGCCTCTTTACCACCCTACTTTTTTTGTGAATATTAACTATTACTTTTACCTTAATATTAAGTTTAATAGAAAGTATTCATCAATAAAGGTTCGCATATTTCCTATATAGTGTATTCCTACACATTAACCATATTATTCCTACAATTTTCTCCATTAATTTTACACACATGTAAAAGAGGAGTAATTGTGGAGGGATTCAAAGATCGAATATGTGAGGAGTTCATAAAAACAACTTCATTTCATAGGCTTCATTGGTTAGACCATTGCTTGTGAAAATATTTCTCTAGCTAAATTGGAATGGGCACTACATTTGACAAGAGATTTCTCTATATCCAAATTCATGAACTTAAAATATAAGAGAACTCTATCATCCACCCCTCTTAGATAATGAAATATAAGATTAGTATTAATATCTCTTTATGAAGTCACAACTTGGTTCATTATCATTTTCAACATTTATGAAGATTAGAATGTGTAAATCCTTCTATTAACAAATGACTCAACACATAATGTATACACTAGTAAAAGAAGCCCCACAAGGCCTAATATCTATCTCACCACCCCACTCTTTTAGCTAGTTTTTAAACAATATGATTGTACAAACAAATTTAAAATTGTATTTAGTAAGCTTGCTCTAACAATGATACATAATACAAATCCAACACTATTGATCTAATATAATATTTAACCTTAAATATGAGGGGAGGAAATTGGGTTTTGTTCTCTCACTCGTGAGAATGTGGATCCCTATAGAGTTTTCTTCTTAAGTGATTTATAAATTCTTAATACCATTTTCCCTTTCTATAATATATTCTAAACTCTATATTTAGTTAGAATTGCACAACATTTTCATTCCTATTAAACCAATTTATGGTTAGTATTGCATATTGATATATAATTTGATTTACATAAGAATTTAGAACAAAACATCATATATAAACATTTGTTATTGATTGTAAAATTTATTGTGCAACAAATATATATATGTACATATATAAGCATTTCTTAGTAATTCTAAAGAAAAAAATCCATAAATCTTGTTTATGCTATGATTTCAACTAGCATGATGATTGCATGTGACTACAAACTTTTTATTTGGTGTCCATATTGGCCTTACACTTTCTTATTTTATATGCTCATATGTAGCTAAAATCAAAGTCTGCATGAAGTTATCCACCTCTTTTCATTTTAGTTACGAGCATATAGGCGAATTGGAAGACCATTTACTAGGGTAGGGGCTGGAAAGTAACATATTCGATCACCTTTAATTAGTTCCCACCTACATACACATACCATCAATTATTCAAATTAGTCATTTCTTGACCTTTTAGTACAAAAAATCTTGACATATTTCCATAATTATCTTACAATGCATGTACTTTAAAAATGATAGACAACCTCACCTAAATTTAGTGACAAAGTTATGGAGGAAGAGAGCAATTTCAAATCTGGCTAAGTGGTATCCTGGACAAAGCCTAGCACCTCTCCCAAATGGCATAAACCATGGATTGTCAGACAAATCCTACAAATTAAATGAACAAGGTCAACCAAACTAGCATTGTGTATTACATAATACCATCCATATTTTTTAGAAATTCATAGTTAAAACAAATGAGGTTGGTTTCGTGGCATACTAGGGAAGACTCATTTTTCCAACGCCTTGGATTGAAAGTGAATGGTTCAGGATAGTATTTTTCATCTAAATGTGTACCAACTAGGAGCACATACACTGTCCATCCTTTGGGAATGACAAAATCTGCATTCACACTTAAATCATTTAAAATAGTATAACATTCAAATTTTTAACTTGCTCACCTTAAGAAGTATTAAATTTAAATTAAGATTTCACTAAATGGAACCTTTAAATTTAACATCTTGCTTTGCTTCTCTATAAACCCCTTGGCCAATACTACCCAATCGAAGAGATTCTTTTATCACCTACCAAGCAAACCAAATCAAACACATGAATGTTAAGTGTGCTTGGCTAAGCAATTCAATACTATGGAGAAGACAAGAACATGATAAAGCATATTAAATTATGTACTCACACAATGAGTGAATTCCATTGCTTGATAGTCGTCCCATGTTAGCTTTCTATTTCTATTGTCCTTCAATAGAGAGTCATGCTCAACCTACATAATCCAAACTTGAATTGGGTATCTTACAAAATATCATTTTAGGGATGAGTTGCTTATTAATAACTAATCTTTCATATTGACCTATTTTTCATGACTATGGAAAGATGGTCTAAATCTTGAGAGTAAGCAAGAGTATGCATTCAATAGTCTAAGTATAGTGAAGTCCAAGGTGTGTAACTTATGTTTTCTATTATCTACCAAGTAAACAACTAGGACAATGTGTGTCTATTGTCTAGGAAAGAATTTTAATAGATTTTTCTTAAATCGGATACACCTAAACAATGTTAATCATGAAATTACATTTATAAATAAAACATCCTCATACCATAATTTGAACCCTTAAACCTCAACTTTCAAGGTGGACTCTTTATTAAGTCATTTATATAAAGTCATTTAAATAATTTCCATTAATAATATATTTTATGTTTGACTGAAACCAAAAACACAACTCACATCTATTTAAGCTCTTTTCATGTTGATATCCATCTTAGTACACTATTCATGCTTATGCCTAATAAGTATTAGTATTATGTAATCTATAGTTTCATTTTTAGCTAAAATTAAACACTCACCCTTAGCTCCTCTAATGCTTGTGGATTGTCTGTGAGAAATTTTATAGAAAATGCCATGGTTGTCGAAGAAGTCTCATAACCAGCAAACATCATAAATAATATAAAATCTCCAATAATTTCATTTGTCCATGATTCTTCTTTCAAAAGTTTGGTCAAGAGATCATTTCGAATCACTTGAGGATGCCGCTTTCTCTCCTCTATACACTCTTCAATCTTTCTTATGACTATTTCTCTTCCCTGCATTCCTCATGGCCCAACATTAGTATTATATCCAAATACATTTATATTCATGAAACATTAGTGGAATTAGACCAAATACCTTAATCCCTCTTGCATAATCCGATCCTGGAAATTTGATGGGGATTTTAAGGATAGCTGCCACAAATGCCTCAAAAGCCTCATATATTTCTTTTTTCTCTTCATAAGGAGGTAAGTCCAACAATTTTTTGCCCATAATATTCAGAAGAACCTATATATTTGGGAAGAGGTTATTAATGTGAAACAATTTCTAATAATTATAATATTATATTGTTTTAAATAACTATAAATTAACAAAATTATATAAATAACAATAAAAATCAGAAAGAGCTAATAGGGTTATATTAATATGAAACAAATTCTAATAATTACAATATTATATTGTATTATATAACTATAAATTAAAAAATCATATAAATACCAATCAATGGTTAGAAAGAGTTGATAGTGTGATATCTTACTATTTTACTATTATAGTATAGGAAGAAAATTTTAACAGATCTATTGGACAACTTCAAGTTAACATAGGAAAAAAGATTTATTTAGTTAAGTACTTAATGTTTGGGATTTATTAAATACATGCTATAAAATTTAAATTATCATTTTTCTAAGGTATTTAATTGGAAGGGAAAACATATTTTGAGTCAATGTATTTTAATATTTATTTAAAATATCAAGAACTAAAGTTGTTTTAAACTTGTATAATTATTTTACTTTTTATACCTCATCTTATGGTTCCTTTTGTAAAGTAGAAATTATAATATTATGTTAACAATTTTATAACAACTTTTAGTAGTTCTTCATTGAAAAAATAGTAACATTTATATGTTCTATTACAACTATTAGTTTTGTATAAGGTCCTTTATCTTCAATGAAAAAGAGTTTGAATAAATTTTTCAATAGTATTATAAATTAAGTTTATATATATATATATATGTTTTGTAACTTTTTTTTTCTTAAATGATACTAATTTAATATTACTATTTTACAAAAAAGGGATTATGGATTATTGACCAGCCACACCTGAAGTTGCAAAGTTTAATCCCCACTTAAATAAATACTTAAATTATTATTTTTAAACAATAAAGACTCAGTTATTTCTAGGTATATGTTCTCAACTTTATAATAGGAGCTATACTTTGAAATTAATATTTTTTAAATGAGTTAAAAACAATCAATAAACTTGTTTGTTATTTTGTACATCCAAAATCCCAAATAACAAGTGTTTTTAGGTCTTTTTAGAAATGTTTGTTTTCTTTTATTATTAAAAAATGCAGAGAACATTTCATTAAATAAAGATATGCAGCATACCTTATTGCATTCCTTCTGAAGATGGATTACTCCCTTTTGTTGCCATCTCTGTGTTTCTGCAATAAGGGCATTTTGTATATCATCCAGGAAGTCTGAGATGAGATTCTCATGCCTCAACAAATTGGCAGCAGTTGCATGGAGCTTCCTTTGAAGATCACCATGGACAGTGAGGAAACCATATTTTCCAACAAGATTTTTAAAAGAGCCCGGGTAATTGGCTTCAAACAACCTGCCCTCATTTTGCAAAACATATCTATTGAACTCTGGGTCTACTGATACAACCATGTGTGCTCTTCCAAACAAGTTAGTTCTGAAAACTGAGCCATACCTGCATAACAAATGATCTACATACTCATCTTCAATCTATCATTTAAAAAATAAAAAGTACATGAATTTTAAATCTTTATGATTTCTTAACTGATTTGATTGTTGAGATTACAAAAATCTTGTATTGTACTTAAAATAATAATTTAACACCTCAACTATATTTTTTAAAAATAATTTGTATAAACTTTATTCATATAACAGAGAAAAGGCCAGAGAGGCCAAATTAAATGATTAACAAGACAACAAAAAGCCATGAAGAAGAAAGCGACAACAGACACAGAAGAATTCAGGGATTTTACTTCCCACAGCTATGCCAATCAAAACTAACCCACCAAAAGTGAGACTGCTCAGTAATAACAGCTGAAATTGCTCAATTGAAAAGACTAATAACAGCTGAATATGGTAAATTGAGAAGAATCTGAGACTGCTCGGTAATAATTGCTCACTAATGAACCTGCTAAACTCATTTTCATTTCAACTGTTTCAGGTATATTTATTTGAAAAGGGCATCTAAAATCATAAATTTGATGAGTATAGAATGCCGATTTTATTACCTCTTCTCATGATCATCAATGAATTGTCGTGGGTGAATGGATCTAATGCCTCGATAGAAACTGATGGATTCTCCGATGAGTGGCCATCCAGTAGACCCTGGTGGCAGTGATATATTCTGGTTTTTTCTGCTTCCTCCTGCAACCCATAATATTTTCCAGAGAAGCAATGTCACAGACAATACAACTCCCATCAGAACCCATTGCTCCCAATATAAATACCCGCCGAGGATCGACATATCCTCCATTTTTCAAAACTTTCAGGAACAGAGAAATATCAAATCTCACTTTGGCTGTTGTACAATGAAAATTTAATGGACTAGATATGTCATAATTTGTAAGCCCGATAGATCCTTTTATATATTTTTAACTACCGACAAAAGATTCTTTTTATTTAACTTTATTTAAAGTCGAACATTTTCAAAAGCTTATAAGTTAAATAAGCTTTCCCAACTACTCCATTCTTATTTATTTCGGGTACAAGTTTTTCTATGCCTATCATTTTCGCATGCTATACAGTAGGTATATAATAAATTTTGCTTTATCCTTTTACCCCCAAAGAGATCAAATCGTTTGAGGATTATTAAATGGTGAAATAAACTTGCAACAACAAATTCTAAATTGTTGGTCACCCAACCAATAAATTATGATATATACAGGAGACCTCAGGTCTGTGTCTGAGTCTAAATCTATTAGACAACATGCATGACATCATTGGACATAAATTAATGTAAAGTTTGTGCCTGTATACATTCATATCTTCCAAACTTGAAATAAACTTTAAAAAGTGAAATCTAAAAGGCTTTTTGCATCCAATATTTACTTGTCTTATTTCTCGTTGATATGATTTGTCCTTTATTACTAAGTTGAATGGTTGTTTGGAGTTCAAAATATCAATTTTAATTGTGTTGGGCCCATGTTTGGCAACCCCAAGTGTTTTATTACTCAAATTTTAGAGGCCACCTCATGTTCAAAGTTCACTTTGCTCCATGCCCGTGTTCTTGGTGGATCCCAAAAATCTTATGCAATAGAGCTCTGTGAGTAGCCTTGAGTCTGTGGTATTTATACTCCCAGTTGCATGATTGTAAGGCAGTGCTTAGATGAAGCAAGTTTGACATGTGGCTTGGTAGTGACATGGATTGTGTCTTGAGGGATTCAAGAGTAAACACATGACAGAGTCTATCAAATTTTATTGAGCCTTTGGCCAAAATTGTGAGTTCTCTAAACACGAGGAAGCATATACAATTCGATTGATCGAATTAGACTGGGTCCACTATTGTCTACAAATTCATGGCTTTAAGATCTGATACGTGAGTTTAATAAAAATGTTGACTTGGGATGCTTTTAGGTATATCCAACAGTATCCTCGAAACTCCAAGCTTGACAATGTTGAACATGAAAAAGTGACTTACTCAAAGTTGATTGAATCTTCCAAGGGTCGATACCATGTTCCAAAGTTCCCATTTGGTATAGGCAAGAATAATGTTGGCAAGGTTGTGGAATTTGGCTTCACACTTGCTAATAGTGTATTCTTGAAACTCTATTAGTCCATTTTATAGTCACTCCACACTTAATATTCAAGCCTTAAATTCTTTTAGTTTCGTTATATAATTTGAGAATGCATTCCTTTGCTTAATGTGCTATGGAGGAAATATGTTATAGGAGGGCATTTCTAGAATGTTGTCTAATGCTTAAATAAATGATACTTGTCCTTTTTGTCTTTTTATCAACTTTTTTTCAATGTGAAATGTATTGTATTAATATAATATGCAAATTAGTAAAAGACATTGTTTAGTGAAGCACTATGTGGGACTGTCATATCTTGTATTATAATAGAAGAAAAAATAAACAAAAAAAACATATGAGCCTTAGAAGGACTCGAAGTTTTAACTAAAAGAGGGTAAAAATTTATTCCAACTAAAACAAAGAAGTACAAAGCAAGGGCATTACACAGCACTGCCAATCTCCACTAAGTGGTCCAACTTTTGAGACAAATCTAGGGGTAATTGACCCCTATCCACAATGTTCCAATTCTGCAAATGATCAGAGGCCCATTTGGCCAGACAATCCACAACTCCATTCAATTCTCTAGGAATGTGACAGAAAGTAACAGATTCCAAGGAAGCACACAAATTAAG
Source organism: Cunninghamia lanceolata (assembly GCA_027924645.1). Classification (NCBI taxonomy): domain Eukaryota; kingdom Viridiplantae; phylum Streptophyta; class Pinopsida; order Cupressales; family Cupressaceae; genus Cunninghamia; species Cunninghamia lanceolata. The sequence goes on from BSBN01001054.1 coordinate 4,168,859, forward strand.
AGTCTATTTTATAATCAAAGCTAAATGCCAACTAACATCTTCTAATTGCCGCCTCTTCAACAAAGTCACTGCCACCTAAGAATTAGAATCACAAATGATCCTTCTCCATTCAAGAGTGCAACCGTGCTCCATAGCATATAAAATGGCAAGAGCCTCCATCACGTTGTTAGTAAGCCAACCCTTATAAACAGAAAAGATAAACTAAATAGTCCCAGAACTATTCCGCCCAACACCCCCAATGCTAGCATGACCAAGATTTCCTTGAGAAGAACCATCCGTGTTCATTTTCAACACACCTTAAGGAGGAGGACACCAACACCCCTCTCTATTTATCTTCTGAAGAGGATTTCTACATTTATTTCTCATGATCTGTCCAGCACCCCTCACAGCACCACTCTGAAGAGAAAGATTGAGACGATTTCAATAGGCAACATCTCCCAGATCCACACCCTCATCCAAGTCACACTTAGCCGAAATAGTTTCTCCCAAAGAATGAAGAATTTTCCACCACAAATGTTTGACAACCAACTTCACATTCTGAAAAATCCTACAATTCCTCTCCAACCAAATATGCTAGATGATAAAGGTCAGACCAAGAGCCCAAATAACTTGAAGAAAAGAAGTCTTAATAGGGCCTTACCCCACCAAGCAAAGAACTCAGCCAAAGGGGAAACATGCTAGCAAGCCTGGTTCCACACACCCCACCAGAAGTGCCATATCTCCCTCGAGAAAGAACATTAGAAGAAGAGATGAGAGACACTCTCCTCAATATTACAACACAAAACACACATCGAGGGACCTTGGAACTCACTCTTGCATAAGTTATCCAAAGTAAGACACTGATTCTAGAGCACCAACCACATAAAAAAATTACACTTGGGCCAAGAAAATTTGTTCCACACATGTTTCCACCAAGGAACCTTAGTGTCCCCAAACAGTTGCCTAACCAACTCTCCATAACCCATAGAAATAGAGTACTAACCAGACAAATCAATCTTACTCCAAGCCAAGACATCATACCCCACCAAGGTGTTGCATTCACGCGAGGCAAGAATCTAAGCCAACTCTTGCCTATCCTCCTCCGACCCTCTTGGCGGCCAATCAGAGGAGTGCTTCCATCTAAGACTAGCAACTAGCCCAAGATTCTAAATAGTCTTATAATGCTCAATTGTACTCCAACCTGCAGTAGTAAAATGATCACAAAGTGGTTGGAGGTGAGGATAAGCAAAAATGATAGGAGGATGACCATTCCAAGAATCCTACCAAAAAAGAGCTTGAGAACCCATATGACAGATCCAAAAAAGCCCCTTCTTAACCAACTGAGCCCCCATTTTCAGAGTATACCAAATCATAGATCTGTTAGTTTCAAGATAGACAACTGAGAGGGGGTGTGAATCAGTTGTCTCAGAACTTTCTTTTTATTAACCACTTTAATCCTTCTTGTAATTTAGTAGCATAATAATAAATCAATCATGGAAACAAAATGCAATAATTCAAGAGCAGAAATAATTTAACACATATGACACCAAGATTTTAACATGGAAACCCTAGTTAAGGGAAAAAGCACGGGGTGACTAACCCAAGATTATATTCTCTGTTAAAAGAATAAAAGGAACAAAATGGCACATGCCAATTAGGGCTCACTGCCTGAGCACACTGCTCACAAGAGGCCCACTGCCTACAGGAGACACACTGTCTACAGAATGATAAATATTACATACTTGAACTGAAGAATAGCATCTTCACCATACTTGAGTCAGTTCCATTTAATCTCAGTACTTCTTCTCTACCTTTTGCTCTTCTACTCTCTACCACACTCTCATCTTCACCACCATGCTTTGAAATGACTTCACAACTCTTATTTATACAAGACATCGACTTTGGGATAATCATCAAAGTCGGCACAATACATACTTTATTTTATTACAGAGAAAAATACACAAATACAACTTGTCCTATTACAAAAGACTTCATGTGAATCACCACACTATTAGCCACACATATCTGGGACTTCAATCTTCTTTGAGGAGCACACCATGCTTCACAGAACATCTTCAAGATCATCTGCAAGATGTGCAAACCATCTGGTTGGCCATGATTATGAAGAACTTCATCATCTGGAAGTAAATCTTTAATTATGAGCTCAATCTTCAATGCGGAACACCAACATGAGCTAGACACAATCTAGAGACCCCCACAAGCTTGCCTAAAATCACCAAGAACATACACACCACTTATGTCTATTGAGATCATTCTCATCTTCATCTAGAACCTCAAGAACACATTCTGTCATCACTGTCACATTAGAATAAATGCTTGTGGACCTCCAGACCACAAACCAATTGAGTTGTCACTTCACATTGGCTTTCTAAACACTCCATCAAATCTGCAAAACATGATATTGCGTTTCTGGATCTTACCGGACCTATTTGTGTCACTCTGTCACTTCTGAACACTTGCCAAAACCGGTTTCACTCAAGTGGCCATAACTTCCTCAGATCTTCATGCAGACCTCTCAAATCTTGACTGGATTATCTTTAGACACATATCTACAAACCCTTTGATGCGCATTCCCTGATCTCCATCTTAGCTAAGATTTTCACTTCATAGAGCTTCATTATCTTCACAGTTCTTCTCTGTTTCTAATAGGACTAATTTTTTTAATATCCTCAGCACACAGCTCATCCAATCTTTGACATCAATGACAACACTAGTTAAGCCCATACTTCCATCAATCTCCCCCTTTGTCATTGATGGCAACATATGATGTGAAAAATTATTTTAACCATTAAGACAAGAACTTCTGCTTACTGATTGACATATCTCCCCTTATCAACAACAATCATTCATATGTCTTCTCTTCCTTTATTGCTCCCCCTTTGATCAGCAACCACTTTTGTTTTTCACATTTCTTCCCTCCCCCTTTGACATCAATGGCAAAGGGCACATACTTGTATTAATCAAAATCATACAAACTACTCCCCTTGAGTAGTAGCTTCCTATCATCAATCTAGATCACAAGATATTACTGTGAGCTCTACCAGACTAATGCACATCAGTGCATCTTAATTAAGAACCAAAGGGGTAATAACCCCTAACTTCTCCCTGAGATACTCAAAAGAGTCCTTAGGTAGAGGTTTAGTAAAGATGTTTGCAATCTGATCCTTAGAGGGCACAAACTCCAATCTGACTTCATTCTTTTTCACCTGCTCTGTCAAAAAGTGAAACTTGATGGATATATGTTTTGTCTTTGAATGCAACACTGATTTTTTTGAAATATTTATTGCACTTGAGTTATCATAGAAGATTGTGATAGGTTCCTTATGCTCTACTCTGATGTCTCTTAGCATTTGCTTCATCCACAATAATTGAGTGCAACTACCTACTGCTGCAATATACTCTACTTCTGTAGTGGATAGAGATATTGCTTCTTGTTTCTTGCTCAACCAAGAAACCAGTCTTCTCCCCAAAAAGAATGCACTACCACTGGTACTCTTCTGGTCATCCACATCTCCTACCCAATCCACATCTGTATATGCATAAAGAGAAAAATCATGATCCCTAGGATACCATAAACCATACTCAATTGTTCCTTTTAGATATTTGAGAATCCTCTTGACTGCCATGACATGGGATTTTCTAGGATCAGCTTGGAATCTGGCAACAAGACCACCATCATTCTTAATGTTAGGTCTAGTTTGAGTAAGATACAATAGTCCTCCAATCATTGAATTGTACTTTTTTTGATCAGCCTTAGGAGAGTCATCATCTTTGCTCAATTTGCATCCAGTTGCCATGGGAGTATTCATTGGTTTTGAGTCTTCCATCCCAAATTTCTTCAATAATTCTTTCACATACTTGGTTTGAGAAATGAAGATTCCTTTCTTTGTTTGAGTGATTTGCAAACCCAAAGAAGAAATTCATTTCCCCAAACATAGACATCTCAAATTCATTTTTCTTTTGAAAATACTATCTCTTCCTCTAAAGATAATATCATCAACAAACACTTCAACAATTAAGATATTTTCATGATCAATTTTGAAGTACAAGTTACTGTCGACAGTACCTTTGTTGAAACCAATCTTCAAAAGATGTTTATCTAGTCTTTCATACTAAGCTCTCAGGGCTCGTTTGATTCCATACAGAGCTTTCTTCAATTTATAGACCATATCACCCTGATCAGATAATTGAAATCCATCCAATTGCTCAATGTATACTTCTTCTTCCAAGTCACCATTCAGGAAGGCGGACTTGACATCCATCTAATATACTTTAAAATCCTTGAAGGCAACAAAGGCAAGAAATAATCTGACTGCTTCAATTCTTGCCACTGGAGCAAAAGTTTCTTCAAAATCAACTCGTTCAACTTGAAAATAACCCTTGTAGACTAATCTAGCTTTATTTCTGACTACTTCACCATCTTCATTCAGTTTATTCTGGAAGACCCATTTGGTTCCTATCACATTTTTGTTTCTAGGTCTGGGAACAAGATCCCAAGTATGATTTTTCTCAATCTACATTAATTTCTTCCTCCATTTCTTTAGTCTAACTTTCATCATTACATGCCTCACTTACTATTTTTGGTTCAATCTTTGAGATCAGACAATACTTTTCTGAGTCTTGAGTAATCTTTCTTCTTGTTTGAACACCTTTTCTTTTATCACCTATGATTTGATCTTTAGAATGATTCAATCTTACATACTTGGGAGTTTTGGGAACTTCTTGCACCTCTATTTCTTGGATAGGTTCATTCAAACTTGTCTCTTCTTCCTAAATTTCAAGATAATCTAGATCAGTTTGGATTTGAATTTTAGAAGGGGCTTGAACCAAAACATCATTTTAATCATCTTCTTCATATTCATAAAACCTTGTGGGTTTTTCAAAGCCTTCATCAACCTTCACATTTGTACTTTCTACAATCTTTCTTAATCTCTTGTTATAACACTCGTATACTTTGCTTTGATTAGAATAACCCAAGAATATTCCTTCATCACTTCTAATCATCAAAATTGCCAAGGTCTTCATCTCTTTTAATGTAACATTTGCTACCAAAGACTCTAGAATACTTCATAGTAGGAGTGATGCCAAACCAGAGTTCATAGGGAGTCTTACCAGTATTGCTTCTGATTTGTACTCTATTAAGAGTATAGACAATAGTGCTTACAATGTCTCTTCAGTAGATCTGAGGAACATTTGCTTCTATCATCATGGTTCTAGATGCTTCCTGGATGGTCCAATTCTTTCTCTCCACGAATCCATTCTATTGTGGAGTCCTTGGAGTAGATAACTATCTCTTTATTCCATGTTTCTCACATAATTCTATGAAATCTCTAGATGTGAATTCTCCACCTCTATCAGACCTTAGACATTTTATATTTAATCTAGTTCATTCTCCACCATAGCCTTGAATATTTTGAATTTCTCAAGAGCCTCAGATTTTTCTTTCAGAAAAGTCACCCACATCATCTGGGAGTGGTCGTCAATTAATAACATGAAGTATTTATCACCTTGCAAACTCCTAATTCATGCTGGTCCACATAGATCAATATGTACTAAGTCCAACAATTCAGTAGAAGATTATTCCTTACTTTTGAATGTGACCCTGCTCTGCTTACCCAACTGACATTCTTTGCACAAACTATTAGTAGGTTTCACTAGTCTTGGAAGATCTCTTACAGCATGAGTGTTGCTTATCTTGATGATATTATCAAAATTCACATGACACATTCTCCTATGCCACAACCAACTTTGATCAATTTGATCAAATAAACAACTTTTTTCCAGTACCAACCAAGTGGAAGATGTTACCTTTTGTTTGAGTACCGGATGCAATCTCTATTCCAAAACTTTCAAAGATCCTACATTTTCTATTTCTGAATCAAAGATCATAGCCTTTGTCCACTAACTATCCAACACTGAGAAGATTGTGCTTCAGACCTTCAACATACAGTACATCACTGGTTTTGTTCTTTCCATCAAAAGAAACAGTTCCTCTACCTTTGATTTTGCCAATAGAATTATCACCAAATTTTACAACTCCTACTTCATATCTTTCTAAATCTATGAACTTATTTTTGTCACTAGTCATATGGTGGGAGCATCCACTGCCAATAACCCAATCATCATTTTCTTCAACTTGGGCAGCCAGAGCTTTCTATCATTTTATGATTGACAAATTTAGAGGGCATTAGATCTTCTTCCTTGATGGCGATAAACACCTAGTCACTTCTAGATTTGTTCTCTGTCTCGGATTCATCATCTGTTACTCCTTCATCATTATCATCTTCATGAACATAGTAACATTTCTTTTGGAATCTTGATTTTTTTGGATTTGCCCTTGAAAATCTTTTTGGACACTTTGAGGCAAAATGACCAATCTTGTTGCAATTGAAACATTTGAAGGGCAAGTTTCCTTCATACTTACCAGATCCTCTTGGCAATCTTTTTGCAATAAGGCTTCAAGTTCAGCAGCTTCTGCTTCATTTTCTTCTAGATCTTTTCTTGCCTTTTCATACCATGATAGTTTCTTTGATGATTTCTCTCCTTGATCAAACTTTTTTTTGCCTTTTATAGATGCACTAGCTTTGAATGCAGACTTAGTCTTGGGGGGTGCATCTCCAAACTCAGCCAATTCAAATGTAGCTAATTTTCCAACCAATTGATCTCTTGTGATGTTTGAAAAAGATATGCTTTCTTCAATAGCAGCAACCTTGTATTTGAAAGCAGGAGGTAAAGATCTGAGAACTTTGGCAACAATCTCATCTTCATCCAAGATTCCACTAGCACACCTAATGCCACATACAAGCTCATTTACTTTGGCATAAATGTAGTGATATTCTAATCTTCATTCATCTTCAGGTTTTCAAAATTTCCTTTTAGACTCTGTAGCTTGGCACATTTAACATATTTGTCTCCTTCATGTAGAAGTTGCAACTTTTACCAAATCTCATATGCAATTTTTAGATCTATAACATTTGTCAGCTCTGAATTAGATAAGGCACTTATTAAAGCTTCTTTAGCCCAAGCATTATCTTTAGCATCTTTGATTTCATCTACATTTGTCAGACCATTCTTTGGAGGAACATACTTCTTTGAAGTTATGGTCCAATATTGCATTCCCATACATTGTAAGTGACATTCCATGTGGCTTTGCCAAAGAGTGTAATTGGTTCCATCAAACCTTGGACTATCCTTCTTGTAGGAAGACATCCTGGATCTCCTCAAGTGGTTAAGCTATTTTAGAGGAACTTAGCTCTGATACCAATTATTAGTTTCAAGATAGACAACTAAGAGGGGGTGAATCAGTTGTCTCAAAACTTTCCTTTTTTTAACCAGTTTAATCCTTCTTGTAATTCAACAGCATAATAATAAATCAATCATGGAAACACAATGCAATAATTCAAGAGCAGAAATAATTTAACACATATGACACCAAGATTTTAACATGGAAAACCCAGTTAAGGGAAAAACCATGGGGTGACTAACCCAAGATTGTATTCTCTATTAAAAGAAGAAAAGGAACAAAATGACACATGCCAATTAGGGCTCACTACCTAAGCATACTGCTCACAAGAGGCCCACTACCTACATGAGACACACTATCTACAGAAAGATAAATATTACATACTTGAACTGAAGAATAGCATCTTCACCATGCTTGAGTCAGTTCCATTTAAGCTGAGTACTTCTACTTTGCCTTTCTCTCTTCTCCTCTCTACCACACTCTCATCTTCACCATCATGCTTTGAAGTGACTTCACAACTCTTATTTATACAAGACATCGACTTTGGGATAATCATCAAAGTCAGCACAATACATACTTTATTTTATTATAGAGCAAAATACAAAAATACAACTTGTCTTATTACAAAAGACTTCATGCGAATCACCACACTATCGGCCACACATATTTGAGACTTCAATCTTCTTTGAGTAACATGCCATGCTTCACAGAACATCTACAAGATCATCCACAAGATGTGCAAACCATCTGGTCAGCCATGATTTTGAAGAACTTCATTATCTGGAAGTTATTCTTCAATTACGAGCTTAATCTTCAATGTGGATCACCAACACGAGCTGGACACAATCTAGAGACCCCCACAAGCTTGCCTAAAATCACCAAGAACATCCACACCACTTCTATCTACTGAGATTATTCTCATCTTCATCCAGAACCTAAAGAACACATTTTGTCATCATTATCACATTAGAATAAATGCTTATGGACCTCTAGACCATGAACCAATTGAGTTGTCAATTCACATTGGCTTTCTAAACACTCCATCAAATTTGCAGAACATGATATTGCATTTCAGGATCTTACCAGACCTATTTGTGTCACTTTGTCACTTCTAAACACCTGCCAGAATCGGTTTCACTCAAGTAGCCATAACTTCTTTAGATCTTCATGTGTACCTCTCAAATCTTGACTGGATCATCTTTAGACACATATCTACAAACCCTTTGATGTGCATTCCCTGATCTTCATCTTAGCTAGGATCTTCACTTCATAGAGCTTCACTGTCTTCACTATTCTTCTCTATTTCTGTTAGGACTAATTTTCTCAATATCCTCAGCACACAGCTCATCCAATCCTTAACATCAATGTAACAGGAGTATGTCGACATCAATGACAATACTGGTTAGGGCCATACTTGCAACAAGATCCCCTTCACTCTAAAGGGAAGCAAGGAACTTCAAAAGTGTTAACATCCTTAAGATACTTATGGGTGAGAATATGGGCCCAAAGTTGATGGTGACTAGTACACCAACACCAATATAACTTGGCTATGAGAGCTTGCCCATTCAAAATAGTAGATTGTAAGTCAAGGCCCCCCTCCTTCTATGGCCTGCACATAGTCTCCCACTTAACAAGACTAAACAGTAGCTGACTGCAAATTACCACTCCAAATAAATTGTCGAGAGAAAGCATGAGATTCCCTAAGGAAATATAAGGGAGCAACCTAAACAAAACACTTGTAAATTGGGAGAGCCTGGATGACAGACTTCAAAAGAGTCACTCTTGCAGTAGTAGATAACCAACGATGAGTCCAATGAGTGACCTTACTATGCAACTTATCAAGCAAATTCTGTCAGGAAGACTTGGGTTGCCTACCAACATCAAGAGGAATGCCCAGATAGACAAAGGGAAATCTGAACCTCAAAATATTTGCAATTTGCCATTGAATAGCTTGAGGAGTATTAAAAAAGTAGATAAACAACTTGTGCTCATTAAAATTCTAACCCAAAGCAACAAGGTAAATATCTAAAGCTTGCCTAAAAGAAACAACCTCCTGAAGGTGAGCCCTCCCTATAAGAGTAATGTCATCAACAAACTGAAGATGTGAAAGCTGGGGTAGCCCATTGCCCCAGCACCAACCATGAATCATGTCCTCATCAACAAACTGAAGATGAGAAAGCTAGGGTAGCCCATTGCCCCAGCACCAACCATGAATCATGTCCTCAGAAACCCGATACTTAAGAAATATGCCTGGACCCTCAGCCATAGTAATAAATAGATAAGGGGAGAGAGGATCTCCTTGACAAAGGCCCTTGGAAGCCCCAAAAATCTCATAAGGTTCCCCATTCATAATAAAAGAAAAAGAGGAAGAGGTAACACAACTCATAGTCCAACTAACCCAATCTGGACAAAAACCAAAGCCTAAGAGAATTCACCGCAAAAACTGTCACTTAACTCTATCATAAGCTTTGACCATGTCCAACTTGATGAACATAGATTTCTCCCTAGACATCACCATAGAGTGAATGACTTCAGAGGCAACCACCACCCCATCCAGGATTTGTCTACCAGCCACAAAACTCCCTTGCTCCTCAAAGATCATAGAAGGAAGACAAACCTTGAGCCTCTTTGCAATCAATTTAGTAATAATCTTGTACACCACATTACAAAGAGCAATAGGTCTAAAGAAATCGAGCTGATCAACACATTCCTTTTTAGGAATGAGAACTAGGAAAGTAGAATTCAAGGCTCAAAGCATTTGCTTACTGTGAAGAGATTCCCAGACAACCTCTAACAAATCCAGACTTATAATATCCCAAAATTCCTAAAAGAATTCAATAACAAAACTATCCAGACCTAGAGCTTTACCTTTATTCATCTAAAAATCAAATTCTTCCAATTCAGAAAAAGAAATTAGATGGATGAGGAATCATTTATCTCATTAGTGATCAAGGAGGGAATTCAAGCAAGGATCAAATTCTCCTCATCCTCTGCAGGAGGTGAATCTTTAGAAAAAAGGAGTAGAAAACAACTGTCTAGCCTTATGAAACAAAGCCTACAGAGAAAATATGTGGAGCCCTTATGAATTAACTAGAAGGAAATAAAACTCCTATTACGATGAGCCTGCATAGAATGATGGAAGAAAGCAGTATTCTTGTCCCCTTCCCGAAGCTAATCAATCCAAACATTTTATTTCCAGAAAATTTCCTCTCGGAGCTCCCACTCCTCCACAACTCTTGTAGCCTAGGATTCAGCTCTTCCTAAAGCATCCAAGAAACCATAATCCTGAATTTGGCAAGTAATCACATCAAGGCTCGCCTAAGAATTCCTTTTCATACCTTTTAGGTTGCCAAAACATAGCCTATTCCATCTCTTAGGGTGATATTTGACATATTGAAGTTTCTTAACAAAGGTGTATGTAGCTATGACATAAGTTGGGCCTCCATCACGCCACCACTAGGCCATAAGATCATGTGAGGAAGCATCTTGAATCCACATAAGCTGAAACTTAAAAGGAGGATTCTTAGGAACCGTAAAAGAGGTAGTTGAAAATTTAATTGGCAAATGATCAGAACCCCTCCAATCAAGAATCTCAGAACCAGTACCCAAGCTACCTCCCACCCAAAAATAGGAAACAAGAAATCTATCCAGCCTTTCAGAAATCGCTTCCTCTCCAGTCCATCTATTATTCCAAGTGAAAACTCCATTAGAAGGCTTAACATTAATTAAAGCTAGAGAATCTACATTCACCCAAAAAAATTAGAAGCAGACCGAAGCCTAGGCAACCCACCTCTTTTCTCCTCCAAACTCAACATGGAATTGAAATCACCAGCTATGACCCAAGGAAGAGAAGGAGCACAAGATCTAACATACCTTATATGAGCCCAAAGTCAAAATTTTCCACGAATATTAGGAGGAGCATAAACATTAGAAACCAAAATAGTCTCACCGGTCTCCAAAGTGGAGGCAACCATGGAGATAGTACCTAGAATGACTAGAAATCCACCAAAGGGGAGCAATCTTTCTTGGATCCCAAAAAAGAGCCAAACCCCTATAACTCCCCTAAGAACGAATGCACTTACGCTGACCAAAACACCAGATACGAGAAGCACATTGAAGCATGAAATCAACTAAAATTTTAGTTGTCTGAACACAAAATATGTCTGGAGAATGGACAATAACCAAATCATGAATAGCCTTTTGACAGGAGGTACTATTCAACCCCCTTACATTCCAGGAGAGAATAATCATGGAGGAGATTGAGAAAAGTGAACATTAATGGGTTTAGTAGACCCAAATTCTACCAACAAATCTCAAGTAAGTTTAATCTTCTTAATATCCTTCTTACGACCACTTTTAGAAGAGAACTTAGACAGTCCCTTTATAAGAGTGCGTTGATGCACCCCAAGGCTAGAGAAGACCCCTTGCTCTTTCTAGAAGCTAGCCCATCCTTTACCAAATCTGCCAAAATAATATCATCATCATCCTACATAGGACCATTGGGAGACACCAGATGATCTTGCACACCTTGCAAAAAATGAAGATCATGACTAGACCCCTGTTCTTGCACCACATCACAACTCGTAGCAGTAGCACCTAAAGGCACATCTACCAGGATTCCTTCCTCCAAGGTTACAGTATCCAAAACCTCAAACTGATTAAAGCCCTCCTTAGTTTCCCTATCCCTTAAAGATCTCTTCTGACCACCACCCTTAGCCCAAGGCTTAATTAGCACAAAACCATCCTTATTTGATTCACCCTCCATCATGGAAGATTTCTCTTTGTCCTCCTTAACCACTTTGGGTGCTAAGGATGAAAGGGAATTATTAGCATGAGGAGCTTTATGTATCCTAGGAAATTGCCTCTGAAGATGTCCATACTCATGACAAATCTGGCAATGAAAAGGAAGGGATTCATATTGAGCGACTGAACCCAAGACAAAGAACCAAGACAAATTTCTAGAGAATCTAGTAGGGGATTATTCAAATCTATCTCCACACAAATATGAGCAAAATAAATAACCTATTTTTCAAGGGTTTATTGAGCAATTGTAGTAGGTTTACTATGAAGAATAGCAATCTGTTGTAAAATATCTTCTCTCCAAAACTCTAGGGGAAGCTGCGACAATAAAACCTAAACAGGAACCCTTAACGACAATTCTTTCACTAAATTAAAACCCATATGATAGGGTTTGATAAACAATCCAACATGACTATAAAAGTAGGGTCCTTCCTCAAAAACCTAATTCCTATCAGCCATATTGGAAAAAACAACCAAAAAATAACTATTTGTAGCTACCATAAGCTCCATATTGCGCTCAACCTGCCAGGTACATCTGATCCAGGCTTCCAAAGCTGGTAGAGGTATATGGATCCCAAGAAATTTGTAGATTAGAAAATGAATACTCCAATAAGAAACATCGTCAACAACTGATTCAAGAGAAATGACCAAAACCAAATGATCCTAGCTTCTGAGCAAACAACCATTCACTTTCTTCAATTTAGGGCCCTCCCCTACATAAAATGACTCCAACTGCTAAGCATTCATACCCAATGAAGAGTCATTGAGAGATGCACCAACCCCAACCACCATCAAACTAGAAGAAATCTATTGCTCCGCCATAATCCCACCAACCCACACACCAACCAAAGGAAACCATAGACAAACAAAGAGAAAAAGAGAATCAGGAAGAAGAAGACCACCCCCATAAGCAACAAAACACCCCTCACACCCAACGCCAAAACCTACCACTAAACTGCATAAGGAAGACGCATGCACTAATGGAAAGAAACATGCAGCCGCAACCTCATAGGCCATGGGATGCAACACCCACACCACTGTTGCTCATCTTCCCCTCCTTATTATTTGACTCCTTAGAAGGACTAGATGTTATGTGTGTAATATAATTTACCTTTTATGGTGCATGGATTTAATTTCCAAGATTTCTTGTTCACAAAAAGGGAGACTTTGCCTAAATAATAGGAAGGAGAAATATAAAATTGAAATCTATTATACTTATAATTTTTTTTGTTGAGTCACTATTTGCCAAGATGACTTGGAGGAAGGAAGGCTTTCAAAGAGGTCTTGTGATATGCAACTCCATAACCAATGCCCACATACTAAACTGCATATCCAAAATGTGTAAATGCAAATGGTTTTCAATTTAAAATAATAAAAAATCATAATGCCTACTAAATAATTTGATTGTGTGAACTAGATATAATTATGTATATATTTTATGTTACAAATTATCTTTGATTTCTATGGTTGCTTATGGGTATGATTGTTCAACTTGCTAGTCATTGGAATAAATTGATGGTGATTGTGTTTGGGTATTCCAACACCTTCTTTAATACACTTTATTCTTTGATTTTTATTGCAAATTTTTAATGAAGTTTATGGCTCTTTCAAATCTCATGTTTATTTAGATAATGCACTCATTACAAATACCTATTTCCATGCCCATTACACAGTAAATGTGTTTTCTAATAAAATACTATGGGTTTGGATTTTAAAGCCATAGGATTGGTTGATAGGCTATGGCCCTCCCTTTTCATTGTTTTATATAGCATAGAATATGATTTTAATCATAGGTCACCAATAATGTTGTCAAACTGTAGGAGTGAGTAAATAGCATATACTAAAACTGTGACATTTCTTTAGGGGGAGGTCTTTGTCATTACAATCTGGCCTCCCCACTTAAGGCATCATCCATTCAACATTAACATTTAACTTAACTAAGGATTGTCTAGGCCTTGTGGCTTATGAAGGATTTATTTATTACTTTGTAACATCCACAATGACTTTTAATTGGATGTAGTTCCATGTGTGTGTGTACATGCATGCATTAATACACAGACATATGTATGTATAGACACATACACAAACATTATATATTTGTTTGTGTGTGTGTGTGTGTGTGTGTGTATATATATTCTTTAAAAGGTTATTTTTAGTTAAAAAAAGGTGATTTCTGTACAATATATAATTTTATTTTAAATTGAGTTTTGAATTAAATTAAATTTGAAGCCAATAATTATTTTGAAAGGTATAAGTCAAATATTTGTTTAAGAAACTCGTTATTTATAATTTTATTCAAAAAAAAATTAATATAAGGTATGTGTAAAGAAATAAGTACATGCAATAAATAAATATTTTTAACAATTTATTCATCATGCCAACATTAATAATAATAGTAAAATTTGCATACCCATGCAATTTCTAAATTAGTTTTTGGGAGAGCACCTTGATGCATTAACATATCGACAAATGACTTAAATTTGTAAAAAGTTGGGTCCCTTACTAATAGTGTGTCTAGGGTGGTTAGAGGCTTCATTGGATGATAGTCTGAACAAGTGGCACCCTGGTAAACCCACATGTAATACTTGGAAGCAAAGGGATTTTTATTTTCTATAGGTCAACTTACAACAATTCATTGACTAAGATAGTCCAAACCCTAGAGCTACCACCACCTAGAGCAACACACAAGTAGCTAATTTGACTTATAGGAAAGATAATAAAAAGGATTATTATTACACACAAGCACATTACACCCATGACAAATTTGAATAACAAACTAAAATGACACCTTTTGATTATGCAAACTAAAATTGTAATTTTACATTCATTCCTTTGGACTATTTTATTACAAGTATACAATCATTGAATGACCTTCCATAATCTCATTCAATTGCTCTTTCTAATCTCCCTTTCTTTCTCATCTTTTCTCCTTTAAATATGATCTAATTCTTGGCCATCATCTCCTTCACATCCTTATGCAACCTACACTTGTGCCACCATGCTCAAACTTGGTCCTTGTAACCTCCATAGACCTCCCCATGCATCCAACCCTACACATAGCTTATGCACCTCCTTTTTGCCTTCTCTTGGCTAGTTCATGCCTCTTTTTCTCTTGTCCCTTTCTCAACTCTTTCTCTAAGGCCTACACATCCTACTATCTTTATCCCTTCAACCCTCTTGCTTGCCTCAAATACTTTGGCCTTTCCCAAAACTTTCTCTATCCCTTGTTTCAAAAATCCTCTTTCCTAGTGCCTCTTTTTTACTCTCAATATCTAGCACTTAAAATACACTAACCTACATCTTGAACACCAAAACATCTTCATTTAATGTTGGATGCACCTAATTTCAGTTTTTTAAATCCTCAATCTCACTTAGATTTAGCTCCACATAGTCAATTCTTATCAACGTAGTTTAGGGTAAATATAAAGTTTTCCTTATCAATTTAATGCTAACATGGAGTTAAAATCATCCCTACTAGTAATAAATGCATGCTCTATTTTAAATTTGTGGCCTTCCATCAATAATGCCACTTGCCAATAACATTGGGCTTTAAATGATGACCTACATAGGTGCAAACATACACATTTCTACCAAAACTACCCTTCATAAATGTTGCCACAAATTCAACTACTTTGTAGCACCCTCATTACTATCACAACCTCCTTAGGCTCCTTTGCAACCCATCACTCACCTTGAAGCCATTTTCACCTCCTTATAGCAAGGAACCAACCTCACCAATTCCTATAGTCATGTGACCATAACTTTGTCTCTAGTGCCTCTACTCATATCATTCACCAAATCATGTCTTACAACAATTTCTCATTCTTACCATTACTCTCTAACTCCATGAACAACCTCATAAGCACTTAACTATTATAAAATCAACCCACATTATTGTCCTAGGGAGCTCTCAACTCACTATTCAAACACTCCTCAAGATGGATGAAGTGTTCCTTTACTTTAGGCCACCTTATTACTCACACCAATCACATGTAGCATCACCCAAAAATGCTACTCTAAAAAAAGACAAATACCACAATTGCTACAAGTGCACCCTATGACTTCTTTGTTGCAAGTGCACCACCTCTTAAACATGGGAAATTGTTTAGTTTTTGTAACTCCACTTCTATCATGCTCCTTCATATTGTTACAAGTGAATCAAGAATCACCTTTCCTATTGCTACAGGTTCTCAAACAAATGGCTAGAAGTGGCCATCCTATTGGCCCAAGTGCATTCTACACTATGGTGGAAACCTTGCCAATACCTTTAAGTTAAAAAAATGTTGTGGCTGCAAGTGTAAAAACTACAAAAATGATAGGCTCCAAGCCTTTGGTCCTTACAATAGCCAAAACATGGGATACTACTACATCACTTACTCTTTGTCACCTACCTATCCTTCACACTCATCTATATGTACATATATATCCTATCCTATCCCTATGTTTACACATTCCCATATATATTCTCCTTATCCATAGTATAATTACACTCATCTATGCACACTTTCCAAAACACAAAGTTTTCACCTTGATCCACCTAGCTTTTTGTCCCAAGTCAAGTTTCGCGAATTCCCACTAAAACATTTCTCCTAAAGGATTGACTAAACATAAATTACATTCTTTATCTCTATGTGCTACTATTTACATAAATTCAATGCATTCATTTAACAATACAACATCTCTAATCATTCTAATGCATATTATTCACTTTTCCCACTTTAATTAGAGATCCTAAATGAATCTAGATCTACATGAGCATCCATAAAAGCATCTATAAAATCATCTACATGACTACATAGTAGTTTTTTTTATCTTTTACACACATTTCCATGGGTTGACCTATGAGAACATATCCTCTTGTGACATAATGTTATCCCTTCCATGGAATTTCTAAATACTACTAGCCCTTACTTGTCAAGAGAATCAAAAGAGACTAAGGTGAATTAAGCAAAGTGAAGAGAAAAGTGTTAGAGATTGTCAAATCAAGATTATGGGTGAAGGACAAATGCACAATCATGGACTTAATCTTGATCCACAAATTTCACTCAACATGAAGGAAAAATAATATTCTAATCTATAGACAAATATCAAACCAAGATTCTCTATTTTAGATCTTTTCATATTATAGATTTCAAAGCATTCATTTGGATCACTCCTATAGTTTTAGAGCTACATACCATTATTTCTATTAATTTTTTTGCATATAGTTTTTTAAACATAATCATAAAACATTATCCCATTGAGAACTACCATTTAATTAGTCTAGATTAGTTTTTCTTATGTGTATGCATGCTATTTGATCAACTTAGACTAACTTTAAGGAAATCTTTTTTTTTTTTGTGATCCCAATTGATCCTCCACAAACTAGTTTTCATGCTATGGTTTCTTCATCAAGAAATTAGGAATTTCAAATATGATATAACTTTGAATTTCTATAATGGCCCTACATGATCTTCATTAACTAAAAATAACATAACTTACATTCAATCAAAAAATATATTTATTTTATTTATAATTTTATTATTTATTATCACATATGTTTGATTGGATAGATAATCAGGCAAGATTAGGCAAACAAATCTTCTATCCTAATGGGATAGGCATCTATGCTCATATGATAGGAAAAAGTACTTTAGCTAGATACTTGACTCATTAGGACAAAATGAGTCCTAAGTCACTCATTGAATGACTATAGTTCCTTATTGAAAGTGCATTGAGGTCACCACCATTTAGGATAATATAAAATAAAATGTCTTGAGTCTCACCTTAGAATTGAGCCTAAACCCTTAGGATCCAAACAATCCATCCACTAGATTTATTCTAAGTGCTCAATTCATTATTCAACATTTAGTTATTAATTAATGTAATATTTGATTTGTTGAGGAATGAAAATTACCATGTATTCACTAGATGATTAAATCTTACTAGTGGTATGGCTTAATTTATTCTAGGGAGAATCTTTTTACCTTTAATAATATAAAAAACTCAAGTAGTAATCAATTAGTTTCATCTCATATATAAATCATCTCCTAAATGTAGGTTTTGACACACCAATAATTTTAAAAAGGTTCCCCTACTTGGAAGGTGGCTAGCGTCAAGAGTCTTCATTAATTACATTTAGAAGGTTTACCAGAATTTCCCAATTGGAGAGCACTTTGGTTGGTCCATTCAAGGGGTTACATTGGAATATCAAGAGTTTCTCACATGAAATCGAGGTTTTACTTAGTGTAATCAATCATTATTAGTTGATGTCAACCATGTAATTCAACTTTAAACATGTTCATAATTTCCATGTCAAACTGTTAAACCTTTTGCAAGTAGTTTCCAATATTAAATTGAATGAAAATAATTTAAATCCTTAAAACAATGATATCTCCTTCAAAATCAAAATTTTGCATCATGGATTTTCAAAAGTCATTCATGTAAATTTGTTTTAATTGCAATAAAATATCATTATGATGTTTAGGACAATGAAAGATATGGAAAATACCAATTTTATCATCCAAAAGTTAAAAAGTCATTTACAATTTCTACCTTGTGTGAATAGAAATTTATCATCAAACCCTAAAACTAAACTAATATAACATCAATAAAGAAAAAAGAGAAAAAATAAAAGAGGAAGGTAATCTAAACCTACTTCCTAACCCTACATACACCATTCAGTGAATGGACAAATTTGATGGAAAACCATTCCTTGCCAATCTCATTATTCATAATCACAATGGAGAGGAAGACACAATATTTAGATAAACAAAATCCATATGCATGATTGATGTCTAATATCTATTCAAACAAGTGCATTCAAGTTCACCACACAAAACTCTTAACTGTTAGTAAGGTATTAGTGATTTGAATGTTCACATGTCAACTTCATCAAACATTCATTGAATTAAATTTATGAAACAATGGAATAAAACATATTAAGAGTTTGGAAAACACCATAAAAATGAAAACCCAAAAAATGGAGAAAATATTTGGTATATTGTATTTCAAAAGTGGTATTCCAAGGGTTTATGACCCATACAATGAGTTTGATTTACAAATTTATAGGTTATTTAGAATGACTTGGAGTTGAAAAGACATTCCCTTCTAATCCCACAAAAGAGACAATAGAAATAGAATACCAAAAGACACTTGTCTCTTTTCACTTTTTTCCCCATTCCCCTATTATATTTGAGTATAAATTTGACTTGTGGATGCATGCCATGTTGTCTATGTGAATACTTGCCAAGTGTCCTGCACATCCTCTTGAAACTTTTCTTGCAAATATGTGTTAAAATTATATATTGATAGCTAAATAATGTATGAATCAAGCTCACATTCACATTCATCATCCCCATCATATTTAACCATGTTTTGTTCCTTTGTTTCAATAATGAAACATATTGATCCTCGATCTTACAATGTAACTTCTCTACATAAGTTACTTGTACTTGCTCATCTAGAACATAATTTTTCTCATAGAAGTGAGAGTATTGTCTTATTTATCCTCAATAGATTCATTAACCATTGTAAAATCCCACTTGTTATCTCCTCACAATAGCTTTCTCCTAATCGATATTTGATAATGGTCCTATTTGGATCAACAGCCCTGAAATTTGTCGATCCAACCAAATTATTTTGGCTTCCATGTAACCTAAGGAAGATGCTTTAAACAAGATAAGGGATTTGTTTCTTTCATATAATGATGCCTTCAAGATGAAGATCTTGAAACTCTTAAGAAAGTAGGGTATGAATCATCACATCTTCTTTTGTTCCTCCCCCTTATTTTTAACTAATACCATTTACTAGACCCATCGTGACTATCATAGAATTTAGCATGACCATCAACTATAAATTTCTTGGAACCATTTTCCAAATCATTGTTTGACCATTTATTCCAACTCCAAGGTTGTAGCTAGATTTCTTGACATAATTATCATCACCCATGAAGTACAAAAGTTATGTATATAGGAGTGAATCCAAGTTCAAACTCTTCAAAATATAGACCAAAGTATTGTCCAAAGACATAAATACACCTTGCACAAGAAAGAATTAATTTAATTATGTAAAATTAATACTTATTTGTGGTGTGTCTTTGGAGATGTGTTTAGCCACATTAAGTATTTAATGGGTCCACTTCTAATTTTGTATTAGAAATTGATTAAATATTTAATGTGTGGGAGACACAAGACAAATATTCAATATTTGTGGGAAATATTTAATTTTGGGGGTCAATGGTTTTGTGCTCTCATGGTTTTGACCCACATCGTTTAGCCAATAGCATGATTGTATTTTTGTGGGCTTAAATTTATAAAATAAAGCATATGTTTAGTGGTTTGGTTTGGATGTCTTTTTGGGATAGTGTTTGGGATTGTTAGTTGTATTGAACTCTCCTCTATAGTGCATATGTGAAACATGGCATGGGATGTATGGTTACCCACTTTGTTTGAGCATATGGAGAATGCAATGGAGGAGATTTATGTTTTATAGGTGCTCATGGAAGTTCTATAAGTGTATTGTAATGATTTTTTCATCATTGAATAATACATTGATTGTGGATGCTTTTGGATGTTAGTTTTTTTCCTCGTGAGGGTTTTCCCAATGTACATCTTGTGTAATCTTGCAGTATGTCTTTGATATTTGCATTATGGTTATTTTGTATACTTTCATGCATTCTTTTATCTCATAAGGTTATGTAGAAAATATTTTATTCAACATTATAATTTCCTAACAAGTGGTATCAAAGCTTGGTTGTGGCTATGGGAAGTGAAAATTCCCTAGTATTGTTTAACCCTTGTTTGAGTAGATCTTGTGAAAAGTTGAAGCCATGTAAATCCTAGATAGATTTTCAATATTTAAAGGTATGAGGTGAGTTGTGAAGGTTATGAGAGTTGTATATTCAGGGTTTGGGATTTGTAGATATGTGGTTATTGATGTAGATATGGGGTTTGATAAAGTTCTAGCAAATGGGTTTTTTGTTTTGGTCTTTCTATGAGGGTTTTGGTGTGATATTTTGTTGGAGACCTCTTGAATGAAAATGGATCTCACCATTGGGTCTAGAGGGCTAAAAAAACTATGGATTGATATAAAGTTTTCTACAATTTATTTACTACTAGAAAAAGGCTATGTTCAGGTGTCCACTCAGACAATTTGTGGAGGAAGTTGTAGAAATGACCTCTTGGACCAAAATGAACCTTTCCATTACATCCAAGAGGCCCAAGATAGAAAGGATTGAGATAAAATTTTAAATGTTTTTCAATCTTCCACCACACCTTGCCCACATGTTGTCATTGCATGCCATCGTTGCCAACATGCCACTTGGGTGACACTAGACCTACATACTATATAGATAGGGCTTATTTTAGCCCCTTTTTATCCCTCAAAGGGTGTTTTTATTCTATAGGGCATAACTTTCACCCATAATATCAAATTTTTAACTTCTTATAGTTGTCGAAAAGATCTCTTTGTGGGTAAGTACACAAATATAGGGGGACCAAAAAGTGGCCACAACCACTTTTTGGTCCAATAGGAGCCATAACGCAAGCACATTATAATGTGCTCGTGTTTTAGGTTATGAAAATAAAATAAGAAAAAGTGAAACTCATGCCTCATTTGCAAAATTGGGCTGCAAGTTTCACCTCTTCTATTTCGTGAGTGCATTTGATTGATTTCAAAGGGGAATCAACAAATTCATCATGCCACCTTGCCAATCACATTCCTGAGGATGTCGTGCATGAGGTGTAGAGAGTGTAGCAGCTGAACAAGGTAGGTTTGTTAGTTTTTTCTTAATTTGAAAAGAAATTGTTAGTTAAATTGCAATGTTTTGATTGCATTTTTATCCTAAATTTTCATCTAGTGAGGCACCACAAAACCCTAATCTAGTAGAGGAGGCTCAAAACAACTCCCCTCAAACTAAGGAGAACCCTCAAAAGCCCCCACCTTCATGTCCTCACCATCAAAGAAACACACAAGAAAACTATTTAGGGCTAATTGAAGAAAAAAACAACTTGAAACCCTAATCAAAACATTAAATACTCCAAATGCAAGCACTGATTGTAGGAGAGCCCTTGCCAAGTCATTAGAGGTCATTGTTTCTCATATTGAATTGGTGGAAAACTAAATCACTAAATGGAAGAACTCTAGGGAGAGGAGTTAGAAATACTATGCTAACAAATTATCTTACAAACAAGTTAAGGACAAAAAAATTATGAAATCTCAATTATGTGCACATTTTATCAATCCTAAAACTGGCCAAATACTATAAGAGAGTTACTAACATTTCTTGATTCATTGGTCTATTCACAATGGTATATCCCAAAACTTTTGGGATAGATGGTACATGATCTTTGATGAACATCGCTGCAATATTTCCTAAGGAAACTCTATTGTGAGTTCATCCTCAACTAGATTCCCAATTACAAGTCAACATTTGAGAGTTCTAGGGCAGAGGTGGTGACCCTACCCAAGATAGCTAGGGGGAAAATAGAGACCAGAACCATGTACCTAGACCCCTCATGAGGCTAGCACGTATCTTACTCCCTTCAACTTTGAAGGAGAGTGTTGAGCTGAAGACAAGTTACATTCATTGAATTCTCTCAACTAGTCTCTAGCATAGCATGGCAATGATCTTACTCAAGATGATGAGGGTGAGAGTAGTAGGCATCATTGGTCCCCACATATTTGTAGTTCATGTTGGAATTTGTGTGATTATGGGACCTAGGACTCTCGCCATGTAGGCAATCTAGATGTTAAAATGTAGGGGAAGCAACCAGTGATGGACACATCCATATTGGATCATATTACCCTCATAGATGTCATCTTGTAGGAAACATTTGGTATTGACTCCCAAGTAATTTTTTACAAGGTTCAACTTGATTTGATGTATTTTTATTTGAAATTTCTAATTAATTATATGAGTATCTATATTGTAAGTCAAAATTAGTGTATGTAATTCTCTACACTATGAAATTCTATGGTTAAAGTATTCATCATGCATCTTTTATTCATCCAATGCAGGATTATGAGAGGAGGTATAGTCAATAGGTATGTAATTTATCACAAGATTGTAAATATATACATATATCAATGTTAATCTTATTTAGTGACAATTTGATGATGAATAGGGAGCTTCACCACCACCACCACCATGATTTTCTTGGTCCCCTCCACACAGAAGCACTTTCACTAAGGTAAATTTTACCGTTTGTAATCATTATGCATTTAAATAATCTTATGTATCTATTTTGGTCAAATAACCTTGAACTCTATTTCTAGATATTGAATATGGAGACTCCTCCTCATGTTCATCAGTCAACAAAGGTGGGTATTGCTGCAAATATCTTGTCTATAGATCCTTTGACTGAGGTATGACCTAGTAACATGTAAATGCCATTTCGTATTTCTTGTTTTATCTCATGTCATTTAATGTATATAAATGATATTCATGTTTACTCAATTTTGCTTCTTCATGCTTCTCACAGGAGTTCACAACTCCAACTCGTCTAGCTACAGATGAAGAAAAATAAAAATGATCGAGAGGGATCACTATCTAGCGATAAGTGATTGATTACATATGGCACATTATATATTTCATGTTTTCTATATTAATGTGGATATTGTTTGATTGTATTAACAGGTGGAGCTTCAAAACTCTCTATCCAGGAGGTCTATTTGATGAGAGAGAGTTGATGAGTCACTGGTTGACTCTCCATCTTCATGGCCAAGAAAGAGCCATCGATTAAATTTAATAGCAATTCATAGGAAATTTTATTTTGGGACATTTTTTGTATGCCTATATGGATTTGTATACATACTTTTATATTTTACCAATGTATATCTTTGTATATGCCTGTATGGATTTGTTTGTACATGCCTATATGAATTATATATACACTATATGTTATTTTCATGACATTATGTATACGAGATTTTATTTGAAATATAATATGATGATCAATTATGGTTACAATATAGATATTGTATCATGCTTAAAAGTTTTGATATGGCATACATGTTCTTCAATGTTTACATGAAATGATATTATGTTCAATTATAGTTCAATATATGTGTCAAGTATGGTTTGATTAATTCAAATATTTTGATAGCATCCTTTCAAAATACATTTTTGACATATCTTGTAATCATTGTGCATTCCATGAGACTACATTTCTTTGAGGCATCATGTCAAACAATTCATGTACCTTCTCTATGTTTCCACACTTTGCATACATGTCTACAAGGACAACTGCAAATACAACATGTCACAAAATTCCTATAACCTTAATGCTTTGATGGTTGTCTCACCCTATTCTGAAGATCCCATGTTGGCATAGGCAAGGAGGATGTTGTATAAGTTTGTGGAATTTGACTTGACACCTGCCAATTGCATTTTCTTGAAAGTTTCTTTAAAGCCTTATCAAAAAATTCACTTTGTGCATATCATGCAATCATTGCATTCCATTAGACACCATTTATTTGAAGCATCATGTCAAACAATTCCCATGCCTTGTCTATGCTTCCACACTTTCCATACATGTCTACAAGGGCAGCTGCAAATACAACATCTCACAAAATTCCTATATCTATTTGTAGGAGTTCGGACA
Source organism: Cunninghamia lanceolata (assembly GCA_027924645.1). Lineage (NCBI taxonomy): Eukaryota > Viridiplantae > Streptophyta > Pinopsida > Cupressales > Cupressaceae > Cunninghamia > Cunninghamia lanceolata. The sequence goes on from BSBN01001054.1 coordinate 4,193,486, forward strand.
ACACTGAGAGGGGGGGTGAATCAGTGTTGTGTAGATTTTTTCAACTTATTATAACTTTTGATTTACAAGACTCTGAAAGAGAAAATCATCAATAAACTATTACACATATATGTACAAGTTTGATAGTGAAAATTATGAGCAGGACCACATAGAGATAAGTCTTAACATAGAAGCAAAAACACACATAGAAGCATATCATTAACACAAGAATTATTGGAGTGGAAAACCCTCTCTGGGTAGAAAAACCACTCATGAAGTGCCTCACTGGCTTAACTTTGAAAACATCTTACAAAGCCTCACTAGCTGAATATTATGTCTCACTGACTATTGAGGTCTCACTGACCTACAAGCCTCACTGACATACTGTTTAGAAGCACCAGCTTCAAGGAGCACCAACCCCTATTACAGAACAAACTAAAAAACACAAATTTAGAGGGTTTCTTTGTTTCAATACAAAACATTTATTCTCTCTCATGTGTCTGTCAAATGGCCATTCTATTCAAAATCAATCCTTCATCTGGATATGCTCAACACTTCTCTGTATATTTCATCTCTATCCTCAAGTCACACATTAATGCACCTGAAAATCATTTTTATACAAGTTGAATGTCCTTCCACCTTCCATCTTCTGTATGTTTCATTTCTGTCAAATAAAATACAACTGCCCTTTCTAATTCACAAAATCCTTCAATCTGCAAATTTCTTCAACTAAATTTCCATTATTATTTCCTCTTAGAGATGAAAGAATATCTTTTCATATTTGAGACTTTTCATTTCAATTCTCTTCAATTTCCTGATCATTTGCCATTTTTAAGATCTCACACAAAAATTATTTTCTTCACCTACAAAATAATATCAAAATGAGCCTTCAATCAATCTACAAAATAAGAGTTAGAAATCATATTTATTTTTGCACCAATCTGCCCTGAAAATATTATCTTTCTCTTGATATTCCTACAAGAAAATTTAATCATCAAACTCTTAAACTTCATCCCAAAAAATATCTTCAAAAGATAATCTCCTGCAAATAAAAAATCTTTTCAACTTCTTCTTATAAAGAACCTGCAACAAATCCTGAACCAAACGAATTACATCTCTGCAAAAAAAAATCAATTTCTTTTCAATTTTCATTTTGAATATCCCTCCAATCTTTCATCTCCTTCAAAAATTTCGTTCATCTTCTCTGCAAACATGATCCTTCATATTCTTTTCAATAATATTCTTCATATCCCAAAAAATCTCCTCAAAATTTTTTATGTTTATCTCTTTTGTGACTTCCAATATACAAAAATATCTTCATAAAGATTTTTCCTTTTTAGAAAAAACAATAGAAATCTCCTTAAAAAATTTCTTAGAATAAAGTTTCTAAAAAAAACTAAAGCCATAAAAGGCTTAGTGGCTTTGTATCCATAATAGAAACTTTTAAAATTAAATACCCCCTAAAAAATAATTTTAATGCCTTACATATCGGGCTCCCACTAATATATTTGTTGCCCCTTTTAAAAATCATCATATGAAGCTTTTAAAACATTTAAAAAAGACATCGGGCTCTCAAAGATTCTAAGTTTAAAACATAACTCCTACGCGCCCACCACACATTTAAAATCTTTCTTTCCCGCTCAGTGAAGACCAGTATTTCATGTCAAGGGGGCCGGTTGCACATGTTTTAAGCACCCTTCAAATGGTGTCATATAAGTTACAAACCTGCTATTGTAAGTCACATTCAAAATATAAGAAAAGTGCAATTTGCACTAGATGGATAGAGAAGGTTTTCTATGCTTTAGATGCATAATAGTTATCTTCTAAGTCTCCAACATAACCTTCAACAAATCCTCCTTGAAATTCATTTAAATCTTAGTAAATAAAGACTTAAGATTTCACTATAAATGCCTCTGTCATAAACAACATTGTTACCACATAAGACAATTCCTCAACTCCTGAAGATGTACTTTCCAAAGCAACTTAATCACAAACTTTGACATTAATTCAACAACAATATACTACTAGAAGGATGATCCACTTGTAGACTCTTGTTCACCTTTGCTCACCTCTGAACAAACATGTTGATGACACCAAAAACTTTACCAATAGCAATCTAGTTATAATCACTCTTATCAACCTGTAACATCAAGAAATCATCTCCAAATGAACAACTCCTGTTTGGCATTCCTGATAGAATGAACAATTGTGAAAGACATCATCCTGAACGACCTATGCCAATCTTGAGAACTTACTTTGTCAACCAACTTTGCATCATGATCAACATATCAACTTCTAAAGCACCAAGAAGGATAAGCCATCTGCAAGACTCACATGATGTGATCACCACAAGACAATTAAGGATTCAAAAGAAGAAACAAACAATACATTGTCTTTGTATTAAATCACTACCACTTGAAGACATCCTGAATTAAAACTACACCATTCTTGAGGATTTATTCATGAAGTATTTGCACAACTCTATCAAGCATTTTGCATCCCTGATAAACATTCTCTGCAAGACCACTCAACAACCAACCTTTTTGATATCAATGACAACCAGTCACCATCAAACTCCCCCTTTGTCATTGATGGCAAAACCACCTGATGCAATTTATCTTTCTCCCCCTTTTTGACATCTAATGACAAAGACAATTATCTCCCCCTGAGAAAATAACTCCACTGAAAGATGTTAAACTCCTGCTATCAAACTAGAACCACTTGTCTTTCAAAGTATTGAAGGCACTGAATGCAATTTTGCTAAACTAATTTTGAACATTAACATTTCAAACTTGAGAGCAGAAAGATACCATAAAACTTATATCTGAAGCACAATACCACTTCTTATTACAATACCACTATGAAGATGAAGACTGAGACATCACGAACTTTCAAAACAAACAGTTCTTCTTCAATCAACAACCTTTTTGACCTGAAATAACAAATCTCCAAAATCTCCCATGTGTTAAAGTTCACAAACAAATCACTACTCAGAAATACCATTGATAAACACCGACAAGACTAACCAACATAACTCAACTCAACTCAGCACTTATCCACTTCCTGAATTAGTCCTGAAGCAACATATCAACCTAAAGTATACCATCCATTTACTGACAAACAACCTTCTGAACACTTTTGCAAAGAAAATCATAAACATACCAATACTCTTTGATGAACAATTTTGCAGGCAAAAATCATGTAGACCCCTCATCACACAGATGCCAAGATGACCATTTTTGATAAGACCTTTACTTGCCTCCGATTTGAAGAAAAAACAAGATTCACCATCAATGTCATAAGAAACTCTGGATTGTCATAACTTGAAGCTCATACTTGAAACTACCACACAATTTGAACAAACCTTTCTAAACCAAATAATGAGAAAGATACTATCTTAAAATCACCTGAAAGCTCCAAGGTACATGTCATAAAACATAACTCAACAAAGTAATAGATATAATCATCAAACTGATTTCCTGATATGAACTATCATCCTGCATATTCTAACACCTTTTCTTGACAGACCATCTTGATGTTCCTGCACATATTATACTGTCAAATCTGATATACAACACTCTGGAAAAAACTGATATATACATAATCATATCTGAAACATACTATAATCAACAAGAACTCTTGCCTCTTGACTTCATCATTCAAAACAAGATATTATTGCAACAACACTTTCCAAAACACTTTGGATTGCAATGATAATTCAACCTGAACAATTTGTGCATTTTGAACTCCTGAAACATTTTTCAATACCTTGAAATCATAATAAGCCAATGAACACCTATATCACTATCATACACTGTCATACACTGAAACTTAAAAACATCAGAAACATTATCAAGCAAGCATGATAAACAAAACAAGTTCATCACATAGATAAACATCAACTGATCCTCCTATAACTTCTTGGGGATAAAAGATAGTACAAGAACAACTCCCCCTCACAACATGCTATCTGTTATGCAACTATGATGTAACTCGTGCAGGATGCACAAGCTTAGATTCTGACTTCTCTTTACTTTCTTTCTGCCTCCAGATTTTCATAGGTGCTTTCTTCCTCCAAACCTTTTCTATCTTTTTCTTTTCCCAACCTTTCAAATTAGGTGGAGCTCTCCTACAACTGTGTGCTTTATGAACAAGAGAGTTGCGATTATAATAAATTATGTTGTAATCAAAATCAATTGACTGATAATACCTTTGATCACTCATATTAAGCTTCCATGAAGGATCATACACTTTGTTCATTTTGCAGCTTCTTTGAATATGTCCAACATTATTGCACTTGTAACATACAAGGTTAGTATTCCTTTTGCAATCAACTGCTTTATGCCCAAAATGATTACAAGTATAACAAAAACCATTAAATGAATAGTTATACCTGTACATGTATGCTTGTCTAACAGGAACACTTCTTCTGAAATTTCTTCTTCTTTGATTATGCATTTTGTTTTCAGTGATAGTATTCAAATCAATTTTCTTTCTAGGAGTCTTTCTAACTTTTGAACATTCTCCTTCTTCAAATCCTAATCCAGTTGTGTTATTATGCTACTTCTGTTTGCCCAACAACACATGTAACTTGCTTGTGCTTTCTTCAAACTCTTGATACTTCTTAGATAAAGTCTTGAGACCATCATAATCTTTTCTGAGTTTGATAATTTCACCCTCTAGTTTTAGATTCTCACTCCTTCTAACTTCAAGGTCAGATATTGAGACATCTTCTATCCTCTTAGCTTCTTCAATTTCTGTCTTTAATCTAGTAACTAGTTTATCTGAATCATCAATATATGTCTTTAAACTAATAACTTGACATCTGGCCTCTTCAAGATCTGTAGATACAATTTCAAGTTCTGAATGTACATTATCTTTAGATTCTCTTTCTTGTTGCAGCAGCAAATTTAGTTTTTGATTCTCTCTCTTATACTTCTTGAGCTCACTCAAAGCATATATAAGCTCTCCTTCCATATCAATTTCACAATCTTGTTCATTATAATCCTGATCATCATCACTTGTGATGCTAGCTTCTTCTGAATTTGATTGGGATTGAACTTCAACTCCTTCATTTGAAAGTCTCTTTTCATTGCTACTTTCTTCACATACCAGAGTGTCCTCTTCTTTATCATTACCTTGGTAAATTCTTTTCAATCTCCTCCACATATCCTGAGCTATAACATAATCCATAACTTTAGAAATAACATCATTAGATAGAGCAGATAATATAGCCTTCTTTGTTATTTGTAGAAATACCATTTTCAACTGACATTAAAACATCATATCCTAAGGAGGATAAATACACTTGCATTCTAACATACCAAACTGAAAAATTTGAACCATCAAATTGAGGAACATCTGAAAAAGTTTCTTCTAAGACAATATCCGATTCAACTTGGAGAACATCTTTATCAACTAACTTTATATCAACATCTGGATTTGAAATGAATGATGTCTTCTGTGTCTTTTGACCAGAATGAATCTTACCATTTCTCATGTTCTTATTTCTCCTGCACTTACCCATTGAACTCCATACACACAGGACCTACCCAAGCTGATTAAGCTGTAAGAGGGAAACTGGCTCTGATACCAATTGTAGGAGTTCGGACAACACTGAGAGGGGGGGTGAATAAGTGTTGTGTAGATTTTTTCAACTTATTATAACTTTTGATTTACAAGACTTTGAAAGAGAAAATCATCAATAAACTATTACACATATATGTACAAGTTTGATAGTGAAAATTATGAGCAGGACCACATAGAGATAAGTCTTAACATAGAAGCAAAAACACACATAGAAGCATATCATTAACACAAGAATTACTAGAGTGGAAAACCCTCTCTGGGTAGAAAAACCACTCATGAAGTGCCTCACTGGCTTAACTTTGAAAACATCTTACAAAGCCTCACTGGCTGAATATTATGTCTCACTGACTATTGAGGTCTCACTAACCTACAAGCCTCACTGACATACTATTTAGAAGCACCAGCTTCAAGGAGCACCAACCCCTATTATAGAACAAACTGAAAAACACAAATTCAGAGGGTTTCTCTGTTTCAATACAAAACATTTATTCTCTCTCATGTGTCTATCAAATGGCCATTCTATTCAAAATCAATCCTTCATCTGGATATGCTCAACACTTCTCTGTATATTTCATCTCTATCCTCAAGTCACACATTAATGCACCTTAAAATCATTTTTATACAAGTTGAATGTCCTTCCACCTTCCATCTTTTGTATGTTTCATTTCTGTCAAATAAAATACAACTGCCCTTTCTAATTCACAAAATCCTTCAATCTGCAAATTTCTTCAACTAAATTTCCATTATTATTTCCTCTTAGAGATGAAAGAATATCTTTTCATATTTGAGACTTTTCATTTCAATTCTCTTCAATTTCCTGATCATTTGCCATTTTTAAGATCTCACACAAAAATCATTTTCTTCACCTACAAAATAATATCAAAATGAGGCTTCAATCAATCTGCAAAATAAGAGTTAGAAATCATATTTATTTTTGCACCAATCTGCCCTAAAAATATTATCTTTCTCTTGATATTCTTGCAAGAAAATTTAATCATCAAACTCTTAAACTTCATCCCAAAAAATATCTTCAAAAGATAATCTGCTGCAAATAAAAAATCTTTTCAACTTCTTCCTTATAAAGAACTTGCAACAAATCCTGAACCAAACGAATTACATCTCTACAAAAAAAATCAATTTCTTTTCAATTTTCATTTTGAATATCCCTCCAATCTTTCATCTCCTTCAAAAATTTCGTTCATCTTCTCTGCAAACATGATCCTTCATATTCTTTTCAATAATATTCTTCATATCCCAAAAAATCTCCTCAAAATTTTTGATGTTTATCTCTTTTTTGACTTCCAATATACAAAAATATCTTCATAAAGATTTTTCCTTTTTAGAAAAAACAATAAAAATCTCCTTAAAAAATTTCTTAGAATAAAGTTTCTAAAAAAAAACTAAAGCCATAAAAGGCTTAGTGGCTTTGTATCCATAATAGAAACTTTTAAAATTAAATACTCCCTAAAAAATAATTTTAATGCCTTACATATTGGGCTCCCACTAATATATTTGTTGCCCCTTTTAAAAATCATCATATGAAGCTTTTAAAACATTTAAAAAAGACATCGGGCTCTCAAAGATTCTAAGTTTAAAACATAACTCCTACGCGCCCACCACACATTTAAAATCTTTCTTTCCCACTCAGTGAAGACCGGTATTTCATGTCAAGGGGGCCGGTTGCACATGTTTTAAGCACCCTTCAAACGGTGTCATATAAGTTACAAACCTGCTATTGTAAGTCACATTCAAAATATAAGAAAAGTGCAATTTGCACTAGATGGACAGAGAAGGTTTTCTATGCTTTAGATGCATAATAGTTATCTTCTAAGTCTCCAACATAACCTTCAACAAATCCTCCTTGAAATTCATTTAAATCTTAGTAAATAAAGACTTAAGATTTCACTATAAATGCCTCTGTCATAAACAACATTGTTACCGCATAAGACAATTCCTCAACTCCTGAAGATGTACTTTTCAAAGCAACTTAATCACAAACTTTGACATTAATTCAACAACAATATACTACTAGAAGGATGATCCACTTATAGACTCTTGTTCACCTCTGCTCACCTTTGAACAAACATGTTGATGACACCAATAACTTTACCAATAGCAATCTAGTTATAATCCCTCTTATCAACCTGTAACATCAAGAAATCATCTCCAAATGAACAACTCTTGTTTGGCATTCCTGATAGAATGAACAATTGTGAAAGACATCATCCTGAACGACCTATGCCAATCTTGAGAACTTACTTTGTCAACCAACTTTGCATCATGATCAACATATCAACTTCTAAAGCACCAAGAAGGATAAACCATCTGCAAGACTCACATGATGTGATCACCACAAGACAATTAAGGATTCAAAAGAAGAAACAAGCAATACATTATCTCTGTATTAAATCACTACCACTTGAAGACATCCTGAATTAAAACTGCACCATTCTTGAGGATTTATTCATGAAGTATTTGCACAACTCTATCAACCATTTTGCATCCCTGATAAACATTCTCTGCAAGACCACTCAACAACCAACCTTTTTGACATCAATGACAACTAGTCACCATCACTATTATGCTTTGATGGATGTCCATACCTTGCTCTAAAGATCCTAATTTGGCACAAGCAAGGATGATGCTTGCAAAGGTTATGGAATTTGGTTTTATATGTGCTAATTGCATTTTCTTGAAAGTTTCTAAATCCTTTTCAAAAAATCCATTTTGTACATATCTTACAATCATTGCATTCCATGAGACTGCATTTCTTTGAGGCATCATGTCAAACAGTTCACATGCCTTATCTATGCTTCCACACTTTGCATACATGTCTACAAGGACAGCTACAAATACAACATCTCAGAAAATTCCTATATCCTTTATGCTTTGATGGTTGTCTATACACTATTTCAAAGATCCCATTTTTCCATAGGCAAGGAGGATGCTTGCAAAGGTTGTGGAATTTAGTTTTACACCTGCCAATTGCATTTTCTTGAAAGTATCTAAAGGATTTCTAAAAAAAATCTATTTTGTGTATATCTTGAAATCATTACATTCCATGAGACAACATTTCTTTTAGGCATCATGTCAAATAGTTCATGTTCCTTGTCTATGCTTCCACACTTTGCATACATGTCTCCTAGGGCAGTTGCAACTACAACATCTACCAAAATTCCCATATCCTTTATGTTTTGATGGATGTCCATGCCCTATTCCAAAGATCCTATTTTGGCATAGGCAAGGAGGATATTGGCAAAGGTTGTGGAATTTGGCTTTACACCTGCTAAGTGCATTTTCTTGAAAGTTTCTAAAGTCTTATAAAAAAATCCATATTGTGCATATCTTGCAATCATTGCATTCCATGAGACAACATTTGTTTGAGGCATCATGTCAAATAGTCCATATGCCTTGTCTATGCTTCCACACTTTGCATACATGTCTCATAGGGTAGTTGCAACTACAAAATCTAATGAAATTCCCATATCCTTCATGCTTTGATGGATGTCCATACTCTATTCTGAGGATCCCATTTGGGCATAGACAAGGAGGATGTTGGCTAAGGTTGTGGAATTTGGCTTTACACCTACCAATTACATTTTCTTGAAAGTTTCTAAAGCCTTATCAAAAAACCATTTTGTGCATATTTTGCAATCATTTCATTCCATGAGACAACATTTCTTTGAGGCATCATGTCAAATAGTTCACTTGCCTTGTCTATGCTTCCACATTTTTTCTTACATGTCTCATAGGGTAGTTTCAACTACAACATCTAACGAAACTCCCATATCCTTTATTTTTTGATGGATGTCCATACCCTGTTCTAAAGATCCCATTTTGGCATAGGCAAGGAGGATGTTTGCTAAGGTTGTGGAATTTGGCTTTACACACGCCAATTACATTTTCTTGAAAGTTTCTAATACTTTATCAAAAAATCCATTTTTTACATATCTTGCAATCATTGCATTCCACGAGACAACATTTCTTTGAGCCATCATATCAAATACTTCGCATGCCTTGTGTATGCTTCCACACTTTGCATACGTGTCTCATAGGGAAGTTGTAACTACAACATTTGACAAAATTCCCATATCCTTAATGCTTTGATGGATGTCCATACCCTATTCTGAAGATCCCATTTTGGTGTATGCAAGGAGGATGTTGGCTAAGGTTGTGGAATTTGTCTTTACACCTGCCAAATGCATTTTCTTGAAAGTTTCTAAAGCCTTATCAAAAAATCTTTTTTGTGCATATCTTTCAATCATTACATTTTGTGAGACAACATTTCTTTGAGGCATCATGTACCAAATAGTTCACATGCCTTGTCAATGCTTAAACACTTTGCATACATGTCTCATAGGGTAGTTACAACTACACCATCTAATGAGATTCCCATATCCTTTATGCTTTGATGGATGTCCATGCCCTATTCTGAAGATCCCATTTTGGCATAGGTAAGGAGGATGTGGGCTGAGGTTGTGGAACTTTTCTTTACACCCAATAATCGCATTTTTTTGAAAGTTTCTAAAGCCTTATCAAATAATCCATTTTGTGGATATCTTGCAATCATTTCATTCCATGAGACAACATTTCTTTGAGCCATCATCTCAAATAGTTCACATGCCTTGTCCATGCTTCCACACTTTACATACATGTCTCATAGGGCAGTTGCAACTACAATATCTGATGAAATTCCCATATCCTGTATGGTTTTATGGATGTCCATACCCTATTCTGATGATCCCATTTGGGCATAGACAAGGAGGTTGTTGGATGAGGTTATGGAATTTGTCTTTACACTTGCCAATTGTATTTTCTTGAAAGTTTCTAAAGCCCTATCAAAAAAACATTTTGTGCATATCATGCAATCATTGCATTCCATGAGACAACATTTCTTTGAGGTACCATGTCAAATAGTTCACATGCCTTGTCTATGCTTCCACATTTTGCGTACATGTCTCATAGCTCAATTGCAACTACAACATCTGATGAAATTTCCATATCCTTTATGCTTTGATTGATGTCCATACCCTATTCTGAAGATCCCATTTGTGTATAGACAAGGACGATGCTAGCTAAGGTTGTGGAATTTGGCTTTACACCCGCCAATTGCATTTTCTTGAAAGTTTCTAAAGCCTTATAAAAAACATTTTGTCCATATCTTGCAGTCATTGCATTCCATAAGACAACATTTCTTTGAGGCATCATGTCAAACAATTCACATGCCTTATCTATGCTTCCACACTTTGCATACATGTCTCATAGGGTAGTTGCAACTACAACATTTCACAAAATTCCCATATAGCTAAAACATCATAAATTTCACATTTTCTAGGCTCACAAATCTATAATCCAACATGACAATCCTCAAATTCCTCATAAATATATAATTTCAAATCATAGATCATCAAAATATACCCATTTTAGTAATAGATAAGTCCTATTTGTAATCTTTCCAAATTGTTGCAATGTTATCAAATTTGTTACAATTTTGCAACTTCACAAATTTGATGTTTCCACTTCTTCAATCTTCCTAGATGTTCATCATTCTTATAATTTTCTTCATCTCATCAATTTATACTTACCATATGGATCAAATTCACTCTATGATATTATATTAATTTTTTTCTAATAGATGCCTTGCCTAATGAGGTGTCATGTCAAAAATTTCACATGCCTTTTCTATGCTTCCACACTTTGCATACATGCCTACAAGGTTAGCTGCAAATACAACATCTCATGTAAAATTCCTATATCCTTTATGATTTTATGGTTGTCCATACCTTGTTTCAAAGATCCCATTTTGGCATAGGTAAGGAGAATGCTTGCAAAGGTTATGGAATTTAGTTTTACACATGCCAATTGCATTTGCTTGAAAGTTTCCAAAGCCTTTTCAAAAAATCCATTCTGTGCATATCTTGCAGTCATTGCATTCCATGAGACAACATTTCTTTGAGGCATCATGTCAAATAATTCATGTACCTTGTCTATGCTTCCACACATTGCATACATATTTCCTAGGACAACTACAAATACAATAGATGAAAATTCCTATATCGTTTATGCTTTGATGGTTGTCCATACCTTGTTCTGAAGATCCTATTTTGGCATTGGCAAGGATGGTGCTTGCAAAGTTTATGGAATTTGGTTTTACTTGTGCCAATTGCTTTTTCTTAAAAGTTTCTAAACCCTTTTTGAAATATCCATTTTGTGCATATCTTGCAATCATTGCATTCCATGAGACATCATTTCTTTGAGGCATCATGTCAAATAGTTCATGTTCCTTATCTATTCTTCCAAACTTTGCATACATGTCTCCTAGGGCAGTTACAACTACAACATCTATCAAAATTATCATATCCTTTATGCTTTAATGGATGTCCATACCCTATTCTCAAGATCCCATTTGGGCATAAGAAGAGATGATGCTGGCTAAGGTTGTGGAATTTTCTTGAAAGCTTCTAAAGCCTTATCAAAAAATCCACTTTTTGTATATCTTTCAATCATTGGATTCCATGAGACAACATTTGTTTGAGGGATCATGTCAAATACTTCATATGCCTTATCTATGCTTCCACACTTTACATACATGTCTCATAGGGCAGTTGCAGCGACAACATCTGATGAAATTCCCGTATCCTTTATGCTTTGATGGATGCCCATACCTTGTTATGAAGATCCCATTGGGCATAGAAAAGGAGTATGTTGGATAAGGTTGTGGAATTTGGATTTACACTCACCAATTGCATTTTCTTGAAAGTTTCTAAAGCCTTATCAATAATAAATATATCATGATTTAGATTCATAGTTAATGATATAAGTTATATAACAATTAACACTAACAGAAATAATTCAATTAACCAAGAGACATGGTACTATAGAAGGACTCAGTGTCCACCTGCAGGTCCAGACAAAACATTTGTAGGTGTCATAGATTGAGAGAAAAGGTAGGTAGAAGTTTTTGAACTTTTTTCTCTTCGGGCTCTTCAATGACTCCTGTTGCAATGTAGCATAGAAAGATCAGGAGACTTGGGAAACAAACTAAGGCCTCTAGTAGCATCAACCCACCCACCTTAACATTTTTGTGTAGTCAGTTCAGCCCTACAAGGTGGGATGAAGAAAATATTCCTATTGGCACCTTTTCACTACTCTCAAATGACACGTTTCGCAAGAATGTATACATTGTTGGCACATTGCAATGGTCTTGAGTGGACCAAAACTAAGATAGGGTATTGTAGAGAGACTCGACATTAGCCTATAGGTCTAGACATGTATAACATTCATAGGTTCCATAGATCAAGATAAAAGGTAGGCAGAAGTATTTCAACTTTTTGCTCTTTGGGCTCTTCAGAGACTCTTGGTGCAATGTAGCCTAGAAAGATTGGGAGAACTAGGAAATGGATTGAGGCATTTAGTAGCATTGACCTACCCACTCTAACATGTTGGTGTAGTCAGTTTAGCTCCATGAGGTGGGAAGAAGAAAATATTCTTGTTGGTACCTTTTCACTGCTATCAAATGATGCATTTTGCAAGAATGCATACATTGTTGGCACAATCAAACAGTATGGAGTTGACAAAAATTGAGACACGGTACTATAGAGGGACCCAAAATCTACCTGTAGGTATAGATAGAACATTCATAAGTTCCATACATCAAGAGAAAAGGTAGGCAAAAGGTTTTAAACTTTTTTGCTCTTTAGCCTCTTCAAAGACTCCTAGTGCAATGTAGCCTAGAAAGATTGGGAGATTTGGTAAATGAACTGAGGCATCCAATAGCATCCACCTACCCAACTTGATGTATTAGCATAGTCAATTAGGCCCCATGAGGTGGGAAGAACAAAATATTCTTGTTGGTACCTTTTCACTACTCTCAAATGATGCATTTTGCAATAATGCATACATTGTTGGCATGGTCAAACAGTCTAGAGTTGACAAAAAATGAGAATGGGTACTGTAGAGGGACCTAACATCCACCTATAGGTCTAGACAAAAAATTCTTAAGTTCCATAGATTGAGAGAAAAGTCAAGCAAATTTTTTTTAACTAATTGCTCTTTGGGCTCTTTAGAGACTCTTGGTGCAATGTAGCCTAGAAAGATCGGGAGACTTGGGAAATGAATTGAGGCCTCTAGTAGCATCCACCCACCCACCCCAATATGTTGACGTAGTAAGTTTAGACCCACAAGGTTGGAAGAAGAAAATATGCCTGTTGGCACCTTTTCACTTCTCTCAAATGATTCTTTTTGCAAGAATGCATACGTTGTTCGCATGGTCAAATAGTCTATAGTTGACCAAAATTGAGATAGGTTACTATAGAGGGACTCGTCATATACCTTTAGGTCTAGATAGAACATTCATAGGCTCCATAGATCAAGAGAAAAGGTAGGAGAAATTTTCTCAACTCTTTTCTCTTTGGGCTCTTTAGAGACTTCTAGTGCAATGCAACATGGAAAGATTGGGAGACCTGGGAAATGAATCAAGGTCTCCAATAGAATCCACCTACCACCTTGATGTGTTGGTGTAGTCAGTTTAGCCCCACAAGGTGGGAAGAAGAAAATGTTTGTTGGCACCTTTTCACTACTCTTAATTGATGTATTTTGCAAGAATGTATATGTTGTTGGCACTATGAAATGATCTAGAGTTGACCAAAACTTAGACAAGCTATTGTTGAGGGACTTGACATCCACATGTGGGTCTAGATAGAACATTCATAGGTTCTATAGATTGAGAGAAAAGATAGTCGAAAGCTTTTCAACTTTTTGCTCTTTGGGCTCTTTAAAGACTCTTGGTGCAATGTAGCCTGGAAGGATCGGGAGACTTGGAGAACAAACTAAGGCCTCTCCTAGTGTTCACTTTCCAACCCAAATGTGTTGGCATAGTCAGTTTAGCCCCACAAGACAAAGAATGCATAATATGGCTCCTAGCAAGTTTTTGTTGAATGCCAATGACACGTTTTGCAACATTTCATACATCGTTGCCATGGTCAAATGGTTTGGAGATAATAAAAATTGAGAGAAGTTATTATGGAGGGACTCTACATGTAGATGAAGTTTTAGACATAATAGTTGTAGATGCATGGATTTTGAGTACCAGTCCATCATAGTTTGACAGTTTTTTGCACTTAGGTCTCTTAAGAAATTTTGTCAAAATATTGTATCTTGAAAGGATTGGGAGATCTATGGAACAAACTAAGGCCTCCTGTAGCATTCACCTACCCACATAGATGTGTTTGCATTGTCAGTTTGGCCCCACAACACATGAAATGAAATTTATGCTTGCTGACAACTTTTCATTGAATAGAAATGATGCTTTTTGCAACTTTTTAAATATTATCGCCATAAAATAATTGTTTGAACATTTCAAAAACTAAGGGATCTTATTGTGGAGGGACCCTAGATGACCCTTTTGGTTTAGACATAATATTCTTAGGTACCACAAATTCTAAGAAACAATCCATCAAAGTTTGGTAATTTTGTGCACTTAGGGCTCTTAAGAGAAAGCATCGACACAATGCATCTGAGAATGATTGGGATAGTTGAGGTGAGAAAAAGAACCTTTCCTAGCATTCACCTACCCACCTAGATGTGTTGGAACTATCAGTTTGACCCCATTATGCATGAAACAAATTTCTATTCACTGACAAATTTTCATTAAACACAAATGACACTTTTTGCAACTTTTGAAATATTGTCACCATGACCTAATGGTTTGAACCTTTAAAAAAATGAGAGAGGTTATTGTGGAGGGACCCTACATGAACCTATAGGTCGAAAAGGGGCATTCCTAGGTGCAACAAATTTTGAGAAATAGTCCATCAAAGTATTGTAATTTTTGGCACATAAGGCTCTTAAGAGAAAGCGTTGACACAGTGCAATCGATAACAATCGAGATAGTTGAGATGTGAAACAAGACCTTTCCTAGTGTTCACCTACCCAACTAGATGTGTTGGTACTTTTTTTTGGCCCCATGATGCACAATACAAAATTTATGCTCGCCAACAACTTTTCATTGAACACAAATGATGTTTTTTGCAACTTTTAAAATATTGTCGCCACAACCAAATGGAGTGAACATTTCAAAAACTAAGAGAGGTTATTGTAGAAGGGCCCTACATGACCTTGTAGGTCTATACAAAACATTTGTAGGTGCTACAAATTCTAGGAAATAGTTTGTCAAAGTTTGACAATTTTTGGCATTTAGGGCTCTTAAGAGAAAGTGTCAGCACAATGCAACTGGGAATGATTGGGATAGTTGAGGTGTGAAACAAGACCTTGCCTAACATTCAATCACCCACCTAGATAGGTTGGCACTATTAGTTTGGCACCATGATGCATGAAACAAAATTTATGCTCGCCAACAACTTTTCATTGAACACAAATGACGCTTTTTGTAACTTTTGAAATATTGTCGGCATGACCAAATGGATTGAACATTTCAAAAACTGAGAGAGGTTATTATGGAGGGACCCTATGTGACCCTGTAGATCTAGATGGAACATTCCTAGGTGTGGCAAATTCTAAGAAACATTCTGAAAAAGTTTGAAAATTTTTGGCACTTAGGGCTCTTAAGAGAAAGCGTTGACATAGTGCAACCATGAACAATCAGGATAGTTGAGGTGTGAAACATGACCTTAGTGAAATATTTAATTTCTCTTTAATTATCCTCTTCTCCATCTTATATTATTTTTATACTTGTGTTATGTCCTAAAATGTCCCCCTAGGACTTTTACCTCTTAAGTTTAGCTCCTAGGTCCCTTAGATTTAATCATGCATGTTAAAATTGAATCCTAGAGAATAATCCCATGAAAACCATGTCAAATAGGTCCTAGGGATGCATCTTAAGCTTAATTAAGTCCCAAAATAGGCCCCTAAACTTGGGTACCCATGCCATAGTCTAGACCTATTTTGTTGGGACCCAAATTTTAATTGTCGGTAAAGTTACTGTTAAAATGTTTCCCTTTGTTGGCCTTTTCAATTTGAATTACGAATGTTCGCGGGAATGAATATATAAACATGATTAGGACTTAATTTTAACTAGATATGGATAATGAAAACTTTTGATCTTGTGCTAAGGATATTCAAGGCTTTCATTGTGTTGTAGAGTAGTATTGTGTTATGTTTGTACTTATTTGTTGTAGATTTGTCTTCATCAATCGATCTCCTCATGGTGTGAAAGATCTTTATCTCCCCATGTGAGGTTCACCTCCGAGGTGACATCTATTTTGTGTTTCAATCAATTTATCATATCATTTTCTTTTACCTCTATCCACCAAAGACACACACTCTATCTACCAACGGTGTTGGAAGGCTTGAATTCTATTCCAGGGCTTGACCGAGGCAAGCTCCTAAACACCACAACCCCAAAACCCTCTCTTGTGATTGTAGGCTACAGGTGCAAAATCTTGTGGAGAGGAGTTACAAAAGATCAATGTAGAGGATAGAGATTTAGGATCTAAAGAAAAGAGAAGAAAATATCCCTAAATAGACATAGGCAGCCGCCCCAGTGTCCTCCAGTTTTACATCATCGAGAATCTTGGAGCAGGTTACAGTCTGAAGCAGATTTAGGTTCCAAACCCTCAGAAAAAGTTGTCTATTGAACTAGGGTACCAACCCCAGTATCCCTAAAGTTTTTTTCTTTCTTAAATCTAAATCTTGGTATGTTTCTAATTTGCATTTAGTGTCTTCCTGTATGAGCATTTGTCATGTTTCATCTATTTGTTTAAGATTTTATATAATTAGTGTTTAAGGCTTTATCGGATTAGGGTTTAACAAATTAATCAACAAATTCCAAATTTACTTATCATTCCAAGTGATACTAAACCTATAGCTGAGTCCTCTTCCAAAAGTTATGACTTGACTCGGTTTAATGTCCTTGAATGTTATATGTGAAAGGAGGATTTAATCACACTATCAAACATTATCATCATCCCTTTTTTCCTGCATATCATTTTGGCGAACCCATGTTTTTGCTGAATTTTGAACCTTGCTAAGTGTTTTAAATTAGATTTTCATTCATACATTTCATTTTCGTCTTCACACATTTGAAAACCTTGCATGAATTTGAAAAAATAAAAAAAAATAGGCATTTTGGCTTGCATTGAGACATAGTTTGCACTATTTTTCTTGCATATCATTGAAAAAATTTAAATTTATAATATTCACATCAGATCTGGGATAAATTAAAGAATTTCATCTTTTCATCATCATTCACCTTGCATTTGCATCTCTCATTTGCTAGGGTTTTGTTTGAAATCTTGCATTTTTCATATAACCTAGTAATTTCAAAAGCTATGGTTTATAATTAAAATCTTATTTCAGATTTTATTACTCATTCTAACACTATTTAAAATCATATTTTGGACTTTATTTTTTCATCATAGTGTGTTTTTGCATCTACATTTCAAATTTTGCATTTACACATTGTGTATTTCAACAAAAACAAGCATATTCATTCATCTTGTCTTAATATTGGCTTTGCATTGAGCATTGTGGCCTGTTGGCATAATTTTTAAATCTGATATGAGTTATTTGACACATTAAATTAGATTTCATTTCATTCATACATCATTGAACATAATTTTATAACTTTTTTTATGCATTTACATTGAAAAAAGTGAAAAATTTGAGCATTTTAGGTGCATAAGCAAGCGTAGTTTTGCTTTGTTTCATTTCATTTGTCATAAATATCATTCATTTCAGATATTGAATTAATTTTCAAACATATATTCATCTATCATTTGAAAATTTGGCATCATTTAATGCTTTAGATTGAAAATTGACATATTTGCTAAATTACACATTGTGTATTTCAACAAGTATATCTTGCTCCTTTGCTTTATTCTATTAGTTTGTGCACTGAGTATTGCATGATTTTGAATGAGTTATATAACCCACTTCCCTAATAGAAACATCTCTTTAAGGAGAACTCTTAGATTAATGGGTTTTAGTGCTCCTGATAGCAACAATGTATCAACATCAAAAAATCCATTGAACACCTACTTTACAAAAGGAGAAACAAAAACTTTGCAAGATATCATACCTCCTACAACTACAATGGAAGAACAAATATTTCATGACTTTTAAAGTCATATTGATATAATAAAACATGTACCTAATGAACAAATAAGCAAACTTGATAAAGAACTAGCAGATTTTCAAGCACTTGTGGAAAAAGAAAGAATAGCAGAAGAAGTTGTGCTTGTTGTTCATAGTCTAAGAGAGTTGTTAAAAGAAGGATAAGGTGGTGTTAGCATGCTCCATGGCTTAGTGAACATATTAAATCATAATGTTATTCCTTTGACTAAATGTGCAAACATTATCAACTATGTCATCATTGATTCATACACAAGTATTAGCACCTATACCAACTATTGGAATGTCTAGTTTTACATCATCATTCTCACTACTAATGCATAGACTTGTAGTAATTCTATGACTAGTATTGGAGTATCTAATGGCATTAATTCACATAATTACAAGGCTGTGGGATTCAATTATCAAAACCTAGCACCTAGGGTGACTTCTTCTATGGATAATCACTCTCAACCACCTCTCCATTCCACCTATCTCAACCACCTTTCACCTACAATTGTTCTCAACCTCCTCTTGTTACCACTCAACCAATCACCTCAAAAATTTATGACCATAGCTTCTAATTCTTCTCAACAACAAACCGCATCTCCAAATGATACCCTCTTAAATCAACTCTTGCAAAGCATGACTTATTTACAACAAAAGGTGACAAACTTGACTAATTATTCCCAACCTTCTTTACCAACATATCACGTCTGCATTGCTTTATTTTATGAAATCTTGAGAACTCCTATGCCAAAAACATTTGAGACTCCCCACTTTGAAAAATATGGTGGTAAAGGTGATACTAATATTCATGTGGTAGCATTCGTGGTGATGTGTAGTGATTTCTTCTTTGAAGAGGACTTGTTAGCAAAAATTTTCCCATGATCTCTTAAAGATACTTCTTTGGAATGGTTTTGCTCATTACCTCTGAATTCAATAAACTCTTTCTCACAACTAGTTGATCAATTCTTACAACATTTCCAAGTAAACATTGGACCTATGGTCTCTTTGATTGACTTGGTTCATTGTAAACAAGGTTCAAAAGAGAAATTAACAAAATTTATCAGTCAGTATCAGGGTCTAATCTCACAAATACAATATCTAATTAAAGATGAATATCTTCAAAAGGTATTCATTATGAATTTACAACCAAACATCCATGATTAAATCCTCTTGATGAAGTATAGCTCTTTTTAACATTTATGTACAACCCTTCATGATTATGGCCTTTCGTCTAGTCAGTATGGAAATAAAAAATCATCAACTCCAGTTGGTCAATCCATGCCTGGACCTTCACAAAACAACTTTAAGAGGAATAACAAGATTTTCATCAAGATCAATGGAAAACATTCAAATAATTTTTAATCACAAGTGTCCACTATTAGTAATCCTAAATGGGCACCATTTCAATTCAAATAACAATATCGATAATTTATCCCATTATATGAATCCCTTCAATCAATCATGAATCAAGCAATAAGAAACAATCTTCTAAAGCTTCCTCCTGTGAAAACACTTAATAGTAACATGATACAAGGACCTAATTTTGATTCTAATGCTTTATGTCACTATCACTAATCAACATGACATGACACTGAACGATGTATGCATCTAAAACATGAAATTCAAGACCTCATCAATTCTAATATAATATAGATAACTGGAGTGAATGACAATGGAAATAAGTTTGTTGCCCCTCTGAATCAAAATTTGTATATTTTCACTAATCCATTTCCAAAGCATAGCAACAAAACTATGGTAGAGCAAAATACAATAGAACAAGAAGATGATTATCTGGACTATGATGTTGGTATGATAGAAGTGGATAAGGAGAAGATTGAGGACTCACCTTGTACATGAGGAAAAGGCATCTATGCTGAGGTTCCTCCACCATTATCCCTTCAAGGATTAGAAGTCAACCAAAATGCACTGAATATGCAAATTAAACAACCATGACAAGATATTATGATACAAGAAAAGGTTGTCATAGTGGAAAGTATTCCATTCCACCTCAAAAGGTTTATTTATCAAAACAAGAAAGAAAAGGATTAGAAAAAACAAGGATGCTATCATCAGTAGGAAATAACAATGATTCCCCTTCTCACAAGCAACAAAAGATTTCAAATATCTAGGGATTTGAGAAACGAGCACTACATGACCATCTTGGAAAGAAGAATCAATCAGGTATGAACTACTCACACTTTGTACAAAACTCTATGGAGGACCTTTCTAAGATGCTCACAAGTTCAGATTCCTCTTAGATAAAATACAAATATATACTTATATATGTGTTGTGTTCCTCGTGCTATGTTATGTGTCGTTTAGGTCTTAGATGACCCTTGATACTCTTGTAAGGTCAAGTATACTAGGAGACCTCTGTTGTGACCATTCTTCTATTTGTTTCATCATTCTTCTATCTTGCCTCTCCTTTATTTTATTGTTGTGTGTCATGCCTTAGGGGCATATCATCACAGAGGGTGTTTTGGGGGCATCCTCCTATGTGGTGTTCCTAAGGCACTTGTTCTCTTCTCTCATTTTTATTGTTTACCTTCTTCAGTGATTCTACTTAGTTCATGGATGATGAAAGCAAATAAATACTGATACAGACCATGCGTCCCTTCAGTGAGAAAGCAAAAATGGACCTAGTCCATATATGAAGATGGGGTTGATTTATATATATCTGATGCTTGGCTAGTTGAATCACTCCGTGTGATGTATCATCTTATAGCATTTCTTGTGACTAACATTTTATAATCCACTCAATATACTCTTGTACACTTTCAATGGTATCTCACCTTGTTGTTACACTCAGTTCTAAGGTACTTATATTATAGCCCAATGGTTAGACTCGGCTCCGAACCCATGAGTATAGCCTTGGTCCTTGATGTGACTATTTGCATGCGTAGCTTTATGATGTGATATGGTTGTTATCTTAGAGTAATATTTTCTAACCATATTTATTTTTATCTTAGCATAACTTATCAATGTGTTTATGAGAACATTTGGCAATCGTAAGCACATGTCACCTTGGGGGCATGGGCTTTGCGAAAACTCTTGTTTCCTTGTGTGTCTTATCTCTACCTTAACATGCTTGATATCGATACATGACACCAACCACCTTAAGGTGGTGCATATATAATGATATATGTCTGATGATTTTGATACCAATGAAGCATGTTTATAAGCCATCTCTGCGAGGCTAGATGTTGTATCTCCAGCATGAGTACACATCCTTATATCAATTGCAATTAAAAATCCCTCTCTATGAGGAGGGATAACATATCTCTTGAGCTAGTGCATATCCTTTTATACAAAATCCATCATCACGAGGCAAGATGGTGCATCTCTTGAGCTAGTGCACATCCTTTTATTACAAAGTCCTCATCGGGATGTAGGGTTGGATCTTGAGCTATCCTCCCTTAAGCATGTTTTTTGTGGTTGTTGTGGCATAATCCCAACTGTTAGGTGTGTCTATAATGTGTTTGAGATGGTGGGACTTAGCAATAATTTCCTTCCATCACCCATTTGTACCGTGTATAAGATATATAGTATGTCTATGGCATGCTATACAGTACTCATGTATTACGTGTGTCCTTCGACTGATTTCCCCCATGTGTGGTTTCAAGGGTGTAACAATGGGCTCCCCCACACTTAGGTTTTGTATAGCACATTTCCCCTATGTGTGGTTTCAAGGGTGTAGCGATGAGCTCCTCCCATACTTGGGTTTTGTTTGGTGTTTTATCCCCCATGTGTGGTTTCAAGGGTGTAGTAATGAGCTCCTCCCACACTTAGGTTTTGTATGGTGTGTTTTCCCCAGGTGTAGTATCAAGGGTGTAGTGATGAGCTCCTCCTACATTTTTGGGTTTTGTTTTACATGCGTTTTTAAGATTTCATGCAAAAATACTATATCATCTTGTTTTGCGTGACTGCTCTCATGTATTTATCATGTTTTGCATGTCTTCAATATTGTCTTCTCCATGTCTTACGTGCTTCCTACTATCTTCATTATGTTTTTCATGTTTGTGATGTGTTTTCTAGTTCTTACATGAGACTAGGGGCTAGAAATAGTTCCTCAATCTTTGTGTATGCCTTAGCTTCAAGTGCTTGGCATGTTTGATGTGTTTTTGACAATACTTTAATGCATGTATGGGTTGTAAGATCATACATACATTAAAGTGGGGGCTAAATGTTATGTCATAAAATATGCCCCTAGGACTTTTACCTCCTAATTTTAGCTCCTAGGTCCCTTAGATTTAAACATGCATGTTAAAAATGAATCCCAGAGAAAAATCCCCCAAAACCCATGTCAAATGGGGCCTGAGGGTGCATCTTAAGCTTAATCAAGTCTAAAAATAGGCCCCTAGACTTGAACACCCATGCCCTAGTCCAGACCTATTTTGTCAGGACCAAAATTTTAATTGTCGGTAAAGTGACCATTAAAAGGTTTCCCTTTGTGAGCCTTTTCAATTTGAATTATGAATGTTAGCAGGAATGCATATATAAATATGTTTAGGACTTCATTTCAACTAGAGATGGATACTACGAACTTGTGATCATGTGCTAAGGATATTTAAGGCTTTCATTGTGTTGTAGAGTAGTATTATGTTGTGTTTGTACTTGTTTGTTGCAGATTTGCCTTCATCAATCCATCTCCTCATGTCATGAATGATCTTCATCTCCCTGTCAGAACTTCACCTCTGAGGTGACATCTATTTTGTGTTTCAATCAATTTATCATATCATTTTATTTTGCCTTTATCCACCAAGGACACACACTCTATCTAACAATGGTGCTGGAAGGATTGAATGTCATTCTGGGGCTTGACCGAGGCAAGCTCCTAAACACCACAACCCCCAACCCCTCTCTTTTGATTGCATGTTACAGGCGCAGAATCTTGCAGAGAGGAGTTCTAGGAGATTGGTGCAGAGGATAGAGATTTGGGATCTAAAGAAAAGAGCTTTAAATATCCCTAATTAGACACATGCGCCCACCTTGGTGTCCTCCATTTTTACATCATTGGGAATCTTGGAGTAGGTTATAGTCTGATGTAGATTTAGGTTCCAAACCCTCAGAAAAAGCTACCTATTAGACTAGGACACCTGCCCCAGTGTCCCCTAAGTTTCTGCTTTTCAAAATCAAAATCCTAGTATTTTTCTAATCTACATTTAGTGCCTTCTTGTGCAAGAATTTTTTGTGTTTCATCTATTTGTTTACGATTTCATATAATTAGAGTTTAAGGCTTTATCAGATTAGGGTTTAACAAATTAATCAACAAATTCCAAATTTCCTTATCATTCAAAGTTACACCAAACCTATAGTTGAGTCCTCTTGCAAAAGTTGTGACTTGACTTGGTTTAATGTCCTTGAATGTTATATGTGAAAAGAGGATTTAATCACACTATAAAACATTATCATCATCCCTCTCATCCTACATAACAACTTGATATCACATTAATTAGAATAGGATTAGATTAGGGTTTTAGATTGGATTTTAAGATACATGGACACACTAGAGGACATCAATAGAACTAAAATTAGAGACATGATCATACACATATACAAATATAAATTAATTATACATATAAATGACATGTGAAAGTGTACATAATCATACACATAAACAAGAATGTTGTACATAATCATACACATAAACATGAGTATTGTACATAAGTATCTCATAAGAGACATGATTGTAGAGAAGGAACAAAATTTTACTTATACAAATATACAAATTAGATGTATATATTTACAAATGACCATTAAATTACAAAGTTTTTCATTTAGTATCAATCCAATGAACCTCTGGGTTTTCTCTACTCTTTATTCTCTCGAGTAGTGCCTTGTGGTCAAACTCATGAACCTTCCATAAGGTCTTGTTCAATTGTCTACCTCATATTTGATCAAATGAATGTTTGATGCCACAACAAGGTTAGAATAATGAAGAATCTTCCTATGTGTGTCAAAGTCCTCAAACAACCGCACATCAGACTTCTTCATTGGGTACCTTCTAAGCCATGTTCTAGTAACAACCATTAATCCTATAGGGTACTTGATGACTTCTCAATCTATAATAGGGGCATCTATTTCTTTTTTGCCTCAACACAATGACAAAAATAATAATATGTTCCTTCTTCATTGTTTTCAGCTGTAATAACTACATAAACATGCCCTAAATTGAAATGTGCATTTAGTTCAATGAATATAGTCAACAATACAAAAAATATGTAAAATAAGATGGAATATTGAATTTTACTAAGTTTGTCTGTTAATAATACTTGGTTGAACTAGAGTTGTAACATTCTCAAATTAAACTGATGATTCAATCTTTGTGAGTTGTAGTGTTGTCGAGAGTTGATACGTGTCAAGCAGGCTTCGACTTCTTGTACACTATTCATCGACCCAATCCTTTGACTCACATTCATAGCAAGATTGATCTATACATTAAAAACAAAAGCATACCATCCACTACATATTAATACTTGATGAACCTACATTAGAGCTTCTAAAAGAGTGTAGCTCACTTGATCATGTCAATGTACAACAATCCTCATATTCTACAATGCTAGTATCATCAACCAACCAAAAAAATATACAAACTATAGACTTACCTTCATTACCTAGACCCATTGTATCATTACACCATTCAACAATATTTCTCGCATATGTCAAATTTTTATTGTCTTTGTACTTCAACTCTTCTTATGCTAATTCTCTTTTGATATGTACTCCTGCACCATCATGCTCCCTGTTTCCATATTGGGCCTCAGAAATTACACATATGCTAAACACCATTCATCCTATGCATCCTTCTCAACCAATAGTACATCTGTGAGTTCTTGAATTGTGATGCACAATTCTCTGACCTATGATGATATGTTGACCAAATGATATGCTCTTGCTAGCCAAATCACAGTAGAACATTTGAAAGAAACCTCTCCTAAACTCTGTAGAATGTGTATGATCATCACTGATATAAAATGATACTCACTCAAGATCTTCCTATCATTCTCTATACTATCATATGCATGAATGAAAGCTATATGCACAAATATAGAAACCTGCATAGAGTTGTAATGATGCGATTGCACCTAATTTTGTTGCTGTAGTGTGTAGTTCTCCACAAAGTCAACAATTGAAATGATGGTATCAAGTGGATTCATGTCCTTGCATAACTTGAATTAGAAGTCCAACCATTGATCTCTATGGGTATGCCCTGCATACTTGTAAACTATATTCTCTTAGGAAATAGAGATAAACTAATATACTAGAATCTTTTCAATGATCAATTCACACCTTTTTGCTTCTTTACCATCTTTTAGACTATATGCCATTATCTTATATTTTCCAAAACTTACTAGTTCATTTCCAATTGTATGTTGTATACATGAAAATTTTGGATAAATGAAATAGATAAAACAAAACAAGTGCATTTACCTTTTACCCAAACCCTTCGAATGATGCATGCATGATTGAAAGATTGATTGATCGAATTAGATTGGATGTTGATTGCTCCTTTTTGCAGCATAACTGTAAGATGGAGATTGATAGAGGAAAATAGATAGATGGGTGATGCAAAGGCTCAATTGGGATTTCGAAAGAGTAAAGATACTTGAAACTCAATGCATGAAAATGGCTTGGATGAGAGTTGATTTATAGGCAAAGGCTGATAGGATTTGATGGTCAAGATTAAAAGTCAAATGTGTGATGTGTTTGGCTAGGATTAAAAGTTGATTTTAGCGCCTATGACGTATAATGAATGGGTTATGACATGAGGCTAATCACAGGATGAGAGGAAATAAGTGGGATTATTTTATTTATCTTGAATAGAAAATGCCTTATGATGCACAAATAAGTGGGGCTTAAAATAGGACATGAGGAGAATCTCATAATTTAAATAATATTTAAATTATGTGTGCATGAGAAAAGTTGTAGTCATGTGACACATGTCATAATGAGGGATTTGATTTAATATTTAAATTGTTTGTGGGGACATGTGAAGAGGGATTAATTAAATAAAGAGGTTTATTTATTAATTGGAAAGCTGATAAAGTGGGATAATGTAAGTGGGATAAATGGGATAATGTAATGACCTAGGATAAATATTAGAATATGTTTTACAAGGTCATGTTTGATTAGGTGATGTTATGACATGGATAATTTTTGGTGTCTACATGTTGCCCCTCTTTGAGATGTTGTTCGAGATGATGAGATTTATGTCGAGTAACATCATTTCAAAGAAGCAAAGGTATGGATAGAGGAAAAGGATGGGATGGTGATGGAAAGATAGGATGAGGATGCCCCCTCAAGAGGATAGGCAGGTTGGACAAACATGAGTATGCTCTTGAAAAGAAAATGATTGGTCAAGGAAGAAAGATAGGAATGGATAGAAGAAAATGAATGATGTGTTATGCTACAATGAAAGTGAGAAACCATGATGTTTGATATAGCACTAGATGTTATGCACCAAGGTATAAGGACCAAGGTGATAATGTGTCTCATGCCCCAGCATAATACAACCTTGTCTACGTACAAGATATGAATATTAGCTGGGAGTGATTTGGATTTGATTTAAATGCAAGATAAAAATGATAACACACACAAGTAAGCAAGCAAGCATGCACAAATGATACAACAAAAATAAGGTATTGCCCCTGTCAAGCTATAAACCATTGATTAATTGATTGATTGATGATGAGGATAGTGTTGTCATTGTGGGGAATGATATATCCCTAGATCAACACAAAGATGATTGATTAATTAATAGATTGATGATTGATTGATTGAGTTTACAAAAAGGCTAGGATCAAGATCATTGATTGCAATTGGATAATTTGGCAAGATTGATTAACTTGATTGGTATGGTTTTAAGGTTTTATTTGCATTTGAGTTTATTGCTTGGAATGATTCGATTGATTGTGATGATTGGATTGATTTGATTAAAGAATAGAATTGATTGATTTGAGGAAGTGATTTGATTGGAATAAAGTGATGATTGATTGGATTTTAGGTGTGGGAGATAGATTATAGAAGAAAAAAGATGATGATTAGCGAAGATTAGAAGAAGGATGAAAGATGGAAATGGGCTATCGCTTATGCCTGAATTTGGGTACTTCCTTCATATCCCAGATTGCCTACATACCCTATATCCATGGGATCAAGGTATTTAATGATAAAGATGAGATGTAGTTCTGATTTGTGTTTCATTGGTGGTGATGATGAAGGTGGATGGATTGATCAGGTTATGGATTGATTAGGATTGATTAAATGCTTGATTGATATATGATGTTACTGATGGGATGATATGGATTTGATTGATGTGATTTTCATTGATTAATAGATTGGCTTGATTTGATTTGATGATTTAATTGGATTTGATGTGATTGATCTTATTGCTTGGATTTTTAATTCGATATTTGATTTTTTTGTATTTTTGGGAATATTTTGATTTTTTTTGGAAATGTTTTATTTTTTTGGATTTCTAGAATGTTTGTTTTTTTTGGATTTTTGGAAATGTTTTGATTTTTTTTGGATTTTTGGAATGTTTTGATTTTTTTTTTTTGGAATGTTTTGATTTTTTTGGATTTTGAAAATGTTGTGATTTTTTTTGGATTTTTAGAATGTTTTGATTTTTTTTTAGATTTTTCAAAAATGTTTTGATTTTTTTGTATTTTGTCACAACATTTTATAATTTTTTGGATTTTTTCAGGACAATTTATGATTTTTTAAATTTTTTTTAGGATAGTTTATGAATTTTTTTTGGAATTTTTGACATGTTTTGGGATGTCAATGGATTTACAACTTGTGCAACCTTTTGTGCTAAATACCAATGATAAGGGAGGACCAAGTCTAGGTGCACGGAGGTAGGTAGGTAGGATCTGGATGGATGAAAGGATGGGTGATAGGGGATGAAAAGGATGTATGCGTAAAAGAGCAAGGATGTGATCGCAAAGGACTATGTCGCATAGGAATAACATGCCCCATTTCATGTGTAATATTTAGGGTTTTTCATGACAAGGCTCATGGTGATAGGATAGTGATAGGATTAGGCTTATGACAATGGGATGATGATAGGATGATAAGATGGATTGGAATGGATGAGGTATACCAAGAGTTTTTAAAAATCTTGTTTCAACATTTTGCCCCCATATCTTCATCAAGATCAAAAGGAAGGGAGGATAGATGGACTTGATGGGATAGATGTGTATGACGGATTGATAAGGATGGTAGGATAAGATATGATAATCTAGATTGAAAATGATATGATGGATGAGACAAGGTGCCCCAAGTGTAAGTGACATAGAAGATCAAACCTACACATGATGCCTATTTGCCAAGTTTTCATCATGGTACTTATCCAAGGCATCTATTTACTAGGTTTTCACCATTGGATGAAGGGATTTCTCTTTACTTTTTTGATTTTTTTTATAACTTTTTTATTTTTTAAAATTTTTTTTTATTTTGGATGGGATAGGTGGATATGAGGGACTCAAATGTCTAGTTCCATGAAAGGTGATATTCCCACTAGATGGATGATGTCATCACATGGACCATGTCAAGTGTGCTCATAGATGTTGGTAAGGGATAACATGAAAGAGGTAGATGGAGTACATAGATAATGGATTATGATGTGCATTATGGAAGGAAGATAATGGATTATGATGTGGATTATATAGGGAAGATAATGGATTACGATGTGGATTATATAGGACTTATGCAAAAGGATGTATGAAAGGTTTATGCAAAAGCATGGACCATAGAGAAGTGATGGGGAAGATATGTAGGATAATAGTTGAAGGATGGGGAGATGGAGGTATGTGGGAATGTTGTGGAATGGAAGGGAACCATGACCAACGGTTGCACACACCGTGATAAACATTTAATCTTTTGGTGGTAAGGTGGTGTAGGAAGTCATGGAGATGCTTTCTTAGGAGATGGTTGATAAAGTGCTTTAGGTACCCACATAGACTTAGTATTTTTATGACTTTTATTTTTCTTGTGGGATGGAATATGAGATTCTTGAATGGAGTGGGAATGTGAGGTGGGAGTGGATGGTTGGGATTTTTGAGATGTGGATACCTCATTTGACTTTCTTTCTTTTTGCTTAGGGACCCATACAATTTTAGTTTTAGACTTTTCTTTTGGAGGTATGGGCTTATATTGCTTTTTGGATGTACTTGACTTTGACCTTTTGCAATTCTATGCTAAGGCATTAGGACCTTTATGATTTTTGACTTTATGTGTAAAGACATCCAAATTTTTATTTTGGAATCCCATGGGTTTGTGGAATGAGTGGAATGAGTGGAAGCTTCATGTTTAGACAATATGTGCATTTGTTGGTCATGATTAGGATTTTTAGAAGATATATGGGTAAATGGATAAGGGTATGGAATGATAGGGATATTAGGTGTGGGAAGCAATGGAGGTAAAGTGGATGGAGGGAAATTAGGGGTTGGAAGAAGTGGAGGTAAAGTGCATGGTGGAAGGTGTATGGTCACATGCTTTTGTGATTTGTAGGATAGTGGAGGAGGAATGACAACATATGTTTTAGGGATATGATAGGATGTATAGGATTTGGGATGGAAAGTGGACTTAGGATGCATGGAGGAAGTACCAACATCTTTAGATTGTTGTCCTTACGGTGAGTATCCAAGGCCAAATGAGTGTGGAGGGGCCTTGACATGGATGGGCTCCAAAATACCTTGTTCATGAAAGCCTAATCTTTTACCTTGGTAGTTCATGTTTTGAAGCATGCTATGGACAATGGGACTAGGTGTGGTTTGAACACTAGACATTAGCTCCTTATTGGATGGAGAAGGTGAGATAGAGGATAATGGTTGTTGGTGTTCTAAGGAGGAACACTCATGGATAAAGGTAGATAGACCAATAGGATATGATGGAGGACTTGAAATAGGGTCAATAGTGGATGTGGAAGGATTATTAGGATCATGATTATGTGCATGTAGATCCAAGTTATTGGTTTGATCTTCTATGCTTACTTGGGAGGCATGTGTCTCATCATGACAAGTGGATGCTTGCTCATCAAGGATAGGGTTATATGGAAGATGGATAGGATCCATTTGGATATCTTGCTCATGGATGGTTATGAGAGGAAGGATAGGTGAAGTGATAACCTCTTGATCATGGATTGCATAAAGTCTGGCTAAGAGGATCATCATGGTTTTCAAGATCATATATAGAATCTTAATCATAAATGTTAGAATAAATAGGATTAATTTGGCTATGAATGTGATACATTTTCTCATGAATAGGGTCATGATCATAGCTAATATCTTGACCATAGGCAATATATAAGTTATGGATGAGATGAACTTAGAGGTACTTTCATCTTGATTTAAACAAGGGCTTGATGTCTCCACATGTGCTGGATTATACTCTTGACATAGCTCTTGAATTACTTGAATGGAAGGGGATGACTCTTTGATAGGTTCTTGGTCAACAACATGAGGGTATGATGGGCTTATGGGAAGAAAATTTTCAATAGGCTCAAGAGGTTGTGGATCACATGATGGGGTTGAAGAAGTGGACATTCAAAGTTTCTTTGATAGGCTCATCAATGGGTGGTTGGCATGGGGATGGTTTATTCTGTGCTAGTAGTCCTTGAATCACACCCTTTGTAGGTGGATGGGTGATAGAGGATGAAGGCTCATGATTGGGCTTAGGGATAATTGGATTAGGGCTTGTGAGATGGATAATGGGATTAGATGGGCTAGGACTAGGAGTAAGATCACATGGTGGTGCCAAGATAGGACTAGTAGGATCATGTGTTGGCATGTGATTGGATGGTGGAGGTGACTCATAGGATGCATTTACTAGATTGGCATCTCCCTCATCAAAGGTTATTAGGTCTTGTAGCATAAGATAACTTGGGCTCACTTGATTTATGTACAAAGAGCCACTTGAACTTGCATGTGCTTCTTGTTGCAAAGTTGCACCTAGGTCTATCAATAGTGCTTAATGGTCTTGGTGATGTGTTGGAATGTTGGAATGAGGAATTGGATAATCTTGGGGTGGATATTCATAGGTTGATATGGCATTGACATGATAGATGGATGGATAAGGTTGACATGATGAGATAGGTGGCACATAAGATTGATGTGGTATGGGTTGAGGATGTGCTTACTAGATTTTACAAGTGGCCAAGAGGTGTTACATGTGTAGGGATTGGTTTGTTTGAAGCTTTTGGATCATTTCATTGATGTCTTGGAGGGTTTGTTGATTTAGGGATGATTGGCTTGCATAAATTTGGTGAAGAAGGTGGATGAGCTTTTGTGCTAGGTCCTCAGGTGTTGACATGGTGTAATTCTTAGCAAAGGTTTGATTAGGGTTATGATGAAGATTTAGAATGATTGGGAATGATTATTGCTTGAATGACTAGGATGTTTTGTCTTAGAAATATGGGATGATGTGGCAAATATTTATTGATAGTTTGACTTGGGAAATATCAAACATAAAATTTCACATATAAATGCATGAACACACACACCAAACACAATATTTGATTTTCCTTTCAAGATTAAATGTTATGATTAAGAACACACTTGAAGACACATCAACAAGCCCTAATGTCTAGTCAAATGGGGTATGACCAATTAGGTCTTAGGCTAGGTTACACAAGGTTGACTAAGGAATTGAAAGCAAAATCTTGTCACATAGTTGGGAGAAAGGGGTAACCCACCCTTCACCTTCCCTTCCCAAAGGTATAAAGTTCTT
Organism: Cunninghamia lanceolata; assembly: GCA_027924645.1. NCBI lineage: Eukaryota > Viridiplantae > Streptophyta > Pinopsida > Cupressales > Cupressaceae > Cunninghamia > Cunninghamia lanceolata. Next base: position 4,225,859 of record BSBN01001054.1, read on the forward strand.
TGAGCCTTAGCCAAGAGTGACAAGATTTATATCTCCCAATGAGGGTGTCTTTTGATTCAACCTTGATTGAGGTCATCCCTTGGAGTGGTGTGTCTCCAAGCAAGCCTCCTAGATAGGGTAAACTAAAGCAAACCAAGTGAGCTGTCACTTGATTCACACTCATAGATGTTAATTGACCCTTAGAAATGAAATGTGTGGCAAACAATTCAAGCAATTGTTCTTTTTAAATCCCAAAGACAAATGTGCAAGAGGACAATGGTTTATTTTAGACCCGATTTCAATGATGTGATAGCAAACAAGATTGATTTTTAGAGCCCAAATTGAAGTGTGAGACAAGAAATGGTTAAGAGATGAAAGATGGAATGTATGCACCTAATTGCTATCATCCTCAAATCTACTATTGTGATTGATCCAAACATTGCTCTAGCTCTTTTGATTCACCTACAAGCCACAAAATCAAAAAAGACCAAGTAAAGTTGCATGAGAAGAAAGCTATGTGAAAAATGAAGAAATCTGGTAAAATATTATTATGAATATCTGATGCAGAAAAAAAGATTGTATAAATGGAAAATTTAGGAAATTTCATGCACTTTTAAAAAAAAATTCATCAAAATTGGATGAATTTTGCAAAAGTTATGATCGATTGAAGTTTAAAATTAAGTTTGACTTTGACTAAGAAAAAATAGTGAAAATGACACCTTCACCTGATAATTTCTTCTCCATTGTGTAGTTCATCTTTCTAATGAGTCCTTCTATGCATGATTTTGATACTGTATGACAAAGTTATGAGCAAAAGAAAAAAGAATGCCCCTTTAGGGTATGTAGAGGCAAATGGGACCTTGATTGTTAGAAGCCCTGATCGTTAGTGGTCAGAGGGAGTGCTCACATGAAATGGTCTATAACCCACTTGGTCACACTGATAGTTAATGCTAGATTGGCCCCTAGTCTTCAATATGACTAGGGGCTAGATAGGTGCAAAAATAAAAAAGAAACTAGGTAATCCCAAACCTAAGCACTAAGTATAAATGTCGATCAGTAGCAATAAAATGTAACCATTAAAGGCTAAGCTTGAATGCCGGCAATAAATTCTAATGGTGGTTAAGGTTTTGTGTGACCGAATGAAGACTGTGATGAAGGAAGACTATGGTAGTTAAGGTTTTATGTGACCAAATCAAGATTGTGACTAAAGAAGATTGTGGTAGTTAGGGTTTAATGTGACTAAATGAAGACTGATAAAAGAAGACTGTGGCAGTTAGGGTTTAATTCTTAGTGGAAGTCAAAGATGGCCAAGCCCTCAAAGAGGTAGTGGGATGGATTCAAGAGAGTCGACAAAGATATATAGATAGGTAGAAGGTGGAGTTTTGAGCAGTCTACAAGTGGTCAGCAGTCTAATGACAACAACTATGACATGTAAGGGAGTGACTGCAAAGGTCGCGACTTCAATGTCATTGAAGTAGCAAGTGGGGCCCAGGTGGCTATGGGGAGATGAGGTGACGAATTAAATGTCACCAAAATAACAACACTTGAAAGAAACCTATGGGGATGACAATTGTATTGAAATGCCACAACACAAGAGGGTTTTGATTGAGTATTAGTGGTGGTGATAGGAAATAGCTTAGGTTTTGATAAATTTTGAAACCTGCAAACACCAATGTTTACATTTGCAACAATACCAAACAAAACAAACTCCTTTGAAATGAAATGAACACCTATGAATCAAGACCAAAGACATAGTCAGCTTAGAGGGGGCGGTGATCCATATGGTACGGATCCATACTATACGGGCTACTACTCTTAAAAATTTCAATTCAATAAATTTTCCTATGATCAAACCCTAGCAAATTTATAGTCGATTTTCATGGAAACAACCTCTTGGACATGTTGGTGTAGTTGGATTGAGCCCCAAAGATCACATGTACTAGATTCTTTCAAAACTTGACAACAGGGGTTAGAGAAAACACAAATTTTTATACCAAAAACTTGCGAAAATGATCAAATGAAGTGGGTCCCACTGGGTGGGCCAGAATGTATACATGAAAAATTTGGATAAACAAAATAGATTAAAAAAAAACAAGTGAATTTACCTTTTACCCAAACCCTTCGAATACCTCGAATGATGCATGCATGATTGAAAGATTGATTGATCGATTTAGATTGGATGTTGATTGCTCATTTTGGCAGCATAACTGTAAGATGGAGATTGATAGAGGAAAATAGATGGGTGATGCAAAGGATCAATTAGGATTTCGACAGAGTAAAGATACTTGAAACTCAATGCATGAAAATGGCTTGGATGAGAGTTGATTTATAGGCAAAGGCTGATAGGATTCAATGGCCAAGATTAAAAGTCAAATGTGTGATGTGTATGGCTAGAATTAAAAGTTGATTTTAGTTCCTATGATGCACAATGAATGGGTTGTGACATGAGGCTAAAAATAGGATGAGAGGAAATAAGTGGGATTATTTTATTTATCTTGAATAGAAAATGCCTTGTGACACACAAATAAGTGGGGCTAAAAGTAGGATGTGAGAGGAATCTCATAATTTAAATAATAAAATTATTTAAATTATGTATGCATGAAAAAAGTTGTAGTCATGTGACACCTATCATAATGAGGGATTTGATTTAATATTTAAATTGTTTGTGGGGACATGTGAAGAGGGATTAATTAAATAAAGAGGTTTATTTAATTAATTGGAAAGGTGATAAAGTGGGATAAATGGGATAATGTAATGACATAGGATAAATATTACAATATGTTTTACAAGGTCAGGTTTGATTAGGTGATGTTATGACATGGACAATTTTTGGTGTCTACACATGTGTGTTCTCCATATGTTCACAAATTGGCAAATGTTGCAACCCACCACAATGATCACATGTGCCATCCAAGCATAAGTTCTTGTGGAATAATAGACCATCCACTATTTGACATAAGATGCTTGATATGAAATCTCTTGAAGATCAAGTTGGACACTCTATATTACACTCCTACAAAATATCATTAGTATGCAAATCTACACATATATATCTATAAACATCATAATGATTAGAAATCTCAATATGTACTCTACAACAAAAAGTTATGCATGTGTGATTTATTTTGACATAAGAAGGCTTTACCATTTCAAAACACCTTTTACTAATTTTGATTTGAAGATACATCTCTTGAAATTTCTTGAAAAACTGTGTTTGGGTCTCATCCAAAAAATGCTATGGATGTGGCTCACAGTTTTGACAACCTATTTGAACACACTAATATACTGAGAGGGGGTTGAATCAGTATATACCAAAACTTTATCCAAATTAAATTTATCAACCAAATCTTTTTACTTCCTTAAATAGATGATAACACAAATTAAGCAATTCAAAGCACAACACATAAGCACACAACCATAACACCAGACTTACGTGGAAAACCTTAGAAGGGAAAACCCATGGTGAGAAAGTTGCTGGGATCTAATCTCTAAATCTAGCCTCACAACTAATAAAATAGATTTACAACAAGTTTTATGGGCTACAACCCAAAGGAAGCTACAACTCCCTAAATAAAACTTTTTATGGCTTCAACCAAAGGAAGCTACAACTCCCTATAGTGCTACAACACTCATAGAATGAGACTACAACCTATGTACATAACATTTGACAAATTCCACTTGATCAAACACCTTTGTAGCATCAACACCCTTCACTCTGTCATGAATCTTTAATTCCTCTTCTCAACAAACTCTTCTACCTTCTATAATGGTCAAAATCTAAATGTAATAGTCAACCAAAACAATAAGTAAAACAATATAAATTACCTTCAAAATATACAAACAAACAATACAAATTACCTTTAAAACATACAAACAAAACATATGGGTAGAGCGTACTGAGGTAGCACCCAAAACCTCAGGTGGATTGCTCTTTGCTCCTTGGTATGTAGATTTCTATTTCATCAGTGTAAGGTCATGATCTCCCAAAATAGATGATAATAGTGACAACATAAGTTTACTTGGATGAGAGATGCAGAGAAATGGAGGATGAGGTTCAATTTATAGACTAGTTGAAATGCAAATCAATGGTGGAGGAAGATCAGAAAGATCAATGGCTAATAATGGTTGAGATAATGTGTGCGAATGAGAGAGGGACAAGTGTCCTTTCCCTCTCATGAATCATGGAGGCTAATAGACTTGATTGATGAGTTGACCGGATTGATTGATCAAATGACTAAACTAATTGATCAGATAATTGATTTGATCGATCAGATGACTGAATTGATTGATGAGATGACTGAATTGATTAATGAGTCAACTCAATTGATTGATTTGTTAACTGATTTAACCAAAGGAAATTACGGTGGGTGAGGATAAATGGGAAATTAAATAAATAAATTATTTAATTTCATGAGCACATGTGATAAATAAATAAAATATTAAATTTTACTCATTTGGAGGGAAATAGAATATTTAAATAAATAATTTGAATTTATTTATTTAAAGTGGAGGGAAATTTGATTAAATTAAATAAATAATTTTGATTTTATTTATTTAAAGTGGACAAAAGATGGTTTAATTGAATAATTTAGATTATTTAATTAAAATAAAGGAATACAATGATTTTTGGTGAATTAATTGAATTAATGTGGAATTATCATAATTAGATGATCAACTGAGAAATGATGTGAATGTGGTGCAATGTGATGAACAATTCATTGGCAAATTTCAGGTTTTTACATTTTGCCCCTCTTTGATACGACATCCCATTAGATGGCATCGTGTCAAAGAAACTAAGAAAGATGCCCTAGTCAGTCATAGGAACAGAGAAAAATAATGGAAGAAAGAAGGTTTATTGCATGCCCCCTCAAGAAATTTTTCAGAAAGAAATCAAATAATTTTAGAAAATTTCTCTACAGGTAAGACATAGGCTAAGATAGTAGAAAATATGAACAAATAGAATAAAAAAGATGAAAATAGTGAAAATAAGGGAATATGGGAGGGTGGGGTAGGTGCTATGGGGAAAATAGTGATTAGGGGCCTATAAATAGAGGCAAAGGGGCCCATTCCAAGTCATTTGCAACCTAAGCTTTGAAAACAACCACTTAGAGAGAAGAAGATGAGCTAGAGATGGAGAACCACATAGGGATTCCACGTCACAAGCATTGAGGTGAGTGAGTGAGGCAGTTCCAGTGACTGGATGACACAGGGCTACCGTAAGTGACTTAACTTGGGATTTTACGATAGCTAGGATGGTACTAATGGTCATTAATGGTAGATGAAAGTTGTAAAAAATCTGGATGCACTTTTATAAAGGCATGCCTATGGGAAGAATCTATGTGCCCATGCATGAAAATGGCATGCCTATGACAAAGGCACACTTGTGTTGGTAAAGCACACCCATGCAAGAGAATGATGAGCTTGTGTAAGGAAAATGTGGATCTGCATCCTAGTTAGTTTTTTTGGAAGAGACGCACCTATGCATGATAAATGTGTGCTTACATTAGAAAGGAGCGCACTTTTGTATGAAAGCACACTTGCATGAGAAAAATGCATGCCTGCACTAGAAAATGGTGCACCTACACCTGAAAGAGCACCTAGGACTAGAAATGGCACACTTTTATCATAAGATAAAAGGAGACCAATTAGACTTAGGAAAACTAGATGACTTAGGGAAACCTGGATGAATTAGTAAAAGCTACATGACTTAGGGGAAACTAGATGAATTAGGTAAAACTAGATGACATAGGGAAAAATGGATGAATTGTCAAGATTATGGCTGACTTAGAGAATTGTGATGATAGACAGGAGTGACCTTTACCGATTCAATCACACATTCAGTGACTATGGATGATGAGCCTATACACAGACTTATAGACATAGACAAGGAGTTTCTAGACATGGTGGGGATGCTGTACATATCTCAACTTATAGAGATTTGAGCACACATAGTGATGATGAATGTGCTCATAGAGTGGTGGCACAACAAGAGGAGTGCTTTTCTCCTCCTAATTGGGGAGATGATAGTGATGCTAGAGGACATGTGGAGGATACTGTAGATTCCTATCCATGACAACTTTGTGAGATTTGACTTGCAGACAGGTACCTAGGCATAGAGCAGGTATTTTCAGATGATGACCTACCTATTGAGGGGACACAATTAGATCTAACTGAGGTGATGGATGATGCCCCACTACCACTATTCATTGCAGGCTTGATCAGGTATGTTCTAGTACCAAGGAGGAGATCAAGGCAGTTCTAGATCAGCTGGGGTGATGTTTTAGAGAGGATGATGGATGCAGAGGTATTCACATGGGGTCCATGTGTATTGGCCCACTTATACAGAGATTTGTACACCTGTGTGTATACCAGTAGTCAGTATATTGGGTTTAGAGTGGCATTATGACATATTTGAGCTTAGGAGCACATTCCAGTGTTGCAGTTGGTGTGTGACAGGGTGAGCATAGTAGGCCACCCTATTATTGGATGTATGGGGGGTCCTCCACTATAGGTGGACCAGAGACATGACCTACTATAGGAGTGTTATAGATGACCTAGGTACAGTGATATGAAGACCCTGGAGGGCTTGCAAGGATTGGGATGATGATGTCAGGGAGCTACCTTATGTCAGGCATACACGATATATCTTGGGCAAGACTAAGTTGAGCATAGAGAGATACATGCCAGACAGAGTGTAGAAATAGTTCAAGGAGCAGTAGACAACTCCAGTGCACGAGGTGATCTTTCCCTAGGTTGTCAGGGACATAGGTGCACATGGGGGGTACCACTGGACAGATAGGTAGTTCTAGATAAGATTAGGACACTATAGCTAATGCCATGGGTACCACTAGGATCAACAGTTGCTGATGCATGGACTAGCCCTAATTATAATGCATGGTGAGTGACACATAGGCCCATTAGGTTGATAGTGCTTGGGACATATGTGAGGCAGGTGGTAGAGCCTCCTGTTAGATAGAGATGGGTGAGATAGAGGGTGGAGAGAGGACACGTGGCCATTCCCCTAGATGCAGGTAGAGGAGGAGATGGCAAAGGTGGAGGAGGGGATAGATGATAGCTGTAGGTTGAGGCCTCTATCCTAGGAGATGGGGCAAATGGAGGACAACCGCAGGTTGAGGTTGCTATCCTGGGGATACAGAGGACTATGACATGGTATGAGCCTCCCAAGATAGTCTACAATCAAAGGTAGAGAGATTATAGGGTGTAGTGGTTGGCTTGATAGGGGAGAGGGATAGTGTACTATTGCAGATACAGGCTTTGCAGATAGATGTGGAGACCTTGTAGACATAGGCAAGAGGTACAGATGGCTAGATTAAACATGCCATTATAGAGAGATACAACAAGCACTACTACTACATAGTTATAACAACAGTTAGACACAACATAGGGTGTGATAGCCATTGGCAATATGGCTCAAATGTGGGTAGACATGATGGAAGTGTAGGATAGACTAGCACAGGCAGGGTAGCAAGTGGAGTACTACCGTGACCTATATGAGAGTGTAGTTCTTCTGGATCAGTGGGTGCCTAAATATAACAGTTAGAGTAGAGCAGGGGTCTCCAGATCAGTGTGGTTAGGGCCTTCTATGATGGGACCTTCTAGAGAAGGTATAAGATAGGTTCCACTAAACCAAGGACAGCCATTAGAGGCACATGGACCTTGCCAGCCTCCTCCAAGGTTAAGCTCACAGTCGGCTCCTTCAGAGGGGATGAGTTCCACTTGATATAGACACCCAAGTTATTGATGAGATGGATGTATTGTTTGTATTTTGATGCCCACAAACTGATGTTGTACTTTATGTATATGGACATTGTATCATGGACACTCTTTTGTATATATATATACATATTCATACAAAAAAGTGTCCATGATACAATGTCCATATATATATAATAGCAAGATTTGATATATCTTGATGTTTATGATGTCTTTATTTTATGATGATTATGATGATGTTATGAATGTATAAAATGGATTTAAAATAGATGTTTATTTATGGGTTTTTTTGTTGTATGATGTTTTATTATGATGTGAAAGAATATGAATAACAAGTGGATGATGAATTGTTAAAGTTAGATGGATTGCCAAATGTTGATAGAGATAGATAAGAAATAGCTAACAATGAATGGATCAATTGTTAAGAAAAGATAACAAATAATGACACAAATGATTAACAATCAAATGATAATGAAAGAACATGATGACACAAATGATTAACCAAGAAATGATAATCAAATGATACATAAAGAACATGATGATACAAATGATTAACAAAGAAATGATAATCAAATGATAATGAAAGAACATGATGATACAAATGATTAACCAAGAAATGATAATCAAATTGAGAAGAAAGTTAATCATAGAGGAATAAAAGATAAAGATGAAATGATGTGGAAAAGAAACTTCAAGAATAGATAAATGAATGATGGAATCATTGGGAGAAGTTATCCTGGCATGGAATAAAAGAGCAATCCTTTTTTTGATATAGCATATGGATGTTATGCACCAAGGTATAAGAACTAGGGTGACAATATATCCAATGCATAAGACTTTTGACTCTGCAAACAAATGGTTTGATTTATTTCTACTAGGCATAATAGACACTTGTCAAATATGTGATTGGAAAATAGTCTTAGTGTAGAATAGTCTTAATACATATAAGGTCTTTGCAGAACCTTAGATGCAAAAGGTATTGATATGCAAGATGCTAATGTGAGGCCGATTATTTTCCTTCCTTATTTTGATCATTTTATATTACAGTTGGTGACATTATCAGACTTTTAGAGACTATTATTCCATTATGCAGATTAGATTATATCTCTTGATTTCTAGTTTGACATTGATTAGACATGTGGTGATTTGATTTGATCATATTTTGATGCTATGATGAGATTTGAAATGTGAGATATATTAGATGATGATTATTGGTGTGATTTCTAGTTCATTATGTGGATTCATTAATTGATGATGATTATGTGACATTAGATAGAAAATGCAACTTAATCTTGAATTATGTTGTGAATGATTAATGTTGTATGCAATGACATGAATTTAATTTCAGTTTCTTTAGCTATGATTATACATGATGTGATTGACACTTGATCTAGTTGTGCAGGATTATATTTCCAGACCATGGGAAATTGGAGGTAGTATTCATACATATGTTATTCCCTGTGAAATTGATCCATTCCCAAGAGAGATGAGGATCACATTTCATCGGATGTTGTTTGAGTACTTGTATTATTTATTATTTTGGCGTAGTACCCCTTTTGTTAAAGTAATTTATATCATGTGTTGTATATTTTTATTGTTTTACACCACTTGGTATTGTTTTCATTTATGGGTAATTTAAAGTGAATTTATGACTCCCTAGGTGTACCTTAGTGTCCCAAAACTTAACCTAGGTGGTTACCCATGGGTCTAGGGTCAATTGTGACTAACTAAACCTTGGAGTAACTCACTTTTGGTCACTCTAAACTGAGGTTTAGTCAAAGTGACGAATTTTGAAATGGCTAAGGGTGGAAGATGAGTCATGCTTTGGGAAAGACCCATCTCCCTTCCCAAAGTTTGAGGATCCCTTCACCAAGAAGACTTGGGAAGTCTCCTAGATTCCAATGTGTGTGGGATCTCCCTCCAAGACTCTCACACATGTGTGAGAGCATCTTGGGGGGAGATAGCTCTCTTGGAGAATAGGAGGATGCCATATGGCATCCCTTATCCTCATGGAGGCTTGAAGGGAATTGCCACGTCACCACTTAGTCTCTCACACATGTGTGAGAGAACAAGAGGATAAGGTGGGGATTGGAATGGAATTGGAGGGTGACACTTGTCATCCTCACACTTCCTCTCCCTTGCAAGTGGCATGAGATGAGGAAGAAGTGTCACCTAATTCCTTAAGGCTAGATTGGAAGGCCTATATTACCTCCTCTTGAAGAGGAGTGTAGGGTTCTTGCATTTGGCATTTTTTTAATTCTTGGAGTTCTTTTGTTGGGAGTTAGAGGAATTTGGAGATTAGGAGACTTAGAGAAGCTTGGAGCTCTTTACCAAATGTGCTTCCATTGTTAGGAGTTTGAAAGGTAAGCTCCATGGCTATGGCCATTTTCCCTTGTGTATTTCATTTAGGTTGTGTTTGTGGTTTTATGTTGATTGTTGTTTTTATTTTTGTGTGGGTTGGGAGTTTGGTGAGAGCACTTCCATTTGGAGGTAAGGCTCAACTTTTATGGGGTAGGGGAGAGTGAACCTCCTCGAGGTCACTTGCTTATTGTTGTGTTACTTGTAGCCTTGAGGGCTTTTCTATGGTGTTGAGAGCATTTTCTGATGGCAACAGTGCCATGATGGTTTTTTTTGAGTTATTTGGAGATATGTATTTTGTGGTTGTGGCTTGAGGCCTTGAGACTTGGTGATTTTGAGATCATGGAGTGACCTCTTGAGTTGAGGGGTCCACTCCCCTACCACCATCAAACTCATTTTCATGAGTTTAGTTTTGTGCAAACCTTGGGAAAATTTTATGTGTGTTTGAAAAATTTGCATTGTTGTGGTGTGTGTGTCAAAACGTGTGAATCCTACCTCCCTAGCTTGGGGGTGACCCACTAGCCGGTCTATAGTAGGGAGGAGGGCATTCCTTCATGGCTTGTTTCCCCATTATTGTTTTGTTTATTGCAAGTTTATTGTTGAGAAAAATGAAGGTTGGAGGAGCTCATTCTTGCCTTATTTGCTTTATTTTAGTTGGCTATTGGAGCCATGGCCTTAGAGGCCTTATTGTAGTTATGACTGAAATGATTATTATTTTTAATGTGAACAATCTATGTTGTTTATTCAAAACTTGTGATTTAGTCATGCTGTTATGTGTATATGTTTTTGGAGAAGTGCAATAGAAAATAGTGTTGTTGTCCTTTTCACTAAAAAAAAATAGATATATATGTTGCAGATTTGACTCTATTGATTGCTTAGAAAGAAAGGAGAGTAGAACAGACCCATTGAAATGGATTTAGGAACAAAGAGAATTTCTTAAATTTCTCATATAAAATTTGGTTTCAAACAATGAATTTATATGAAAACTGTTTAAACTATCTTGCAGTTTTAAAAGTGAAGAAATTACTCTATTTAAGTTATGGTCCAAAGAAATTATGTCATTATGTTTTAAATATTTTTTTGTCTAAAGGAAGGAGAAGAGATAGAAATTTTGTTCTATTTATTTTGCAAAAGAAAATTAGTACTTATGTATTTTTATTTTTCAAAAAAATATACACATCTGGGTTAATATAAGTTGCAAAACTAGTTATAATCTTCTTTTATGTAATTGTAGTTTTATACATTTTTAGCTTTATATTCCTTTAGTTGTATGTGAAAATATATGTATGATATAATATAAATATATATATATGTATTAAATCTGTATATATATCTCTGGTATTAAATAGCATGTATATTATGTGTGAGCAGTATATATATATATATATATATATATATATATATATATATATATATATATATATATATATATATATATATCTGTGTATATTTCTAACAATGACCAAACTGGTTTAAAAATAATGAAATTATATAACATCATTCTAAACTGCAGTAAATAGAAAAAAGGAGAAATAAATGGACTGAGTCCGTACCCTGGTATTAGGGTTGCCTCAACTTTTAGTTTTAGAAAAAAAAAATGGAGGGGCTGGGGAACAACGGACTGGCCGTTGCCTCCTAGACCCTCATTGCCCTTGAATTGTGGTGGGGGGACAATCCCCCCACCCACCTCCCACCATATAGTGGGGGGTGGGTGGGAGGACCGCCTCCCTGACCCCATAGTCTCTCAACCCTCGTGAAGGCAGTGGTGGGGAACATCTGTGGGCCATCAACATTGTGCATCTTTTAGTCCCCTTCACCATTAAATCTGCCATTGTGCCTTTTGCCCCTACAAATTGATATCATATATATATATATCCTTCTGTGTTCTCTGTATATTGACACAAAAGATATATATATATATATATATACCTCTGAGATTTAAAATATTGTATATATATACACCTCCCAGATTTAAAATATTGTATATATATATATAAAGCTACTCAAAGTCATTTATAACCTATATATACATCAGAGTATACCTTTGAGAGGTACTCCCATGGCTGCCAAGCCACTGTAGAAGAAATCTTTCAACCTATAACATGAGAAAACAACTCAAAAACAAAGAGAGAAAACAACACAATAGAGGAGAAAACAAAAGAGAGTTAGGGCAAACTCTATAAGGAAATGAATAAAATATTATTAGGGTTTTCCTTTTTAAAAATAATAAAATAGAAATTAGGGCTTCCCTTTGAGTAAATTAATAAAATAATGGGATAGGGTTAAGATGGGGGATGAATGAAAATGCATTTTAATTTATTTTTCCATTTTGCCATGTGCAGAAGAATTTAAAATTCCCTCTCCCTTGCTTTTTCTTTTTGATTTATTTTTGTTCATCCTTGAGTTTATTTTAGTGGTTTTAATTTTTATTTTGGGGGTTTGGATTTTATTTCCTTGTGGAATTGATTTTTGTGGAAGTGAGATTTTATTTTAATGGGACGCTTTATCCTTGGTAAGCTTTTCATTTTTGGGCATCATTTAAGTTATCTTGTGCATTTTAAATTAATGTTAGGGAGAGTCTCTTTATTGAATTTAATTTTATTTTAATCAATTTTATTCCAAAGGGGATATTTTAATTTATCCTCTTTTTAAATTATTTTAACATGAGTCAATTAATAAATATGATTGTTGAAGTTATATTTATTAATGGACTTGACTATTAAATTTTATCAGTCGTTTATTATTTTAATTCAAATTTTATAATTTGGTTGAGTGGTCAATTTATTTTACCTTGAAAATTTATTTAATATTCCTTATGATTATTTATTTTAATGTTTGCATTAATTCCTTTTTAGAGTTTTTCTTTTTAAATTTTTTATTTCAATTATTGAAAACACGTTATGCTGTTAAATTTTTCTTAGATTTTAGGGTTTTATTTTTATGACCTTTTGGCAACTATCATTTAATCACTCCATCTTATCATGCAACCATCATGCCATTGATTTTTATATTTTATTTATTCAAGTTCATTTATGCATTGGAGTTAGGATTTGGTTTCGAATCTGACGAAATCATCTCTTCACCTAGGAAACTTAGGGTTTGGATTAAAACCGTTCTAACCCTAGAAGTGGTGCACATCGCATTGCATACCCCCTAGACAGATTTCTTGATGCAAGAAATGTCATAGGAAGATGCACTTCCCCAAATATGTATGACATGTTTACGCCTCATGTGTATTGCCACTGAGCATGTAAACGCATACGAGGGGGTTCCTAGGGACTTGCAGAAAAGTTTTTGGTAATTCGTGTCATGACCACATGACAAATGTGGATGACACATGTATTGTGTGTCGTGACCGTATGGGAAATGTGGGCATGATAGCTAATCCCAACACACACAAGATACATATTAATTCCAATAGGATAATAAAATCATTCCACAAACATAACATACGAAAGAAATGACTATGCCCCAATCCATACTGCATCATGACATACCAAGATATAGAGAGATCAAGGTAGTTTTGAATAAGTATTAGAAAGAGATAAAAGAAAAAAAAAATGGCCAACTTGATAAAATACATAGACAACCATCATGTTCTCTTGCTAAAGAGGGTGCTCCAGATAGATTGGGGACCTTATCGTAGGAAAGATGTATCCATTAAAGTCTTTGGATCTAGGATGTATGGATGAACCAGATGTAGCAAGTAGTTTAATGAGGTGACATATTATTTTAGGAGTAACATTTTTGTTTCTAATTTGATAAGTATTTGATCTTTCTAAAAGATGCATAGTTTATGTTCTACTTGAGTTAGTCAAGTCTAGGTAGTAAGTGAATAGAATGGATTATGGTAGATGGATGGAATAAGAATTTTTGGATTTATTATAGATTGAGATGGGTGATGGGTGTATCGTATGTGTCTGAGTACTAGATACTTTCTTCATATTCCAGACTGCCTACATACCCTATATCCATTGGATCAAGGCACATTACGATGATGATGATAGTGATATTAATAGAATTAGGTTTGTCATTGATGTCAAAAGAGTCAAAAGAGAATTTGTCAGTTGGTTAGTGGATTGGTCAGTGGTGGAGTGATAGACCATTTGCTAGACCATCTTTGTTTGTGTTCAGTGTTATGATAAGAACTAAAGTCCTTATGATTTTGTTTCCATCATCAGTTGATCTATTGTAAGAGCATTTGTGTCCCTTGTTGTCATCAAGAGATCTCATCCTATATTGGTATGTCAGAGGTTGTTTGATTTGATTGGACCATGGAGTGAGCATAGTTGGATGGATTGGCTCATAGAGGGTTCAAAGGAGTTGCATCATTGATGTTAGAGTTCATTAAGTGGCAAGTAATTCTACATGTTCATCATGCTTCTACATATTTTGTTTAGTTCATGGCTTAGAGTTTGACAAGACTTTTTTGGATATGTTAAACATCTAGAATTTGTGTAAGAAAGATTCAACAAGAACTCATTATGAGAGTGGCTTTCTAGAGCTATCAGAGCCCAAGTTTAAACACTGGGCTTGTTTAGGGCACATTATTATTTTGCAACTTTGATTTATTTGTGGTTACCTCATTTTTGTAGGATGCCTCCCCAATGAGTTCAACGAGCACGTTCACATCACATGGACTCTGTAGAGGTTCATAGTGACTCTTCAGCTGAGGGATAGGCACCGTCAACCCCATAGTTACCGCAGGTACCACTGGACCTACCTATACCAGATATTGGGCCATAGATATTGTAGGCTCTATGGATAGTGTTAGATAGGCTACCACCAGCCGTAGTTGAGCCACGCATAGAGCCACGTGTTGAGCCCCACATTGATCCGTGAGAGGAGCCATGCATAAAGCCATGAGCATAGTCACATGTTGAGCCATGTGTGGAGCCCTGTGTCGAGCTGCAAGAGGTACCACGTGTGGAGCCATATGTTGAGGTACCAAATACAACGGCAGAGGAGGTTAGATCAGCCGACAGGGCCTATAGTAGGAGCCCTACATGTCATGCTAGGCATGAGGAGGTAGTGCGAGTGGAGCAAATTGTTCACATGCCTTATGATTATTATGCAGATGAGCCTATAAGAGGGCACAAAGATTGAGGAGATCCCATCAGAGATTTGTTGAGGCTGAATCCTCCTACTTTCATTGGGACCACAGAGGGAGCTAAGGCAGAGGCCTGGCTCATCAGCTTAGACAGATGCTTCACATTGTATCCTTACGAGGGCAACACGAAGACACGTGTGATAGTCCACCTATTGTGAGATGCAACAACTACTTGGTGGCACATTAAGGAGTGCAAGTGCCATCTATCATTGGACACACTCACATGGGAGACTTTCATTGAGTGCTTCAATGCGTGATATTTATCTAATCACTACAAGCAATGTCGCATAGATGATTTTTATGACCTTCAGCAGAGATGTCTTACCATTGCTTAGTATGAGGGTAGATTCACTGAGTTGTCTCGATACACAGAGTATCTCCATGATCAGAAACTCCTAGTTCATAAGTTTATCAGAGGATTGAACTATAGCATAGCAGGGCTTGTATGCATGGTAGACGCCCAGACATTGAGTGATACTGTTGAGAAGGCATACATAGCTGAGGAGATATAGGGATGAGGGCATAGTTCACTCCCTTAGTTTCAGGATTGTGGGTAGCAGCAACATTAGCATAGCTATTGCAGACCACCACCACCACCTTAGAGAGGAAGATTTAGTTCCGCATCCTTACCTCCTAGGCCCCCACAGCAACAGAGATCCTGGCCACAGTAGAGGGCACATGGGGGCATAATCAAGGTTGGTAGCAGTAGGGCCCACATAGAGATCAAAGTTAGTAGGGACCACTTGTGGGAGCCACGAGGTCGCAGCAGTCATACAGGGGTTCACAAGGGTCCACAGGTAGATCTGGACAATAGCAGTCGAGTAGGACTTAGACTAGATAGGTACAAGCCAGGGGCCCATGTTATGTATGTGGTGGAGTAGGACATCTAGCCAGAGAGTATCCACAGGGCTTTACAACAGGGGGATAGCCTCATTCAGGAGGATCAGAGCAGATGGTTGGAGATGTGGGTAGGTCCCACCGTATGTTTGCACTGGTTGATAACCACCAGGTTGATTTTTAGGCATTAGTGATTGAGACATTAGGTATGATAGGGGGTGTCCCCATTTCTATTCTTTTTGACTCTAGTGCTACTAACTCTTTCATATCTCCGTTGTTAGTGGAGTGTTGCAGGCTGGTGGCCTCTAGGCAGGGTGATAGGTTGGTGGTTGAGTTGGCATCAAGGGCCAAGATGACAATAGATGCCTTAGTCCATGATTGTGAGATATCTTTGGGACCCTTTTCCATAGTATGTGACCCTGGAGCTATGACATTAGGATCCTATGATGTGGTTTTAGGTATGGACTAGCTTGTGGCTCATCGAGCCAAGCTAGATTGTCACTGAAAGGCTATTAGCTACTTAGACGATCATGGTACATCAGTTGAGATGGTGGGAATTCATAAGCACATAGCAGTGTGTATGATATCAACTCAACAGCTTAAGCACTGCATGTGGAAGGGATGTTAGATGTTCACTATTATAGTGAGTGATAGATTAGATGATGAGCCTAAGGCATCTTTGGATGACCATCCCATCCTAAAAGAGTTTGTCGATGTGTTTCCAATAGAGTTACTGGGGATGTCACCCCGTCGAGAGGTAGACTTTCATATTGACTTAGTACTGCGTGCCGAGCTAGTGTCTCGTGTACCCTACAGGATGACTACTCATGAGCTCACGGAGCTCAAGTTGCAGCTTAAGGACTTTCTTGAGAAGGGGCACATCTGACCAAGTATTTCACCTTGGGGCACTCCTATCATCTTCATGAAGAAGGATGGGTCTCTTCGATTATGCATGGATTATAGGTAGTTGAATAAGGTGATGGTGAAGAACTATTATCCTTTGCCCAGGATTGACGACCTCTTTGATTAGATGCAAGGAGCCAAGGTGTTCTCTAAGATTGACTTGAAGTTTGGTTACCATCAGTTGCGTATCATAGAGGTGGATATCCATAAGACCGCCTTTCTAACTTGATATGGCCACTATGATTTCACTGTGGTCCCCTTCAGTTTGACAAATGTCCCTGCAGTGTTCAAGAGTCTCATGAATAGGGTGTTCCGTACCTACTTGGATCGATTCATGATTATTTTCCTTGATGACATATTGATCTATTCACAGACTAAGGAGGTGCATGAGGAGTACCTACGTCAGGTTCTACAGTGTTTGAGGGAGCAGAATCTTTATGGGAACTTGGCAAAGTGCGCATTTTTTAGTATAGAGGTACAATATTTGGGGCACATCCTATCTGGCGATGGAATCTCAATA
This sequence comes from Cunninghamia lanceolata, assembly GCA_027924645.1. NCBI lineage: Eukaryota > Viridiplantae > Streptophyta > Pinopsida > Cupressales > Cupressaceae > Cunninghamia > Cunninghamia lanceolata. The sequence goes on from BSBN01001054.1 coordinate 4,243,300, forward strand.
GATCCATCAAAGATTAGGGCCATCAGAGATTGGCCAGCACCCACCAGTGTGATAGAGGTCAAGATTTTTATGGGGTTAGCTAGTTATTACCGTAGATTTGTTGAGGGTCTTTCTTGGATAGCGCACCCCATCACTTCCCTTTAGTAAAAAGGGAAAAGTTTTCTATGGACTAAGCAATTTGAGAGGGCCTTTGGGGTCCTCAAAGAGTGTCTTACCAGTGCTCCCATTTTAGTGGTTCTTGATCTAGTCGCAGATTTTATGGTTTGCACAGATGCATCACTTGAGGGTTTGGGAGCCGTACTTATGCAAAGTGGTAGAGCGATCACGTATGAGTCGCGAAAGCTCAAGACCCATGAGATGAACTACCCCACTCATGATTTGGAGCTTGCAATAGTGGTTCATGCTCTAGTCCATTGGAGACATTTCTTATTGGGTCATCACTTTGAGCTTCATTTAGATCACCACAGCCATCAGTATATATTTACACAGCCAAATCTGAATGCTTGTCAGCAGCGTTGGATGGAGTTTCTTTGCGAGTATGACTTTAATGTCCACTACATCAAAGGGAAGGAGAACGTGGTTAATAACACATTGAGTTAGAGGTGCCACGAGATGTTGACCTTGACTCTGAGTGTAGACTTGAGAGGATGCATTATTCGGCATATGCATGAGTGGTTTCTTGAGGTGCAACAGGAGATCTATTCACAGAGGGCCCTTATGGGAAAGTTTACAGGGTACTCACTGGAGGTAGATGGGTTACTTCATCATTGACAGTGCATCTATGTACCTCGTGTAGGTGAGCTACATACTATAGTGTTATTAGAGGCTCATAGAGCACCATATGTGGCACATCTAGGGGTGAAGAAGATGCATGCCAACCTATGATAGCTATACCATTGGGCGGATATGAGATAAGATATTGCAGAGTTTGTTGCTTGATGCCTTGAGTACTAGAGGGTCAAGGCTGAGAATTAGCATTTAGCGGGTCTTTTATACCCACACGAGATACCTAAGTGGAAATGGGACACCATTTCCATGGATTTCATTGTTGGTCTTCCTATGTCTTCATGTCGCCATGATGCCATCATAGTGATAGTTGGCAAGCTGACCAAGGTGGCACATTTCTCACCTGTACGCATGACGTATAATGCACTGGCAGTGGTGAGAGTATTCTTAGACAATATTGTGAGATTACATGGAGTACCTTGCCGCATCATTTCTGATAGGGATTCAGTGTTCACTTTAGCCTTTGGAGAGATTTATAGTAGGCAGTGGGCACACAACTCAACTTTAGCTTCGTTTATCATCCTGAGATAGATGGATAGATAGAGTGGGTGAATCAGGTGTTGGAGGACATTGTTTGTATGTATGTTATGGACCATCAGTCTAGATGGGAGGAGTATCTGTATCTAGTTTAGTTTTCCTACAATAATGGGCATCACAGCTCATTGGGTATGCCTCCTTTTCAGGCTTTATATGGCAAACCATGCATGACACCATTGAGTTGGGATTGGATAGAGGACACGGTTGCCATTGGTCCAGAGTTGGTTTAGGATATGGAGCAGTAGGTCACACTGATTAGGTAGAGACTTCAGGAGACACAAGATAGACAGGATAAGTTTGTTGATGCTAAGAGACTTGATCAGAGCTTCTCGGTTGGGGATAGAGCATTCCTTAGAGTGTAACCACACAAGAGTCCAATCCATTATGGAAAGGGCTCTAATCTTGCACCATGGTTTGTAGGATCTTTTGAGATCTTAGAGTAGATAGGACCTGTTGCCTACCATCTAGTGTTGCCACCTAGCCTATCACATATCCACGATGCCTTTCATATTTGTATATTGAGGTGATATATATCTGATTTATCTCATGTATTGGACTGGAGTGCTCTACAGGTAGAGGTAGACTAGAAGTTGGCTTTAGAGACAATTCACATATTGGCTCATTGGATGTTGGGCCTTCGAGGTTGAGAGCTAGACCACGTTAGGGTCCAGTGGGATCATTATCATGAGGTCATAGCTACTTGGGAGGATGCAACTAGTTTGAGGGCACTCTATCCTCACCTTTTTGATGACTTCTAGGAGGAAGTTTAGTCTTAGGGGGGAGGATGTGAGGCCGAGTATTTTCCTTCCTTATTTTGATCATTTTACATTACAGTTGGGACATTATCAGACTTTTAGAGACTATTATTCCATTATGTAGATTAGATTATATCTCCTATTTTCTGGTTTGCCATTGATTAGACATGTGGTGATTCGATTTGATCATATTTTGATGCTATGATGATATTTGACATGCGAGATATATTAGATGACAATTATTGGTGTGATTTCTAGTTCATTATGTGGATTCATTAATTGATGATGATTATGTGACATTAGATAGAAAATGCAATTTAATCTTGAATTATATTGTGAATGATTAATGTTGTATGTAATGACATGAATTTAGTTTCAGTTTCTTTGGCTATGATTATACATGATGTGATCGACACTTGATCTAGTTGTGCGGGATTATATTCCTAGGCCACGGGAAATCGGAGGTAGTATTCACACATATGTTATTCCCTATGAAACTGATCCATTCCCAAGAGGGATGAGGATCACGTTTGATCAGATGTTGTTTGAGTACTTGTATCATTTATTATTTTGGCCTAGTACCCCTTTTGTTAAAGTAATTTATATCATGTGTTGTATATTTTTATTGTTTTACACCACTTGGTATTGTTTTCATTTATGGGCCATTTAAAGTGAATTTATGACTCCCTAGGTGTACCTTAGTGTCCCAAAACTTACCCTAGGTGGTTACCCACGGGTCTAGGGTCAACTTTGACTAACTAAACGTTGGAGTAACTCACTTTTGGTCACTCTAAACTGAGGTTTAGTCAAAGTGACGAATTTTGAAATGGCTAAGGGTGGGAGATGAGTCATGCTTTGGGAAAGACCCATCTCCCTTCCCAAAGTTTGGGGATCCCTTCACCAAGAAGACTTGGGAGGTCTCTAGGATTCCCAAGTGTGTGCGATCTCCCTCCAAGACTCTCACACACGTGTGAGAGAATCTTGGAGGGAGATGGCTCTCTTGGAGAATAGGAGGATGCCATATGGCATCCCTTATCCTCAGGGAGGCTTGAAGGAAATTTCCACCTCACCACTTGGTCTCTCACACATATGTGAGAGCACAAGAGGATAAGGTGGGGATTGGAATGGAATTGGAGGGTGACACTTGTCACCCTCACACTTCCTCTCCCTTTCAAGTGGCATGGGATGAGGAAGGAGAAGGTGACAATTGTCACCTTCTCATTCCTCAAGGCCAGATTGGAAGGCCTATATTACCTCCTCTTGAAGAGGAGTGTAGGGTTCTTGCATTTGGCATTTTTCTTCTATTCTTGGAGTTCTTTTGTTGGGAGTTAGAGGAATTTGGAGATTGGGAGACTTCGAGAAGCTTGGAGCTTTTCACCAAATGTGCTTCCATTGTTAGGGCTTTTGAAGGTAAGCTCCATGGCTATGGCCATTTTCCCTTGTGTATTTCATTTAGGTTGTGTTTGTGGTTTTATGTTGATTGTTGTTTTCATTTTTGTGTGGGTTGGGAGTTTGGTGAGATCACCTCCATTTGGAGGTAAGGCTCAACTTGTATGGGGTAGGGAAAAGTGAACCTCCTCGAGGTCACCTCCTTATTGTTGTGTTACTTGTAGCCTTGAGGGCTTTTCTATGGTGTTAAGAGCATTTTTTGATGGCAAGAGTGCCATGATGGTTTTTTTTGAGTTATTTAGAGATATGTATTTTATGGTTGTGGCTTGAGGCCTTCAGACTTGGTGAGTTCGAGATCATGGAGTGACCTCTTGAGTTGAGGGGTCCACTCCCCTACCCCCATCAAACTCATTTTCATGAGTTTAGTTTTGTGCAAACCTTGGGGAAATTTTATGTGTGTTTGAAAAATTTGCATTGTTGTGGTGTGTGTGTCAAAACATGTGAATCCTACCTCCCTAGCTCGGGGGTGACCCACTAGCGGGTCTATGGTAGGGAGGAGGGCATTCCTTCATGCCTTGTTTCCCCATTGTTATGTTGTTTATTGCAGGTTTATTGTTGATAAAAATGAAGTTTGGAGGAGCTCATTCTTGCCTTATTTGCTTTATTTTAGTTGGTTGTTGGAGCCATGGCCTTAGAGGCCTTATTGTAGTTATGACCAAAATGATTACTATTGTTTGTGTTGGTTGTATAAGGAATTTTTTTAATGTGAACAATCTATGTTGTTTATTTAAAACTTGTCATTTAGTCATGCTATTATGTGTATATGTTTTTGGAGAAGTGCAATAGAAAATAATGTTGCTGTGCTTTTGATTAAAAAAAATAGATATATATGTTGGAGATTTGACTCTATTGATTGCTAAGAAAGAAAGGAGAAAGGAATAGACCTATTGAAATCAATTTAGGAACAAAGAGAATTGTTTAAAATTCTCATATAAAATTTTGTTTCAAGCAATGAATTTATATGAAAAGTGTTTAAACTATCTTGTTTTAAAAGTGAAAAAATTACTCTATTTAAGTTACGGTCCAAAGAAATTATGTCATTATGTTTTTAAATATTTTTCTGTCTAAAGGAAGGAGAAGAGATAGAAATTTTTTTCTATTTATTTTGCAAAAGAAAATTAGAACTTCTGTATTTTTGTTTTTCAAAAAAATATACACATCTAGGTTAATATAAGTTGCAAAACTAGTTATAATCTTCTTTTATGTAATTGTGGTTTTATACATTTCTAGCTTTATATTCTTTTAGTTGTATGTGAAAATATATGTATGATATAATATAAATATATATGATATACAATATATATATATATATATATGTAATAAATCTATATATATATCTTTGTTATTAAATAGCATGTATATTATGTGTGAGTAGAATATATATACATTATCTATATATCTGTGTATATTTCTAACAATGACCAAATTGGGTTCAAAATAATGAAATTATATAACATCATTCTAAATTGCAGCAAATAAAAAAAAGGAGAAATAAATGGATTGAGTCCGTACCTTGGTATAAGGGTTGGCTCAAGTTTTAGGTTTAGGAAAAAAAATGGATGGGCTGGGGAACGGTGGACTAGCCGTTGCCCCCCAGACCCTCATAGCCCTTGAATTGTGGTGGGGGGGACGATCCCCCCATCCACCTCCCACTATGTAGTGGGGGGTGGGTGGGAGGACCACCTCCCCCATCCCACAATCTCTCAACCCTCACGAAGGCAGTGGTGGGGAACATCCGTGGGCCATTGGCCCTGTGCATCTTTTAGTCCCCTTCGCCATTAAATCTGCCATTATGCCTTTTGCCCCTACAAATTAATATCATATATATATCTCTGTGTGTGTGTTCTCTGTATATTGACACAATATATATATATACACCTTCCAGATTTAAAATATTCTATATATAAATATATATATATATATGTATATACATAAAATGTATATATATATATCTTCTCAAATTCATATATAACCTATGTATTCATCTGAGTATACCTCTGAGAGGTGCTCCCATGGCTGCCAATCCATTGTAGAAGAAATCTTTCAACCTGCAACATGAGAAAATAACTCAAAAACAAAGAGAGAAAACAACACAATAGAGGAGAAAACAAAAGAGAGTTAGGGCAAACTCCATAAGGAAATGAATAAAATATTATTAGGGTTTTCCTTTTTGAAAACAATAAAATAGAAATTAGGCCTTCCCTTTGAGTAAATTAATAAAATAATGGGATAGGGTTAAGATGGGGGATGAGGGAAAATACATTTGAAATGCATTTTAATTTATTTTCCCATTTTTCCATGTGCATGGGAATTTAAAATTCCCTCTCCCTTGCTTTTTCTTTTTGATTTATTTTTGTTCATCCTTGAGTTTATTTTAATGGTTTTAATTTTTATTTTGGGGGTTTGGATTTCATTTCCTTGTGGAATTTATTTTTGTGGAAGTGAGTTTTATTTTAATGGGATGCTTTATCCCTGGTAAGCTTTTCATTTTTGGGCTTCATTTAAGATATCTTGTGCATTTTAAATTAATGTTGGGGAGAGTCTCTTTATTGAATTTAATTTAATTTTAATCAATTTTATTTCAAAGGGGATATTTTAATTTATCCTCTTTTTAAAATTATTTTAAGGTGAGTCATTTAATAAATATGATTGTTGAAGTTATATTTATTAATGGACTTGACTATTGAATTTTATCAGTCGTTTATTATTTTAATTCAAATTTTATAATTTGATTGAGTGGTCAATTTATTTTACCTTGAAAATTTATTTAATATTCCTTACGATTATTTATTTTAATTTTTGCATTAATTTCTTCTTAGAGATTTTTAAAAAAAAATTTATTTCAATTATTGAAAACATGTTATGCTGTCAAATTTTTCCTAGATTTTAGGGTTTTGTTTTTATGACCTTTTGGCGACTATTGTTTAATCACTCCATCTTATCATGCAACCATCATGCCATTAATTTTCATATTTTATTTATTTGATTTCATTTATGTATTGGATTTAGGATTTGGTTTCAAATCTGACAAAATTATCTCTAACCCTAGAAGTGGCGCACATCACATCGAATACCCCTAGATGGCTTTCATCACACAGGGGACGACATAGGAAGATGCACTTCCTTGAATATGTATGACATGTTTATGCCTCATGCATATTGGCACTGAGCATATAGACGCGTGTGAGGGGGTTCCTAGGGACTTGTGGAAAAGTTTTTGGTAGTTCGTGTCATGACCACATGACAAATGTGGACATGACACATGTGTTGTGTGTCATGACCGCATGGGAAATGTGGGCATGAAAGCTAATCTCAACACACACAAGATACATATTAATTCCAATAGGATAATAAAATCATTCCACAAACATAACATACGAAAGAAATGACTATGCCCCAATCCATACTGCATCATGACATACCAAGATATAGAGAGATCAAGGTAGTTTTGAATAAGTATTAGAAAGAGATAAAAGAAAAAAAAATGGCCAACTTGATAAAATACATAGACAACCATCATGTTCTCTTGCTAAAGAGGGTGCTCCAGATAGATTGGGGACCTTATCGTAGGAAAGATGTATCCATTAAAGTCTTTGGATCTAGGATGTATGGATGAACCAGATGTAGCAAGTAGTTTTATGAGGTGACATATTGTTGTAGGAGTAGCATTTTTGTTTCTGATTTGATAAGTATTTGATCTTTCCAAAAGATGCATAGTTTACGTTCTGCTTGAGTTAGTCAAGTCTAGGTAGTAAGTGAACAGAATGGATTACGGTAGATGGATGGAGTAAGAATTTTTGGATTTATTATGGATTGAGATGGATGATGTGTGTATCATATGTGTCTGAGTACTGGAGACTTCCTTCATATTCTAGACTACCTACATACCCTGTATCCATGGGATCAAGGCACATTACGATGATGATGATGGTGATATTGTTAGAATTAGATTTGTCATTGATGTCAAAAGAGTCAAAAGAAAATTGGTCAGCTGGTTAGTGGATTGTTCAGTGGTGGAGTGATAGACCACTTGGTAGACCATCTTTGTTTGTGTTCAGTGTTATGATAAGGACTAAAGTCCTTATGATTTTTTTGTCATCATCACGAGATCTACTTTAAGAGCATTTGCGTCCCTTGTTGTCATCAGGAGATCTCATCTTATATTGGTATGTCAGAGGTTGTTTGATTTGATTGGACCATGGAGTGAACACAGTTAGATGGATTGGCTCATAGAGGGTTCAAAGGAGTTGCATCATTGATGTTAGAGCTCATCAAGTGGCAAGTAATTCTACATGTTCATCATGCTTCTACATATTTTGTTTAGTTCATGGCATAGAGTTTGACAAGACTTTTTGGGATATGTTGAACATCTAGAATCTGTGTAAGCAAGATTCAATAAGAACTCATTATGAGAGTGGCTTTCTAGAGGTGATAGGAAGAGATGATTTAATTGTGACTCAACACACTAAGGTTGATGATCTCTTCTCTGGCAAACTTAGGGATTTCAAGTGATCTAGAATCAAATCCCTACATATGACCTAAGACCTAAATGCAAGTTATAAAGTCCTTTTTAAAGATAGGTTTTTTTTATTTTTTATTTTTTATGTTTTGAAGTTGACTCATTATCAGTGGTTGTCTTGTCACTTAAGTGACACCTTATGTCTCCTAACTCATTATGCAACCAACCCCCCGACCTAAGGAAACTGATGTTCATCGATGTCAATCTCCCAATGAGCTCTAATACTTCAATCCATGTTCTCAGTTTGCCCTTTCAATGGGGTGATAAATATAATTGAAGGTGTCAAATTAAATCTTTTTCAAACTGAGCAATTGATGTTTGCACAGTGTGTCTTTTGACAGGTAAAATGCCCCTATAGTAGTTGAAGATTAATTTTTATAACTGTTTACTCAACGATGGGTTTAGGGTTTTTGAACATGGTTGTGGTTGATAGAAGTAAACTCATTGAATGTGAGTCTTGAGGTTTTTGAGTGTTTTTTTATGAAGTTTATTGTCATTGATGTCAAAAAGGTGTTATGTCAAGAGGTTGATTGTTGGTCTTATGTTTGCCATCATGCAGAAGTTTATGTTCCTTCAACATTTGAGTGTTCACAGGATCATTCAGATGTTGCTTCAAGTGTTCATGATGTTGTTTCATGTAGGTATGACTGATCATGTTGTCGTTCATGTTGTTGTTGTCAAAGTGATTTATGCTTAGGTTCAAGAAGTTGTGTAGAGGTTAATGAGGTTGATGGCTACATTCAGGATGAGTTGAAGTTGAGTTGTCATGTTAGTAGTATTTTCATGTATTGATGAGGTGGTTGATTAGTGTTCATTCATTCTATGGGTAGTGTGTTTTATGCAGAATGTAGAGGTGAATGGTCATTCCATCATTAATGTATAGAATGGTCACTTGCAAGAGATACGTTGTTGCAGGATAATGTTATAAGGTGTTGATGATGGTTGCAAGATGATGGCATGTTTCAGATGTTGGTGCTTGAATGATGATATTGTTTCATGTAATCTTTCAATGTCAAAAATATGTTCTTATAACACTGCTATGTCATTAGTGTCCTCATAATGAAGATAAATATATGAAGCATTATCAAGTGAGCACAAAGACATTCAAAGCCTTGTTTCTTTTATTTATGGTGTCATTCAGAGTGATCATAACACACTGAGTTTCAGTGGAAAGAGGTAATAGTATTGAAATCCTTTAATATATGTGAAGAGGACTTCATATTAGGGTTTTATCATAGTGTGGTTTAAACCCTAATAAATGTTATATAAGGTAATATGTAACTTTGCCTATCCATCACTTGTTTTTGTCTAATTCTTCATTGACCTCCAATTACCAGTTACTAAGGTTTTAAGTTACAACCTTAAGGGTGTTTAGACGTTGTGAAACCAACCCCTTCACATAATGGGAACCGACAACTCTTGATCTCCTCAAGTGCTTATGCGAGAAGTTTAAATTGAGGGCTCAAATTAAAAAGAGGTGAGAGTGTGAAAGGAAATCAAATGGCTACCTTTTGTTTGTTTTTTGAAACCCAACAGTCACTCAATGATTAAAATTGATGGGCTATTGCAATATAAAAGCTCTCAATTATTTTGATAGTTATTTGTTCAAGTAGATGGGCCAACAAAATTGATTTCTCAGTGTGTGTAATAGATGAAGGTGAGAGACTTGGTCAATTGGATGCTACAAGGACATAACTACAAGCTGATGTGAAGATTGTATATATATTTGTGAAGAAAACTCTATTTTTGAATGACTTGAAGTTGATGTAGGTTTTCCAATGAATGTAAGAGGGTTTTAACTAAGGGATATGGAATTTTGTATTCTACAAGGTTTGTGTTAGGTTTTGAATGAGAATTCAAATGTCAAGGAGCACAATATCTGCCTCTATTATATTAACATATTTTCAGTGACATGATGAGACATTTGTCATCATTGTCACCATCATTTTATTATATTATGTAGACCTTGTAAAGGAAGAATGGCTAGGAAATTTCAGTGAAGAGTCTGTATGAAGTTTTTGATTGATTTGATCAGTGATATGAGTTAAGGAGAGATAGAGTTTCATGTGGATATGCAAAGATAAACCTTCATGTAAATATGTAGGGTATTTAATCATCTTAAAGATGGATGATCAATTTTATGGTATTCAGAGGGTATCTTCAATGTAAGCAAGGAAATTGTAGTTGGTAAAAGATTGACTATATATATATATATATAATAGTTTGCAGATATTAAAAGAAGGTTGATTTGTTTTCACTGACATTGTGTGAGTGGTTTGTGGTTGAAGGAGACTTTGTTGATTAAAAAAAAGGAGATATAAAGTTTTGCTAGTAGAGAAACAGAGTTTTCCTCTATATATTTTCATATTCTTGTATTTTGGGTTGGTGCCCTTGGAGTTGATGTTTCTAAATGTATTATCAATTGGTGCTCCTTGAAGTAGGTGCTTCTAAACAAAGTAGCCAGTGAGGCATGTTTTGATTAAGCTAGTGAGGCATTTTTTGAGTGGTTTTTCATCCCTATGAGGGTTTTCCACTCATGAAAAACTTCTGTTATGGTTCATGTTGTTTATCTTTGTGTGTGTGCCCTAATGTTTTGTCTTTAAGGTCTTGATCATAATGTTTATAATCATACTTGTGCATATGTATTTGATAAACCTTTGAAGTCTCTCTCATTTTTCTATCTTGTGAGTTAAAAGGTACAAAAAGTTTTAAAAGTTTATATACCACTAATTCACCCCCTCTCAATGGTCCTGTACTCCAACAAGTTGTATCAAAGCATAGGTTCCCTATAGAAGTCTAACAGGATTGGGTAGGTCCTGATAGTGGAGTACCATGGGAAAGTGTAAAAGAAATAGAGAAAAGAAAGATGCCAAACAAAGAGAGGTAAAACAAGCCCTAGTCAAGTCAAGCAATAAGTTGTTACATGAGTCACCCCTGAAAATTGACACAAAGTTTAATAAAAAGAATGATCTTGCAGTTGAGAGTTTTGATAAAAAGGAAGACTTCATTGTATGTGTAGATGAACAATAACTTGGTGAAAGAAAAGATGATTTTGTTGTTGTGATTGATGACATAGAACGAGACCTCTTTGTGGATGAAGATGGACATGAGTTTGATGAAGATGATTGTGAGGTTGATTTAGAAGGTGAACTTTTGTGTGCTCTTGATACAATCAAGCAATTCAAAAAAGAGAATAAGAGACTAGAAGATCAACTTCAACAAGAAAAAGATTCCAAAGACAAGGTATGTTTAGATTTTGCAAAAGTTTCTTTAAAGTTTGAAGAGGAAAGAACCTAGGTTATTAACTTAAAGAGTCAAGTTCATGAATTTGATAAATTGATTATTTGTCTTAAAACTAAAGTTGAAGAAGCCAAAAGAGTGGTTAATTTTACAAAATCTAATCTAGAAATCAAAACTAGTGAATGTCTAAAACTTGAATTAGAAATAGTCTCTTTGAGAAAGGAGTTAGAAGAAGCATCTTCTAAGTTGCACAAGAATATGCAGTTTCAAAAGAGTACTGAATGCTTGAATGACATGTTGAGGAAGCAAAAACATCATAAGGATGCTACTGGTCTAGGTTATGAAGAAGGAGAGTGTTCCAAAGTTAAAACTGCTCCTAGGCAGAAGATAGACTTGAATAAACATTCTGCTGCTTCTGAGGAAGACAAGAAGAAAGCAAAGGATAAAGTTACTAATGCTAGAAGAAGAAGAACAAATATGTTCTCAAGACCTCCACCTATCAGACAATATTGTTCAATGAGGTACAATTATTCTCAATTTCATGGTTATTGCTATTCATGTCATGTTTATGGCCATAGAGCAAGAGATTGTACAAGAAATTGTAGGATGTATGAAAGACATGATCATGTGAGGAATGTCAATAGAAGCTCATACAACTTGTCTAGAAGAAACTACCTTTCATTTGGTCTTCATAGCAATGTTATATGTAATAGGTGTAATGAGTTTGGACAAAAGGCACAATGGTGTAGGAAAATCTTGATAAAACCATCTAGAAACTATACGATCGATCAAAAACAAGACAATACCTTAAACAAGAAAAAGAAAGAGCATATTTGGGTTAGGAGAAGAAAACTAGATCTAGGAAAAGCACACCCTGACCTTGTGCACACTACAAAGTAGCTTGATTTGTTCCATGAGAAATAGCATGTTGTAAGGAGAAGGTATTCCATGCTCTATCCTAACCCCAAGGAGAAAACAAGGTAGTATGAATGGAGGAAGCTTCTTCACACTAGATTAGTGAGGATAGTACATTATATTTCTTGTCATGAAATTTGATAGTGCTTATTACAAAAATAGTTATATTTGTTGACAGGGCCATGTATACAATGTTTTAGTTTGTTGGAGATAGTGACATAGTGTGTAAGGACAAGCATTTGTATGCTTAGTGAGTTTTGATGATCAATGTAGATCAAGAAATTGTTGTGATCTGCTTGAAATTGATGAAGCAAAGTTTATAAAGAGGTCAAAGCCAAATTAGAATTTAGGATGTCTTGCATGGTATTTGAAGATCAATAATGACTGATTATAGGACTCACAAAACAAGTTTGGTCAAAAGGAGTGTTTTGTTTGATCTTTGCTTTAGGTTGTGATTCTCTCTAACATTGTGCACCATGAAGACACAAGTGGGTGTTTGTCAAGTGTTTTTTTGATGCACTATACTAATGCTTGTTTCTTCTACATCTATCTCTGATTGCATATATTTCATTAGGAAACAAGGTTTATACTATGGTGTTTTATTTGGTTTTGCCATTCCATCTTACTCTTTGTGATCTTCCTCTTGTATCTGTTTCCTTTAACATTGTTGTCAAAAGAAGAGAAAAGTATTTTTGAGTTGGATAGTTGGAATTTTCATACATTTGGCACTTAGATAGTTGGCATTGTCATACTTTTGGCATCACTACTATGGTTCTTTGGTATTACTACTGTGGCTTTGGTTGTTGTGTCTATATTGCTTCAGTGTTGTGCATATCCTATTAGAATATTAGCTACTACAAGTTCATTATATAGTACTACTCCATACATTTGTATTGGTTACTATTGGGACAGTGTTGGGACAATGGTTATGCTGTTGGTACAATGGTTACTTATCCTACAAATTTCTTTTCCTTATTTCTTTTCCTTCATGACAGAGTTTGACTAGTACAGTGGTGATGACATAGATTGGTATTGTTGGTACAATAATGCTTTATCATACTTCATGATGTTTACAATGATTTCAGGTTGTCTTGGTATTAAAGGACCATATTATACTTGATAGTACTAATCACATGAGTGGAACAATCTACTTTTATATTTCAAGGATGTTAATATATTTTTCATAGGGGGAGATAGTAGCCTTTGTCATCTGATGTCAGAAAGGAGGAGAGAGAGAATGCATCATGTAGTTTTTCCATCAATGACAAAGGGGGAGATTGATGGAAGTTGATTTTCATTGATGTCAAAAAGGTGTTATGTCAAGAGGTTGATTGTTGGTCTTATGTGAAGAGAATGTTGATCTTATGCCAAAGTGTTTTATGTTTGCCATCATGTAGAAGTTTATGTTGTTTCAACACTCAAGTGTTCATAGGATCATTCAGATGTTGCTTCAAGTGTGCATGATATTGTTTCATGTAGTTATGATTGATCATGTTGTCATTCATGTTGTTGTTGTCAAAGTGATTTATGGTTAGGCTCAAGAAGTTGTATAGAGGTTGACGAGGTTGATGGCTACATTCAGGATGAGTTGAGGTTGAGTTGTCATGTTAGTAGTATTTTCATGTAGTGATGAGGTGGTTGATCTTTGTTCATTCATTCCATGGGTAGTGTGTTTGATACAAAATGTAGATGTAAATGGTCATTCCATCATTCATGTAGAGAATGGTCACTTGCAAGAGGGTAAGTGCACAAAGATGAGGGACCAAAAGGGGGTCTTAAGATGAAATTTATTTTCTAAAATTAACAAACATTGATGTTGGATTAGAAATTGGAGATAGTTACACTCAAAATTTGAAGATACAACAAAAACAAGAGTTCTAGTGCTCTGAATCTAGTTTCTAAACTACTAATTTTTTTTAAAAATGGTTGAGATTAAGGGGTTCAAAAAGGGGGAGCACACAAATTGGTCCTTTTTTTCTCAAAAAAACATAACATAGCATCTGGTGTGCTCCCCCTAAAATGTTGACTTTTTTTAAGTATTTCATAAATCACTTTAGTGAAAAATTAGCTAACATCATGTAGTTTATGCCTAATTTTTCTGCTAATCTTTTAATGAATATATGATTTTTTATGAGTTTTCAAAGTGGACACATCCTAAAAAATAAAAATTTGAGTGTGCTCCCCCCTATTTTTTTTAAAACTAATTGAAATTTATTTTTTCTTTTTTTTAATGTGTATAAAATAGAGTCTAGAATGTAAAAATGTAATTTTTTTCAAATTTGGATGAACGGATAAAAAATGACATGAAAAATACTATACATAGGTTTTTGGCAAAAAAGGAAGACACTAGAAAATGAAATTGAAGATCAAAACCTTAACATATTCAAAATGTAGAAAAAATTATATGGTTAGAAAGGTAAGAGAGCTTGACATTACTGTGGCATTTTTCAGATTGACATTGAAAAATGTGCAAACCTAATGGAGAGCATGATCGACATTTAGTTATTTTTGTATATTTTATAAAAAAAACATGTCTTTGGGCATTGACATGCAAGTCCAACCCTTTGGGTTGGATGCCCAAAGAAAATCCAACCCGAAGGGTTGGTAGTTTCTAAGGCAAGTTATAATTCAAGCATGTTAAAATGCACTCGCATTATAAAAGATTTAGAAAACATGATCGCATTATTAAAAAGATAAAAAATACACTATTTTTTATGTTTTTTATAATGCGAGCACATTATGAAAAACATAAAAAATACACTATTTCTAATGCATGTTATAAAAACATAAAAAATACACTATTTTTCATGTTTTTAATAAAGTGAGCACGTTATAACGCACTCGCGTTACGGCTTGGTAGTGACTGAGGCACTACCAAGCCATAATGTGAGTCCATTATAACATGAGTGCATTATAATGCACTCGTGTTATATGCACAATGGACCAAAAAGTGATTTTAGCAACTTTTTGGTCTCCCATCTTTGTGCACATGCCCAAGAGATATGTTGTTGTAGGATAATGTTACAAGGTGTTGTTGATGGTTGCAAGATGATGTTGTGTTTCAAATGTTGGTGCTTGGATGATGATATTGTTTCATGTAATCTTTCAATCTCAAAGATATGTTCTTATAACACTGCTATGTCATTAGTGACCTCAAAATGAAGAGAAGTCTATGAAGCATTATCAAGTCAACACAAAGACATTTAACACCTTGTTTCTTTTCTTTATGGTGTCATTCAGAGTGATCATAACACACTGGGTTTCAATGGAAAGATGTAATAGTATTGAAATCCTTTAATATATGTGAAGAGGACTTCATATTAGGGTTTTATTATAGTGTGGTTTAAACGCTAATAAAAGTTTTATAAGGCAATATGTAACTCTACCTACTTGTCACTTCTTTTTGTCTAATTCTTCATTGACTTGCAATTACTGGTTACCAAGGTTTTAAGTTACAACCTTAAGGGTGTTGAAACATTGTGAAACCAACCCCTTCACCTAATGGGAACCGACCACTCTCAATCTCCTCAAGTGCTTAGGCAGGAAGTTTAAATCAAGGGCTTAGATTAAAAAGAGGTGAGGGTACAAAAGGAAATCAAATGGATGCCTTTTGATTATTTTTTGAAACCCAATGGTCACTCCTCAGTGATTAAATCTGATGGGCTATTACAGTTTAAAATCTCTTAACTATTTTTACAATTATTTGCTCAAATAGATGGGCCAACAAAATTGATTTCTTGGTGTGTGTGATAGATGAAAGTGAGAGATTTGGTCAATTAGATACTACAGAGACATACCTACAAGCTGATGTGTAGATTATATATATTTGTGAAGTAAACTCTATTATTGAATGACTTGAAGTTGATGTAGGTTTTCCAATGAATGTAAGAGGGTTTTAACTAAGGGATATGGAATGTTGCATTTTGCAAGGTTTGTGTTAGGTTTTGAATGAGAATTCAAATGTCAAGGAGTACAGTATCTATCTCTATTATATTAACATATTTGCAATGACATGATGAGACATTTGTCATCATTGTCATCGTCATTTTATTATATTATGCAGACCTTGTAAAGGAAGAATGGCTAGGAAATTTCAGTGAAGAGACTATATGAAGTTTTTGATTGATTTGATCAGTGATATGAGTTAAGGATAGATAGAGCTTCATGTGGATATGTAGAGATAAATCTTCATGTGAGTATGCAGGATATTTAATCAGCTTAAAGATGGATGATTAATTTTATGGTATTTAGAGGTTATCTTCAATGCAAGCAAGGAAATTGCAGTTGGTAAAAGATTGATTATATATATATATATATTATTGTTTACAGAGATTGAAAGAAGTTTGATTTGTTTTCACTGACATTGTGTGAGTGGTTTTTGGTTGAAGGAGACTTTGTTTATTGAAAACAAAAGGAGATATAAGGTTTTGCTATGTAGAGAAACAAAGTTTTCCTCTGTATATTTTCATATTCTTATATTTTGGGTCAGTGCTCCTAAATGTGCTAGGGTTGGTGCCCTTGTAGCTAGTTCTTCTAAATGTATTAGGGGTTGGTTCTCCTTGAAGTAGGTGCTTCTAAACAAAGTAGCCAATGAGGCTTTGTAATCAGTGGGATTTTGTGTAGCCAGTGAGGCCTTTTTTGTTTGGTTTGTTATCCCTATGAGGGTTTTCCACTCATGAAAAATATGTGTTATGGTTCATGTTGTTTATCTTTATGTGTGTGCTCTAATGTTTTGTCTTTGAGGTCTTGATCATAATGTTTATAATCATACTTGTGCATATGTATTTGATAAACCTTTGAAGTCTCTCTCATTCTCTATCCTGCGAGTTAAAAGGTGCAAAAGGTTTTAAAAGTTTATAGACCACTAGTTCACCCCCCCTCCCCTTTCAGTGGTCCTGTACTCCAACATTTTTTGTCAAAGAAAAATTGTAAATAATGTGATTTTTTTGTATGATGCTTTTGACAAAAAGAAACATTGTTTTTTGTCAATAACAATGTGTAGATAGTAGACAAAGGCAAAGTATGATGGAATAAGGAATATTACAGAAGTTGATGATGTTGTGAATATAATTTTTTACATTGAGCATGTAGATGTCTAAAAACAATAAAGATAATGTCAATATTTGCAAAGAGTACATGCAACAGTGTTTAATGAGTCATTCATGAAATCTGTTTGAAAGGGCTTCTTGATGTAATGTTAGCATTTGCAGAGGATTGCTTTTGGCTTTGAAGGTAAATGAATATTCATGCACATATATTGTATATCATTTTGTTATGAAAGGCATGATGTATAGTTTGTGCAAGAAGGAATAACAGAGATGTGTGTGTCTATGGGATAGAGTAAGTATGGTTGTAGATACTATATTTGAGTTCTTGATGTCTTTATAGGAAGAGTAGTACTCTGATTAATTGTCTTCTTTGTTATTGAAGTTGGTACTCTCATTTTGTAAGGATTTGATGTGGATGTGTTTTTGGGTTCAAGAAGAGGTAGATAAGTCTTGGGTTCATGTGTTTTTGTATAGGGCCTGATGTTGTTGCAAGAAGAACAATACATGTGTATTAGGTGGAAGAATCCTTCTTTGAAAACTTTGTAAAAGAAAGATGTTATTTATGTATGCATGTTGATCCATGAGAGAAAATGTGATTGAATAAGAGTTATATAACTCATCTATAGCCTATGGTATTAATGTAAACAAAGTAGTACTCTTTATATCTTCTTGTCTTGTGTTTGGAGATGGTGCTCCTAGTTGTGATCATTGAGATCCTATGATCACTGAGGTCCTTGCCAGTGAGGCATAAATGTAATAAGTGAGATTTTGGTCAGTGAGACCTAATGAAGATTTTGGTGAGGTTGGATAGTGGGTTTTCCCTGTTTAGGGTTTTCCACTTTAAATCTTGTTTTATGGGTCTTGTGATGTCTTTGTCATGTTGATGTTAGTAATTGTTTTTACAAGGTTGATGAATGAACTAGTTTTATTAGATTTCTGATTCACCCCCATCTCAGTGATCCATTGTATTGCAACAATTGGTATCAGAGCTACAAGTTCCTTATAGAAGTCTAATAGACTTGGGTTGATCTTGGTAGTAGAATACTATGGCTACAAGTAAAAGAAATAAGGGAAGAAGAAATGCTAAGAAAAATGCTGATAAACAAGCATAATCAAAACCAAATACAAATGGTGATGTAGAATTAGGCTCACAAGTTGAAACAGGTACAAACTTAGAAGAAGAATTTTTTGGAGCACCTTTCTTTGATGGTATTGGTTAAGCTAAAATTTGGATTGTTTAGTTTAGTGTTTAAATCCTCCTTTCACCTATTACATTAAAGAACCTTTAGATCGAGTGGTAGAGCACTATCAAGTCCTTGGTCACTTACAAATGTAGGGAAACTTGGATTAGGGTGTTTGATTATCAATTTTACTTCTCTTATGTTTATTTTTCTATCAAAATCATAATTATGTGAAAATGACAGTAAACAGATGAATAATGGGAACTGCCTCTACAAAAAACCATAAAATTACAAATGACTGTTCACCTATTTTTAGGGTTTCGAGGTGAAAAAGTTGGGGACAAAAAAGCACGTGCCCAAGTCTAGTGCCCTACTTTGTGTCAGGATCTGCAAACAAGATCTACAACTTGTTCCTGCTGCATCAAAGGTTTTTCTGTCATGGAACTTTGAGGACTAATGAGTGGGTACCCAAGTCCAAGATGCTCTTTTCTTCTCTAATTTGCAATTCTAACACTCCAATATGCACTCCTATAACTTCACTTTGTCTGCATCATCAACCTATAACCTGTAATCATAAAACTTTGGGAGGGGGTTGTGGTGTTTAGGAGCTTGCCTTAGTCAACCCCCGGAAGGACACTTAAGTCTTCCAAACACCTTTGTCAGATAAAGAGTGCATGCCTAGGGAGGCAAAGGCAAAAACCAAATGAATAATGATCACAAACACAATAAATGTCACCTTGTAGTGAAGATCTCATGAGAGGAAGAAGCACTTAATTCCATGAGGAAATGGATGCTCAAATCTGCAAACACAAACATAGACAACACAAACTGCTCTTGCAACACAATGAAAGCCTTGAATCACCTCTAGAACACAATAGCTTGCTAGTAATCCTCTAGTTTACAAATGAATGCCTAAACATGCTTTTATATGCAACTACAAACACTCTCACCAAGAATTTCATAATTCAAACTTACCATGTCAGCATAGGACCCAAATAATGGTTACAAGATGACTCCCAAAAATTGGGACTGCCACAAAATAAGGTAGGACTAGGGCATGGGCACCCAAGTCCTCCCCTCCTATTTTGGGTAGGGGTTATCTCAAGTAGTCCCCCTAGGTCCTATTTGTTAAGACACTTAGGGGTTTTCTCATCAGGGTGTTGAAATATGATATAAAATGTCCTCAATACACATAAAAGACCCAAGAGCTAAACCTAAAGAGGGAAAAGCCCCCAAGGGGACATTTTTTGATGTTACATTTAGCCCCCACTTTAATTATGTATAAACACGAGGCCAATACATGCATTAAAGTATGGTCACAAACATGGCAAACACACCAAGCATAGAGAAGACATGCCAATCACATAGAAGACAATAATAGACACATAAAACATGGAGAAGATAGCTGTGAGGCCTACCATTTTTCATTCTATTCATGTGACTATTTACCTTATTGTTGTTGATACTTTTATATTTGTGGGACTGTTGATCCTGGATTCTGAACTGTTAGACTATATTATTTTATAGGAAAAACTAATTGGGTGATGTTAGATAGATGTTTACATTACAGGAAAACTAATTGGGTGATGTTAGAAAGAAAATTGAAATGTGATTTCACTATGCTTGTGAGAACTGTGGTATGTTTTAGGAATTCATGTTTTAAATTTGCTTTAGCTATGATATTTATATGTGGAATTAACTTTGAAATTTAGTGTGCAGGTATTTCTAACAAAACCACAGACACTGGAGATTATTCCACACCTTATGTTGTAATCCCTTGTGAAGCTGATTTGGTTCCACTAGGAACCAAGATCAACTCTGTGTTTGAATTAAGGCTATAATGTTGTCTTGTATGGGGTTGAATGGGTTAGGTCTACCCTCTTGTAAATTCAAATGATGTTTTATGTTGTGAGAATTGTATTTGAAATTCATTTTTAATTTTAAATTTTTTGAGACCCTTTTTCTTGTGACTTAACTTGACCTTGGGTGTCCTAACTAGGTTAAAATTGACCCTGGGTTATACCCCATGGGTCTAGGGTCCCTTTTGACTTGGGTAACCCTTGGTTGACCTCCGTATGGTCACCTTAACTTCACAGTGAAGTTAAGTGACGAATTTGGAGGCATGGAGGAATAGGATGAGTGGTACCAACACTCAAGCCCATCCCCCTTTAATTCCCAAGGCTTGTGAGACTCCCCATGGAGTTTTGTGGTCCTTCATGAGAGGGAAGGAGGGGAAGACATGTGTCATCCTTTCCCTCTCCAATCCCCCTTTTCTCTCCCATGTGTAAGAGAGATGACATATGGTAAGGGATAAGGAAGACTTTGGGGATGGGTGAGTGACATGTGTCAACACCCATCCCTTGGGACACAATAGTGTTTGGGAGGAAGAGTGAGGAGGTGACAAGTGTCACCTCTCCATTCCTCTAAACTCATGGGTGGGGTTATTTTAATCCCACTTGGGAAAGGGAGAAGGGTTGTTGAATTTTAGAGGATTTTTGGTTTATTGAAAATGGTTTTTGGAGAAAAGGATAGGGGGAGTTGGTGACTTAGGTTGGAGGAGACTTTAGTGGAGCTCTACATCAACTACATCCATTAAAGGGCTTATTAAGGTTGGATTTCAAGGCCTTTCCCTTTCATTTCCTATTTGTTGCATGAAGGATGTGTGAAAATGTTTAATTTGCTTATGTTGTATTTTTTTTGTTATTGTGGGGAAACTTATGTTGGGATGTTGACAGAGCTTCTTCCACTTGGGAGAAATGCTCATCAAGCATGGGGTAGGGGAGGAGTGATCCTCCTCGAGGTCATTGCCTTGGTTTGGGATGTTGAAAGCCTTGAGGGCATTTGAGTAATTTGAGTAAATTTGTCACATGGCTTGAGAGCCAAAATATGATCTTGTTGGAATTTTTGGTTTATTTGTTTGGCTTGAGGCCATGATAAAACTTGTGTTGAAATATTGTTGAAGGGTGGCACTCTAGAGTTGAGTGTGTCCACTCTCCTACCCATCTCTGACTCACTTTAGTTGAGTTTGTGTTGTGTAACTATCCAAGGGTGTAATTGTGTTTTGGGATGTTGCATTGCTTTGTTGTGGAGTGGATTTTAGAATACCCTAGGTGTGTGAATGATCTCCTGGGGGTGACCCTCTTGCAGGTCTATGGTAGGGAGGAGAGCAAGTTGAGTGGTGTTTACTTCCCTTCTGTGTATGCAGGTTTTCATGGAGCTTTTAGTGGAGTTGAAGAGTTTCTTGTTTGGGAAAATATTTTATTTTCCTTTACTCTTAAGGAGAGCTTGGTCCTTTATTAGCTTCATCCTTGTTGATTTGTCAAGATGAGAATATTCTCTCTCTTTTGTTGTATAATTTGGTATTTTGGAGTTGTGAGAAAATCCTCCCTTATTGTGTTGATAGTTGTAATTTTTTTTGTATTTTTGGGTTAGGAGGAAATCCTCTTCATTGTAATAAGAGTTTTATTTGTAGTGTTTATTACATTTGTTATCATGTATGAAATAAATAAGAAGAGAAATTTGTTTTTTTTAAAAGGATAATAGAATTGTCTATTTCCTTTTTCTCTTACCTGAAAAGTTGTGAAACTAGTTGTTGTTGTAAACAAAGTTGTTAAAATTTATTCCATTGTAAACTAGTGAAAATATTAATTTTATAAATTACGAAAGTTGTAATTTTGTTAATATGAAAAGAAATGAAGAATTGTTATAATATTGCATTTGATTTGTTGTGAATAAATGCAAATTAAATTAATTCCTTCCCTTTAAATCGAATGCTTACTATATTTTAAAGTGTATCATTTGTATTGGAATATAACATGGTTATTCAAGGGAAAATAGATTTTAACTATCCTTGTATTTATTCTATTAAATATTGTTAATTGAGAGATGCATTGGAAAATAAAAATTTGTAAGGAAATTCAATGTAAACATTAAACTCAATATTTTGTCCTACCAATTTATTTGACAGATAATATATATATATATATATATATATATATATATATATATTTGTTCATTTATATAAATATTCTGTGATTTTACAGTTAAGAGATTTGTTAAGGAGACTGTGGTTAATGTTGATTTGAGTAATGATGTTATATATATATATATATATATATATATATATATATATATATATATGTTATAATGAAATTTTAAATGATGAAATAAATACAATATTTGCAGGTTTTATAAAAAAATACAGTTAAAAAAAATAGAGGAAATTTTATTACAAAATGGTGGGGGTTCGAACCCCCACTGACTATTTTTGGCAATGGGTGTGGGGAGGGGGCGAAGCCCCCACCCACACCCCACTGAGTGGGATGTGGGTGGGGGCGCCGCCCCCTCCCCACACCCCTGTGTACTCCACAGCCCCCGCGAGCTATTCCCCGCCGCCATGCTCTCTGCGGCCATTACACAGTCTTCGCCCTGCCCGTGACTCCCCTCTACTCTGCTGCTTCCTGCAGCCACCAACGACTTCCAATCCATTGCTCGTCCACTGCGTGGCCTCTGCGATCCCTCCGCTCTGCCATTCTCTGCGGTCATACCACCCTCCACACCGCCTCCCATTCACAACTGCGACCATTTCCAATCTGTGGCCACCTCCAGTTCTGCCGCTGCCCTTGCCTCCATTGGACCCTGCAAGCCAATAAAATCTCACAAAGATATTAGGGTTTCCCCAATGGAATTCAAAAGATCATAATGAATGAGAATATAACAATATTCTATGTTATATAATGAAATAATATAAAATATGAGATTTAAAACAAATAATATATATATTATTTGTTTGCTAAGAATTTTGCAAATTCATTTAATTAATAAATATATATAGGTATATATATATATAATTAAGTATATATATATTTTTATATATAAATATATTATCCATGGGTAATTTTGTAAAAAGAATAAATAAAATAGGGGCTATTTTTCGACGATAATATATACTTATATTAAATTTATCTATGAGGAAATTGCGTTATCAAAATTTAATAATTTTCATTTAAAAATATTAAGAAAACGAAAAGAAAAAAAAATACCTATCTGTTTAAATGCAAATAAGCATATATATACATTATATATATGCTTATTTGCATTTATACAGATATGCGTATCTTTATAAATGCAATTAAGCCATCACAGGCATTCCATAGGTGGCCATTGTAAACTTGGACTGTAGATGGAGTAAACATCCAATTAAGAAAAATGAGAGAGAAAGAGAAAGAAAATTTAACCTTGAAAACAAAGAGGAGAAAATGCGTGGCATTTCCGAACTAGGCTAAGAGAACTAAGTAAGAATTAACTCTCCATTAATCATGAATTAGGAACAATGTAAAGGATGCAGTGATAACTCTGATTGATGGAGCACCGATCTGGTTTACCAAGAAATTAGGAATAATGTAAAGGATGCAGTGATAACTCTAATTGATAGAGAACGAGAAGAAAAGTAGGATAAACATAAAGAAATACAATCAAAATTAAATTTTAGAGAAATGGTAAAGAGAATGCGATAGAAATACAATCAAAATTAAATTTCAGAGAAACAGAAGAGAGGGCAAATGTACATGCTTTGTTGAAAATGCAAAGTCTGAAGGAGGAGAAATTAATATTAAGAAAATGGGAAAGAGAACAGATGATCGGGCGTTGTTGAAAAATGATCCATTAATGAGAACCAAATGTAAATTCATTATATTTAGGTAGTCGTAGGAAAATTGTTAACCCTATAAGGAAACCATGTGTTAAGATTAGTGTTGAGTAATAAATCCCACTCACGCCTATGAGGCGTTATGCTGCCGGATTCTTCTGGAATCTAGGGTTTAGAAGCTTAGAAAGTTCAACCCTTGTAGCAATGTCAACTGTGTCGCAAAGACCCCCTTGTTGGCCTTCTTGTGTTTGGGTATGTGCATGTGTGTGTGCTATCCCACTAACAACTATTTTGTTTACGCCTTATGCATATGCCACCGAGTATGCTTACACATGTGAGGGGGTTTCTAGAGAAGCATGGGAAATTTTTTGATATTTCGTGTCATGACCACATGATAGATGTGGACATGACACATGTGATGCGTGTTGTGACCGCATGGGAAATGTGGGCATGACAATAGTTACTATCACTCAGAACATGGAGAAGACAAAAAATGCATAGAAGACACATTAATGCATAAAAGATAGGCATGATTCTTTTCTTTTCTTTTTCTCATATATATAAAATTCAGATGCAAGTACTGGAAAGTAAACAAACCTCCCATAATGTAGGAAGTACTCATCATGCTAGTCTTTAAACTGCATATATGTGGCAACACACATGCAAGACAAATAAAACCTTCCAAAATGCAGGAAGCACTCATCGAGCTAGTCTTTAGACTGCATATGGGGAAATGGACATACCAAACAAAGTAAGCATGCCAAACACACACACTTGAAGACATGGAGAAAACATGACAGATAGGTGATGGAGTGTTCCTATTTCTAGGTTCACGACCATCTCAGGCACATTATAGGCACACACCAGTGATTGGGATTCACCACAATAATCACCAAAAATACACTTAAGGATTGAGTTAGTCACAGAATCACTCCCCGCCTCCGTAGAGGACTTTTGAAAATGGTAAGATGATGCAATCTGTTCTGAGAAATACATCATCCCCACCTCTATAGAGGGCTTAAGATAAAAAGGATATGCTTGATATCCCACCTCCATAGAGGGCTTACATGATTGATTGATTGATGGCAAACAAACTCAGGATGTAGGAAGCACTAATAAAGCTGGTCTTTAAACTGCATCTGAGGACAAGCACATAGCTAACATCTACAACAAATAGCTTACCTTATATATGCCCCCACCTTAAGGTGGTTGATATTAGGTATCAATATCAAGCACGTTAAGGTAGGAAGAAAACACACAAGGGAACATAAGCTCTCGCAAAGCCCATGCCCCCTGGAGGTGACATGTACTTTACAATCACCAAATGTTCCCACAAACACATCCCTACAAGAAACATGTTAGTGTCCATAATCATGATAAACAACAACATCAATGCATATGATTAACCACACAAAGAGACAAGATTATACAATGAATTCAGAGTTTGAGGATAACCATAGGGCTATATCACGAAGCTCTCCGAATCGAATACCACCAAGGCTAGATTCAAAGACAAACAAAGGTGCACAGAGTAGTAGTATTGTTAAGGTTTGTAAATGAGATAAAAACATCATCATAGTCACTACGTAGAAGGAATGAGTGCTTCCACTAGCCAAGCGTCAGATAAGATATACAACCCCATCGTCATATTAGGATCTAAGTCTAATTTTTGAATTCTCGTGAAAGGGACACTAGGTCCGCGTCAGTATAAATGTTTTTTGTCATCCACCTGCTAGATAGAAACACTAGAGGAAGAGAAACAATAAATCAGAGAGGAGAAACAAGTGTCTTAGGGATAGTCATGTAGGAGGGTGCCCCCAAGTTACCAACTACAATGCTCTGTCCTGTTGGTCATGATGTTGATCATTCGCAAACATAGAATAAAAGTTACACAACAACCTTTACTCATCTTGAAAGATACGATGAATTCAGAGAATTCATGATCCCAAGTCTCCGTTGATTAGGTCTTAATCTACTGACGTTACTCAGTGGTTGATGTGTGTTGCTGTTTTCCATTCAGGGGCCTTACGTGTTTCTGCAAAGTTCATCATCATTATCTTCAAATATCCTGCTCTGGATGTTTGCTCTGCATAAATCTCCAACAATTCTACCTCTGCACTATGAATTTAGTCAAATAATGTGCCTACAGGCTGATATTTGCATGATTTCTATCATTATTTATGATTCTTTGCATGATATTTTCAATAATACATGCATTTAACTCAAATATGCTAATGATTTTCAGTTACTTACGGGATTTCAGCATATTTCTCTGTTTTGCTTGTTATTTATCATAATTTGCAGTTATGGTGATGAATTTATGAAATTGAAAAAAGAAAAAGGGTTAAAGAATGAGATTCCCAAAACTACTGGACTTAGATCACTGATTCGCATACAAGCTCCCATACATGCAATGAAAAGAAGAAAACTAAAATCATACTTCACCAGGACATTCCACAAATCCACATGATCTAGTGCAAATCTTCAAAGGAAAAGTTGACAACAACATGTAATGAAATGAAAGCGCTTCCAGTTGAACACAGCATTCACCAGTACATATCCAGAAATCAACAAGAAGATTACGTAAAATTTACAATTAGGATGTAATCTGAAGCTTCATATCCATTCAGTATGCTCAAGAACAGGTACATTTACAGTGATCTGAAGAAAGAACCTTGACATTTCAACAATTCTATCCTCATTAGTCTCAGTAATCCGATCTCCTAATTGATTCTACAGTAATTAGCTTTTATGCGCGAGATGCGTCTGTGTATTCTAATGTATCTCTCCTCCCTTTTTGATCACAAGCTCTGGCTCTTATATAGAACAACTACCAAAAAACGGTTACAACGATCCAAGGATCAGGATCCCCTCATAACAAACAACAGTCCAGATGAAAAGCACATGCTTCGTCAGTTGGCAAATGCACAGCTGGCACAGAATATTCCAGCATCTTCAACTTGATTCGGTCTCCAGCTGGCGAACAACATATTTGACAATATCCTCTTCATTTCTGGCTCATGTTGCCTCCATGCGCAACTTTGTAATGCTCAGCTTCAGCAGCAGCTCTAACAGCATCATGACTTCAATGCTCGGCTTCAGCAGCAGCATCATGACTTCCTGCAAATAAACAGACAAACATTAAGTTCATCATCCTGTGGATAAACAACAGGAAGTAAACATTTTATTAAACGTACCTCCCAATGTGCAGCTACAGGCAATCAGGCTTTACCTGTGGAAAATATGCACTAAATGCATAAACAGCATTAAAACAATCAGGTCAACCATCGTTGACCAAAATCAGGCAGTCGGGCTTTCAAATTTCCATCGCTTCATGTTTTCGCCCATTTTCTTATATATCGGGTTCAAAATATGATCATGCATGTCAAAATATACAAGGAAATAACCGCTCTTAACAAATTACTTCACATCTGGCTTTGCATGCTCTGTTTGAATGTTTTGGTTCATCATCATATTCGCGTCGGTGTGACCACATATGATCAGGGTGACAAATTTAGACTCGGCCGATGGCAACAGTTATACCTACGTCAAAAATCATGATGATGACCAACCCTATGTCTTCTATCCAGCTGCAGGATACCACAAAATATGATGCCCCTCCTTTCCGAATGCTCTGATGAAAAGCACATCAGGATGTTTCGCTTCTGCATATTGGGGAAAGAAAGACATCATCGTCATCATCATGATGAAGACAAAAGGAGGATTTGGAATATGATCCTGCCGCTGAGGAAAGGAATATGATGGTGACGTCATCGTCATATTCGGGCTTCATTAAAATGCAAAGGATGACGTCACCGTCATGTTTCGTTAAGATCAGGGGATAAATGTAATATCGGGTCACCCAAGGAAGATGATCAGGTGGTGCATGTGTTATGACCCCTTTGCGGCCAA
Source organism: Cunninghamia lanceolata (assembly GCA_027924645.1). Classification (NCBI taxonomy): domain Eukaryota; kingdom Viridiplantae; phylum Streptophyta; class Pinopsida; order Cupressales; family Cupressaceae; genus Cunninghamia; species Cunninghamia lanceolata. Next base: position 4,271,289 of record BSBN01001054.1, read on the forward strand.
GGTAACCCTCTCGAAAGATCAGGATGATGATGATCATCATCATCATATCCGCACTGGGTGATTTAAAATATGATCCTGCTGAATGTCCAGATGATGTCATCAGGATATCCGGGGCCTTTGTTAATCTTAGAACATGATGTCATCATCATATTGGCGAACAGGATCATGCCTTGGAAAATATCCTGCCGAAGGAGAAAGGTGATGGTGACGTCATCCTGATATTTGCTTCTTCGTTTATCAGGTCGGGATGACGTCATCAGGATATTTGCAAAAGGTTATACTTCTCGGCAGGAGGATACTACGAAATGTCGGGTAGATAAACAAGATCATGATGATCTTGACAACATGACTTAGGAATGAAATATCACCCTCCCCTTTGAAAGATAAAGTGATCATCATGATCACGCAAAAGGAGATCAGGAGGATATTACGAAATGTGATCCTGCCTTGAAAGAATATGATGATGATGATCACCAGGACTTTGTCGTGCGCATGCAAATTATGCAGATGGCAGATTTTCTTAAGTAAGGTGATATTATAATATCAGCATGATATTATAATATCGGGTGATGTTAGAATATCATGATGCTGACCTCTCGCGATGCAAAAGACCGCTCGACGGGGAAAAGCTTACTATGACTTAAAGTTGATGTCCGGATATTTCGACCTCGGGATATTATCAGGGGGTGTTTCAAATATGATGATGATGTTCTTCATACAGCAATTATCAGGTTTGACCAAAACTTTGACTGTGCATAACTCCCTCATATGGACGAATTTTCGGGTGATGTAAAAGGCAAACCTGCATGGAATTTCAAGCTCTTTCTAACCATGAGGTCATAGAAACAAAATATGAACTTTGACAAACTGACCTCGTGATGATGACCAACCTCATCCTGCCCTTCATGATGATGATGCACCTGACTTATTTTTACCAAACCGCTAGAAAGCAGACAACACAAGCCAAGCCAAAAGTTGGGTCCCTGTTTTGATAAGTTAAAATGGGGCATGTTGTGTAACCACACAACAACTTGCCACTAAAGAAAACAACAAAATTCAAATAATTCAAGTGATATGATCATATTCATCTATAGTATTCTAATTCTTTCTAAGTAAAATCATCATGATCTTTGAATGATAAAGTTTCATCAAGGTAACAGTGCTAACAAAGGATCATGTGTGTGCATATGATTAATTATCCTCATCTTGAAAGTAAGTTGAAAACATAAGTAACTGGTGTTAAACTACATAGTTGGAGATCATCCCTCATAGCCAACCTGGATAGAGCCTTGCTGCCAGCAGGCGTCTATAACCCCAGCAAGGTTATCTATACAATCTCCCTAAGTAGAGCCCCACTGCCAGCAGGCATCCATAGCCCCGGTAGAGTTACTTAGATGGCCTAAGTTTATTGTTTATATATTTTCTATTTATATACTTATATTTGATATCATCATGTCAGCTCATTTGTACAAGGTGTAGTCACTTGCAGCTTTAGGTTGGAGATTGTATTGGTAGCAAGGGAGTCCCTTTAGATTTTTCACTTAACACCTATACTCATATCTTCAACAAGCCCAAGGCTGTTAGGTGTTTCATTGTGTTTGATTCACTTTGGACAAGAAAAGGCACCTGATGAAAAGATATTATAAAACCTGATCATGAGTATTTATCAGAATGGATTACAATCTATATCTAAATCTGATCTCATTACTTGAATCCTAACAATTTAGTTATTTTCTTAGGTGATGAAGTGCATCATCTTGACTTACCAAAACAAAACTCAACCAAAACAACACAAAACAGAAGAAACACTATACAAACAACTAACCTACAAAAAGGAAACAACAGGAACAGAACAAGAAAGCAAAACAAGCAGACTGTACAAACAACTAACCTACAAAATTATATACAAACCACTACTAGGCAAACAAAAACCAGACAAAGACCTAAGGACACCTGTATTTGCATACTTCTTTTGATTGTGCAGGAGCATCAGGGTATTAGTTATGGTTCTCAACCTAGCAAATTTATCTTTATATTCTGAAGAATATTCTGATATTCTGAATTCACTGTATTCAACAGAACAACTCTTGATGATCAGCAACTGAGGAAGCTCATCATGTTCATGATTAATCCATATGCATGTCTTATCTTCTGAATTTCCATAATTAAAATAGTATTCAACATCATTTACTGTGGAAAGGAGAAATACAACCTGGTGTATTTCTGGCTTTGCTGGACATGCTTCTTTATTGGCAGTTGGTCTTCCATTTGTCATTATATTTTCACTGCTTGGCTCAGTGCCTGGTCCCTCTTCAAATTGAAGGATGTATGACCTTTGATGTATTAATTCTTCATCTTTATCCAGCCTTATCCCTTCATTCTGGATGTTCAGTTTATCCTCCAGTTCAGGAAACTTCTCAATATTTTCTTCAATTTCCTGCACATCAGCATCTAAATAAGTATCTTTATTATCACAACCTGATATACATAAATTTATCATTTCTAAATCATTTGACTGTAAAGGAGAAACAACTTTCACTTGATGAGGACACTCCCCTGTTTCATTTTCAAAATATTTCTGGAGTGACATCCGATTATGCGCAACAACTCCAAAGCCTTCTACATCTTCATCTTTCAGGAATTGTTCATTAAATAATTCACATTTTCTATCTATTAGAGGATCTGGTTCCTTTAACCTGCAACATTCTTGCATTTGATCATTTAATTCAAAGAAGTCAGGTAATAAATCAGCATTTATTTTCTTCTCTATGACTCCCTGAGTTACCATCATAGGAACTTCATCATCAGGAGTGCATTTAAATTGCTCTACTATCTGTTTACACTTCTCTTTACCATAGAATGACTCCAGGAAAGATGTTTCATCTTCTTTATCAAAAGTATTAGGATCAGAATCAAAAATATCATCCTGATGAGTGATTTCTTCTCTAAAATTTTCACCAGATTCATACCTGCATACTGACTGGTCCTTACTTGTCATTATATTTTCTAGAATCTTTTTCAACATGACCAAGCAAGGGTAACAATCTCTCTCTGAATGCTCTTCATCATGTAATCTGCACCAGCTTTCAATCAAGACATCGTCAATGGGCAAACCTAATATTTGACTACACTGTATATTTCTAGACAAGTATAATTCAAAATCTTCAGAATGATCTACTTCAGTGTCTGGACAATTAATAACTTCTGGTGTTGCATCTGCTTGTTGCTCCAGAATTTCTTCATTTTCCTGGCAAATTTCAACCCTGAACACATCCAGAAAGAATATTAGTCCTTTCAAATATAAATCCAACCTTGTAAGGAAAGTTAAGCAATTTATTTCACTGTGTTCTGCAGTCTGGTGTATCCTGCAACAGGTACATAAACCAAAGTTAGACAAACTGTGAGGGTAAAGCTGCCTATTTAAAGTTTCCTGAAATAAAGGAATGTTAATTTGGCAATTATTTTCATATACATCCATCAAAATGAGACTCTATTCTTCAATTTTTTAGTATTTTGCAATTTTAAGGAGATCTATCATATCTCAGGATAAAACTTGAAAGTTCAGAAAATTAGACAAATCTTTGATGCTTTGGGCTAGATTTTTGCAAAGGTGCAACCAAAACATCTCAGGTAAGAGATATTTGCAGACATTTAACTCAAACGCTGAAATATTTATGCAATATTTGCAGAAAATCCAAAAATGTGACAGGATATTGGGACATCCTGACCCGTAACACAAGATCTCGAGTGCCAAAAAGCTCAAATTCTCAAAGCTTGAACAAATTTACGCATCTATAGCCGATATTAGTGAATTCAGAGAGATCTACTATAAAGCCTACAATATTTATGTGAGATCTGGAAATCTTTACACAGAATGTGCATATACAATCTTGTCACAGCAAATATTTACGAAATTTACTGAAATCCATGAGTGATCTGAGGATACCTTACTCCTATACGCCATCAAACCTGAAAATACTGATGATGTTGCGTTATCTTCCGGGCCGGCCCTCCTTCTAGCGCCAATTTATGTTGCGTTAGAAGCGAGGTGCCTGTAGATACATTAGCAAGATTTGAAGCGGGCTGATAAACAGAGGCAGGGGATATCACTTCAATTGAACAGGAGTATCTATTATCAAGCCCTCCTTCTATGTTGAAATCCAGAAATTTCCTGTCCAGCCCTCCTTCTGTTGATGATGCTGAGAAACAGCTCGGCCCTCCTTCTAGCGCCAATTTATGTTGCGCATGATGTTGATCATTCGCAAACATAGAATAAAAGTTACACAACAACCTTTACTCATCTTGAAAGATACGATGAATTCAGAGAATTCATGATCCCAAGTCTCCATTGATTAGGTCTTAATCTACTGACGTTACTCAGTGGTTGATGTGTGTTGCTGTTTTCCATTCAGGGGCCTTACGTGTTTCTGCAAAGTTCATCATCATTATCTTCAAATATCCTGCTCTGGATGTTTTCTCTGCATAAATCTCCAACAATTCTACCTCTGCACTGTGAATTTAGTCAAATAATGTGCCTACAGGCTGATATTTGCATGATTTCTATCATTATTTATGATTCTTTGCATGATATTTTCAATAATACATGCATTTAACTCAAATATGCTAATGATTTTCAGTTACTTACGGGATTTCAGCATATTTCTTTGTTCTGCTTGTTATTTATCATAATTTGCAGTTATGGTGATGAATTTATGAAATTGAAAAAAGAAAAAGGGTTAAAGAATGAGATTCCCAAAACTACTGGACTTAGATCACTGATTCACATACAAGCTCCCATACATGCAATGAAAAGAAGAAAACTAAAATCATACTTCACCAGGACATTCCACAAATCCGCATGATCTAGTGCAAATCTTCAAAGGAAAAGTTGACAACAACATGTAATGAAATGAAAGCGCTTCCAGTTGAACACAGCATTCACCAGTACATATCCAGAAATCAACAAGAAGATTACGTAAAATTTACAATTAGGATGTAATCTGAAGCTTCATATCCATTCAGTATGCTCAAGAACAGGTACATTTACAGTGATCTGAAGAAAGAACCTTGACATTTCAACAATTCTATCCTCATTAGTCTCAGTAATCCGATCTCCTAATTGATTCTACAGTAATTAGCTTTTATGCGCGAGATGCGTCTGTGTATTCTAATGTATCTCTCCTCCCTTTTTGATGACAAGCTCTGGCTCTTATATAGAACAACTGCCAAAAAACGGTTACAACGATCCAAGGATCAGGATCCCCTCATAACAAACAACGGTCCAGATGAAAAGCACATGCTTCGTCAGTTGGCAAATGCACAGCTGGCACAGAATATTCCAGCATCTTCAACTTGATTCGGTCTCCAGCTGGCGAACAACATATTTGACAATATCCTCCTCATTTCTAGCTCATGTTGCCTCCATGCGCAACTTTGTAATGCTCAGCTTCAGCAGCAGCTCTAACAGCATCATGACTTCAATACTCAGCTTCAGCAGCAGCATCATGACTTCCTGCAAATAAACAGACAAACATTAAGTTCATCATCCTGTGGATAAACAACAGGAAGTAAACATTTTATTAAACATACCTCCCAATGTGCAGCTACAGGCAATCAGGCTTTACCTGTGGAAAATATGCACTAAATGCATAAACAGCATTAAAACAATCAGGTCAACCATCGTTGACCAAAATCAGGCAGTCGGGCTTTCAAATTTCCATCGCTTCATGTTTTCGCCCATTTTCTTATATATCGGGTTCAAAATATGATCATGCATGTCAAAATATACAAGGAAATAACCGCTCTTAACAAATTACTTCACATCTGGCTTTGCATGCTCTGTTTGAATGTTTCGGTTCATCATCATATTCGCGTCGGTGTGACCACATATGATCAGGGTGACAAATTTAGACTCGGCCGATGGCAACAGTTATACCTACGTCAAAAATCATGATGATGACCAACCCTATGTCTTCTATCCAGCTGCAGGATACCACGAAATATGATGCCCCTCCTTTCCGAATGCTCTGATGAAAAGCACATCAGGATGTTTCGCTTCTGCATATTGGGGAAAGAAAGACATCATCGTCATCATCATGATGAAGACAAAAGGAGGATTTGGAATATGATCCTGCCGCTGAGGAAAGGAATATGATGGTGACGTCATCGTCATATTCGGGCTTCATTAAAATGCAAAGGATGACGTCACCGTCATGTTTCGTTAAGATCAGGGGATAAATGTAATATCGGGTCACCCAAGGAAGATGATCGGGTGGTGCATGTGTTATGACCCCTTTGCGGCCAAGGTAACCCTCTCAAAAGATCAGGATGATGATGATGATCATCATCATATCCGCACTGGGTGATTTAAAATATGATCCTGCTGAATGTCCAAATGACGTCATCAGGATATCCGGGGCCTTTGTTAATCTTAGAACATGACGTCATCATCATATTGGCGAACAGGATCATGCCTTGGAAAATATCCTGCCGAAGGAGAAAGGTGATGGTGACGTCATCCTGATATTTGCTTCTTCGTTTATCAGGTCGGGATGACGTCATCAGGATATTTGCAAAAGGTTATACTTCTCAGCAGGAGGATACTACGAAATGTCAGGTAGATAAACAAGATCATGATGATCTTGACAACATGACTTAGGAATGAAATATCACCCTCCCCTTTGAAAGATAAAGTGATCATCATGATCACGCAAAAGGAGATCAGGAGGATATTACGAAATGTGATCCTGCCTTGAAAGAATATGATGATGATGATCACCAGGACTTTGTCGTGCGCATGCAAATTATGCAGATGGCAGATTTTCTTAAGTAAGGTGATATTATAATATCAGCATGATATTATAATATCAGGTGATGTTAGAATATCATGATGCTGACCTCTCGCGATGCAAAAGACCGCTCGACGGGGAAAAGCTTACTATGACTTAAAGTTGACGTCCGGATATTTCAACCTCGGGATATTATCAGGGGGTGTTTCAAATATGATGATGATGTTCTTCATACAGCAATTATCAGGTTTGACCAAAACTTTGACTGTGCATAACTCCCTCATATGGACGAATTTTCGGGTGATGTAAAAGGCAAACCTGCATGGAATTTCAAGCTCTTTCTAACCATGAGGTCATAGAAACAAAATATGAACTTTGACAAACTGACCTCATGATGATGACCAACCTCATCCTGCCCTTCATGATGATGATGCACCTGACTTATTTTTACCAAACCGCCAGAAAGCAGACAACACAAGCCAAGCCAAAAGTTGGGTCCTTGTTTTGATAAGTTAAAATGGGGCATGTTGTGTAACCACACAACATGTCCATAAGACACAATGCACAATGATGAAATTGGAGAGAGAGGCAATTATAGAAGAATGATGATACAAATAGAAGGTCATAGCAGAGGTGATCCCCTAGTATCCTGAACCTTATGGGAGAACCAAGGGTCATCCCAAGAGGCCTAAACAACATATAACACATTAGGGGAAGCACATTACAAGAGAGATAAAGGTTAGAGATACTTACTTGTAGGGTCTTCGTATCAAATTTTAGAACTTACAAACCTCTTGGAGAGGTACTCAATCATGTTTAATGCAAAATTTGAGTAGTTCTTATGAAAGTCTTGTTTATGATCATATGATGCTTGTTTCTCAAATTCTTGTTTAAATGAGACTTTGTGTTGGTTATGAGGGGGAGGACCACTTTTTTCTCCAACTGTTGACAGTTGTCTAACTCTTTTCTAATTTTTATTGAGTTTTCATTGTTGAATGTTTCTAGCATGGTAACGAGAATCATCCTGTACCATCTTACTCATCTGTATCGGTTATTTTTGCTTTTCTGATGCATTTTGATTATCTCCCAATCCATATAAGGATAACCGAGGAGGAACCTTAGCATAAATTCCATTTCTTTGTGGACGCGGTGGATTGTCCACTTATTTCTTATCCACTTCAATCATTCCCATGATGTTATCATAGTCCAAGTAATCATCCTCATCTAGTTCCACTAAACCTTGTTCCAACATATTGGTTTCAATATGCTTAGGGAAAGGATTAGTGAAGATTTGTAAGTTCTGATTCAGTGGAGCAACTGACTTGTTTCCATTACCATTCACACCCAATACCTGGATGACATTTGAATCAATAAGGCCCTATATCTCATGTTTAAGATGCATACATCATTCAATGTCATGTCCTTGTGTTTGATGGTAATGACAAAAGGCATTAGCTCGAAGTAAGGTCCTTATTTACTAGAATCAATAGGATTGATCAGGGGAATCTTCAGAATGTTATTACTCATAGCTTGGTTCATGATGGAATGATAAGAATCAGATATTGGAGTGAACTTTCTTGGTTGATATGATACTTTCTTTGGATTGGTGATGATAGCTGAAACATTCAAAAAGTTGTTCATATTTGGTTCATTAACCTTGATAAAGCTCCTGTTATTATTATTCCTCTTAAAGTTGTTTTGTGATGACCCACATGTGGATTGACAACTTGAGCTGATGAGTTTTGGTTTTCATACTGACTAGACGAAAGTTGATAATCACGAAGGGCAGTACATAAATGTTGAAAGGAGTTATACTTCATAAAGAGGATCTTATCATGAATATTAGGTTGTAGATTTGTAATAAATATCTTTTGAACATCACCATTTTTCATCTGATATTGAATCTGTGTATAAAGTCCTTGATACGAACTAATGAACTTAGTCAACTTCTCTTTCGGACCTTGTTTGCATTGAACCAAGTCAATAAGAGTGACTTGAGGTCCGATATTTACTTGAAAATGTTGTAAAAATTGATCAATCAACTACGAAAAGGAGTGTATTGAATTTGGAGGCAAAGAGCAAAACCATTCTAAATTAGTATCTTTGAGAGATTGCAGGAAGATTTTTGCCAACAAATCCTCTTGAAAATAGAAATAGCTACACATAGCTATAAATGCTGCCACATGAATATTAGGATCACCTTTTCCACCATATTTTTCAAAGCAGGGAGTCTCAAACCTCTTAGGCATAGGGGTTCTCAAGATTGCATAGGATAAGGGATTACAGGCATGATATGTTGGTAGACTAGGCTGTGAAGAATTTGTCAAATTTGTTACCTTTTGTTGTAAAGCATTCATGCCCTGTAAAAGTTGGTTTAGGATGGCATCATTTGGAGATGTGGTTTGTTGTGAGGAATTGGAACCGAAGTGAGGAGGTGATTGAAATTGAGGTGTGACAGGTGGAGGTTGGGAATAGGTTAATGGTATTTGGACATACTGGTAGGTGGAAGATGGTTGGGAATAACTATGTGTGATGGGAGGTTGAGAACAATTTTTCATAGGAACAGTCACATTATGGACCAAGTTCTAATAATCAAATCCCATAACTTTGTAATTGGTTCCATTAGATACTCCAATACTAGTGGTAGCATTACTACAAGCATTTACATCAGTTGTTAATATCGTTGATGTAAAGGTGGATATTCCTCTAGTCGGTATAGGTGCCAAATCTTGAGTATGAGACGGTGATGGCATGTTGTTAATAATTTTTGCACATTCACTCACCAGCATTACATTAGTTTGCACAATATGTGTTAAACCCCAAATAACATTAATTCAATCTTGTCCTTCTTTTATCAATTCTCTTACATGGTGGATCATAGGTAAGGCCTCTTAAGCTATCATCTCAATTTGCACATATTCTTGAAATTCGGCAAGGTCTTTATCAAGCTTATTGACTTGTTCTATAGGTGCATGCCCTACTATCTCAATAGTCTCCTTGACATCATGAAATATTTTATCTTCCATAGTGGTTGGAGGATGTATAATATCTTTCACAATTTGAGTTTCTCCCTTTGTAAAGAAGGTGTTCAAAGGATTATTATAGGTAGGAATGTCGTTTTCTTTAAGAGCAATAGATCCCATTAACCTTTTACTTCTTCTTAAAGGGATATTATTTTTAGAAGAGTGGTTCATAAATCTTATACAAAAAAACATAATACACAATGCACAAACTGAGAGAACAAACCCTAAGAGAAGGATATGATTGAAAGCAAAAAATGCTTGATTTTTTATACTTTTTCAATGTAAATGAATGAAAGCAAATGTGTTGTAAGGATTTTGATCAAGGGAATAAAATTATCTATTTGATATCAGTCCAAAACAGAAATAATATCCTTCACAACACACTCTTGATTCGAATCTAAGATGACGATAACCCAAAATATAGTGAAAATATGTCAAAATATGTAATTTTTTCACCAAATCTCAATACAAAGGAGCATGACAAAAGGTGTTGTGAGGAAACTGATGATGGAAAATAAATATATAAGTGATAACAGCCACTTAAAGTCAAAATATCCATCACAACACACTTTTAGTGCCACTTAAAGTCAAACCCTAGTGAAAATATAGCAAAAATAGGCTATTTTTCACGGTTTTTCAACTCCAAGACCTAGAAAAAGGGGTGTTGTAATGAAATTTGGGAGGTGAATAAAATAAAAGAAATTATATCAGTCACCTCAATCCATAAAATTTTTCACAACACACTTGGAGTGCAAACTAGGCCAAACACTAGGGCAAAATAGTAAAAATGTGCAGTTTTTCACAAAATTTTCAATACAAGAGCTCAATAAAAGGGTGTTGTGAAGATTTTTAGGAAGGTAAGAAAATAATTACCCTTATAAAAACTAATTAGTTTAAAAATATTCTTCACAACACACTTATAGTGCAAATTTAGAGAGTTGATAAGGCCAAATCTAGTGAAAATCGATGTTTTTCAAGCCCTAGGTTTGAGATCTTGACACAAAATGCTATATGAATTCTTTGAAATCTGATTTATGATGAGAATTAAGTGTAATCAGATATGAAAATGAATTCCAAGCTCTAAGACGCAAAATGCAAGTGCAAATCTAATGAAAATGCATGAAAATTTCTATTTTTTGTTGAAATTTTCTATGCAAAAATGCAAATATTTGAAATCTAAATGCAATTTTATAGTAAAATGCAAGACTAAAGCCAAATGAAAATTTGAATTAGTCTCTAAAATCAGTAGAAAAATCTGAAAGAATATTTTTCCTACTAACCCTAGATTTTGGAATTACTAGGTTACATGAAAATTGTCAAAATTTCTACAAAACCCTAGCAATTATATGATGAAAATGCAATGCAAATTATTGTATTTTTGTAATTTCCTATAGTTTATATCATATATGATAGAAAAATCATGAATTAGGAAAAATTAGAATGAATTGATGCAAATTAGTAATCCTAAAATGTAATTTTTTTCAAAATTTTCAAAATTTTCAATTTTTTTGTAATTTTCTCAATGCAATAAGATGAATGACTACATGAATGAATGAAATAAACCAAAATATGAAGATAAACACTTAGAAAGTTTTAATTAAGTCCAAAAACATGGGTTTTAAGGTAAAATTTGGATTGTTTAGTTTAGTGTTTAAATCCTCCTTTCACCTATTACATTCAAGGACCTTCGAATCGAGTGGTAGAGCACTATTAGGTCCTTGGTCACATACAAATATAGGGAAACTTGGATTAGGGTGTTTGATTACCAATTTTCCTTCTCTTATTTTCAATTATCCATCAAAACCATAATTATGTGAAAATGACAGTAAACATATGAATAACAGGAAATGCCTCTACAGAAAACTATAAAATTACAAATGGTTGTGCACTTATTTTTAGGGTTCCAAGGAAGAAAAGTCAGGGACAAAATAGTGGGTGCCCAAGTCCAGTGCCCTACTTTTTTTTAGGATCTGTGGACAAGATCTACAACCTGTTCCTGCTGCATTGAAGGTTTTTCCATCACAAAACTTTGAGGACTAATGAGCAGGTGCCTAAGTCCAGGGTGCTCTTTTCTTCTCTAATATGTAATTCTAACACTCCAATATGCCCTCCTACAACTTCACTTTGTCTGCATCATCAACCTATAACTTGCAATCATAAAACTTTGGGAGGGGGTTGTGATGTTTAGGAGCTTGACTCAGTCAAGCCCCAGAAGGACACTTAAGTCTTCCAAACACCTTTGTCAGATAAAGAGTGCATGCCTAGGGATGCAGAGGAAAAAACCAAATGAATAATGATCACAAACACAGTAAATGTCACCTTGTAGTGAAAATCTCATGAGAGGAAAAAGCTCTTCATTCTATGAGGAAATGCATGCTCAAATATGTAAACACAAACACATAGGCAACACAAATCTACTCTTACATCACAATGAAAGCCTTGAGTCACCTCTAGAACACAATAGCTTTCTAGTAATCCTCTAGTTTACAAATGAATGCGTAAACATGCTTTTATATGCAACTACAAACACTCTTGCCAAGGATTTCGTAATTCAAACTTAACGTGTCAGCATAGGACCCAAATAATGGTCACAAGCTAACACCCAAAATTTGGGACTACCACAAAATAGGGTAGGACTAAGGCATGGATGCTCAAGTCCTCCCCCTTATTTTGAGTAGGGGTTATCTAGTAGTCCCCCTAGGTCCTATTTGTCAGGACACTTAGGGGTTTTCTCATTAGGGTGTTGAAATATGATGTAAAATGTCCTAAATGCACACAAAAGACCTGGGAGCTAAACCTAAAGAGGGAAAAACCCCCAAGGGGATATTTTCTGATGTTACAGGTATAAATTTCTCTATTTGGGTTATTAGGATGCAAGCCTATATATCTTCTTTAAGGTTTGATGTGTGGATGCCAATAGAGAATGGGTATTCTATATCTTCTCAACCACCTAGTACTGCAAGTGATAAAGAGGCTTATAAATGTAATGAAAAGGCAAAGAAGGCTATTCTTTCTTGTTTGTCTAATGATGTTTCTTGTAAAGTTATGCACTATGAAAATACACGAGATGTTTGGAAGAGATTGATTAACATCTATCAAGATGATGCATTTGAAAGAGATGATAGCCTAATGATTGAGGACAATGCCAAAGAAAGAAGAAATTCACATGAAAAAGAAGACAAAACAAATCTAGAAGATGATGAAGAAGTAGATCTTGAGAAAAAACTCTATTTGGCTTACAATTTGGTTGAAAAATTGAAAGAGGAAAACTCAAGACTAAAGGTACAGCTTCAAGAAGAAAAAGAATCAAAAGACAAAGTATTTTCATGCCTTGAAGAAGTAGAAAAACTAATTATAGATTTAAAAGTGCAAGTTGAAGAAGGTAAGAAAAAAGAAGAAGTAACAAATTAGTTCAAGACAAAAGAGGTTGATTGTGAAAAGTATGAGTTTGAGATAGTTTCATTGGGAAAGGAACTAGAAAAGGCATCCTTCAAGTTGAACATGAAGCTTCAATTTGAAAAGAGCACTAAATGGTTGGATGAGATGTTGAGTAAGAAAAAATATCACAAGGATACTACTGGATTAGGGTATGAAAAAGGACAAAGTTCTAAGGTCAGAGATGCTCCTAGGAAGAAAATAGATCTTAACTATCATTTTGCTACTCTTGAGACTGAAGACAAGAAGAAGACAAAAGAAGGAACTCCTCCTCAAGTCAACAAGAACAAATTCAGAAGGTTTTTCCATCAGAGACAACATCAAAACACCAGGTTTGAAAATTATTTTCATGGTTATTCTTATTCATGTTATGAATTTGGTCATAAAGCAATAGAGTGTTGGATGCATGCAAAGAAAGTTGGATAGAATAAGTGTTCTTATGAGTTGTCAAATAGAAGAAGTAATGTCCTATGTTTTAAATGCAAGCATCTAGGTCACACTGCAAGATAGTACACAAGTAAGAAATGATGGTTTTGGACTTTCAAGAAGATATAATTCTTTTGTTCCTTTGGTTGGTTACAAGATCATTTGTTATAAGTGTAATAATATTGGTCATACAACAAGGTCTTGTAGAAGTAGGTTGATGGAACCATCTAGACTTAACAAATAAATAGATACTATGACCAAGTAAAATAAAGGTATTTTTAAAGTTTGGATAAGAAAACAAGACACAGAGAAAGAAAAACCTAAGCTTGTGCATATTGCACAAGAGGCATTGCCAATTGCTTAAAGAGCAGCATGAAGTTAGGGGGAGTTGACCATTGCCTTACCATTCAACCCCTTAGTGAAGACAAAGAGGGTGTAGTACAAAGTCAAACAACATTATGATGTTGAAGTCTTGGTAAAGAGTAGAATAATAGTGTAAACATAATTAGGGCTCGAGATCTGCAAGATGCCATTTGACAACAATACATAGGCATCTATAGGATGAGAATGAGAAAGCATGTTCATTGATACAGGGACCTACAGACAAGTCTAGAATAGGGTATGCTGGGTTATCACAGAGAATACAGAGGTCTAAGGTAGTGTAGAGTCCTAAACAAGGACTCATAGTCCTTCATAAAGAGTATTGCAGAGCCAATTAGGAAGTCACAAGTTTAGAGACTATAAAGGAAAATGCTCAAGACTATACAAAGTGAAGTGATGCACTGTAGTGGTGTCTCAAAGTATTGTCAACTTCATGCATACATGCCCATCTCCCTCAAAGGAAGTAAAATAATTCATAAATGATAATTGGAGTAGTCACAGAGAACTATCACAAAGATGCAGAAAAGAAAGGTACATTGAAGAGAGGACTGTCAAATATTCAGTGACATCAACATGGTGTTTTGGAGTTTGTCAAGTGTGTATAGATACAATACAAAACTTCATGTTTTCACTAGAACCCTATTGAAAGTCTAGAGGCATACAATGAAAGTAATGAGTAAACCCTATGATCTATGTTGTATCTTTGGCATTCACATGCATATTTGTTAGGGTAATAGTCAATTCAATGTCCTCTCAAGGTTTACCAAGAATTAGTTGAACCACTAAATTAATATTTCCTTCGAACATTGAGTAGTGGAAGATTAGTCCTAGGGCAGTATCATACAACTAAAAGGGGCTCCAATGGTATTTGTGTCATGTGTGTTAAAAATAAGACTGCAGACCCTTATGTCTCAGTCCTAGGACATAGTGAAGTTCTCAAGTCACCACAAGGTCTGAGAAGAGTAGTATTGTAAGTCATAGTAGTGCACTCTCAGTTTATATAGTGATTGTAGGATACATACAATATAGTTTTGTTGAAAAGTCCTTAACAATCTTCAAGGAAATGCAGTTGGCAAGTGTAAAATCAGACTCTACACCCTTTACTAGTGTTCTTGTACTTTGTAAATATGGAAGCTTTGGAATAGGGTATGGCATCCATCAAAGTATATAGGAAGGAGGATTGTTGTCAAATGTTGTAATTGCAACTGTTCTGGTAGACATGTATACAAAATGTAGAAGAATAGACATGGTACATGAACTTTGTGACAAAATGCCTCAAAGAAATGTGGTCTAATGGACTGTCATGTTTTCAGGATATGTTCAACATGGGTTTGATAAAAAGACCATAGAAACTTCTAAGAAAATGCAACTAAAGGGTGTACTTGTAGACTCCTTAATCTTTGCTAGTATGTTCTCTATCTCTACTGATTGTAACAATGGTTTTAAGTGGAAGTAGAGTTGCCATAATGATTTGTTCCTTGCATTAGTCTTTTGTATTAGACAAATCAAGTCAA
This sequence comes from Cunninghamia lanceolata, assembly GCA_027924645.1. Taxonomy (NCBI): domain Eukaryota; kingdom Viridiplantae; phylum Streptophyta; class Pinopsida; order Cupressales; family Cupressaceae; genus Cunninghamia; species Cunninghamia lanceolata. Next base: position 4,286,856 of record BSBN01001054.1, read on the forward strand.
TATTTGTGGTTGTAACAGTGGCACAGTGTTTGAAAGGACAATACTTGTGACTGAGGACTATATTTATGATTGTCAATGCTTTCCCTTGTATACAAGACAATGATCTCTACTTTGTTGTTATCAAGACAATGATTTGGTGATCTCTTTGTAGTTTTGATAGTGATTGCAACAAGAATATGTAGCCTTGATGGTGATTGCAACAAGATAGTAATTTGGTGACAGGTGGTTTGTATCAAACAAACAGTGATTTGTATCACTGACAGTGGTGTTGTTTCTTTGTTGTTATCAAACTTATCATGTTTCTTTGATTGTTATCAAGACACTAAAAGTGATGTTGTTAGAATGGTAATAGGAAAATTGTATCATACTTTGTATTTGTATCATTGAATCACATCAAAACAAGATAGTTGTTTGGATGTAATCAGACTTTGTAATAGTGTTTTTAATTGAGTTTGTCTCTATCAAAAGAATTATTGTTTCAGATTATTTGCATTAGATTGTATGTAGACAGTGATCAGTGTAACATGAATCAATCTGCTAAAAATAACATTACCTAGAGTATTGCAGGCTCTACCATCTATTCAAGTGATCTAACATAGTTTGAGGGGGAGTAAGTTGCATTATAATCAAACAATCTAGACAAAGAACTTATGTAGTGATATAGAGGAGCAATGAGGTGTAGTTTATCCTTGGAGAAACATTGGAGTAGACCTAAAGTACATGTTTCAAAGTAAAGAAGGGATTGACAAAGGGTATAATCACACTCCTTTGTCATTGATGGATTGGAGCATACCTAAAGTACATGTTTCTAAGTAAAGAAGGGCTTACCAAAGGGTATAATCACACTCCTTTGTCCTTGATGTCAAAGGGGGAGAGATTCAAGAGAGTGGAGAGATTTTCCCATCAATGGAAAAGGGGGAGTTTCTTGGAATTAGGTTTGTCATTGATGTCAAAAGAATCGAAAGAGCATTGGCTAGTTGCTTAGTGGATTGGTCAATGCTAGAGTGATAGACAATTTGGTAGACCATATTTTTTTGTGTTTAGTGTTATGATTGTGTTAAGTCTTGTTGTGGTGTTCACAACATGCCCCATTTTACCCTCTAGCAAAATGAGGACCCCTACTGTGGTTTTTGTCCTTGATTTTTGTTTGGTCTTGCTTGGTGGTAAAGCGAGAAAGTAGCAGATGCTTGAAATGTTCAAAATCCAAAATATGGGGTACTAAAGAGAAAAAAATGAAGTTACCAAGGGAATCTATAGGAAAATTTGGTCCAAGGTTGTTTTTGAATTGACTAATGATGCCTTGTCTTCTGTAAGATATAGGGATGCATTTGGAAAGTGCAATATTGATCAAAGTTGTATTTTATATACAAAATCCTTTGTATCTGAAACACTTTTTGTGTCTTCACATTCTAATAAGGGGTTATTTCATCATGGTTTATTTTTTGTATCTTACATGGTCAAAATGGATATACAAACTCAGACCTAATTATGTTCAAAACTAAAATGAATAAGAATTCAGTTTTGCAGTCGTATTTGTATTTCACATTTGTATGTATGATACATTCTTGTATTTAATATGTAGATTGTGAACTATGCATGCGTAGATGTCAAAACCAATGTTAAAACAACGTATATGAGTATGTGATATCTTACTTGTATATTTCATGCATAATTTGGTATACATAGTAGTATTTTAGAAAGAAAGTCCAAATAACATGGAGGAAATAATGAATGCATCTTTTGGCATGTTTGTATGTTTAATGAATTGTATCTTATATACAAATGCAAAATAAAAGACGTTCTAAAAGCTTAAACCAAAATGAAGTGTAGATAGTGTGTGCATTGGCCTTAGGCAATTTTGGTACTTAAAATACAAAAGGAGAAATGCATGCATACTTTCAAATAGGATGTAGTGTAATCGATAAAACACTTATGGGTATTAAATTATATATTCATTATATATAGGGGATTTACAATTAAAAAGGGAAATTCTGCCCACCACTGCTAAAATACAAAATTGATACAAAAGAGCAAAATTGTCAAGATTAAATCTACCAGTTAGGGATTTCTATAAAAGTTCCTAGTCCTAACCAGGTCTGCCAAATGCACCACCCAGTCACCATTCTTCCCTTGGTCTAAACACTGAGATAAATGTAAGAAATTCAATCCAATTGTCGTCTAATGGTGATGGCGTGCTAGAGCTAGGTTAGACATGTTCATTAGGAAAGGTAGTCTTTGAAATTGAGCACCAAGCATAGAAACCAGTGCAAGCTTAGATGCTCACGGAATGTCATTTCCCAACTTAGCCCCAGTTATCACATCCATGTCTGTAAGTCGATACTCTGGCCTAAAAATGTCTCGAAATAGAAGAAATACCTCAGTTTTGTTGACACTTAGGTCCAACAGGGAAGCAAGAAACCAAGAAGTAATGTTAGAGTTCACTCTATATTTGTCTTCATTAGCAAGAAAATCTCTACCTAAGATCATCTTGACTGCTTCCAGTTCTAGGTCATGAAACCTGGGGTCATCATTGTGAATGATGAGCTTCCTCAGACGTGCATCAGAAATAGAACCCAAGAAAGCAGTTTTCCTTCTTACACTACGGAGAGAAATGGGAGTATCCATAATTGTAGCCAAGGTAACTCTGAAAATGACATGAAATTCCTCACAATCAACACTATTAAATAGAGCTCGGCTTGATGTGCAAAATAAATCGCCATTAATGAAGGTTATGTGAGTTTGTCATCCAGTGCTGAGTAAGTAAATTCAAACATGTCAAAGGTCTAATTGGAGTAAATACCACAAATATGCTTTTATTTACTAGGATTTGAATCATGATTTCGTATTTAACATTAAATATGGGACGGAGTATGGTCGTTCGTACCAAAAAAGGGTGGAAATTAAAACTACGAAGATATTTGCATTTTGGGATGTATATGATATACATGGAAAAATACATTACTATATACATGCTGATATACATTGTGATATACAAAATTATATGTGAAGATTCAACGTAAGATATATTTAAACATTGCATATAGTGGGTGGGGTCAACTAATGTATGATCGAGATGAATGAGATACAAAGGTAGGCCTGAAAGTAAGTCAAATGTGATTCATAACATGGTAGGGTCCATACCTTTTGTATGTATGTATTTTTTTGTATTCATTATACAAATAGGTGATGCATAAGAAGAGATACATGGGCAAACTTAACATTAATTTTGTCTAATAAATTATCGAAATCCATAAAAGGGTATGAATGGGGGTTTCCATTCGATATACAAACTGATATACAAATGATAAAGTCCAAACCCATAATTTAAACTAGTGTCATCCCAGTTCATTAGAGGTTGAAGTCTAGATTTGTATGCAAATGTTTTTGTATTTGACATATAAAAAATGATATACAAAAGTTATGATGGGAAGAAATGTATTTGGTACTGCTTAAGTGATACATCGGTATCTGAAATACAAAAAGTAGAAAACAAGTTACTAACAGATACAGATTTGAAATAGACATGATTTGAAAATGTGTATGGATTGTAATTAATGTCCTTAAGTGTAATAAAATCCACGTAGGAAGAAGAAATAAAATTGAACATAGATTGGTTTTGTTACTCACAAATTGCATATAGAAATAGAAATTACAAAGTGCATACGAGAAAAGGCAAATTCAGGTTAATGAAATCAACTCGACAATGCTACCTAATAATGGTAAAGGATGTTGAATCTAATGATATGACTATTAGAAAGATGCATTCGTGTATGTATCCAAACGTAGTCTTAATTGGGTTAAAGTTGAAATAAAATTAGTTACAGTTAATATAGTAAATGGAAATGATGCAAATTAAGTTGTATGCTGTAATTAGTCATGAGAAAGGGGTTGTAAACATGGGTTAATACTGTGAAAATCCCTTATGTAACAAAAAATGACAAAACCCTAGGTAAAAGTAAAGTAGTAAAAATCTATGGTAAAATCCTAGGTTTGTGCAAAAATGGAACACTAAACTGTATAAGTTTTCTTGGCAGATGACGCCAAAACAAAAGAAGATAGATATCAAGGGGACTGGTAAGATAGAAAAAGTTGAAAAAGAAAGATGATTAAATAAGGAGGTGGAGGAGTTTCCATTGTACAAAGCATATCCATCACTGATAACTGTCATGGGAGGAATGACCACAGATACTGCTATTGGTGAGTATGATGCTAAAGACATATTCTAGAAATTACGACACCAGAGGCTCCTTTGGCTATGAGAAATATTTGGGATTCAGGATTATATAAGGATGTGGGTTTTCCTTTGGCAATGGACGCTAGAGATCTGATATTGGAATGCATAGATAGGTATGATATGACTATAAGGAGGATAATGCACAAGGGTGTACTCATCACAAATTTATCCACAAAAGGCATAGCTAAAACTTTTGTCTTAGACATTCAAGAGCAAATGAAGGATGGGGATCAAGACTAGTATGCTCTAGACTTTAAAAATAATGAAACAAATTGCAAAAGGGTAATTTTTTATGGCTGGTATTTACTAGAAAATAAAACAAAAGCTGTAGCCAAGGTACCCAAGAACTTATATAGTGCTGATTTTAATGAAGAAGTGTATATTATGATCAATCTGTTAAGTAGGCTTGTTGGGTTGAGAAATGCAGGAAAGTTTGAAACATGGATGTTTCATATCATCCAATTCATAAGACAAAAGACAGGAGTATTCCACTGGTCTAAGGCCATTAGTAGTAATATCTGGAAGCAAATGATGGGAATCAAGAAGAATAAACAATTCTATATGTCTTCATATGTGGTTTACTAATGTGCAGTGTGTTGAAATTAAGGAACACTAAGAGGGGGCAGGGGTGAATCAGTGTTCTACAAAACTTATTACTTTATTCCTCTATTAATTTATCACATACATCCAAAAGAAAGAAGCATGAACACATAACAGAAACAACAAGATCACAACACTGAACACCAGGATTTTTACATGGTAACCCAGTTAAGGGAAAAACTATGGTGGGGGTTAACCCACAAGAATTTATACTTTGTTAAAAGTATTACAAATGGGGAAGGCACATGCCTTCGAGCACACTGCCCAGAGCTCACTACTCAAAGAGGCTCACTGCCTATAAATCAATTACAAAAGTTCACTGGAATGTTTGAACTAAGGAGTAGCATCTAACAATGCAAGATTACAATTCTGATTGAGGTCAGTATATTGACTTTGCACACTTCATCTCTCTGCCCTACTTCACTACTCTACCATGATCTAGAGCTTAGATGTCTTCAATTTGCACTTTATTCAACTATACTTCACACTTATTCCTTCATATTTTCACCACCACTCACCAAAATGCTCAAACTCATCGATTATATATATCTGCTACATGAAATTGCATCAACTGCAGTTAGCCTTAAGAAAACTTGGAAACTATTTCAAGAATACTGTTCTGTCAGCTGAATCCATGCACAAATATTAATGCGGACCAAAACTTATGTGTTCAAGTCACCTCACCTATCAGCCAACACCACTGGATCTCATAAATTGCTCTACCAACCACTTCTCTTCATCCACACAATGTTCAAACACCTAGTCGGCCTATTCTTCACTGGACTGAACTATCTAACCAAAACATGATACTTAGATGCATATAACTTTCAATGCCTTCATCACCAGAGGCTAAAATCTTGTATTTAGGTAGCCTTGACATCCCTTAACATTCCCTCAGATCTAAAGAACAATGTGATTACCTGTGGAGAAATGCAGACTAATATGCTGAACCCTATCAAGTGCTCTGTTCCTGTCTATTCGGACATGGATAAATCTGCGCTCTGACTTCTAGTATGATCAAATGATGTAATTCACATGTGTAAGATAGATTTAGTTGCCATTAATGACAACACTTGACATGCCTAGTAGTGTCTCTTGCCAACAATCTCCCCCTTTGGCATTGATGGCAACACTTAGTGCAAAATGACTAAGTGTTAGAACAACTCCCCCTTACGATATACACTTGTGATTTCCAATGATCCCTCTTAGATTAATTCTTCATTTTTCACTGCTTTTCCTCTCCCCCTTTGACATCAATGACAAAGGTTGGGATCTACATATCAAAATTCATGCAAAAAGCTTATGTACATGGGTCAAAACTTTAAGTATATACTTCCGCATATGAACAGACAGTCCTTAAGCCTTGTTCATCAACAAAAAGATATCATAAAAAATGTTTTTCAACTGTGATAATTCATTATCCTAGTTCTTCTTTATGTTGGCCACAATGGATATATGTCCACTGAACAAAAATGCTTGTGATTTTGCCTTTTGAAGATTAGTAGGATCAATAGTATTAGCAGCAACTTGGGATTCTGCCAATAGATCAGACATAGTTTCTAATTTGGGGGAAATTAGTTCCCAGAGCTCATACAATCTACCCAAAACTTTAACCTTTTCTTTCTCCAGGTCACTCAATTCATTTCTCAAACTCACTACTTGGCATTCTTTGGTAGATACAGACTCAATTGAAGGACTATATGACTGAGAAATGTTAGACGATTTGAGCTCTAAGTCCTTAATCTTTTTCTCAATATCTTCAACAACTTTAGATCGGTTTAAGAAAACCTTATAAATCTGTTCTCCTTCAGATAGGGCATTTTGAATACTCTTTACACTAGTATCAAGCCCTGCTCTATCATAACTAATTATTTTCTTTATTTCAACAAACCTCTTCTCATTAAATTCATTTCTAACTTTAACTTCTACTGACTTCTCTAAGGTTTCAAAATGAGAACTTACAAAGTTTATCAGGTTTTACAACTAGCCAGAGGGAGATGCTGATGAGTTCTAAAATGTGGGCATGATTTTCTCCAAAATCTCAAATGCAAGACCAAGCAACTCACTATCTTCTATATGAGACTTTAAGATTTCTTCTCTAGCCTTAGCATGTGCAATGGAGGCCAACTTTATCTTCTACACTAGTGACAAAGTATCAAAATTGATTGGTCCTTGTATTATATCTTGATCTTCTTCAATTTGTTTATCTCTTTCTAAAATTTCTTTCACTGCTTCTACAGTGTCTCTTGCCCAATATGATGTTACAGATTTAAGCTCTTTAGAGCCTCCATCTTCTCCCTTTTTGGAGTCAACCTCATTGTCTTGCTCATCATTTTCATTCTTTTTCTCTACTTCTTCCTTCTCCGCATCATCATCAGAAGCATCCTTGCGTTTATTTATCTGAGAAATACCTTCTAAATTCTCTTCTAGAGGATTTGGTGTATCCTCAGTGGTAGTATTGTCAAATTCCTCAACATCCAAAGTGGAGGAATCAATTCCATCATCAATTTCTTTTTCTTGATCTTCCTTCATCATTTCTTTATCTTGTTTATTCAATGTTTCTTTTTCCAGAATGTAGACATCATCTACTCTAGTTTGTTTCTCATTTTTCTATAGCTCTTCATCATTCAGAACTAATGCATCCTCAGTATCAACTAGTTCTTCTGTAACCACATAAAACTTATTCTTGTCCAATGCTTTCTTTAGAATTTGCTCTATTTCTTTAACAACTTCATCAATGTCTCCAATCATCAGCTTATTCATCCTTTTCTTGCTTCTAAATTCATTCTTGACTTCTTTGATAATCTTATCTACTTCTTTTCTAGAGATCACCGGACATAGACTAGACATTACATGTTCCCTTAGTTCCAGATCTTTTGCTTTAGTAACTTCTTTTCTTATTTCTAGAATGTCTCTTAAACTCTTAGGGATTGCTACCAAAATTTCCACTAGAGATCTTTTGAATACATTCAAATATTTTACAGTAGCATCCTCCAAATTCTTTTGTCAGTATCACTGTAATGATCATAGAATTTAGTCATTGGTTTACGTTTCCATCTATAGTGATTGTCTTAATGATGTCCTCCACAGAAGGAGTTAGCTTGTCAACATCATCCTATGACTTATGCCTCTTACTTGGCTTTTTGCTTCCGGAGGGCTTCTCCTTAGACACTTTAACAACTTTAGTGTCTGAGGCCTTCAACTCTTTAACCTCATCATCTGAATCAGTCTTTTCTTCATACTCCTTCTTCATACTACCATATGACCTCTTGGCCATTGATTTTGTTCTTTTTCCTTCCTTACTGATAGGTTTTTCTTTGGATTTCTCTGCAATAGAAGCTGATGCACTAGAGGTTGAACTAATACTCCTAGTAGACCTTGAAGTGGAAGGAGGTTATGCCAGAGCACTTTCATGTTCCCTGTCTGCTTCTCCTTCTTAGCCTTTTCTAATCTTTCTCTGAATTGCCTCACAACTTCTTTAGTAAGGCCTAGATTCTTGGCCAACTGCTCAACTTCTTTCCTTACTTTCCTTTTAGTTTTAGGAGCCTTGAATTTAAGATGTAATTTTTGTGAAATTTCTTCATAAGTTCCAAATCTCTCTTCAGCTAGATCCCTAGACTGACTTAACAAATGTTATGCATATAGTTCTTGTTGACCTATTTTTCCTCTACCCAGAGTTAAACAGTTCACCTTGCATTTTCCTTAAAAATCCTTTAGAAATGTCCCTACAGGCTTAAATCCTTCAAATATTTATGCTATGCCTTGTAAAAAAAAATCACAAAAATCTTACCTTGAGAATCTTTGCTAAAAGCCCAGAAAAACCCAGAAATCTTTTAGCTTCAAGTATTTTCTATCGCAAGGATTTCTTAGTTTTATACTTAGTATTTGTATATGAATTTTTCAATGTATATTTGCATATACATTCGCCATTGTATGTTCATATGTACAAAGTGCAATATACAATGACAAATATGCAAAGTAAAGACATACAAAGGGAGTATACAAAGGAGAATGTATATCAGAAAATATGCAAGGGTTGATGCATGCAAAAGGGTTCATTAGCGTGAGGATGTTCATCGGCAGCTAAGTTTTGATTCTTTCTGATGGCTGACATACATACATTCTCATATGCAAAGGCCTAGATGTACATCAACAGAACATACAAAGGACTTTTGCTAAAGATACAAGGAGACATGCATGTGTGATGTAGTTAGGTAGTTGTAACAGTGGCTTGTATATTTTGGTTTGTATGTTTGAATATGCAAAGCCGATATACAAGGGGTTAAACATACAAGGAGGAGATGCAAAGGGTGGGGTCCACCACTTGTACATTTGCGATTGTATTTTTGAACATACAAGCAGAGCATACATTGGGCACATACAAAGATGCAAAAGCCTTTGTATATCGACAACATACAATGTCATATACAAATCATCTTGTATATGCGGTATAAAGGAAAGACATACGAAACCTACATACAAGCAACATATGCAAAGAAATATACAAGGGGAGATGTGCAAAGTCGACATGCAGGGGAAAGTGATTCAAAGCTAGGGACCATCTCTTGTATATTTGCAATTGTATGTTTGCACATACAATCAAATATGAATTCCTAATATACAAGCCGGATTTGAAAGGAGCATACATTTCAGTTGATAAAAGGGCAGAATTCCGCAGTTTGTATATATAATTTGCTTGTATGTTCGCATTGTATATGCAACATACATTGGTTATATACAAGAGGAGCATGCATGGCTCGGACCCGATGGCGATTGCAATATGCTTCATAATGGTTTCAGGTCCACAACTTGCATGCATATGGCATTGTATATTGCGATATACAAAAGGAGACATACAAGGTGGACCCGACTAGGAACTCAAATATAGTTAATGATATTTTGGGGTCCACAAATTGCATGTATATGGCATTTGTATATGCCAATATCTAAAGAATGAAGTACAAGGCCCGGATTTCAATTTTCTCCCAATCTGATTGATAAAGTGGCTGGTGTCCGGCTTGCATGTTATGTGCATTGTATATGCCAACATACAAAGAAGGCACATGCAAACCGGACCCGATGGTAATTTCAAGCTTGCTTCATAATCTAAATTGAGTTCCATATGGCTTGTATATTTGCGATTGTATGTTTGTATATACAATGCGTTATGCAAAAGAAAAGATGCAAGGAGGAAGATGTAGTTTTTCAGCGATGCTTCTCAGACCAGCTCAGCGAGGAGTCAAGCGGTGCCACATGTTGGGGGGCATACATGCAAAAGTTGATATAAAGGTAAAAAGGCCCACGATTGTATGTTGCAATTGTATCTTTACACATTGTACATTTACGCATACATTTGCACATACAAGGCGGACATACAAAGCACTATGTATATCCAAAGGTAGTTTCAAAGGCCTATTTAGATGTCGAATAAAATCATAGATGCAAAGTGATATATACAGGCAGTTGACCAAAACTTTGACTGCCCATATCTCCTCCAGTTTAGTGAATTTCCACATGTTACAAAAGGTAAAAATGCATGTTTTTGCCTTGTCTTTCATTTGGCAGGCTTTTCAAAGGAATATTCTCACTTTTTAATTTCGAATCTCAATTTGCATGTTTTGGGTGAGTGGACATTTTAGCACCTATTTTGAGCAGATGTAGATATTTCTTGCATTCATTGCTACACAATAGATGAAGTAGCTCGCATTAATGACCGGAGATATCTCTTAAGCTGCCATGTTTTAGATATTTTGTGTATTCATGGTTGAAGAAAACCATTGAAGTTGCACACATTCAATGCCCAAATATCTTCCACTAATTCATGGGTGGAAATTGATGATGCAGTAGCTTGCATTAAGGACTCAGAATATCTCCCACTTGCCTAGTTCCAGATATTTCCACACCATAATTTCTGCAGGTGGACGTCCCTTCAAGGAGATTTTTTCCTGCTACAGCTCTTTGAGCGAATTTTGTAACTAAATTAGGGCATTTTTTTTGGAATGCTATATATATGCATTCATGAGTTGTAAATAAGGTTGGAAAATTTTTAGCATTTAGGCTTTTTCTGTTTTCCAAACAGAGTTTTCTACTACTGTAACTTTGCCTTCTCATCAAGTATATGCAAGTTATTTTTTTTTGCCTCTTTGGACTGAGTTTTTATTTAGTGTGAATCTGCATATGATTGCCTGTGAACATACTATTCCTTTCAATCATCTTGTTTCTCACCTCTGCTAGGATCAGTTGAATTTGTGTATGTCATACTTGTTGTATTTGGTTATGTTGTGCATTTTCTTAGTGCTGTAGGAGTTCTTTTGTTTAACTTGGTGAATCACCCTTTACTTTCAAGTTTTTTTCATTTCATCTTTCATTCAAAAGTATTCCTTCTCCCTTTTCCTCTTAAGATTTAGTAGTTTTAGGTGATAACCAGTTAAAGAAGCCGGCCTTCTCTAGAGGTCTGATCTCATTTAGCAAAGTCCCACACTTAGAGACCATTCCCATGTTACTCCAGATTGCTAAAGTTTTACAACTGCAGCAAGGGTGCAAATATGGGTGATAACACTCATGTGGTAGCATTCACAACAATGTGTAGTGATTTCTTCTTTGATGAGGCATTGCTAGCAAAACTCTTTACTTGATCTCTCAAACATATCACTTTGGAATGGTTTTTCTCTCTACCTCCTAATTCAATACATTCCTTCTCATAGCTAGTTGATTAATTCCTGCAACATTTCCAAGCAAACATTGGACCTTCTATCTCATTGATTAATTTGGTCCATTGTAAACAAGGTCTAAAAGAGAAGTTAATGGAATTCATCAATCAATATCAAGCTCTCTTTCTACAAATACAATATCTAATTACAAATGAGGATGTTCAAAAAGCATTCATTACAAATCTACAACCAAACATATGTGATAAAATATTATTGATGAAGTATAGTTCTTTTCAACATCTATGCACAACTCTATGAGATTAGCAACTTTTGGCTAGTCAGTATGAGAATCATAACTCATCGGCTCCTGTTGGTCAATCCACAACTGGAACATCTCAACACTCATTTAAGAAGCATAACAAGAATTTCATCAAAATCAATGGGCAACATTCAAAGAATTTTCAATCACAAGTGTGACCCACCATTACAAAACTTAATTGGACTCCATTTCAATTCAATTAACAACAAAGACAATTCACTCCATTATCAAATTCTCTTCATTGAATAATGACTCAAGCAGTAAACAAAAATCTTTTGAAGCTTCCTCCTACTTGTCTACTAGACAATAGCAAGATGTAAGGACCTTCATTTGATGCTAATGCATATTGTCATTATCATCACTTGGTGGGTCATGACACTGACATATGTATGTGTCTTAAAAATGAAATTCAAGACCTCATTGATTCTAAGATAATATAGGTGACTAGTGTGAATGACAATGGAAATAATTTAGTATCCCATCTAAATCAAAATCTACAAATCTTAACTAATCCTTTTCCTAAGCATAATCACAACAACATGGTGGAACAATAGAATGAAGTAGAGCATGAAGATGAATATCTTTACTATGATGAAACAATTGGCATAATAGAAGTAGATAAGATGGAAAATGAAGATCTACCTTAACCATGAGGAAAAAGATATCTACACTAAGGTTCCTCCATTGTTATCTCTTCATGGATGGAGAGATAACCAAAATGCACAAGATATGCAAAGGGAGAAGCCTACATGTAATGATGAAAAGTATCCCATTTCAATGCAAGTGGTTCATTCATCATGCAAAGTAGAATAAAAAAGAAAAAGGAAGGAAAAGAGCAAGGCGTGAGTCATCTGTTGAAAAAGATAATGATTCACCTCCCCATAAGCATCATAAGATTTCAAACATAAGCAATCTTGTGAACCAAACATCCTATGACTACTTAGGTAATGAAAATCAAACAGGTATGAATCTCTCCTCTATTCCACCACACTTGATAGAATACCTTTCCAAGATGCTCGCAAGTTTGGCCTCCTCTTGAATAGATATATATTATATGTGTATGTGTTGTGTTTCCATTGTATTGTGTTAAATGTTGTTCAGGTCTCCTTGGATGACCATTGATACTCTCTTAAGGTCAAGGATACAAGGAGACCACCTCCATTGTGACACTTCTTCTATTTGTTTCTCTATCCTTGTATGCTCCTCTCTTATTGCAATTGTTGTTCCTTTGGGGCATAGCATTGTGGATGATGTCTTGGGGGCATCATCCCACATTGTGAACCTAAGTCACATTTGTCTCCTCTTCCATATTTCATGATTTCATTCTTTTGTGGCTCTAGTAGTCGATGGATGATGATAACAAATATACACTGATAAGGATTGTGCATCCCTACAACAAGAAAATAAAAATAGACCCAATCCATATATGAAGATGGGGTTACTATGTTATTGATGCTTGACTAATACAATCACTTTGTGTTTTGATGTGATCATGTGTCGTGTTGTGAAATTCGTGTAACAAACCTTTGCAATACTCTAAATCTGCTTCTAGGGACTTTGGAATGTTTTTGTATCCCACCTTGAAGCTACACTCGGTTCTGAGATACCTAAAGTACAACCTAATGAATATACTCGATTCCAAACCCACAAGTTTAGCCTTTGTTTATTAAGTGTTAAATGATTTCTGTATAAGTTTGTTAATTGTTAGCATATAATACTAATGGGTTTCTATTGTGATTGTTGGAAACAATTGGACATCATCTTGCACATGTCACTTTGGGGCATGGGAAAGCTCTTTTTCCCTAGGTGTGTTTTCAACCTTACCTTAAATATGATTGCTATTAGCAAGTGGGATCAACCACTTTAAGGTGGGGGCATATATTGTGGTAAATTCTTGGATATTTTAGATATTGTGATAAAGTGTGTTTGTGTATACTTCCTTTTCACTATAAGGCATCTTCGTGATGCAGGTGGGGTTGTATACTTTGTTGCGTGTTTGTGTGTGTTTCTTTTTCACTATAAGACATCTCCATGATGCAGGTGGGGTTGTATACTTTGTTTTGTGTGTTGTGTATTCTTCCTTTTCACTGTAAGGCATCTCTATGATGTAAGTAGGGTTGTATACTTTGTGTACATGCTTCCTTTTCACTGTAAGGTATATCTATGTTGTAGGTGGGGTTGTATGTTTTTGAAAGCCCTATTAAGGAAGGTAGGATTGTGTAGTCCCTTGAGTGGTTGCACATCCTTTTAAAATTCCTTTGCTGAGGTGGGGTTGGATCTTGAGTTATTCACCCTTAAGTGTGTCTTTTGTGGTTGTGGAAGAATAGCTCAAATGCCAAGTGTTTTTGGTGTGTTTTAGATGGTAGAGCATAGCAATGAGCTCCCCCCATCACCCATGTTTTATGTGTTTGACATATAGTGTGTCAATGACATACTCTCAACAATCGTGTATTTTGTGTGTTTTCTATGTCTTCCTTGTGTGTCTTGCATGTTTAGTGGTAGCGCGTAGCGATGAACTCCCCCCATGCCATGTGTCTTGCATTCTTTGTGGTGGTGCATAGTGATGATCTCTCCCATGCTATGTGTTTTGTGTGCTTTTGATGGAAATGCATAATGATGAGCTCCCCCCATCACCTAGTTAGGGTTATATAATTATTTAATCATGTCTTCTTTTTGTGTATGCCTTCTCTGTGTATTACATTTGTTTCACTATATTCTCTGTGTATTGTGTGCTTCTTTACCATATTCTCTATGTTTTGTATGATTGTCAAGTGTTTTCTTATGTTTGCCTAAGATTGGGGGTTAGAAATGGTTCTCCAAACTTATGGTGTTTCTTCGCTTTAGTGTTTGATGTGTTTGATATGCATTTACCATACATTGATGCATGTACTAATCATAAGATCTTACACAAATTAAAGTAGGGGCTAAATGTTATGGAGTAAAAAGTGGACACATGTCTTTTTACCTCCATGTTTAGCTCCTAGGTCCCTATGATTACATTATACATTCTAAATATTCATCTCGATGCAAAATTCCCTAAAACCAATGTAAGTTGGGAACAAGGGGCCCATAGTTTATTTTACCCCAAACCAAAAAGGAGCATCAAGACTTGGCCACCCACATCCAAGTCTTCATGATTGGTCAGGGCAAATTTAAATGTTTGTCAGCTTAGGACCTTTAAAAAGGTTTCTCTTTGTTGGCTCTTTTGGTTTAATTTGAGGATTGTTAGCAGGAAAGCATATATAAGTGTGTTTTTGAATTCATTATGAACCTAGATGGAGATAGAAAACTTGAAGCATTGGATTAAAGAGTATTCAAAGCATCCATTGTGATTCTAGAGTATATTTGTATTGTCACTATGTGTGTTGTTTCTGGTTTGAAGTTATCATCTATCTCTCCTTATGAGTCGAAGAGCATTCATCCTCTTAAGGGTTTGATCACATAGGTTATGTCATTGTTTCTCATCATAATTTGATTCATCATATTGACTTTGTATTTAGCCTCTACCCTAAAAGGGCATGTTCTTTTTATCTATCGACGGTGTTGGAAGCTTGAATGCTATCCCAAGATTTGACTAAGGCAAGTCCCTAAACACTATAACCCCCAAACCCCTTCTCTTCTTGTGTGCAGGTTTCAAGTGTGAGCTTTAGGAAATATGAAGGTACATGAAGACTAAACAAGGATTAGGGTTTTAGGATCTGACAATAATTTAGGAATATTCCTCTATGCAGGACTTGGGTCATGGTGCCCTAGTCTTTCTGCCCCTATAGCTTCCAGATCTAGCATTAGGGCACTCTCTGTAGCATTTCTCTAGTTTACAGTTTCTAACGATTCCACCTTTCAGGACTTGGATACTTTTGAAATAGTCCTTCGACATCTCTACTTCTGGGACACAAGTTCTAGCATCTTTTTGATCCTTCTTATATAATTAGTTTCTGGAGATTTGTTGTATATCTTCTATTATAATTAGATCATCATATAACTAGGGTTTTGTGCATTATTGACCTAGGTTTTGATAAAAAGGCTTGATTAAATCTGATATTTCTATAGCACTCTTTAGTACAATATTTGTAGCTAATTCCACCTCCATTTGGTAGTGATTTGGCTCAGTCTTGTCCTTGAATGTTATTATGAAAGAGGGTTTGATCTAGTGTGAATGTTAGTCTCATCATTCACCTTTCTCACACATAACAATATCATTGGTCAATGATGCCAAGTGTGTCTTTATTCTTTGATCTACAACAGGAATCATTATCATCTATCTCCCTTAGCTCATTAAATTTGTAATCTAGAATTTTCCTTTCATAGGGCACTAATGCCAATCACTATGTCCCATGGTCTCCTAAGACTCCAAAATTTCATCGTCTAGGGGCGAAGTGGCACTCACTTCTAGATTTGGTTGGCCTTTTAGTGGTTCGAAGGAGGATATATTAGGTTCTTCCCTCACCCTTTCAATTTAAATTGGAGAGAAAAGTAATTACATTTTTGTTCATGGTGACACAAGCAACATTTTATTTTGATCCACCTCCAAACCCATTTCTTCTTCTTCTTCTTGTATTTTTATTCCAAGTCACTATAGGAGTGGAAAATAGAATATGAACATAAATTTTTGTACTCTTCTACCTCTACCAATTGATTCCATCCTCCCTCCTTAGTTTCTAAAATTATTTTCTTTGATATTTGTTTGAAGGAGATAACACAAATGCAGATGTAGGTCCTTGAATCTTCTTCTAGCACCTCTTTTCTTCATATAAGAATTGTCCAAGACCATTACCTATTTGGAAGATCCCATATAGACACCAATATAACTCTAGAAAGTTGTACAATAGAGTACACATTAGGGAATAGGTGATGTGAGAAGACAAAAGCTCAAAATTTGAACACCATTTTTGTAAGTATAAACCAACATTGTTCATCATCCAATGGATGCACCTAAGAAAAAAATCTCTATTATATTCTCTAGTGAATCTAGCAATAAAGAACCCTTTTGGAAGAAATCTTAAAAACTAGAATGCATCTTAGTTCTCATTTACCAAATTGTGAGTTCGTGCATGGGCTAGCCAGAGACAATGAATTTTCTAATGAACTTGTTACTATAGATTTTTGCTACTTTTACAAATTTCATCACATTAGACATGAATTCTTATTTCTATTTTATCCTCACAATTTCCATAAGATCTACTTTCCTCTTTTTTATGTGATCTAAAGTTTTGGATTAGGTTTCAACCTCTTTGAAATGAACTCCAATCTTCCCTATATCAGTCCTCTTCATGCCAAGGATCTACTTCAACAATATTTTAAAAACAAAATTGTGTTTATGCTCTTTTGTGGTAGTGCGACAAACTTTAATAGGTAATTATGTATATGAGGGCAAGGTGAGAGTATATGGTGAATGAATAATGAGTGCTATATTCCTAAATCAATACCTAAAATTAAGGGTAACAATGATTTATAAAAGTAGATTAGGTATAGAAAAGCTAAGAAATTTCACACAATAATAACTTAAAATTTTAGAATGTTATTGTTGTCAATTCAAGTATGCACCCTTGTTAAGTTCACAGAAACTTAACTACCTATTGAAACACGGAATCATTCTTGGATGGGGGTCTCCTTTTATGAGAATCAATCTCCAGAGTGAGTTGGTTCTCTTATAGTTCCTAAACTAATGACTTGCGAGGAAAAAGGATAGAAGGGTAATTGAAATGCAAACTAACTTTTGAATCTAAACTTGATGAGTTTCTATCACTCACAAAATAGATCCTCAAACTTGAATCTTCACAATTCCACTGATAGTTTATCCCTTAAGTGATTTGCAACAAGGTTTGGTTCAAACACAAACCACAACTAGGAAAAAACTAAGTTTTAACAACATTGAGACATAATAAAGTACAGAAAAAGTCACAATACAACATCAAATCAAGACTTCAAAATATGTGAAAAGGATGATTTGCTATTAGAACTGGAAGGAGTACAATTCATAAAATGAAATATGAGCCAACTGCCTATATACAACTCTACCTGTGAACAAGAGAGAAGAAATTGATGCTAACTGACTGAGAAAAACTAAGATTTTTCTCCTATAAATGCCTCCAAGAGATCTTAGAAGAAAGATAAAAAAGCTCCTAAAAATAGACCCTAAGTCTATTTTTGAGCTACTCATGAAAGACAAAAATAAAGCTCTGGATCTGCCACCAATCTAGAAAATAAAGTTGTAAAACTACCCTCTCATGTGGTCCCACCATAAAACTATTTTTCTCTGCTCATGAAAGCTCCAAAATTTGTCCAATATGACTCTAAATAAAACAAATCAAAATGGGATATTTGATTTGTTCTATAAGCCTATAAATTACATAAAAATAGTTATGTTTGAAAAGCAATTTGTCAATGATTGCTTTAAAACTAACTTTACAATGATATGGCAATTTTATTCTATATCTCCATTTGATATGATTTTTCTAAAAAATAAAACAATATCTAGCTCATAATTTCGCCAAGATATTTTACAAGACATTACCACTGATTTTCTATAAAAAACATAAAAAGATGATAAAAATATTACATATATTTGCAAAAAATATGAAAGCCTTAAAGGCCACAAATGCATATCCATGTGTCAATTCTACCACCTCATCCCTGCCTCCAAGCCTTGAACAATGCCACCTCACTACTCATACAGTGCCACCATGTCAAATTTGACCCATTGACCATGTCATTATGTTGCATGCTTTTCACATCTCCAAAGGTTCTTGCTTTGATCTTCTCATACATTTGAGATATATGAAGGAAATAGAAAAGTGCATAAGTGGGAGGTCAATGACTCTTGACCACATGCATGATACTTTGATTGCACTAGGTGTTAGCCATACTGAAGGTTTGAAAGTTTATCAAAAGTATAAACTTCATCCACTAACCATATCCACCTTTGACTTTACAAAGATCAAACAAAAGGAGGGAATGTTGGCCCCTTCAAATCATGATTGCTAGGCACCATTGACTGCAAGGTTTTGACCATGATGCTATTTTGATAAAATACTTATGTTTGTTTGCAAAGTCAAAATGAGAAAAAATGTTGAACAAAACAACAACACGAACCCTAAAAGTTTGACATTTCATTTGTTGTTTTCTGTTGAGCTTGCTCTGCAACTCTTTGCCATTGACTTGGGGTTTCATGGCTCTGCATTCTCTCCTCCATATCTGGTCTTCAGTGGTCGAAAACATTGTACTTCTTGAGTCAAGATGACAGCCTGAACTTGGTGAGTATGTATCTGAAGCTTAAAATGGCATTTTGACTTTATATTAGTGGCATTTCTTTCTTAAACGGCTGCAGCCATAATTTCTCTTTCCTTAGTTTCTTAGCTTGATATATATTTGCTTGGCTTCTTCTTTGTTGAACTTTGTAAATGTGACAAAATGACAAAACATCAAGTTGGGACGTGGCCATATTAGCTTTTCTCTTCTACAACACTATACTGTGAGTTCTCACTGTCCCTTTGCACTGTTGCTTCTTTTCATTTCCATATGTGCAAAAGTGATGAGGGTTTTCACTTTACATTAGCTGGGTATCTCAAAATACCTTCATACATAGCACAACCATGGCATAGAATGCATTCTATAGCTTGTTCTTTGTCAATTGATATGAAAATTTGAAGTTTCCTGTCTTTGTAATAAGGGTTTCATTTTACATTACATAGGAACTCTTTTCTCTCCACGACTATGCCTACAGACACTCCATACTTGCTTTGTTTGACTATATCTTGCAAGAAGAAAGGCGACTCTTTAAAACTCGGCAAGGGTTTCATTTTTTTCACTATATGAATAGTCATATCTTCTATGGCCTTGTCTAGATAGTTTACTTTACCATTCCTCTTCTCCAATACTGCAAAAATGTTAAGATTTTGAAAACTTGACATGGGTATTTTGAAAAATGAATATGAATGATTTTATATGTTACGTCCTTACTTAGACATATCTTTGCATTTTTTCATTTCACTGTATGAACCAAGATTTTCAAAACTGAAACAAGGGTTTTCTCTCTTGAGTGCAAAATACTTCTTGTAGCATACATTGCACATGATATTCTTTTCTCTCTCCTTATGCTGTCCTAGCTGAGTCATATTCACTGTCATTGCTTAAGAAAGGTGAGGATTTCATATGTTGTTCTCTATTTCTATAGCTCTACTTGCTCCTTCATGGTATTTGCATATAAAGTGTATTGTTTTCTTTGAATTTAAAACCCCTCTCTTCTCTGTAGCAGCATATGTGTCTTTCATTTCTATAGCTCGACTTACTAGTCTAGTGGACTATAGCAAATACATATTTGAATCATGACTGATGACTTCTCTGTGTCATGACATTCTGGCACTGTAATAAATGAAGAAGCCACTTAAATCACCTATTCTGTATACACTATGGCAACATGATGACTTTTTGATGTTCTTCTTTGTACTTTATCATATCAAATGCATTATGTATCATCCTCTGTAGGACATCAATCGGGTACACTATATCCTATGTCACTAGTTTGACAGATCATTCCTTATGATGAAGATTTTGTTTGAAATCACTCATAACCAGCTATAGTTATGCACCTATACACTTCACTTTGATACATAATGACATTCTGTAGCATGAAAGATGATGACCACACCTACATAACTATTCCTCTTCCACATGATAATGATGTTCTATTACAAAATATGTAACGAAGTGCCCTTTTGATCCTTTTGAAATTGTGAAAGACAAAATGTGCCATCTGATCTAGCTATCTTTCACTCTTCTACTACAGATCTACAATACTAGCATGTTTCTTTCATAGATATGCATTGAATGTAGCACATGATATACACTGTTCTGATGCTCAACTTGTCAGTACCAAAATGTGAAGCGTAACTGGATGTATTTAATCATTTGAAAGGTAGCTTATGTGATTTAAATTTTGAATTTGATTTTGCCACTCCACTTAAATAAGAAAGTATAATGCTTTGGTAGTTACCTACACTTGCAAACTTGCTTACTGGTTTATAATGGATACTCCTATTGGATTATTGATCATGGATGAGTAAGCAATCCTGAAATAGGCATGCCTTATGAACACTTATTCTTTTATCAATCTGATGATCATATATGTATTATGTACTCTTGATGATTATCATGCTTGAGAATGTCATTTTCATGACAGTTGGAGCAATGACATCAGCTGTTATATGTATTAAATGTCATCCTTCATGAGTTCAGGTCATGTTCTTGGTTGCATTTCATACCTTGAAGTGAAATCATGGTCATGTCTTGAAATGAGACTGATGCATATGATTGTCTTTCCTATTCCTTTAGCTTGTCATGTGAATGTGATCAATGATTTTCTTCTTTCTATTCATCCCTTCTGAGATCAAGGGGAAGCAGTATGCTAGGCTCAACCCTTGTGGGAGCACATTTGATACCACATGTTGAATGTCTTCAATCAGCTTCATGATTTATCCTATACTTGCACATGTAACAAATAGATTAGAATAAAACAATGATGCTCTATGTTTGCTTCTCTTCAGTTCCTTCTGCATATGGATGTTGCTCATTTAATCAATGCATTATAACTAAAGTATTATGCCTCTTCTGATAGATGAAGGATTTTCATAACCAGAGCTTCTAATGGGACCCTTCCCACAATTTTTTAGGTACATGCCAAGGTTGGGAGCAGGACTGGAGGCTACTATGAAGATAAACCAAAACAAGGAAATCATGGCTGTCTTTCCATCCTCCTTCATTAGATGCATAGTATTTTTTTTATATTTGCATGAGTTCAGCTATAACCCACAGTTTGTGTGGAACATTTGATATGTCATGGTTTCCTTCAATGCAATGTTTATTCCTTTATGTATTCAAACTTGTAAATGAATAACCATTGTGATGAAAGAATACTTATATCATTTTAGTGCTCTGCAATGCAATGAATGATTTAAAACTTTTGTTTCTTTCCTGAACAACTAAACTGCATTTGTCATAATAACTATGTAAATACCACATAATAGAAGTAAATCAAACCTCATTAAAAAATTATAAATGTTAAATCTACTCAGCCAATTTTTGAGCTATGGTCAAAAAATGGCAACAATCATATTTAGCTTAAATATGAGTGCTGGGGTGATCACACAATAGTGGGTTACACTTTTTGGCCAAACTTGACATTGAAATGAACATTTTGAAAAACAAAACTTCACTTTCAGACACCTATAGCTTCTAAACTGTGAGGAATTTGATGATGATGCAAACTAGTGATTTGTGACATTGTCTGTAGATTGTAAATATATATATTTTTAATTTTTTGGAATCAAATTGCATTTCTTTTTCCATCTCCTTCAATAACTAGTTTTTAAAGAGTGATGTGTACTATAAAGCACATAACTTTTTTTCTATGAAGGATAAAATTCTAACATTTTTGAATTTAGATTTTTAACTACGATATCTAAAGGATGCATTTGGTTTCATAATGTTTTATTGACTTTTTTTAATTAAGTTTTGAAGTAAAACCAATTACAATTTAGACATAGGTGTACTCTAAAGTGCATAACAATTTTTGTATGTATCAAAATTCAATTTTATTTATTGTTGGATCAAGGACATGAATACCAAGAGGATAGATTTTTTTTAGAATTTTTTTTGGTAATATACTATTTTTCCACATGTGTAGAAGAGAGAGCTTGATTTTTAGTGAAAAAACTATGTTTAATTAAACTAAAAAAAGTGTATAATAAAACCAAAATATATTAAAATTATACTTGATGGAGAGCTTGTTTTGTGGACCATAATCTTGCAACTGGGTTTGTCAAGTTGATTCCGTTTTGATCTTCAACATGAGCCATGAAACCCAAAAATCTGCATAAAATTGCAACTGGAGGGGGGCAAGGGTAAAATAAGGGGGTTCGGGTGAATGGGTGTTCAAGTGAACCCCTAGAGACCCATTTGGATGAAAGGGGGTTTGAGTGAATCCCCATTCGATTGAACCCCATAAAAATAATATTAAAAAAATCAATTCTGGTGGGTTTGAACAAACCTCGATGGTTAAAATTATTTTTAGCCGCCGACGTTAGTTCAAACCTTTGGCCGACCAAGTTATTATTATTTCTTTTTATCATGTCATATGCATATACATATAAACTTATTTTTTCATATAAAATTACAAGATTAATTCACATTTTTATTCATCAAGGGAGATTTTGGAGAAGAAAAATTTTAGCAGAGGATTTGAGAGAAGAAAACTTGAAGAAGAAAATGGGAGATAAAAAAAAAGACAAAATAAGACTCAATGAAAGTATTCAAAAGAAAGAGAACAACAATTGCATGAAATAAATTTGAAAAGATACCATAGAAAGAAACAAGGTATGCATATTTTCATTGCTATTTAATTTATGAATTTTTAGCATGTAGTAGGATGTTATTTCTAGTTTTGAACATAAATACTAGGTGAATTTGTTGGACGTCATTTTCAAACAACTTTAATTTATATTTTTTTCAATTGAATGTGTATTAGGGTCCTTCATAGGTTTACACATTAAGTAAATCATACTTGTATTATTTAATCATAAGTTCCTCTCTCTCTCTCTCTCTTGAGTAGATCTTTTCAAATCTCTTTCTTTGTATCTTGAGCTAGATCTACTTAAATCTAGATAGGTCAAGTCTCTCTCTCTCTCTCTTGAATTAAGTCATTTTAAAGATCTTTCTTTCTCCCTTTATCCTTCTCTAGATAGGTCTTCTATCTCTCTCTTAATTTTTTTTAAAGATCTTCCTTTCTCTCTCTTTACTTAAGTATTTTGTGTGTAGAATGAGCTCAACAAGAAGAAAGTTCTCAAGCAAGAGCCGAGCCAAATTAAGAAATTGGAGCAAATGAGGTTGAAGAACACATAGTTGAAGATAGGAAGGAGGCCCAAGTTCAAACAATGCATGTTGGAGAGGGATCAAGATCACTTCCTTCTATTGGTATGGATGAGCATATGAATCTAGCTAAAGAGGTGAAGTAAAAAATTTCAAGTTATAGAAATTTAGATCATTTACTTGAAATGGATATGGAGAAATTGAAATGTTATGCCAAAAAACCTATAAATACTAGTAAGAGGTCAATAAATAAATTTGTAAAGGAAATAATCAATGCTCATTTCAATCATCTTGGTACACTTGAAAAAACCCAGTTGTTATCACTTTTACTTCTTCATAATGAGTTGAAATAGCCATTACAATTTTTGGGTGTAGATTTGACACTGAATAAGAGGAAAGATTCATACAACCTAGGAAAAGATATTTTTTGAAAATTTTAAAAAAGATTTAGATTCGGTTGGGAAAGGATCTCAATCAATGGATAAGGTGATTTCAAGAAGACTAATGTTGACATCTATTTTAAATAAAAATATACCAAGAAAAGAAAGATATCTTCAATTTCGACTAAAATTGGTTTTAGTAGAAAGACACTAACAAAATATGTGAAAAGGAGAAATGTTTTGGATGAGAGTTCAAAAGACAATTGGGGAATTATGTGTAGAGCTCCCCATTTTGACAAGATTGAATATGATGTTAGCAACTTGGTCTCAAATTTTTGGAATGATCATACTCGTCCATCATCAAATCGTAGAGATGTTATCATACACAAGATTGAGCTCAATGATTATGGACATCATACAAAACATTGGCTATACATAACACAACATGAGATGTATGTGAACTTTTGTAATTTGAATCCTCATATAAAGATTGGGCAAACAATGTTTGAAAGGTTAAAGCCATATTATGTGAAGATAAATAAGGTTTTTGGATCTCTACTATTAGGTGTTTTGAAAGATGACAGAAGAAAGTGATGGTTTTCAAAATGCATCTCCTAAACAGGTAAGTCTATTCATAGAATCCATCTTATGTGAAAATACAATTGGTCAAATAAATTGCATAAAAGGACTTTGTGAAACATGTGGAAATTTGGCTAAGTTTCCTTTGAGAAATTAAGATACCAACCCAACAAAGATAGTAAATTGAAAGAGTTACAAGTACATAAAGTTTCAAACAAATTTTGGGAAGGAATCCACAAGGTTAAACTATATAGAAGAGGAGATACCTATTGGAACATTTATGGAATTTTTTTGAAAATTGATACAACCATACATACAACATGCCTTTTTTGCTAGGTAGAAAGCACAATAGTTTTAAACATTAAGAGATACTTTCCCACCTGGAACAGTTCTATCAGTAGTTGACTTTGTAGAAAATTACTCTTTTGTACATCAAAAAGAAATTCAATCAGATTATTACTTTTCAAAGCAGATCACTATTATGGTGCATGTGTGTTATTGACATGCACAATTGGATTTAGATGGTTTTGACAGTACATATGATGAATGAGTCATTAAGAAAGAATATCACTTTTATATTACTGATGATAAAGAGCATGACACACTTTTTGTACAACATTGCTTTACAAAAATTTTAGAGAATTTGGAAAGTAGGCATGTAAAAATAGAAAGGCATTTTTTATGGTCAAATGGATGTGCGGTACAATTCAAATCATCATGGACATTTTATGCACTATGTATATATCATCGAAATTACAAAATATAACATGTTTGGAGTTTCTTTGAGAGTGGGCATGGAAAGGGTGAACGTGATGGCATAGGAGCTTGCATCAAACATGCTCTAAGAAAGCATCAAATGAGTTATTTGAGAGATCATATATACAATGCACATATTTTTGTTGAATGGTGTAAGAAACACTTTACATGAAATGAGGTTGACACATCTTTAGTAAAAAACTGATACATCCCATATAGAGTGTTTTGGGAGATATCAGGGATGTGTATATATATATGTTTGAACAAAAGTTTATTTTAAATTTAGTTTTCAATTATTTGAAATGAATTTCTATTAAATAATATGTAACTTTTATAATTTTTATGTATCTAGGTTTGGATAGAAGATCGAAGCATGGATGCAAGAGGGTAGATAAAACAAGATCTTTGCATTGTGTCATGAGTACAAATCATCACCCTGGATGGAAATTGTACACAAGGGATTACTCTTATTGTTGTGATGAATGCATTTTGGAAAACTTTGAGGCATGCAACAACCAACAATGTGGATATGTTAGTGAATGGAATGTGGTGCCATTAGTCGTTTCTGTCACATACGATGAAGATGAGGATGAAAACTTTGAAGACATTCCTTTGATTTCAATTAATTATGACCATACTTCATGATTGATTGGAAAAGGTATACATATGTGTACTTGATAAATTTAATGTGAATTTACAATGTAGTTATTTAAAGTTTAGTACTAGATGAGTTAAATTTAATGATCTTTAGTCTAGATAGTTCTATTTTTTTTACAAATTTTGAACCATGTAAATTTGGTGTAGGAGATGTTTTTATAGTCATAGCAGAGCTTAGAAATATAGAAGGTATTAGTTATTATTTAATGTGTTACACAGAAAAGAAGAAGAAGCTAACATGACCTGAAACAAGAGATGAAATGTTGTTTCCCACATGTGGACATTTAAATTTATATATACATGTACATGTACATTACCTTACATTATATTATTATACAGATTTAGTGAAAATGTTATGTGTACATGTCCTACCTCAGGTTCATGTTGCTTACCATGCAGGTTCAGTTGTAGTGCAAGGGATATATCTCAAACAAGTCAAGATTGTTGAACATGGGATTCATTTTATTGACTATCAACCTGAGAACAAGGTATAGCAATATAGTCACCTAGTAATTGCTACCGCCCTACATCTTCATGCAGTTCCACATGCACATGGATGAGAAAATGGAGACTAGATAGTGATGATCATCAAAAAATATTACATGTTATTGAAGAGAGAGATGAACCAGTTGTTTGAGTGAGAACTTATATAGTACAATGTTTTAACTCCATTATTTTAGTTACTTATAAAATGTTGGTGACATGATTATTTTTAATTTGGTTGTCCGCACAAATTAATGATTGAAGTTACACATTGGTGTAAGTTAATTTCTAGATGTTATTAGGATCCAAACTTAGAAGTACTATTTAATTCAAAGTACTTTTATATTTAGTGTGACACTTTTTTAAAGGATGAAGTTACTTTTTAATGTAGTCCACTTTTAAGGATGATACATGTACTATTTAATTAGTGTGTATAGTGTCCACTTTAAACCTAGAAATACTTAATAGGAGATACGAATTCACATTGCACTTGTAGATATCAATATAATTTTTTACCATATCCCATGTTTTGATGATCACAATGTTACATATAATTTCCTTGTGACTTTAGGATTATCTAGATAGAAAATATTGTTGTTAGCCTATGGAATTCACCAACCATTTGAACATATACTTCAACTATATATAGTTCATGCAGAAGGGCACAAAATGAAATCCATGTTGGGACTTTCGAATTCATTTTCTTTGTATGTTTGAATTCTAACTAAAACTTCATGAACATGTCGGGGTTCACATAGAATTAAGAAACCCTTGAGTATATTTTCTAAATGGTCAACCTTATTTATAAAAGTGAATAAAAAACTGATGAGGGCATATGATCAAATCTCTTATTCCTTAAAGGCCCTCTGATGCTTTTTGGCATAGTAACTTACATATTTTCTATAAAAAATATTACCTGTTAAGAATCTACAAATGGGACCATTTATAACCAATCTATGAATATTATCTTCTAGAACTAATTCTATATCTAGCTTTAGAATGATTTTATGCTCTTGAGAATCAAGAAAATGTTTCATAGCTTTCGAGGGGGAACTACCTTATGCTTTTCCACTAGCTTTAGACCATTGAAATGATCTTTTTCTGTTGGTTTAATCTTACCTTTATCTCTACTTGGCAAAATGAAATTTCATGGAAGGCTACATATCCCTTTTCTTCTCACATATGCTATCATGCCTCAAGCATATGTGCCTTATACAATTACATGTATATAACTTGTTTTGATATTGTACCTATTGATGGTGCTTTGTGTTATCATTGATATATTTTAATGATGGTTTTTTTATTGGCATCTGATGTTTGACTATGTATTATTGGATGCATACATTATGATTACGCGTGTCTAAAATATTTCAATGTTTTGTTTCATTATTTTCACTATATAAGATAAATGTGATTTGATTATGTTATCTAGTTCAACATCATATTTTTTATGATTATCATTTTCTACATTATGTTTCTAGATTATGTGGCTTGGAATAATTATTAGTTGATGCAGTTTGTTGATGCTATTTCCTTTATATTATATCAAATTGGGTGTTTATATTGTGCTTTAGATATCTTATATGGATCAAGTATGCCTGATATTTATTGATTGCGTAAGCACATGTTTAGTCCCAACGGTGGTTAATTAGAGACAATTTGGTTTTGGCAAATATGTTCTATATATCTTCACCCTCTCACTTGATTCAAGTTATGAGATGTATTTTGTAGATATCTATGAAATTATCAAGATCCAAATCGATGTATTTTGTTGATACCTATGAAATTATCTAGATCCATGTATTGTAAATAAACCAGTAATGTCTATGTTCTCATTACATGTGTTTATTATATCTCCTAGTTTGCATTTGTATTTATTTAGTTTATACATTTTCTTAATGAGGAGTTTTTGTGATTTACCTATATGCTTAGATGTGAAAGTTAAATATTTAATTGTTATCTTGGAATGGTCGAATGCATTTAGCATTGTGATATTTTATCTCATTATGAATTGAAATATTATTTGGGATTCATTCCTTAACCAAATTGATTAAATCATGTGTGTTTATTTATTGGGAAAATAATTACTTTAATTGCAGCTATTTGTAAATGTTAGTAATACTTATGAAATAACTTGTTAGTGGAAAATGAAAGAAAGACGCAAAAAATGTTTAGGGATTTTTGGAAAAGTTAGAAAATAATCAAATAGTTTATTGTTACTTATTCATTCTCTTTGCTTGAAAATTCTCTTCAACCTTCTTTCTTGGGTGATTGCTTGATTTGGAATTGGAATCATGTATATGTGTATATATATAATATAACATATGTACCCATAAGATTTAATGTACATTTTTAACATGTTTAACATAACATATACCCATAATGTATTTAATTACATACATTTAACATGTATATAAATCATCTACTTAAGAGTTCTCTAAATAGATATAACATAAACACAAACATGTATATATGTATGTATGTAGATGTTCACATAAACATAAACATAAGTAAACATGTACATAGATGAATATTTAATCTCAAAAACAAATACATATATGTATATCATAATCAAATGTAGGCAATCAAGTCCTGATGTAAATGCACATGTCAATATATCAAACATAAATCAACAAATGTATGTAACCAAGTCCAGGTGTAAATGTGTGTGTCAATATATCAAACATAAATCATCAAATGTATGTAATCAAGTCCTGGTGTAAATGTGCACATGTCAATATATCAAACATAAATCATCAAATGTATGTAATCAAGTCATGGTGTAAATGCACATGTCATTATATCAAACATCTATCTGGAAATGTCTAGATACAACATCAAATGTACCATAACATAAAAAAATCATAAATGCAAATGTCTCTATATATGTAAATATCTAGAAATGTCCATGTAAATGGACCTCTATGTGGCTGCCAAATGGAGATAAAATTGTATACATGTACAATGTGTTAAATACATTATATATATAGAACTATTCAAGAATGTATGTATCTTATAAATATCTATAGATATATACATGTATAAGAATTTAAAACTCACATGTCCACTGACAATAGTATCATCAATTGAATCATGTTGACATATACGATTTGACCTCAAGCTAGGAGTAACATGAGGTATCTCCATCTACAATATATATATATATATATATATATATATATATATATATATATATATATATATATATATATATATATATATATATATATATATATATATATATATATATATATATATATATATATATATATATATATATATATATATTTATATATATATATATATCATTTAGTTTGAACTAATATCTAAATAATTAAAAAAATTGAATTGAACATGCACATGCACACATACATATAGATACACATGTACCTGCATACCAAGTGGCACAAGATTTGAGCTCTCTACAATGGTCACCTCCACTAAATCATCCAAATGAGCTATCTGAGTTGTGTCATGATCTAATGTATTTGTTTGAGCCCTCTCATGTCGCAGTAATGATGAGTGAAGATGACTAACTAGCTAAGATGGCATCGATGATGAAACTGAATGCATCAACATCTCTACAAAACCTATAGACTATATCATCTCCAAGTCATCTGAAGGATTAGTAGCTTGTGCAGCAACTGAATGATCCGTAGGTGGATCCTGATGTGCACTAGTGTTGGGCCTAGCAAGGTGATGAGAATGATGGGATCCTGAATGTGAATGAATAGATGTACCCAGATGATCTCTGACCTAGTTTATAAAGATCCCAAGCTCTGATGCAATGAAGGCATATGCCTCCAAGAGGTCCTTAGCCAAACAATGCAAAGTACTTTGTGCCATCTCTCCTGTAAGAATGTACAGTTGTGCAAGTGTAGGGACGCTTGCCATAGCATAAGGATCACAATCAGTTTTGTTGCAATGTGTTGTAAATGAAGCTCTAGATCATGGACATAGTGACATCAAATATTGACCCTCACAATCACTAGCTACCATAGTGCCATCAACTATAATGTCACCAACACTGTTAATTGATTCCATTTAGGAAGCAATGACAACATGATCTGGTAAGGGGGCTAGGGCTAGGGAGATAGTAGGAGACCTCTTGCCAACCAATGCCCTACACATTGGGGCTGCCTAATCTACTCAACAATAAGCGTCCCTATCGGTAAGCCTACCATGTCCATGACCAAAATATCCTAGAAGGTCACTATAGTTGACTTTGAGGCCCAAATGAACCTCAACATATAATTGTTTTGCAAAATATAAGGGAATTTGGTCGTTATTTGGATAATGACCAAAGATAGCAACAAACCAAGGGTAGATCAAACTGGCCATAGAACCATCCACACATTTGGTAACCTGGTATGCCTTCATCTTAGGGTTATCTTGATAGAATGAAAAACATTGGGATTTAACAGTTTTTTTGGTCACCACACTCTAAATATGAGAAAGGGGAACATCACCACAAACTTTTTCCCACATGTGGGAAAGAATAGTAGCTATAGCATCAAGGGAATATGCACTTGTGTCTCAAATTTTATCTCTAATTTTTTCTCATCTTTCCAATATGGACTTATAAGTGTCCTTATATATTCTTGTGTTGGTACCATCATTTATGGAAACTCTCAATCTCTCGATCTTAGTATTAGTTCATACAAATAGTTCCAAAGGTGGAACTAATGCATTTTCCATGTGATGTACCTAAAGGAGCAATGAGGTTCTTGCTTTAATATCTATAGAGAATCTAGACATACTGGATGTACATATTCAATTTAAATTGTTTAAAATGTAGCTAGAAATACAAGTGATCTAGAATGTATTTCTCTATCCATTTAGTTCTTGTACATGAATGTCTATGCAATAAATCATGTTTAACTTCTAGAAACAACTAAACAAGTGAAACTAGTAAGTTAATTTGAAGTATTAATATTTATCTAATGTAATTCACTTCATGCATGAATTTCAGAAAAATGTAGAAACTTTTAAGATACACACACACACACACACACATATATATATAAAATCTATGATCACTAAATTGTTTAGTATCTTAGGGCTTGTCTTTGAATATGAAATTGAGGTGCTAAATTTAAATATTTTGGCACATAAGTGAAAGGGTCACTATGGCATAAGTGAAAAGCATGTTTGAATTTGGAGGATGTGATTACAAGTACAATTCTATCTATAGAAGAACATTGCACTAGACAAAATCACACTTGCAATTCAATCCAAGGTGAGGGAATTGTTGTGATGTTCACAACACACCCCATTTACTCCTTAGCAAAATGAGGACCCTTGCTATGGTTGTTGCTTTTTTGCTTGTGTGTGTGCTATTCTGCTTGGTGGTAAAGGGTAAAAGAAGTGAAAATTGCAAACTTTGTTGAAAATAAAGAAAAATCGCATTAAGTAGCAAGGTTGAGTATGGGTGAATTCCTGGTAAAAATGAATAGGGGTTGCTTTTTGAACCATCTTAAAATTCCCTGTATTTTGCAAGTGATGGCTATTTTTGGTAAAATGTACAATCGGGTTTTTATGTTGCATATACAAAGTTGTTTGTATATGCAAGGTCATTCATATGCATATCAAGTTGCATATATTAGGTCAAAACATACAAGTGGCTCATGTACAAGGTCTTTTGTATATCGTCCTTGTGTTAGTCGCAAAAAATGGGTCGTCAATTTCCTAAGTCTTTTATACTTGTATGCATTTGATAACGTTTTATTGTTACATGCAAGGTGGACTTGACCATTCTCAGAGTTGAAATGAATAGTTGTTTAAATCTATTGAATGCACTTTATGTTGTATGTTTAAACATGCAAAGCCGATATACAAAGCCCATGTGCAAGTGGCGGAAATGAAAAGTTTTTCAAGGCTAGTTTAGTCATTGTATTTTTTCATGCTTTGTATATTGAAGACATGCATTGCACTTATGCAAGCGACAGACCCGAAAAGGTTATGAAAAGGGATTAAATGTTTCAGAACATACAAGGCAAAATATACAACGCTTTATACATGCTGCGGTACTGAAACGTTATTAAAGTTTGTTAAGTTGTTGTATGTTTTGATACATGCATTGCGAAACATATAAGGTAAATATGCATTGGTTATATACAAGTGCCAGAATTAAAAAGCTATAAAATGAAGCTTTACTATTGTATATTCCACGTTTTTCATGTACATGTTTCAGGACATACATTGCACTTTTGTACATGCAACGCGGAACTCAGAAGAAATTAAAATCTGATATATGCAATGTATCACAGCTCAATGTATATTAAGAGATACATTGCATTACATACATCGTCGACATACAAGGTGGAGCTCAAAGAAAATTAAAATCTAGTATATACGATGTATCACACCTGATTGTATATTGGAAGATACATTGCATTATATAAATTACGCGGAATAAAAAATGAATGAACTGCGGTCTATAAAATTTGGAGTCTGAAATGCACATACAAAAGAGCATTGTATGCATCGCATGGTCTTTAGTATGACTTTTGCTATTAGTGGATTTTGGTTTGGTTTGTTCGATGGTCAGTGTTTTACCGATGGAATTGTTATCAATGTAACTATGGACGATCAGCTAAGATTTAAAGCGTCTCCCAACCGTTGTGGTTTCTTCAAGGAAACGATGATTGGCCTAACTTAGGCTATCAGTTTTTGATGGAGTTTTTACTCCAATGGTTCTGGATATGCCGATGGGTGATATACAAATGAACAAGATGCAAGCAAAATGTACAAGCTAGATTTCAAAGGGAAGTTTAAAATAGGAAAATTATTGAATGTTTTAATGCTTGTATATTGATAACATACATTGCCCAATATACAAAAGGCCAAAAGATTGTATCTACCAAAAAGATACCATCGGTGGAAAGTTTGTGGCTCGCTCTAACGAAGGAAGCTCACACTGATGGAGAAGATACTTTAAATGATGAAAGGATACATCAGCCAGAAGGGTGCGATTGGCGGGAAATTTATTAACCAACCCGACTTAGAGAGTTATGCCAATAAGAAGCATACATAGCATGATAACAAATAGAAGGAATACTAGTAGAAGGGTATATATGCAGATTTGGACTGACTGTAAAAAGAAGGTTTAAAGGTGCATTAGTTGCTGCAATTGGTGGCCCATCTAACATTCTGACAAGGTATAAATTGGTGAAAGCAACATGGATATTTTATAATCCATTTTATTGTCTATTTGTAGGTTTGCAGATATGTAGAAGGTGGAACTTAATGGTGATGACATCACAGGAGGCAGATTAGGTCACAGAAGATCACAAACAACGGGAGGAGCAAAGGCTTTCAATGTGGAGGAAAATGCAGGTGGAAAGAAACATTATTAAAAGGAACAACAGATATTTTGGGTGGTGGTTAAGGTTTCCAAAGGGCATCCTTATGCCCAATATGGGTATGCTGCTCAGGGATTTTTGCGGGATCATTATTTTTCCACTATTTGATGCTGCACTTGAGATGCAGACCATTGATTAACTAGGGTTTTGAAACGGTATTGGGGATAATCAGATCCATATATTGAGTCCCTTTACTCTATAATAAGAGAGAGAGATGGGGGGATAGAGATATACACAGAGGAAAATCATTATTTATCTGACCGAAAGATTGTAGACCGATAGGAGATCGGATTACTAAGACTAATGAGGACTGAATTGTTGAAATGTCAAGGTTCTTTCTTCAGATCATTGTAAATATACTTGTTCTAAAGCATACTGAATGGAGATGAAGTTTCAGATTACATCCTAATTGTAAACTTTACATAATCTTTAATTTGATTTTTGGATATGTAATGGTGAATGCTGTGTTCAAATAGAAGCGCTTTCATTTTTACTGCATGTTGTTGTCAACTTTTCCTTTGAAGATTTGCACTGGATCATGCAGATTTGTGGAATGTCCTGGTGAAGTATGATTCCAGTTTTTCTTCTCTTCATTACTGTATCAGAACATGTATGTAGACCAGTGATCTCAATCAAGTAATTTTGGGAATCTCATTTCTTTAAACCCTATCTCTGTCATTTTCTTTTTTCTTAATTTCATTGAAATCACTTCCATAACTGCAAACCATGATAAATAATAAGTAGAACAAAGAAATATGCTGAAATCTCATAGAAAACTGAATATCATTATCATATTTTAGCTAAATGCATGTAGTGTTGAAAATATCATGCAAAGAATTGCAAATAATGTCAGAGATCATGCTAATATCAACCTGTAGACACATTATTTGAAGAAATATACTGTGTATAGTAACCTTTCTGTGTAGCATATTTGCAGGAAACAGAATCCAGTGATCGACGTAAGGCCCCTTGAAACAGAACATCAACACATATCAACCACTGAGTAACATCAGTAGATTATGAACTAATCAACAGATACTTCAGATGATGAATTCTTTTAATTCATGGTATCTTTCAAGATAAATAAAGGCTATTGTGTAACTTTTATTGCATGTTTGTGTGTGAGTAACATCACCATCAACATAGAATTGGCACTAGAAGGAGGGCCTGACAACATCAGTAAGTTTTTGTCTGATTTGATGATGCAGGCAAAAAGGTAACACTCAAGCATCTCTGTATTTCAAATTATATGAAAAAATTTGTTGTTTGTGCACGCTAATCATTTGTGAAGTTTTCAAAATTAAGAATAAATATTGCAAGCTTTGGCTAGGGAGTTTTAACTGATCTTTACAGTAAACTAGCCAATTTTCCCTAAATTTAAGAAATCTTGGCTCTCAGGCCAAATACCAGGTCTAGATTTGGTGGACTCTTTGAAGAATTACTCATCAGGGGATTTAGACCTAGAACTATAGACATTCATCACTCTCCTGATTCTAGTGCATCCAGAGCTTCACCAGAACGTGCTCCTGTAACTCCTCTTGGGTTACACACACCTACAGGACCACCTATCACACCTCAGGTCTAACCTCAACCTATCATACCTCAGGTCCAACTTCCACCAGTCACCATGTCATACTTCACAACAGAGTCACCTCTGACCTTTAATGCATATCATGCTTTGCCTAAGAATACTGATAAAATTTTTCCTAAGTATCATCCATATCAGGATGCTAACGATCATATTAGAAATTTCAAGGAAGCTTGTTATAGGGGTAGAATTGAGCACCAAGATGTAGTATGTAGTATGTATATCAGTCTTGGTCAGGGTTCAATTGGTTCATGGGATGCCATGGAAAAGGCTTTCAAGGATAGGTTCAAAGTACCTATAGACCCTTCAATGAATTATCATTTGTTTGCTACAATCAAGAGATTTGAAGGAGAACCTATTGCCAACTCTAATGCTAGGTTCCAAAAGATGCTATCTAAGCTAGTTGTACCTTATGCTGTAATAGTGAAGCTGCTAGGAGCATTTATTATTTAGCTTTGGATCCTTTGACTTCCATGTTTATCAGGAGAACACATCCTGGTGTCACAACTTTAATAGGAGCTTTTAAGGAAGCTGTCAAAGTTAGTTAGGAGCTAGTACCTACTCCAACACCAAACATTGCATTTCCAACACTTCTTGGTTATCCTACATATCCTACTCAACAACAAACTAGTGGAGCCATGATGCTAGCACCTTTGTAGATACCTCCACTCAGTATCATGCCTCCTCCAAATGGAAATGGCTATATGTTACAATATCTAGGACAAACACAAGTACCTCAGGTTGTGGATCAGTCCAATAATAATAACAATGGTTCTTCCTTTTTCAAGCCCCAAACAGAGAATGTAGTGGCCAAGGTTTAGGAAGAGAAAGAAGAAATTAAAGAAATATCAGCATAGTTAAGGAAACTTACTACTGAGGTCACTCATTTGAGGGGTCAAAACTTCTATTCTCAACCAAATCAGAGTAGAGGCTAGGCTAGTGACAGACCTAATTATCTTGATAGGGGATACAACAATAATCCTTTAAGACAACCTAGAGTGTGGAACTCTAGACCAAATAATGGTTCTCTGCCATCACCCCTAGATAACCAACCCTCTAGTGAACCTAAACAAACCACTACATTAAACCTTGCAAAGGCAACCCTTACAAATTGGTGTAGGATACATAAAACCAATGCTCATGCAGAGCTGGATTGTCCTCAATTTTAGATTGCTGCCAGTATATTCCAAACTGAAGTATCCAATACTTCAGGAAATCCACATCATGAAGAAGGAAATGAAATTGTCCCATGTGGATGTGATTCTACCTTAGTGCTAGAAAGCTTCACTAATCATCCCTATCAGCAGATAGTGTCTTCTCACCAGAACTATACCTCAAGATGTGAAGAATCAGCCATGGCTTTTGAGTCTAATTATGTGTTTCCCTTTGAGGATGAGAATGAGCCATCAAATGAACCTGAAGAGGTACATACCTATCAACAACAATATCAGGGTAAGCATAATTACAATTTGAGGAATAACTCAAATAGAACTGTTGGTCCTTTGACCACATCCTTGCCTCCAAACAATTTTAACACTCCCCCTGATCTTAAGGCAAGTAATAACCCTATATGCCCCAAGGTTAATGCTCAATAATTGGCACCACAGAATATAGCACCAAAAGTTTCCAATCTACCTCCTGAGTCTGATAAGTTGGTCACTTATCTAACTGATGAAATGAAAAAGATCAAAATCAGCCTGTCATTGTCAGAGTTGCTTAAAACCCCTGCTATCAAGAAAACATTCATGAAATCATTGGATGATCCTACTTCAAGAGAGGATAGTCATACCTTAAGTCATTCTGGAGGTAAAGATCATGCTGCTAAGGATCCTAATGTTAAAATCAAAGCTCTAGCTATTGTTCAAGTTGTAGAGACTTCCCACATGACCTTATACAGAGACAAGAGTGAGTCACCTCCTTTCCTCCTTACCATAAGGATATTTGGTAAAAATTTGCACAACTACTTAGTAGACTCAGGAGCATCTACCAATGTAATGCCCCTGTCCATATGCAATGCCTTAGGGTTGCATCCTACTAAGTCATTAAAGAAGGTGACACAATTAGACAAAATAGAGGTGAGTGTGGTAGGAGAACTAACTCACATTCATATGCAGCTAGCATCAGATCCTAGAATCCAATATTACATTGATATTTAGGTAGTTGATATACCTGATACCTATGGGATGTTACTTAGTAGGGACTGGTCAAAAATCCTTAATGGATACATGTCAACTGATTTCAGTCATATGTGGTTTCCCTGGAAAGGGATACCGAATCAAATAAAGATAGATGCTGAGCCTTGCATGAAACACATGATCACTGAATATAACAAAACCAATGAAATCATTTATGTGGACATGGAACCTGGAGTTTACTCCATCAGACCCCAAATTGTCAGCATAGAAGAAATCCTGATGTATGATGTTCATGATCATGATGATAACACTCAGGATGATGAAGTAAATTTAGTATCTGATTATAATCCTTAGAATGCAATAGAGACAGATCACTTCAATAATTTTGGGATGCACTTGGTTAAGGAGGTGCAACGATGTCAATTGTTAAAATTGCCTGTTCATGATATCTTGATTAATGGATGGTGCAGGTTGCATGATGAAGCTTATTTTGAAAAGACTTGTGATGCCTACTTAGACATGCTGGAGCTGGAACAAGCATGCAGTGCAGCATCTTCATCATCACCAGAGGTAAGTTCTATAGATAGTGATAATGACACTGATTTTTGTTTGTTGTCTACGGGAGCAGGAGAATGCACACAACAGGATGAAGGTTCTATTCAGATGACATAAGAGATTTTGGTCTGTAACAAAAATAATGTTAAAAGAAACAAGAAAATCACCTCAGAGAGTGATTGTTTGGTAGAATTAGATTATGAGTTGTTTGATGAAGATAGAGACAACAATCTATCTAAGTTTGAGGAGTTTCCATCAAAAGAGATTCAAAAGATGACATAACAGCAGAGATCTCCACAAGATGTCTTGATGGATGGTGCAAGTTACATGAAGCACCTCATTCAGAAACTACCTATTCATTATGTCTGCATATTCTTAAGAGGCAAATATTGCCTAGATTAGAAGATTTACCTTCTGATGATAAAAGAAAAGAGGAGACATTAGCCTCACATATGGCAGATGAAGTGAGGTTTGAGAAAGTTGAGCCACCAAAATTGAAATGGATATCCAATGGTGCAGCTGCCAAAGCCAAAAGAAAAAAAGAAGGCCCAAATAAGCCTTTGATTGAAGATAATCCATGTATCCTTAGATTTGATGGATCCAAGTCAAAACAAGGGACTGGAGTAGGGATAGATCCCATTGATCCATCTGGAAAATCCTACCTAGCAGTATATAGATTGCAATTCCCCTGCACAAACAATGTGACAGAGTATGAAGCTCTGATTCATAGGATATTGTTTGCACTTAGAAAGAAAGTGAAAATTCTGCATGTCTATGGAGACTCAGAATTAGTTGTCAAATAGGTAAGAGGTATATACCCTTGTAATTATAAGAAGTTGTCCAATTACAAGCACATGGTGTGGGACTTGATACAAGACTTTGATGCATTCAACATCACCCATGTACCCAGAGAACAAAATCACAAGGCAGATGCCTTAGCCCAAGTTACAAGTACCCTAGAACCACTATCCATATCTAGTTTAAAGAGATTCTCAGTTGAATTAGTATCAGTGCCGTCTGTGCTAGATAATGTAACTAATCTTCAAGTATTTGATGATGATCATCATATTCTAGATTTCATATCCAACAAGGATGTTTTTAATGCATAGATCATAGATGAGAGGAATGTGGAAGACCATATCTGGGAAGAAGAAGAAATCCTAGAGTTGCCTAGTAATAGAATTCCTAAGGGAATGATAGAGCTTGAGAGAGCATTTGATCTAGACAACATGCTAAAACAACAGGATCTCCCAAAGGCTGATGGAGGATAGTACTCATAGGTCAATATTGGACAGGATGATAAAAAAGAAATGTCCTAATTGGGAAAGTCTGTATAGAAGAGGAGTTGGAGGGAATAACTCAGGCCCTTAAAGACTATATCCATGCCATTGCCTAGACGTATGATGAGTTAAAAACTTACGACACATCAGTCATCACTCATATAATACCTTTGAAGCCAGATGCCAAGCCCTTTAGGCAAAAACAAAGACCTGTCAATGCTTTACTGGAACCTATCATTAATGAGGAAGTTAAGAAACTGCTTGATGCCAGGATCATATATTCTATGAGACATTCTGCATGGGTAGCAAACCTGGTCCTAGTGAGGAAGAAAAATGGCGATATTAGACTATGTGTGGACTTCAGAAACTTGAACAGAGCTTCTAAAAAGGATAATTATCCTTTGCCCTCTCTAGATGAAGTTTTGCAAATTATCAATGGTGCCAAGATGATGGCATTCTTGGACATTTTCTTTAGTTATAACCAAGTAATGGTGGATAAAATTGACAGACTAAAAATTGCATTCACCATAAAGTGGGGAATATTCACTTATAGGCACATGCCGTTTGGGTTAATAAAATCTGGAGCCACATTTCAGCGAGTGATGGACATAGCTTTCTAAGGTTTGATTGGTAAATGCATAGTTATATACATGGATGACTTAATAGTTTTTTCTAAAGAGAGAGGAAACCATGTAGAAGGCCTGAGAAAGGTGCTGAAGAAGTGTGAACAATACGGGATATCCCTAAACCCTAAGAAGTGCATATTTGGGGTAACTACAGGGAAATTACTAGGCCACCTAATAATAGAAAATGGGGTCATCATTGACCCTAACAGAGTGGAATCCATCATGAAGATATAGCTTCCTAGAAGCAATAAGGAGCTCAAGTCGTACTTTGGTAAGATTAAGTTTGTTAGAAAATTTATTACTGGCTTTGTAGAGATTGTTAGACCCTTGAATGCAATGCTCAAGAAGGATGCTAAAATTGAGTGGACACCTGAAGCTAGAGCGGCTTTTGAAGTTATTAAGAAATCCATATCTAATGCTCCAGTTCTGATCAGTTCATATTATACCAAGGATTTCTACATTTACTCATTTGCTTCAGAGCATACATCTGCAGCAATATTAACACAGAGAAATGAGGCCAAAGAAGAAAAGCCTATAGCCTTCATGAGCTACCCTTTCAGAGATGTGGAACTCAGATACATGGATGTTGAAAGACAGGCACTTGCTCTGGTTTGAGCAGTCAAGAAATTTAGGCATTACATTCTAAGAAATAAAGTGATTGCTGTAGTGCCTAATGCCACAGTGAAGATGCTTTTAATGAAAAGTGAACTAGGTGAGAAAAGAGTTAAATGGATCACTATCCTCTAAGAGTATGATATGGACATAACACCCATGAAGTTAGTAAGAGGAAAGGCTTTGAGCCAGATGATATCAAAAATTGATCCTAATATCATGAGCCAGCAGTATGTTACAAATGCAAAAGATGATGAAGAATGGTATTCAGATATTAGGCACATCTTGATTACTGGAAGATGTCCTTCAAGACTGCAGGCCTCACAGAGGAAATCCTTGAAGATAAGGTCATAGAAGTACAGGGTAAAAGGAGGAGTCCTTTTCAAGAAAAACTATGAGGGGATATATCTAAGGTTCTTGGAAAGGCAAGAAGTAGACAAGATGTTATCAGAATTGCATGAGAAGTTTGGGACTGCACATGGATCATCCTTAGCCACCACTCATGCTATCCTAAGGGCAGGGTATTATTGGCCCATAATCTTTAAAGATATTGTTGAACACATCAAATGTTGTCATATGTGTCAGGTTGTTGCAAATAGAGGAAGATATGCTTCTTAACCTTTGCAGCCGGTGATGGAGATGCACCCATTTGCTCAATGGGGGATGGACTTCATAGGACCAATTAATCCTCCATCATCTTCAGGCCACAGGTGTGTTTTGACTATTACTGATTACTGTACTAGGTGAACTGAAGCTGTCAGGAGTAAGACATGTAATGCTAAGGATGTCATTAAAGTTTTGGAGAGCAATATAGTGACTAGGTATGGAGTTCCATTTTCTTTAGTATGTGATAATGGGTTTGCCTTTGCTTCAATTAAATTATCAAGTTGGGATTTTGACTATGGCATCATCTTAAAATTCTCCTCAAATTACTATCCCCAAGGGAATGGATTAACAAATCCACAAATAAAAATTTACTGATCATCATAAAAAAGTTGATAGAAAAGAACCCAAGGGAGTGGAACACCTTATTGAAATATGCCTTGTGGGTAGATAGAACCAGGATTAAGGTTGCATTAGGAAATTCACCTTTTCACTTAGTGTATGGGGTGGATCCCATCCTCCTTGTTAACTTGAAGATTTCTACACTGTAGTTTGTACACGAATACCTGGGCATAGATAATAAACAAGAAGTCAGGTTGCTTCAATTGATGCACCTAGAAGAGAAAAGAAGTAAGGCATGTGACCAATTTTCTAAACATCAAGATGTTGTCAAACACTGGTTTGATAAAAGAGCCAGAATTAAGGCTTTTAGAATCTCAGATTTAGTCCTGATGTGGGACAAAGCTCATGAAAGGAAAGGAAATCATGGTAAGTTTGATAAACTCTGGATAGGTCCCTTTCAAGTGTCTAAAATTTTAGGAGACAACACCTGCAGGCTAAAAAACTTAACCGGTGAGGATGTTCCATTACTAGTTAATGGACAGTTTCTCAAACATTATTTCCAAGTCTAAATAGTGTCATGTCAGTCACGTGTATCATAGTGTACATTTTTGTATAGTTGTTTGTATAGTCTCCTTGTTTTGTTTGTTTGTTTTGTTTCCTAGGCTGGGTCTTTATTTTGATTTAGAGTATGAAGGAGCAGACTAACAACCACTAAAAACAATAGAAAATTTAGAACATTCAAGTTAATTATTTGAAAGTTAGGCATAATTTGTTGTGACTTTCATGAATGTAGAAAGTTGTTTAACTGGTTAACTTTTGTATTCAATAAGAGTGGGTTGAGTATTCAAGGAAGTTTCTCACAATGACACACCTAAAATCTTTGGGTTTGTTGAATATGCCAGTGTAGATATTAGGTGAAAAATCAGAGGTCACCCTTGCTACCATTACAATTCTCAGCTTAATTTCAGCAAGTGACCATTCCTTGCATCATGAAGTTACAACTACAATATCTTATTAAATCTTTATCAAAATATAAAATAAATAAAATAATAATATGGATTTTACTGAAAATCCAGGTTAAGCCATCTAAGTAACTCTACCGGGGCTATAGACACTCGTTGGCAGTGGGGCTCTACTTAGGAGAATTGTAATGATAACCTTGCCAAGGCTATGGATGCTTGTTGGCAGCAAGGCTCTATCTGGTTGGTTATGAGGGAATGACATCAACTATGTATTCTAATATTAGTCACTGGTTTGTTCAACTAATTTTTAAGATGAGGATTATTAATCACGTGCACCCACTTAAACTGAAAAGAAAATTCATGCACCTTATTGAATAGATTAAGTCTCAAGTTGGATAATGATTTACAGAAAAGATAGCTGGGAATTATGGATTTATTTCATTTAGTTTTCCTTAATGGTTTTAATTTAATTGTTTTGCTAGTTGTTGTGATGTTCACAACATGCCCCATTTTACTCCTTAGCAAAATGAGGACCCCTGCTGTGGTTGTTACTTTTTTGCTTGTGTGTGTGCTGTTTTGCTTGGTGGTAAAGGGAAAAAGAAGTGAAAGTTGTAAACCTTGTTGAAAATAAAGAAAAATAGCATTAAGTACCAAGGCTGAGTATGGGTGAATTCCTGGTAAAAAATAAATAGGGGTTACTTTTTGAACTATCTTAAAATTCCCTATATTTTGCAAGTTATGGTTGTTTTTGTTAAAATGTACAATCGGGTTTGTATGTTGCATATACAAAGTTGTTTGTATATGCAAGGTCATTCATATGCATATCGGGTTGCATATACAAGGTCAAAACATACAAGTCACTCATGTACAAGGTCTTTTGTATATCATCCTTGTGTTAGTCACAAAAAATGGGTCATCAATTTCCTAAGTCTTTTATACTTGTATGCATTTGATAATGTTTTATTGTTACATGCAAGGTGGACTTGACCATTCTCAGAGTTGCAATGAATAGTTGTTTAAATCCATTGAATGCACTTTATGTTGTATGTTTAAACATGCAAAGCTGATATACAAAGCCCATGTGCAAGTGGCAGAACTGAAAAGTTTTTCAAGGTTGGTTTAGTCGTATTTTTTCATGCTTTGTATATTGAAGAAATGCATTGCACTTACACAAGTCGTGGACCTGAAAAGGTTATGAAAAGGGATTAAATGTTTCAGAAAATACAAGGTGAAATATACAATGCTTTATACATGCTGTGGAACTGAAACGTTATTAAAGTTCGTTAGGTTGTATGTTTTGATACATGCATTGCAAAACATACAAGGTAAAGATGCATTAGTTAGATACAAGCACCAGAACTAAAAAGTTATAAAATGAAGCTTTACTATTGTATATTCCTTGCTTTGCATGTATATGTTTCAGGACATACATTGCACTTTTGTACATGCAGCGTAGAACTCAGAAGAAATTAAAATCCGATATATGTAATGTATCACAACTCAATGTATATTAAGAGATACATTGCATTACATATATCGCTGACTTACAAGGCGGAGCCCAAAGCAAATTAAAATCTTGTATATATGATGTATCATGCCCGATTGTATATTGGAAGAGACATTGCATTATATACATTGCACGGAATCAAAAATGAATGAACTGCGGTCTATAAAATTTGGAGTCTGAAATTCACATACAAAAGAGCATTGTATGCATC
The DNA here is from genome assembly GCA_027924645.1 of Cunninghamia lanceolata. NCBI lineage: Eukaryota > Viridiplantae > Streptophyta > Pinopsida > Cupressales > Cupressaceae > Cunninghamia > Cunninghamia lanceolata. Next base: position 4,331,161 of record BSBN01001054.1, read on the forward strand.
ACATGGTCTTTGGTATGACTTTTTCTATCGATGGAGTTTGGTTTGGTCTATCCAATGGTCGGTGTTTTGTCGATGGAATTGTTATCGATGTAACTATTAACGATCAGCTAAGCTTTAAAGCATCTCCCGACCGTTGTGGTTTCGCTGATGAAACAGTGATCGGTCTAACTTAGTCTATCAGTTTTTAATGGATTTTTTACTCTGATGGTTCTGGTTACACTGATGGGTGATATACAAATGAACAAGATGCAAGCAAAATGTACAAGCTAAATTTCAAAGGGAAGTTCAAAATAGAAAAATCCTTGAATGTTTTAATGCTTGTATAATTATAACATACATTGCCCAATATACAAAAGGCTGAAAGATTGTATTGGCTAGAAAGATACCATCGGTGGAAAGTTTGTGGCTTGCTCCAACCAAGGAAGCTCACACCAATGGAGAAGATACTTTAAACGATGAAAGGATACATCAGCCAAAAGGGTACAATCATTAGGAAATTTATTAACCAACCCGACTTAGAGAGTTATGCTAATAAGAAGCATACAGAGCACGATTACAAAATAGAGGGAATACGAACATAAGGGTATATATGTAGATTTGGACTGACTGTAAAAAGGAGGTTTAAAGACGCATTAGTTGCTGCAGTTGGTGCCCCATCTAACATTCTGACAAGGTATAAATTGGCAAAAGCAACGTGAATATTTTATATCCTTTTTATTGTCTATTTACAGGTTTGTAGATATGTAGAAGGTGGAACTTAATGGTGATGACATCATAGGAGGTGGATCGGGTCATAGAAGATCGTAAATGGTAGGAGGAGTAAGGGATTTCAATGCGGAGGAAAATGCAGGTGGAAAGAAACATTATTAAAAGGAACAACATATATTTTGGGTGGCAGTTAGGGTTTCCAAAGGGCATCCTTATGCCCAGTATGGGTATGCTGCTTGGGGATTTTTGTTTTTCCACCGTTTGATGTTGCACTTGAGATGCAAACTATTGATTAACTAGGGTTTTAAAATGGTATTGGGGACAATCAGATCCATATATTGAGCCCCTTTATTCCGTAATACGAGAGAGAGAGACGGGGGGTAGAGATATACACACAAAGGAAAATCATTATCTATATGACAGAAAGATTGTAGACCGATAGGAGATTGGATTACTGAGACTAATGAGGACTGAATTGTTGAAATGTCAAGGTTGTTTCTTTAGATCATTGTAAATATACTTGTTCTAAAGCATACTGAATGGAGATGAGGTTTCAGATTACATCCTAATTGTAAACTTTACGTAATCTTCATGTTGATTTCTGGATATGTAATTGTGAATGTTGTGTTCAAATAGAAGTGCTTTCATTTTTATTACATGTTGTCAATTTTTCCTTTGAAGATTTGCACTGGATCATGTGGATTTGTGGAATGTCCTGGTGAAGTATGATTCTAGTTTTTTCTCTCTTCATTACTATATCAGAACATGTATGTAGACTAGTGGTCTCAGTCAAGTAATTTTGGGAATCTCATTTCATTAAACCCTATCTCTGTCATTTTCTTTTTTCTTAATTTCATTGAAATCACTTCCATAACTACAAACCATAATAAATAATAAGCAGAACAAAGCAATATGCTGACATCTTGTAGAAAACCGAATATCATTAGCATATTTGAGCTAAATGCATGTAGTGTTGAAAATATCATGTAAAGAATTACAAATAATGTCAGAGATCATGCTAATATCAACATGTAGACACATTATTTGAAGAAATATACTATGTACAGTAACCTTTCTTTGTAGCATATTTACAGGAAACAGAATCTAATGATCTACAAAAGGCCCCTTGAAATGGAAAATAGCAACACACATCAACCACTGAGTAACGTCAATAGATTATGAACTAATCAACGAAGACTTGGGGTCATGAATTATTTAAATTCATCGTATCTTTCAAGATAAATAAAGGTTGTTGTGTAACTTTTATTGCATGTTTGTTTGTGAGTAATATCACCATCAACAGGAATGCGTATGAATAAAAATAAGTTTAGACCACTAGGTATAAAAAGACTAAAGGTTGATAAATTTTCTATATTTTTTCTAGCTTATATCAAAATAAATACCAAGATAATATATCTTAGGATAAAACCTAAAGTGAGTGTAAAATGAGTAGAAAAAAGGATATAAAAATACACTTTTCTCCTATATAATAAGACGACCACTATTTTAATGAATCTACTCAAGCCTTCTCGCTCATTCACAACAAAGTTACAAAATAATAATCATTTAGACATCTTAATTGTTTTAAATATAAAATGTTAAGTTTCTTGATATCTGCAAAGAAATAAAGTACACCTTTACATGAAACCCTAAGATAAATCAATTAAATAAGTATTGATACACAAATATCCTAGGAATAAGAGTTGTGAATGATAAGCATGTTGAAATTGATACTCAAAAATTTAAATAATACATGCAGGTACTTAACTCTCAGCTCAACGTAGAATATGACTATGCTATATCCCAAGGTGATTTGTCAATATTTTAAAATTTCAAGGCTTTCTGAATAAATGAATCAAAATCAGTTAAACTTCTATTTTTTTATTAGGGTCATTTGGACATGACTATGAAAATGATCCTACAAGTTAAGATCTCAACCAACTCAACATATCTAATCTTTACTAATTTTTAGACACTCGCTTTCAACTCAGCTCAAGTTTCTAAATTTAATATTTGCATTAAACTTGGTTTGTGTGCTTGGGAGTTTACACACGACAAGGATAATTCCTCCTCTATGTTGAAAACCCTAATAAAGATGTTGAATCAATAATTTTGAACAAGATTAAAGATAGAAAGAATTCATGCAATATTCAATGTTGATTTCACTATATCCGACTCTTTTTAGGTTATGTGATGTGTGTTAGAAAGTGTTCATTCCATGTGTTTGCTAGATTTTCTAAATGAATTAGGTTTAGTCCTTTTATATAGCTTCCCAAGTATTAAATGAAATGTTTTGTACATCAATATGAACATAAATATTCACACCCATAACAGGATACACATATGGAACTAAACACTATTTTGATACATGTTCCCTTGTGATTAGTGTGCCACTTGAAAACATGCAAACACAAAATAAATTGATCCGAATAAGTAGCATCCATAATGCATTCAAAATAAGCATAAACACAATTGCTAACTATATGAAAAATAAGCAAATGGTATATCTTATCGACAACTAGATACTAGACATACATAGCTAACATTTAATATTACTTAAACAAGTAGAAAATTTACTCAACAACTAAGATGGTACAAGGATGTTATGGGACATATTGTAATCTTCAATGGCAGATAAGACAACTTCCAAGGTATATTCAAATCATTTAGGGGCCCATAAATTTAGTCATGTGGTGGGGGTAAAATAAATGGGAAGATGGAATGGAAAGCATATTTTTATTTCATATTTAAATAGCCCTAACAAATAGTGTAAGTTTAGAAACAAAAAAATACCTAATTTCAAGCTTGGATGCAAAAGTTATGGCATCTAGAAGGTCTAGGGTAAAATAACTAGCAAAGTGGTGAATAATGCATCCTCCCCAATGAACTAGCATGCACCTCAATGAATTTATGACTAATTAAGGGGAAAGTGGGGCATATAAGGGTAATTTGACTATCACAAAGGGCAAGTAATGACTAGAGAGCCCGAATTTAAACTAACAAATATTTTCTTTCTCCTTTTTGGCATTTGTCTTGCTATCGTCAAACATAGAGAATCATGAGAGAGTTATAAATTACCCTCATGAGAACTTGTACAAGGAAGCATTGGAGAGGCAATTTTACTCATTTAGTTTTTTAGGGGTAATACCCTAGAAGGGGAAGAGATAAAGGTTGTATTAGCTAGGTTGATAATGGAGATTACTAGTTGATACATTGTGTCTCTTTTTAACAATTTCACACAGTAGTTCCAAAGGAAAATTACAAGGTTTAGATATGATCCATAATTGATTCTAGCATCTAACCTAGTCTAACAGGGACTATTACTTGTAAAACTACACTTTCTAGTGGAATCATCATTGGAGTTTTCTTCCTAAATAAACTTTCTCCATGTTAAATAATTATATCATGACCTGTTTGTTGTGAATGTTCTTGCTTATGTTGCTTCATTTAAAAATTAGTAGAGCATCATCTTAGTTTTTATTTAAGTTTACACTATTATACAATGGTTGTAGCATGTGGTATGATTATGCAAAATGAGTAAGTACCCTGGTAGACATGTATCCAAAATGTAGGAGCATAGACAAGGAACATGAACTATTTGACATAATACCTTAGAGAAATGTGTTCTCATGGAATGCCTCAATTGCAAGGTATTCACAAAATGGATTTGTTGAAAAGGCATTAGAAACTTTCAAGCAAATGTAATTGGTAGGTGAGAAGCCAGACTCTATAGCCTTTGTCAACATCCTCCCAGCATGTGCCAAATGGGAGATTTGGAACAGGGTATGGACATCCATCAAAGCATAAAGGATAGAGCAATTTTGTCACAAGGAGGTGGTTATCATGGGTGTCCTCACGAGGTAGTCACATTATTTCACCATATGCAACAAACAGGTTTCCAATCCGATCAATTTTCATTTGCCAGCATACTCCTGGCCTTTCCCCAAATGGGAGCTTTGGAACAGGGTATGCACATCCATCAAGGTCTAATGGAATGGGATTATTTTTAGATATTAGAGTTGGAAATGCTCTAGTAGACATGTATGCAAAATGTGGAAGCATAAACAAGGCACGTGACCTATTTGATAGAAAGAAATGTGTTCTCAAGGTATGCCCTGATTGTAGGATATTAACAAAATGGATTTGTTGAAAAGGATTTAGAAAATTTCAACCAAATAAAATGAGAAGGTGTAAAGAAAGACTCTACAACCTTTTCCAACATCCTCCTAACATGTGGCAAATGGGAGCTTTCAAACAAGGTATGGATATCCATCAAAGCATAAAGGATAGAGGAATTTTGTCCCGACTGCCCTAGTTTTAATGTATAGAAACTGTGGAAGCATATACATTTATCATGATGAGAAACTAAAAGAATGAGGAGAAAAAATGCATACATGGACGGCTGGAGGGTGATGTGGACCTCTCTTGGGGTTCGGCTAGTCGCTGGGGTTCAGCAGTCACGCTCCTGGGGTCCTCCAAGGTTTTGGTACTGAAACTATCAAAAATCACAGTTAAATTTACTCTTTTTTAAAAAAACTTTAACAAGTGGCTTTGAATGAATGGGGCTTTGTTCAAATCCATTATTTTTTATTATAAAACATTAGTTAGCTGTGGGTTGGAGTGAACCCTCCAATGACATGGGGTTCACTCAAATGGGGGCGTTTGAGCGAACCTGTTTTTTGGTTCTAGTGAACACCTGTAATGCCCTGCGAAGGAACCCAAAGGATAACACAACTAAACTTACAAAAAGGATAAATATATATTTTTTAAAATGAAAGAAATAACAACAATCATATATTTATTCATAACATTTAAATTAAGCTTTATCCTCTAGGGTTCCATGGCTACATTACTAATGAACTAAAACAAGATCTAACCAGCATTATGAATTAACTAACAACCATGGTTCATTCTATATCTAATTGCATCAGATGAATAAACACATACAATTCCATATTATATTATTAGATAAATAGGCATCAAGATCCTACACATAGGATCACAAGTACATAACCAAGTTCCTTTACAAGAGAGTACAACATTACATTGTTTACAATATCACTATCCATATTACATTGGAGTACATACATCAAGATAATAGTACATGATTCAACTGATATACAAGGCTGGAACATGATCATCAGGATATGTATGCTCAAACTAGAGCAAGACCTGAAATCTGCCATACAAGGTACATCCTTCTCGCATACGATCCACAACAAGGGAAACCAATGGAGATAAAGGCACAACCACTCGACCATGTGAAACCCTAAGGTCCACCCCCTCATGCTAGGAGATAACAATAAGGTCGCACTAAGAAAACAATCAAGAAATATAGTAGACTAATTGGTGCAAGGACTACACATGACTCAAATAAAACACTGGTCAACAAAGACATCACAAGCAAATTAAACATCACTTCCAGAGGCATTCACAAAACAAAGGGGAGAACACAACTAGAGAATGCTAGATTGTAATAGGGATCAGTGTCATCGCATGGTTCTAGCATGGGTTACCCTGACAGTCTCTAGCTAGATAGCGGCCCCATCCTTGGGTTACCTTGATAGTGTCTCACTAGGTGTCAGTCCCCATCTATGGTTACCCTGATAGTCTCTCACTAGACGTTGGCCCCATAGGGTGGCAGATGCGGAACCAACAATCCTTTCATGAGGACAAGGAAGTTAATTTTTCCAACCATGGCCTTCTCATGTCATCCTTAGCCTAAACAAGCACTACAGGCATGGGTGAGGCATCCGTATATCTTGATTAGTGTGAAAACTACCCAACACTCTAAATTTATTATTAAGTTATCACCGGATTAACAACTTCCAATTGGTTACCCTGACAAGCTACTTTGGGCATCAATCCCACATTGAAAGCCACTCCCTCTTCACTGCATCTAGATTCACAAAGCCCAAAATAGAACCTTGTTGGCAAGAGACACTATATGGATTCATGGTTGTTGTCATTGTTGGCAACAAAGGTCATCCCACATATCCGCAAGTCATGGTGTGTCTCTACCGGAAGTCAAAATGAAGATTGTTGTGGTCCGGTGAACAAGAACATAGCATGTGGCAAGGTCCAACAGATTGGTCCGGATCTCTCAGAGGAAGTGTCTTGGTGCAGTACGGATTTGGGGAAGTCAAGAGGACTACCTTGAGTAGTATATTCCAAGGATTTAGCCTCTGGTTATGGACAAGGAAAAAGATATGAATAGTTGGGTACCAGATCCCTGAGTGACAGTGAGAACAGAGGAAGAACTGACTGACAGAACATCAGACTGCTTTCCGGATGTGTTACTATTGATGGTAAAGATTGTGAAGGTATGAATCATGTTTGGCCGACATGATTAATGATATCTACAAGTATATGCTTGATCCACATTGCTTGGTGAGCAAGGATTCAGCCAACAGAACAGAGTTTGTGAGAAAATAGATTGTTCCGGATGCCGACTAGAAAGGTGATGAAATTACTTGTGCGGATATATATGCATGATGGATTTAGTTGTGAGAAGTGTGGTTGTGTGTTGTTAATGTGCAAATAAGTGCGGAACAGAGTAGAAATAGCTAGAGAGATCCAGAATGTGAAAGGAAAGCAGAATAAAGAGAAGAGGAAAGATGAAGTGCAGCAGATCAGTATACTGAGCCTAACCAGAACTGAACTCTAGCATATGTGGATGCTTCCAATCAGTTCAAGTATTGTATAACATTCTTTTGTAGACAGTGTGTCTCCTTGTAGGCAGTGTGCCTCTTTGTGAGCAGTGTGCTCGGGCAGTGAGCCCTAATTGGCAAGTGCCATATTGTAATTCCTTATTCTTCTAACAGAGAATAATCTTTGGGTTAATCACCCCATGGTTTTCTCCCTTAATAGGGTTTCCACGTCAAAAATACTGTGTCATGTGTTTCTCATTTCATGGTAATGTTTTTATGTTTGATTCAATGCTGCATTGATTAATAAGAAAGTTCAAAAGAAGAAATAATTAGGATAACTGATTCACCCCCCCGCTCTCAGTTATCAACAATTGGTATTAGAGCTAAGTTCCTCCTAATAGAGCCTAACAGCTTGAGGAAGATTTGGGAATTCAAACGGATGCATATGGTTTAAGGGAGCAACTCAAGACTGCCCTTGAGGATCTTGAACAGTCAAACTCTGAAGTCAATGAATTAAAGGAAAGACTCAAATAGGCTGATGAATTCATGAGAGAATTAAAGGACAAATTAAGTCTCTCTATGAAAAAGAGAAAGGAGATGCTCCAACAATTGGCAAGACAAAGTGAAGAAAGTAATACAAATGAAGAATTGACTGAGAAAACCAAGTTATGTGAAAAGTTATCAAAAGAAGTCATTATGGTAAGACATGAAATGGAATCAGGAGTTATAAAGTTTACTCAAGAGATTGAAGAGAAAAGAAAAACTGAAGACAATCTAAGACAATCTCTTAAAGAGAAATCAGCAGATTGCCACCAGATGGACAGGATCATCAGACATCTTGAATCTGATCTTGAAGATGCCAAAGATAATGAAGAAAAACTTGAGGATCAAATTGTCTCTCTCAAAAGAGATCTTCAAACATCAAATGAATACAAAGAAAAATTCAAGATAATTTCTGCTCAACTTGAAGTCCTTCTTGGAAGTCAAAAGAGGGCAGATGACAAGTATGGTTTGGGATATGAGAAAGGAGAAAGCTCTGGATCCGGTCAAAAGAATTTTGGATCAGAAAATCCAAGGAATAGGCCTAGAAGACCTCTGGTAAGACAGCCCAATGCTCAAAGATATCCATCCTTCAATGGATACTGCCATAGCTACAATCACTTTGGTCACAAAGCTAATCAGTGCAGAAAGAGAATGAATCAGACTAACTCATCCTTCTCCGGACAGTGCTTTAACTGCAAAAGGTATGGACACAAGTCCCATGAATGCAGAAATATGCAAATAAACAAATCATTCAATGGTAGATGCTTTGCATGCAATAGAGTAGGTCATATGGCTAATCAATGCAGATCAAGAGGTTATTAGTCAAATATGCAAGGAAATGTTATTTGCCAAATCTGTAATAGGTCCAGTCATAATGCAAAAGTCTGTAGAAGCAAGAATCAAGACAAAAGAGGTCTGGTGTATAATCAGAATCAAGAGAAGGGTAAACAAAAGATGAATGTGGATGAAGTTAGGAATCAGATGAACAAGATTTGGGTGAAGAAAAGTTCAGAGAATGTAGAGGTTGGATCTGCACTAGACTCTGGTGCTGATATTCCTTCCAGAAATTAAAAGGTGAGCTCTGGCTCAGGGGGAGACTCAAAGAAAATCATGTTCCCCCAGCCAATCAAGTGATGCCGAATGTCGCACAAGATGTGGAGCAAAGGGTTTATAGATATAAGTCTTGAGATGATCCAGATAAGATTTTAGAAGTCCACATGAAGATGTGAAGAAGTTGTGAGCAATCAAGTAAGACCTGTTCCGGGAGATGCTCCAGAATGATAGAGGAGTACAAAAAGGGTCCGAAGAGATCCGGAAGTACATTGTCTTATTCTGCAGATTGGACAGAGTGTTTGGGATGTTCTTGTGATGTGTCATCTTGATTTGGTCATGGTTGGAAGATCTGCATGAGGTTCATAGAACAGGACTGATCTGGTTCTTCAAAATTATCTGAATAAGGCAGACCGGAATAATATAGGTTGAGCATTTATTGCCATCAGATATTAGGGTTTGTAGAGCAATATAAGGGATTTCTCATAAATCACTTGCTCATTCTGCACTCAAGAAGAAGCGAAAAGTGGAGCTCTGCAACAAGATTCATCAAACACACCAAAGATCTCTTGCCAAAGTCATTACATACAGAAATCAATCCAACCACTCTGTGCAACTGAAGGCACATAAGGTATTTTCGTTTTCGATATCTTACTGCAAATCTGTTGAGAAATGGCTACTCCAAATAGGGTAAAGATCTCAGATAGGCCCCGACCTGAATTTAAGAAACACCCATACAAGTCATTGGAGGTAGATCCCTTAGGAGCATTCTCTAGTGTTCCTCATGGCATGTTACACACAGAAGACATTAGGGTTTACATACATGCAAGCATTGAGGAATTCAGGGAATTCAAATTGAGAGATTTCTATCACAAACAACTGATAGACAATGCTTTTGAGCTTAAACCAGAATATAAGGGTATCCAGAAGAAATAGTTTGATCAATTCATTCATTTCCCCTGCTTTGAAGAAGATGAATGGGTCCGGTATGTATTGAGTAGGATGCATGACAACTTCCTATGGCTGGATAGACCCTGCAAGATCACAAAAGAGGCAGTTAGGGCAGTGACTGGTCTATATTCTTTCGGAGGGATACCTATCCTTAAATCCGTCAAAAATAACATTGTAACTGAGGCCACCGGATCAAAATTTGATAAGAGGGCAATGACCATTGAAGATATTTCTGATCCGGATATCAAGTATGCATCCATGATAATAGGATACAAGATCTATCACTCCAGTAGGGAGAATTCTGTATCCAGAACTGTAGTATATACTGCCTATGAAATGATGAGGAAGAATGCAGATTATGATCTGTATGAACTTCTCTTAAGCCAATTGATGGAAAATATATAGAAGATCAAAACGGACAAAAAGAATTCTTTTAAGTATGGTACTCTTATATTATGTCTATTTTTCTACTTCATGAATGAGCTGCCCAGATCAAGTGGATGGGTATGGCAGAATGACAAACCTGTTGCAATCCAGATAAGAGATTATTTACATGGGCTTGGGGATGCCAAAGCAAGAAATACAGCCCTATGGGGATACTTCAAAAACTTCCAAAGCATGATGCAAGCAAGAGAAAGAATTCCCCAGTCTCTTGTTGAAAAATACAAAGACTCAGTTTGCTTTATGGTGGATACTGATCAGTGCCTTATGGAGGCAGTGGAGCTAAGGATAGTCTGGATCATGCCCATGGGGTATGAGGTTGATGAACAGATTGTGGAACTGCATGTTCAACACATGCTTAGTCAGCCCAAAGATCCAAAGGCAGAAAGGTTTGGAACCTTTGAGGAGCTGAGTGTGAAGATTCATGTAGAACTCAGAGAACCTGAGATAAAGAGGAAGGTGAGAAAAGAAGTAGAGCATATTGTTCAAGGCCTAGGCATCCCAAAGGAGGCACTTGATGCCAACCACGAAAAGAGGAGAAAGGCTGAGGAAGAAAAGAAAGAGGCAGAAAAGAAAAGTAAGAAAAGTGCTCCGGTGGAAACCTCAACCCGGACCAGATCATCAAAAGGATCTACACCTATCAGAACCAAAAGCTCAAAAATATCTAAACTGGAAGGTCAGACATCCGGTAAAGGAGAGAAAAGGTCTAAAATAAAAGCCACAAGGGCTTATACAAGTTAGAAAGATGAAGAGGAAACGGAATCAGATGAGGGGGTAAAAGAAATAAAGAAGCAGAAGAAGAAAGGGTCTAGTAAACCCTCCACAGGCCAAGACAAGGAAGAAATGGCAGAGGTATTTGTTGAAAAGCCCACCCTGTCTCTAGAGAGTTTAATCAAGTCAGTCACGGTGGATGGAAACCTTCAACCAATGACTGAATTCTATGATGATTACAATGAGGCTGACCAAAAGATTCTGCAGGAAGCCACAATCAAGTATCTGAACATATACAATAAGGCTTTCATTGAGATTATATCTCTAATTCCTAAAAGCCTAGAAAAGGAATTAGAAATAAGAAAGAACAATGCCCAAGCAAAAGATCTTGAGATCCGGGAGTAGATAGCTATTCAGCTATATCCTCAAATTGATCCCAAGACAATGAACATAATATTCAAAGACTGCAAAGATGAGTTCAGGAGTAAACTAAGGATGAATCAACTCATGCTTGGTGAGACTGACAAGGTGGCCATAGAGACAGAAGAGATCCTCCGGAAGGCTTTCAAAAGGTTTAATCTTCCTGTTGTAGAGGACTTGGGTACTGATCTCTCATCCACAAGTGCTGCAAAAGAAACTTCTGAGAAAGCAACAGAAGAGATGGGCCCTGAACAAACCAACATTTCTCCTCTGTTTTCCCCTACAATCTCCAGATCCCAAGAAGAAGAGAAATTACAAGAGAAAGAAGTAGTAGTAAAAGAAAAAGAGGTTGACAGCAGCAAGGATGCAGAGAAAGAGAAGATTCCAACAGAGAAAACCACAACTGAAAGTGGTAAGAATGTGGAAGGAGAAAAGATTCCAAAGGACAAGACTACAGAAGAGAAGAAACATCTATCTCCGGCAAGAGACATTGCACAAACTGTTGAAAAATTTTTGAGCCAAGAAATAATAGAGATTGATGAACCGGAGCTTCTAAAAGGTCCATTCAACTTTGACTCCCTCTCTCTGGTACAAACAATGAAGATAGCTTCATTTGCAAATGCTAAGGCAAATGAAAAACTCCTAGAGTCTCATATGGAAGACTGTGAGTTGATAGAGGCTACTTCCGGAGAGCTTGAAAAGATTATGCCATCGGTCCAGATAGATCCGACAGCCTCCTCTTCCGGTAATCTCAAAACCTTAGTCAGCAGTGTTGATACACATTTTGATTCTCTAGAAAAATTAGCTGAAGAAAAGGTCCGGAAGGAGTTTTTGGATAAGAGATTGTCAGAAGTACTAGGATTAATCTCTAATGATAGGAGAAATATGAGTATTGGAATAAAGAGCTTAGAAAATGCTCTTATGGATGGCAGTGACATTTACAAATTTTGTATCTCCTGGTCAAAGGCAACAGTAGAAATTGATAAGAACATAAAAGAGGAACAGGACAAACTACAAAGTTTGTCTCAAAGTTTTGATCCTCTCTCTTCCTCCATAGTAAATCAAGAATGTCAAACTATTGCAATCACAAATGCAATAAAGAACTTTGAGAAGGAAAGGAAGAATATAACTAACCGGATGGGAGAACTTAGAAGGATTATAATCCCTAAGTTAGAAACTATGCATGAGGCCATCAGTGATGCTCAGACTACCGCCCAAACAAATGATCCGACAGATCTCAAGAGGGCAGAAGCTTTTGCATTTTTGTTGAGTGTTCACATTTCAATTTTGGATAGAATGAAGCAAAGTTGGGCTACAGAACTGGTCCAATTGAAGACATCCTTTGCAGACATTCTTCAGTTTATGTGAGTATGTAATATGCGGCTAAGTATAGTAAATTTTTTGAAAATTTTGGTGTACGGACCCTACCCTTTTCCATTGATGTCAAAGGGGGAGTGAGGAGCAGTGAAAAATGAGGAATCCAACGAAGGGGGAGTTCCAAAAATTGTATATAAAGATAGAGCATCAGCCAAGGGGGAGCATAGTGTAAACACTTAGTCATTTTTCACTAAGTGTTGCCATCAATGCCAAAGGGGGAGATTGTTGGCAAGAGACACTATATGGATTCATGGTTGTTGTCATTGATGGCAACAAAGGTCATCCCACATATCCGCAAGTCATGGTGTGTCTCTACCGAAAGTTAGAATGAAGATTGTTGTGGTCCGGTGAACAAGAACAGAGCATGTGGCAAGGTCTGACAGATTGGTCCAGATCTCTCAGAGGAAGTGTCTTGGTGTAGTATGGATTTGGGGAAGTCAAGAGGACTACCTTAAGTAGTATATTCCAAGGATTTAGCCTTCGGTGATGGACAAGGAAAAAGATATGAATAGTTGAGTACCGGATCCCTGAGTGACAGTGAGAATAGAGGAAGAACTGACTGACAGAACATTAGACTGCTTTCCAGATGTGTTACTATTGATGGTAAAGGTTGTGAAGGCATGAATCATGTTTGGCTGACATGATTAATGATATCTACAAGTATATGCTTGATCCGCATTGCTTGGTGAGCAAGGATTCAGCCAACAGAACAGAGTTTGTGAGAAAATAGACTGTTCCGGATGCCGACTAGAAAGGTGATGAAATTACTTGTGCGAATATATATGCACGATGGATTTAGTTGTGAGAAGTGTGGTCGTGTGTTGTTAATGTGTGAATAAGTGCAGAATAGAGTAGAAATAGCTAGAGAGATCCAACATGTGAAAGGAAAGCAGAATAAAGAGAAGAGGAAAGTTGAAGTGCAGTAGATCAGTATACTGAGCCTAACTGGAACTGAACTCCAGCATATGTGGATGCTTCCAATCAGTTCAAGTATTGTATAACATTCTTTTGTAGACAGTGTGTCTCCTTGTAGGCAGTGTTCCTCTTTGTGAGCAGTGTGCTCGGGTAGTGAGCCCTAATTGGCAAGTGTCATATTGTAATTCCTTATTCTTCTAACAGAGAATAATCTTTGGGTTAATCACCCCGTGGTTTTCTCCCTTAACAGGGTTTCCACGTCAAAAATACTGTGTCATGTGTTTCTCATTTCATGGTAATGTTTTTATGTTTGATTCAATGCTGCATTGGTTAATAAGAAAGTTCAAAAGAAGAAATAATTAGGATAACTGATTCACCCCCCCTCTCAGTTATCAACAAACCCAAGCATGCACTATCACATTTCTTATCATGATACATTTAAAATACAAAATATACATCATTTCACATTACACAGAGCAAGGCATTACCTATCTTACATAGTTATCATAACCACATGAATACGTACATTGAGTAAGGCATTATCCATCTTGCACAGTCATCATAGCCACATGAATAGGTACACTGAGCAAGGCATTATCCATCTTGCACAGTCATCATAACCACAGTAATCCATAAATAGAGTGGAGTCAACATATATCCAATACATATTCAACCATTAGTAAGATTACATAATCACATGAGTCATACACACGACTACCCCTCTTGGCCTATGGAATCAACTTTCCCAAATGACACAAACACTTGACACACCAAACACGATAGTCTCACATCACATTCACTCTCAAATGCACAACATCACCTAATAGACCAAACTGATATCCTTCATCAATAATTTAAATGCAACACCACAATTGCGAGATATGACATAATGCACTAATTATGGGTCTTTAAGAATGTAACATTAATTGAATCATGATCAATCTTCTAACAATCATAAAGTGAATCTTCCTCAACAATATAGAACTATCATATTCCAACCACTAGTAATAGTTACTTTTATGATCATAAGATATAAGAGTCCATGAGTAACAATATTTTAACTAATAGTTCCCAAGACTTATGTTAATTTCATTTTATTAAAATGACTGTGAACAAACTATAAATAACTCTAAGGCATAGAAATTAAACATAACAATTAGTTACACTATTTACACTAATGTAGATTTCATTAATAATCTAGACAATTGTAAATACTATTAAATTTAACTGTATAAGCAAGGCTAAAAGGATATAATATTAGAATGCTATAAATATCTTACACTAGTTAGAATCACAAGATATAATACCTGAAGCTACAATGAAAGAACCTTGTTCTAAGGTTAGCTTGAGATGAAAAGAATACAAAACAACAAAACATTCCTATAGATCTAACATCTTCATCAAATCTACCAAACTTTTAACCACATGCATATGATGGGATCAACACAAATGAACTTGTTGAGAAGGCTTTAGAAGCTACCAACAATGCAAAATGTGAAAGCATAGACAAGGCATGCAGACTGATTGGTAGAATGCCTCAAAGAGAGTAATATGATGGAAAACAATGATCATAGGATATGCACAAAATAAATTTGTTGAAAAAATCTTAGAGAAACCCAGTTCGAAAATATAGAGTTATTGGTGACGCAACTAACTGTTTTAACATAAATGAAACAGGTTAGAGGTAGATAGTTATAAAATATTCATATCTCAAAAATGACAAACTAGGTATGGCTAATTTTTAGATATGATTTAGATATCCAAGCTTTACACTATATAAAAACAATTTAGAGAAACCCAGTTCGTAAAAATAAAGTTATGGCTAATGCAATAGACTACTAAAACAAAGACGAAATGGGTGAGAGGTAGATAGTAAAAAAAAAAATCATATCTCAAAAACAACAAAATGGGTATGACTGATTTTCGGATAAGATTTAGATATCTAGGCCGTGAACCATATATAAAAAAATTAGAGAAACCTAGTTTGTAAAACTAAAGTTATGGCTAACACAACAGAATGCTAAAATAGTGACGAAATAGGTGAGAGGAGAATTAGAAAATATGTATATCTCAAAAATGGCAAACTGGGTATTGCTAATTCTTGGGTATGATTTAAATATTCACGCCGTGCACCACATATTGAAAACTTGGAGAAACCCAGTTTGTACAAATAAAGTTATGTCTAATGCAATAGAATGGATTCAGAAAATGTAGAATATAATTCACAAAATATTTTACTAAATCTAATGCAACAATAAATTAGATTCATATCTTAGTCTGTACCTAGAATATTATTGCTATCGCATCTTCACAAAATTCCCGACTCACATCCATTTTTCCCCAAGTCTTTTCTTTTGGAAACTATGGTTTATCGTGCCAAAAAAAAATGAAGACTTCCTATGAGAGAAAGATCCCCAAAACATAAAACATATTCTCTCTTTGAAATGCACTCTCCTCCACAAATTATGTCTTTTGATTTTGAAATAAAGTTGAGCATGTCTAACCACCCCCATGATTTGTTCCAGAAGATTCACCTTTATTACTTTCTTACAATTTTCTATTTTTAACCAAATGATAATTTCTCTCTGATTTTATTTATTTTAGAATTTGCTATTTATTTTATTTACAACACAACAAAAATAGTTTCTTTCTACTTTTCTAAAATTAGTCTCTTACACAAAAGAAATAATTATTTCTAAGATTCCCTCTTGAGGTGCATAACTGCCACTTCTTCCAAGTGGCCAAAATGAAAAATAATTCCTCAAGGCAATAATAATAAAGAAAGAGAATCTTTTTTAGACATAATAATACATATTTCCACACAACTATAATTTATATAAAAGAATCTATATTTATTTATCAAAGTGCCCTCTTGACTTAATAATTTTATTGTAATGAAGCAATTAACCAAAACATTAATCAAACAATTCCAAACAAAATAACCCAAATGCCAAACAATACCTTACACAATGCATGATCAAATGCATGACTACAATGACAATGACTAACAATTCCCCCCATACAAAAAATATTGACTGGGTGTAAAACTGTATACTCATCCTTTTCAAGGATGATGGCTAACTAGGGGACTAAATGTTATCTCCATTCAACAGTTTCCATTAGGTTTAAGGCACGCTCAAACCTATCAATTTAGATGGAGTTAATGCTTGGTACCTGCATCCTGCAGCAACCAAACATATATATATATATATATATAGTCAAATACACCGTGAAAGTGAATTGTAGCATAGCAGGGTACTCATGCATGAGTAATATGACACTGTCCCTTTCACATCACATCAAACACATAATCACAATGCACATAGTAATCAGTTAATGACTGACTAAATAAGAACCATCATCAGATAATCGCATGATACACATAATAAGATTTATCCACACAAAACATCACAACATAACATCCTATGATACATAATCAGTGGCAGAAAAATCAATTCTAATATATGACAATCATAGTAAGATCAACATCATAATCACCTGATTGTAAAACAATTTTAGAGCATATAAATTATCAGTGTCGCAACAAAAATTATCGATAGAACATTCTAACTATCATATGAAACCACACATAAGCATAATCAGGAATGTCATCAACATGAATGTAGCATCTACCAACATCATATAATATATAAAATCACCTATCTAACATACCCTAAATATTCCTATTATTTTACCTCCATCTTCATGCTCCTTAGCTAGACCATCTGCACATCCAAGATGATAATGGAGGGCATTACATCACCCCATTCAAGCAAACCCATCCAATTTTTTTTTTCATGCACATGCAATTTTCCTTCCTCAATGTAATTGTAACCCACTATTGTGGGATCACCCATTGAATCCTTCAACTTGGAGTGCCAATTAAATCCTTTGTGTGAATCTACCCTTATGAATTCTCAAGAGTCCTTCCTTCTCATAACTTTCAAGATTCTTATCAAGAAACCCCAAAAAACCACAACCAATAACCCCCCAAATTCATAAATGCACCCTAAAATTATAGAAGTAATAGGGAAAGTTGGCCATAATTTACCACTTCCATTTTTTAATATAAATATATAATAATAATGAGATTCCCTGTAAAATGGCTCCACTTGTATTTGAATTTCTTTTATTGGAATATTGTCATGAATCTATTTTGTATCTCCTCGCTAGCTACTGATCATGGTATAATGTTATGGCATAGAATAGTATTCTAACTATCATGGATAAGAAATATTGTAATATTAAACTATAAAATCTAAAATTCATCAATATAAACATCGTGCACCACTAGTTATGATTCATAAGATAAATTTCTTTAATTTTATCCATTTTCTTGTCTCTTAAAATTTATATGATTACTTAACATTAAACTAAAAATATATCCATTGATTAATATCCTTATTTGATCATAATTAATTTGTATTCCCTCCCTAACACATAGCTCTAATTTAAAAATCAATTATAAGTTATCTTTTTAAAATTAACTATCCACAAGAATTATAAAAAACATTTCAATAAGTACCACCTTATCAAATTAAACTAATAAATGAAGAAAACTCTATGTGTCATTTAGATATCCCTAAAAATATTATTTATCTTTTATTAGACTTGATCACATGAACATTTTAAGTATATTCCATATATTAATATTGGCTCATATACTAAGATCTATTAAAGATCCAACATTTTGACAAAATAGCTACTATGATACAAAGCACCTTAATCATTTATATGCCCATCGGAAAAAGGAAACATAAGTAATGTTTTAAGAAAATGGATATTTACTCTAAACTGTACTCGTACAAATTAACCATATTCTTCCTACTATATTATCAATCAATTTTACACACATGTAAAAGAAAAGTATTTGTGAAGGGATTTAAGATTGAATATGTAAGGAGTTCCCAAAAATAACTTCATTACATAGGCTTAACTGGTTAGACCATGATTGCTTATGAAAATACATTATTATTACATTAGAGCTAAATTGGAATGGGCATGCATTATCACTCTATTAAATACACCACTTTCATTTGATAAGCTATTTTTCCAAATCCAAATTCATGCATCTCTTACTAGCTTCCTATGGAATTTGATTACCATATTGTCAAACACACCAATGTATATGCAAGATATATGACATGAACGACCCTTTTTAGATAATGAAATATAAGATTAGTATAAATATCTCTTTCTGAAATCACAACTTGGTTCATTATCATTTCTCAACTTTTATGAAGATTATAATTTGTATCTCTTTCTACCAACAAATGAGTCAACACATATTATATAAATTAGTAAAAGAAGTCTCACAAGGCCTAGTATCTAACTCATGACCCCACTCTTTTAGCTATTTTTAAACAATTTGATTGTACAAACAATTTTAGAATGGCATTTAGTAATATATCTCTATTAATGCCACATAATACAAATTCAACATCGTTGATATAATCTAATACACGGTGTTGTTTTCTCACTCATGAGAATGTGGATCCTCTAGAGTTTTATTCTTAAGTGATTCATACATTCTTAATATCCTTTTCTCTTTTTTATAATATAGTTTGAACTCTATTCTTTTTTAGAATTGCACAACATTTTCAATCCCGTTAAACCAATTTATGGTTAGTATCACATATTGATATATAATTTGATTTACGTAAGAATTTAGAAGAAGACATCATATATAAACATTTTTTATTGATTGCATAATTTATTGTGCATATATATATGTATATATATATGTATGTATGTATATATATATATATATGTATGTATGTATGTATATATGTATATATATGAATGTATATATATGTATGTATACATACATATATATACATACATATATATATATATATATATACATACATATGTATGTATATATATACATGCATATATATACATATATATATATATATATATATATATATACATGTATATATATGTATGTATATATATGTATGTATACATACATATATATACATACATATATATACATGCATATATATACATATATATATACATACATACATATATATATAGATATGTATATGTATATGTATCTATATGTATATGTATATGTATATGTATACATATATATGTGTGTGTATATATATATGTATATATATACATATACACATACATATACACATGCATATACACATACATATACATATACATATACATATACATATGTGTGTGTGTGTACACACACAGACACAGATATATATAATCTTTCTTCAGTAATTAATAAGAAAAAAAAAATCAATAAATCTATGTCATCATATCTCTTCAAATGTAGTCATGATTTTCTTATCTCTATTATGGGTTTAACTTCTAGAAACAACTAAACAAGTGAAACTAGTAAGTTAATTTGAAGTATTAATATTTATCTAATGTAATTCACTTCATGCATGAATTTCACCAAAATGTAGAAACTTTTAAGATACATATATATATATATATATATATATATATATATATATATATATATATATATATATATATATATATATATATATATATATATATATATATATATATATATATATATATATATATATATATATATATATATATATAATAATCTAGGATCACTAAATTGTTTAGTATCTTAGGGCTTGTCTTTGAATATGAAATTGAGGTGCTAAATTGAAATATTTTGGCACATAAGTGAAAGGTTCAAATTTAGTGAAAGGGTCACCATGGTATAAGTGAAAAGCATGTTTGAATTTGTAGGATGTGATTACAAGTACAATTCTATCTATAGAAGAACATTGCACTAGACAAAATCACACTTGCAATTCAATCCAAGGTGAGGGAATGTGTATGAATAAAAATGGGTTTAGACCATTAGGTATAAAAAGACTAAAGGTTGATAAATTTTCTATATTTTTTCTAGCTTATATCAAAATAAATACCAAGATAATATATCTTAGGATAAAACCTAAAGTGAGTGTAAAATGAGTAGAAAAAAGGATTAAAAAATACACTTTTCTCCTATATAATAAGATGAACACTATTTTAATGAATCTACTCAAGCATTCTTGCACATTCATAACAAATTTACAAAATAATAATTATTTAGACATCTTAATTGTTTTAAATATAAAATGTTAAGTTTCTTGATTTCAAGTACCACCTAAAGACATGACTACACTGTCGCAAAACTTTCATCTTTTCATTGTTAAAGTAGATCAATATGTTCTATTACAATAAATCATATCAAAGACTCCAAATCAATAAAAGTCTCCAAATATGCTACTCAAACATTCTACTCCATCATGATCAATCATGCTAACTCCATACAATAACACATGAAGAAACTTTACATCTCATGGCATCATAAACTACAAACAAGTTTACTAAAGGTACTCGAAGCTACAACAAGGCTATTCACTACTTAATGGACTCCATTGAATGCTATGATTGTAACGCCCCGCCACGAAACCCTAGATATGAGCTTAACTATGCATTACACAAGGGCATTTATTTTTTATAAAAAAGAAGAAATAATAACAAAGTGTAAATCATATAATCACTTAACATGCAAGTTAACTTTTATTCTGTAGGGTATCCATGAATGCATTACTACTTACTAACATAATCTAATTAATATCCATGATTCAATCTAAAACCATGTGCATCAAAGAGACAACACATAAATACTTCCATCATAATAAGACATCAGATAATAACATCAAGATCTAGCATATGAGATTACAAATATGTTTAAAATTTCCTTACAATAGAATACATTAATACAATGTTTACAATGTCACTTCCAGATTACATTGGGGCTAGGGCTAGGGAGATAGTAGGAGACCTCTTGCCAACCAATGCTTTATACATTGGGGCTACCCAATCTACTCGACAATAAGCGTCCCTATCAGAAAGCCTACCATGTCCATGACCAAATTATCCTAGAAGGTCACAATAGTTGACTTTGAGGCCCAAATGAACCTTAGCATACAACTGTTTTGCAACATATAAGGGAATTTGGTCGTTATTTGGATAAAGACCAAAGATAGCAAGAAACTGAGGGTAGATCAAACTGGCCATAGCACCATCCACACATTTGGTAACTTGGCATGCCTTCACCTTAGGGTTATCTTGATAGAATGGAAAACATTGGGATTTAACATTTTTTTGGTCACCACACTCTAAATATGAGAAAGGGGAACATCACCACAAACTTCTTCCCACATGTGGGAAAGAATAGCAGCTATAGCATCAGGGGAATATGCACTTGTGTCTCAAATTTTATCTCTAATTTTTTCTTGGCTTTCCAATATGGACTTATAAGTGTCCTTATATATTCTTGTGTTGGTACCATCATTTATGGAAACTCTCAATCTCTCGATCTCAGTATTAGTTCATACAAATAGTTCCAGACGTGGAACTAGTGCATTTTCCATGTGATGTACCTGAAGGAGCAATGAGGTTCTTGCTTTAATATCTATAGAGAATCTAGAAATACTGGATGTACATATTCAATTTAAATTATTTAAAATGTAGCTAGAAATACAAGTGATCTAGAATGTATTTCTCTATCCATCTAGTTCTTGTACATGCATGTCTCTGCAATAAATCATGTTTAACTTCTAGAAACAACCAAAAAAGTGAAACTAGTAAGTTAATTTGAAGTATTAATATTTATCTAATGTTATTTAGTTCATGCATGAATTTCAGCAAAATGTACAAACTTTTAAGATACATTTAAATAAATAAATAAATAAATATATATATATATATATATATATATATAATCTAGGATCACTAAATTGTTTAGTATCTTAGGGCTTGTCTTTGAATATGAAATCGAGGTGCTAAATTTAAATATTTTGTCACATAAGTGAAAGGTTCAAATTTAGTGAAAGGGTCACCATGGCATAAGTGAAAATCATGTTTAAATTTGGAGGATGTGATTACAAGTACAATTCTATCTATAGAAGAACATTGCACTAGACAAAATCACAATTGCAATTCAATCAGAGCTGAGAGAATGTGTATGAATAAAAATGGGTTTAGACCATTAGGTATAAAAAGACTAAAGGTTGATAAATTTCCTATATTTTTTCTAGCTTATATCAAAATAAATACCAAGATAATATATCTTAGGATAAAACCTAAAGTGAGTGTAAAATGAGTAGAAAAAAGGATATAAAAATACACTTTTCTCCTATATAATAAGACGAACACTATTTTAATGAATCTACTCAAGCCTTCTCGCTCATTCATAACAAAGTTACAAAATAATAATCATTTAGACATCTTAATTGTTTTAAATATAAAATGTTATGTAATGCCCCTCGCTTTTTGGCTTGTGATAGGTGTTATTTTCATATTGCTTTCTGTCAGTTCTGGAACAGTTGATAGTTTTATATTGCATAATTATAGTTTCGAGACATTTGGACTAGTATGTATTGGTTTATGCTCTCCTTAATCTTGATGGACTATGTTTGATGGATGTATTGAGACATGTGTTATGAGTTTTGATGACTTTATGATTACTTCAGTTATGATGAGATGGATATGCTTAGCGATGATTAGAAAATATCATGTTTATGCTTCTGATTATAGTCTTGTGTTGGAGTGGGGACGGTGTAGTACTGCTCGGATCGAGCACCCTACTACGCCGCGATTCTCTGTCTCGGTGTGTGTGATATATATATTTATAGTTGATCATATATAACCCATTGGTGTTCATGCAGGCTGCAGGTACCAGGCCTCGACTCCACCTGATTTAGCAGGTCTGAGCAGGCCCTACACCATGGATAAGGTGATGGAGATAATATGAGGTCTTTACTGCTTGGTCAATTTCAGTCCTTGTCATAGCCTTTTGTACTTGTCATCATCTCGGTTCCTTGCCATAGTCTTGTGTTGTGATGCGACGTTGTCCCTTGGTTCTTGGGTTTGGTCGTCACGGGTTGTGGAGTGTTGTTAAGTTGTTATACTTGTTTATGTATCTCTTGTATTTTTTTATGACCCTACAGTATGGGTATAGTTGTAAAATAGGAATATTGTTTGTGTTAAGCCTTTTGTTGACAAAAATTAGTTATTGTAATGTTGTAAACATTTATGAAGATATTTAGTGCATAGTTGTGTTAAAATATTCCTTTGAGGTGATTAATTTAATGATTGGTTATGCCAGATATAATTAGAGATTTGAGAATCTCTATGTTTGGAAAAAAATTTCAAATTTTTCTTATGGAGTGGGATTGTGCAGTTAATGGGGGCTATTGGAATTTATGGATTGCCTATTTTTGGTCTCGGGAAGTTTGGCATGAAGGGGGTTTTTATGTCTGTGATTGTGAAATTTTGAAAAAAAAAAGAAATAAGAAAGAAAGATGGGAAGAGGAACGGAGAATTGACAGGAGGAGAGATAATTGGTTGCTGGTTTGGGAGAATTTCAAAGGGGGTTGTAATCCAGGTATGTTAGTTATCTCTATCTGTGAAAATTGAAGTTAATTGCAGCTTGAAAGTTATAGTGAATTTCTATATGCAGTATAGGTGATCTGGATGCCCTATTCGTGATATTTGCATGTACCTTGGAATCTATTACCTTATGTGTGTCCTGTATGGTGGAATGTTGTTCTAACCTTGTAGATTCTCTCAAATAATTCTTTTGGTTGAACCTTGGTTTTATCTCCTCTGAACTCTTGTGCCATACTCTGTAATATTGCATCATGATCTCCATCCTATGAACAAATGTTTCAGTGTTAAGCTTTATCAAGCTCCTGACCCTGTAGTTTTTTCTTCTTTTGGCATTTTGGCTTACCTTGCCCTTCTTTCTTTTGAATGGAGGTGGCATATCTAGTATGCAGGGCCTTGGTATTCACATATACTTCCTTGCAACCCCTCAAAGCTTTCAACCATGCATTTCACACTCCTGTTTACCTGGGAATTCCATGCTTCCACCTATGCACCCTGATGGGAATCTTGTGGCCAGTACTACCTTCACAAGTACAACCCTACATGTGTGTCTGCTGTTATCAACTGAACCGTGTGTAGATTTCTCCATAGCTTTCTTCTTTTCTTCTTTAAAACTTTCCTTGAAGATTGTGGACATCTGTGTCTCTCATCTTTTATTATAGCTATGAAAACTAGCTTGAAGATCATCTCTCTTCGAATGAATAATATAGACCGATCTATTAGTAATTGGAGAATTATAGACTTCGTTGCGAGAACTTCCCTTTTAGTAATTTTCATTTTTTCTTCTGTAGTTGCTCGTAGACTTCCCCTCATCTATGGCCTCCTTTTTGTAGTTAGCCCTGTTTGATCTTTGTTTTGTTGAGGAACCGTGAGTTAGAGGGGAAAGTTGGTCTTATGGTCGGTTTATGAATCTAGTGAATCTGGAGTTTTTTTTTAGCAGTTGGCGTTCAAGCCTGGTCACGTGCATCAGGTAGTGCTAGTGTTCTGTCACTGTCCTCTAGTGTTCTGTCATTGTCCCTCTGGAACTCACTGTCTATTTGTGCAGTGATGTCGACTTCTTCTTGGTCTCCCACGTTTCTTTTTTTGACTTGCAGTTTAGTCAAGCCTTTCCTACATGCTTCCATCCCTTCTATTATCATGGAAAAGTCATAGGGTGCTCCTTATGGCAGTTGGGTGGCCGATCAGTATCTTTTAACTCCATTGAGTATGTTTAAACGATGACTTTCATTTGGAGAATCCACAGATTGGTGGGATGTTAATTATGTTTGAGTTGTGTCGAGAGTTGTTTATTTTGTTGTAGGAGGGGATAAATTGGAACCTTAGTGGGTGTTGAATTATTAGGGCTCATTAGAAATTATGTGCTTTGTATGAAAGTGCTTTTTGAGGGTTTTCTTGAAAAGTAGATAAGCGATCTAGGGGTTTTTAAACAATTTTATGAAACTCTCTCTATCTCCTTGACTTCTGGTTGGATAACCTTATCATAGTGGAAAATTAGATTCTTATGGGAATAGATTTAAATTTTGTTCTATAAGCAAAGGTTTTAATTGTGGTCAAAAATTGCTTAGAGTAGTGTTATTACCCTAGTTGGTAGCTTGCTTGTTGAAATAGTAAGACTTGTGTGTTAGATGTAAGGTTGTTACGGGTTTGAGATATCAATGTGTTTTAGGACAATAATTTGATATGAGCCTAGGATTATGTGTTGTTTCATTGGTTGGATTTATTTGTAAATTTAGTTATGTTGTTAGTGAGATAAATACTTTTGGTCATTTATTGGCAATCGTTTAATAGTGGTTGGTAAGGAAATTAATTAGGTACCTAATGGTGGAAAAGTAATACATTATTAGTAGATTTGATAATGATAAGTAAATGTATTATGTATTCTTTTAAAGAACTTGAAGTAGGTTAGATATGTATGTGTTAGGTAACTATTTATATGAGCTAGTCATTCTGTCTTTTATGTTGATCCTTGTGGGAAATGCCATGGTTCATATTTTAGTTGTTGGGAAAAAAATTGGAGTAATTTGTTTTAATGTTACTAGTCTCTTGAAGTAACAAAATTGTGTTAATTAAGTACTAATTACCTTGTTAAAGTTAAATTGCTAGTCATGTTGTATTTTACCCTCTGATATTATTGTCGTCCCTAAGCCGAGGTATATTAGTGATACTTGTGGCTCATTGCAAACATTTCAGTGTTGAGTCTGGTGATTGTGTTTTGTCCTATTAGTGCAATGGTGTGCATTCGAGTACATTAGGGTATTAGTTTGGTATGTGACTTGATGGTTAGATGATTTTGTTGTCATGATACTTTTGTATAACCCTAGAGACTTGTCACCTTGGAAGCTAGAGTAGTCTAGTGGCAAGGTCATCTTGCATTGTGTTTTCTTATCTTGATCCTTGGTCATTTTCCAATTATGATCATGGTGGTTGTAACCTTTTATCCATGTTGAAAGAGGTACAGTGGTGACCTAGTAAATAATTTCTTTTAGGCTCTAGAGGCTTCACAGTTGTCCTGTGCTTGTGACAGTTGGTTTCTAGATGGTGTTGTTTTAATTTTCATGAAGAAAATCAAGGGCTTATGGTTGAGGCCAAGTGAATGACATATGTAGTGGAATGGTACCTTTTTGTGCCCTTTATCCTTGCATGTTGTGGTTTGACTATTTGGTCTAAGAACGCTAAGGGAGTGGCTTCCATGGTGGGGCCGGCGCCTAGTGAGAGGTCACCTGGGTAACCCCATGGAAGTTGTAAGCAAGTGAAAACCTAATAATGTATCTAGGAGGGTTGGGTAGTAACACACTTAACAAGATAAATTATGTGACCTCACCCTCACCTTGAGTGCTCTCATAGGCTAAGGGAGGGATGAGAAGGCCTGGTTGGCAAGGCCGACCTCCTCATCTTCATGAGAGGACATGTCGGCTCCACATGTGTCACCCTATGGGGCCGGCACCTAGAGAGAGGCTGCCAGGGTTACCATAGATGGGGGCCAGCTTCTGGTGAGAGATAGCCTGGGTAACCCATGCTAGGGCCATGCGATGACACTCTCTTTACGCGGTTCAGTATTTTTTTCTTCATCCTTGTTGGTACCTCTGGAGTGTGGTCTTGTTTTCATGATTCATCAAGTCTGATGTTTTGATCTGTCTGGTTGAGTACTATCCATTCAGTGCAGTCCTTTTTATCATGTTTGTCTTCATGGAGTCTGGTATTGGTGTTTGTGTTCTTGACTGCAGCCTTGACCTAGTGGTAATCCTCTTGTTATCTCCTAGCTCGGTGGGGTGGACCTCAGGGTTCCACATGGTTGGGAGGTAGAGCTATCCATTGGTTTCCTTGGAGATTCAGCTTACGTCTTGTGCGGAGATGTTCCTATTTCAGGGGGCTTTCATTCTTCAGCAGTGTGGTTTACCTTCTTTTGTACTATTTGTAAATCGACAAGATCGATCTTGAAATCTTGTATTCTTGCAATCTTGTATCTTGTAACCTTGTAATCTTGTAATCATGTAATTTGGAACTGAGACTATTTAATCAAATTATATTGTTGTTGTAAAATCTATTGGGTTAGTTATCTCTTCAGATTGATGGATATCACTCTTATGGTCTTACTTATTTTCCTAATGCAGTTATGTTGCCCTAGAGTGGTTAGAAGTGTACTTTCCTTTTGATGTGTTTTATAATATCTTTGGATCCTATTATTGTACTTTATTGCTTTTAAAAAATATATATAGTTCTATTTTCTGCTCTGGTTAAACTAACACTCTAGGGTTGCATGACGGGGCATTACATGTTAAGTTTCTTGATTTCTACAAAGAACTAAACTAAACCTTTACATGAAACCCTAAGATAAATCAATTAAATAAGTATTTATACACAAATATCCTAGGAATAAGACTTGTGAATGATAAGCATGTTGAAATTGATGCTCAAAAATTTAAATAATACATGCAAGTACTTACCTCTTAGCTCAACATAGAAAATGACTATGCCTATGTCCCAAGGTGATTTGTCAATATTTTAAAATTTCAAGGTTTTCTGAATAAAGGCATCAAAATCAGTTAAACTTCTATTTTTCTATTAGGGTCATTTGGACATGACTATGAAAATGATCCTACAAGTGAAGCTCTCAACCAAATCAACATATCTAATCTTTACTAATCTTTAGACACTCACTTTCAACTCAGCTCAAGTATCTAAATTTAATATTTGCATTAAACTTGGTTTGTGTGCTTGGGAGTTTACACACAACAAGGATAATTCCTCCTCTATGTTGAAAACCCTAATAAAGATGTTGAATCAATAATTTTGAACAAGATTAAAGATAGCAAGAATTCATGCAATATTCAATGTTGATTTCACTATATCTAACTCTTTTTAGGTTATGTGATGTGTGTCAGAAAGTGTTCATTCCATGTGTTTGCTAGATTTTCTAAATGAATTAGGTTTAGTCATTTTATATAGCTTCCCAAGTACTAAATAAAATGTTTTGTGCATCAATATGAACATAAATATTCACACCCATAAAAGGATACACATATGGAACTAAACACTATTTTGATACATGTTCCCTTGTGATTAGTGTGCCACTTGAAAACATGGAAACACAAAATAAATTGATCCGAATAAGTAGCATCCATAAAGCATTCAAAATAAGCATAAACAAAATTACTAACTATATGAAAAATAAGCAAATGGTATATCTTATCGACAACTAGATACAATACATACATAGCTAACATTTAATATGACATAAACAAGTAGAAAATTTACTCAACAATGAAGATGGTACAAGGATGTTATGGGACATATTGTAATCTTCAATGGTAGCTAAGACAACTTCCAAGATTGATTCAAATCATTTAGGGCCCCATAAATTTAGTCATGTGGTGGGGGTAAAATAAATGGAAGATGGAATGGAAAGCATATTTTTATTTCATATTTAAATAGCCCTAACAAATAGTGTAAGTTTAGAAACAAAAAAGATACCTAATTTCAAGCTTGGATGCAAAAGTTATGGCATCTAGAAGGTCTAGGGTAAAATAACTAGCAAAGTGGTGAATAATGCATCCTCCCCAATGAAGTTATGATTAATTAAGGGGAAAGTGGGGCATATAAGGGTAATTTGACTATCACAAAGGGCAAGCAATGACTACAGAGCTAGAATTTAAACTAATAGATATTTTCTTTCTCCTTTTTGGCATTTGTCTTTCTATCTTCAAATGTAGAGAATCATGAGAGAGTTATAAATTACCCTCATGAGAACTTGTACAAGGAAGCATTGGAGAGGCAATTTTACGTATTTAGGTTTTTAGCGGTAATACCCTAGAAGGAGAAGAGATAAAGGTTGTATTAGCTAGGTTGATACATTTTGTCTCTTTTTAACACTTTCACACAGTAGTTCCAAAGGAAAATTACAAGGTTTAGATATGATCCATAATTGATTCTAGCATCTAACCTAGTCCAACAGGGACTGTTACTTGTAAAACTACACTTTATAGTGGAATCATCATTGGAGTTTTCTTATTAAATAAACTTTCTCCATGTTAAATAATTATATCATGAGCTATTTGTTGTGAATTTTCTTGCTTATGTTGCTTCATTTACAAATCAGTAGAGCATGATCTTAGTTTTTATTTAAGTTTGCACTATTATACAATGGTTGTAGCATGTGGTATGAGTATGCAAAATGAGTAAGTACCCTGGTAGACATGTATCCAAAATGTAGGAGCATAGACAAGGAACATGAACTGTTTGACATAATACCTTAGAGAAACATGTTCTCATGGAATGCCTCAAATGCAAGGTATTCACAAAATGGATTTATTGAAAAGTCTTTAGAAATTTTTAAGCAAATGTAATTGGCAGGTGAAAAGCTAGACTCTATAGCCTATGTCAGCATACTCCCAGCATGTGCCAAATGGGAGATTTGGAATAGGGTATGGACATCCATCAAAGCATAAAGGGTAGAGTAATTTTGTCACAAGGAGGTGGTTATCATTGGTGTCCTCACGAGGTAGTCACACTATTTCACCATATGCAACAAACAGGTTTCCAATCCGATCAGTTTTCATTTGCTAGTGTACTCCTGGCCTTTCCCCAAATGGGAGCTTTGGATCAGGGTATGGACATCCATCAAAGTATAATGGAAGGGGATTATTTTTAGATATTACAGTTGGAAATGCTGTAGTAGACATGTATGCAAAATGTGGAAGAGTAAACAAGGCACGTGAACTATTTGACAAAAAGAAATGTGTTCTCAGGGTATGCCCTGATTGTAGGATATTAACAAAATGGATTTTTTGAAAAGGATTTAGAAACTTTCAACCAAATAAAATGGGAAGGTGTAAATAAATACTCTACAACCTTTTCTAGCATCCTCCCAGCCTGTGCCAAATGGGAGCTTTCAACAGGGTATGGACATCCATCAAAGCATAAAGGGTAGAGGAATTTTGTCCCGACTGCCCTAGTTTTAATGTACAAAAATTGTGGAAGCATATACATTTATCATGATGAGAAACTAAGAGAATGAGGAGAAAAAATGCATACATGGATGGCTAGAGGGTGATGTGGACGTCTCTTGGGGTTCAGCTAGTCACTGGGGTTCAACAGTCGTGCTCCTAGGGTCCTCCAAGGTTTCAACAGTGAAACTATACAAAAACATAGTTAAATTTACTCTTTTTAAAAAAAACTTTAACAAGTGGGTTTGAATGAATGGGGCTTTGTTTGAACCCATTATTTTTTATTATAAAAAATTAGTCAGTCGTGGGTTCGAGCAAACCCTCCAATGACATGGAGTTTAGTCAAATGGGGGCATTTGAGCGAACCCATTTTTGGGTTCTAGTGAACACTTGTAATACCCTACCAAGGAACCTAAAGGATAACACAACTAAACTTACAAAAAGGACAAATATATATTTTTTAAAATGAAAGAAATAACAACAATCATACATTTATTCATAACATTTAAATTAAGCTTTATCCTCTAGGGTTCCATGGCTACATTACTAATGAACTAAAACAAGATCTAACCAACATTATGAATTAACTAATAACCATGGTTCATTCTATATCTAATTTTATCAGATGTATAAACACATACAATTCCATATTATATTATCAGATAAATAAGCATCAAGATCCTGCACATAGGATCACAAGTACATAAACAAGTTCCTTTACAAGAGAGTACAACATTATATTGTTTACAATATCGCTATCCATATTACATTGGAGTACATACATCAAGATAACAGTACATGATTCAACTGACATACAAGGCTAGAACATGATCATCAGTATATGTCTGCTCAAGCTAGAGCAAGACTTGAAATCTGTCATACAAGGTACATCATTCTTGCATACGATCAACAACAAGGGAAACCAATGGAGATAAAAGAACAACCACTCAACCATGTGAAACCCTAAGGTCCACCCCCTCATGCTAGGAGATAACAATAAGGTCCCACTAAGAAAACAATCAAGAAAGATAGTAGACTAATTGGTGCAAGGACTACACATGACTCAAATACAACACTAGTCAAAAAAGACATCACAAGCAACTTAAACATCACTTCTAGAGGCATTCACAAAACAAAGGGGAGAACACAACTATAGAATGCTAGATTGTAATAGGGATGAGTGTCATCGCATGGTTCTAGCATGGGTTACCCTAATAGTCTCTAGCTTGACGTCTGCCGCCATCCATGGATTACCCTGATAGTCTCTCACTAGGTGTCGTTCCCCATCTATGGTTACCCTGACAGTCTCTCACTAGACACCAGCCCCATAGGGTGGCACATATGGAACCAATATTCGTTTCATGAGGACAAGGAAGTTAATTTTTCCAACCATGGCCTTCTCATCTCATCCTTAGTCTGAACGAGCACTACATGCATGAGTGAGGCATCCAATTATCTTGATTATTGTGAAAACTACCCAACCCTCTAAATTTATTATTAAGTTATCACTGGATTAACAACTTCCAATGGGTTACCCTAACAAGCTACTTTGGGTGTCAATCCCACATTGAAAGCCACTCCCCCTTCACTGCATCTAGATTCTCAAAGCCCAAAACAAAACCCATGCATGAACTATCACATTTCTTATCATGATACATTTAAAATACAAAATATACATCATTTCACATTACACAAAGCAAGGCATTACCCATCTTGCATAGTTATCATAACCACATGAATAGGTACACTAAGTAAGGCATTATCCATCTTGCATAGTCATCATAGCCACATGAATAGGTACACTGAGCAAGGCATTATCCATCTTGCATAGTCATCATAACTACAGTAATCCATAAATAGAGTGGAGTCAACATATATCCAATACATATTAAGATTACATAATCACAGGAGTCATACACATGACTACCCCTCTTGGCCTATGGAATCAACTTTCCCAAATGACACAAACACTTGACACACTAAACACTATGGTCTCACATTACATTTAGTCTCAAACGCACATCATCACCTAATAGACCAAACTAATATCCTTCATCAATAATTCAAATGCAACACCAGAATTGTGACATATGACATAATGCACTAATTATGGGTCTTGAAGAATGTAACATTAATTGAATCATGATCAATCATCTAACAATCATAAATTGAATCTTCCTCAACAATATAGAATTATCATATTCCAACGACTAGTAATAGTTACTTTATGATCATAAGATATAAGAGTCCACGAGTAACAATATTTTAACTAATAGTTCCCAAGACTTATGTTAATTTCATTTAATTAAAATGACTACAAACAAACTGTAAATAACTCTAAGGCATAGAAATTAAACACAACAATTATTTACACTATTTACACTAATGTAGATTTTATTAATAATCTAGACAATTGTAAATACTATTAAATTTAACTGTATAAGCAAGGCTAAAAGCCTATAATATTAGAATGCTATAAATATCTTACACTAGTTAGAATCACAAGATACAATACATGAAGCTACAATGAAAGAACCTTGTTCTAAGGTTAGCTTGAGAGGAAAGGAATACAAAACAACAAAACATTCCTATAGATCTAACATCTTCATCAAATCTACCACACTTTTAACCACATGCATATGAAGGAATCAACACAAAATAAATTTGTTGAGAAGGCTTTAGAAGCTACCAACAATGAAAAATGTGAAAGCATAGACAAGGCATGCAGACTGATTAGTAGAATGCCTCAAAGAGAGTAATATGATGGAAAGCAATGATCATAGGATATGCACGAAATAAATTTGTTGAAAAAATCTTAGAGAAACCTAGTTTGAAAATATAGAGTTATTGGTGACGCAACTAACTGTTTTAATAGAGACAAAATGGGTGAGAGGTAGACAGTCACAAAATATTCATATCTCAAAAATGACAAACTGGGTATGGCTAATTCTCAGATATGATTTAAATATCTAAGTTGTGCACCATATAAAAACAATTTAGAGAATCCTAGTTCATAAAAATAAATTTATGGCTAACACAATAGACTACTAAAACAGAGATGAAATGGGTGGGAGGTTGATAGTAAAAAAATATTCATATCTCAAAAAAAACAAAATAAGTATGGCTGATTTTCGGATAAGATTTAGATATCTAGGCCCTGAACCATATATAAAAAAATTAAGGAAACCTAGTTCATAAAACTGAAGTTATGACTAATGCAACAGACTACTAAAACAAAGACGAAATAGGTGAGAGGAGAATCACAAAATATTCATATCTCAAAAATAGAATACTGGGTATTGCTGATTTTTGGATATGATTTAGACATTTGGGTCGTGGACCAAATATAAAAAAAATGGAGAAACCCATTTTGTACAAATAAAGTTATGTATAATGCAATAGACTAGGTTCAAAAAATGTAGAAGATAATTCATAGAATATTTTACTAAATCTAATGCAACAATAAATCAGATTCATATCTTAGTCTGTACTTGGAATATTATTGCTATTGCATCTTCACAAAATTCCCGACTCGCATCCATTTTGCCCCAAGTCTTTTCTTTTGAAAACTATGTTTTATGGTGCCAAAAAAAATGAAGACTTCCTATGAGAGAGAGATCCCCAAAACATAAAACATATTCTCTATTTGAAATGCACTCTCCTCTCCAAATTATGTCTTTTGATTTTGAAATAAAGTTAAGCATGCATAATGACCCCCATGATTTGTTCCAAAAGATTCTCCTTTATTACTTTCTTACAATTTTCTATTTTTAACCAAACGATAATTTCTCTCTGATTTTATTTATTTTAGAATTTGCTATTTATTTCATTTACAACACAACAAAAATATTTTCTTTCTACTATTCTAAAATTAGTCTCTTACACAAAAGAAACAATTATTTCTAAGATTCCCTCTTTAGGTGCATAACTGCCACTTCTTCCAAGTGGCCAAAATGAAAAATAATTACTCAAGGCAATAATAATAAAGAAAGAGAATATTTTCCAGACATAATAATACATGTTTCCACACAACTATAATTTACATAAAAGCATCTATATTTATTTATCAAAGTGGTCTCTTGACTTATTAATTTTATTGTAATGAAGCGATTAACCAAAACATTAATCAAACAATTCCAAATAAAATAACCCAAATGCCAAACAATACCTGACACAATGCACGATCAAATGCATGACTACAATGACAATGACAAACAATTACCCCCATACAGAAAATATTGACTGGGTGTAAATTTGGATGCTCATCCTTTTCAAGGATGATGGCTAACTAGGGGACCAAATGTTATCTCTGTTCAATAGTTTCCATTGGGTTTAAGGCATGCTCAAACCTGTCAATTTAGATGGAGTCGATGCCTGGTACCTGCATCCTGCAGCAACCAAATAGTTGAACAAATATATATAGTCAAATACACCATGAAAGGGAATTGTAGCATAGCAGGGTACTCACGCATGAGTAATATGACACTGTCCCTTTCACCATCACATCAAACACGTAATCACAACACACATATCAATCAGTTACTGAATGACTAAATAAGAACCATCATCAGATAATCGTATGATACACATAATAAGATTAATCCACACAAAACATCACAACATAACATCCTATGATACATAATCAATCACATAAAAGTCAATTCTAACATATGATAATCATAGTAATATCAACATCATAATAACCTGAATGTAAAACAATGACAGAGCATATAAATTATCAGTGTCCCAACAAAAATTATTGATAGAACATCCTAACTATCATATGAAACCACACATGAGCATAATTAGGAATGTCATCAACATGAATCTAGCATCTACCAACATCATATAATGTATAACATCAACTGTCTAACATACCCTAAATATTCCTATTATTTTACCTTCATCTTCATGCTCCTTAGCTAGACCATCTACACATTGAAGATGATAATGGAGGGCATTACATCACCCCATTCAAGTGAACCTGTCCAAATTTTTTTTCATGCACAGGCAATTTTCCTTCCTCAATGTAATTGTAACCCACTATTGTGGGATCACCCATTGAATCCTTCAACTTGGAGTGCCAATTAAATCCTTTGTGTGAATCTACCCTTATGAATTCTCAAGAGTCCTTCCTTCTCATAACCTTCAAGTTTCTTATCAAGAAACCCCAAAAAACCACAACCAACAACCCCCCAAATTCATCTATGCACCCTAAAACTATAGAAGTAATAGTGAAAGTTGGCCATAATTTACCACTTCCATTTTTTAATATAAATATATCATAATAATGAGATAACCTCTAAAATGGCTCCACTTGTATTTGAATTTCTTTTATTGGAATATTGTCATGAATCTATTTTGGAACTCCTCGCTAGGTACTGATCATGGAATAATGTTATGGCATAGAATAGTATTCTAACTATCATGTATAAGAAATATTGGAATATTAAACTATCAAATCTAAAATTCATCAATATAAACATCGTGCACCACTAATTATGATTCATGAGATAAATTTCTTTAATTTTATCCATTTTCTTGTGTCTTAAAATTTATATGATTAGTTGACATTAAACTAAAAATATATCCATTGATTAATATCTTTATTTGATCATAATTAATATGTATTCCCTCCCTAACACATAGCTCTAATTTAAAAATCAATTATAATTTATCTTTTTAAAATTAACTATCCACAAGAATTATAAAAAACATTTCAATAATTACCACCTTGTCAAACACACCAATGTATATGCAAGATATGTGACATGAACCACACCTTTTAGATAATGAAATATAAGATCAGTATAAATATCTCTTTCTGAAATCACAACTTGGTTCATTATAATTTCTCAAACGTTATGAAGATTATAATTTCTAGATCTTTCTACCAACAAATGAGTCAACACATATATAAATTAGTAAAAGAAGTCTCACAACGCCTAGTATCTAACTCATGACCCCACTCTTTTAGCTATTTTAAAACAATTTGATTGTACAAACAATTTTAGAATGGCATTTAGTAATATATCTCTATCAATGCCACATAATACAAATTCAACATCGTTGATATAATCTAATACATGGTGTTGTTTTCTCACTTATGAGAATGTGGATCCTCTAGAGTTTTATTCTTAAGTGATTCATACATTCTTAATATCCTTTTCTATTTTTTATAATATAGTTTGAACTCTATTTTTTGTTAGAATTGCACAACATTTTAAATCCCATTAAACCAATTTATTGTTAGTATCACATATTGATATATAATCTGATTTACATAAGAATTTAGAAGAAGACATCATATATAAACATTTTTTATTGATTGCATAATTTATTGTGCATATATATATATATATATATATATATATATATATATATATATATATATATATATATATATATATATATATATATATATATATATATATATGTATGTATGTATGTATGTATATATGTATATATATGTGTGTGTATATGTATATGTATATGTATATATATATATATGTGTGTGTGTATATATATGTGTGTGTGTATACATACACATACACACACAGACACACACACAGAGATATATATAATCCTTTTTTAGTAATTAATAAGAAAAAAAATTTCAATAAATCTATGTCATCCTATGATGAAGAGATAGGTCGAGGAGGTACAAATCAAGATACAGAACATGAAGAAGAAGAATTAGAAGGCATGAGTTTTGAAGAGAGGATGCTTCGGGCCTTAGAAGGGAAAAGTGAAGGGATCAAGGTAGATGTTTTAGATTATGCAGGTAGTGTTAAACCAAAGGAGTTGATAGACTAGTTGAATGACATGAGAAACTTTTTTGAATGGAAATCCAGGATAGAGGAAAAGAAGGTGAAATTCGCATGCACCAAATTAAAGTGTCATGAAATTATTTGGTGGGATCATCTTCAAAAGGAACGGACAAGGAAAGGCAAGGATAAGATCAAGACATGGAATAAAATGGAGAAGAAGTTGAGAGAATTTTTTTTGCCCATAGATTATGAACAAACCCTTTTTCATAGGTTTCAAAATCTAAAGCAGAACCTCTCTTCTGTGCAAGATTATACAAATGAGTTTTATACGTTGTCTATATGTATAGAGCATCAAGAAACTAATGAACAGATGGCTTCTAGATATGTGAATGGCCTAAAATTCTCTATTCAAGATGAATTGAGCATGCATCAACTCAACAGTATGGAAGAGGCTTACCAATTGGCTCTAAAGGCTGAAGAAAAATAAAACAGATAGTACCATCAAAGGAATAGAGGAGGAAGAAGGGGTACATCAACCCCATTTTGAGGAGTTTTGAATTATGGCAGGGGAGAGTCATCCCATGGATTGGAAAAACAAGTAGACACTCGACAAGATCCTCCACATCAAGAATGAGGAAGGGGATTTCAAATAGGTAGAGGTTATGGTAGCAGTAGAGGATGGGAAAACAAGAGAAGGCCTTTCACTTGTTTTAGATGTGGAGAAGAAGGTCATAGGGCATTTGAATGTTCAAATTATAACATGCAAGAAAGAAATCAAGGAGGAGAACCTAGGGTGAACCTAATTCAAACGCAACATGAAGTGCAAGGGACGGAACTAGAGGTTCCACTAGATGTGGGAGAAAGTCTCATGATGAGAAGAGCAATGGTGATTCTAGAGAAGGAGAAAACACAAGCCAAAAGCTCTGATGGTTCATGGCTTCGAACCAATATCTTTAGAACCAGATGGACTTCGAGTGGCAAGGTATGTCAAGTTATTATGGATGGAGGTAGTTGTGAAAATATGGTTTCTAAAGAAATGGTAGAAAAATTAAATTTACACTTTGAAAAGCATTCTCATCCGTACCGCATTGCATGGTTTAAAAAGGGAAATGAAGTCACTATTGATAAAATATGCCTAATTAAGTTTAGCATAGGGAAGATATATCAGGATGAGATATGGTGTGATGTTGTCCCAATGGATGCCTGTTTATTGGGAAGGCCATGGTAGTATGATAGAAAAGTTATACATGATGGAGAGAAAAAACATACACCTTTTGGAA
Organism: Cunninghamia lanceolata; assembly: GCA_027924645.1. NCBI lineage: Eukaryota > Viridiplantae > Streptophyta > Pinopsida > Cupressales > Cupressaceae > Cunninghamia > Cunninghamia lanceolata. The sequence goes on from BSBN01001054.1 coordinate 4,369,854, forward strand.
AGATGTCTCTAAGGTGATTTTATTGCCTCTTAAGGATGAAGGAAAAGGTGAGACCATGTTTTCTGAAAGAGATCTTGTTAAATAAATGAAGGTGACAGGGTGTTGCTATGCATTAGTAGTGAAAAAAGGTGAAAAGAAAGACATTTTAGTTCCCCCAGAAGTAGCAGAGCTATTGGAAGAATTTGTTGATGTTTTGCCTGATGAATTGCCTAATGGTCTACTGCCAAAGAGAGATATTCAACATCATATTGATTTGATTCTATGAGCAACTCTACCCAACCAAGCAACTTATAGGATGAATCCAACACAACATGCAAAGATGAATAAGAAAGTAACAGAACTCATAAGTAAAGGTGTGGTGAGAGAGAGCATGAGGCCATGTGTTGTACCTGCATTGTTGACCCCCAAAAAAGATGGAACATGGAGGATGTGCACTGATAGTAGAGAAATTAATAAGATTACCATCAAGTATCAGTTTCCTATACCTCGTATGGAGGACATGATGGATGTCCTTGCAGGAGCCAAATATTTCAGCAAGATCGACCTATGAAGTGGCTACCACCAAATCTGGATCCAAGAAGGGGATGAGTGGAAGACAACCTTTAAGACTGGAGAGGGATTATATGAGTGGATGGTTATGCCATTCGGGTTATCAAATGCACCTAGCACATTTATGAGATTAATGAACACTATACTATGACCTTACATTGGTAAGTTTGTGGTAGTTTATTTTGATAATATTTTGGTATTTAGTAATAGCAAAGAAGAGCACCTACAATACTTGAGGATCATCTTTGGTGTGTTAAGGAAGGAGAAGCTCTATGCCAATTTGAAGAAGTGTAGGTTCATGCAGGATAGTTTGGTTTTTTAGGCTTTGTCATTTCTAAAGATGGCGTCAAAATGGATCTAGAAAAGGTCAGGGCAATTCTAGAATGGCCTAGTCCAAGCAACATCACAGAGGTAAAAAGTTTCATGGCTTGGCCACTTTCTATCGAAAGTTCATTCAAAATTTTAGTAGTATTGTAGCTCCTATAACAGATTGCACCAAAGGAAGGGAGTTTGTATGGACCAAGGATGCTGAGGAGAGTTTTAAGTACTTGAAGAAAAAGGTAACAGAAGAACCTATACTTGCATTGCCAAATTCTGATAAGGTATTTGAAGTAGAATGTGGTGCCTCCCATGTGGGAGTAGGTGTTGTTCTTAGCCAAGATGGAAAACCTATAGCTTTCTTTAGTGAAAAGTTGAATGACGTGAGAAAGAATTATTCTACGTATGATTTGGAATTTTATGTAATTGTTGAAGCATTGAGGCACTAGAGACATTATCTAGTTCCCCAGGAGTTTGTGTTGTTTACAGATCATATTGCATTTAGATACTTGAACACATAGAAAGAGTTGAATAGTAGGCGTGCCAAGTGGGTCTCTTTCTTGTAGGGTTACAATTTTGTGTTGAAGCATAAATCTAGAAAACAAAATTAGGTTACAGATGCTTTAAGTAGGCGTGTTGCACTTTTGACCACAATGGAAACTAAGGTGATTGGTTTTGATGCCATCAAAAATTTGTATGAGTCTGATGAGGATTTTTGGAAGATTGTGGAACAATTGAAGGCACTAGTATCTAGTAACTTGGATCACTTTAGGGGTGAATATTTTATGCAAGATGGGTATCTATTTAAAGGAAAACAACTATGCATACCAGTTGGCTCTATGCGAGAAAATATTATCAGAGGATTTCATAGTAGTGGGTTAGTTGGACATTTTGGCAAGGACAAGACAATAGCCTTGATAGAAGATAAATATTATTGGCCAAAGATGAAAAGGGATATAACTAAGTATGTAACAAGGTGTAGAATCTGCCAACTGGCTAAGGGGCATTCACAGAATACAGGGTTATATATGCCATTACCAGTACCAACTACACCATGGATAGATTTGAGCATGGACTTTATTTTGGGACTTCCACATACTCAATGAGGTAATGACTCCATTTTTGTAGTTGTTGATAGATTCTCCAAGATGGTTCATTTTATTGCTTGTAAGAAAACAAAGATGCAATGAGGGTAGCAGAGTTATTTTTTTTAGAAGTTGTTCGACTACATGGTGTTCCAAAGACTATTGTAACCTCTGATAGGGATACCAAATTCCTGTCATTTCTAGGGGACTTTATGGAAGAAGATGGGGACTAAGTTACAATTTAGTAGTGCTTATCATCCTCAAACGAATGGGTAAACAGAGGTAGTCAATCAGAGTTTGGGAAAATTGTTGAGGTGTATTGTTGGAGAAAAGCCAAAACAATGGGACGTGGCATTACCCCAAGCCAAATTTTCCTATAATAGTTCTGTTAATAGATCAATGGGAAAGTCCCCTTTCTAGATTGTGTATGGTAGGAATCCTCAGGGTGTTCTAGATTTGGTATAGCTACCAATGAAAGATAGGGTCAGTGATGATGGGGAAGCATTTGCAGAACACCTTCAACAGTTGCAGAATAAGGTGAGATAGAAGTTGCAGGATAGTAATGAGAGGTACAAGAATATAGTGGATGCTAGTAGGTGACATCAGACATTCAATGAAGGTGACTTAGTGATGGTATATTTAAGAAAAGAGTGGCTTCCTACTAGAACATACCACAAGTTGAAATACAGGAAAATTGGTCCTTGTAGAATTACAAAGAAGATCAATGATAATGCATATGAGGTCAGTTTACTAGATGATCTCTCTATTTCTCCTGTGTTTAATATTTCTAATTTATATGCATTCCATGGTGAGGATGCTGCTGAAGATAGTCAACCAAAAGTGGCATGGCACCACCACATTCCCCATAAGAAGAAGGAAAAGATTGCACATGTTCTTGATAAGAAAACTATCTACACTCGGCAAGGGAATTACAACAAGTATTTAGTACAGTGGGAAGGATTGCCACCAAAAGATAGCATGTGGATTATAGAGTGGGAAGTGAAGAGGTTTGATCTAGTCAAATGGTAGCAGTTTGAAGACACTTGCAGGAGCTGTGTTCTTTTCAACCAGAGGAGAATGATGCGGGAACTTCCAGAGATCATAACTTTTGACTCAGATGTGGGTTTTCTACAATATTTTACAGGTGGATGAGTTATGATGGGGAAAGTGGTTTTGCAACCACCTTGGTGGGTTGGACCCCATTTTGGCACTTTTTCAGGGCTTGAAACTTTCATCTTGGCCCTCAAAATAGCAATTTAGTGTTTTTTTCTAGATTTTTCTAGATTTTTAAAGAGTTGCTTTTGTAATAAATCGAAACTCATGTTTCAAATTTAGAATATTAGTTGGCATTTCATCCTACCTTAATTTTAGGAAGCTTTTAAAAAAAAGGATTTTAAGGATATGATTGTAAAATTACCTAAAATGGCAAAATCTGACAATTGTCGAAATCTGCCAAAAAAGGCAATTTTTTTTTTTGTTTTTCTTGGATATAAGAGAGTTTTCTCTCATTGTAGTAGCGGAGTTGATGAATAGAAGTTTTTTTTTATGTTCTAGTCTTCAAATCTTTGGCTCACATGATTAATGGCAAAATTGTATTGAGTGTATGTTGTGTGTTGCATCATAACACCATGGATTGAAAGTGAATGGTTGAGGATAGTATTTTTCATCTAAATTTGTACTAGTAACCAAGAGCACATACACTGTCGATCCTTTGGGAATGAAAAAATCTACATTTACACTTAAATCATTTACAATAGTATAATGTTAAAATTTTCAACTTGCTCATCTTAAGCAATATTAAATTTATATTAATATTTTGCTAAATGGCACCTTCAAATTTAACATCTTGTTTTTATTCTCTATTAAATTATGTAATCACTTGGTGAGTGAATTTCATTTCTTGATATTTGTCCCATGTCAACTTTCTCTTTCCATTGTTCTTCAATAGAGAGTCATGCTCAGCCTGTATAATCCAAACTTGAATTGGGTATCTTACAAAATATCATTTTAGGGATTAATTACTTATTAATAACTAATCTTTCATAGTGTCTGATTTTTCATGACAATGGGAAAGATTATGCATTCTATAGTCTAACTACAATGAAGTCTCATTTGTGTAACTTGTGTTTCTACTATCTACCAAGTAAACAACTATTGCAATGTGTGTCTATTATCCATGAAAGATTTTTAGTATATTTTTCTTAAATTAGATACACATAAAAAAAAATCATCTTGAAATTACATTTAGAACTAAAACATCCTCATGTCATAATTTGAATCCTTAAACTTCACTTTTCAAGGTGGATCCTATTCTAAGTCATTTGTATAAAGGCATTCAAATAGTTTCCATTAATAATATATTTGATGTTAACTAAAACCCAAAACACAACTCACATCTATTCAATCCCTTTTTATGTTGAGACCCATCATAAAACACTATTCATGCTTCTACCTAATAAGTATTATTATTACATAATCTATAGTTTTATTTTTAGCTGCAACTAAACTCACCCTTATCACCTCTAATGCTTGTAGAAGAAGTCTCATAACCAGAAAACATCATCAATAATAAAATAATCTCTAGTAATTTCATTTGTCCATGATTCTTCTTTCAAAAGTTTGGCCAATAGATCATTCTGAATCACTTGAGGATATCACTTTCTCTCCTCTATACACTCTTTAATTTTTCATATGAGTCTTTCTCTTCCTTACATTGCTTATGACCTAACATTAGTTTTATATCCAAATACATATATATTCATAAAACATTAGTGGAATTAGACCAAGTATCTTAATACCTCTTGCATTATTGGATCCTAGAAATTTGATGTCGATTTAGAGGATAGCTACCACAAATACCTCAAAAGCCTTGTATATTTGTTTTGTCTCTTCGTAAGGAGGTAACTCCAACAATTTTTTGCCCATAATGCTTAGAAGAACCTATGTATTTAGGAAGAGGTTATTAATGTGAAATAAATTATAATAATATTGTTTTAAATAATATAAATTAACAAAATATATAAATGACAATAAAAAATTAGAAAGAGCTAACAGGATTAATATGATACAAATTGTAATAATTAAAACATAATATTGTATTAGATAACTATAAATTAATAAAATCATATACATACGAGTAAATGGTTAGAAAGAGTTGATAGTGTCATATATTACTATGTTTCTATTGTAGTAGAAGAAAAAAATTTAACTGATACAACTTAGTAATAATAGCTGAAATTGCAAAATTGAAAAGAATAATAACAACTGAATATGGTAGATTGAAAGAATCTAAGACTACTCAGTAATAATGGATCACTAATCAAACCTGCTAACCTCATTTTCATTTTAACTATTTCAAGTATATTTATTTTCTAGACCTCTTTGCAGTAAATTGGATCTTTTAACTGTTTCATGTATATTTATTTTAGAAGGGCATCTAAAATATTAAATTTGACAAGTATACACTGTAGATTTAACTACCTCTTCTCATGTTCTTGAATGAATGATCCGATGAGAAAAACTCTTATACTTTTAGTATAAACAAAATTTATTTTGTACCTTACACATTTGTAAGGTATAGATTGAATATATTCAGATTGATATAGATAGGAACTCGTAAAAATAAGGCAGATTAATTATCTAAATATATATACACTCAATATATGTTTAAATCAAGAATCTCATAATATATGGATTAAATATACTTATACAATTAGATTTTAACAATACTTTTAAACAGATATAAATGTTCATTTATTTATAAATATAATTATACCCGTTTATATTAAATTAAAGAACTTAAGATACATTTATCATTATATATATACATTGATTTGTATAAAGAGAAGGATTTTAAAACAATACTTTCATTGTTTTTGGTTAAGGTAATTCAGATTTTTTATAGGGCCCAAACCTTGATATAACAGAATAAAAGCCACATAAAAAAAGCAACCAAGCTGCTCAAAACAAGCCTAAACAACATTTGAAACAATCCTTTTCACCTTCACACCATTAAACTTGGAGTGTGGTAGAGAAGCCAATTTGGAAAGACCTTTCTTTTGCCTTTGAACAACTATCCATGAAGTGTTATCTTTCAAACTAGAAGACCTAGGAGAAGAGGGATGATATGCCCCCCTAGAGGTCCCATCTAAGGGCACAAAACAATTTGAGGAACAATGTGGATTTATCAATGGACAAACAACCAAATTAGGATCAATCAATTGATGGTCTAAAGTAGAAGGAAGGAAAGGAACTTGTTGAGTTTTAGGTACATTAGCCAAGGAATCAGAAGGAGACACACAATGCCTAGATGGTAAAGTTTTTGGAGTGGAGGATAGTGGCTTTGATTCCTATGAATCAGCTATCAAATATTCTTGGTACATTTTAATGTGGTGGGGAAGAGCATTTTTCCACCATGTAGAGGAAGACTGCTTGTGAATACCATGGGAACAATCTAAAGTCAAGTTTCTTGTAGAAAAACATCTTTTATATCTAAAAGGAATGCCCTCATAATTGACCAACTGAGACCAAGGCTAGTCATTCACTTGTAAAACAAACTCTCTCAGAAGAAATTCTGACAAATCAACATCCACAAGGATACGTGGAAAGGAGGTGTGAGAAGAATTTTAGTAGCTGGGTCCACCTTCAGGAATCCACCCAATGCATTGCCTATTACCTCATAGATTGATTTACACCATAACTATAGAGTTAGATAAGCCAATCTCACCTAAACAGGTGTTATATCAATAGACTCTTTCATGGGGTTGAAAGAGGGAGACCAATGTTGAATTGAGAGAGGATGCAAATCCCACATCCAAAATCCAATAGATAAAAAAACCTCTCTATCCTCAGAAGAATCAAAACAAACCATAAAAAAACCTTTGGCAGAAGGGTAGATCTACATCTTACCCTCAACCAAAGGAGTCTAATGCTCAAAGATCCAACATTGTAGATTTGTGAGAGAAGGCCACAGGTGGCTAAATTTTTAAATAAAACCCTTGTTGTCAAGAACTTCCTACCCTAGAATCACCATGAGAGTAGTTGAAGCATGAGGGGCATTTTCTTCTGACCCAATGTCAAGGGTAGAGAACCCATACTTGCAACAATACCCTTTAGCACATTTGAAACAAAAGGACAGACAACAGTCACCATTTCAGCATAAGAAGCATGAAAAGGGGGACAGGTGTTGGAGTACGCAAGACACTGAGAGGGGGGTGAATCAGTGTCTTATAAAATAGACCTATTTTTGGTAACACCTAATTAACTTTTACCAACTGTGAACTTCAATCTTGAATAGTGAAAGCAAGACATTCATTTAAGAACCAAGATGAACTATCACACCAACTTGTGATCATGAAAAGACAGAAAAACTATTTGTGAACTGAGGAATCATTAGAACAATTCATCAAGACAAACAATAGAGGCAGATTATTACTTCATTGGACTGAGATAAGTATCAAAGTATTATGCATTTGTATTGATTTACTATGAGCATCATATAATAGTTAAATTATGAAATAATGAACAAAAACTCATGAGCAGAACAAGTAACCATAACGCAGAGATTGTCTTGAGTGGAAAACCCTCTGGGGCATAAAAACCACTTGAAAAATGCCTCACTGGCTTATTTAATGAATCTCACTTATTACAGGCCTCACTGGCTACAAAATGCCTCACTAGCAAAGGTCATTTCTTGTCTCACTGACTTGGCCTTTCAATACATGTTTCAATCATGAAGAAAAACAAATATAGAGGGACACTCGGTTTCACTGATCCTTAGTCTCTAATCTAATATCAATGATAATACATTCAGTCGTCTATCCTCAACATTACATCAGGTGTATACACAACCACTACACAATTCATGTTCAAAGCCCTTTTTATACATTTCATAATGTCTTCCTCTTCTCATGAAATAGTTTGAAGAGATAATAGTTTCCATAAAACTATTTCTAGTAATAATTGAATTTTCAACCGAGTACAACTGAACCAAATAATTGAAATTTCAACTAAAAAATATCATATACTCACAAAAAAGAAAGCAGTCTTGTATGTTGTTGATACTATTGTCAACAATAATAAAAACCCTTTACATATTCTTTTGAGCAAAATAAATTTTCATCAAAGTATTGCATACCCATAAGTGAGTTTTGATAAATCTGATTATATCATGACAAAAATTAACTAAAACCACCATCACAACCATTTTTAAACCCTCGATAAGATTTTGATATGAAACCCTAGACATCATTCATTATGGGTAGTCTTTTATCAACTATGAAACACTTTAATTTTCCATAAACCCATAATAGAGATAAGAAAATCATGACTACATTCAAAGATTATCGACCATCACAAACTACTATGGTGAATACAAAATATACCTTTGTTTCACATCAAATATGATTGCAAAAAGAATGATCAAGAAAAGCAATAATATCACCTAATAATTTGACCTTCACAATCATTTTCTAGAGTCAAAAACCATTACAAAATGCAACCCAAGTCTGTTAGCTTTGTCACATCTAGAAGATACCTCAGAAAATCTCCTTCAAAGATTCATGCAGCCATGTCCATGTTTTTTTTTTCATGATTATAGCAAAAGAAAAAATGGAAATGAAACCCTAAGTTGAAACCATCATATTCAAAGCTCTGACTTTGCAAAATGAGTGCCAAAAACTTTCTTTTTGCCTATGATTAGCTTATGCAATCAGTGCCACAGGTAAACCCTAAGAAGACTAGTGAAAAACTTATTTATTTTTCCTTATTAAATTTGCACTAACATGTTTGAGAGGTAAATCACTAAAGCATGTTGATAAGAAACAAGGTTGTGATATTTGCAACATTGAATATGCCCACTAGGAGATCAAATACAAACATATCATGGTCAACACTTAAACCAACATAATAATTTCACACCTTATCCTCAAAACCTTAGTCCTAAAAAATATTACATGTATTAAATGTCCTTACCATAATGCTCATGGTGTTAAACATTTGTGCGAAGAGAGAACATGATTATAACATCTTGTCATATGAGGTCATCACCACCAAGAAGGATGTTATCATGTAACCAAACTGAACATGATCATAATATGCCAAACTAAACATGATTACCACAGGTGATGCCAAAATTAACATGATTACCACATGAGGTGCCAAAACTAAAATATCAATATAAAAGACCAATCTGCCAGTTAGGAAACCATCTCAACTGAATGAGTCATGAAATGACTTAGTGAGCCACATGTACCAAGTTGTGGTTTGGTCGTCAGGGACAACAACTGAGGGTAAATTAACAAAGTCCCCCTTTGTCCATGATGGGCAAAACACAACTTCCTCCCCCGCTTTTTGACATCAGGGTAAAGGGAGGGAAAGTATGCAAATGCCTCTAGTATATATACATAAATCTTGAAATGTAAAACCATACCAACTATAAATGTCTGATTGTCCCATGACTGAGAAGAATCAAGAACATCTGAAACAAAAAATGAGATGTCAGCACCATAATAAAATATTAGCAGCATGAAGAGCATGTAGCAAAGATAGACAACAACTGAGGATGGTGGTAGAAATAACACTATCACCAATAGCCAAGCACCATATCAATGATCAACCACTAGAAGAACAGATGAGTATAGCCAAGTACTAAACATCAAAGATATAATAAAAAGGCTGGTAATCACTTATCATATTACACAATAGAGATAGATAATATGCAAAGAAGCTACCCCTATCTAAATGCACAAGGGAAACAATTAAAAACACTGTTAGATCCCTTAATCATTGACAACATATAATCTGTAGCACCAAAAATATCACTGCCACCTCCAAAAGAAAAACTTGTCAAAACATGTAGAGCATGAACCTTGTAGATTAGGAACATTTTCAATAGCATAAGAAATGCCACTTTTAAGAGCACTTTTCATAGCATGAGCATTAGAGCATGAGCAACACTGTCACCAACTACTGTCAAACTATTGTCATTCAATGTCCAAACTATTAAAGCAATTACAAACTACAAATTCCACTATTGTTACCACTATCAGAAAGAACATTTTCAAGAGGTTGAAAGAACACTTTCAAGAGGCATGAGAAACTCCATTTTTCAGAGCATGAACTCCATATCAAAGCATGAATGAATAACCAAACTAATAAAAAAAACATGGAGAAATGAACGAGAAACCAACCCTGAGTAATCAACCTTGTCTGTCAGTCATCTCCCAAATTCACTGTCAGAGAAAATTAAAGCATTGTCAACATTGTTAAAGCACTGTACTATCAAAACAAACCAAAGCACTGGCATACAGAGTTCTTGAACCCACTAAAATAATGAAGGCAAAAATAGTAGACACACTATCCCTGGTGAGCATTGTCATGATCAATGAAACACTGATGTATGCAAACACATTTATCATATAACCCTTTACTATACCAACATACACATGAGACCTTCCATGAAACCACCTAAAGACATGACTGTACTATCACAAATGTAATGCCCCATCATGCAAAGATATTATAATACACAACAAAAGGAAAGAGCACTTCCAACTCCTCTAGGGAAACATAATTGCATCAGTGAGAATAAGGTTAAATCTCCACAAGTGATATACATTATACTACTATGAAAGATACGATCATCTTTTACATTAGCAAGATAGTTAATTTACAAAGTTACAAAACACGATTAGAAGACCGATCGTGTTAGTTTACAAAAGAGTACATAAGAAAGTATACAACATCCCTGAAGGTGTAAAGCAAATCTAGAACTAGATCACTTCTACACTACACCCAATCTGAACCTGCAAGAAAACCAATGGATAGCTCTGCCTCCCAACCATGTGGAACCCTAAGGTCCACCCCACTGAGCTAGGAGATAACATTGAGGCTCCACTAGGTCGAAGTTACAACAATGAAACACCAATAATATATAGACTCCTTACAGGCATACATGATAACAAGACTACATAGAAATGATAGTATTCCACTAGGCAAAAGCACATCCAATCAAGATCAAACAAGAAGCCAAGACTATACTCCAGAGGTAACAACAAAATAAAGAGGAAGTAACTGAGTTGCATAAGGAGAGTGTCATCACATGGTCCTAGCATGGGTTACCCAGACTATTTATCACCAGAAGCCGGCCCCTATCTATGGTTACCCTGACAGCCTCTCTCTAGGCACTGGCCCCATAGGGTGACACATGCAGAGCTGACAGGTCCTCTCATGGAGACAAGGAGGTCAGCCTTGCCAACTAGGCCTTCTCATCCCATCCTTAGTCTATGAGAGCACTCAAGGCATGGGTGAGGTATCTTACTTACCTTGTTATGTGTTTTACTATCCCAACCCTCCTAAAGTTATAAAGTTTCCACTTGCTCAAAACTTCCATGGGGTTACCTAGGTGGCCTCTCACTAGGAACCGGCCCCACCATAGAAGACACTCCCTTAGCAATCTCTAAACAAACAACCAAAACACCACGAGCAAAGATAAGGTATGAACAGCTTCTAACCATTACTCATGCCATTCACTTGCCCTTGACAATACAAATCCCATAGCATTGACATCCCACTATTTGAACCAAAACCCAAAACATCACACCTCTGGAGATAGGTACAAACCAATGAAAAAGTAACCATTATCTGATAGGGACAATGCTTCCACATTTTGACACCAAGTACACATGACATCCCTCAAGATTCCACTTCACAATTAACCAAATCAAAGACATAAACTCCACCCAAGGCAAACACAAAGATCCATTACAAGCATATAACTATGACCAGAAGGATAAATGAACATAAGATATTCAATGTACTCCTAGGTTCAATCATGAAAACAACTTATAAGGATTAGCAACAATTTATAAGAACATTCAGGTTCATGACAAAATACCGATTTACACAACGATATCCCAAATGGCAACTTTAAACCTCAAGGAATTAATGACACAAATGACGAAGAACCATAATCCAAATATCTCAACTAATCCAAAATCAAGAAAGTTATAAATTAAGTCCTTCAATAAACATTTCCCAAGATAAAACACTTTAAAGCCACTTAATAGAATCCAACACAATTCCTTGTTTTCCAAAACAAACATATCTAAAAGAAGGAAAATAAAAATAAAATGATATCAACCATTTACGAAGCATGAATTCGAGTATTACAAGCCTGACTAGCAAATTAATATTTAACAAGGTAATTAGTACTCGATTAGTACCATATTGTTACCTCAAGAAACAAGAAACATTATTACAAATTACTCTATAATTTCGAAAGACAACTATAAATATAAAACTTAACTTTTCATCAATATGTTTACTACCTACAATTTTAATAATGAAAACAACTAGATCATCTAAATTGTTACCCAAAAACGTAAACATCTTACCCACTACTAATTCCTCAAGAGACAAATACATACACACTTTTACTTCCTATTATCACATCTATAAGAAAGTATATTTTCCCATTTTAATTTCTAATGACTACCAAATGTAATACAACATCTATCACTATAAATTCCTTTTAATTAAACCTACTAACAACATATCCCAATGTCAAATCATTATAAACCCTAAATAGTTTAACTTACCATTTCTAATTAAAACATCTATAAGTACTTATTTACCATAAGCAAAATCTTTCTTCAACGTTAAACCAACTACAATCATAATCAAACAACTGTAATATATACTTTTCTAATATCACAACTTTTCCATCAAGCATCTCCCATCTACAATTTTTAATGAACACATTCATGATAAATATCTTTAATTGCATAAATTACTATTGAAAAGACTATTTACCACAATCTACTAATTTAAACCTTCATATATACCCTTACAAGCTTAAACTACAAGCTCTACATTGTTTCATAAACATCCCATTCCCAAAAGCATAAGTATCTCCTAATTCAACCATGAAACCCTAGTTACAACAACACCAGAAACTAGTACTATCAATAAGGGATTATGACCATACAACCAAGGATGTATCACAATGTGTTTCATTCCCTTTTAAAAATTGAAGGATGCAAAATAACATATACTAAGGTATCACTCATTCGCATGACACGAGGTAACAAGCATAACTAACAAATTTACATATAACTAGGTAATCAATACTAGATTTTCACACTAATATTACCCTAAGAAACTAAAAATAATAATTCAAATCACTGTACAATCTCTATCTCAATATTTGTCTATTACAATAATGTAACATGGAAATAACTACCCAATGATCTGATTACTTCCCACAATGAATTTTCCAACAAAACCATAGTTGAAGACAACTTGACATAACACTTAATGGATGATATAACCCGATGATCATAACAAGGCTTTTACTTTCATCGAAAGGACTGATTTAACATATACTATACTATTTACGTGGACTTCACCTTAGACATCTAGTATAATAATTTGAAACATACAAAAGAAAAGCTCTAACTTAAGATATAATTACTAAAGAAAATCAATGTTTCCTAGGCTAGAAAAAAAACAACTTGAATTTAATGAGGATACCAATTAATTCCAATAACCAAACTTGCATAACCCAAAACAACATTAAGCATCAATAAATTTTCCTATAAACATAAGCCACTAGCTTACATAAACAATTTACTTCAACGTTCTAACACGTAATGAATTTCAAATGTTTTTTAAAAAAATAGTAAAAGAAGACTATTGATTTTAAAAGAAATCATTCTACGGTCAAGTTCTATCATTTACACAAATAGTAATAATGCCAAACTTTCTAAACTAAAAAAAAATATTACTCAATAACCGAGTCATATGATTTAAGTAACATTATCTATGCATACACTCTACTATCTATCATCGAATATAGAGCACTTACTAACTTTAAACAATGTGTTATGGATAATTAGTATCCTCAAAGTCACTTAATGCAAAATAGATATGATAAATGAGTATCCATAATTTCATAGAAGTTGATAATTTTCGTTAAGTCCCATCAATCCAACATTAGGCCACTACTTACCATACATTAAGGGGGATTCACTAACTCTAAAATCGCATCCTCTCTAAGTGTGAACATAGAAAGACACCATAAACTACAGATTACCAATCCTTGTTATGGCAGGTTTATAAAAACGTGGTGGGCATCTGGTATATTAGGAATAAGAGCAGAACCAAAAGTTTCTAATACACAGGTTTGTTGGAGGCACTAAATGCATATCCAACCGGAATAAACTTATAGGTTAAACCAAATGGTAAGTAAAAAGGAAGAATAAATCTGGTATGGTGCACAAGCATTAATAAGGCATAAGGGTTAAAAGAATTGATGCTGATTCAGAAGAAAGGATGCATAAAGAAGTCAAAACGCCTCAGTGAGGCCATTCTACCAGAGTCGAATGGCATACAACAAGTATTGATGAACTCCTGAGGTTGATTGACCATCACAATGGAGAGTGAAGTGCTCCAATATAATCTCAACAAAATTAAATTATCTTTTAGAATAAATGATATGCAAATCAAAGTAAAAGAGCACAATATTTCATCTCATGACTGGTGAAGGGCTCACCTCAGAGAGGCCAAAAGTAACAAGGTAAAATGGTCATCTCTGGATGAAATTCAAGTCTCAGAGAATGACCAGGGAATCAGCCTTAGCATCAACTCCAAAGAAGATAATAATAGAAAAGTTTCAGAGTTGATAAAAGATACTAGCATATAATCTGTTCAGTGGTTTAGGAAGCTCAACAATTGCAGAAATGCAGTATGGTGGGGACAACTCTATACCAAGTTGGAGTTTCTTTCTTCATGGCATAAGATCTTGCTACAAATAACCACATATTCTAAGATTTATGGGACTTCAACAGATGACGGTTTTCCCAAGGGATGTCAACACTGGAGTACAAAAATTTGCAGGATATGACCAAAGTGGATTTCTTAAAAGACATTTGGTATAGGAAAGGCATGAACATCCACCACAAATCCAGCTAAAGATAGAATAATAGAAAAAGTATCAAACTAACATTCAAGCCATGACACAATTTACATTTATTCAAACACAGAAAACATACCTGAAATTCGATCTCTCATCTTCAGAACCCTCCTCCCATTTTGTTTCTCTCTTCTTCCTCCAAACTTCAACTTCTGCAAACCTTCTTTTTCCCCCAATTTTCTAAACCCCCTAAAAAAATGGTTCAGCTCAAAATTAATGCAGACCTGCATCCGTTACTCAACAACCCACTCCACCAAGAAATTCAAAAATCTACTGTAAACAGAGATCCCAAATCTTCCAATTTTAAAATTGACCACTCAAGGCATTAATTTCACATATCAAAAATTATTCTTCAACGAAAAATATACTAATTGCCCGCAACTCCAACTTATGACATAAATACTCCTGGATAGCAGATAATAATTCTAATCTATTATAAAATTTAACCAAGGTATCAATCCAAGTTCCAGGCCAAACAAATATTGTCCAATAAACATAATAGGAGCATTATTAATTTTAGAAGAAAATAATAAAGTACTAACCAACTACGCATGAGCATTATTAACACAACTCGACTAAACTCCAAAACACAAATTTCCAAATATACAAGGCAAGGACCAAGCATCACAACACAACTCGAGACCACAACAGAAGACAAGGACCAACCTAGTGGAATATACCTCATGTTATCTCCCATCAGTGATACCCATTGGTGCAAGAACCCACTCAAACCTGCTATATCAGGTGGAGTCGAGGTTCGGTACCTCCAACCTACATTCAAACAATTGGTTGTATAAGATCAAGTACATATATGTCTACACACAGAGAGTCAGAGAATCATGGTGTAGTAGGGTACTCGAAGTGAGTAGTACTACACCATCTCTGCTCTTGAAACAATATCATAACAACTTTTATTTGAATTCAAATACCACAAATCAAATGACACATGGTGATGTTAATTCACATCATAACTGGAATAATAGTAATGCCATCATGAACTCATAACATATGTCTAATTATATTAGTCAAAATAATTCATCAAGATCAAAATAAACATAAATCATAACCTACTAATCAAATGTCTCAGAACTGTATCAATGCAATGAATGACTAACAACTATCTCCGACTGACAGAGAGCAATGTAGAACTAACACTATCATAAGACAACAACAAGGGGGCACTACAACAAAACTTTCATCTTTTCACTATTAAAGTAGATCAGTATGTTCTATTACAACAAATCATATCAAAGACTCCAAATCACTAAAAGTCTCCAAATATGCTACTCCATCATGATCAATCATGCTAACTCCATACAATAACACATGAAGAAACTTTACATCTCATGGCATCATACACTACAAACAAGTTTACTAAAGGTACTCGAAGCTACAACAAGGCTATTCACTACTTAATGGACTCCATTGAATGCTATGATTGTAACGCCCTGCCATGAAACCCTAGATATAAGCTTAACTATGCATTACAAAAGGGCTTTTTTAATATAAAAAAGAAGAAATAATAACAAAGTGTAAATCATATAATCACTTAACATGCAAGTTAACTTTTATTCTCTAGGGTATCCATGAATGCATTACTACTTACTAACATAATGTAATTAATATCCATGATTCAATCTAAAACCAAGTGCATCAAAGAGACAACACATATATACTTCCATCATAATAAGACATCAGATAATAACATCAAGATCTAGCATATGAGATTACAAATATGTTTACAATTTCCACAATAGAATACATCAATACAATGTTTACAATGTCGCTTCCAGATTACATTTGAGGATATACATCAATATAATAATACATAGTTGAACTGATATACAAGGCTAAAATATAACCATAAATATCTGTCTCCTCAAGAAAAACAAGATCAGTGATCTTCTACATGATATATCCTCCTCATACATGAACAACAACAAAGGGACTAGTGGAGATAAAGCACAACCACCTGACCATGTGGAACCTTGAGGTCCACCTTGTTGTGATGTTCACAATATGCCCCATTTTACCTCTTAGCAAAATGAGGACCCCTGTTGTGGCTGTAGCTTTTTGCTTGTGTGTGGGTCTACTTGGTCGTAAAACGAAAAAGAGGTAAAGGTTACAAATCATGTTGAAAATTGAAAAAACTCAGCATTAAGTACTAGAGTAGAATAGAGCTGAATTATTTGTCAAAAATGAATATGGGTTACTTTTTGAACCATTTTAAAATTCCCAATATTCTGCAAGATATGCGTGTTTTTGGTAAAATACATTATAGAATGGTTTTCTATGTTGCATGTACAATGTCATTTGTATGTGGAGTTGTTGTATTAGTCACATGGAGTGGTCGAGTTCATGAATCATGGTACTTGTATGCATGTGGTTAGTGTTTTATTCTTTGCATACAAGTTAGACACAATGTGTTCCAGAAGTAGAGTGGATAATTGGTTAAGTCCGCATTGTATCTTGAGTTGTATGTTTGTCAAAAGGAAAGATACAAGGTAATATACAATGAGATATACATGTCGTGGACATGAGGAGAATATAAAATTTAGTTTTATTAAGGTATGTTTCATTGTTTGTATATTTCATCGGATGTAAGTGATGCATTGTACCTTAATGTATATTAAAAAGATGCATTCACTTTATATACATGTGTGGATCTGAAAGGTTATGCAATACGGTTAAGAAAAGATGAGGAGTCCGGGATGATTGTACAAAAGAGTTTGCATGTATGGAGGTTTGTATCTAAGAGTAGATACAAGTGTTGTTGTTTCATCGAGATACAAGTGGGAAGTTAAAGTGGGTCCCACAAGTGGTATCTCGAGGTTGTATATTGCACAAACAGATGGATATACAAGAGCCTATACAAGAAAAGATGCAAGGAGCCATGATACAAGATAGATTTCAAAAGAAATTAAATAAAGGTAAGGCTTTGTAGCTTTGGGCGATTGTATGTTGAGGATATACAATCCTGATATACAAAGAAATGAAGGATAGTGCCGGAGAGACAAAAGGTAAAAGGGGGTTGTATGGGTTGCATGTATATGTGCTTGTATCTATTTTACATACATTATGATATACAAAAAAAAGATACAAGAGTAGATATAAAGAAAAGGGTTAACATTGTTTATAACTCATTGGATATAAGCTTGTATATTGAAAAGATACGAATGGACATACAAGAAATAATATACAAGGAGAGATACAAGAAAATGCGATGTATGCAAAAAGTAAACTAACGGATAGAAGGTTTAAAAATAAAACGTTAAAGGAAGAAGCCAAAGTTGTAAGTGCATTAATTGCTGCAATTAATGCTGAACTAACACTGAAAATGGTAAAATTTAATGGGTTAGGGTAAATTAAAAGTTGTTTTTCTTTCAGATTTGCATTGTTAAGATTAAAATTGCAGAAAGAGGAATTGTCACAGAAATTGAACAAAAAATTCATCACAAGACAAAATTTTAGAAGCAGAAGGGACTACAAAATGGTAAAGTAAGTCAACATTGTAAGGTTGAGCTATCAAAGATACAGGTATTTAGCTTGAACATCGTTACAGTTTAGTTAATTAAAAATACAAAGTGATTTTCAGTAATTTAATTTTAAAATGTAAGCAAAAGTTAAATTACTGTGTCTGATTTTTAATTAGTTGGTTTGGGTTAAATAATATGAAAGTCAAAATTGAAAAGACAAATAGGGGGTTAGGGTAAATGTAAAAAAATAGAAAATTTGTAGTAAAACCCTAAGTAGGAGAGTAGAATGGCAAGTTAAATTTTTTTTTTTACAGAATGGCCCCAAAGCAGAAAAAGGTTGATACAGGGGGTGAAGAAAAGTATAAAAAGGAAAGAATGCCCCCTAAAGAAACTGAGGAGGAGTTGCCAATATACAGAGGGTACCCTTCATTGCTCGACACAAGCAGAGTGGGGACGAACACCAACATAGGGAATTATGATGTGGATGATGTTTTGCAAAAGATCACAGCAACCAATGCTACACCTGACATGAGGTGTATATGGGAAAATGGATTATACAGAGCTATAGGTTTCCTATTAGCTATGGAAGCTAAATACCTATGTCTGGATTGCATATACTTATATGACCCAATTACCAAAAGAATAATATACCATGATAGGGTCATTGTAGACTTATATATATAGGGGATTGCAAGAATATTTGGTCTAGAGATACATGAAAAGATGGTACATATTGATATTGAACAGTACAATGAAAATTTCAGTGATATTGAGAAGGATTGTAGAAGCAAGATCTTCTACAATTGGTATAGTGTAGAAAATAAGCCCAAGGCTGTGGCAAGAGTACATAAGATTCTACAAAATATACTTTAAGGAAGAGATATATTTGATGATTACAATGTTAAGCAGACTGGTGGGATTAAGGGATGCCACTAAGTGTGAGACTTGGATGTTCACTGTTTCACAATTCATGAGGGAAGCAAAGTAGGAACAAGGACAAATTCACTGGGCTAAGGCTATTAGCATAGCCATATGGAAATAGGAAATGTTAAGAAAACAAAAAATGATGCCCTTTTATTTGTCCTTGTATGTATTATATTCATGTGCAACAATGGTTCAATGATACATACATGGGATTGACAGAGTTGGAACCCTAGGGTATGGCCCAAATGAAAAGCTTGTATATGAACATTATCCTGATTTACAGGAGGAAAATACATTGAGAAAGTATGATTTAGTGAATAATGTATTTTATACATATATGGTCAGAGTTTTAAGAGAAGAGTAGGATAAGAGATTGTCTGCAGATGTAGAGGATACAATTGGTTTGCACAGTTCATGGTACATTCACTTCCAGAACTTTACTTATATCAAAATTAAGGGCTTTGAAGGAAAACCTTTCATCTTGCCTAGGTATCCTTCTAACAAGTTGATTGTTTTAGAGTTCTCAAGGCAGAACTTGAATACCTTTAGAATGTATAAAAAGAAGTATAGCAAGGGAAATCTTAAGCTCCCTTGGGCAATTGGTAGATATACCTGTTCTAGTGAAGAAGTGGTTGGTTACTTAGAGAGGGAGTTAAGGTATTATGGGTTTAAGGAATTTGAGTTAGCAAGGAGATTTGATCCTTTTGACAGGATCCAAAATACTATTGATTCTAAATTTAACCATCAAGTACACATTGAGGATTTCTAGTTAGATTGTGAGAATGACAGAGATGTAAGAAAGAGAGCCCACAAAAGACTAACAATAGAGCAAATGAGGTCCATGGGAGACATTTATGTCACCCCAAAAGTTGAAGATAATGGCAAATTGTTACATCATAGTTATGAAAGTGCCAGGCTTGCTCCCATTGGAAAGCCTAATTGGTTGTAACCATGGAATACATCTTTGGACATATTGTCCAAATCTGTCATTTTGTTCTCTAAAACATGGTTCAAGGATAGAATTGGGGAGCTTAAGGCTAAGGGAATTGAGCCTACATTTCGAAAGAAAGGCAAAAAGAGAGTGAGGGAGCATCAAGATGATCTCCAATGCTTTTATGAAAAGAAAAGAAAGATTGTAGAAGTAAAGATTGTTGAGAAAGACAAAAATGCTACATTGATGGATCCTTATGCAATAGGGGTGACAGTAGTCGTATCATCAAGCACATTTGTAGAAGCAAAGTCATTGAGTCATGATACCAATATAGAGCAAGCACAAGCTGCTAAAGAGTTAATAGGACAGAAGGTTATGAAGGCAATACCAATAGACATATCCAAAGGGGAAACTTCAAAAAAGAGTGAAGTTATAGGAGCACAACAAGTAGGTACTATATTAAGTAACATACCTAGTGCATCTACCTCAGTAGAGAAAGGACAAGCATATGCTTAGGTAAAAATAGAATTGGCTAAAGAAATGTTGCATGGGTCAAAAATGCATGAAGCCAAACAAGCTACTGAGACTGTCAACATTGCAGATGATAGTAGTGGAAGTGAACTTAGGGAAGTGGATTTAGGGATGGGAAAAGAAGTTGGCATGGAAGAAGAAGAATAGGACACTCAAGCTGATATGGAAGTTGAAAAAGGTCCAGTGTCTGAACAAGAAAATGTACAAGAAGAATCAAGGGTAGTAGATCCGTTTGGTACATTGGTATCTCTAGAAATAATAAGTGATGTGCAAGATGTAGCACATCAAATTGAAGAATCTCAAAAAGAGGATGCACCTGAGGAACCAGTGAAAAAAATACCTGCTCAAACTAAAGAAGAAATAGGAGCTAGCACTTCTTCTATGGATGTGTTGAATATTCTGAACATGTATGGGGAACACAGTGAAGAAGAAAGGAATGTAGAAAGAAAAGATGAATTGGGAAAAGAGACAAAAGAATTTGATACGATAGTAGGTTCACCTTCACATGTGGAGCAAGTTGACAGGCCTAAAAAGGTACAAAAGGAAGGTGAAATAGTAGAGGAAACAACAAATAAACATGAAAGCCAAGAGAATACAAAGACTATTGATGGAGATAAATTTGAAAAGAAAACAAAGGATAAAGACAGGGAAAATATGGAACAAGAAAATAAAGAGGAAGATCAAGAAAATGACTCATCAAGAAAAGAAGGTCCAGAGGAAGAAGATGAGGGTGGAAGAGATACCAAAATTGAAGAAGAGGATAATGAGGGTGAATCTAAACAGCAAAATGATCCAATAGTATAGGAAAAAACCCCACAGCAACCTCCTCCATAGCAACAAGAACAACAATAGCAACAACAACAACAACAACAAGGAGAAGTAGAAAAGCCTCAAGAAGAGGTAATCAATGAAGAAAAGACTACTGAAAGCACAAAAGAGGCTCGAGTCTGGTTGGGTGTAGAAATAAGGAGAGAAAAGGTGGAGGTACAGTTAGTACCCATAGACATCAAAAGTCTATTAGGTTATGCAATGCCAAGAAAAGAAAAGAGGAAGTCCAGAACCATGTCAACAATACAAAGGGGTCCAGACGGATCTAGAACACTGAATTTGGCCATACCACAAAAAGAGAAATCTCAAGGAGAAATAACAGTACATGACTATAAGATACTTAATTTTGACTTAGGACACACAACAAGGGAGCATAACATAAGTGAGTGGGAAGATATGCACCAGGTTACATCAGAAATGTTAAAGAAAGACAAGGATAAACATGAATATTTGAAAGGACACATTGTCTAGTTATAGCAATTCATTAGCAGGATATTTGATCCCAATACTACAATACCTGAGTTGCCTAGTGAAATAGCAGTATTGTCAAAAGGTGAAGTGAAGGATATGGAAAATAAGAGGCTTAGGGACGATATTTTTGAGGAGTGGTTCAGGGAATTTGTGCAAGAAGGAGAATAGGTGATCAAACAAGAAGTGACATGATGGGAATTGGCTGCAACAGAAAAGAATAAATGCAGTGTGCTTATATATGATGGTTAATTTAGAAAAGAAGAGTGTAAGTTTGAATTAGAGAAAATGGAAGAAATTGAAGAAAGAGAGAATGAATTAATAATTGAAGGAGTCATTACTCCTTTGATGGAAAATTAAGTGCCATAGACTAGGTTGGAGTTAAGATTCAAAGATGATAGTCTCAGAAGATGCCTCACAGCCACTCAGGGTTTAGAGGAGAAAGCAGACAACATGATCAGGTTGCATAAGAGGATAGTTGAAAGGCACATAGATCATGAGTGTATGGATGTACCAGCATATGAACTCCAAATGGCATGAAAAGAATTTAGGGCCATCTTTGCACCATGTATGGAGAATCCAGAGGTGTATTTAAGTAAACAAATGATTGATTCAATAATGCAGGCAAGTACCAAGATGAAGAAATATAAGAAGAAGAGTGAAGATTTAGGTAAAGAAGAAAAGAAACTGAAATAAGTGGTCACAATGCAAGAATATGTATGGACAAGGAGTCCAGGGGGGAAATCGTACCTTCATAGAAGGTGTAACAAATAATTTCAAGGCATATCTGAAGGAGTAGGAAAGTATAAAAAGGGGCAAACACTACTAATGAAAGAGTTAATTGAAGGGGATCTGCGAGCAAGGTCGACGAGAAAGAAGAATTCAAAGGAGGGGAATCCTATTTTGAAAAGATTCCAATGGCATCCTTTGAGGCAGAAAAGGATACCATAAACATATTTTGAGAGATCGTTAGGAACAAATGTACACCCTAGATCAAGAATGTACAAATACTGACTGTAGATTGGGTTTTGTAGCTATAGCAGTATGAAGTGTCAAATTCTATATAAGAAGCTCTACTACTTGTATATTATTCACACAAGGATTTTGAGTTGTTGCTTTCACTTGTAATTTGTTTGAACATTTGAATAGAGAGGTATTTCTTTAGTTTAGAGGAGGAGGTTACCTGTGTCTACACTAAGGAATGCACAGAATGTCTGGTTTCCTTAGTGTATCTATAAAAATGTATGTAAGTTCTTTGGCAATTTGATTAATGAAACAAAAGGGTCATTCATACATTGTAAATTCTATATGATTGTGTACTTTAAATACAAGTAAACTTGGAATTTTGTGTCTATTACAGTGTGTTTTCTGACTCTTACTAGTATTTGAAGTATTATCCTCTAAAAACTTGAAATCTCATATGTGTGTTCGTGAAAATAATCAGGACTCTGCATTTGAAGATTTAATATGTAAATTTGATTAATTTGCTATATCTCTTAAAGACATGAGTAATAGAACATTTAGATCCTATAGGAAATGATTCTTAACATGATTTTCTCTAACTTTTCCCCAAACATTTGAATAATTAGCTTAAACATATAAATCTTAAGCAAATTGTCTTACATTTGAAAGAAGCATAAAAATCATGTTAATATCTAACAATTTTCATATTAACTTGAAAGGCAAAGCTTGTTTCACTATAAATCATACAAAGCTTTGTGATGTAGTAGTAAGTTCATGCAAAGAAATGAATAATTTGTCGATGTTTGTAAAAAATTGTATAATTTGAGTCTAGTACATCACAGATTATCTTAAATCAAGTAAGGCCCCTTGAATATTACAGTTTCACATCAACCTGTCGAATTGTCCACAAGGTCAAGACCTGACCATACAGAAACTTGGGAATAAGAACTCTTAAGTGATTTCTTCATATCTTTCAAGACAACTTAGGTTCATTTGGTGAATTTTAACTTTTTTTATGAATGTGTAAAGACAATCATGAATAGTTTATGGTGCTAGAAGGAGGGCCTGATTGGAGTTAAGGTAGGATTTAAGCAAAGCTGGCACATAATAGTGGTAGGGTGACTAGGTCTAAATCTAGTTCAAAAGATATGTTTATGCAATTACCTGATAGAAGGCAGAGTAAAGGTCCTTTGATTGGAATCCTAGAATATCACACATAGGAGGCTCATCTGGTACGCCTCCTGGATCACCTTTTAACATCCATAACATAGTGAGTCCTAATAGTTCTTCATTTAGATTTTTAAATCTTGGTTCAAGTCCTCCTAGAGGTCCTAGTCCACCTAGAAATCTGGGTACTCCCAGAGCTCCAAGCCCACCATGTGGCCCTACAATGGCTTATTTCAATGTCAATTCTCCTATAACATTCAATGATTATCATGAGATGCCAAAAATCCTAAAAGATATGTCCTGAATATCAATTGCATCAAGATCTAGAGGATCATATTACGATATTCAAGGAGGCATGCTTTAGAGCCAGGTTAGAATATGAGGATGTTGTGTGTAGATTGTTTCCTTAGACCTTTAATGAGCAGGCTTCTAACTGATATGTTAACTTGCCTAATGGTTATATTTCTTTTTGGGCACTTATGGAAGAAGCATTTTTGTCTAGGTCTAGGAGACCAGTTGATCCTTCCACCTTATATCATAAATTGGCTACAATTAAGAGAGGTGAAGGAGAGCTGATTGATAACTTTAATGATACGTTTCAAAAGACTTATTCTCAATTAGTGGTTCCTTGCATAGTGAATGTTGATGCATTATTAGCAATGTATTATGTCACTTTTGATCCACTAACTACTATGTTTGTCAAAAGAAAGGTTGATATAGATACAATATCCAAAACTTATAAGGAAGCAGCCTCAGTAAATCAGGAAATGAGACAAACAACTTATAATCAATTTCTTAATGGAGGAAACCCTGGGATGTAAAGTCAAGCACAAACTTGGAATGGAGTTCCTATGCTATCATACTCCATTATTGAACCCAATTCCTACATACAAACTTGTGTATAATCCTTCCCAAGTCCAGACTATAGTTCCCTATACTGGTAATAGTACCAATGACAATCAGAGTAATGGTCAGTCATTCTTCCAACCTCCTCAAGATACATTTGTGGCAAAGGCACAAGAGGATAGGGAAGAGATCAAAGAAATTACTACACACCTGAGAAGATTGACTACTAAAATGACACAACTAAGAAATGAATCTTTCTATGGTAGAAATAATCAAGGATACAATCAGAACCATAACCAGAATTATAACCAGGGTCAAGGTTCAAACCAAAAACAAAATTATAATCAAAGTCAAAATCATAATCAAGGACAAGTAATGCAAAATAGAGGACCTAATGTAGATAACAAGACCTAGGATAATAACAATAGAAATCAAAAGCAACCAGGGCCACCTAGGACATGGAACACAGGGTCAAATAATGGCACTCTAGCTTCTCCAAATTTGAGAGTTTGGATAATTAGGAAACAAAACAAACAACTAGAATTCAAATGGCCAATGTAGCATTAAAAAAATGGTGTAGGATCCACAATACCTATGCACATGCTGAATTAGATTGCCCTCAATTTCATCTGGTGGCTAGTATTTTCAATGTGGATGTACAGGCTCCCACCTTTGAGTTTCTTATTCCCAAAAGTAATGAAATAGTGCCCTCAGGATTTGAGACTACTTTGGTCTTAGAGACTTTTACCTTTGCAACTAGGGAGGAAGAGGATCAGCTATTAGAAGATGATCCTTACTTTTGTGAGAACTTATACCCTGAATCAGCTTTAGTATTGAATGCATTTCAGTTTCCCTTTGAAACTAAAAATGAGGTGTTATACGAAACAGAGGAGGTACATGCTTTTCAATAGACTAAAAAAAATCATACCTACAATTTGAGAAGTAACACTAGGCCTAGAGGTCCTTTCACTACTTCCACTCCTCCCAACAATTTTAATACTCCTCTAGATCAGCATGCCAGTAATAACCCTTCTATACTAAAGGCTAATCATCCTGTGAATGGTGGGACAATAGCATCAAAAGTCCAAACAGGGAAAATAGAGATAGTGGAAACAATGAGGCTAATGAGTTGCTTGTCTAAAGAGATAAAAAAAATCAAGGTCAGTATACCTTTATGTGAATTGTTGAAAAGTCCAGGGGTCAGAAATGCTTTCATAAAATCTTTGGATATGTTGGTGATAGGTGAGGCTTCTACTAATATGAATGTTCCTAGTAAAGATCCACAGTCCAAAGAAAAGAGTAAGAAAATTGAACATCCTTCCAACACTAATGTGGTCATGTATGCAGATAAAAGGGAAGCCCCTCCTTTCCTATTAACCATGAGGATGTTGGGAAAGAACATACATAATTACATGGTAGATTCTAGTGCATTAGCTAATGTAATGCCTTTAGAGATATGCAAAACTTTATGGCTGATTCCTACCAAATCTACCAAGGTTGTTACATAATTAGAAAAAACTGAGGTCAATGTGATAGGAGAATTAATTTATATTCAAATGCAGTTAGCCTCTAATCCTAGGGTGAGTCAGTTTATTGACATTTAGGTAGTGGATATACCTATGAATTATGCGAAGTTGTTAAGTAGGGACTAGTCCAAAACATTAAATGGATATATGGTCACTGATTTTTCACACATGTGGTTACCTTGGAGAGGTGTTCTAAATCATATCAGGATAGAAGCTAAACCCAAAATGAAACACATGATTACATAATACAATAGGAATAACGAGATATTATATGCTTCTGTTGAACTGGGTGTTTATAGACTCACTAATAAGGGAGTACAAATTGAAGAAATCTTGATGTTGACTTTTAAAGAAAAACCTGTCAGTAAAGAAATAGTAGTGTTCATTGAGTTGGATGGAAATTCTTCTGATGAGGAAGACAATGTAGTAAATAGTTTTGGTCAGATCATTAAGTAAGAAATAGAAAAGTGCATTAAACAGAAAATTCTAGTTCAATGCAAGTTACACAAAAGCATACATGTAGAGTCCATAGTAAGCCTCATTCTGAAGAAAATTGCAGAATGTGCATAGACATTATAGAATATCAATACATAAAGTGTACAAAAGGGATGGAACTGTAAGAAGGAAAGGTTAATCTTGAGAAACCAGAGTTATACTTACATGATAACATGGATGTATTAATTCTGGATCTAGAGAAAGAAACAAAGGACAAGAGTGTTGTCATTTTGATTTACAAATTGAGAATATAAATATGCAAGTAGGTCAAAATGAATCACCCATCAAGAAACAAGATATTATAATATAGGTAACCGAAAG
The DNA here is from genome assembly GCA_027924645.1 of Cunninghamia lanceolata. Classification (NCBI taxonomy): domain Eukaryota; kingdom Viridiplantae; phylum Streptophyta; class Pinopsida; order Cupressales; family Cupressaceae; genus Cunninghamia; species Cunninghamia lanceolata. Next base: position 4,397,255 of record BSBN01001054.1, read on the forward strand.
GGTGAGACAAGCCAAAATAAAAGGTCAAAGGAATAAAGAAGGCAAGTGGACACTGAAATGTGATGGGTCTAAATCCAAACAAGGTGTAGGTGTAGGTGTTGAACTTATAGATCCTAATGGTAAGTCATTTTTAGTAGCATATAGGCTATAATTTCCTTGTACTAATAATGTAGCAGAATATGAAGCTTTAATTTATGGACTTGTTATGGATATCAAGAAAAAGGTGAAAATGATCAGAGTATTTTCAGACTCTGAGTTAGTGGTCAGACAAGTGAGAAATTTATATGCATGCAATTATAAGAAGATGGTTTGTTATAAGCATAGAGTGTGGGATTTAATAGATTCATTTGATGCCTTTAACATAGAACATATCCCTAGGGAATTGAATCATAGACTAGATGCATTAGCAGTTGCTACTAGCACTTTGGAGCCCTTAACATTGTCAGGTCTAAAATGATTTGTTGTTGAATTAGTGAATGTCCTGAGCATACTAGATAATCTTACTCATTTTTAGGTATTTGAAGGGGATCAGAAAATTGTGGATTTTTGCACTTGTAATGAAGTGTTTGAAGCTCAAATCATTGATGAATAGGAAAAGCCTGATGTGTCTTGGGATGAAGAAGACATAATAAACTTGAAAAGTAATTTCTTACCTAAGGGGGTAATTGAGTTGGAAAAGATTTTTGACTTTGATGGGGTAATTAGACAAAAAGATTTTCCCAAAACTGAAGGGGGTAAGTGTGATCCCTATAACCTGGGAACAGAGCAAAGTCCACATAATGTACTGATTGGAAGGGCTTGTTCTGAGAAGTTAAGAAAATAAATTGTTGATGTTTTGAAAGAATACAAACATGTAATAGCATGGACATATGAAGATTTGAAGACATATGATACATCCATCATAACTCATGTAATACCCTTGAAACCAAAAGTTAAACCATTTAAATAGAAACAAAGCCCTATGAAATCTATTTTGGAGCCTATAATCTTTGAGGAAGTGAAAAAATTGTTGTCTATCAGGATAATCTTCCTAGTAAGACATTCAACCTGGGTAGCTAATTTGGTACCTATGAGAAAGAAAAGTGGAGACATTAGATTATGTGTTGACTTTAGAAATTTGAACAAAGCTTCTGAAAGGGATAATTATCCCTTGCCTCCAATAGATGAAGTAGTACAAGCAGTAAGTGGGGCTAAGATGATGTCTTTCTTATATAGATTTTCAGGATATAACCAAGTCTTAGTTGATAAAGAAGATAGGTTGAAGACTACTTTTACTTGCAAGTGGGGTAATTATTCATATAGGAGAATGCCTTTTGGTTTGATCAATGCAAGTGCCACTTTTCAGCGAGCCATGGACATTACATTTCATGGATTATCAGGTAAATGCATTGTTATTTATATGGATGATTTAACTATGTACTCTAAAGATGCATCCACTCATGCAGAAGATTTAAGAAGGGTACCTAAAAGATGTGAAAGATATGAGATTTCTCTTAACCCAAAGAAATGTTCATTCAGTGTAACTAAAGGAAAATTGTTAGGACATGTCATTTCTAAAAATGGGATATCCATTGATCCTGATAGAGTAGAAGGAATAAGAAAATTGCAATTACCTAAAAGTACAAAGGAATTAAAATCTTTTTTTGGTAAGATTGACTTTGTTAGGAAGTTTATTTTAGGGTTTCAAGAGATTGTACAACCATTAAACACAATGCTCAAGAGATGCAAAGATAGAATGGACACCCATAGCCAAGGCCGCATTCGAAGATATTAAGGAGGCCATTTTTTATGCTCCTATGTTAGCAAGTCCAAATTATACCAAACCATTTTACATATATTATTTCGCATCTACACATTCAGTTGCAGCTGCCTTGACGCAAAAGGGAGAAGATAATGAAGAAAAGCCCATAGCTTTCATGAGTGCACCTCTGAAAGATGCACAACTGAAGTATCTAGACATAGAGAGACAAGCATTTGCATTAGTAAGGGTAGTTAAAAAGTTTAGACATTACATCCTACGAAGTTAAGTCAAGGCCATAGTACCAGATGCAGTAGTAAAAATGTTGCTAATGCAAAATGAGCCTAGAGAGAAAAGAGCTAAATGGATTACAATATTGCAAGAGTTTGATATGGATATCATTCCAATGAAGTTGGTTCAAGGACAAGCATTAGTACAGACCATAGAAAACACAAATCTAAATTTGGTAAAGCAGGAGTATGTATTAAACTCTAATGATGCATCAGGCTGGTAGGATGATTTGAATACATTTCTAATATCAGGTAAATATCCAAGTAAGATGAAGTCTTCTCAAAGGAGATCTTTAAAAATTAAAGCACAGAGATACATGGTACAAGGAGGTCTTCTATTCAAGAAGAACCATGAAGGTATATATTTAAGATGTTTAAACAGAATTGAAGTAGATAAGGTATTATCAGAGTTGCATGATAAGTACAAAATTGCTCATGGTTCTCATTTAGCTACTATGCATAAGATATTAAGAGCAGGATACTATTGGCCAACAATGTTTAAAGATATAGAGAGTCATATTCGAAGTTGTCACACCTGTCAAACTACAGCAAACAAGGGAAGGAATCAGGCTAATCCATTACAACCAGTCATTGAGTCTAGGCCATTTGCATAGTGGGGCTTGGATTTCATTGGAGTTATAAATCCTCCATCATCTGCAGGACATAAGTTTATATTGACAGTGACTAACTATTGTATAAGGTGGACTAAAGCCACATGTTGCAAGTTTTCTACTACTAAGGTAGTTATCCAATTTCTTGAAGAAAACATCATAACAAGGTTTGGAGCTCCATATTCGCTAGAATGTGATAATGGCCCTGCATTTTCTTCTCTAAAATTTTCTAAATGGGCCTTTGAACATGGGATAATATTAAAATTTTCTTCAAATTATTATCCTTAGGGGAACGGTTTAGCTAAGTCCACAAACAAGATTTTATTGGATATAATCAAGAAACTAATTGTAAAAAATCCCAGAGAATGGAATACATTGTTAACATATGGATTGTGGGTAGATAGGACTAAGGTTAAGTCAGCCTTAGGAAATGCACCTTATCACCTAGTTTATGGGACCGCATACTTCTAGTGAATTTAAGAATACCTATTTGGAAGTTTACTAATGAGTATTTAGGATTTGATGATCACAGGGAAGCCAGGATAATCCAAATGTTACAATTGGACGAGAAGAGAGATCAAGCCATTGAAAAATTTGGCAAACATCAAGAAGTGGTCAAAAGATGGTTTGACAAAAGAGCAAGAGTCAAAACATTTAGAATATCAGACTTAGTGTTGTGTTGGGATAAAGCACATAAAAAGAAAGGAAATCATGGAAAGTTTGACAAATTGTGGTTAAGTCCATTACAAGTTGTAGAGATAATAGGAGATAATACGTTCAAGCTTAAGACCTTGACTAGAGAAGATGTGCCATTACCTATTAATGGCCAACATTTGAAACATTACTTTCAGGCTTGAGGTGGGGGTGGTTGTCATGTCATGTATCATAGTGTAAATAATGTATAGTTTTGTTGGGTTTTATTTTGTGTTGGTCTTTGTGTCGTGTTTCCTTGGTAGGGCTGTTTGTTTTCTTTTGAAGTATACAGGAGAAGATTAACAATCACTGAAAATAATAGAAAATTTAGAACATTCAGGCTAATTATTTGAAACTTATGCATAACTTATTGTGATTGTCAGGAAGGTAGAAAATGGTTTGGCTTGTGAGATTTTGTATTCAATAACTGTGTGTTACGTATTCAAGGGAAGTTTCTCACAATGACACACCTAAAATCCTTGGGTTTGTTGAACATACCAGTGTAGGTGTTAAGTGAAAAATCAGAGGTCACCCTTGCTACAATTACAATTCTCAGCTTAATTTTAGCAAGTGATCACACCTTTTATCATGAAGTTACAATGGTAATATCTTATAAAGTCTCTATTTTACACAAAATAAAAAAAAGTATATAATAATAATTAAATAAATAAAATGGACTTTACTAAAAATCTAGATTAAGCCATCTAAGTAACTCTACCGGGGCTATAGACACTAGCTGCAAGTGGGGCTCTACTTAGGAGAATTGTAATGATAACCTTGTCGGGGCTATAGACGCCTGCTGGCAGCAAGGCTCTATTTGGTTGGCTATGAGGGAATAAAATCAACTATGTAGTTTAATAACAGTCACTAGTTTATTCAACTTACTTTTAAGATGAGGATTATTAATCACATGCACCCACTTAAACTCAATTGGGAGATTCATGCATCTTATTGAATACATTAGGTCTCGAGTTAAATAATGATCTGTAGAAAAGAAAGTTGGAAGTTATGAATTTATTTCATTTAATTTTCTTTAATGGTTTTAATTTAATTGTTTTGTTTGGTTGCAAGTTGTTGTGATGTTCACAACACACACCATTTTACCTCTTAGCAAAATGAGGACCCCTGCTATGGCTGTGGTTTTTTGCTTGTGTGTGGGTCTGCTTGGTGGTAAAAGGGAAAAGAGGTAAAGGTTACAAATAGTGCTAAAAATTGAAAAAAAATAGCATTAAGTACGAGAGTAGAATAGAAGTGAATTCTTTGTCAAAAATGAATAAGGGTTTCTTTTTGAACCATTTTAAAATTCCCAATATTCTGCAAGATATGTGTGTTTTTGGTAAAATGCATTATAGAAGGGTTCTTTATGTTGCATGTACAAGGTCATTTGTATGTGGAGTCATTGTATTAGTCACATGGAGTGGTCGGGTTCATGAATCGTGGTACTTGTGTGCATGTGGTTAGCATTTTTTTCTTTGCATACAAGTTAGACCCAATGTGTTTTGAAAGTAGAGTGGATAATTGGTTAAGTCCACATTGTATCTTGAGTTGTATGTTTGTTGAAAGGAAAGATACAAGGTAATATACAATGCGATATACATGTCATGGACTCGAGGAGAATATAAAATTTAGTTTTATTAAGGAATGTTTCATTGTTTTATATATTGCATACTTCAAGTTTGCACCTTTCGGTATACATACAACGTGAATGTCAAAAGGTAATTAAATCAGATGTAAGTGATGCATCGTACTTTAATGTATATTGAAAAGATGCATTCACTTTATATACATGTGTGGATCCAAAAGGTTATGCAATACGGTTAAGAAAAGATGGAGAGTTTGCATGTATGGAGGTTTGTATCTAAGAGTATATACAAGTGTTGTTTCATCGAGATACAAGTGGGAAGGTAAAGTGGGTCCCACAAGTGGTATCTTGAGGTTGTATATTGTACAAACAGACGTATATACAAGACCATATACAAGCTGATATACAAGCAAAGATGCAAGGAGCCATGATACAAGACAGATTTCAAAAGAAATTAAATAAAGGTTGTGTATGAGGAAAATCGACTAAATCAAACTAATTAAATCAAAAGCCCATTAACATAAAGAGAACCGATCTAAATAAAAGCCATTACTAATAAATCAATAAAACATGAAATCTTTTACCGAGATTTGTATTGTCCCCTTTGGATAAATGTGGATTTCTCAATAGTGCTGCGAAACCATGGTTGCAACAAGCAAGTAAAGTGCTCAAAGATCAACGTTAAGAGATTGTGATGTTGCTCAATCGATGCGATGTATGCTCAAAGCGCTATTAAAGGATGCCTGAGAATAAGTGATCGAAGAGAGTTTGTGAAGGAGATGAGGGGGGTTTATATAGGTTTCAACAAAGATCGATCAACGGTCTAGATAATTCAGAAGAATCAACAGAGGAGAATAGTTGAGGAACGTGCAATGAATAAGAAGAAGACAAGTGTCACACAAAAGCTGCTTTGTTTGAGTTAAACACTTTCTTTTCTAAAGATAAGACATGATTTTCATAAATTAGAAATTTTTTTTCTAATTTAAGAGAAATTGATAAAAACAAGGTTGAGTGAATAGATAACTCAAGTCAATCTTTGCTTTTGCATGATTTGAGGGAAATTAAATAATAAATTATTTAATTTTGTGTGCATGGAGAAGAAGACTTATCTTTAGAAGATTTGAAGGATATTTGAAGATACGGAAGCAAATTAAATAAATAAATTTATTTAATTGTTGTGCATGATTTGGAAGAATGAATTTGATTATAATTAAATAATTAAGAATTATTTAATTATAAATAAGAGGGAATTTGTGATGAATTAATTAAATAATAGGATTTATTTAATTAATGGAGATTTAAAATTTGAAAGAGGATAATGATCAAATTAAATAATTAAAATTATTTAATTGTGGAAGGATAATAGAGGAATTTAATTTAATTAATTAAATAAAGAGAATTTATTCAATTAATGTCACAATTATGTGATTTAGAAGAATTTGGTGATTTTGGTGAAATTAATTAAATAATTAGATTATTTAATTAATGTTGAAATGCAGGTGATTAGACAGATTAGCTAAAATGCAAGTGATGCGATGACTTGGTTATTTTAGGGTGTCTACATTTTGCCCCTCTTTGATGTGATGCAGTGTATAGCATTGCATCAAAGAAATTAATTGTTGAAGACGTGATACAATTTTTGATGCCCCAGTACTGGTAGTTGCCCCAGCCTATGCCCCCTCAAGCAGGAAGACAGGGAAGTGACTGAAGAACTATGTTGACGCTCGACTAGAAGATTTTGTTGGAGACAAACGAGGTTGGGTTGATGATAGATAGAAGAAAGGAGATAGGAGAGAACATGAGAGAAAGATTGTTGATCGATCATTGCTTTGAAAATGATATAAGGCCATGGATAAATGGATGAGCTTGTTGCAATGGTTTCACAAATGTTTATAAAGAGCAATCCTTATTTTTGATATAGCACATGGATAGTTTGCTACCAAGGTATAAAAGACCAAGGTGTTGTAATGTCCGAGTGCGTGGACGTTGACTCTCCAAGAAAGTAGTTTGAACATAGATCCCTTAGACATAATATGACCTTGTTGGTACATGTGAATGAGCCATAGTCTTGAACATAAAATAAACTTTAATGCATGTAAATGCAAGAAGAGTACTAATATGTAAGATGCTAGGTTGTAACACACACAAGATAAATATAATGCTAAGAAAGATACTAAAGTTCATTCCTCAAACACGACATACAAAAGCAATGACTATGCCCCCAATCCATACTACATCACAACATACCAAGATTATAGATAAATCAAGGTAGCCTTGAATAGGTAATAGACAAAGGAACAAAAGATAAACCAAAAAAGAAAATTGACTAACTTAGAAAGTAAACATACATCCAACATATTCTCTTCCCAAAGAGGTTGCTCAGGATAGATTGGATAGGAAAGATAACAGCCTTATCGTAGGAACTATTTGTCTGTTAAAGGGGGCTATCTACCTAAACAGACAATGTCTTGCTACAGGAGATGCTACATGTTGCAGGAGACGCGTGTGTTGGTCTCGACAATGGAACACTCTACAGAAGACAAGCTTGTGGATCTGGTGCTGTGGTTAAGCTGGACTTAGCTAATGCTGGCAATCAAAATAGAAGGACAGTATATGACTCTAGAAGAAAGCTGCTTTGCTTCAGGTTTGTTAAGAACTTTTGCTTTGAAAGGATGCGCTAGCTTGCTGCTTGAGTTAGTCAAGTCGAGGTGAACGACATTTGATAAATGAAAGAATAGAAAGGTGACATGTCAATGGATTGAGATGGGTGGAGAATGATGAATCGTATGTGCCTGAGTATTGGATACATACTTCGTATTCCAGACTGCCTACATACCCTGTATCCACGGGATCAAGGCACATTACGAGGAAAGATGAAAGATGATAATATGTAGTTCTAGGTAGAGTGATGAAATGGGTCAAGGTGGTGATGGGGAGATCTTATGTACCTGAGAATTGTATACGTCCTTCATATTCCAGACTACCTACATACCCATATCCATGGGATCAAGGTACCTTAAGATTGAAATGAGACAATATGTAGTTCTGGTTGGTGTGATGATGTGGGAAAAGTGTTGAGAAGATAACAACCTTATCGTAAGAGCGATGTATCCATTGAAGGGTGTTATCTGCGAAAAGGGGGAAAGATTAAATAGTGCATTGTGAACCATGAGCAAGGAACCACTCCTAGACCTAGGTTAAGGAAGGAATTACCCCCATTCCGGTAGAGGAAAATGCATGGGTGACGGATGAAGAAGACACATAAAGCTTTGACCTAGGACAAGATAGTGATAACTGCTAACATAGATCAAGGCATGGGATGACGACGAGGGACATTGACAAATTTCTAAGCTATACTAGATAGGGAGATGGCAATGCAAACAAGGTCAATAGTTTTAGTATGGAGGATGGATGAAGGTTGCTTGTGAACTAGACATGGAGTGGACAGGACTCGATAGACAATGGATGTTGACTCTACACATAGTGCCTGTTTGCCAGGTTTTCACTATGGTACTTTATCCAAGGCACCTGTTTGCCAAGTTTTCACCAGAGGATGGATTATTTTTGTTTTTTTTGTGTTTTTTTTGGAAATACTTTGAGGATTAGGCATAGAACTTCTTGAGATGGACACTGTTAAGTGGCTTATCTAGAGGAATGCCATCAGGTGTAGCTAAAGTATAAGCTCCTGATCCATATGCTGCTATCACAATAAAGGGACCTAACCAGTTAGGCTCAAACTTTCCCTTCTTTTCTCGATCTACTTGATTTCTCTGATTCTCTTTGAGTACAAGATCACCAACTTGAAACCATCTTTCCTTGATCTTTTTGTTGTAATTATGCCAGAGGTAGTTTTGATAGACATGGAGATGATTAAGTGTGGTAAGGTGCCTTTCATCTAGCAATTCTAGCTTAGCTAGTCTGGAAGTGCGATACTCTTCTCTGCCGATCAGGTCTTGCGTGGATACTCTGAGGGATGGGATATCGACCTCTATAGGTAGGATGGCTTCAAAGCCATAGACCAAGGCATAAGGTGTGGCACCAGTTGGTGTTCTGATACTAGTGTAGTAGGCCCATAGGGCAGGATTGAATTGCAAGTGCCAATCACGACCATCTTCATTGACTATTTTCTTGAGAATTTTGAGAATGGTTTTATTAGAAGCCTCAGCTTGGCCATTACTCTGTGGATAGTAGGGAGTTGAAAAGCGATGTTGGATATTGTATTGTGTACACAAGGCACAGACATCTTTATTCTTGAATGGTCTCCCATTATCAGTGACAATGGCTTAGGGAATACCATACCGGCAAATGAGGTAGTTAAGGATAAACTTGGCTATTTGCTTACCGGTGATATAGGTCATGGGAATGGCTTCAACCCACTTTGTGAAATACTCAGTGGCAGTAATGATGAATTTATGGCCATTGGATGAGGATGGGTGGATTTGTCCTACAAGGTTGAGACCCCATTGAGAAAAAGGCCATGGAGTTGTCACAGGTTGTAATTCATGAGCTGGTGCATGAATTAGATCTCCATGCTACTGGCATTGTAGACACTTCTTAGCAAACTATGTAGCATCTTGCTCTACTGTAGGCCAATAGTAACCTGTTCTAAGTATCTTCTTAGCAAGATTAGGACTGGTAGAATGTGCACCACAGACACCTTCGTGTATCTCTTGTAAGGTAGCTACAGCTTCTTCCATGTTAAGACATCGTAAGAGGATACCATCGAGACTCCGGCGATATAGTGTATCACCTAGAATGGTGTAACAAGAGGATCGATGGATAAAGGTTTTGCGTTGGGTGGATGATAGGTCAGAGGCAAGGTTACTATTTTTAAGGTATTCGTAGATGTCTTCATACAATGGGTAATTGGGACCAACAAGTTCATAGATGATTTCAGTAATGGGAACATCAACGACTGGTATCAACAATTGTTTGATCAAGAATTCACATTTATGTGTATTTGTAGGCATGTCTATAAGTGACCCTATAGAAGCCATAGAATATGTAGCCTTGTTATGCTCTCTTGGAATTTGCTCAAATGTGATGCTAGAAAAATGTGGTTTGTAGGCATCAACTAGTTGCTTGTAGGGGACCAACTTTTCATCCCTCATTTGGTACTTGTCTGTGACTTGTCGAATGACTAGTTGTGAGTCTACATACACTTGTAATTCTGTGATGTCCCATCGGACTGCTATATTGAGACCTATGAGGAGTGCTTCATACTCGGCAATGTTGTTGGTACAAGGGAATGCAAGCCGATATGACTTTGGGATATAGTCATTTTGATGTGTGATGAATAAGATGCCAGCCCCTGATCCATGCTGTGTGTAGGAACCATCAAAATACAACTTCCACATTATTGAGTTGGAAAGAGTGAAGAGATGCTCGTTTGGAAAGTCTGCTACCATAGGGTGTGTATTTGTCATGGGTGCTTTGTTTCAGATAAGATTCACCCACAAATTGTTAAGATTCCTGTGCTTTGTTTCAGATAATGATACTGCTAGGAATGTGGTCTTTGGATTTTGTTCTGTGCCAAGGTTTATCTCTGTAGAAACTTCCACTAGGAGAGCTAACTTCTCTTAATACTTAAATGGTAGGGGAAGGTCAAATCCTCCATCCTCAGGTGCCACAGTTGGGTTTTCACCTTTGGATACGTCCTTTGTTTTTACTGTTTTATGATCAGGAGGTGCCACAGTGTGGTTTTCACCTAGAGATCTTTCTTTATTTTTACTTTTGCAACTGGAGGATTTGGCATTCTCACCAAAATAAGTCATTGGCTCTAGTTCCATTACAAAACCTACTTTATGATCGCCAAGAGGGATACCTTCCCAAAGTCCCATGAACTTAGCTATAGCTTCATCATTCTAAAATATATCTATAATGGGGGACCCTTGTTGGTGCTAATCGATAAGTTCAGGGTAGACAAGTGTTACATTCTAGGTGTTTGTGGTGGATGTTAGGGATATGGAGGATAGCATGAAAATGGAGGATTCTGTAAATAGGTTGGTCATATGGAGGGAAGAGTCATCGATGGTATCCTCAGTAGACGTCAAATCGACGGGAAAAGTTTCAGCCACCTCGTCGAGGATATACTCGATGTCCAAGGCATGCAGTACCTTTCTACCAAATCCTAATCCCTTCTTGTCTAGTTTCTTCATCACAATAATGGGTTCCATAGTTCCTTGATTCTATTTTCGAAGGCCACCTTTGCCTTTTTAGCCCATGTTATAGCCCATGTTTAAGCCATTGCCATATTGCTTGACTGGTATTGTGACTCGTTCTTTCTTCTTATAGAGCCAAGAAGAGATGTCCTCAATAGTTTCCTCTTCTAATAACTTTCTTTGTTGGAACTAGGTGAGAAATGCTGGGGGAGGAATAGCTACTTTTTTAGTGGCTTTGGTAATGGGTGGTTGGCCATAAGATTTAGGGGATAAAGGCATCCGCCCTATACAACAAGATTTTGAGATATCATAAGTGCCAAAGCCGATATCACGGATGTGAGCTTTGATTTCAGGAAGAGGATTAGGTTCACTTGTAGAGGCTTGTGTCAGAGTTTCAGGATCAACATAAAGTGTGGATTCAAGGGCTTTTTCATTTTTAGGCACTTGGTTGCAATATTTATAGCTACCTTGCAAGACACGGCAAAATTCAAAAGGATTCGGTTCTCCTGGGATAGTTATCTCCATACCATTGTATGGGAATTTTAGAGACTGATGGTACGTTGAAGGAACAACTTTCATTGCATGGATCCATGAGCATCCTAAGATAATGTTGTAAGGCAGCTCAATATCAAGGACTTGACACTGAGTTTCAAGCATGATAGGGCCCAGTTGTATAGGCAAGTGGATTATACCTTCAGAACGGCGTTCAACAACATCATATCCCTTGATTGTAATACTTTGATCAGTGTTGACATGATCCTCAAAGTATCCCAATTGCTTAAGTAACTTTAAAGAATAGATGTTGAGACCAGCACCACCATCTATGAGTATACGTTTGATTTTGCGCTTGTGGATGAGAACTTCAATATGAAGGGCATCATTGTGACACAGATCATGGGATGGGAGATCTTTCTTAGAGAAGACCACATTGTAGGGTGAAGCAATGTTACTGACTATAGCTTGGAAATCTGCATCCGCTATGTTGTTAGGAACTAAAGACTCTAGGAGGGCTTTTTCTAGCACTACTCTATGTGCAGGTGATGACCGTAGAAGGTCCAAGATAGAGATCTATGCTGGCGTTTTCCCTAGATGTTTGACAAGATTATAATCAGATTGAGTTGGGAGACTAGGTGTAGGGCCACGAATGGTGACACGACCATGACGCGTTGTAACAACACAATCCTTTGATTTGCCTTTGATTATGAGGGTAGACACTCGACTCTCTTCAAAATGACCTACAATGGAATCAAAGGAAGCGGAAGCATGATTGATACCTTTAGTTCTATCCTGAGGAGGAGGTGGACCATGATGAGGGAATGGTTCCTTGTACATATTGAGATCTTTATTCGTGTGTTGAGCTAGTGGATCATCTTGTAGATATATTTGATTGCCTTCGATGAGATTTTGGATTAGGTGCTTGAGTTTCATGCATGATGTGGTTCTATGCACTTTGCTCCTATGGAATTCACAGTATTCATTTTCTCTGTACCGTACAGTTTTGTAAATAGGTTCACCATATGGGGGAGCATTGGGTAAGGTGACGAGGCCTTTGTGTAATATCTTCTGTGGGACAGATTCTATGGGCTCTCCCAAGGGAGTGAATTGATGCCACGGAGGGTAATCTTATTGAGGCCGCTCTTGTTGTCATTGTTGTTAGTTTTGATAAGGTTGCCTTTGTTGTTGCTATTGTTGAGGTGGAGCTTGACTTGGTTTGGAAAGTTGCAGTGGTGTTTGCAAAGTTTGAACATGTTTAGAATTGACCACCCCATCGTTGACCACATTTTTATTTTTGTTCCAAAACTTTGGTTTATCATTTTGTTGTTGAGGAGCATTGTCTTTCGTTTCTTTGAAGATTTTGACCACACCCTTAGCAATGAGGGCCCTTTCAATGTTGATTCCCTTATATGTGATTTCGTTGAAGGTTGTAGCACTAAGAATTTGCAAATGAAAACCTAACTCTTGGTTGAGGTTTTGCACAAATATGCTAACAAGTTGTTTCTCGGGTATCTTGAAAGGGAATTTACTAGCCATTTGTCTCCATCGTTGAAGGAAAGAAATGAAGGTTTCTCCATTTTTCTGTTTGTTATTGCATAGATCGGTCATGGAGATCTCATGCTCTGCATTGTAGGAGAAATGGGTGGCAAACTTTTCTGCTAGCTCGTTAAAAGTTTTGATTCCTATGGGTAAGTGTGAGAACCATTCTATAGCTTGACCTCCAAGACTGTGAAGAAAGAGATGCATAAGATATGTGTCATTATGTGAGACCTCAAAGCAAGCAAGATAGAATTCCCTAAGATGGTCTTTTAGGTCACCTTTTCCTTTGTATTTATCAAACTTAGGAATAGTGAAATTTTGAGGAAATGGTATCATTGGTAATGACCGATCAAAAGGATAAGGACACACCCCTTCTAAAGAGAAGGTCTTCTTGGTGTGGCTAGACGTAAGATCAGATAGTTGTTTTTGAACTTCTGCAATTTTTAGCTCCATCGTTGTGGGAGGGGTGGGAAACATCTCCTATTGTCCTAGAAGTGGTTGTTGTTGCCCATATGGAAGATTGTAGTGTAAGCCGTGTGCACTGGTGTTATAAGGGTCGTAAGATTGGTTGGGATTGTACGCATTGTACATTGGGTTCAGATTGGGTTGAAATTGGACATTTTGATTTGAAGGAGGTCGTGAAGGCGCTAGGTAAGAATGTTGGCTTTGTGATGGTTGAAGGAAATAAATAAGTGGAGGAAAGCTAAAGTGCGTTGGTTTAGGTTGTGATGGTGGCACATAGCTTTGGGAAACTTGATGTTGGGGAAGTTGAGGGTGGCTAGGCAAGGTGTTGAAGAAATTTAGCGTGGATGAACGTTGTGGAGGAGGGACATAGGTAGATGTGATTTGTGATGGTTGGGGTTGATTGAAGATGAGCATAGAAGAATGTTGTGGTTGGGATTGCATGACTCTAGTTGGTTGAGAGACATGAAGGTTTGATGATATAAGAGGTGGCATTTGTTGATACCCTTGTTGCATGGCTACATAATTGTTCCCCGGATTGTAATTTGGTGGGAAACCTATTTGTGAAGGAGTAACCAAAATTCCACTTGTGATTGGTGTGGACACTTTAGGAGTTTGTTGTATATTTGATTGAGCTAAGGTCACTTGCTTAGCTAGTTCCACTTGACGTTGGAGAGTTTCTTGTTGGTGTTTGTAGATTTCCATAGGAGTCAGAAGTGGTGATACGGCCCTCTTCTCTGTTGGGTTTTGATAAAGGGAGTTCTTAATCGTTCTCCCTTGTAAGCTTTGTTTAGGTAAAGGTGTGGTCACTATTGACATGGTTTGGACCACCTGAATGGCACTTAAGGTGTTGTTTGTCTCCTTGAGAGTGGATAAATCAAAATCTTGAGGTAACTTGGCTCCTTGCTCTGCAAACAAGCGAAAGAAATAATCTTGGTTCTCACTAAAGATTTTGTCAAAGGTGGCCAAGACTCTAGGCTCTTGTATGAATTCATCAAGATCTTGCCCATCTTCTTGAGAGGATTGACCTATTTCAAAGTGTCGCTCTTCTTGAGATGGGGCTAGATCTACAGTATAGCCTTGAGGGACAAAATCCAAAGGCAAGCCGGTGGTATAGTGAGGTGTACTTACCAAAGGGACCCTACCTTCCTGAGGAGTGATTTGATCAATAGTATACCCTTATGGCACAAAATCTGGAGGCAAGCCAGTGGTATAGTGAGGCGTACTTACCAAAGGGAGATTACCCTCATGAGGAGTGCTAGGGTGATCAAGGTGCGGCACGTTGGGGGAATTGGTGGATCTTTCCGCGGGTGTTCTAGGAGTAACCTTGGAAGTAATGTTGGGATGACTTGATTGCATTGTGTGAGGAGGTGATTTGCGCTTCCTAGGGACAACTTTCTTGGACTTCATAGTTTGCTGGAGCCTAGTGGTTACCATGGAATACGCTAGGACAAAAGGTAATGCTGAGATTCTGCTTGTGTTTTGAAAAAAGACAAACTCTGATGCATAAGTAACTAGACCAAAGGCACTATATTGTTTGACCAGAGGCACAGGACTGTGCAACCAAAAGCATGCTACTGTGATACCAAAGGCGATGGACTGAGCCACCAAAGGCAAGGTACTGCTATACCAAAGGCGAGCTAAGGTGACAAAAAGAAAGCTACTGTACCACCAAGGGCGAGCTGCTGTAATACCAAAGGTGCTGAAGTAGTGTCTGATGTAAAATTTGATAGATTTGGTTCTATTTCTGATTGGATTTTGTTTTTGGCAAGAGAAAACACAACAAACAAGGGACTGACACAATAGATAGTGTATGTTTGAGGCTCACAAAAAGCCCAATGTTTCCATAGGTATAAGACAATTGCAATCAATAACAAGCACTTTTTATCCCTAGAGACAAGGTTTCATTGCAGTAGATCAGCTCACAGCTTAATACTCTGTCGTTAAAAATATCATTCCATAAAGGTGTCAGATATTTTGTATCTTTGCAAGAGACGATAGGTAGGGATATCTCACCCTCCCCTTAGAAAGATCAAGTAGGTCATAAGAGCTTTATGGCCAAGGGAATACTATCTCTTCTCAAGGGAGCCAATGGCGAATATCTTAAGGGCTTAAATTGATTCCCCTTGCACTGATGATTATCGCAATGTTAGGAGGTAGATCAAGTAGTCTCTATCTAGAATGGTTCTTAGTAACTTTGAGGGACCAATGCCTTACGAGCAATGCGACAAGCTACTAAAAGCTTTAACCACTCCTACTAAGAGTATCAAACACTTCACTCAATGTCAAAATCATTTCTGCAAAGAGCTAGTACACCTCTTTTCAATTTGGCACCATAAGGTAAGGCTGACGTCGGTTAGGACTTGGCTTTCACCTTATCCCTCTTATATAGAGGTTCAAAGGAAAACTCTGCTTAGGGTCATCCCTTTGGGATGAAATGCAATTCAAAAGTAGGCCCTTCTAAAGGAAGTACTAAAATGTAAGAGCAAGCACGTCAAACAAAGGTTCAATTGTCCCGTTATAAGAAAAATAAGGTGCAACTAGATTAGGCACACACACATTTGTAGTTGTCAGTTGTCCCTTATGAAATTGAAGTGTTTGGCATTCATGTCCATTGTCCCTTAGGAAATTGAGGTGTTTTAGCATACATGTCCATTGTCCCTTAAGAAAAGCAGTATGTTCCTAAGACTTAGATTGCCAAAATGATTTGCTCAATTATCCCTTAAGAAGGAAATATGTTTCTAAGACTTAGTGAGATAAATCAAGATTTTTTCAATGCTCATCCTGCATGAACATATTAGAAAAACCTATTTGCTTTGTGTGAGTGATAAGAAGCTGCAACAAGTCACTTAGTTCCACAAAAACTCACAAGTTAGCAAAAACAAATCAATTTGACCAAAAGTGAGTTATTGTCTTACCAAACACGATTTATT
Organism: Cunninghamia lanceolata; assembly: GCA_027924645.1. Classification (NCBI taxonomy): domain Eukaryota; kingdom Viridiplantae; phylum Streptophyta; class Pinopsida; order Cupressales; family Cupressaceae; genus Cunninghamia; species Cunninghamia lanceolata. The sequence continues at coordinate 4,413,759 of BSBN01001054.1, forward strand.
GTGATACCAATCGTGCCTCACTATGTATCCAAAAGCGCGGTGATGCAGACCAAAAGTGACTCACTGTGCTATCAAAAGCACTGAACCCGAACCAGAAGCATTGTACTATGTGACCAAAAGCGTTGTCCTGTCTTAGATCTAAAAAAGGTTATACTTTGTCAACATAAATAGGTTCAGATAGGGTTTCATGATTGATCTAATGTTCTGAGAAGTAATATCTACTAGATCTATATCCGGCAATCAATCAAACTTGAAAAAGGTGTCATGAATAAATAGGTTAACTCGAATATCAAAAATACCCCTAAATAAATCAGCTTAGGAAGTATCGAGAGACAATTTGAAAGACAAATACAATAGCTTGTCAGATAAAACAAAGATATGTATATGAATAAAACCCTGTAAAAATACCAACCAAAGTCAAAAAACCTATTTTGCTGAAAGCGCTTAACGATGCTACCACAAGCACTGTTCTGTATTACCAAAAGCATTGCTCTGTGTGACTAGAAGCGCTATAGTATTGCCTTAGAGTGCCTTACTATGCCTCTAGGAGCACTTAAGGATACTACCAAAAATGCCTTTCTGTGTCTTTTGCGCTGTTTCGTACTGTAACTTAAAAAAATCAATTTCTCAAAGAAAAAGAGGGATTAGTGGGTCCCACCAAGTGTGCCAGAATGTGTATGAGAAAAATTGACTAAATCAAACTAATTAAATCAAAAGCCCAATAACATAAAGAGAACCGATCTAAATAAAAGCCATTACTAATAAATCAATAAAACATGAAAGCTTTTACCGAGATTTGTATTGTTCCCTTTGGATGAATGTGGAATGGTCAATAGTGCTATGAAACCATGGTTGCAACAAACAAGTAAAGTGCTCAAAGATCAATGTTAAGAGATCGTGAAGTTGCTCAATCGATGCGATGTATGCTCAAAGCGTTGTTAAAGGATGCCTGAGAATAAGTGATCGAAGAAAGTTTGTGAAGGAGATGAGGGGGGTTTATATAGGTTTCAACAAAGAGCGATCAACGGTCTAGATAATTCAGAAGAATCAATAGAGGAGAACAGTTGAGGAATGTGCAACAAATAAGAAGAAGACAAGTGTCACACAAAAGTTGCTTTATTTGAGTTAAACACTTTCTTTTCTAAAGATAAGACATGCTTTTCATAAATTAGAAATTTTTTTTTAATTTAAGAGAAATTGATAAAAACAAGGTTGAGTGAATAGATAACTCAACTCAATCTTTGCTTTTGCATGATTTGAGGGAAATTAAATAATAAGTTATTTAATTTTGTGTGCATGGAGAAGAATACTTATTTTTAGAAGATTTGAAGGATATTTGAAGATAAGGAAGCAAATTAAATAAATAAATTTATTTAATTGTTGTGCATGATTTGGAAGAATGAATTTGATTTTAATTAAATAATTAAGAATTATTTAATTGTAAGTAAGAGGGAATTTGTGATGAATTAATTAAATAATAGGATTTATTTAATTAATGGAGATTTGAAATTTGATAGAGGATAATGATCAAATTAAATAATTAAAATTATTTAATTGTGGAAGGATAACATAGGAATTTAATTTAATTAATTAAATAAAGAGAATTTATTCAATTAATGTCGCAATTATGTGATTTAAAAGAATTTGGTGATTTTGGTGAAATTAATTAAATAATTAGATTATTTAATTAATGTTGAAATGCATGTGATTAGACAGATTAGCCGAAATGCAAGTGATGCGATGACTTGGTCATTTTAGGGTGTCTACAAAGGTAAGGCTTTGTAGGTTTGGGTGATTGCATGTTGAGGATATACAATCCTTATATACAAAGAAATGAAGGATAGCACGAGAGAGAGATAAAAGGTAAAAGGGGGTTGTATGGGTTGCATGTATATGCGTTTGTATCTATTCTACATACATTAAGATATACAAACAAAAGATACAAGGTCAGATATAAAGAAAAGGGATAACATTGTTTATAACTCATTGGATATACGCTTGTATATTGAAAAGATGCAAATGGACATACAAGAAATAATATACAAGGAGAGATACAAGAAAATGCGATGTATGCAGAATGTCAACTAACAAATAGAAGGTTTAAAAATAAAACGTTGAAGGAAGAAGCCAAAGCCATAGGTGCATTAATTGCTACAATTAATGCTGAACTAACACTGAAAATGATAAAATTTAATGGGTTAGGGTAAATTAAAAGTTGTTTTTCTTTCAGATTTGCATTGTTAAGATTGAAATTGCAGAAAGAGGAATTGTCACAGAAATTGAACAAAAATTTATCATGAGATGAAATTTAAGAAGCAGGAGGGATTGGAAAATGGTAAAGTAAGTTAATGTTGTAAGGTTGAGCTATTAAAGATATAGGTATTTACCTTGAATGTCGTCACAGTTTAGTTAATTAAAAATGCAAAGTGATTTTCAGTAATTTCATTTTAAAATGTAAGCAAAAGTTAAATTACTGTGTTTGATTGTTAATTAGCTAGTTTGGGTTAAATAATACAAAAGTCAAAATTGAAAAGACAAATGGGGGTTTAGGATAAATATAAAAAAAATAGAAAATTCGTAGTAAAACCCTAGGTAAGAGAGTAGAATGGCAAGTTAAAAAACATATTTTTTATAGGATGCCCCAAAGAAGAAAAAGGTGGATACAGGGGGTGAAGAAAAGATTAAAAAGGAAAGAAAGCCCCATAAAGAAACTAAGGAGGAGTTGCCAATATACAGAGGCTACCCTTCGTTTCTCACAACAAGCAAAGTGGGGACGGACACCAACATAGGGAATTATGACGCAGATGATGTTTTGCAAAAGATCACAGCAACTGATGCTACACCTAACGTGAGGTGTATATGGGAAAGTGGATTATAAAAAGATGCAGGTTTCTCGTTAGCTATGGAAGCTAAAGACCTATGTCTGGATTGCATATACTTATATGACCCAGTTACCAAAAGAATAATATACCATGATAGGTTCATTACATACTTATCTATAGAGGGGATTGCAAGAACATTTGGTCTAAAGATACATAAAAAGATGGTAGATATTGATATTGACTAGTACAATGAAGATTTTAGTGATAATGAGAAGGATTGTAGAAGCAAGATCTTCTACAGTTAGTATAGTGCAGAAAATAAGCCCAAGACTGTGGCAAGAGTACATAAGATTCTACAAAGAATATACTTTAAGGAAGAGATATATTTGATGATTACAATGTTAAGCAGATTGGGGGGATTGCGGGATGCTACTAAGTGTGAGCCTTGGATGTTCACTATTATACAATTCATGAGGGAAGCAGAGAAGGAACAAGGACAAATTCACTAGGCTAAGGCTATTCGCACAGCCATATCGAAACATGCAATGTTAAGAAAACAAAAAATGATGCCTTTCTATTTGTCCTCGTATGTATTATATTCATGTGCAGCAATGGTTCAACCATACATACATGGGATTGATAGGGTTGGAACCCTGGGGAATGGCCCAAATCAAAAGCTTGTATATGAACATTATCCTGATTTATAGGAGGAAAATGCATTGAGAATGTATGCTTTAGTGAATGATGTATTTTATACATATATGTTCAAAGTTTTAAGAGAAGAGTAGGATAAGAGATTGTATGTAGATGCAAAGGATACAATTGGTTTGCGTAGTTCATGGTACATTCAATTCCATAACTTTACTTATATCAGATATACCCATTCTAGCGAAGAAGTGGCTGGTTACTCAAAGAGGGAGTTAAGGTATTATGGGTTTAAGGAATTTGAGTTAGCAAGAAGATTCGATCCTTTTCACAAGATCCAAAATACTATTGATTTTAAATTTAAACATTAAGTACACATTGAGGATTTCTGGTCAGAATGTGAGAATGACAGAGAAGTAAGAAAGAGAGCCCACAAAAGACTGACAGTAGAGCAAATGAGGTGCATGGGAGACATTTATGTCCCCCCAGAAGTTGAAGATGATGACAAATTGTTACATCATAGCTATGAAAGTGCTAGTCTTGCTCACATTGGAGAGCTTGATTAGTCGCAACCATGGAATACATCTTTGAACATATTGTCCAAACCAATCATTTTGTTCTCTAAAACATGGTTGAAGGATAGAATTGAGGAGCTTAAGGCTAAGGGAATTGAGCCTACATATCCAAGGAAAGGCAAAAAGAGAGTGAGGGAGCATTAATATGATCTCCAGTGCTTTTATGGAAAGAAAAGAAAGATTGTAGAAGCAAAGATTGTTGAGAAAGACAAAAATGCTACATTGATGGATCCTTATGCAATAGGGGTGACAATAGTTGTATCATTAGGAACATTTGTAGAAGCAAAGTCATTGATTCATGATACGAATACAAAGCAAGCATAGGCTACTAAAGAGTTAACAAGGCAGAAGGTTATGAAGGCAATACCAATAGACATATCTAAAGGGGAAACTTCAAAATAGTGTGAAGTTATATGAGCATAGAAAATAGGTACTATATTAGGTAACATACTTGGTGCATCTACCTCAGCGGAGAAAAGAAAAGCATATGCTAAGGTAAAAACAAAATTGACTGAAGAAATGCTACATGGGTCAAAAATTCATGAAGCCAAACAAGCTACTGAGACTGTCAATGTTGAAGATGATAGCAGTGGAAGTGAGGTCAAGGAAGTGGATTCAGGGATGGGAAAAGAAGTTGGCATGGAAGAAGAAGAATCTAGTGAATATTCAAGTGAAGAAGAAGAACAAGACACTCAAGCTGATATGGAAGTTGAACAAGGTCTAGTGTCTGAACAAGAAAATGTACAAGAAGAATCAAGGGCAGTAGATCGGTTTGGTACATTGGTATCTCTAGAAATAATAAGGGATGTGCAAGATGTAGCACATCAAATTGAAGAATCTAAAAAAGGAGATGCACCTGAGGAAGCAGTGAAAGAAATACCTACTCAAACTAAAGAAGAAATAGGAGCTATCACTTATATTGTGGATGTGTTGAATATTCTAAACATGTATGGGGAACACAGTGAAGAAGAAAGGAATGTAGAAAGCAAAGATGAATAAGGAAAAGAGACAAAAGAATCTGATAAGATAGTAGGTTCACCTTCACATGTGGAGCAAGTTGACAGGCCTAAAAAGGTACAAGAGGAAGGTGAAGTAACAAAGGAAACAACAAATAAACCTGAAAGCCAAGAGAATATAAAGAATATTGATGGAGATAAATCTGAAAAGCAAACAGAGGATAAAGACATGGCAAATATGGAACAAGAAAATAAAGAGGAAGATCAAGAAAAAGAATCATCAAGAAAGGAAGGTCCCGAGGAAGAAGATGAGGGTGGAGGAGATATCAATATTGAAGAAGAGGATAATGAGGGTGAATCTATACAGTAAAATGATCCAATGGTATAGGAAATAGCCCCATAGAAACCTCCTCCATAGTAACAAGAACAACAACAAGAAGAAGAAGAAGGAGAAGTAGAAAAGCCTCAAGAAGAGGTAATCAATGAAGAAAAGACTACTGAAAGCACAAAAGAGGCTCCAACCTTGTTGGGTGCAAAAATAAGGAGAGAAAAGGTGGAAGTATAGTTAGTACCCATAGACATCAAAAGTCTATTCAGCGATGCAATGCCAAGAAAAGAAAAGAGGTAGGCTAGAACCATGTCAACAATACAAAGGGGTCCAGATAGATCTAGAACACTAAATTTGGCCATACCACAGAAAGAGAAAGCTAAAGGAGAAATAATAGTAGATGACTATAAGATACTTAATTTTGACTTAGGACACACAACAAGGGAGCAACACATAAGTGAGTGGGAAGATATACACTAGGGTACAACAAAAATGTTAAAAAAAGATAAGGATAAACATGAATATTTGAAAGGACACATTATCTAGTTACATCAATTCATTAGGGGGATATTTGATCCCAATATTACAATACCGAAGTTGCCCAGTGAAATAGCAGTATTGTCAAAATATGAAGTGAAGGATATGGAAAATAAGAGGCTTAAGGCCAATATTTTTGAGGAGTGGTTAAGGGCATTCATGCAAGAAGTAGAAGAGGTGAGCAAACAAGCAGTGACAGGATGGGAATTGGCTACAACAGGAAAGATTAAATGCATGTGCTTATATATAATGGTCAGTTTAGAAAAGAAGAGTGCAAGTTTGAATTGGAGCAACTGGAAGAAATTAAAGAAAGAGAGGATGAATTAATAAATGAAGGAGTCATTACTCCTTTGATGGAAAATCAAGTGCTACAGGCTAGGTTGGAGTTAAGATTCGAAGATGATAGTCTTAGAAGATGCCTCACAGCCACTCAGGGTTTAGAGGAGAAAGCAGACAACATGATCAGGTTGCATAAGAGGATAGTTGAAAGGCTCATAGATCATGAGTGTATGGATGTACTAGTATATGAACTCCAAAGGGCATTAAAAGAATTTAGGGCCATCTTTGCACCATGTATGGAGAATCCAGAGGCATATTTAAGTAAACAAATTACTGATTCAATAATGGAGGCAAGTGCCAAGATGAAGAAATATAAGAAGAGTGAATGTTTAGGTAAAGAAGAAAAGAAACTGAAAGAAGGGGTCACAATGCAAGAATATGTATGGACAAGGAGTCCAGGGGAAAATTGCACCTTCATAGAAGGTGTAACAAATAATTTCAAGGCATATCTGAAGGAGTAGGAAAGTATAAATAGGGGAAAACAATACTAATGAAAGAGTTAATTGAAGGGTATCTATGGGTAAGGTCAACAAGAAAGAAGAAGTCAAAGGAGGGGAATCTTGTTTTGAAAAGATTCTAATGGCATCCTTTGAGGCAGAAAAGGATACCATAAAGATATTTTGAGAGATGGTTACGAACAAACGTACACCCTTGATCAAGAAAGTATGAATACTAACCATAGATTGGGTTTTGTAGCCATAGCAGTATGAAGCTTTAAATTCTATATAAGAAGCTCTACTACTTGTATATTATTTACACAGGGATTTTGAGTTGTTTTCACTTATAATTTGTTTGAACATTTAAATAGAGAGGTATTTCTTTAGTTTAGAGGAGGAGGTCACCTGTGTCTACACTAAGGAATACACGGAATGTCTAGTTTTGTTACTGTATCTGTAAAAATGTATGTAAGTTCTTTGGCAATTTGATTAATGAAACAAAAGGGTCATTCATACAATGTAAATTCTATATGACTATGTTCTTTAAATACAAGTAAAATTGGAATTCTACATCTATTACAGAGTGTTTTCTAACTCTTACTAGTATTTGAAGTATTATCCTTTGAAATCTTACAATCTTTGATGTGTGTTCGTGAAAATACTCAGGACTCTGCATTTGAAGATTTAATATATAGGTTTGATTAATTTACTATCTCTCTTAAAGACGTGAGTCACAGAACATTTAGATCCTATAGGAAATGATTCTTAACATGATTTTCTCTAACTTTTCCCCAAACATTTGAATAATTATCTAAAACACAAAAATCTTAAGGAAATTGTCTTACATTTGAAAGAAGCATAAAAATTGTGTTAATATCTGACAATTTTCATATTAATTTGAAAGGAAAAGCTTATTTCACTATAAATCATACAAAGCTTTGTGATGCAGTAGTAAGTTCATGCAAAGGAATGAATAATTTGTCTATGTTTGTAACAAATTGCATAATTTGAGTCTAGTACGTCATAGATTATCTTAAATCAAGTAAGGCCCCTTGAATATTACAGTTTCACATCAACCTGCTGAATTATCCATAAGGACAAGACCTGACCATATAGAAACTTGGGATCAAGAACTCTTAAGTGATTTCTTCATATATTTCAAGAGAGTTTAGGTTCCTTTTGTGAATTTTAACTTTGGTTATGAATGTGTAAAAATAATCATCAGCACACCCCCTGTGCTAGGAGATAACAATAACGTCCCATGACATGAACAATCAGGTAAACAATAACTATAAAGAACAAGGACTACACATGACTACAACAACACATGACAACAAAGACATCACAAGAAACTTAAACATCACTTCCAGGGGCAACCGTACAATGAATGGGAAGAGTACAACTAACACTATCTAATGCCAAATAGTAACAAATGACCAATCACGATGAAACTATACCTCAAGAAAATGACTGGCTAACATGTTCAACAGTCTAGGCTGACAAGTCACAAAACAAGACAACTCATCCTCTTTGAGGATGATATCAAGCTAAGGGACCTTATGTCATCTCCGATCCAGAATTCTCCATTGGATATAAGGCACGCTCAGACCTGCCAATTCAAGTGGAGTCGATATTTGGTACTTGCAACCGATGAAAAAAGGTCGAGCATATATATATATATATATATATATACATCTAATCATCAAATCAACACACCATGGAAAGGAATCATAGCATAGTAGGGTACTCACACATGAGTAATGCGACACTGTCCCTTCTACCAATCACAAGAATAAATAATCGCATTATGCATGTCCATCAAAACTAAGCATCTATATAAAGCATCATCAGATAATCACATAAACACCTAATAAAATTAATCCACATAATCAATTGAGTCCATGACCAATCATAATCTAAGCATAAAACATTAGTTCTAATAGTACCATCAAAGAAACAAATAAGTATCATCATCAAAACAATAAATCCAATATGTCATAATGTCTAAACAGAACAACTATCAGAAAGCCAAAACGAGGGGCACTACATCCTCCCCCCTTACATTAGACTTACTCCTAGAAGCATACAAACAAGATAAGGGTCAACCCCTGCTCAATGGCCCTACTCTCAAGGATCAATCCCCGATGCTGCAAAATGCACACATGCTCTGAAGAAAGTTGCTTGTCCTTTGCCTATGGTCTCCAAGACTGTCCCTTAAAGCCCTGCCTGGTGGTGTTCAATTGTTGTAAATACTCAATGAGACCTCATTGCATCACCTACAGTTGGCTCTGAAGCTGCTGACCTCTGGCCAAATCTTGTAGCATTCTTCTATGGACACTACCTAGCTATATGGCCCTACTGGCCACAAGAGAAACATCCTGTACCTCTATCGTAACCTCCACCACCCGAGAAAGCATTGGACTACTAGAAATCATCTCTAATTACTGCAAACTGAGTGTTCTGAACTAGCTAATTGGGATGATAATTCTTGGCCCACCACCAATTATGGTCTTTTCTCGACTGAGTATGACCACCTTGCTGATTCTGGGAGTACTACTACTGTTGTTGTTCACCCTTAGCAGGTGCATGATGGCCTCTAGAAGAGCCTGCTACCTGAGACTGACTGCAACAAGACCCAACACTTGTCAGAGGTGCACTACCAATCTACACACCTGTATGGCCTCCAAGAGCCATGGTGAAATTTTCCTCTACTAGATGGGCCTTGTCAACTACCACCTCCTTGGTCTTAGGATCGAAGACATAGACTCCTCCACTGATTCATACATTTAATCCACTAATAAAGTGTTGCACTAACATAGCCTCATCATCTCCGATGCCCGCATACTACTTGAGCTCCAAAAATATATGCTCATACTGCTCTACTGACATGGCCATTTATCTCAGCTCATGGAACTGATCTGTGCGAGGCTTCTTCCAGTGATCCAATAGGAAGCAAGCTCTGAACCTCTCTAAGAACAATGCCCAAGACATAGTACTAATATCCAAGTGCAGCTTCTACTCCTCAAAATGCCATCAAGTAGAAGCAAAACCTCTAAGATGCAATATAGCACATCTTTCCTTGGTGTTAGTACCATACGGATGCATGGAAAAACACCTACCCAAATCTAGTAACTGGGTCTCAACCTCCAATCCACTACTAGCTCCATAAAAAGTAGGAGGGCGTTCCCTCAAAAGATCTCTCATATTACTGGCTAAGGTAGCCTCCTGCTCTGCTATCATCTCTCTCCTTCTAGGTTAGCTCTCTCTTTCCCTAGCCTCTGGCTGATCTCCCTCCTATCCCTCTCTAGGATGCTCTACGTCCTGTTTAGGGCCCATACATGCAAGAACCTCTTCAAGTAATTGATGCAACTGATCTCCCTCCGATTGACCCTGGTTCTCGATATTCTAACCCCCACCTTTTTGAGCACTCTCATGAGGGGAACTAGGAGGAGGTGTACTGCCACCACCTCTTCCACATCCCCTACCTCAACCTCGACCTCTAGGCATCTTCTACACAAAACCAACAAAGGACAACCTCAAGCTGGAAGACAATGATGACAAAAGGGAAAACACACCTTATAGAATCTATGCAACTAGGAAAACATAATAGGCTTACATGTAGCCAGAGTGCCTAGTGTTTGAAAACTTGGCTCTGATACCAAATGTAATGCCCCACCATGAAACCCTAGAGATAAGCTTAACTATGCATTACAAAAGGGCAAATTATTATTTTTTTAAAAAAGAGGAAATAATAACAAAGTGTAAATCATATAATCACTTAACATGCAAGTTAACTTTTATTCTCTAGGGTATCCATGATTGCATTACTACTTACTAACATAATCTAATTAACATCCATGATTCAATCTAAAACCAAGTGCATCAAAGAGACAACACATATATGCTTCCATCATAATAACACATCAGATAATAGCATCAAGATCTAGCATATGAGATTACAAATATGTTTACAATTCCTTACAATAAAATACATCAATACAATGTTTACAATGTCTCTTCCTAATTACATTTGAGGATATACATCAATATAATAATACATAGTTCAACTGATATATAAGGCTAAAATATAAACATAAATATCTATCTCCTCAAGCAAAACAAGATCAATGATCTTCTACATGATATATCCTCCTCACACACGAACAACAACAAAGGGACCAATGGAGATGAAGCATAGCCACTCGACCATGTGAAACCTTAAGGTCAACCCCCCATTCTAGGAGATAACAATAAGCTCCAATGACATGAACAATTAGGTAAACAATAACTATAAAGAACAAGGGCTACACATGACTACAACAACACAGGGCAACAAAGACATCACAAGCAACTTAAACATCACTTCTAGAGGCAACCGAACAATGAATGGGAAGAGTACAACTAACACTGACTAATGCCAAATAGTAACAAATGACCAATCACGACCAAACCATATGTCAAGAAAATGACTGGATAACATGTTCAACCGTCCAGACTGACAAGTCATAGATCAAGACAAATCATCCTCTTTGAGGATGATATCAAGCTAAGGGACCTTATGTCATCTTTGATCCACAGTTCTCCATTGGATATAATGCACACTTAGACCTGCCAATTCAGGTGGAGTCGATACCTAGTACTTGCAACTTGCAGCTGATGCAAAAGGGTCAATCACACACACACACACACACACACACACACACACACACACACACACACACACACACACACACACACACATACATTAATCATCAAATCAACACACCATGGAAAGGAATCATAGCATAGCAGGGTACTCACACATGAGTAATGCGACACTATCCCTTCAACCAATCACAAAAATAAATAATCACATTATGCATGTCCATCAAAACTAAGCATCTACATAAAGCATCATCAGATAATCACATAAAAACCTGATAAAATTAATCCACATAATCAATTGAGTCCATAACTTATCATAATATAAGCTTAAAACATTAGTTCTAATAGTACCATCAAAGCAATAAATAAGTATCATCATCAAAACAATAAATCCATGATGTCATAATGTCTAAATAGAACAACTATCAAAAATCCAAAATGAGGGGCACTACAATGATGGATATCAACAAAACGCTTCATTTTATATACCTCTTCCAAGACACCTCTGTCATAAATACTTTCACTTACAAAAAATTGCACACATTTTGGATCACAGACATTATCATACCAAATCCACTAGCAACTCCTTGCACTTCCATTGACATGGACAAAATTGATCTACTATACTATAATGAGCACAGTGCAAACCACTCACTAATATTATTAAATCATGTAATAATAATCATCTCTGTCCCTATTTCCCTCACACAATCTCTACAAGAACCTGTACACATATCTAAGATCTAGCATACTCTCTAAAACACTACAACTCAATCACATTAAGGCTTTCACAATAAGACTCACTATATTTAGAGTCTACATATGCTCATCTAACACCTTATAGTCACAGTAACTCCAAAATCTCAAGAACTCTATATTTTTCAATCAACACTCTAACACATGTCATCCTTCTCAAGATGAACTCATTGAGATGAGATGCCTTTGCAATTTTCTCTTGAAAACAAATACTTGAACCATTACTATCAAGTAATCTATCTACCATAGGATTGCTTTAACCTTGAGATCACTGATACTATGTCACTATTAAGAATTTCATTGATAGCCATTGTCAAGAGCCATCATGAAACCATAAACATAAAACAATGTCACCATATAGAGTTTCAAATATCAAACAACATCTCACTCCATAGAAAAATCACTGCACCAACTACCAATTAGCACCCTCCAAGAATGACTATCGCATCTATCTTGAGAAACAAAAACAAGGGGCACTATACTGAATGTTAAATTGTCTTTGGGTAAAGAAAGGTAAAGCCTAGAATACCTCCCCTTTACAACATGCTACTTCTCATACAACCAATGAAACTACATGTGTAGTGTGCACAAGGTCAGAGTGTGCTTTTCCTGGATCCAATTTTCTTTTCCAAACCCAAATATGTTCTTTCATTTTCTTATTTAAGGTATTCTCTTGTTTTTGATTGAGCATATAGCTCCTAGATGGTTTTATCAATCTTTTCTTACACCATTGTGCTTTGTGTTCAAAGCTATTACAACTATAACATCTGATATTATTATATAGACCATAGAAAGGATAATTTCTTCTAGGTATGTGATAAACACTTCTATTGTCATTCCTCTCATATATCCTACTGTTTCTTGTACAATCTCTTGATTTGTGGCCATAAACATGACATGAATAACAATAACTGTGAAATTGAGAATAATTGTACCTTAAAGATGGATGTCTTGGGGGCTTGTTTGTCCTTCTATCTTCATCACCACACATTTCTTTTGTTTTATCAGCAAGAGCAACAACATGATGATCCAAATCAATCTTCTTCCTTAGTGTATTTTTAACTTTGGATGACTGCCCTTCTGCATAACCAAAACCAGTAGCATCTTTGTGAAACCTTTGCTTACTTAATATTTCATTTAACTTGTTGGTACTATCATCAAACTTTAGATACTTATCTAACTGTTTTCTAGGATCCTCAAGCTCTTTCCTTAAATAAACTACTTCTCCTTGAAGCTTTTGACATTCATTAGTTTTGACTTCAAGATCAGATTTTGTACACTCAATTATCATTTTTGCTTTAACAACTTCAGTCCTTAAACAAATGTCAGGTTCATAAACTTGACTCTTTAGTTCCACAATTAGATTTCTTGCTTCTTCAAGTTCTAAAAAAACTTTTGCAAAGTCTGAACATACCTTATCTTTTGAATTTTTCTCTTGTTGAAGTTGTTCTAACCTCCTGTTTTCTTTACTAAGTTGCTTGATTGTATCTATGGCACATAGAAGTTCTCCTTCAATATCAACTTCACAATCATCTTCATCTTACTCGTGTCCATCTTCATCCTCAAAGAAATCTATTTATTCATCATTAAATTTTTGTTCTGCTTCATTCACAATGGTTTCTTCCTTTTTATCAAAATTCTCAATTGCAGGATAATTCTTTTTCAGGGGTGACATATGCAACAAATCATTGCTAGGCTTAACTGAGTCTTATTTTTCAACTTTTTGATCAACATTCTTATTTTCCCTATTTGAGGCCTTAATTGTTCTACCCTTTCCCATGGTACTCCGTTATTAGGACCTACCCAAGTCAGTTAGACATCAAATAGGGAACTTACGCTCTGATACCACTTGTTGGAGTATGCAAGACACTAAGAGGGGGGGTGAATTAGTGTCTTAAAAAATAGACTTGTTTTTGGAAACACCTAATTAACTTTTACCAACTGTGAACTTCAACATTGAATGGTGAAAGGAAGACATTCATTTAAGAACCAAGATGAACTATCACACCAACTTGTGAGCATGAAAGACAAAAAAACTATTTGTGAACTGAGGAATCATTAGAACAATTCATCAAGACAAACAATAGAGGTGGATTGTTACTTCATTAGACTGAGATAAGTATCAAAGTATTATGCATTTGTACTGATTTACTATAAGCATTATATAACAGTTAAATTATGAAATAATGAACAAAAACTCATGAGCAGAACAAGTAACCATAACACAAAGATTGTCCTGAGTGGAAAACCCTTTGGGGCATAAAAACCACTCAAAAAATGCCTCACTGGCTTATTTAATGAATCTCACTAATTACAAGCCTCACTGAGTACAAAATGCCTCACTGGTAAAGCCTCACTGGCTACATAAAATGCCTGACTAGCAAAGCCTCACTAGCTACACAAAATGCCTCAGTGGCAAAGGTCATTTCTTGTCTCACTGACTTGACCTTTCAATACATGTTTCAATCATGAAGAAAAACAAATACAAAGGGACACTATGTTTCACTGATCCTCAATCTCTAATCTAATATCAATGATAATGCATTCAATCATCTATCCTCAACATTACATCAGGTGTATACACAACCACTACACAATTCCTATTCAAAGCCCTTTTTATACATTTCATAATGTCTTCCTCTTCTCATAAAATAGTTTGAAGAGATAACCATCTCCATAAAATTGTTTCAGGTAATAACTGAATTTTCAACCGAGTACAATTGAACCAAATAACTGAAATTTCAACTGAAAAATATCATATACCCATGAAAAAGAAAGTAGTTTTGTATGTTGTTGATACTATTGTCAACAATAATAAAAAACCTTTACATATTGTTTTGAGAAAAAAAAAATTTCATCAGTGTATTGCATACCCATAAGTGGGTCTTGATAAATCTGATTATATCATGACAGAAATCAACTAAAACTACTGGCACAACCATTTTGAAACCCTTGTTAAGCTTTTGATATCAAACCCTAGACATCATTCATTATGGGTAGTCTTTTATCAACTATGAAACACTTTTACTTTCCATAAACCCATAACAGAGATAAGAAAATCATTACTACATTCGAAGATTATCAACCATCACAAACTGTTGTGATGAATACAAAATATACCTTTGTTTCACATCAAATATGATTGCAAAAAGAATGATCAAGAAAAGGAATAATATCACCTAATAAGTTGACCTTCACAATCACTTGCTGGAGTCAAAAACCATTACAAAATGCAACCCAAGTCTGTTAGCTTTGTCACATCTAGAAGATACCTCAGAAAATCTCCTTCAAAGATTCATACGACCGTGTCCATTTTTTTTTCTCATGATTACAACAAAAGAAAAAATGGAAATGAAACCCGAAGTTGAAACCATCATATTCGAGGCTCTGACTTTGCAAAATGAGTGCCCAAAAAAATTATTTTTTCCTGTGATTAACTTATGCAACCAGTGCCGTAGGTAAACCCTAAGAAGCCGGGTGAAAAACTTGTTTATTTTGCCTTATTAAATTTACATTGACTTGTTTGAGAGGTAAATCACTAAAGCATGCTGATAAGAAACAATGTTGTGATATTAGCAACATTGAATATGCCCACTAGCAGATCAAATACAAACATATCGTGGTCAACACTTAAACCAAAATAATAATTTCATGCCTTATCCTCAAAATCTTAGTCCTCAAAAATAATACATGTATTAAATGTCTTTACCATAATGCTCATGGTGTTAAACATTTGTGCAAAGAGAGAGAACAAGATTATAACATCTTGTCATATGAGGTCATCATCACCAAGAAGGATGTCATTATGTAACCAAACTGAACATGATTATGCCAAACTAAACATGATTACCACATGAGGTACCAAAACTGAAATATCAATATAAAAGACCAATCTACCTGTTAGGAAACCATCTCAACTAAATGAGTCATGAAATGACAGAGTGAGCCACATGTACCAAGTTGTGGTTTTTCCATTAGGGACAACAGCTGAGGGTATGTTAACAGTAGGAGCACCCATGCACACAGCAGGAGCATCCTCACGACTTCCAACCAAGGTAGAACACCCTTGTACCGCTAGTGCATCATGCAAATTAAGAACTGAAACATACAAATTAGGAACAACATCATGTAGAGAAGGAACAACAACCTTTGGTGTAAGATCCACAACAAGTTCTACGTTGGAAAATCTAGGGCCCACTCCTAAAAGTGGTAAACCCCTATTCAAAATTGGAGAATAATGTGGGACCAAGCAAGAAGATGGGAGTGAGTGGGAGGATGCCATGATATTATCCCTTCAAATACTTTCATTGTTAAATGTATACAATAAGAACTATTTAAGAGAAAATTAAGTTTTTGAGTGAAATGCCCATGTATTCAAGGTAAATTTAAGTATCTAATAACATAAATTTATGCATTACTTTGGGAGGTGGCTATAGATAAACATTCATCAGTTCCTACTTGTAGGATACTGTAGCGTCGATGGTAGCCTTAAAAAGTGATTAATTTTTCCCACCACAGTCAATCACATTTCATAATTATTTTTCATAAAACATAGTTCTAGTTTTTGCAATGGTCAAATAATTGAAACTAAGCAATTTTTAATAAAAATATGTTAATAAATAAATTTCTTACATTATCATTGGATGAGATATTTTAAGGCATTATGGGCGCCATCACTTCAATCCACTATATACGCAATCATTTAAAAAGTATTTACCAGCTCAATTGGACACATGCATAGTTGCTCTGCAACCAAAACCCACGTGTCAAAAATGGTTCTAACCCACACTGCCACCTCTTCACCATTTGGTTTTTCTATGTTCCTCTTATTTACAACAACTCTAATTTTAAAATGATGGACAAGTTTGTCTCTACCAAGATTAATGGCATCTGAATGTCAAGCACTGCAAATGGATAGATACTCTTATGATTATTTTATAGGATTTGAACTACATCCTGTTATAAGGCCATAAATATTTTGCAGATTTACAAAATAAGAAGTTTTTCAGCTTCAATGGGTTTTAACTTGGTCTTCTTGTTATCACATTCCATTTTAATTTTTCTTCTTTGTGGGTAGTGGTGTAGGTACTGCGTTCCAATCTAAGGGCACATACTTGTTTGGGAACTTTAGTATGTAGATAAAGTTTGTTCCTGGTGACTTTGCAAACATTGTCACTACTTTTTATATAAGAATCATGAATTATGAACATGGTTTGCACCTTTTTTCAAATTTTTCTAGGTGTTATATAATATAATGGGTTATTTGTTATCATGAGTTGTAACTATCATCATAGAACTCTGAGCATGATGAGATAGAATTTCAATTCTTAGGAAATGCATATGAATAGCCATACATTATTCAAACTAACGTGTTTAGTGGAGGGAAAGTAGACAAATAATAGTGTGTATACCTTTGGTTTGACACCAACAAAAGAGTACTATTCTTACTCTATGACTGCTTGGTTTCATTATAAATTTAGCCTATTTCCAGAGCCAACAATTGATAACTCAATTTTAATGAAAGTGAGGTTGCATATGTCGATCCATTGCAAATATGTTTTGTCTTGGAAAACCATCCTTTAACATCCTAACATGTGCATCACTTACATTTACTCTCATTTTGGTATGGGTAGGGAGGATGTTGGTGAATGTTGTGGAATTTGGCTTTCAATAGAAAATAGCAAATTACGATTTACACTAGAAAATAATTTTTACTGAGATCGATAAAAATAGAAGCCCTCATTCTTTTAGCACAAAATTGGTAAAAAGTCTAGGAAATCATAGCTTTGCTATTTAATCATAGCGTAGACAATATTTGAGTTTTAAATTTAAGGTATGACCTAAATGACTTTTGAGTACATGAAAACCTGGTAAATTTCGTTGTTGATGCATATTATGATTCATTTGATGCATCAACTTATGAATCACTTAAAATGGTTAAAAGTAGCCACAAGGAGACTAAAGACTTGAAATGGTGTCAAACTCAAAACAAGTATTCCTATTTATAGTATTTTTTTTATTTTTTAATAAAAATTTCTATTTTTTGTAACATATCAAAAGGATAGTTCAATTATTTTGTATCACTATGAGTAATAAATGATTCTAGATCGTATAGCTAACATGTGAAAAGAAGTGGTAGTTTTTCTGTGGTTTCAGGTTAGATAGGTACACTAGTAGGAGCAAGATAGAAGAAGTCCTTTTAATCAGATAATGGACAGTTGATCAAAGGTTATAAGCCTTGGAGGTCATCCCAGGAATCGAAGAACCAAAAGACATACATCAAGAGGATATCAAAAGAAAGGCCATGGATAAAGGCGATGTCTGTATTTGTATCTCAGTAATTGTATAAGAAAATATGTTTCCTTGTGGGGCTTGACCCCATATAAGTTCTATAAATAAACAATATGTACTGGACTGCAAAAGTCCCGAGCTAGACCAGAGGTTTTCTTCGCTCTGTTCTTGCCTACCAATGCCTGCACTGAATAGAGCTATATTTTATAACTAATTTTATATATTAATGGCCTCGGCCTTTTACCAATCAAAAAAAAATAAATGATTCTAGATCTTCATTTGTTATTTTTTACATTGGGTTGATGTTTGGGGATTTCAAATTTGATAATGTATGGTATCAATGGAAGGTAGTCTATCAATTCTTAATTCAATAGATTGTGCCTCTATTTTAAATTGGATTGGATCGACCCAATGTGTGAGATTATCAAAATCTATCACTATATAAAACACCTTACGAATCTATTTCTCCCATGTCCTTTGTTAGGGCAGACTAACAAAAAGGATATTGTTAATTTATTCAAGTTTTCAATTTATATAAAAAAAAAAAAGCATATTTTTTTACATGCGGCCTTGAGAAGTTTTATATAAAAATGGAAGAACCTTTCCCTATGTTCTGATGCATACATTCTATATAAGGTGTTGCTCCAAAAAAATTTTGTGTAAACTAGGGCCACTTTCCATTGAAATAATGTGTTAAGATAAGTCCAAATTAGATCTTTTTGCTGATCATTCTATGGAGAATCCTGTTGAAAGCAAGTTCAACTCAAATAGCTTTCCTTAATAAGGACAAAAGCAAAATTGTCCCACCAAATTCTGGCAAGAACTTCACTGCAATGCAACCTTGTTTGTAAAAGCAACAATGATGGTTAATTAAAAGAAAGTAATGATCTTAAAATGAAACACCCATTCCTAGGAATAGATTGTGATATTAATATCGATTAGTATACAGAAGGAATTCAAAATGCATAGATATCCATTTGTTAAAACATTTAAACAAGATAAATACATGAAACTGTTTTACAAACTGAAGTTTTAAAAGCTATGAATTCATTTTTTGGGGAGAGGCGACTGCTTGTGGAGCCACGATTCCCCAAGGGGAGCTGCAGCTCCCAAGGGGGCCATTTTCCCTTGGAAAACAAAATGCCCTCCCAAGGCATAGCTTTATCTGTAGGGACGGTTACAGACAAAACTTAAAAATGAATCCATACATTTATAATTCAATGAATTTCATGATTTTCCCACAGCTGTCACAGTTATTACTTAGATTAAATTTTGTTCATCGATTTTTTATGATTTCTAAACAACTGCTCACTGCTTTTACACAGAATTAATTTAATTATTTTCTTATAACATCAACTGTGGATTTTCCTGGCAGTGAAAAGATACAAATTCAGAGTAAAATCAATGGACAAGAGATTTTTTACTCGGAGAAATTGAAATCAAGAACTAATTTATACAGATTGAAACTAAACAACAGTCCTCTAAATTCTTTTATAGGAAGATCAGATCATCGAAATGAATAATTATCTCAAATCTAACTACATAGACCTGAGTAATGAAATGGATTTATTCCTTATTATTTAGAAAAAATAAATTTATACGGTAATAATAATAATTGGAACAAAAATCATATGCATTACAAAATTGAACAAGGGATGCAGTGCGTCAGCTTCCTACCGTTAGTTGATGTTAAAACTGATATTGGTAGCAATGCAGGTTTGCTATATTGTTAAGAAAATAAGAATTTATTGAACTAATGTAGTTGAATTTGACATGGAAATCAGCTGAGAAATTAAAACATTTCACATTACTGTTTTCATATTAGCTGCTATTGAAAGTAAATAACGAGGGACAAACAAGGACATGCAGAATTGTTCACAACACCAACCAACTTGTGACTAGGGACATACTAATCACACCTCTTGTGAATAGGGGCACACTCAAGGTTCCAGTCACAAGGACATTTACAAATAAGGACATATACTTATTCACAACAATCTTCATACATGCGAATAGGGATAAACTCAAAACATACTAGACAAATGATATATAAGTTTCTTTATGCAAAAGCTTGTTAAACAATATAAAGCTTCATTGTAATCTGATATTTGGCTCCATTTGCAACCTGCATGAGATGTATAAAGATGGTTGTCAGTAGATTATTATAGTAAATAAGCTATTGTAATGAAGAGTGTGATGAGCAAACTAATTTCTTTGAAATAGTTTTTTAAATAAGACATTAGCAAGAGAAGTAGAATTATACCTTTTGATATGCATTAGTCCTGTTTACAATTGGCACTGATAATAATATTGTTCTGATTAAGTGTAAAGTCTCCTTTTGTTGAAAAGTCTCTTAGCATGAAGACAATATCTGATTTGTCTTCAATGTACTGTTCATAGGTGACATTGTGGAGTTCAGGGAGCAGTATCTAAATGATGGACTTGTCACAAGAACAGTTAATAGTTTTTTTATTATCAATAGTCAAAATTGTTTTCAGATACAAGGAGTGTATGTATGCAACTTGTTTCTTGCATATAATGCAATGGGCAGTTTGCTCTTCTAGTGTTCCATATGCATCAAATTTGTAGTTACAGTTTGGACAGAATGCATGGAATGGACTTGAGAAGGGATTGGCTACTTTTAATATTCCATGGACCTGCAAGACATGTTGAAGTATTATTATCTTTTGGCTTATATTTAGAAAATTGTACGTAAAGAAATCCAAGAGTTCGAAATTACTTACCTCAAATGTTGATTGTAGTACTGTGTTTAATCTTTCCAAGGTCCTTTTGTTATTTAGTTTACCAATATATATTGATTGGCCTGTATAAAGTGTGTTGTCCCTTGAATCTATCCGTTTAACAATATTCTTGAAAAGCATAGGTGGGAATTCATTCCTTTGGACTTTTTCTTGCATTGCTAGGGAGTGGTGCTCCAAACTTGAATGCATTATCAGCTATTTTTTATCAAGAGAGTTAGCATTTTTTTCCATGTATCTAAGGAATTTAAGAGAAAATGAAAAACAAAAAATATAGTGAATTGATGATTCGAGAGAATAATTTACCTGTGCTTTGTCAAGTTCAGTATCTCCATCTTTCAGGTCAACAAAATATTGGTTTCCTTTTTTTGTTGTTACCACTACCAGGGCACCAATAGTTCCTGTAGCATACTCATCCGTGCTTGTTAGTAATTGTTTGATTGTAGTGCTTGGTGTAAAGTTGTATTCTTGACAGATTTGCGGTATGGCTTCCACAGTGCTGGAGCTATTTAAGATCGGGATGCAATCACAGTCACCACGATCATAATTTGTCTTTGCAGCAATCTCAAAGCCTGAAATTTGGATGCTTGAACCTGGAACTATCTTCTGTTCAAATTGCTTGACAAGGTCACCAGTTATGTTTATAGTCATTGTCATCTCATCTTTGGCATCTGTTAGGTCAGCTCGAAGCACTTCACGTGTTCTATTATTTTTATCTAATGTTGTCTTATAGACAACAATGATATCTCCTTCAAATGTTTGCCCAGCTCTCCAGGCATTGAGATCTTCAATAGACATTGAGTTGGGATTCTTTGTCTTTGATCTGTGGGGATTGAAAGAGAATTATTTTAATTCTAGGAAATTGAATGAGTATCATATATTTGCAAATTGAAGGTGTCATTTACCTTTTTGTTGATAGTTGTTGTTTTGCATGCAATTGTTTCTCTTGTCTTTTGTTGCTTTCCATTTTTTAGCTACAACAAAGTTGTGAAATGTTAAGATACATGTTGTGGAATGTTAATTTAGTAATTGTCCTTTTTAATAATGAGGACTTATAATTATGTGATAAATGAAAAATAGAATTTTGTAATAAATAAAGATCAATTCATTCCTCCAGATATCTTGAATAACATGGTAAAGTTTATTTATTGACATGAATTGCTCGAGAGGATTTTGATTTATTTTGCATCATTGATTTCAAGCATTGTAAAAATTGCATCATGATCAGTCCAGTATGCTTCAGATTTGTAAATACAATATGTTTGTCTATGTACATTACACCAAACATGATCAATGAGTGGTCTAGATAGGAATTGTATGTTGTTTAATAGAAAGTTCATTTTGTGTGTTTGCATATAGCTAGAAAATCCATTTGTTTTCATGTTATGCATAGACATGTCAATGTTGAAATCGCCTACAATGTATATAGTAGCATGAATATTTATGCAAGAAAAAACTTGGTTGGAAATTTCTATGATTTCTAACAATGGGGTAGCAGGTCTTACATATATATTAGATATGTTGATTTCATTACCATCGAAAGCTAATGTTATTGTTATAGCTTCAGCATTATTTGTTTTATGTTGCATAGTTTTAAATATCTTATATTTTTTTTGGGTGAAAGTCATAACACCATGTATATGCTACGTTGAGAAATAATTAAAGTTTTGAAATGGATTAATAAAATTAGAGGATCGAGTATGTGTTTCTTGTAAACAAAAAATATCAGATGACATTATATCATGATCATTGAGTATGTCTTCTTTATGAAGAGGCAAGTTACGTGTATTCAATGTGGATAGTAATATTTGTCCAGTATGAATTTCTTTTAAATGTTCATTTTGAAATTTCCACATTGTTGTAGATTATAGACGTGACATTTCCACAAGTACCTTTTTCTTTATTTTGAAATTGTTTTGTGTAATAGGTTTTAACAAAAATAAGTTGTCAATTGTTCTAGTGCGTGAAAGTGCTGTATATGCCAATCCATGTTTGTTTATGCCTGAGGGGTCAAATGCAAGACCTTCTATTGTAAGTCCTTGGGATCTATGAATAGTACGAGCACATGCTAATTGGATTGGAAATTGTCTTCTAATAGTTATCTTCTTATGGTTTGAATGCTTGTGAATAGGTTTGGCAATTCGAAGTATGGGTGTCCAATCTTTATGAATGTCATTGGTAAAGCATTGTGCTAGCCTTTTTGATTGTCGATGTCCAATTTGTGGATCATTGAATTTAATCCAAACAATGTCAAAGTCAGCAAATTTGGTATATGCTTCATATGTTCCATCAGATCCATTGACTATACCATCTTGTGTGTCATAATTACCAGCGTATATTTCAACTAACATATTTGGCTTTAACTCTATTTGAGTTGGTAGATTGGTTGAATGATTATAAGATCTTATTACATGGTAATTGTCTTCATATTCATCAATTGAATTCAATATGATCAGATCTCCATGTGCAATTGAAAGCATTTTCCTATTGTGTGTATCAACATCTTTTCTTCTATAAAATAGAAAAGGGAACATTGGGTCCATTGGTGGTGGGTGGACACAGTTATTATTGAGATATTCCAAGTCTTCATTTGTTTGTGATCCAATGCATATTCTATTCAGTATGTTGATGAAATGTTGATTTCTTTGTCGCATTATTGTTTGCAAAGAGTAGTACTTTATTTTTTGCTTCCAAAAATTATACGGCATTAGTTCATTTGTTGTTAGCAAGTTTTCGAATACTAAAGAATCTTGTACGGGTTGTGCTTGGTAAAGATCACCACAAAAAATGGTATCAAGATTTCCAAAGTAGCTAGTAGGCATTTGCATTATATCTCATAATCTTTTGTTAATAGATCACATAAATCTTGCACCTACTAGTGAAATTTCATCTATTAGAAGGACTCGTAGTTGTTGATAATGCTTTGACATTGTATCTAATGTTTTAGAATTCAAAGGAATGAATTCTGATTTGTTGAAAGGCATATGCAATGCTGAGTGTATTGTCATGCCACCAATGTTGTATGCTACTTTTCTTGTATAAGCAAGAATAAGGCCTTTTGGTTTCTCTAGATCACTATCAATAGAATTGTTGTATATGCGAATAAGACTTTGGTATATTGCTTTTGCGGTAAAAGTTTTTCCAGTTCCAGCTCCTCCTATTAGGAACAAATGTAATGGAGTTTTGTTGTTTTCCATTTTTTTTAATACAATGTCTTTTACAATTGCTTGTTGTTCTTCGTTTAACATTCGTCTCATTTTGTAATATTCAACATTGTCAATCATTTGATGATGTTTTGATATTTCAAATGCAATAGAATTTGTTTTGGTTATTTTGTTCAGTTTTAATGTATCCATATCTAATTCTATGTTGTATTGTTCTTGTTGTGATGAATGTTTTTCAAGTGAGTGTTGGTTTTGAATTTGTTCATCAATAGTTTTTAGGTCGGCAATAGCAGTGTCAATGTCACCCCATGTCTGATTGAAATTGTAATTATATTTGATGAATTTAGCTCTAATTGTGTGCTCATGATAAGAATATGCATTATGCCATGTTTCAAAACCATCTTTTAGTGTGTTTTCATTTATTGTAAATGGTACATAAAGTAGTAATTGCTCTCTGTAATGATTCTCTTGGTCAATATGTCTATTAAAATTGACAAATCGTATAACATTTCTGTTAGCTTTGGCTTCTAATTTTGAACCATTTTTTTTGTATTCTGAAACAAATTGTGCAAGACAAATGTCTGTTATTGTTTTAGGTCGTGCAACATAATAGTCTATTAATGAATTGCAAGTTACATTTTCAGAATCATCTGGTTCTTTCAAATGTTTTACTGACTTTAAAATAAATGTTCACTCATTATCAGGGCTAGTGTCAATGAATATACATTACCTTGAGCTGTAGTTTAGTGGAAGAGATAGTACGAGGTGAACAGCTTGTTGTGAAGACATTTGTTGTAAATTCAGCAATGTATTTCCAAGCTTACTTATCATTCTTATAGCATCTATTTTATTTTGTTCATGTTCTTTTCGAATTCTTTTGAATGCATTTGTCATTGACTTATCGACTTTTGTCATATAAGAGCTGCAATACATTGCTGCAGCATATGCATTTAACATGAATAGTGCATCTGTATTTGCGTTCCATATTTCTGGTACTTTTCTGGCAAAGCTATTGTTCCATATGTGTGCTGGTTTCCTTTTCAAAAAAATTGTGGGCCTATGGATTGTAGATTTGATGGCCATTATGTAATCGTTCTCACTTAAATTCATTTCTTGTAAAAACATTTCGAAAGAGAATGAATTGTCATAATTTGAATGTTGTAAAGTGGAAAGAATATCTTTTGCTCTTGAAATTGTAGTTTGATCATTATCTATAGATGGTTCAATAATTGAAGTTTTTCCCATTGGTGGAAGTGGAAAATTATATCGACAATTTTGTTTTCTTGATTTCCTGCATTGCTTGGTATGGTGATGTTTATGTATTATAGCTAAGTCAGGATGTAGTTCTTCAGTATTACATGTTATGTACTTGTCTACAAATTCTTCAATATTTGCATTACTATCTCTACCATAAATTGGTGCATCTTTAATCCATAGGAGGAAATGGTCATGTTCATTTCCACGATTTTGGAATTCAGTCACAGAGAAATAATCCAAGATTTTCCCAAAGAAGGAATTGTCAGTTAATATTAGTTTTTTTATTGCATTGATTCTATACCTATAATAACATGCACATGTCACAGGATCTTTTCTTATGAGTTGAAATTTGTTAGTTTCATTTCCCAGGTTGTGTTGTTGATTTGTTTTTGTTTGATATGTATTGTGTAATTCTTCAAGCGTTTTTGATAGTGGCTCCCAGTATTGTTCAGCGCTTGTAAATGTAATAAAAAAGGTAGGTGGTCCAAGTTGTCTAATCATTGCAAATACATTTTTTTTCAATTGGTGCATATAATCTGGAGATATTCTTATCCTTTTTAAATCAATGTAACCAATGTCAGATCTAAGAATCTTTTCTAAATTTGGTTTATGTTTGACATCTTTTGCTACTAGTTTTCTTCCTTTTAGTTGACCTTTTTGTAGTCTTATCCACATTGTGGATAGAACTTGGTGTATGAGTATCTTAATGGTCTTGAAAAATAGATTTGTTGTGTGGTAAGTAAACTTTCTATTTGAGTTTTGTAATTCCCATTGTGTAATTTTTTGGTATGGAAAGGCTTTGGTGATGTTTTCATCACGTGGTTCCCCAAAAAATAGTGTAGGAAAATTTATTTCTTCTGCATATTTATCTTTAAAGAGTCCAATAGGATTATGGCCTTCTGCTGGTGCAAGTTCTATAATCTTG
Source organism: Cunninghamia lanceolata (assembly GCA_027924645.1). NCBI lineage: Eukaryota > Viridiplantae > Streptophyta > Pinopsida > Cupressales > Cupressaceae > Cunninghamia > Cunninghamia lanceolata. Next base: position 4,440,194 of record BSBN01001054.1, read on the forward strand.
TCTTGCATTTCATGTATAGATTTTGATTCAGTGAATCCGTGTATCAAGGTCTCACAAGGATTTTCATTTTCTATATCATTTTCCACATCACTTTCGACATCGCTTTCACTAGTAGTATTTTCATTTATTTGATCATTGTCGTTATTGTATTGAAGAGTTTTTTCCCAATCTTTGGTTAATTGGACATTTTCCATTTTATATAATGTTCTCTTGCATAATTGTTTTAAAGCTTTCATAATGATAGTTGCACGTACCATTCCTGCTTTGTATGCATTTCTATATTGTAGCCGTCTTTTAAGAGCAACAGCAATTGTAGATGTCTCATTAGTAGATCGTGGCAATGCTGTTTGTATAATGTCTATGTTAACTGGTACATTGATAATAGAGCCTATTAGACCCATTTGGGAATTTTTGTATCCTAGTTGCCATATTTGTGCAAATGCAATTCTAAGTGAGACTAATTGTTCTTCTAGTTGTGAAAGCATTGCTACATAGTGCAATGGTTTATTCATTCTGATATAATCTGGTGTTGTATATCTAGGTAGTTTGAGATGGTTCAATGATGCTTTACAATTGCAACAAATATAGTTTTCTGATAGAATACATGTCTTTTTTGTTAAGTTGAAATATGCATGCTTTTGTTTGTCCTTCAACATTGATATATCTTTTTTGAAATGCAATATTTGACAAATTGAACATGCATATTTTGGCGTGTCTTGAATTTTTTTTGGAATATTTCTAATGGTGACATTTGAGTTTTTTTTGCCAAGGTTGTAGGTGCTAGTATATTTGTTACATGTATTTGTCTTTTAATTTGTCGAAGTGATCTAGCCTTATTTTTTTTAATGTTTTTGGTTTGGTTAAAAAAATTTATGTCATCTATATTATTATTTCTAATGATTTGTTTAATGTTACGTAATCTTATATGTGGTGATGTTGAATCTGATTGAATTTTAGTCTGATTTTTCAATGTATATCTGTCAACTTCTATTATTTCTTTTATATGTGTTTGTATATTGTTTGATTGTATTTGATAACATAGGAGTGGCTCAAAATGACCACAAAGAGGGTTTGCATCATGGAATAAGATAGAATATGAATGTCCATGTGATGATTGATTGAAATGTAAGTACTTCTTTCCTCTTGTCATTGACCAAACACATATTTGTATGTCTAACCATTTGGATAGCCAATGTATACAAAATATGTCTCCCCATAATCCAATGTCTTCATTGTTTGTTGTTGGCTTTGCAGAGAGTCGCATTCTACGGAGGTATATTTTAGTATCTTTTATTCTATGTAATTCATATAGTGTAAGAGGATTCAATTCATAGTTATATGAAGTTATTGCTTCTGCATTGCCTTCTGAAAGACATTGCAAGAAGTAATCAATAGTTCCATTGCGTATTTGGATTGATGTATACTGATTCTCAAGTAGAAGCTCAAATGTATCAAAGAGACAATCTCCAACATTATATTTAAAGTTGTTAAGCCTAAAAAATCCTTCAATTCTTAAAGCACTATCTATGTTGCAAAATTGAGATTGATTTCGAAATTCATATTTTTCTACTTCTATTATTTCTTTCTTTGGCATTGCCAAAGAATCTATCTTCCTTTTAATTTTTTTATGCCTTGAATTTGATTGTATTTGATAACATAGCAGTGGCTCAAAATGACCATGAAGAGGGTTTGCATCATGGAACAAGATAGAATATGATTTTCCATGGGATGATTGATTGAAATGTAAGTACTTCTTTCCTCTTGTCATTGACCAAACACATATTTGTATGTTTAACCATTTGGATAGCCAATGTATACAAAATATGTCTCCCCATAATCCAATGTCTTCATTGTTTGTTGTTGGCTTTGCAGAGAGTCGCATTCTATGGAGATACGTTTCGGTATCCTTTATTCTATGCAATTCATATAGTGTAAGAGGATTCAATTCATAGTTATATGAAGTAATTGCTTCTACATTGCCTTGTGAAAGACATTGCAAGAAGTAATCTATAGTTCCATTGCGTATTTGGATTGATGTATAGCGATTGTCAAGTAGAAGCTCAAATGTATCAAAGAGACAATCTCCAACATTATATTTAAAGTTGTTAAGTCTACAAAATCCTTCAATTCTTAAAGCACTATCGATGTTGCAAAATTTAGATTGATTTCCAATTTCATATTTTTCTACTTCTATTATTTCTTTCTCTGGCATTGCCAAAGAATCTAATTTCCTTTTCATTTTTTTATGCCTTGAAACAAAGTTTATTATTGCAAGATAGGAGGGGTATCTTTTACCTTAGATATTGATGATGTGGATGTGTACTAAATTCGTCTTTGTATTTGATCTTTAGATTAGCACTTTTTGTTCTTATACCTCTTCTTGCTTGTGGTTCTGCAATATAAAATTGTCATTGTTATATTCACATCATTTTATTTTTGTTCTAATCATATTCAATAAATGAACAATTTTGCAATTATTCAATGAATGAACAATTTTGCAATTATCTATTTGCTATATGGACATATGCAGCTTGCTAATTTTTTGTGAACCAATGAGACATTGTCAATCTATTGTTTTGATAGAATTTATGATTACAATTATACACTTTGTTATAAACTAATATAAAATAATTTTTAAGTAAAAACAAAAAATCACATGCCATAAATAAAACAGTTCTAAAATATAATAAAACAATTCTTAAATAAGATAGCTTTCTATTTTTTCATGTATTTGTTATGTATTTGTACATGTATAATAATTTAAATAGATATTAAGATATAATAGAGAAAATGTAATTAAAGATTTCATTTTCTCCATCAGTTTGCCTCATAAAATACTATATTGATCATGCTTATAATTGATCTAAGTTCAGTTTTGATTGAATTTAAACAAATCAACACTTTTGACATTTATTTTGTATTCATTAACACTAGGCTTGATAATAAGTGAACATTTATTTTCAAGTCAGTAAAACATTTGAACAAAGAACCAAGTGATTTTGAAGATGTAACTCGCAATTCATTAATACACTATTATGTTGCACGACCTAAAACAATAACAGAGATTTGTCTTGCACAATTTGTTTCAGAATACAAAAGAATGGTACAAAATTCGAAGCCAAAGCTAACAGAAATGTTATATGATTTGTCAATTTTAATAGACATATTGACCAAGAGAATCCTTACAGAGAACAATTACTACTTTATGTAATAGAGAAATGTAATTCAAGATTTCTTTTTCTGCTCAGTCACTTGGCTGCATAAAATACCATATTGATAATGCTTATAACTGATCTAGGTTCAATTTTGATTTAATTTAAACAAATCAATATTTTTGACATTTATTTTGTATTGCATTTGTATGCACTTAACCTAAACTTATTCTAAATATAGAAATGAAAAATGATATGGACTAGAAGTAGAGATTCTCAAAGAAGCATTAAACTGAAAACATTATGTATGATAATTGTTTTAGCATGCTCTTACACAAGCCAAGTAGAAAAGAAATTGCTTATACATATTAGATAGTTCAACTAGATTGATTATTGTTAGAACTGGAAGCATCAAGAACTGGAAAGGTGCTCAGAGCATTCGAAACAATTGGACTAACTTGAGTAGCATTTGGGATAGTGGGCAGAACATTTTGGATAGGGGCAGAGTGATGAGGCAGACATGGATGAGGAAAATGGCCCAAGAGAAAATGAAGGGCAAGAAAAGTCCTTTTGACTCGTGATGCAAAGTGTGGACCAAGTTGTAATTGATGGGAATCCACAGCATTTTGCATAGTGAGCATACAATCATTTTGTATGCCAACTTTGATAGCATTATAAACACATGACATTGTTGGATCCTTCTGTATCTCATTAAAGGTAAAAAGACCTCCTATGAGACCTGAACCATTAAAAAGTTTATAGTTATGAATTGCTGACTTAAAACTTTCCTCCGATATGAGATAACTTTGTACATAGTCAAATGCCAACTTTTTGAGGAGGTCAAAATCCTGCAGCAGATCCATTGCATTGGAAAGGAAGATAGAAACAACTTCTGAGTATTGTAGTACTTGTGGGAATTCTTGAAGCATTTCTATCCCCACCACTATTCGAATTGCCTCTTCCACAGCTGCACAATCAATCCTAAAAACATGGGCCATCTTCACAGCATCATATCTTCCAATGTCTGTCTGTTCCCATTTTTGAGTTGGGAAGAATATGCATTTGTTCTTTTGCCATTCCTTCATTCTGAACTGTCAAAATGGTGTGTAGCAAAGAAAAAACCATTGTAATAGAAAATCTTTGACCAATAAACGTCACCATCAAAGTTCATAACCATATAAATAGAAATTTTTCAGATGAGTGCACATAGAATGGCCAATTTTGGAACTAGACGATTGAAGCCAATAATAATTGTCATAAAGAAAATTGTGCACATATAGAGAGAGCTCTATGATAATATTATCAAATTCAAATTAGGTAATAGACATTGTTCAAATTAGATCATGTTTAGTTATGAGAGTTATTATATAAATATATTTACAAATACATAAAAATACAAAGACAAAGAAGTCTACACTGTTGCCCTGTACTGAATGTTGTTTACATATACTTCCTTGTTTTAGATTGTAATATTTATACGACTTCTTCCATGCCTATTTGCCTTGAGTTCATAATGATCAGTAACCACCAAAAAAATATAAGAACACTATTACATTGCATATCAGCAATATGCAAAAATGCAAAGTGTTTTTTACTAGAATGAGCAATAGAACCAATATGAACATCTCAACTATCATAATAGTGTATACTTGTAACATGATTTCGTCCTCAGAAAAGTGAGCCATTTCTTTTGCACATTGGATAACTATATAATTTGTAACTGTAGCTACAAAGAACAACTATTTGCAAGCTCTTAGCATTCCGTCCATCACATTTGCATTTTCTATCAACTAATAATAAAATATCCTTTAGAATGTAGGTTGTATCAAAGTCTATGACTATTATACTTGTTTGAAGAATAATTATACTATGATGAATGGTATATGTAAGTTCAGTATGTTATTCATGATCATTCGATCAGGATCTTGACTTTGAATAGTAAATTGATGTCTAAATATTTTTGTGGAGTTTCTGCAAATCAAGCTTGATTTTCATGATAGTGTAGAAATTGGAGGACAATATCATTCAAGTAGAGTTGGTGATTCATTAATTGTTTTACTTTGAGTGATCTACACGAAGCTCTAAAGGGTTATCTAGTGACAAGAATATATGTTCTTTGTGGTCAGTTGCTGTTATTGCAGCTATTGCTTTCTATTAGCATATAAGTACTAGGTGTTGTCATGAAAATAGAAATGATGGTCATTATCTTTGAAATATACTATACCTATGGAACTAGTACTATTCCTGTGGATGTATCCAATATTGGAAAGTGTATTTTCTATGTCTATAAGAATGCTAAGACTATAGATGCCTAAAAATGTTGTCAATTTGCAAACGTCATTTTATTCTAGAGTTTTTGGATAATAGGAATCCATCTAGGATAAAAAAACATTGCAATAGAGATTTAGGATACTGCCCAAAGTGGCTAATCTATGCAAATAATAAAGAAGATTATTGACAATTGACTTGTATCTTGTTTCTGTGTGTCTGATATTATTGCATAGAAATTGTGCGTGCAAAATTTAAGAGACATCATGTTTATAGAAATAAAGCTATATGATCTTGCTCTAAGATTGTTCAAGAAATTCTTTGAACTTTGTCAAAACAATAGTTGCTATCTATTTTGAAATGCAATTTAAAACCTCACCATCAAAGTTCATAACCATATAAATAGAAATCTTTGAGGTGAGTGCACATAGAATCATCAATTTTGCAACTAGACGATTGAAGCCAATAACAATTGCCATAAAGAAAATTGTGCACATATAGAGAGAGCTCTATGACAATATTATCAAATTCAAATTAGACAATACACATTGTTCAAATCAGATCATGTTTAGTTATGAGAGTTATTATAAAAATATATTTATAAATACATAAAAATATAAAGACAAAGAAGTCTACACTGTTGTCCTCTACCAAATGTTGATTGCATGTACTTCCATGTTTTAGATTGTAATATTTAAATGACTTCTTCCATGCCTATTTGCCTTGAGTTCATAATGATCAGTAACTACCAAAAAAATATAAGAACACTATTACATAACATATCAGCAATATGCCAAAATGCAAAGTGTTTTTTACTAGAATGAGCAATAGAACCAATATCAACATCTCGACTATCATAATAGTGTATACTTGTAACATGATTTCATCCTCAAAAAAGTGAGCTATTTCTTTTGCACACTAGATAACTATATAATTTGTAACTGCAATTGCATAGAACAACTATTTGCAAGCTCTTAGCATTTCATCGATGAAATTTTTGTTTCTATCAGCCAATCATAAAATATCCTTTAGAATGTAGGTTGTATTAAAGTCTATGACTATTATACTTGTTTGAAGAGTAATTATACTATGATGAATGGTATATGTAAGTTCACTATGTTATTCACGATGATTTGATCAGGATCTTGACTATGAATAGGAAATTGATATCTAATTATTTTCCTAGAGTTTCTGCAATTCAAGCTTGATTTTCATGATAGTGTAGAAATTGGAGGACAATATCATTCAAGTAGACTTGGTGATTCATCAATTGTTTTACTTTGAGTGATCTAGACAAATCTCTAAAAGATTATCTAGTGACAACAATATATGTTCCTTGTGATCAATTCCTCTTATTGGAGCTATTGCTTTCTATCAGCATATAAGTACTGGATGTGGTCATCAAAATAGAAATGATGGTCATTGTCTTTGAAATAGACAATACCTATGGAACTAGTACTCTTCCTGTGGATGTATCTAGGATAAAGTACATAGCAAACCTAACATAGTAAGAGATAAAAAGTCTAATTGATTCCATTTATTTCTCCTAACATTTATGTTTTATGGCCAATACCAAAACGACTTTGTATAAGAATAAACATTTAAAAGTGAGAAGAAGTGTTCATTGGTCTTGTAATAGAAAATTTCTAGATTATGAGCAATAGCTTTGCTAGATTTATATATTTGTTGTATATAAAAAAAGATAACTGAGAATAAATCATATAAGAAACAACTTTTCATGCATTGCATATTTCTCCAACTATATACACAATCTAATTGTTAGCTTGAAAATCTCTTAAAGAAACAACTTTTCATGCATTCCATGTTTTTTCAACTGTATACACAATCTAATAACTTATCTTAGTAAGATGTTTCACATGATCAATAGCAAGATCAAACGTAATAGTCTTAGTAACAGATACATAGCTACTTTGTACCAGACACATGGCTGGTGGTAGCTATAGATGAAGTGCTACAATTGTCATTGATATTGAATATCTCTCTTGTATCAATGTGATTACTAACAAGAGCAACATCTTCCAGGAATTGATTAGGACAATGGTTACCAATGCCAAATGGAAAAATAGCCATGTCAAAGTTTTTTTGGGGTGTTGTATTGTTGATCGTGCTGCTACTATACAAACACTTGTCAATAGGACTAAAGCAGGATTGGCCGAATGAAGATGTACATTGAGTACTGTAATTGGTTGAAGTTATATCAATGTTTTCAGGTAAAACTTCTTCTAATTTTGAACTAGACTCTCAAGAGCAGAATGGTACAAAAGGTTGCTTGATCAGAAAATTAGTACTGCTATCAATTTCAGGAAGACACATAGATTTCATGTAATCATCTGCTACCAATTGAGCAAAGTTGTCATCAATTATAGCATTTGATTTTTGTTGGCTCAAAAGTGGATTTAATATAGGAGCAGACTGCAAAGTAGACAAGGGCAAAACATGTTGATTAGTGGACAAATTGCATGGCTTTGAATTGACATGCAACAAATTTGTTCTTGCTTTATTGCCATTGATAGATATAGCAGCCTTATCATAGGCAAGAGCGGCTTCCTCTATTGTATCAAAAGATCCTAACCATTGACGTTTCTTGGACCTACCATTCCAAATTTCTACAAAAAAGCTACCCTAAGGTCGTATCCTAACACCTCTATATGAGATATCCTTTGTACATTTGTCCATTTCCTTAGGACTAAAACATGGAGCTTTGTTTCCTTTACCTATTTCTATGAAGTCTTGATAGCTTGACTCTGTGTGAACACTCTTCATTATTTGTTTCTCCTTCATCTGATTCGCTTGTAAACTAGAAAATGGAACAATAGGCTTCTTGGAAAACAAGTTACATGGTTTTGAATTAGCATAGATAAAATTTGTAATTGCAGTACAGCCTCTCATTGATATAGCAGCCTTATCATAAGCATATGCATCTTCTTTTGCTAAATCAAAAGTTCCAAGCCACTTCTATTTTTTCAATTTAGGATCCCTGATTTCTGCACCATAACGACCCGATGAGCGTTGTCTAACACCTCGATACCTTGTTGCTTCTGTAGAATGTTTTGAATAAATAGCACTTAGGCTTAAGTGTCTTCTTCTTTGTTTCTTTTGTACTAATTCTCAGTATCTGATTGCTTTAGCAATTTCTCCATTTAGTATCTCTTTTCTAGACCAAAATTACAATTGTGTTAGAAATTTTTGTATTGTCAGATTAGTTAAATTCAAGATTTCTTGAACTATCTTTGCAGTTGGAATCCACATTTGAAAGACTCTTAGACATTATCAGATGCAACTGACTACAACAACTATATCTTTTTTTTATTCATAAGAATTATATTACTACATGATTAAAGGATATTAAAAATGAAATATATTCTTAACTAATGTTAGAATATAGGATACATTATAATAATTACAATAAGCACATTCTTCTCTAAACATGCAACTAATAGATGTAATCTTATTGGTATAGATATAGGCACATATGTTCAAATATATTAACAATTTTGGTTTTATAAGAATTATATAATAACTACTAACTGTGTATAAATAGTATTGTTAAAATTAATTTTGACTTTGTATGCTATTATTTTCTTTTTTTATTGCAGCCTCGAATACATTATAACTTCTTACAGATTTAATACAATTTAACATGATTCAAGCTAATCGCATACTTTATATATCTATTTTAATTAAAACATTCTATTGCAACATTGTGGATGAAAGTAGATGAAAAAGTAAACAGTAGTTTCAACTTTAAACAAATCACATGGGAAAGTTGAATGCACCTTGGTAAACAAGAGATTTTTGACTACTCGTGTAGTGTACAACAGTTCAGCTTGAAATTTCTTGAGTTCTGCAAAAAACATATTAACATGACAAAATAAGAAATTGAAATTAGAAAATATAGGAAACTAGTATAATACATTCTGCATTTAACACAAAAATTTATTGATAAGTTTATTCTATGTAGTTTTGATTCTTAATAAAGCTCAATTAAAATATAAGTTCAAAAAATCCTTTTATTCAATTCTAACTCTAAAACCTGCACTGAAGAAAAACAGTCTCTTTTCTTCTAGTGACACACAATTGGCTTGATCTAATGCTGCTTCATAGATTGTCTTGCATGCAATGCTAATGCTTTACCTTTTCCCTTTCTACCAATTGTGCTAAGGTTACATATATTTGAGTGATAAGACCAAAAAAAAATTAAAACAGGGGTGTGTGTTATCTTGAATTTCTAACTTTCTGGGCATTGGAGGCTGATAATGGTGACACAAGGAATAATATTAAGGGTCTACAGGCCTTTTGGAGCAAGGATCAGGCTTATTGTCATACTCCTTTTCATGGCTGCATGTACTAGGTGGATGTTTTTTACTCCTTTTTCTTTGAAGCTTGACTAAGAACTCCAAAATTCAAAACAAGATGATCACAGGAAGGTAAGGGGAGTGCCATTGCTGTGCATACTGTAATATAAGATGGAACACACTTTACAGTCTCTTACACAGAATTTAGGACCTGGAAAAGTTTGTCTAGGTGTTTAGAAGAATTAACACCTACCCAAGACTTTTCACTTGTTTTTAAGATCCTGTTTAGATTCCCCCAAGAAAATTCTTAAGGTAAGATTTCATTGTCTAATATGAAAAGCATTTTAAGAGGAATTGTTTATATTGGTTTGTTTTCTTCTTCTAAGATGATGACAGAGGAGATAGTTTTACCTGATTCAACATTCAATATCTATAGATTTTTAAGCATAAATCATGTGAACTTTAAGATTTGAATATTATATATTTTTAGAAGGAATTGCATTTAATCTCTTACATCATCAGAACAATGCACATGTATTAATCTGAAAAATAAAGAAAAAAGAACGATTTACTTGTCGATGGAGTTGATGACACTGTTATAAAAAAGAGGTTTCATATAATTCAAAGATGGAAAGTTTAGAACCAAGGTTTTTAAAAAAGCATTTAAGAATGAAATTCTAGCTGGCTTGGAAATTTTACACTCAATAATAAGACACCTAAACATAAAACAATAATAATTTTAAATCTCAAAAACTTCACCTCTCCCCTCATTTTAAAATCTAGATTTCTGTTGTGCACCCACAAGAGAAAAGATAGTACCTTTACTAGAGTTTTGTTAAAATTTTGGATGAAAATTGAAATAATAAAGATTTAAATTTCTTTTTGGATTATTGTCTTTCACATTCTTTATATCTATATGTAACTCATTTGACATCATCATAAAAATTTAAAATCCATTATGCCATCTGCATTTATCATTCATCCCCACATGATTCTCAACCTTATGTTTGTGAGAAGAAGATTCAGTTTTGTTTGCTCTCATATGGTTTGCTCTGTTCTTTGTTCTTTTGTTAGATTTTCCACTCTCTATGGGGTCTCTGACCAAATCATCCTTATAATGACTAAAGAGTTGTGAGTATTTTACCAGACTGTAGTAGTTCTCTTAGACTGGTAGAAATCCCATGTTTACTTCCCTTATTTAAACAAATATTATGACATGCCCATTTTATTATTTCAATCTCATAATTAGATGATCTTGGAAAGATTTCCTTATTTCTCATTTTTGTTGTTAGTTCAAAGATTTGATTTAATTGTTAAAATACAGGATTTTTTTCAATGTTTAATTTAGCATGTGTCAAATCTATACATGGTCAGATTTTAACACATAGTCAGTGCTTCATGCATTAGAATTTAGTTAAGATTGTACAGAATTTTTGTTTGACTGACAAATTTAAATTGTTAAAGTCTTTATAGAATGTTGTAGAATGGTTGATAAATTTTTTACAACCCTTTCTAAAAGCTTGTGACTTACAACTGGAACATTGTAATTGTATGACCCATCAACAAAATTTCTGTAACTTAGAACCAAATATTTGTGGCATTGCTAGACTAGAATCACTAGATGAATAGTTTTCAGCCACATTTTTGATGATCTTACCAGTTTCAGATAGGAAAATTTTTCTAACTGAATCTCTGGGTAACTAAAATTGATTTAATTTTGTGGTGTTACAGATGGAGAGATGCAAAAAAAGTGGAAGCCATATGGGAATGAAATCTGATAGAAGAGAGGAACCCACATGACATTAACGTTATTGATTGGCGTAGGCTTAGTTCCATGATTAGATCTGTTATGGAAACTAACCAGAGCATGAAGATTGCGCTTGTGAATATCCAAGAGGAAGAAGCCCATCAATGGGAAACATTGGGAGAAACTAAAGTAAGAAAATTTGATGTAATTGACTCAGAGGAAGTGCACTGGACTGATCTGTTTCCAGAGTGGATAGACGAAGAAGAGCAGTATACAACTCCTGCCTGTCCAGCTATACCAATGCCAGAGATTGAAGATGAAACAAAGTTTGATTTGGTTATTACGAGAGTGCCTTGCAGGAAACTAGAGAAAGGGTGATCTACAGATGTTGTGCGCCGAGCAGTCTTGACTTTTACAGTAGTTGATGTCAGAATTATTTTTGAGATCTTGAAATAAAATATTTTGTATGGTTTGTAATTTAAGCCTTTAAGGCTTATGTGGCTGTTTTGCTAGCCCGCGCATCATACCCTGGCTCCTTTGTAGGGGTGCACGACGACCTCTACTCAACTCCTGCACTTCAACATCCCCTGTTCAATTTCTCAAAACCATATCTAGATGATTTTTTTACAATGTCCAAGAAGGAGTAGTAAATATCAATGTACACCACTTTCATACCAAGGAGGCAATCTTCTAGCTTATTCACAATTGTTTTTAGTTTTATTTAGCTAAAGTAGAGTCGAAGCAAAAGACAGTTTTCATTCTGTTTCCATAGAGTTAGCCATAGTAATAAGCAAAACAGAGAAATTATTTGAACAAGTTTGGCTGGGTATTCATCATGAACCAACAGAAAACATAGGTCGTTTTCATTCTATTTCCATAACAGAATGATGCCATGTGAAAAGTAGGATATCTAGCTAAAGTAGAGTCGAAGCAAAAGACAGTTTTCATTCTATTTCCATAGAGTTAGCCATAGTAAACCAGAGATGCCCTCCCTGTCTTAAAAGTCATTTCAAAAAAAAATAAAAATCTTTTAAGCACTTGGAGACCATCAGACACCACTTTCTCTGCAAAGTTGAAGACATTTAAGTCGGCATCATGCTTGGCCATAAAGACCCATCATTTGGTCTCAATATCTAACCATATTCATCATAAGGAAAAACAAAAAATACTGAAACATGGCTTCCAAATCTTCCAATAATCATCATTATAGATGAATCAAAACAAAAGTGGATGAAATGCTGAAACTATACAACACCTCTGCAAACGAATCACTTCTCCTTGCAATCAAAACTAATGATATACTTTTAAAAACTGAAAAACGGTAGAGAAAACTAAGAGTAGCGTTGCATAACAAAATGCTGAAAAAGCTCTAAAACAATTTAGTTTCAGCTAGAACTGACCGCCACAAATTACACAGAAGATGTAATACAAAGCAACAGAAAGTAGAGAAGGTACCTGCTTCGAGTGTTGATGATGATGATGGATTCTAGTCTTTCAGTTGGTGCAGATATAGATAGAGCAGATGATAGGGGTATTGAACATGCAATCAAATAGCAGGAACTAATAATGGATATTTGTGTGATTGCAGAATGTTCAATCACACATTTAATAATCAAGATATGTTTTCAACAAAAATATTCCTTTACGGTACAATATTATGGCAACGCATGACATATTATGGCACAAGACTCTTGAACAGTTAAAAATGGAAGGAAGAGAAAAGAGAGAAGGTACCTGCTTCTACTGTGGATGATGATGATGGACAAATCAAAACCTTAAGACTAGATCTCGAAGGATATCAGAGATATCTCAGCAATGAATGGGATCCACGTCTCCAAATTTTGGGATGGTTGTTTTGATGAAGTCCTAAGCCGTATAATGCGTCCGTTGGCTTTTTCCAGAAAGCTGATATTCTTAGGCGGTTTCAATTAAAAATATTGATTGAGCTGCTAAACATGTAATGTTAAATTAAAAAGGCCAAAACATTTATAAATGGACGGCTTATCTTCCTGCAACGTTTGACCTTCGTTGTTTTTCGGTGGGCGTGGGGGACCGGGGAATGTCCTAACCTGGTTCGTCACAAATCACAGAGAAGATGTAATAATAATAATGGAATGATTTGCTATCGGGAACAATAAATCTATTTAGCAAAGTGAGATTGAGTTATTAGAGGGCACTTTACAATCCTCCTATGATTTGAGGCTATAGATTTTAGAACAAAACCCCAATGTGTGTCATGATCGTGTTAATCTTAGCTCAACAAGTGAGTGGAATTAATAATGGAGATATGTTTTCAACAAAAATATTCCATTACCATACAATACTATGGCAGGAGACTTCACAATAGTTGAATATTATGGAGGAGAATCTAGAATAGTTCAGAATGAAAATTGTAGTGGAAAAGTAGGTAACAAGAGGGTCCCACAAACCCATGCGGATAGAATGGGTAGAATGGAAACAATTCATAAAATAAATAATTACTTATAGAGAAAAAAGACTTCTGTAGCTACATAGTTGCATTAAATATATGCATAGGAAAAAAATATCACACAATATCTATATGAATTTTTGTGAGTCCAATTGCATACGTCATCACAATAATACTATTAGAAACTGTTAGCCAATAGAATATCAACAAAATCATTCTATTATATGAAAATAGGAATTGAAAAAAACAAAAAATTTAGAAAAATTAGTCAAACAAATTTAATTCTGCAGTCCTATTGGACAATTGAATAACAACTAATAAAATTGCATGAATGCATTAGTATTCCTGCCAATGGTAGGAACTAATAAGAACTAAAATCCTTTTTCCAAAAGTTTGATCACTTGGAAGTAAATTTTAATATTCTTTAATAACCTGTTACTGCCAATAGAGAAAGCACTTTCCACCCAACCATAGGGTTTGTGACAAACCCACCTCCAATAGGGAGGCTCTTAGGAAGATTCGTATCAAATTTTTGTCAAAAAAAATAAACACACAAATATACAAAAAAATTAATCCTACATTTCCCGCACACTCTTGCTCAAATTTCACAAAGACTAAAAACCCAACACAAATTATCACAAATGGATCACAGATGGATCCATTGAAAGGGGGAGTAGAGTATACACTTTAATGGGACTGGGGCCATACACTCCAATCGGACTAAGTGGATACACTTCAATGGGGTTTTATTATCTTGTAGCATTCCCACAAGAACATGCAACACACCAACAACAAACACAACTCCCAACTTTCTCCACAAACACATGTGCTCCCAACAATCAATCCCTTCTTCAATATTAATCCATGATCCAAAATTTATCTCATACCAATATTCATGAACCCCTAGAGGAGACAATCACACCTCTCAAGAAAAATTCCTATAAACCACCATTTTTAATTAACAATGTGACACTCATGCCAAAGTAAAAATATACTTATATCCCAAAGGAGGCACTAGATCTCTCTCAAACCCATACGGAAGAAACTGTTACACAAAAATTTGGAGGGCTACACCAACACAACACTCCCAATTATCAGGATAACAAATAGTTTATTAAAAAAATAATTCACAATTTTTCAAACAAATACAAAAAATTGCAGCCATAGAGTAAATTCATTTCCATTCTTTTCAATAAAACAACAAACCATTCCTCCAAATTGCTACTAGAAAGTATCAAAACTCCAGAGCATCCTTCTTTAAAAATATTCCATTCATGCCAATCTCCAAGCTTACAATCTCCAAAACTTTCCAATCTTAAAAATCAAAATTCACAAGAACTAAATTAACCAATCTCACAAGAGAAGCAACAATAGAAAATCGCCCAAATCATATGTTTATTCGAAAACTATCTAACTCTTCAACTTCCATGGAGGGGGTGACTCTTAACCTCCCATCCATTCACACCACTACCTTTGTAGAAAACTATAGAAGGTTCATAACTTAATTTAAACATTATTTTTAAGCACAAATAGACCCCCAACTTATGGGTATATACCTAAGCTACAATTTTTCACAAAAATAACACAAAATAAGACCCAGAAAACCTCTCAAAAGAATAATAGAACTTTTATAACTCAAAGACCATAACTATAGAAAGAACTTGGTCAACATATCATAAAATATGTAATGGTGATTTTCCTGAGAACCTTTGTCTAATCTATTGGCTTTCGTAAACTTGCACACTCAAGCAAAGACTACTAAAGATATAAAATAAATCATTTATGCAACTTAAAATGTCTACATATTTGTCATAAATTATACCATATGCAATTCTACAAAAATTATTCAAGTTATCATATTAACTTGTAAAAATGAAAACTCAACTAATTAACTCATATTTAAAAAAAATAAATCTTAAATACCAACTATTATTTATTATGATCAAATGCTTATATCAAAAAAAAAAAAAGTCCACTTAATTAATTATGTTCATAAGGTCTTATAATTATAAGGAAATCCTAAACTAACATCATTCAAAAATTTAAATAAATTCTAGAGGTTGGGCCTCACATATAGGCCTTATGTGTTACATCCCTCTTTTTGGAAACAATTATGCTATTTACTTTCTTGCAAATTTCAGTAATTTAATATGTTGTGGACGACATGGAAACTGACGATTTATCTTACAAAGTTGTTATATGAAATTGTGGAATCTAATGAATACGATCAAGGAGATATTGTAGACTAAATGTCTTTATAATAAATGCAATGATGTTTGGATATATTATATTTGGATCATAGGTGCTTTGACCACAAAATTGTATGTGAGTCTGTCAATGCAGGAACAGGTGGACCGTGTTCGACGGGAAGAGAAAGTATCTTCGAGAGAGAGTATAGACTCTGGAAATTAACCATGGGTGTTTGTTAATGAGAATGCCAAATAGGTAGATAAACCTTGGAACCATCATTTTAGTCTTGGTTGTCGGTTAGGTCAGTTAACTAGATGTCGACGTCAGAGGATAAAGTATTACATCCTAGTCGAAAGTCGTCATATAGAATCTTGGAGTCGTCGATGTCGTTGTAAGTCCATCATAGAAAGTCGACTTATTTAGATGTTTATTATTTTTGTTTATAAGTATTTAATGAACCATCTTGTGGTGAAATTATAAATCTTGTCTCGTAGTCGAAAGACGCGAGAAGTCAGCTTTGTGCGTCTAACGTTGTAGAAACTCGTTTGCATTACAATCAATCCGTCGAGATTGTTGTAAAACGCGTCGAACTTGTGTTGTGAATTTATTCTTTTCTTGTAGGTCGACGGATGTCGATTTGAAGCCTTAACGTGAAATAATTATTTATGGACGTTGTTTAGCGTGAGTCTTTTCTTCTAGCTTTGACTGTGATTTGTTGTCAATCTAACCTTGAGCTTTCTTAATAAGTTGGTCTTTGCCTCTTTTTCCTTTTCAACCAAAACGATGCTCTAGTCATTTCCTAACCACCGCCAAGCCGAGCTTAACTCCACAATACATCTTATAGTGGCTTTTGGATTGAATTAGATACCTTGGTATTCGAGTGAAGGCGGAGTTGTTATGTCTTCTAGCAAGCCACGTCGCCATAGGAACCACCACCTTTTGAATGGTCGTGCTAAATGGGAAGTCGGGTTTAAAATCAGTTATGTTGACCCATGTGATTAGATTTATGTCAACTGAGAACTCTTTGGAGAGATTCCTTTTTTCCATGATGTGAGAGGAAGGTAGTTTGCAGTTGTGAAGGAGAGTAACCAATAATAAATGTTGATACTCCATCATCTAGGAGGGTGGAGAGGTTTCGGTTGCTGTTGTGTGAAAGAAGAAGAAATTGCGGAGTTTAGGGGGAAAGAACAGCTGAGAGAAACATGATTCTTTTACTCCTGCATTGTAGAAAGTTTTTTTTCCTTCACCAAGAGTTAGGAAACGGTAGTTGAAGACAATTGAGGGCCTTCATCGTAGATAAGGAGGTAGTTAGAAGTGACAGCGGGTGCGTAAGTGGAGACTGGGACGTGTAGATAAGTTAGGGAGATATTCATGGCGAGAGAAAGGAATATACTCCAACGTATGGAGAGAAGAGTAGAAACAGACAGCAGAAAGAACTGCGAAGAAAGAGAAGATGCGCGGTTGAGTTCGAGAAAACCACGTAGAGGGAGAGGAGTTTTGGTGAGTGGCTGTCGTGGTTTGTAAGGAGAGAAACATGTGTGGAGATATTATCGACGGCAGAGAGAGAGAGAGGTCGCTGTGTTGAAGGAGAGTGTTCGTTCTTTTGAGTAGTGATCAGTTATCCGGAGAGAGGGGCTTCTGAGTAGGAAGCGACAGAGAGAGATATCTGTGGAAACATTGGAGGTGGGAACAACTTCTAAGTAGTGATCAGTTTCTGAGGGAGATCGACTTCTGAGGTGAGAGGAGTGAGTTGTAGGGACTGTCATGGGCTTTAGAAAGTGTGATACGGCAGAGAGTTTAGAAAAGGCATTTGTATCCTTCATTGTGGAAGGAGGTGTGTTTTTGAAAGGAGGAAATAAATGGCAGTAAGAGGAGTGAGTTCGGGGAAAAGACTGACGGGTTTTGTCATAGGATTTGACAGAGAGATAACGGAAGGAGCTTATCTATGTGGTTGGCAGTGAGGATTGAAGGGACGCTTCGGCACTCTCTATGCTCTTCATTGCTGAGTAAGGTAATATTCCTACAATGATTATGATATCATGATAATGTATTTTACTGTGATGCTGTGAGTAGTTCTTCATTGTAAATGTATTATTACTGTATTATGATAGAAGAAACCTCAGTGACAATAATGCTGCTGTCGATTAGTATGCAAGAACTTAGAAAATAGATTATTACCTCTCTTGGTAGATGTCGTAAGATGATAGAGCATAGGTCTCCATGTGCTTTCCTCAAAGATTGATCAATGCATGATTGCTAATGTGAACTACAAACTTCAAAAGACTTAAAATATTAAAGAGTTCCTTCAAGACAGAGATATCAATGTAAAACTGCCCTTGCGGCACTTGAAACAATAGCTCCTTAGTGAGAAAATACTATGCTCCACGAGCGTGTTGTGTAGGAGAGATAAACCACAAATTTAAAACATGTTTTGACGTAAATTTTAATGTGTTTGGTAGCCTAAGTTGTAGTTGCAACTAGTTTGAATCGTTTCCGTCTGTTATCTTTTGTTAGAAGTCGACCGTGCGTTGGTCATCTCTAAAGTCGTAGGAAAGACTCCAAATTTTCTTTATTATTCTATTTTACGATTAGTACCTCATTAACTCTTGTGAAATAAATTGACTTGAAGGAGAATAGAGAGTTAATGTATTTGGGTTGGTCGTAAACTGTCATGGTTTTGAAATAAGCAAGTAGGGTGGAAAACCCACTTCTGAAACCAGATCACATTGCATGCAACGATTCTAGTATCGTTTTGTAGACCTTATGAGTCTAGAATCCTTGAATTCTGGGATAACAGGAAATGGTTTAGATACTTGAGTATGTTGTGTAAACATGGGAACCAAGTAAACAAATATGAAACCACTTAGGAGTGGACGTTTTTAAAATGATTTTACAAGATAATAGGATTATGAAACTCTGAACTCAAGATTAGAGCAAATGTTGCGCCTTGCGCTATTATAGGAGGATATCCTAAACCCTTGAGGTCATCAAGGTCGTCAATTAGTTCAAACTATACAAATAGGAAACTGTAGGATTTCGACCAGTTCAAGTCGAGTAGGGTGGGTGAACCAAGTTCATGCGTTCTTAGAACGCTAATTTAAAAAAACAAATCCTTTAGCCAAGGTGGTGTACTATCCTCAAGTGCATCGAACATTCACCGTAACTGGATGGCGTTTCTTGTGGAGTGTCGTGCATGACTAGAGGGTATCTAGGGATCTGCACAATAACAAGACATGTAGGTTACAACACCAGAGCTCAGATGGCAAACACCGATGGTTATCCTAAGTCTATCCTCTTGAGTAGGGTAGGGCCACTTCCGGTTAGGAAGGAGTGCGGGAGACCGACGGTCTATGGTTGGAGGTTAAGCTCCTTGAAGATACTTTCTCTTCCAAAGACTGAGGAATGCCGAGTCTTGAATGTGATGGGTCGACAATCGAGATGCATGTTAATGGTATGTTTCCAATATTTGTTGTTTCAAGAAAATTTCATTTGTTAGAAAACAAAGTGTTTAATGTATATCATTTCTTTCAGTTTTATGAAAATGAGATCATGTTTATGATAAAATGAAAAATGTTGTATTGGAATATAGATGAGTTTATGTTGTATTTGATTACTTAGTCAAAAAAAAATTTTTACCATTGTGAAAACTTACTTCTTCTTGTCATTTCGGATTTGGATGTTACATTATGCTTTATTATTTTACATTTTTATATGTAACTAAAGTCAAAGTCTATTGTGTCATGAAGCTATCAACATATTTGGATGTTATTTACGATCATATAGGTGAATCGGAAAAGCCTTAACCATAGTAGGCATAAGATAGTAATAGAGTCGGTCATCTTCAAGTAGTTCCCACCTGCATGCACATTCCATCAATTTCTCAAATAAGTTATTTCTCAATCATTTACTTCAAAAATCATGGCTTATTTTCATAATTATCTTATAATGCACTTACTTTTAGAAATGATATACATCTCACCTAAATTTAGTGAAAGTTATGTAGGAAAAGAGCAATTTCAAATCTTGCCAAATGGTATCCTGGACAAAGTCGGGCACCTTTCCCAAATGGCATATACCATGGATTATTAGACAACTCCTACAAATTAAATGAATAAGTTCAATCATATTAGCATTATGTAGTACATAATATGATCCACTATTTTTAGAAATTCATAAAAACAAATGAGGTTGGTGCTTTGACATACTAGAGTAGATTCATTTTCCCAATGTCATGACAAAGTCTGCATTTGTAGTTAAATAGTTTACAATAGAGTAACATTAAATTAAATATAAATTAAGATTTCACTAAATTGTACCTTTAAATTTAACATCTTGTTTTTCTTCTCTAATAGCACCATGGGCAACACTAGATAATCGAAGAGTTTCTTTTATCACCTACCAAGTGAACCAAATCAAACATTTGGATGTTAGTTTTCTTAACTAAGCAATCCAATGCCATGGAGGAGACAAGAACATGATAAAGATGATTAAATTAAGTACTCACACAATGAGTGAATTTGATTTCTTGATAGTTGACCCATGTCATCTTTTTATTTCCATTCTCCTTTAATAGAGAGTCATGCTCAGCCTACATAATCAAAAAATGAATCAATTATCTTTTGGAATATCATTTTAGGGATTAAATACTTATTAATAGATAGTCTTTCACAATGATCCATTTTTCATTACTACTAAAATATAGTTTGAATCCTGGGGCCAAGCAATAGTATGCATTCTATAGTCTAAGAATACTAAATTCTAGGTCTTGTAACTTGTATGTCAACTATTTACAATGTAAATCATTATAATAATGTCTGTTTGTTGTCTAGAAAATCTTTTTGATACTTCTTCTTCTTAAATTATATACACCTAATCAATGTTCACCTTTAAACTACTTTAAATAAGACTCAAAAAATCCTCATATCATAATTTGAACCATTAAAACTAACTTTTCAATATAGAAGCTTTACTAAGTCATTTTCATAGGCATAGAAATAATTTTTGATAATAGATTTTATGTTCACTATAAAAATTAAATAAATAAAAAAAAAACACACAACTTACATATGTTTAAGCTCTTTCTATGTTTGACACACTACCTAGTATGCTATTCAAGATTATTTCTAATAAGTATTAGTATTACATAATCTAGTCTTATTTTGAGATATAGATAAACACTCACCCTTAGCTCCTCCAATGATTGTGGACAATCTGTGAGAAATTTTGTAGAAAATGCCATGGATGTGGAAGAAGTCTCATAACTAGAAAACATCATAAATAATAAAAAATCAACAATAATATCATTTGGCAATGATTCTTCTTTCAATAGTTTCATCAATAGATCATTACAGATCACTTGAGGATGTTTCCTTCTTTCTTCTATACACTCTTGAATCTTTCTTATGAGACTTTCTCTTCCATGCATTCCTCATGACTCAAAATTAGTATTGTATTTAAGTACATTTATATTCATCAAATAGTAACAAAATTAGACCACGTACCTTAATGTCTCTTGCATAAATGGATCCTAGGAATTTGATGGGGATTTGAAGGAGAGCTTCCACAAATGCCTCAAATAACTCATAGATTTCTTCGGTATCTTTATGAGGAGGTAAGTCCAACAATTTTTTTCTCATTATGTTTAAAAGAAGCTATGCACATTCAATAAGAGGTTATTAATGTCAAACAAATTCTAGTGATTACCATATAATATTTTATTGAATAACTATAAAGAAACAAAATTATATAAATAACAAAATAAAGTTAGAAAGATATGATATGGTTATATTAATGTGAAAGAAATGCTAATAATTACAATATAATGTTGTGTTACATAATGATAAATTAACAAAATCATACCAATAAATGGATATAAATGTTGACAAAGTCACATCTTATTATTGAATTTTAACACATGAATGGGAGGACTTCAACCTTAATATAGGAGAAATATTTATTTAGTTGAGTATTTAAATATGTGATATAAATTTTAAATTATCATTTTCTTTAGTGAAGGAAAATATATTTTTATGTTATTTTTTGAATATTTCTTAACATTCTAAAACTTTAAGTGATTTTAAACTTACATATATAACTATTATACTTTTTATACCTCATCTTCTAATTTCCTCTTTGTATAATTTTATTGAGTAGAAGTTATAATATTATTTTAGTAGAGTTTAATAACAACTTTTAATAGCTCTACATTAAAGAAATAGTAACATTATTGTTGGTGTATACCTTTAATCCTAGGCATACACACATTTGTATTAATCATACTTAGACGTTTCTGGCACATGTTCTATGAACTTGTCAAGGTAGTTGAGATGTTTTGAGAGCTATTGACTTGCATCGACACCTCGTGCTATGTTTGTGGGAGGTTACTTGCCAACTCCATCTAGAGGAGTCCTATCCTCTTTTCATGAAGATTCAGGTACCTATACTTCTCTATTTATACTCGCCTCATTTGTAATATAATTTGGTTGATTCATTACAAACTTATATGCTTGTTTATCTTTTCCTTCATCTTTTTTTTCTACATGGTATCAGAGCTGTGTGGATTAGTTTTCAAGTTGTCGGTTGCTTGTTGTGCTTCTCACCATGCATTAAATCTATGAGGAAATTTTTTTCTCTATTTTTGTTTTGTTGACTGTCTGTGAAGCGTAGGCTAACAAACGCCCATCTTGGGTAGAGGAATGCATCTCTAGAGGTATATTATAGTGTGGAGGAGGAGGACACTCGATGATGAGCTAGAGAGGATCAAGGGAAGGCATATCAAAAGGCCTCTTTTTGGCCTTGTTCGCCTCTGTTTGGAGGCCCGATTAGTTCTTGGAAGCGGCAAGCGAACCCTGATCAGGTCATGAAGACCCTCACCACGACACCTACAGTCGCCCTCAAGGGGCCTCGATAGCTACAGTCGCCCTCTACGGGCCTGCAATGACCAGTAACTTGTAACTTGTATGATAGTTTCGATGAAGCTGCATCAATATTGTCCACTTCAGATATTTATGCTCTACATTATCCTACACATGGTTCTGGATCATCATCATCCTCATCTATTACGCATGCACCTGATTTGATTATGGCATCCTTTGACATCGACATAGGGACACATAAGCACTCTTCGAAGGGATTGACATTGGCATCATCATCCTTGGATCAACTTCAGCATGATTCAAGATCATGTACATAGATCTTCTCGTATGAGAAGATATCCTGCATCTTCAAGTGGTTTCTTTTCTTCCCAAGGGAAGGAACATTGTTCGTCATTCCTGGATCTACATCTGCATCCTTTGTCGACTATTCAACATCACCACAGCAGGACATGTATTATGGCGGGGTCTCATAGGCCTTCTAATAGTTTCTCTCCTATGCGAGGAATCTTATATTGTACTTAGTGAAAGAAGTAGTATTTCTTCACCTATATAATTTCACTTTTTGGAGGATAGTTCTTTCCCACTGGGTTTTCTATCTTACTCTATTTTTTAGAGAGTTTGCATTGTACTTGAGCACCTTATCAGGTTTCATGGCCAGGACTCATTTTTCTTTTGCATTGTGCATGGGTACCTCACCAGGCTTATAGATGGGACCCATTTTTTCATAATACTCACCTAAGCTATGCTTAAGGGGGCGTGTTGGTCTATACCTTTAATCCTAGGCATACACATATTTGTATTAATCATACTTAGGCATTTCTGGCACATGTTCTTTGAACTTGTCAAGGTAGTTGAGATGTTTTGAGAGGTGTTGACTTGCATCGACACCTCGCACTATGTTTGTGGGAGGTTACTCTCCACAACTCCATGTAGAGGAGTCCTATCCTCTTTTCATGGAGATTCAAGTACCTACACTTCTCTATTTATACTTGCCTCATTTGGTAATACAATTTGGTCAATTCATTGCAAACTCGTGTGCTTGTTTATCGTTTCCATGATCTTGTTTTTCTACAATTACCATGTCATGTTACATCTATTAGTTTTGCATAACTATAAGATCCCTTTGTTGATGAGAAATAATTTGAATAAATTTTTCAATAGTACTATAGGTAAAGTTATAAAACAAAATATTTACATATTTTTTTTGTCAAAAATGAACTTTCTTTACTTTTATTTATTTTTAATAGCATTAATTTATTGTTACTATTTAAAGAAAAGACTATGGATCACTAAGTAGCTACATCACCTACCTATATAATTGGGTAGGTTGCAAACTTTAATTCCCCACCTAAAATTACAACTTAATTTATTATTTCTAAATAATAAACACTTAGTCATTTTTAGATATAGATTCTAAACATCATAGTTGTAGCTATACTTTCAAATTAACATTTTTTAAATGAATTTAAACTAATCAAGAAATTTATTTATTATTTGGGGTATGTAGAATTCCAAATAACAAATATTATGTTGGATTACATTTAAGTCTTTTAAAAAATGTTCATCTTCTTTTACCATTAATAAATACAAAGAATATTTCATGAAATAAAGATATCCAACATACCTTATTGCATTCCTGCTGAAGATGGATGTCACTCTTATGTTGCCATCTTTGTATTCCTTCAATGAGGGCATTTTGCATATCATCTAGAAAGTCTGAGATGAGTCTATCTTGCTTCAAGAAATTGACAGCAGTTGCATGAAGCTTCCTTTGAAGCTAGCCATGGACATTAACTAAAGCATATTTTCCAAGAATATTTTGAACAGATTGTGGGTAATTAGCTTGGAACAACCTGCCCTCATTTTGCAAAACATATTTGTTGAACTCTGGATCCACTGATACAACCATGTGTGCTCTTCCAAACAAGTTAGTTTTAAAAACTTGTCCATACCTACATTACAAATCGTCTACATTCTTCAATCCATCATTTAAAAGATAAAAAACACTAAAATAATTTCAATGTTGAGATTGTAAAAGTTTTATATTATTCTTAAATATCTAATTAATTAAAAGTTTTATCTTATATTAACAGAATATAATCCTTACAATAAAACATGTTCAAGAGCAATATTTTTTAGCAAAAGGGAGTTAATCGAATCATTTCCAAGAGAAGCAATATCGCTATAAAAACAATCTTACTTCTGTATTTTGTAACTGCAATTGAAATGTGGAATTCTGTATTCTCACATAAAAAACTAAAATCATAAATTTGACTAGTATAGAATGCCGATTTTATTACCTCTTCTCATGATCTTCAATGAATTGTCGTGGGTGAAGGAATCTAAGGCCTCGGTAGAAACTGATCGATTCTCCAATGAGTGGCCATCCAGTAGAACCTGGTGGCAGTGATATATGCTGCTTTTTGCTCCATAATATTTTCCACAGAAACAATGTCACGGATAATACAACTCCCATCAGAAGCCATTGCCCCCAATATAAATACCCGCCAATGATCGACATTTCTTACCATTTTTCAAGGCTTTGAAGAACAGATTAAAATATCTTATCTAATCACGCTTTGGCTACTATATAATGAAAATTTAATGAGGGGCAGGTTCTCAACTGGGAAGATGCTTTTCACTTTTGAAGCCCGAGAGATCTCTTTATATATATTTTGTAACCACAGACCAAAGATTCTTTCCATTTAACTTTATCTAGAGTTGAACATGTGCAAAAGCTTATACGTAAAGTAATTGTATTTATTTCAAGTATACGCTTTTCTATGCCTATCATGTTCTCAAGCTGTGAAGTCTTTAATAATTGTAGGCCGTAGGTGTATAATGACTTTTGGGGCGTTGTAGAAAATCATCGAAACCCCATCCTCTCTTGCGCTTATAGAACAAAAAGTTTCTTATATTTATAACAACACATTCATTGGCGGATTTTATATGATTTTATAGCTGCAAGATTTGATCTATTTATGACCACACATTCATTGGCGGCTTTGATATGATTTTATAGCTGCAAGATTTGATCAAAAATTTAATTGAAAATTTGATATAGTAGGTGGCAGTTTTCTGACCGCATGAAAGTTTACCAAACTCTTCCAGCATCTTCTGGGCTCAAAATCTCACAGAGAAAACCCTGTCAGCTAATAAATAGCTGAAACCATCCTAACAAATACGTTGATATTCGAGACATTGATATTCGAGCATCTTTTGGACTCAAAATCTCACATAGAAAAGCCTATCAGCAATAAATAGCTAAACCATCCTAACAAATACGTTGATAACAATCGTATTACACTTACAGGGTTACCAAAATTAAAAAAATTAAAGGGTCTCGCCACTCTTGTTACACATATTTTCTTTGAATTTTATTTTTGAAATGGTTTTTTGTGATGGGTTTCATAGTAGTCCTTTTCTAAATATTGGTGCTTTCTTTTCTAAAATTTGATTTTTTTGCACATCTTCTAAGATTTCATTTAATCTTTAGAAAAGAAAACCATTGTTAGCATGACTAATCAAACTTATAACCCTAGGATTGTAATTAGTAACATCAAGCCTACAATTTGTCCCATGTTAATTGTGGAAACAAATTTGCTCCATATAATTAAAATAATATTCATAATTTTCAATACTTGTTTTTGATAACCTCTTCAATTGGGTGAACATGACTATGAAAAACAATAAATTACTAATCTATTTAAGTACAAACAAATACTAAATAAAGAATTTGTGAACATGACTATGAAAAACAATAAATTTGCTAATCTATTTAAGTGCAAACAAGTACTAAATAAAGAATTTGCTAGTAGAATACCATACGAGTCTACAATTGGCAACATCCACAGCCCCATGTCGACTATGGGAACAAGTTTGCTATAGATAATCAAAATAGTAATAATAATGTCCATAATTTTCAATACTTGTTTTTGGTAGCCTCTTCAAGTGGTTAATTTGTTGCTCTTTAGAATTCTCATGTTTTGGGTTGGACGCAACTATGTGTGGCCCGATTTGGTCTGATTTGGGGGAATCAAACATGGACTCCTAGCAGCCATCACAAATTTGGCTACCATCGCCCCATTCTACCTCCTAATTTTTGGTAAATTTTGCCCCAAATCTAGCTTCTCTACTTTGTTTTATGTTTTTTTTGGTGTTACAATAGGCATTTTTTAATTGTCTTAAAAAAACACTAAGCAATAGCAAATGTAAAATAGGGGGCATTTTAAATTTGGGGCAATTTGCCTTGAGAAAATTGCTTTGTGAAAGATAATTTTTTTTAACCCTTGTCTCTTCACCAGACGAAGATGAAGGGTGAGGCCTGGGTTGGTAGGAGGCCAATTCCCCCTCAGGTATAAAACTATTGTAATCTTCTTTCCTTGTCGACTCCTACAAGTAGTTGGATGACTAGACATTTTCTCATCCATAGGCATTTTTTTGGCTTTTAAGTGCAAATGCATTAAACTAGGTCATTTACAGGAAATTAATTATGTGATAACTTTTTCCTGGTAGCTCAAAATTGAGCACCATTTTTTGTAAAAGTTAATTTTTTTATTTCACACACATTGAACCTACTTGCATTCGTAAAACACACTAAGTTATAAAGTGCCAAAACTGGGGAGGTCACCTAATTTGGCGGCCTAATGTGTTGATTTCTATTGACTAAAGGAATTAACTTGTTCTAAAATCATGGGATATGAAACTCACTCTTTTGTAATAAACCTAAACAAGGGAAACTATAAGTCTTGGTGTGAAGGCATCCTCAAACATCTCAGGTTCCATAATCTCATACACTATCTGTATGGACTTATCCCTGAACCTGGTAAACAATCTGAGAAGTCTAAGTGGTTTAATCATCATGATCACATTGTTGGATTGATCAGTTTACGTATTCTAGATGATGCTTTGTATGCCATCATGGATATTGACTGTCCACATGCATTATGAATCAAAATTTAGGAGATATATGGAGACTCCAATGTTTCTCCATTCCCACATGATCCTATGTTGATCACAAGTCACATCCCTAATCATGATATAGAAATAGAACATTCCATTGACATAAATAGAGTCATCACTCCTACTATTGTTTCATCAGATCTCAAAGTCGCTCCTTTGAGAGCTTTCAACACTTCTTTGCAACATGATATCAATCTTCCTAGCATTTCTGATTCAGACATATTTCTACATGACATCACTTGTCTGTTTGTAGAGTCCCACATTGTTGACATGGAAGCACACATTAACCTGACATCAATGTTCTCTTTGATGACAAAATCATTGAAACTACATCACCATTGTCCTATTCAGATATTCATGCTCTACATCATCCTACACATGGTTTTGGATCATCATCATCCTCATCTATTGTGAATGGACCTGATTTGATTGTTTGTTTAGGTCCAGACAACTGAGAGGGGGGGTGAATCAATTGTCACATATTTTCTTCTTTTCTACTTTCAATCTTCCTTTAGCTCTTATGATCAAATTAATGATATAAACATTTCAACATCAATCAATAACATATAAACATAAAGCTAAAATAACACATTTGACACCAAGATTTTGACGTGGAAACCTGGTTAAGGGAAAAACCACGGTGGGGGTTAGCCCACAAAAAAATACTCTGTTAAAAGTATTTTACAAATGGGAATGCACATGCATTCAGGCTCACTTCCTAGAGCTCACTACTCAATAGAGGCTCACTGCCTATGGAAATATTACAATAGAATAATAAAGATCTGAACTGATTAAAAGCATCTACTTATGCAAGAGTTTTAGTTTTGGTTAAGTACAAAAACTAATCTTACACATTTCATCTTTGCTATTCTCTTCTTACTGTTCAGCCTTCATTCACACTTTTGATTTCTATTATTCTCACATATGCCTTATTCGCATACCACACACACCTTGAATCATTCAATTTCATCAGCTATATATATCCGCAACATGATCTACAATCAATCTATCAGTCAGCTTTAACAACACTTAGAACTTTAATGAATGGTCTGCTCTATTGGCTAGATCCATGCATAACTTAAGGTATGGACCAAAACATGTTCTTGAAAAACATTACATGTCAGCCACTATCACTCATCATCGCTATTTGTCCAACAAAGAACTTCCATAAATCCTGAATCAAGACCTTCTACAAGGTCGGCCTGTTCTTCTTCTGTCTACTCTGATAAACTGGAATCTAGAGTTAGACTATCTTGACAACAATCATGACTCCCCTAGATCTTCAGCTAATCATGACTTCCCACTAGAGAGATGCAAACCAAAATACCAGACTTTGTTACTGCTATGTTCCTAACTGTCCAGACTTAGACAAATTTTGAATCTAACTTCTGGTAAGAACAATTTGTGTTATGTGGATGATTGGGATGATCTTAGTTGCTATCAATGACAACACCTATCAAGCAAAGAAGTGTCTCTTGCCAACAATCTCCCCCTTTGGCATTGATGGCAACACTTAGTGAAAAATGACTAAGTGTCTTAGTGCAACTCCCCCTTTGTCTGTACACCAGTGCCTTTCACTTATTCTAGTTCTCCCCCTCAGTTGAATTGCTCATTTTTCACTGCCCTTAACTCCCCCTTTGACATCAAATGAAAAGGGTGGGATTCGCAAGCCAAAATTCTTCAAAAATATTGTAAATACTGTCGCATGTGTACAATTAATCAACAAGTTCTATTTACATAAACTTTAGAATGTCTGCAATGCTGGTTTTTACCTACACAAATTTAGAAGCCCAAGTACTCTTCATTCCATCCAAAATTGAGATGTGCCCATCCAATAAAAATGAATATGCTTCTACCTTTGATAGATTGAATGGATCACTGGTCTGGGCTGCAGTCTGAGCTTTAGATAGGGTGTTATACATTGTCTCTAATTTAGGGGCAATCATTCCCTGAAGTTCACACATCCTCTTCATAGTATTGTTTTTCTCTTTCGCAAGCCCCTTTATTTCATCTATCAAGCTACTTACTTGACACTCTTAGCTTATAGGAGAGGCAGTTAGGGGATCAAAAGTTTGATAAAGAACTGATATTTTTTCTTCTTGTTCCTTTATCTTCTTCTTAATATCCTTATTGACCTTGGACCATGATAGGAAAAACTTATATATCTCCTCCATTACTCAGAGCATTTTGAATGCTCTTTATGCTGACATCAAGTATTCTTTTATCATTTTTTATCAAGTTCTTTATTTCACCAAATTTCTTATCCAAAAATTATTTTTGAACTTTTGCTTATGTAGACTTCTCAAGAGACTCAAAATGAGTATTTACAAAAATTACAAGATTTTTTAGATGATCGGAGGGGGAAACAGATGGATTCTTTTGGTAGGTAGGCATTAGCTTTTCCAGAATCCCGGATGCAAACCCCAATAGCTCATTGTCCTGCATGTGGAACTTTAACATCTTTTCTGTAGCCTTAACTTGGGTGTAAGATGCTATTTTCATTAGTTGAATTGGAGAGAGAGCATCTGGATTGGCTAGGCCTTGGAGTAGTTTAGGTTGATCAAGCTCAATCACTTCTTTTCCAAGAAGACTTTTTACTACATCTTCAATGTCTCTTGTAGCCATTTCAGAACCAACCTTTCGATCTCCTAATTTCTCAGTCTCTACTTTAGGTGCTTCAACATTTGCACCATCTTTTTTTGCTTTATCTTTCTTTTCTCTTTCTTCCTCTAACTCTACTTTATCCTTTTCTATGTTCTCTGCAGAGGAACTTTTTCTTGTTTGTTCATCATTTACTACCTAATCAGGAGGGCTCTGTAAAATAGTAATATTATCATCTTTCCCCAATGTATCAGATGGATTGGGAGCATCTTTTGCATCAATTACTTTATTGAACATTTTTGTATCCTCCTATTTTTCTTGTTCCTCTTCTGGAACTGAAGCTTCACCCAACTCAGATTATTGTTCAGTAATATTCTCTTCTTCACCATCTAGAACTTCTTTTGTGACTATGGGAAGATTGTACTTTCTCAAGGCTTTCAAAAGAATCTCTTGAGTTTCTTTAATGATTGAACACTTGTTTCTCCAAGCATGAGTTTGTTCATTCTCCTCTTGCTTCTAAAGTCATCTTTGACTTCCTTGAATATCATATCTATTTGATTAGGAGAAATTTGAGGACACAAATTTATTAGCTCATGTTCCCTGATCTCTATGTCCTTACACTTGGCATTTTCTTTTCTTAGCTCTAAGATACTTGGTAGACTTTGTGGTAACTCAGAAGTTATCTCAATCACTGCCTTGTTGTAGATGTTGAGATATTTGACCGTTGCTTCCTCCAACACCCTTTTATCCATTTTATTATATTCATTGTAGCATTCAATCATGGGTTTTAGATTATCATCCATAGTGACTAATTTTATCACATCTTCTAGGGAGAGTGGGCTTCTCAACATATTCCTCATAATCTTCTGTCTTTTGCTTTTTACTAATCCTTTTGCTTCTATAGGACCTTTCTTTGGTTAGTTTTGCAGCTTTTGTTCTAGTGACTTTTAGTTCCTTGATTTCAATATCTGAATTTGTATCTTCTTCTTCTGCTCTTATGCTTACATAGGTCCAGGATGCTTTAGTTTTCTTCCTTTTCTCCCATCTTTCAGATGATTTTGCTTCCAGTTTTACAATTTCAAAGGTAGTGGCAGAGCTTCTAGTAGTTCTTTAAGTGGAAGAGAGTTCCACTAGATCATCTGTTTGTTTCTTATCTTATTTTTCTTTCTCATCCTTCTCTGTTTTTTCTCTGAATTTCTTCATAGCTTCCTTAGTTAGGCCCAAATTTTTAGCTAGCTGCACAACTTCTTTTCTTACTCTCCTATTAGTTTCAGGTTCTCTGAGCTCAGTGTGCAACTTTAAACTTAGTTCTTCATAAGTTCCAAATATTTCAACCGTTGTGTCTTTGGGCTTTCTTAGAAGATGTTGAGCATATATGTCCATGATCTTTTCATCTACTTCATACCCCATGGGCATGATCCAAACAATTCTAGGTTCCACTACTTCCATCAAATATTGATCAGTATCAACCATGAAGCATATTGCATTTCTGTACTTGTCAACAATTGAATTGGGGATTCTTTCCCTTGAGTGCATCATAGTCTAAAAGTTCTTAAAGGAACCCCATATTGTATTTTTTGAGTTTTGAAATCACCAATGTTGTAAAGATGATTTCTGATCTGAATGGCAACTAGCTCATCCTTAGTCCAATGTACACCTTTTACCCCAGGTACTTCATTCATAAAGTAAAAGAATAGACATAGAATCAGTGTACCAAACTTGAAGGTGTTTTTCTTATCTTTCTTGATTTTGATTCAATCAGTTGATTCTATAGTAGTTCACACAAATCATAATCAATATTTTCTTTTAGCATTTTGTAAGTAGCATATATGGCTGTTCCAAAAATAGAATTTTCTCTACTCGAGTAGAAAATGTTATTTATGGTCATTGCTCTTCTGTCAAACTTAGCACTGGTAGCGTCAATCACTATCTGATTTTTCATAGCTTTCAGCATGGGCAATCCTCTAATTGAGTTTAAACCAATTACATTTTTGATAGCATCCTTGCTAATCTTGAATGGTTTTAACAGCTAAATGAATTCATCATGCATCTGACTTAAGATGTATTGAACCCATTCATCCTCATCAAATGTTGGAAATCCCATAATCTAAAGGAAGTGTTTATCTTGAAGATCCTTATACTCAGGTTTAAGTTCATCATTTTAATCCTTGAGTTGTTTCTCAAACATGTCTACATACCTTAAATCTCCAAACTCATCTATATTTGCATGAATATAAACCCTAATGTCTTCTACATGCAGCACACCATACGGGACACTTGAAAAAGCACCTAATAGGTTGACTTCAATTGATTTGTGAGGATGCTTCTTGAATTTGGGTCAAGGCCTTTCAGTAATGTCAACAACATGAGGAGTAGCCATCTCAATAGATTTTAGATTCAAAGTTTTACAGAGAGGTACCTTTTTCTTTTGTGGTGTTAGGGTTGATCAATTTGTCAGTCAAATTCGCTCTTTGCCTCAATCTCTAGATTTACAGCTCAAATGCTCTTCTTCTTGTTTTCTGCGAATGCAAGGTGATTCAAATGAGTGACCAAGTGACCTTTTATCTTTTGCAAAATGTAATTTGGCATTGTAATAAATGGGATGCCCTAATTATATCTGATTACATTATTTTTGACAGTTCTTCATGAATCACTCTGCAAGATTTCATATCAACATCTTTTCTTCTAGAAATTCTTCTAAAGGTTTTGGACAACTTTAAAATGTCATCTTTTACTATGCTAGACTCAGGCACCTACTTACTAACCGAGGGAATTTGATGTTCTATGCATCTCCCCCTGAGCCAGAGTTTCTGACTTAATTCCTGGAGGAATTATCAGCACTGGATTCCGGTGCGGACCCATCACTATTGTTTATTGTATCTTTATTTATCTAAATCTTGTTCATTTCACTCCATATCTCATTCACATCTATCTTTCTTTTGTCTGTATCTTGTTTCTGCTCATCTGGTTTTCTGTTTACCAGACCTCTTCTTCCATTGTTCCTATTTCTGTAGAATCTTGCAATATGACCAGATTTATTATAGTTAAAGCACACTTGATTTCCTCTTGATTTGCACTGATTAGCCATGTGTCCAAATCCATTGCAAGAAAAGCAGTATCCATTGAAAGAATTTCCATTTGAGTTACTTCTACATTCATTGGATTTGTGACCATACCTCTTGCATTTGAAGCATTCACCGGAGAAGGATGGACCATTTTGATTTGCTCTACTTCTGCACTAAGTAGCTTTATGACCAAATTTATTGCAATTGAAACAATTTCCATTAAATGATGGATATCTTTGAGCATTAGGCTATCTTACTGGAGGTTTTCTAGTTATGTTCCTTTTGTTTCTTGGTTGGAAATTTCTTTGTCCAGTTCCAGAGCTTTCACCTCTCTCATTTTTAAGATTACGCTTGTTATTGTCCCATTTTTGTTCTTCAATTAGTGCTTCGAGTTTAGCTAAGCTTATTTCAAATTTCTCTTTATACTCATTTGCAATTTCAAGGTCATGTATAAGAGTGATAATCTATCTCTCAAGTTCACTCTCATTATTTCTGCTTCATTGTAGATTAGATTCTAGGAGACCAGCTATTCCATCCAATTTGCAATATTCTTCATTACTTTCTTTCAAATTTTGCTTCATCTTTTGTTCAATTTTCTTCCTATCTTCAATTTCCTTGGTTAGTCTTATCACCCCAGTTTCCATCTCATTTTTTAGGACAACAACGTCTTTAGCTAACTTTTCATATTCTTTTGTCTTTTCTTTCAGGGCCTTGTCTTCTAGTTGAAGATGTTGCTCCTTTCCTTTTGTATTGGATTTTCTCAACTTTTCTTTTAAGATCTTGATGAAGTCTTCAGCCTTTTTGAGTTTTTCTTGCAGTTCTTGAACTTCTGCCTTTGACTGCTCAAGATCATTTAAGGTGAGATTAAGTTTTCCTTGAAGATTATATTCATCCATTTCTACTACCTTCCTAGATCTTCCTTAAGTTAAACTTTTCCAAAGGAACCTCCCTTTGATACCAATTGTTGGTTTAGGTCTAGATAACTGAGAAGGGGGGTGAATTAGTTGCCATACATTTTCTTCTTTTCTACTTTCAATCTTCTTTTAGCTCTTATGATCAAATTAATGATATAAATATTTTAGCATCAATCAATAACATATAAACAGAAAGCTTAAATAACACATTTGACACCAAGATTTTGACGTGGAAACCCGGTTAAGGGAAAAACCATGGTGGGGGTTAACCCACAAAAATTAATACTCTGTTAAAGGTATTTTACAAATGGGAATGCACATGCATTCAGGCTCACTTCCCAGAGCTCACTAATCAATGGAGGCTCATTGCCTATGGAAATATTACAATAAAATAATAGAGATCTAAACTGATTAAAAGCGTCTACTTATGCAAGAGTTTTAGTTCTAGTTAAGTACAAAAACTGATCTTACACATTTCATCTTTGCTCTACTCTTCTTACTGTTCTGCCTTCATTCGTACTTTTGATTTATGTTCTTCTCACATATGCCTTATTTGCATACCATAGACAATTTGAATCATTGAATTTCATTAGCTATATATATCTGCAACATGATATATAATCAATCTATTAGTCAGATTTAACAACACTTAGAACTTTAATGAATCCTTTGGTCTGTTGGCTAGATCCATGTATAACTTAAGGTGTGGACAAAAACTTGTTCTTGAAAAACATTACTCATGTTAGCCACTATCACTGATCATCGCTATTTGTCCAACAAACAACTTCCATACATCTGGAATCAAGACCTTCTGTAAGGTCGGGATGTTCTTCTTCTGTCTACTCTGATAAATTGGAACCCGATACTCAGAGGCTAATATATTTTGAATCCTTCATCACCAGAGAACAAAAATCTGGAGTTAGACTATCTTGACAATGCACATGACTTCCCACCACAGAGATCTGAACCAAAATACCAGACCTTGTTACTACTCTGTTCTTAACTGTCCAGACTTAGACAAATTCTAAATCTAACTTCTGATAAGAACAATTTGTGTTATGTGGATGATTGGGATGATCTTAGTTGCCATCAATGACAACACCTATCAAGAAAAGTTGTGTCTCTTGCCAACATTGATTATGGAATCCTTTGACATTAACATGGGGACACCTGAACACTCTTCGAAGGCATCAACATGGGCATCATCATCCTTGGATCAGCTTTAGGATAATTCAAGAAAATATACATACATCTTCTCACATGGCAAGATAGCCTGCATCTTCAAGTGGTTTCATTTCTTCCCAAGGGAAGGAACATTGCTCAACATTCTTGGATCTACATCTGCATCCTTCATCGACTATCCAACCTTACTATAGTAAGGCATGTATTATGGGGGTCTCATAGACCTTCTATCATTTTCTCTCCTATGGGGAGAATCCTATATTGTACATATGAGAGAAGTAGTACTTCTTCACTTGTATAATTTTTTTTTTTTTGGAGGTTAATTTTGTCCCATAGGGTTTTCTACCTTTCTCCATTTTAAGAGATTGCATTATACTTGGGTACTCATTAGGCCTTGTTTCTAGGACCCAATTTCATATTTGCATTGTACATGGGTACTTCAACAAGCTTTGTAGTTGGGATCCATTTCATTTGTGCCAACCTAAGCTATTCTTAAGGGGGGTGTTAGTGTATATATATGTTTTATAGAAAAAGGGGGAAAAGGGTAAATTGCTAGTCCTCCTTTCACTACAAACATTCAAAGACATTTCAACCAAGTTGAATCACACCTTCTGCAAGAGGATTCACCTATAGGTCGAGGGTCACTTGTAACGATGTGGAAATTCAAAAATTATTGATTAATATATTAATTTTAAGCTCAAATATACCTAAAACCCTAATTATGCAAAATCATAAGAAAACAGATTAATTACGACAAATGCTAGCAGACCAAGATAGTAGATAGAGATTAGTTACTAACTATTTTTTGAAGTTTGTGATGTAGAATATTTAGCAACTTCATGGCTCGTGCCCTAGTCTAATGCATTGTTTTTTCCAGGGGGTTCTAGACTCCTTATGACACTGATGATCATTATTCTATCTATTTCTATTATGGAAGATGCAGAGGACACTAGAGCTTGCACCATAGTCCAAGGCAGGATATTCTTCAAGATGTCAGGACTTCTTTTGATGCTAATTATAAATATCATGGAGATTTTTGTATCTACAACCTCACAAGACATTGCCCCTAGTGCCCTAGTCCCAAAAGTGCACTAGAATGCTTCTTTCCACCAGATTTAGAATCCTTATCTTCTGTATCCTTCCTCTACAACTCCACTCTATGAAATCTGATACTTGTAACTTGCAATGACAAAGAGTTTGGTTGGGGGTTGTGGTGTTTAGGAGCTTGCTTCAGTCAAGCCCCAGAAGGACATTCAAGTCTTCCAAACATTATTGTCAAATAAAGAGTGCATATCCCTATGGGATAGTGGCAAAATAAATTGATAAATGACTCAAACACAAATAGATATGACCTAAGAGGTATAGCTCGCATGTAGATGAAAATGCTTCAATAGATGATAAGATGAAACTCAATCTACAATCACAAGCACAACAACAATATTTTTCTTTGCAACAATGAATATCTTGAATGATCTAAAATCATAAGGTATCCAAAAGTTCATAATCATCTTCTAGTTTACAAATAAAACTCTAAAGATTCTTATATATGCATTCCCACTTTAAATTTCATGATTTAAACTGAAGATGTCGGCAACGAAACATTCTAACAGTCACATAACTGACATTCAAATTTGGGACCTGCCTAAAATAGGGTAGGACGAGGGCATGATCATACAAGTCCTTGGGTCCTATTTTAGGGTAGGGTCAAATGCCATAATGTCCCTCAAGCCCCATTTGACATGGGTTTTAGGCCATTTTGTCTCAGGAGTTAAAATGAACATGTAAGATGCAAAACAAAGGCCCTGGGAGCTAAACTTAGGAGGTAAAAGTCCTAGGGGACATTTTACAACATAACATTTAGCCCCCACTTTAATGTATGTATGAACACAAGGCCCATACATGCATTAAAGTATGGTCAAAACATAACAAAAACTCCAGGCACTTGAAGCTAATGCATACGCAAAGGTTGAGGAACTATTTCTAGCACCCTGTCTTAGGTAGACATTAGAGAAAATAGACCGCAGACACACCAAACACAATAAAGATAGTAACAGACATGCAAAACATGGAGAAGATAGTATCAAGATCTCAAAACATGGAGAAGACATTATTTAAGACACACAAAACATGATGAATATAGTGAATACAATGATTATTTCTTTTTCATTTTCTCATATATATATATATATATAAGAATGCAGATGCATGGAAAGTAAAAATGCAACACACAACCCAAAATGTAGGAGGGCATTTCACCATTCTCTTTGGACTACATATGGTACAACAAACATGTAATACAAATCTCAGAATGTAGGGGAGGCATTTTTCCACGCTTTTTGGACTACACTTGAGAACAAACATGCCATACAAATCCTAAAGCATAGGAGGGGCATTTTTCCATGCTCTTTGGAATATACTTGGGAACAAACATTCCATAGAAATCCCAAAGTGTAGGAGGGGCATTTCACCATGCTCTTTAGACTATACTTGGGAACAAACATGTGGAAGACACACGAAAACACAGGCACCGTATAGCATGCCAAAGACATACTATATGTCTAAAACATAGCAAACAAGATGATGGAAGGAACTTATTGCTAAGCCCCCCACCATCTCAAACACACTATAGGCACACCTGATGGTTGGGCTTATGCCATAACAACCATCAAAGACATGCTTAAGGGAGGATACACCAACCCCGCCTACTTGGAGGACTTTTGAAATAAAAAGGATGTGCACTAGCTCAAGAGATACACCATCCCCAGCTTTGTAGGGGGATTAAAATAAAAGGATATCATGATATATCACCTCCACAGAGGGATTTAAATAAAAGGATATGCATAATATCCCACCTCCGCAATGGGATTTCTGATTGCAATATAAAATAAAGATGTGCACTCACACGGAGATACAACATCCTACCTTTGCAGAGGGCTTAGAAACATGCTTCGTTAGTACCAAAATCATCAAATAGCTCTTATCTTATATGTCCCCACCTTAAGGTGGTTGATATTGTACATAACGATATCAACCACTTTAAGGTAGAGAGAAAACACGCAAGGGAACAACGGCTCACACAAAGCCCATGCCCCCAAAGGTGACATGTACTTTACGATCACCGAATGTTCCCATAAACACACAATTTATTGCAAGAAGAGAGGTTAGAAATATTTATCTAAGATAATTACCACATTACATGATAAAAAGAAATGCATGAAAACAATTACATCAAGAGCTAATGTTATACTATAGATTCAGAAACCAAGTATAACCATGGGGCTATACTGTAGAGATCTTAAAACTGAGTGTAACCAGGGTGAGACCCAAGATAAACAAAGTGGATAGAGAAGCTATATTGTTATGGTTTGTTATCAAATATAAGACATCATCAAATATATCACACAAAGTGATTCTACTATCCGAGCATTAGATAATATATATCAACCCCATCGTCATGAATGGACTAGGTCCATTTTTGCTTACTTGCTAAAGGGACATGTAGTCTGTATTAGTATATGTTTGTTTTTCATCATCTGCCAGCTACATAGAACCACTAGAAGAAGGTAAACAATAAATCAAGAGAGGAGATCAAGTGCCTTAGGGTCATCACATAGGAAGGTGCCCCCAGGTCACCAACCGCAATGTTATGCCCCTAAGGCATGACACACAACAATAAAATAGAGGAGAGGAGTTATATAAAAGACTGATGATACAAATAGAAGAATGGTCACAATAGAGGCGGTCTCCTAGTATCCTTGACCTTACAAGAGTATCAAAGGTCATCCAAGGATGCCTAACAACACACAACACATCACAGGGAAACACAACATGAGAGAGAAAAGGTTAGAAATACTTACCTGATACAACCCAATGTTAAGAACATACATATCTAGGATAAGGCCACCCTTGAGAGAAACTATAATACTTGCTATGAGTGTGGATTAAAGAGGAAGAAATATTTACCTAATTCATAGGGTTAGCTCCTAGCAGATAATTCTTGTCTATCAGCCTAGGCTATCTCTCATGTTGCTTCGATCTTGTTGATATTGCATTAACATTAAGTTTGGAATGACAAGAGGCTTTGCTGGGTTTCAAAGAGTGGTATCCAATACCGGTTGTGTAGTTAATTCCAACAACTTGCAAAGGTACTCTAATTCCTTGTTGATTTACACCACATCCATTACCTACATAGTCACAATTTTTATAAAGGATTTTAAATCCTTGACCATAGAGGAATGTTATTT
This sequence comes from Cunninghamia lanceolata, assembly GCA_027924645.1. NCBI lineage: Eukaryota > Viridiplantae > Streptophyta > Pinopsida > Cupressales > Cupressaceae > Cunninghamia > Cunninghamia lanceolata. Next base: position 4,480,138 of record BSBN01001054.1, read on the forward strand.
CTTTAGAAGATGGTGAATCCTCATAGGTCTCATAATTTGTAGTATAAGTAATGGTATTGTCTTTATTTTCTATCAAGGAGACTTTAGGTTTCTCTGGTGTTTCCAAAGATTTCATAGATGAGATCGATGTCACTTTTGATGTGTCAAAGTTACTAAGTTTATATTCCCCATTAAAGGAAGGACTAAAATCTAATTAACCCCAATCATCACCAAAAAGTGCATTCGATGGTTTACAGTCTTGCACAACATTATCTGTGGCAAGAGGTATTGATGAATCAACTTGTAAGTTGTTTAAACTTGAATGATTGTTAACTTGGTTTTGCATTTCAATATGTAAACAACTATCTAGTTCGAGATTGGCTTCCAATATGTAGAGCTTGTTTTGATAGATGTACTTTAGTGATCGATGAAGGGTAGATAGAACTCTTCCCATGGCATGGATCCATGGTCTACCTAGAATCATATTATATGAAAGTGAACCAGGCATAACATGAAAAAGGGTAGATAAAGTCATAGGACCAACCATTATTGGTAAGGTTATAGTACCCATAGATTGTCTACCTTGATTATCAAATCCTTGAATACTAATCTTATCTGGTTTGATTAAAGATGTGTCAATCTTGATTTTGTGTAGTAGGTCAATGCCACAAACATTAAGAGTTGATTGATTGTCAATCATAACTCACTTTATCAACTTTTTATTTATTGTGAAAAAGGTCATAAGAGGATCATATTGGTTTTGAATTTCATCTGTTGGTAATTCATGTGGTTGAAATAAAATATCCATTTTTGTCACATGTATAGAATCTACCTGAGCTGCTAGCTCATTCAGCTTAACAGCAGGCAGTACAATCACCTTTTGTAAATCTTCTTGGAGCATTCTGTGGTATGTAGGTGATGTATGTATTAAATCCCAAAGAGAGATCTTAGCCAGAGTAGCATGAAGCTTCTTGACAAGATCATATTCTTGACCACCTTTAGGAGTAAGACGAGGTGGTGGAGGGAGCAGAGGTTGAGAACATGGAAGAGAGACAGGCACATGAGGTGCTTACTTACTTTGCTTGTTATTGCATGTGTTATATGTGTGAGCTATCAAATTTTTAACACCTTGATATCTTTGAGTTATTTGTCTTGCATAGTTTAGGATGTTATCTGGGGGTTGAGGTGGTTTTCGATCTCCTTGAACCATAATCACTGGTTTTAAGAAAGAAGGTGCATTAAGTGCCCCCTGCACAACCATCTTAGGAATATTGCTATACTTATCTAGTAACCCCTTGGTGGGTGGAAAAAGTCTATTAGTGAAGATTGAATTAACATTATTTTCCTCTCGATTATAACCAACATGCATCCCTAAATGATTTAATGTGAGAGACCTTTTCTCATCTACTAATGCTTCATTTTGGCCATGGAGATCATTGGAATGAAAGAAAGGTAAAGTGTTGTCAAAAAGATTAGGTGTTATATCATTTGTGATGTCTAAGGAACATGAATTTACAATCACGGTAGAGTTATCCCTAGTCTTCTCATCTAAGGTTCTTGGACATTCAACTATAGGAGAAGTAGGATAACTTATAGTAACATCAACATCATCATATTCTTTAGCTATCAATTCCAAGATATTAACGGAAGAGGAATTTTCACACTTATCTTTCTCATGAGAGTTCTTAGAGATGAATTTGGCTAAATCTTCTAATATTGTAGGATGTTTACTCATGAGGTTTATAAATATATGAAAATCAAGATCCTTGATATATGCATGCAAAGATACCAAAGAGAAATGACATGAAGGTGCCATAGTGAAATGTCTTGAAACATCAATGTCCAATAAGATCTAGTAGTACACCCTAGATGTTGAAATACACAATGTGTAATTGAGATAATGCAAATTTTCAATCAAGTGTGTAAAATGATGCCAAATTTATGTTTTCAAATGTATGCAAGATCTAATTTTAAAGGATTTTTTTAATATAAATTCGAGAGAGTAAGTGCAAAACTATGTTTATATATGACCTAAAATGCTTAATTTTTTCACTTTTTTCAATGCTAATGCCTAAAAGATGAAGTGTTGTAAGTAAATTGATGAGGGGAATCAAATAATAACACTAATATCAGTCCAATAATGCAGAAATATCCTTGACAACACAGGTCTATAATGCAAATCTATATGAAAATTGGTCAAAATCTAGTGAAAATGCAAGGTTTTGAAACCCTAATTGTTAAATTAAGGCATGAATATATGAAAAATGGTGTATGAATGTTTAATAATCAGATTTAAGATGTGAAATACCTCATCTCAGATTTTAAAATGATGCCAAAATGCTACAATGTTCAATGCAAGCACAATTTCAAAGAAAAATGAGTGAATATGCTAGTTTTTTTATGAAATTGCCTATGTGTAAATGCAAAAACATACAATAATGAAACATTACAATCAAAAATCATATTTGAATGAGTTTTTTAAAAGAGTAGTAAAATTTAAAACAGAATTTTAACTACAAACCCTAGCTAATGCAAAGTCTAGGTTATATGAAAAATGCACAATTTCAAGCAAAATCTAACAAATTAAGCATGTAAATTTAATCAAAATGATTATAATAAGACAAATTACTGTAATTCATATCACATCTAATGAAAATATCATAAATTAAATGAAATTTAATTAACTTATGTCAAAATGCAAGCCTAAAAATGCCAATTTTTTCAAATTTTTCAAATTTTTCAATTTTTTTGTCAATTTTCAAATGCAATAAGATGAAAATTAAATGAATGAATTTAAATAAAAAGTACAATAGTTGTAAATGTGTAAAATTAAAATAAAACATGGGTTCACTAAAATGTTTTATAGAAAAAGGTGGAAAAGGGTAAATGGCTAGATCCTCCTTTCACTACAAACATTCAAGGACATTTCAACCAAGTTGAATCACACCTTTTACAAGAGGATTCACCTACATGTTGAGGGTGACTTGTAACAATGTGGAAGTTTAGATATTATCAATTAATGTATTAATTTAATGCTCAAATATGTGCCAAACCCTAATTATGCAAAATCATAAGCAAACTAATTAATTACGACAAATGCTCGCAGACCAAGACAGTAGACAAAGATTAGTTACTAACCATTTTTTGAAGTTCATGATGTGTAATATTAAAGGACTTTGTGGATCATGCCCTAGTAATGTAGTGTTTTCTTTAGGGGGTTATGGACTCCTTATGACATAGATGATTGTTGTTATGGTTGTTTCTGTTACGGATGATACAGAGGACACCGGAGCTCACACCGTAGCCCAAAGAAAGACATTCCTCAGGATGTTGGGACTTCTTTTGATGCTAATTATCACTATCATTGAGATTTTTGTATTTGCAACCTTGGAGGACTTTGCCGCTAGTGCCCTAGTCCCAAAAGTGCACCAAGCTGCTTCTTTCCACCGAATCCAGAATCCTTATCTTCTGCAACCTTCCTCTGCAACTCCACTTCGTGAAATTTGATACCTATAACCTACAATTGAAATGAGTGTGTTTGGGGGTTGTGGTGTTTAGGAGCTTGCCTCAGTCAAGCCCTGAAAGGACACTCAAGTCTTCCAAACACTATTGTCAGATAGAGAATGTGTATCCCTATGGGATAGAGGAAAAAAAATTGATAAATGATTCAAACATAAATAGATATCACCTTGGAGATCTACCTCACATGTAGATGAAAATACTTTAACACATGAAAAGATGAAGCTCAATCTACAATCATAAACACAATAATAATATTTTTCTCTGTAACAATGAATATCTTGAATGCTCTAAAATCATAAGTTCACCAAAAGTTCATAATCATCTTCTAGTTTACAAATGAAACCCTAAACATTCTTATATATGTATTCCTGCTTTAAATTTCGTAATTCAACCTTAATATGTTGGCAACAAAACCTTCTAATGGTCACATAATGACATTCAAATTTAGGACCTGCCTAAAATAGGACAGGACTAGGGCACGAGTGCCCAAGTCCTCATGTCCTATTTTAGGGTAGGGTCAAATGCCACAGTGTCCCTCAAGCCCCATTTGATATGGGTTTTAGGCCATTTTGTCTTGGGAGTTAAAAATGAACATGCAAGATGCAAAACAAGGGACCCAGGAGCTAAACTTAGGAGATAAAAGTCCTAGAGGAATACTTTATGACATAACAATATATTTCATATATATTATACACTTATGCATAAGCCTACTTAGGTGTGCCCTTACACAATCTTGACACATGTCAAGGTTGTTGGGTAGTTAAGGTTGTTAAGTGGTTAGTTGAGTGGTCATCAAATCTCCCATTAAACTAGCCACTCATGCAAGTTTGTAAGACTCTCTCTCAACTACTAACTACCTTTTCTAACATATATATGTACTTGTCTTCTCCAATCTATGTGGTGGATTTGGTTGGTCTTACATAACATTTTCATGCTTTGTATTATTTACAATCTTCTATGCTTGTTTGTCATCTTCGTGTTCATTGGGAAACCCCACAATAAGGAATTTATAATCTATTGAATTCTAGACCAGTACAAAATGATCTTTACATTATTCTATCAAGTTACACTTGAATGCATTGCATGCCTTACATAATTGACAATCTATGGAAATTCATAGAAAATAGATGAATGCTTCCCCTCTAGCCCATCCCTTGTGTTCTTGTTATTGCCTATCGGATTATTATATGGGCTTCCACCTATTATTAGATCAAAACCTCCAATCAAATGAATCATTTCGTCAATTCTTTCTTTTGTCAAATTTTGCACATCTTTTATCTCAAACAATTTACCCTTTTGATGCCTTTTTTTCCACCCAACTTTTCAAGATAATCTTATTTTCTTTACATTTTTTTAGATACAACATAATTGAGTGGTATACCTAAATAATGCAAAGAAAATTCTGCAACCCTAGTACTGGAGAAAAATGAAAGGATATTGATCCCCTTTAGATAAATAGGCTTCAAAATAGAAAGATGTTATCCTATAATGAACAAATCAAAGTGACACATTTTCCCTCTTCTTCCATTTTTACATCTCTACAAGCTAGTGGACTCACTACTACATGAAAATAATTTAAATTTTTGGTTACAAAATCCCCTTCATGCACCTTTAATGAATACAAATTTATTTTCAAAAATAGCTTATTTACAAGATAGTTAGTTTACCTCTCTATATATCTTTGTCTTCTTATCTCTATATAGCCATTTGTCTTTCTCTAGCTCTCTATTTCATTGTATCTCCCTCTTTATATCTTTACCTCTCTCTACCTTTGTTTCTACATCTCCATCTCTCCCCTTCTATAGATTCCTCTCTTCCTCTCTTTATATCTCTATCTCACTACTTCTCTCTTTATATCTCTATCTCTCTCACTCTCTCTTTATATCTCTATCTCTCCCCCTCTCTTTATCACTTCTCTCTTTCTATCTCTATTTTTCTCTTTATCTCACTCTTTTTCTATTTCCCCCCTCCCTTTCTTTTGCACTTTATGTTTTTAGTCGATAAACACATGAAAGGAATGGAACTAGCAGACCCATAATTTCAATTATCTTGCATTATTTGGATTGTTGGCATGAAATGCCTGATCATCTCTCTTTCCCTTTATATATTTTATCTCTATCTCACTCTTGCTCTATCTCTCTATGTCTATTCTAAGTCTATCAATCTCCCCCTCTCTATATATGTATCTTTTATTTCTCTCTCATGGAGTAGAATAAACATGTATACATGGTGGTAAATAAACTTGGTTGTGAATCACATTGAAACCATGTAAGGATGTGTATTCCTCTCTCTCTCTCTCTCTCTCTCTCTCTCTCTCTCTCTCTCTCTCTCTCTCTCTCTTAAAAGTACCACTTCATGAGCTACAATGGAGCTAGATGATGTTTATCAACCCATACAAAGTTCCACTATTTACATTGTAAAAGAACCATAGTCTAATCTTTAATCTAGGGTTTTCCATTAGAATGCTTGACTATAGCCCCAAGTTTATCACAAAATCAAACACTTTTTGCTACTATGTCTATGCAATTAGGCTTAGTTTTGTAATCCCATGATGGCCAATGATTTTGTATTTTAGGAAATGTTTCTTCAATTGTCATGGGTGGTGTAATGTCAAAAATTGCATACCCTTGCAATTTCATGCTACATTTTGCGACCACACTAGTGCTTGCATCTCCTGTCTGCATTTTAGGCTCATGTTTGCTTCATTCTAGCTTCTTTCTCTTAATTTCATAAAATTTAGTTTTAGTGCTTTGTGATTCTCCCATCCTGGAGATGATTCACAAGATTCTAAGGTAGATTCACTCAGATGCTAGTGCTTACCATATACATTTGTGCATAGCATTGGCATCTTGCAAGAACGAAATAGTCAGTGAACTATTCTAAGACAGGTTGACCTATCTCATGTGTCTAGCAAGATTCTTGTAACACCTCTGAGGACCTCAAATGGCTCTTTGGCTTTGCATGTGGTTTCATTCTTCCTTCTCATTCAAACATAATCTAACTTTTAAATCTATATATCTCTCTTGGCTCTCATTATCTACAACTTTGGTAAAATATTAAAGGATTTTTTTATGAACATCGTCTCTATAGCAGTTATCTAGATTTTTTATGCCCTCTTGAGTTGTAGTGTTATCTTGACTAGCTCTTGGAGGATTTTTCTTGTATTTGTGTTCATTGAGAAGGCTCTGTCTTGCTGGGGCTTTGAAGTTGTGCAACTAGATTTTAGCCATTGAGAAATTGCAACCTCCTTCTCACTATTCAAGCTAGTAACATTATTTTATTGTGTAGTTTAATATTTCATATTTGAATATATTCATGCATAGTGTGTTTATTTTCTTTAAAAGATTCATGGTGTAGACCACCATTTGCTTATGCTTCACAGTGTAGATCACCATTTGTGTGCTATTGGGTATTATTCCCTATAGACCAGGGAAGCTACCTTAGCTTTAATTTTATTTTTCATTGCTCTTAATTCCTAGAGACACGTAGGATATGAGCACACACTCTTTATTTCTATATTCTTCATCATTCATTGCTAATGGAGGTAGAAATATCAAAATGAAGGCTTGACTGAGGTAAGCTCCTTAGTAGCACAACTATTTTCCCTCTATTTGTTGTAGATATAATTGAGTGAAGACATCTCTATTGTAAATATGTGCCTAAGTGGTGTTGTCATTGATGTCAACATATTCTTGTTGCCATTAGTGTCAACTGTACCCTATTTTGCTATTTGTGTTGAAGACTGGATTGTTGAGGATATTGAGAAAATTAATGACAATCAATGCATGTAGATCATGTGACTATGTAGACTATTGTTAGAGGTTTCTCCAGTCAAGATTTGAGAAGTCCACATGAATATTTGAAGGAGTTATGGCCATCTAGGAAGAACTAGTTCTTGCAATAATTAGGAAAGATAGAGTGACAAGAAAGAGGTCTGGATTGATCTGGTAATATAAGATTATGATCTGTGGATCTGAAAGCATGTTTGGGAAGTCAGTGTGTATCATCAACTCTAGTGGCTTGTGGTTTGGAGGTCCACAAGCTATCCTTACATTCTTATAGTCATGGTAGAGTGTGTTGCTGAGGTTCCGAAGGAAGATTCAAATGTTTCTGATAATATGATTTAGAGTGAATGTTATTGGTGATTCCAATGTGCTTGTGGAGGTCTCTGGATCATGTAGCTACTATGTTGCAGGTTCGCATTAAAGTTTGAGCTTGTTGATTGAAGATTTCTTCTTGAGGTTAATGTTCGTCTTAGTCTTGGCTGACCGGATGTTCCTAGCCAGTTATGAATGCCTTAAACACATTTCTATGAAGTGTGGAGTGGTTGTAGAAGTAGATTCAAATCTCAGTTGTATTTGGCCGACAATGTGATGATCCACGTCAAGTTTAGCCGACTTGGTTGATCATTCCAAGGTTGATGAAGTATATAAATACTTGTTGAAGAAGTACTAAAATTATCCTTGTGCAAAAAAAATCAATCTGAAGAAAGGATGAAGAGCATAGTAGAGAACGAAAGGAGTGAGAGCAGTATAGAGTGTGAGGAAGAATTTGGGGAAAAGTGAAAGTTCTTGAGCATTCACTGAAACTGAATCAGGCATGAAGTAGATGCTATTTCTCAGTTAATTCTTTCTAAATAAATTATGTAGGCAGTGAGCCTCTCTTTTGAGTAGTGAGCTCTGGGTAGTGCACCCAAAGGCATGTGCCTTCTATTTTACTAAGTAGTTTTAATAGGGTACGTATTTTTTGGGTTAACCCCAACCGTGGTTTTTGTCTTAACTAGGTTTCCACGCCAAAATCTTGGTGTCAAATGTGTTCATTTTTTTTTGCTATTATGTTGTTGATCTATGCTTTAATGTTTACATCACTAATCTGACAACAAGATATTAAAGAAGGTTAAAAGTAGAAAATTTTTGATTGTGGGACAACTGATTCACCCCCCTCTTAGTTGTCTAGTTCCAACAATTGGTTTTAGAGCCAGATCCTCTCATAGAAGCCTAACCGCTTGAGAAGATCCATGATGTGAACCTATAAGAAGGATAGTCCAAGATTTGATGGAACAAATTATTCTATTTCGAAAAATTGCATGTAGTGTTATTTGCAATGCATGGGTGATGCTTATTGGGCAATAACTAGTGTTGAGTATAAACCTCCACAGAAAGGTCCTTCAACTCCTGATCAAATCAAAGATGCTGAAAATAATCTTTGAGCTAAAGAAGCCTTGTTAAGTGCCCTGACTGATTCAGAGATGACAAATGTCTAGTCTAAAAACTGCTTATGAAATCTAGAAAAAGTTGGAGTTTCTATATGAAGGTGATAAATATGTGAAATGTGCAAAGTTGTAAAGTCTGAGAGGAAAATTTGAAACTATGAGGATGAGCAAAGATGAAAACATCACAATCTACATGCAAAAGATAAATGAACTTGTGTGTGGCATCAGGTGTGCTGGTGAAACTTTGGAAGAATAAAAAATTATATCAAAAGTACTCAGATCTTTACCAGATTCATACAAACATAAGGTTGTGGCTATAGAAGAGATCAGGATAGTCTCAAATGTTACAAGAGATCATCTAGTTGGCATGATTTCATCTTTCAATTTAAGTGAGTTTGGTGATTCTCTTCCCAAGTCTGAATCTGTATTTAAGGCCAGTGTGTATGGAAAACAAAGATATGATCTAAGTGAAAGTTCCTCTGCAAGACCAAACAAATTTATGAAGACAAGAAAAGATCTTGAAGATGTTGAAATAGAAACAACAGATCTTGAAGCTCTTATTGCCAGAAGAATGCCAAGAGGATCCGGTAAGTATGAAGGAAAATTACCACTCAAATCTTTTGCTTGTAATAAGATTGGTCATTTTGCCTCAAGATGTCCAGAAAGATTTTCAAAATCTAACCCTAGCAGGTATAAAGGTCAGAAGAAATGTTACTATGTCCAAGAAAATGGAGAAGAAGGGGTAACAGATGATGAATCTGATCATGGAGGATCATCTAAAAACTATTGAGTGTTTATTGCTATCAAAGAAGAAGATCTGATGTCTACTGAATCTGCTAGCTGTGAAAATGTGGAAAGTGCCTTGGCTACTCAGGTTATTGAAAAGGATGAATAGGTGATTGATAGTGGATGTTCTCATCATATGACTGGTGACAAGAGTAAGTTTGTGAATTTTGAAAACTATAATGGAAGACTTGTGAAATTTGGAGATAACTCAGCTGGTAGAATCCATGGTAGAGGATCCATCTCTTTTGATGGCAAGAATAACACCAATGATGTTATGTATGTGGATGGACTGAAACATAATCTTTTCAGTGTTGGACAGTTGGTTGACAAGGGTTATGATCTCTGGTTCAAGGATGGAAAATGCAGATTCTTGGAAAGCTCTAGAACTGAAATTGCATTAGGTACTCAAACCAGAGGTAACATCTTTCACTTAAGTAGTTCCAGGAAAAGTTGTCTGATTGCTCAGATAGATCAAAGTGGGTTTTGGCATAGGAGGATGTGTCATGTGAATTTTGACAACATTGTCAAAATAAGTTCTACTCAACTTGTAAGAGATCTTCTAAGAATTGTGAAGCCTAATAACATATGTAGAGAGTGTCAGTTGGGAAAATAGAACAAAATTTTATTCAAAAGTAAGGAACAAGGTTCAAATGAGAGATTGGAATTGGTACATACTGATCTCTATGGTCTTGCTAGAATTAGGAGTGTGCAAGGAGACAAATATTTTATGTTGTTAATTGATGATTACTCCCAGATGATGTGGGTAACTTTTCTAAAAGAAAAATTACAAGCCATTGACAATTTTAAGGTGTTGAAGATGATGGTTGAAAATGAAATTGGTGGGAAATTAAAATTTTTGAGATCTGATAGAGGTGGAGAATTTACCTCCGGCAAGTTTGATGCTTTCTGTGAAAAGAATGGAATAAAAAGATAGTTATCTGCTCCTAGGACTCCTCAGCAAAATGGAGTTGTGGAAAGAAAACTGGATTATTCAAGACACTGGCAGAACCATGATGATGGAAACAAATGTTCCTCAAGTTTATTGGAGAGAAGCCATGGTTACTGTTGTCTCCACTCTTAATCGGGTGCAGATCAAATGAAATTCTGGTAAGACTCCTTATAAACTTTGGTTTGGTCATCCTCCTACTGTGAGATACTTGAGAGTCTTTGGTAGTAAATGTTATATCAAAAGAGATGATGATTTAGGTAAGTTTGAGGCAAGGAGTGATGAAGGAATATTTCTGGGATACTCAACTCAAAGCAAGGCCTACCGGAGCTTCAATAAAACATTGAAGAAGATTGTTGAAAGTGTGAATGTTAAAGTTGATGAAAGCAAAGAAGGACATTCTAGGTACTCCAGATATGATTCAGATGATCAAGATGAGAGTCAAAATCAAGGAAGGCAAGTTCAAGTTTAGACTCAGATTCATGTTGAACTGATAACTCCAGAAGTTAACACAGATGATGTGGAACAAGTTCAAGAAACAGGTGCTCAAACCATCTCCAAAACTCCTAGGTATGTAAGGTTAAATCATCCTGAAAATTAGATCATAAGAGACAAGAGTAAAGGTGTTCAAACTAGGAGAAAAATGTCTAAAGATCAAGAAGAGATTTGTTTGACTTCAAGGATTGAACCTAAATCAATAAGTGAAGCTTGCAATGATAAAAACTAGGTCAAAGTAATGGAAGAGGAATTGATGAAAATTAAAAAGCATCACACATGGGATCTAGTTCCTAGACCAGAGGACAAAAATGTGATTGGAACCAAATGGGTCTTCCGTAGTAAACTAAATGAAGATGGTGAGGTAGTAAGGAATAAGGCAAGGTTGGTATGTAAAGGCTACTCTCAAGTGGAAGGAATTGATTTTGAAGAAACTTTTGCTCTGGTGGCAAGGATAGAGGCAGTTAGAATATTTCTTGCATTTGCTACCTTCAAAGATTTTAATGTATATCAAATGGATGTGAAATCAACATTTCTGAATGGAGATTTGGAGGAAGAAGTCTACATTGAGAAACTAGAAGGATTTCAGTTGTCTGATCAGGGAGATATGGTTTATAGATTGAGAAAAGCCTTGTATGTACTCAAGTAAGCTCCAAGAGCTTGGTATGCCATATTGGATAAGCATTTGCTTATGCTAGGATTTAGCAAAGGTACTGCTAATAGTAATCTCTACTTCAAAATTGATCATGAGAACATTCTAATTGTTGAAGTTTTTGTTGATGATATCATTTTTGGTGGAAATGTGTGCATGTGTAAAGCATTTTCTGATTAGATGAAAAGTGAGTTTGAGATGCCAATGTTTGGTGAGATGAATTCTTCCTAGGTCTACAAATTGTTCAATCAGATATAGGTATCTTCATATCTCAGTCCAAGTATGTAAAAGAATTGCTAAAGAAATTTGGAATGGAAGACTCAAAGCCAATAGGTACACCTATGGTAATTGGATGCAAGCTAAGCAAAGATGATGACTCTCCCAAAGCAAATCAAAAAAGATATAGATCAATGATTGGAGGACTACTTTATCTAATTCAGACAAGACCTGATATCATGAATGCAGTTGGACTTGTTGCCAAATTTCAAGCTGATCCAAAAGAATCCCATGTTATGGTAGTCAAAAGAACCTTCAGATATCTCAAGGGGACAATTGATTATGGATTGTGGTATCCAAAGGATAATAACTTCACTCTTTATGCATATACATATGTTGATTGGGTAGGAGATGTGGATGACATAAAAAGTACTAGTGGTGGTGCATTCTTTTTGGGGAGAAAATTGGTCTCTTGGATAAGCAAAAAGCAAGAGGAAACATATATGTCTACTATAGAGGGTAAAAGCAAGAAGTTGGGTCCACATATAGGGGAAGTGTCATGAAAAAAAAAAATTTCGACAGGAACGGGCACCCGAGCCTAGAATGGGTACCCATTTTGTTTTATAGAATGGGTACCCATTTTTTTTTTACTATTTTTAGAAACGTGCACCAATTTTGTTTTTTATTATTTTTTATAACGGGTACACGTTTCAAAACGGGTATCTATTTTGTTTTCTATTATTTTCTAGAACGGGTACCCATTTCTAAAATTTTGAATTTCATACCCACACTTTTCATTTATTTTTAGGCTCGAGAAAGGCATGGGTAGCCGACCTTGAACCTTGGACCTGCAAGTATTTCTCTAAGTATAGAACCAGAGGAAAGACTGACTTTGCCTATATGGCTGATGACATTTTTTTTTGAATTTTATTATGAAATTAAAACCCATTATAGATCATAGTGTCTATTTTTTAAATATGTAATTTTTTTTGGATTGGACTTGTTTTTCTATTTATTATTTAATTTATGAGCAAACTGGTCCAAAAACTTGAAATTACAGGTGTTTGCATTTTTTTAATAACTTTTTATTTTTAAAGTTTTAAAAAAAAATGTATGTCATCAATCTACACATCATTCTTTACAAAATGAAAAAAAAAAATCCTTTTATGATTAGTTTTGCTCAAATTATGTTGGTCGTACACGAGGGGTTTTCAAAAACAGCAATTAGGGCCAATAAAAAATTAATTAAAAAAAATATATTTGGAAAAAAATTATAAAAAAATATCCTCATCAAAATTCATTGTACCACATATCTTTTCCCAAAAGGATTTATAAAAATACTTTTATTTAGGTCAAATTATGTTGGTCGTACACGTGCATGGTATGGTAAAAAAAATAAAATTTAAACAATGGTTTTTAGAAATGCCTATTCAAATCAATTTGTATCATCTGGGTATTAAAATAAATTACATATTTGGAAACTAGACTCTGAGTACTACATTTCATATTACTAACTCTTTTTAAGATTAAATCATTAAGTGCCTCAAATGTTTAGGTCAAATGTGACAAATTCTGAAAATTAGGGAAAACACTTCCACTTTTTGGCCAAAAAGTGGACCCAACTTCTTGCACTAACCCTAGATGTAAAGTACATAGCAGCATCAAATAATTGTACTCAAGTTTTGTGGATGAAGCAAATGTTGAAGGACATCAGAATTGTGTTTGGGGAGCCAGTCACAATTTTCTATGATAATTCTAGTGCAATAAGCATCTCAAAGAATTTGGTATTGCATTCAAAGACAAAGCATATATCTATCAAGTTTCATTTCTTGAGAGAGAAAGTAAATGAGAATGAAGTCAAGTTGGAGTTTGTTCCTTCCAAAGATCAGATTGCAAACATCTTCACCAAGCCTCTTCCCAATGATACTTTTGAGTATCTCAGAGAGAAGTTAGGGGTTATCACCCCTCCTGAGTAAAACTAAGATGCATTAAGGTGCATCAGTTAGGTGGGATTCACATCCATATCTTGTGATCTGGATTGATGTTAAAGAGGTACTACTCAAAGGAGGAGTAGTCAATATGCAAATTTTGGAATCAGTCTGAAGCAAAAAGGGAGGAGGAGCAATAAAGAAAGTAGTTGTAGAAGTGAGAAGAGAAAGGGGGAGAAGTTTTTGTCTTGATGGTTAGATTTAGTTTTTCACATCACATGTTTCCATCAATGACAAAGGAGAAGATTGTTGCAATTATGTGCCTAAGTGGTGTTGTAATTGATGTCAACATATTCTTGTTGCCATTAGTGTCAACTATATCCTATTTTGCTATCTGTGTTGAAGACCAGATTGTTGAGGATATTGACAAAATTAATGACAATCAATGCATGTAGATTATGTGACTATCTAGAGGATTGCTAGAGGTTTCTCCAGTCAAGATTTGAGAAGTTCCTATAAAGATTTGGAGTTATGACCATCTAAGTAGAACCGGTTCCTCCAATAATTAGGAAAAAGGTCCAGATTGATCCGGTAATATAAGATTATGATTTGTGGATCTAAAGGCATGTTTGGAAAGTTAGTGTGTATCATCAACTCCAATGGTTTGTGGTTTGGAGGTCCGCAAGCTATCCTTCTAGTCTGATAGTCATGGCAAAGTGTGTTCTTGAGGTTCCAAAGGAAGATTCAAATATTTCTGATAATATGATTTAGAGTGAATGTTATTGGTGATTCCAATGTGCTTGTGGAGGTCTCTGGGTCACGTAGCTACTATGTTGGAGGTCTGCATTAAAGTTTGAGCTTGTTGATTGAAGATTTCTTCATGAGGTTGATGTTCTTCTTAGTCTTGGCCAACCAGATGTTCCTAGCCTATTGTGGATGCCTTAAACACATTTTTATGAAGTGTGGAGTGGTTGTAGAAGCAAATTCAAATCTCAGTTGTATTTGGCCGATAGTGTGATGATCCACATCAAGTTTAGCTGACTTGGTTGATCATTCCAAGCTTGATGAAGTATATAAGTACTTGTTGAAGAAGTACCCAAATTATCCTTGTGAAAAATAGATCAATGTAAAGAAAGGATCAGGAGCAGAGTAGAGAAGGAAAGGAGCGAGAGCAATATAGAGTGTGAAGAAGAATTTTGGACAAAGTGAAAGTTCTTGAGCATTCATTGAAATTAAATCAAGCATGAAGTAGATGTTATTTCTTAGTTAACTATTTCTAAATAAATTATGTAGGTAGGGAGCCTCTCTTTTGAGCAGTGAGCTTTGGGCAGTGCGCCTAAAGACATGTGCCCTCTATTTTACTAAGTACTTTTAACAGGGTACACATTTTATGGGTTAACCCCCATTGTGGTTTTTCCCTTAATCGGGTTTCCACATCAAAATCTTGGTGTCAAATGTGTTGATTATATTTATGCTCTTATTTTGGTGATCTATGCTTTAATGTTTACATCACTAATCTGATAGTAAGATATTAAAGAAGGTTAAAAGTAGAAAAGTTTTGATTGTGGGACAACTAATTCACCCCCCCTCTCAGTTGTCTAGTTCCAACAATCTCAAATTCACAAAGGTTTTTTTGGCTTCTTTTCACTTCTCCTTACATTTCATGTTATTTCATTTCTATAGTATAATTGCTTTATTTTTATTTCTATATTAGCTAGATATTGTTGGGTGTGTTTTGTACTTGCTGTTATGTAGTGTAGACATGCTGAGGTCATCTAGACTTGAGCATTTTTATTTTTGTGACTTTGAGGATGTCAGCACTTAGTGCACATGTCCCTGTGGAATGCTATCATCTGAAGCAGTGAGTTCCTCCCTTTGGTGATAGCTTTCTATTTCTCTTCTCATTATACTCTTGCTTTCATTTTAGTGATCTTCATTTTATATTTCTAGATATTTTAGTTTCTCTGTTTCTTCTTATAGTTCTATCTTTGCATGTTGATTTAATTTATTAGTATAGAACTAAGTAGGATCTTTCTAAAGTAATTATGCTTTTCCTGATTGGATAGTAGCATAATCTTCTCCTTTGGAGTTGGCTTGATACTTGTGAAATGGTTAAAGTTTATCTCTAGTTAGAGTATTGTATTGATATTTGACTAGACTCAAATTTTAGACTTTACATTTTGTTGAACCCACCATTTGAAACTCTATACATTGCATTGCATTGTGTGTTAAATGAATCCTAGACTTTCTTTATGAGCTTCATGACCCAATATTAAAATTCTCTGTACATTGTGCATAGGAGTCTAAGAAATCATTCCATGGCATTTTATGTGAATCCTAACACTCCTATTGATCAGATCCTAATTTCACTCAAATTCTTCTTATCATACTATTAGTACTACTCTTCCTTCTATTTCTACTCAAACAAGTGCTCCTATGACTACCTATCATGATGTAGATAAAGCTTTTGATCATGAGGTTGCCATGCATTATGTCCCACCAAATAAATTAGGATTTAGATTTCCATTTGGCTAGTTACCAGAATTTTTTGGGTTATGAGGACATACCTAAGGTCATAGTTTCATTGATCAAATCTCTTCATTGTATGTTAACTAGTCATAGTTGAGATGTGGATCTTCTATGTGGCATTGGACACATAGTGCATAGTGACACACCACCTTTGGAAATATACTTTGTTGAGACTCAAGACTCACAATAAAACATATGTGGTATTCAGTTATTTGTTCCTCTTCCTACAGTAGGAATTTTGACTTTCACATCTTCTCAAATGGCTACAAGTGCTCCACAACCTGATAGTGCAGGTATTAACTTGTCTATAGGTGCAGTGAACCCCATACATCAATATGGGTTTGTTCTTCCTTTGGCCTCTTTACCATTTAATTTTCCTCCCAGTAACCGTAGAGTCTCCCATCTGCTTTCACAATGTATTGCTACAACCCCTCTTGCTCCACCCACATATACCATTGATCCCATGATCAACCAGCTATTGCAAAATGTTGGTTCTCTTCAACAACAAATCACCTTTGTATCCACTTAATTTGCACAACCGCTTGTTCCTACCTATTGCATGCATAGCCCACTTTCACTTATCATTCTCACCATGCCTTTCCTGCAAGGCTTTAAGGCGTCTAAGTTTTAGAAATATACTAGAATAGGAAATCCATAAACACATGTATATCTTCTTTCACTACTCTATGCAGTGATTTTATTTTATAAGATGCTTTGTTCACAAAGCTATTCCTACAGCCCTTAAAGGACACAATGTTGGACTAGTTTTGCTTGCTTCTTGACCACTCTATTTTATCTTTGGATGAGTTGGTGAATTAGTTGTCACAAAAATTAAATGTTTTCTACTTTTAACCTTCTTTATTAACTTACTATTAGATTAAAGATATAAACATTAAATCATAGATCAACAACATATGAGTAGAAACATAATCAAAACACTTACCACGAAGATTTTGATGTGGAAACCTAGTTAAGGGGAAAACCACAGTCGGGGTTAACCCACAAAGATTTATACCCTGTTAAAAGTACTTTAGACAAGAAGAAGGAACATGCCTTTGGGCACACTGCCCAAAGCTCACTGCTCAAAAGAGAGGCTCACTGCCTACAAAATTTATTTAGAACAGAAAGGATTAACTAAGAAATAGTATCTACTTCATGCCTAATTCAGTTTCAATGAATGCTCACAAAACTTCTGCTTTCCCCAAATTCTTCTTCATTGACTTTTTCACTCTAAACTACTCTCGATCCTTTTCTTCTTTACTCTTCTTCTGATCCTTTTTATGGATTTAATCTATTTTACTCAAGCATGATTTTTAAAAATTCTTCAACAAGTATTTATATACTTCATCGACCTTGGAATGATAAACAAGGTTGGTTAAACTTAACATAGATCGTTACACTATCAGCCAACCATAGCTGAGACTTGAATCTTCCTCTACTAACACACCATGCTTCATAAAATTATCTTTAGATCATCTGCAACATGCTAGGAACATCCGGTTGGCCAAGACTGGGAAGAACATCAACTTCAAAGGGGAAATCTTCAATAACAAGCTCAAACTCCAATGCAAACCTTCAACATAGTAGCCACATGATCCAGGGACCTCCACAAGAACATTGAACTCACCAATAACATCGAATCTAAACCAAATTACCATAATCATTTGTATCTTCCTCTGGAACCTTAAGAACAATGTCTACCATGACTATCAAACAAGAAGGATGGCTTGCAGACCTCCAAACCACGAACCACTGGAGTTGATGATACACACTGACTTCCCCAACATGCCTTCAGATTTGTAGATCATAATATTTCACTATGGAGTAATTCCAACCAACTTACTGTCACTCTGTCTCTTCTCAACACTGCAAGATCTGGTTCTACTCAGATGGCCATAACTTCTTCAAATCTTCATGCAGACTTCTCAATTCTTAAGTAGAACAATCTCTGACAATCCTCTACACAACCATAAGGTCTGTGAACATTGAGTCTTCACTAATTTTCTTAATATCCTCAACACTCCAGTCTCCTAAATAGGTAAAACAAATAAGGCATAGTTGATGCCAATGACAACAAGAATATGTTGACATCAATGACAACACCACTTACACACATATTTGCAACAATCTCTCCCTTTGTCATTGATGGAAACATATGATGTGAAAAACTGATTCAACCATCATGACAATAACTTCTCCCCCTGACTTCTACAACCACTTCCTTCATTGCTCCTCCTATCATCAACAATTAGTTTTTCACATGTCTTCTCTCCCCCTTTGACATCAATGGCAAAGGGCACATATTTGCAACCCAATACTTAGAAGATAATATTTTTTGAGTCGTTCATCTCTGGAGGACGAAACTCTAGATTTAGAGTGTCTTGACAATGCTTACAACTACCTCAGATCTATAGTAAACCATGCCTTTCCACCGGATAGATCTGGACCAAGATACCAAACCCTGTCACCTACTCTGTTCTTAACTGCCCGGACTTAGACAAATTCTAATTCTGACTTAAAATGTGAACAAATTATGTTAAACAAATGATTGGGATGATCTTAGTTACCATCAATGACAACACCTATCATGCCTAGCAGTGTCTCTTGCCAACAATCTCTCCCTTTGGCATTGATGGCAACACTTAGTGAAAAATGACTAAGTGTTGGAAAAGCTTCCGCTTAGGTTTTGCTCCATACTATTGTTCACACTGCTTTCCAATACTCCCCCTTAGCTAGTTTCCTCATTTTTCATTGATCTTCACTCCCCCTTTGACATCAATGGCAAAGGGTGGGGTCCATAGGCCAAAATTTTCCAAAAAATTGTATATAGGACCACATTTGTACAACTAATCAGTAAATTCTATTTACATAAACTTGAGAATGTCTGCAAAGCTGGTTTTATTTGCACAAGTTCAGAGGCCCAAGTACTCTTCATTCCATCCAAAATAGAGATGTGCCCACTTAACAAAAATGAATATGCTTCTGCCTTTGACAGATCTAATGGATCACTAGTCTGAACTGCAGTCTGAGCTTCAGATAGGGCATTATACATTGTCTCTAACTTAGGGGCAATCAATCCCCAGAGCTCACACATTCTCTTCATAATGTTACTTTTCTCTTTAACAAGTCTCTTTATCTCATTATTCAAGCTAATTACTTGACATTCCTGACTTATGGGAGAAATGGTTAGAGAATCAAAATTATTGGACAGATTTAACAATTTTAGTTCTTGTTCCTTTATCTTCTTCTCAACATCCTCATTTACTTTGGGCTAGGATAGACAAAATTTATATACATCACTTCCATCACTTAGAGCATTTTGAACAGTCTTTATACTGATAGCAAGTATAGTCCTATCATACCCTATTAGACTCTTAATTTCACCAAATCTCTTATCCAAAAATGCATTTCTGACTTTTGTCTCTGTAGACTTCTCAAAGACTCAAAATGAGTATTTACAAAGCTTACAAGATTTCTTAGATGGCTGAAGGGGGAATCAGATGGACTCTTATGGTAGGAGGGCATTAATTTTTTCAAAATCCTAGTCGCAAGCCCCAGTAGCTCATTGTCCTCCATGTGGAACTTTAACATCTTTTCTCTAGCCTTTACTTGGGTGAATGATGCAATTTTCATCAATTGAATTAGAGAGAGAGCATATGGATTAGCTAGACCTTGGAGTAGTTCAGGCTCATCAATCTCAATCATTTATTTTTCAAGAAGACTTTTCACTACATCTGCAATGTCTCTTGCAACATTTTTTGAACCATCCTTTGGTTCAATAGATTTCTTAGTATCTGCTTTAGGTGCTTCAACATTTGTACCATCTTCTTCTACTTTATCTTTCTTTCATTTTTCTTCCTCTTTCTTTGATTTACTTTTCTCTATGTTCTTTGCAAATATGTTCCCTGATCAGACAACTGAAATCCTTCCGGTTGCTCAATGTAGACTTCTTCCTCCAAATATCTATTTAGGAATGTTGATTTGATATCCATCTGATACAATTTAAAATCTCTGAAAGAAACAAATGCAAGGAACAATCTAATTGCCTCTATTCTTGCCACTGAAGCAAAAGTTTCTTCAAAATCAATTCCATCCACTTGAGAATAGCCTTTGCATACAAACCTTGCTTTGTTTCTTACAACTTCACCATCTTCATTTAGTTTATTTCGGAAGACCCATTTGGTTCCAATCACATTTTTGTCCTTAGGTCTAGGAACAAGATCCCAAGTGTGGTTCTTTTCAATTTGCATCAATTCTTCTTCCATCGCTTTTACCTAGTTTTCATCATTGCAGGCTTCACCTACTAATTTAGGTTTAATCTTTGAAATGAAACAAATCTCTTCTTGATCTTCAACAACTCTTCTCCTAGTTTGAACACCTTTATTTCTATCTCCTATGATTTGATCTTCAGGATGATTCATTCTTACATACCTGGGGGTTTTGGGAGTTGCTTGAACTTTTGTTTCTTGAGCTTGTTTCTCAACATCTGTATTATTTTCTTGAGTTCCTATAGTTTTTAGATCAGTTTGAACCTGAGTTAGAGTTTGAACTAACCTTCCTTGACTTTGACTTTCATCTTGATCATCTGAATCATATCTGCAGAACCTAGAATGTCCTTCCTTGCTCTCATCAACTCTAACATTAGAAATTTCAACAATCTTTTTCAACCTCTTGTTAAAGCATCGGTAAGCCTTTGAGTAGAGTACCCCAAAAATATTCCCTCATCACTTCTTGTATCAAACTTGCCTAAATCCTCATCTCTTTTGATATAGCATTTACTACCAAAAACTCTCAATTATCTCACAGTAGGAGGATGACCAAACCATAGTTCATAAGGGGTCTTACTAGAATTTCATTTGATCTGCACCCAGTTAAGAGTGTAGACAGTAGTACTTACATCTTCTCTCTAATAAACTTGAGGAACATTTGTTTCCATCATCATGGTCTTGGCAGCTTCTTGATTGATCTAGTTCTTTCTTTGCACAACTCCATTTTGTTGTGGAGTCCTAGGAGCAGATAACTATCTTTTTATGCCATGCTTTTCATAGAAAGCATCAAACTCACTGGAAGTAAATTATCCACCTCTGTCAAATCTGAGACATTTCAATTTTAACCAATCTCATTTTCCACCATCACTTTGAACACCTTAAATTTGTCAAGAGCTTCTGATTTTTCTTTTAGGAAAGTTACCCACATCATCCTGGAGAAATCATCAATCAGCAACATGAAATATCTATCTCCTTGAACACTCCTAACTCTAGAAGGTCCATATAGATTAGTATGTACTAGTTCCAATCGTCCACTTGAAGCTTGTTCCTTACTTTTGAATGAAATTTTGCTCTGTTTCCCCAATTGACATTCTCTACACATGATATTAGGTTTCATAAGTTTTGGAAGATCTCTTACAACCTAAGTGGTACTTATTTTGACAATGTTATCAAAATTCACATGACACATCCTCCTATGCCATAACCAACTTTGATCTATCTGAGTAATCAAATAAATTTTTCTAGAAATACTTAAATGAAAAATGTTACCTCTAGTTTGAGTACCAGATGCAATTTTAGTTCCAAAGCTCTCCAAGATTCTGCATTTTCCATCCTTGAATTGAAGATCATAACCTTTGTCAACCAACTGTCCAACACTAAGAAGATTATGTTTTAGTCCTTCAACATACAGAACATCATTGGTGCTATTCTTACCATCAAAAGAGATGGATCCTCTGCCATGGATCCTCTTGTCTCCAGTCATATGATGAGAACATCCACTATCAATCACCCATTCATCTTTCTCAATAACCTGAGTAGCCAAGGCACTTTCCATATTTGCATAGCTAGTAGATTTAGTAGACACTGGATCTTCTTCTTTGATGGCAATGAACACCCAATCATTTTGAGAGGAACCTCCATGATCAGATTCATCATCTGTGACTCATTCTCCATCTTCTTGGACATAGTATGTTCATTTATTCTAATTTTTGTATTTGTTAGGGTTTGGTTTTGAAAACCTCTTTGGACATCTTGAGGCAAAATGACCAATCTTATTACAAGAAAAACATTTGAGTGGCAATTTTCCTTCATCCTTACCGGATCCTCTTGGCAATATTTTGGCAAGAAGTGGTTCAAGATCTGCAGTTTCAATTTCAATATCTTCAAGATCTTTCCTTGTCTTCATGAATCTATTTAATCTTGCAGAAGAGCTTTCACTTGGATCATATCTTTGTTTTCCATATACACTAGCCTTAAATGCATATTTAGACTTGGGAAGAGAATCACCAAACTCACTTAATTCAAAAGCTGAAATTTTGCCAATCAGTTGATCTCTTGTAACTTCTGAGATAGTCTTGATCTCCTCTATAGCAGCAAACTTATGTTTGTATGAATTAGGTAAAGATATGAGCAATTTTGATACAATATTTGATTCTTCCAAAGTTCCACCAGCACACCTGATACCACACACAAATTCATTTATCTTTTGCATGTAGATTGTGATGTTTTCATCTTCACTCATCCATATATTTTCAAATTTTCTTCTCAGACTTTGCAGCTTGGCAAATTTGATAAATTTATCACCTTCATACAGATTCTTCAACTTTTTCCAGATTTCATGAGTAGTTTTTAGACCAGACATTTATCATTTCCGAATCAGTCAGGGAACTCAACAAGGCTTCTTTAGATCGAAGGTTATTTTCAACATCTTTGAGTTGATCTGGAGTTGAAGGACCTTTCTCTAGAGGTTTATACTCAACACTAGTTATCACCCAAAAGGAATCGCCCATGCATTGCAAATGACATTCCATGTGATTCTTCCAAACAAAATAATTTGTTCCATGAAATCTCAGACTATCCTTCTTGTAGGTCGACATCCAGGATCTCCTCAAGCAATCAAGCTTTTATAAGAGGATCTGGCTTTGATACCAATTGTTGGAATTAGATCAGACAACTGAGAGGGGGGGTGAATCAGTTGTCACACAAAATAAACTTTTTCTACTTTTAACCTTCTTTATTAACTTACTATCAGATTAAATATATAAACATTAAAGTATAGATCAACAAGATATGAGCAGAAACATAATCAACACACTTGACACCAAAATTTTGACATGGAAACCCGGTTAAGGGAAAAACCATGGTGGGGGTTAACCCACAAAGATTTGTACCCTATTAAAAGTACTTTAGAAAAGTAAAAGGCACATGCCTTTGGGCGCACTGCCTAGAGCTTGCTACTTAAAAGAGAGGCTCACTGCCTATAGAATTTATTTGGAATAGAAATGATAAACTAAGAAATAGCATCTACTTCATGCCTAATTTAGTTTCAATGAATGCTCACAAAACTTCTGCTTTGCCCCAATTTTTTCTTCAATGACTTTTTCACTCTACATTGCTCTCGCTCATTTTCTTCTTTGCTCTACTTCGGATCTTGTATACAAATTTAATCTGTTTTACTCAAGGATGATTTTTAACAATTCTTCACAAGTATTTATATACTTCATCAAACACGGAATGATCAATAAGGTTGGCTAAACTTAACACAGATCTTTACACTGTCAGCCAAACATAGATGAGACTTGAATCTTCCTCTATTAACATGTCACACTTCATAAAATGATCTTTAGATCATCCACAACATGTTAGGAACATCCAGTCAGCCAAGACTAGGAAGAACATCAACTTCAAAGAGGAAATCTTCAATAACAAGCTCAAACTCCAATGCAGATATTCAACATAGTAGCCACATGATCCAAAGACCTCCACAAGCACATTGAATTAACTAATAACATCCACTCTAAATGAAATTACCAGAATCATTTGTAGCTTCCTCTAGAAACTCAAGAACATTGTCTGCCATGATTGACAAACTAGAAGGATGGCTTGCAGACCTCCAAACCATGAACCATTGGAGTTGATGATACACACTGATTTCCCAAACATGCCTTCAGATCTGTGGATCATAATATTTCACTGTGGAGCAATCTAGACCAACTTACTATCACTCTGTCTCTTCTGAATACTACAAGATCCGGTTCTACTCAGATGGCTATAACTTCTTCAAATCTTCATGTAGACTTCTCAATTCTTAATTGGAACAATCTCTAACAATCCTCTACACAGGTATAAGGTCCATGAACATTGAGTCTCCATTAATTGTCTCAATATCCTCAACATTCTAGTCTCTTGAACAGGCAACAAAATAAGGTATAGTTGACACCAATGACAATAAGAATATGTTGACATCAATGACAACACTATTTAGACACATATTTCTAACATCAGTTTATTCAACATTTCCAATCTAACATTAGTCTGTAGGTCACATTCACTAATCTTGTCCACTATTGGGAAGGACTCAATGAAAAAGTAACTGACTTCATTTACCGATACCAGTTTCTATTCTCACATATACCCTATGCCCTACTACTCTCTGATGTGTAGTGAGATTTTATAGGAAACCTATAGCCAAAGATTAAGGATAGGATTTTGTTGATGAGATATTCATCTTTCACATGCTTGTGAACTCCACTTCATGATTACCAATAATTTCTCAACCATTTTGAGGCATCTCCCTCACTAGCTCCTACTATTTAGTCTAATGCTTCTTCTTCATTTTCAAATTATAAGAAAAATAAAAAATTCTTTAAAAGTAATGCATTGATGATAATTAGCACCATAGCTCTTAAAACACCTTCCTAGGTTGCTTTAGCCATC
This sequence comes from Cunninghamia lanceolata, assembly GCA_027924645.1. Taxonomy (NCBI): domain Eukaryota; kingdom Viridiplantae; phylum Streptophyta; class Pinopsida; order Cupressales; family Cupressaceae; genus Cunninghamia; species Cunninghamia lanceolata. Next base: position 4,505,108 of record BSBN01001054.1, read on the forward strand.
TCTTCTCTGAGATTGTCAAATAATCATAAGTTCACTCCTTTGAAGGAGTCTCTCTACTCAGATATGCAATACCTCCTAAACAATAGCTTAGTGTTGCTACCTCCTATCTGTCCTCTTGCCACTCGTAAGCCTCTATCATCTTTTTATGACCCTAAGGTCTTCTGTCAATTCCACAAAGTACTTGGACATGATACAGAATGATGTTTGCATCATAAGCACACTATTCAAGACTACATCAACCAAAATATCATCCATGTCTCTAGCACGAGTAATAGAAGTAATAAGTCAACTTGGCTCCACCTAACAAACATTTATAGGTCTACACTGATCCCATGTTGCATCATAGCTCTAACTTTGTTGACCTTCCTTCACCCTTCGTGGCGCTAGCTTCAACTTTTAATGTTCTCCCTTCTTCTTGCTATGCCAAGATGGTAGGTATGGAGGTAGTTCACTCTCACCAAACTCAAGAGCATCTTATTCTTGAGCCCATCATTTCTTTCTCTTCCTTTGATATCCTTACCAGCACATATGATGGTCCTCTCTATATTGTCGCTAAGGCCAATGATAAACCTATGAAGGCTATATTAGTTGACCCTACATGATTAGTTAATATAGTTAGGGAGGAGTTTCTCTATGTTCATGAATTGTATAAGGATGTCTATGAGCAATCAAACATCTTTATGCAATGTCATGATGGGATGTCTACACCTACTCTAGGTTCAATTACCCTTGCTATCTAGGTGGGACCTAAAACCCTAGACATTCCTTGCTCTACCATTCCCACCTCAGATCATTTTCATTTGTAGTTGGGATAGCCTTAGCTCACCTCTATCAGAATGCTCCCCTTTCTAGTCCATAGATGTCTCAAATTTCCCCACAATGGTGCAATGAATATGATCTGCCATAGTAGATTTACACCTCTTTCTATTCAAGGAAATTTCTTCTTAGACTACTTTTGGATGGCACCTCCTGAGCCATTGTGACCATGCAATGACTTTCTTTTCCTTTCATATAAGAAGTCCAATGTGAGTCAAATTGCTAAACTATCTAGTAGCCCTTCCTCCTCATCTTCTACAACTACTCCCCCTTCAGTTTCTTTGTCTTCAAAGTCTTCTCTTTTTCCTTCCACTACCCCTTCAATAGTCCAAGGAAAGAAACCCATATAGAGTACACCTCCCCATTCCCATGCCCCTGGATTGTACTCTACAATTCCACCTCTAGCTTCCTATTTGATGCCTTGAGATCCACCTAGAGTATAACCTCATGCACAAAGAATTTCTAGGGCTCCTAAGCCTATGTTGGTTGTCTTTGTTCCTCCTACTTCCTTAGCGCAATGAGGAAATTATCTAGTGTTTAGTGCTCCTCCTCCCCCTCCTCTTGTAGTTCCCCAACCTTTGGAAACTACTTCTATTCCTACTACCTGTTCGATGGCATGTGGAAAGCATCCCATATCATGGAACCCTCCCACTTCCCCCATGGTTGAATCCCAAACTTTAGAGGTTCTTTCAATTTCTCCATGTATCCCTATGGCAGTGGATGACATAGAACCCATGTTGGAAAACCCCCTAGCTTGTTAGCAGAAGCCCTACCCCGCACTAGATGCAACTAGTCTGTGAGAGATCATAAGTGTTGTTGTTGTGTGTTGCTCATGTGTAGCCCCTTATTGAGCATCCTTCTCATGCACATTCATCTTTGATCCTATATCTTCTTTCACCCCTCAAGCCTTTTCTTCTCAGCCCATGTCTCTTCCATCCTTAATCCCTCATTCTTCTTCATAGTTGAATCTAGACACCCTCCAAGGGTGTAAGTAGCCTTGGCTCCTTTTATTGGGGACCCCATCCTTCTATCCATCCCTGAAATTCCATCTTTTCTTGAACCTTGGGATATGCCTAACATTAGTGTCCTCCCTAGTGCCACCCTCATTTCTCTTGTTCCTTTCCAGTGCACCCCTCACATTATCTTCCCAGATATCCTCCACCCTACCACCATTGATATAGACGTTCCTCATCCACTACTTAAGTAAAAACTAAAGCATTACCCCACCCCACCTTTTCACAAGCTTAAGAACATGTCGTTGCTACCTCTAATCCCTTCTTCATCATTTCTTCTATCTATCATGGATGTTCCTCCGTCTATGGCTCTCAGAATTTGCATTGATGTTGGTAGCATTGATGAGCCACAGCTAGTGCACTATTTAGATAGTGACTCTCATAATTCCTCTATTAAAGAGTGAATCATTGAGTCTATCCTAGATGTCTCCTCATTGTCCATGATCTCCACACAATCATTGACAATTGATGCCTCTATTGCTCCAGTGGATCCTTCTCCTACTAGTGATCCACAACACTTAGCACTAGGAGTGTCTGCTAGTACTGCTATTGTTGTGGTCTCATTTTCAGCTCTTCCTCCATCCCCCTATACTTATCAAGACTGGGACTAGGATGATTTGATGACACCTAATCCTTGAGGGTTGTACCTTCATTTCATGTGTTCTTGTGTGTTTGTTTGCTTGACTATAATGTTTACCCTATGAATGTGTATTTATGTTTGTTAGATCTACCTAAAGGACCCATGATGCCCTTGTAGACATGAGGATACAGGCTAGACGAAAAATGTTGTGACATTCTTCTATTTGTCCCTATATTATTCTATTTATTGTCTCTTTGTTTCTTGTGACATTTTGGGGATGATGCAAAGCATGGGAAGATTTAGCTTCCTCCTATGTTGACCTAAAAAATTTATTTTTATATGTTTTCTTATGGCATTCTTCCTTTGTACTGATAGTTCTACATGCTTAGGGAATGATGATGATTCTATGAGTTATCCCCTAATGATTCCCTCCCCCAATGCATACTGACCCCAAAGAACATAGATCATTAGTGTGTTTGGTGTTGTTGCTTCATTTTATGTGGCATGTGTTAGCATTGCTCTTTTGTGTCATACTATGATTACACAAGCTTATTGTGTATCATACCTGTAGCATTGCCTCAGTTGTCCCTCTTTGAGGGAATATGTGTTATTTTGCAAGAAGTAGCTTTCAACACACACTTTCCCCATATATGCTTCCTAAATCTCTCTTCCCCTTTACTACCTTAAAACCAATTGCATACTAATTCTTTATGCAATTAGTTTAAGGTGGGGCACACTTTCCCACATTACACTTTTATAGACACCACATTGTAGTTCACTCTTGGCAACATTTGCTCTATAAGCATTTTGTAGCTTATGGTCCTAAGTAGATACACTTGCTTGGCCTGACAACACTTTTTAGCTACTCTTTTAGAAGTCTTTGTGAGTCATCTAACAATGTAGTTTGTTAGTCCTAGTGACCCACAAGAGTTTGTTATGGTTCCTAGCTCTCGTAGTGTGCTAGTCATAGAACTACACTTGGCATCCTTCTATCTTTCATAGTGTGCTAGGAATGCCACTTTTGCTTTGCTTTCTTGTGTGTGTTTTGTGTGTTTGTTTTAGATAGTATTAGTTGTGCGTTACATCATATGGTTTGCTAACCTTGATGTTTGGGCAAACCATATCTGATCTAATCCCTTTAGTGTGATTTATATATGTATGATTTTGACATTACCTTTTGTGTAGGTTTATTGTCTAATACTATGTTCTTTTAGGTTCTTAGACTAAGGGATTTATTCCTCACTCAGAGAATCCTTTGTTTCCACTATAGTATCATTTCTTAGTTAAAAATGGTAATGTCATTTCCTTATCTACTTTAGCATGCATATTCATGTAGTTACATAAGTCTACTAAAGTGGGGGCTAAATTTAACATAAAAAATTACATACTCTTACAATTTCATGATATATTTTGTGACCATTCTAGTGCTTACATCTCCTCTTTGCATTTTAGGCTCATGTTTGCTTCATTCTAGCTTCTTTCTCTTAATTTCATAAAATTTCATTTTAGTGCTTTATGATTCTCCCAACCTGAAGGTGATTCATAAGATTCTAAGGTAGATTCACTTGGATGCTATTGCTTAGCATAGACATCTGCACATAGTGCTGGCATCCTGTAAGAATGAAATGGTTAGTGAACTATTTTGGGACATGTTGAACTATCTCCTACAACTGGCAAGATTATTTTAATGGTTCTAAGGACCTTGAATGGCTCTTTGGATTTGCATGTGGTTTCATTCTTCCCTTTCAAACAAGCACAATCTAAATTTTGAATCTATCTATCTCTCTTGGCTCTCACTCTATACAACTTTGGCAAAATCTTGAAGGATTCTTTGATTAAATTTATCTTTACAACAACTATCTAGATTTTGTATGCTCTCTTGAGTTGTGATGTTATCTCTACTAGCTCTTGGAGACTTTTTCTTGCATTTATGTTTGTTGAGAAGGCTCTCTCTTGCTAAGGTTTTAGAGAGATGCAACCAGATTCTGGCCCTTGAGGAATTGTAACCTCCTTCTCACTATTCAATCTAGTAACATTATTCTATTGTGTAGTTTAATATTTCATAGTTGAATCTATTCATGCATAATGTATTTATTTTCTTTGAAAGCTTTATGGTGTAGACTGCCATTTGTGTGTTGTTGGGAATTCTTCCCTATAGACCAGGAAAGCTACCTTAGCTTTAATTTCATTATTTATTGCTCTTAATTCCTAGACATGCATAGGATATAGGAGCACACACTCTTTATTTCTATATTCTTCATCATTCACTACTTGTGGATGTAGAAATACGAAAACCTAGATTTGACTGAGGTAAGCTCCTTAGTAGCGCAACCATTTTCCCTTTGTTTCTTATAGGTATATTTGAGTGAAGACATCTTGAATGCATGGAGGGTTGGTTGGCTTCTTTTCACTTCTTCTTACATTTCATTTTGTTTCATTTCTATAGTATAGTTTCTTTATTTTGATTTTTGTATTAGATGGATAAGTTACCGGGTGTGTTTTGTACTTGTTGTTTTTCTATGTAGACATCTTGAGGCCATACGAACTTGAGAATTTTTATTTTAGTGACTTTGAGGATGTCAGTGCTTAGCACAAACATCTTGATGATGTGATGTAATCTGAGATAGTGAGTTCTTGCCTTTGGTGATAGGTTCTTTTTTCTCTTCTCTTTTTAGTCCTTCTTTCATTTCAGTGATCTTAATTTTAGATTTTTAGAAAATTTAGTTTCTATGTTGCTTCTTATAGTTCTAGATTTGCAAGTTGATTTAATTTATTATAATAGAACTAAGTAGGATCTTGCTAAAGTTAATATGCTCTTCTTGATTGGATATTAGTATAATTTTCTCCTTTGGAGTTCGCTTGACCCTTGTGTAATGGTTAAAGTTTCTCTCTAGTTAGATTATTGTATTGATCTTTGATTAGATACAAAATTTTGACTTTAGAGGTGGTAAAGGTTAAATATAAAAATAATTATTCATAAGAAGGTTATGCATGTAGTCATTTTTTCTAGTTGAAATTGAAAAGTACTTTGAATCCGCAAACTATATTTCAAAATTAGACATAAATAAAGATATGGTTTTCCCATACACCCTTTGTAATACTATACACATATTCAAAATAAAATTATGGTGGGCCTTGCTCAAAATCTTTAAGCTTCTACTACATACCCACAAGGTGATTAAGTAATCCAAATCCAACCAATCGTTTAACATGGTGTGGTAAAAAAAATAAAAATTATAAATTATATACAAAAACCTTTGGAAGACATACTTTATTTGAGCTTTATCTTTTAAAATGGTTTCTTCTGATGGGTTTCATAGTAGTCCTTTTCTAAATCTTGGTTTTTTCTTTTATGACATTTGATTTTCTGTACATCCTCTAGGCTTTCATTCAATCCTTGCAAAAGGAAACCATGGCTAGCATGTCTAATCAATCTAATATCCCTTAGATTTTAACTGGCAACATCCAACAATGCAATTAGTCCCATGTTGATTGTGCAAACAAATTTGCTCCATATGATTAAAATAATGTCTATAATTTTCAATACTTGTTTTTGCTAACCATTTTAATTTTGGGGAACATGACTATGAAAAAATAATATAGCACTAATCTATTTAAATGCAAACAAGTACAAAATAAATAATTTTCTAGAAAAATGCCATGTGAGTCTACACTTGGCAACATCCATATATGTAATTAGTCCTATGTTGATTGTGCAAACAAATTTGCTACATATAATCAAAATAATAATAATGTTGATATTTTTCAATACTTTTTTTTGGTAGCCTCTTCACTTATGGTGGGAACTTGGCTATGAATAATAAGGAATTTATAATCTATCAAAGTCCAAATTAGTAAAAAATGGAGGTTACATTATTTTTTCAAGTTACACTTGAATTCATTGCATGTCTTACATAATTCACAGTCTATGAAAATTTATAAAAAATATAGGAATTCTTTCCCTCTAGCCCATCCCTTATGTTCATGTTGTTTCCTATCAGATTATGATCGAGGCTTCCACCTATTATTAGATCAAAACCTCCAATTTAATGAATCATTTCTTCAGGTCTTTCTTTTGTCAAATTATGTACATCTTCTACCTCAATGAATTTACATTTTCGATGTATTTTTTCCACCCAAATCTTGAGGATAACCTTGCTTTTTGTAGAAATTTTGGTAGGTGCAACATAATTGAGTGGTATACCCAATTATTCAAAGAAACATTTGCATGCCCAATTATGGAGAACAAAGAAAGGATATTGATGCTCTTTTGATAAATAGGCTTCCAAATAGAAAGTTGGTATCCTATAATGAACAAATCAAAGTGATGCATTCCCCTCTTATTCCATTTTTACATCTATGGAAGCTAGTTGACTCACTACAACATGAAAATCATTTAAATATTTGGTTATAACATATCCTTAATGCATCTTTAAAGAATACAAATATCTTTTAAAAAATAGATTATTTACAAGATAGTTTGATATAATGCAATAATGTTATTTCATCAACTCTTAGAAATGTTTTTATCTAAAATGTTTATCAAGACTGAATTAGAAAGAGATAACTTAATAGTAGATCTATCTCTTCTATCCAAATTCTCCCATTCATCTTGATCCATTGTCGAAGATAGAAAATTGAGCACACAACAATTTTATTGTGATCCACTAATATCTCTCCACAAAAAGATCTCCAACCTTCAATTTCAACAACTCAAAGTTTTACTATTGAACTCTCTCTCTCTCTCTCTCTCTCTCTCTCTCTCTCTCTCTCTCTCTCTCTCTCTCTCTCTCTCTCTCTCTCTCTCTCTCTCTCTCTCTCTCCTATGTGTGTGTGTGTGTGTGTGTGTGTGTGTGTGTGTAATTCTATTTCTCTCTATCATTAATTTATACAAAATAACTTGTAAACATATTACAACAATAAAAATTCATCGCTACATAACGATTATCATGTAATATAACCCAACTTTAATATAAAAAGTAAAGAACAAAGACTAAATTCCTCCCTTGATATATTAAGTTTTTGTTCATTTTATTGACTTGAGATCTTGACACTAGGATTTTGGATGAGGTGCACTATGTCATGTTGTGTTCAACCTAGTTCATAGATTGGTTCACAAGATTCAAGTTAGAAGTAAGTTGATACATAAAATAGAATTGAAAATTACGACTATATATTATATATATATATATTCAAAATAATGTAAAACAAAGGTATAAAAATACAAGATTACTTTTTATCCCTTATAAAATGTTAAATCTTAATTTTCTAGCACATTGTAGTTTCAATGGTAGTTGAAATAAAATTGACCAAAAGTCATTTACATTTACATAGGCATACATAGTTGAGTAAGTAAAGTAACTACAATTGAAAACAAAAAAATTGCAAAATAAAATTCTTTTCTTGATCATGTAACAATGTACTGACTATTTACGCATTTTTATTTATATAAGTAATGTTTTTTTTTATTTTACCAATTAATTTGAATGAATACATATTTAATTTTAATAAAATTAAAAAAATTAAACTGCAAATGTTTTTATCTAGATCGGTACCCTAAACTCTATGCTTTTTTTCTTATAAAACTACTACTATATTATGAAAATATGCAAGGTGAAAGAGGGTCCAATTAAGAGGAGACAAAAAATGTTTAGATCTATACACTCACAATATTTTAGTTTTATTTCAAGTCTTTTTTGCAAGAAGAGATAGATGACACATTTCAAAACGTGAAGCACCTTGCATGAAACACATAAGTGGTAGGAACAATCGTCTTCTCTTGGAAGGTCTATTTACACTTTCATAAACACCTCACATAAACAATGTAGATGCAAGAAGTTGAATGTAGTGATGTTGTGCCTAAATGTGGACTTCAACTTTAAAATGTCTAAAATCTAGTATATATAATAAGAACATTTTTTTAAAACAATTAATTTCTATATGCTCTTTTTCTATGATTTACTAATGAAATTTTGCTGTGTGGATTTATATGATAATGACTATATTTAGGATGGATTGACTTGAGAGCTTGATGTTAGGATTTTGAATAGAGGTGAACTATGTGATATAGACCAAGAGAGATAATGAGAAATGGAAAAAATTAAAAATTAAACTACAAATGTTGTTATCTAGATCAGTACCCTAAACTCTATGTTTTTTTTCTTATAAAACTTCTACTATATTTAAAAAATATGTAGGGTAAAAGGGTCTAAAATTAATAGGAGACAAAAAATATTTAGACCTATATGCTCACAATATTTTAGTTTTATTTGGTCTTCTTTGCAAGAAGTGACATATGACACATTTCCAGATATGAAGCACCTTGAATGCAACATAGAAGTGGTAGGAACAATTATCTTGATGTTGTGCAATGTAGCTAGCAATTCTTCCTTGTAGATTTTGGGTTTGTAAAGGATATTAAGAGTTGGTGGATATGAGGTTCATGAGAATCTCTCTCTCTCTCTCAAGCCCTTTTTTTTCATATCTCCCTCTCTCCATATATTCCCCTCTCTCTCTCTCTCTCTCTTTCTTTCCAACTTTGGATTATTAGCATTAAACAATTGATCAAAAGTTATTATCTCTTTATCTTTCTCTTCCTTCATATCTCTTATCTTTATCTCTCTCTTCCTCTATCTTTTTTTCTATAGTCCTCTCTCTATCAAGCTTCCTATTTATCAATACATTATACCACTATTGTAACAATTTTGCATATATTTTGGAGATCCATAAGGTCTTCTATAGGTACAATTCTATTTTAAATTGAAGATAGTTATACTCAAAAATTGAAGATACAACAAAAACAAGAGTCATAGTTCTCCGAATCTAGTTTGTAAACTACTATTTTTTTTCAAAAATGGTTGAGATTAAGGGGTTCAAAAAGGGGGAGGACACAAATTGGTCCTACTTTTTTGAAGAAAACATAACATAGCATTCGGTGTGCTTCCCCTAACATGTTAACTTTTTTTTAGTGTTTCAAAAATCACTTCGGTGAGAAATTAGCTAACACAATGTAGTTTATTCCTTATTTTTTTGATAATTTCTTCATGAATAATTGATTTTTTACTAACTTTCAAAGTGGACACATCCTGAAAAATAGAAAATTGAGCATGCTCCCCCCTAAAATTTTTGAAAACTAATTGAAAATTGAATTTTTTTTAATACATGTAGAATGGAGTTTAGTTTCTAGAAATGTAATTTTTTTGAAATTTTCATCAATGGTTAAAACAAATTGTCAAAAATTCCAGACACCAGTTTTTTGACAAAAAAATAGATACACTAACAAAAGAAATTAAAGATGAAATCCTTCACATACTCAAAATGTGAAAAAAATTATATGGTTAGAAAGATAACAAAGAGCTTAAGATTATGGTGATATTTTTTTGACTTGTTAGTGAAATAGTGCAAACTTGATGGGGAGCACGCTCCAGATTATGTGATTTTTGTTACAATATAAAAAACACGCCTTTGGATGCCCTAAACATAGTCCAAGCCTTTGGGTTGGAAGCCCGAGGAAAATCCAAGCTAAAGTCTTAGAAATTACCAAGGCAAAGCATAACGCAAGCACATTATAACACACTTGTGTTATGCTAAAATAAAGCATGTCACTCCCTCCCTCCTTACCCCTATCTCTATTTTTCTCTCTCTCCCTCCCCTCCTCTCTCTTTCTCACCTCTACTTCCCTCCCCTCTTTACCTCCTACCCTATCTCTAACTCTCTACTTCCCTCCACTCTCTACCTCCTACCCTCTCTCACTCTCTACTTCCCTCCCCTCTCTACCTCCTACCATCTATCTCTCTCTGACCTATCTACCTCCTAGTTTTCCTTTTCCTAGCTTTCCTAGTTTTGTTTTCCTTTCCATTTTCCCTTTAGATCCCACCAATTTTTCCCTATTTTACTATTTTCCACCTCTCCTCTCATCATTCCTCCCATCCAATGAACTTTCATTTTATCTTATTTATATTTCATCCTCCCAATTTATATCCTCATCCCTCTTTGCATGTCCTAGTTTTCTTGTTTCCATGTTCTTTGTCGATAAGGGAGAGGGAGGAAGAGGGAGAGAGGGTGGAGAGATAGAGAGAGAGAGTCTAGTTTTCTTGTTTTCATTTCCTTCATCGATAAGGGTGAGGGAGAGATATGGAGATAGATGAATGATAGGGGAGAGAGAGGCAAGAGATAAGGAGATAGGGAGAGATAGATAGGGAGAGATAGAAGAGATAGAGGGGAGAGATAGGGAGATAAAGAGTCAGTGAGATGTCCAGAGAGATAGGGAGAGAGATTGAGAGGTAGAGGGACAATAGAGATATAGGGAGATAAGGGAGAGATAGGGAGATAGATGTTTAGGGTTTCTCAGGTTTAGGAGTTACGGGTTAGGGTTTAAGGGCATTATTTAAAGTTTTGGGAGAGAGAGGGTTGCTCAATTTTAGGATTTAGGGGTTAGGGTTTATGGGAATTATTTAGGGTTTAGGGTTCCTTGCATTTATGGTTTAGGGGTCGAGGTTTAGGAGCATTATTTAGGGTTTATGAGTTTAGAATTTCTCAAGTTTAGGGTTTAGGGTTTTGTGGTTAGATTTTAGGGGAATTATTTAGGGTTTATGGGTTTAGGGTTTAGAGAGAAATAAAGAGAGGGGATTAATAGAGATTAGGAGAGATAGAGAGTGAGGGACATGTCTAGAGACATAGAGAGAGAGATTGAGAGGTATAGGGAAGATAGATATAAGGAGATAGAGGAGAGTTAGGGAGATGGAGGTTAAGAGTTGCTTGGGTTTAGGGTTTATGGGTTTAGGGTTGCTCAGGTTTAGGGTTTATGGGTTAGGGGCTAGGGTTTATGGTAACTTAAGCTTTAGAGAGAGAGAGGACCGATAGGGAGATATAGAGGAGAGTGAGGGGAGAGATAGGGAGATAAAGGTTTAGGGTTGTTTGGGTTTAGGGTTTAGGGTTTAGGGGTTTGGGTTTAGGGTTTAGGTGTCTAGGGTTTCTTAGGTTTAGGGTTTAGGGGTTAGGGGTTAAGGTTTAGAGGCATTATGTAGGGTTTAGGGTTTATGGTTTAAGGGTTAGGGGTTAAAGTCTAAAATTGTAGTTTTTAGTGTTTAGAGAGAGAGAGAGAGGACAAATAGGGTCATATAGAGAAGACTGAGGGGAGAGATAGGGAGATAAAGAGTGAGGGACATGGCCAAAGACATAGAGAGAGAGATTGAGAGGTAGAGGGATGATAGAGATACGGGAGATATAGGAGAGATAGCGAGATAGAGGTTTAGGGTTTCTTAGGTTTAGGGTTTAGTGTTTAGGGTTTATGGGTTTGGAGTTTAGGGTTTAGGGGAATTATTTGAGGTCTAGGGTTTAGGGTTTAGAGAGAGAGGACCGATAGGGAGATATAGAGGAGACTGAGGGGATAGATAGGGAGATAGAGAGTGAGGGACATGGCCAAAGACATAGGGAGAGAGATTGTGAGGTAGAGGGATGATAGAGATAGGGAGATAGGGGAGAGATAGGGAGATAGAGGTTTAGGGTTTCTTGGGTTTAGAGTTCAGGGTTCAGGGGTTTGGAGTTTAGGGTTTAGGGCTTTGGGGTTTAGGATTTCTAGGTTTAGGGTTTCTCAGGTTTAGGGTTTAGGGGTTAAGGTTTAGAGGAATTATTTAGGGTTTAGGGATTTGGGGTTAAGGTCTAGAAGTATAGGGTTTAGTGTTTAGAGAGAGAGAGATAGGACCGATAGGGAGATATAGAGGAGACCAAGCGGAGAGATAGGGAGATAGGGAGTGAGGATCATAGCTAGAGACATAAGGAGAGAGATTGAGAGGAAGAGGGACGATAGAGATAGAGAGATAGAGGTTTAGGGTTTCCTAGGTTTTGGGTTTTAGGGGTTAGGGCTTATGGGCATTATCTAGGGTTCAAGGTTGCTCAAGTTTAGGGTCGCATGTCAAAAGTAGTCTCTCTATCTTGATCTCTCTCTCTCCCCTCTTTAAACACATAAAACACTAAAAATACTTAGAGCACTTATAAGTTTCCATGCATGAAAGCACATAAAATTTCATTGCTTTTCAAAATGTACTTGTCTCATTATAACGTGAGCACATTATAATGTGAGCATGTTATAACGTGAGCACGTTATAACATGAGTACATTTCAGTGAAGCAAAAAAAATAGACAAAAAGCATGTGGGATCTATGATTCAAACCCCACATGCCTATTATTCTCTACTTTTCATGCATGTTATCAGACAAGAAAACACTTTTTCATGGTTTTTGACATTTTAAGAATCATTATTTGATTAATCCACTACCTTTTTTTGGTTTTTCAATGTAGAAAAAGTAAATCGCATGTTTTTTAATAGAATTTGATTATTTAAACCAAAAGTTTCATATTTCATATTCTTTCAATGCTAATTTTCATGTATTTAGATTGAATTTGATGATATATGTTTTTTTTTTCATAAATGTCACTAATCCTATTAGATTTATATAGAATTCAATATTGAATATGAAGGAATTTTTTGAAAAGATCAATTTTTTTAGGATTTTGAAGCCAAATTTTGGAAGATTGGGAAACTCATATCTCAAAATCTAAGTATGTTCTTTAAGTATTCATTTACTTTACTTTATGTTCTTTAGAACACTCACAATCACTAAAAGTGGAACTATCTAAGTTAAAAAAGTCATCATTATATGTATTAATAGAATTAGAATCAATAAAATATGATATATACATGAATTTGTTGTATCTTGATTAGTTAACCCTAAGGAATTTTAAACATTGCCAAAATTGTAAGTACACATCCCTAATTCTTCTTCTTGTCAATGTGGAAGCGAACCATGACTTTGAGAAACAACATCATGACATTCAAGACTCTTTTGTACTCTCTCAATTTGAACTATGTCATTGATACCTCCCTATAACAAAGTATTATCATCATTCTCTCTAATGTAACTAATTGTATCAACATAAAATATAGTGCTATTGATGCTACAAATTTGATATAATTGGTCCTCATTTCTAAATGAGTTGTCACTATCATCCTCTTTGCCATTTACATCTAAAAAAATAGTTTGAGTTTCATTTATTGGACCTACACTAGATATGTTCTTTGTTGTTTGAGTACACTCTAAATTATTTGGACTACCATCTCTAGGTTTCTCCAAGAAATTCTGCAATAAACTTTAAATTACTCCTTTCTTGATGATTTCACCCCATTGGGTATCTTGAATATCTAATTCAAACTATAATTGATGATCTTCATGTTCACCATGATTTTTTTCAAGTCTTACATCATAAAGCTAGTTTCTAATGTTAGCTAGTATTGTGTCTCTTAAAATTTCAAACATATCTATTGAAGGCAAGGAGTCTTGATTAGTGTCTTACCATTTAGACTAATTGTCACATAATTGCAAGCAAATGGAGGATATTCTCCTAAATTTTGAAGATTACACCATTGTCAACTCATGCTCATCATTGGGACTAGGTGTGCCATCATACTCAATTTATTCTTTACTGCCAATTGCCTAATTTGTATTCACTTATTGTGATAATTCAACACTTTCAGTCATTATAATAGTAATATACTTATCTTGTTTGTCATAACAATCATCATGTTGATTATTCGTTATGTTTCTAACATCATCATTATAGTGTTCCTTGTCATGAAATCCATTGGTTTTTTCATTACCTTTGTGATCATTACTCTCATGACCTTGATTGACAAAAGATTTCTGATTTGATATGACTTCATACTTGTCTTCATGAGCTACTCTAACTAATTTACCACCTACAATATAAGAATTTGGGCTGTCCTAACATGTTGGTAGGTTTAGTTTTACCTTGTGAGTCTCCATTTGGAATGGTTGGTCCTTCACAATGTGTTTTTCATAACTCTCTTTAGTGCTAGTGACTTCTTGTATCTTGCCTTGAGTAGGTGTATCCATGGGAGGTTAACAAAGCACATTTGAGAAGATAAGTTAAGAAAATGTGAAATTAATCTAGAGATTGTGCCTACCACCATTTGTAAATTAACATTTCTTTATGATTTCACCCCTTGGCTATCTTGAATATCTAATTCAAACTATAATTGATGTTCTTTATGTTAACCATTAAATTTTCTTCAAGTCTTGCATCATAAAGCTAGTTTCTAATGTCAGTTAGTATTTTGTCTCTTAACATTTCTTTGGACATATCTATTGAAGGCAAGGAGTCTTGATTAGTGTCTTACCACTTAGACCAATTGCCACATCATTGCTAGTCAAACCAAGGATATTCTCCTAACTTTTGAAGATTGCACCATAGTTAGGATTACACAAAAGAGCTAAAACTTTAAGAGTTTGGTAGAATTTGAGATCAACAATCAACATGTGCTCATCTATGTCATAAAGAACATCTAGGCCTAGACTTTCATTACACATTTACTTCTAATCTAATCATGTAAAAATCAACAAGTTTGGAGTCATTTATTAGACAAACGTAATCATAAAAGCCCTCTTCATTTCCACTCTCAATAGTGACATATAAACCATTCAACTCATGCTCATCATTGGGACTAGGTGTGTTATCATACTCAATGTCTTCTTTACTGCTAATTGAATGATTTGTACTCATTGATTGTGATAATTCAATACTTTTAGTCCTTATAACAATAATATACTTAGCTTGTTTGTCATAACAATCATCATATTGATTATTCATTATTGTTCTAACACCATCATTATCTTATTCATGATGCATAAGAGAATGAAAGGAAAAGAGAAAGAATGAGATGAATTCATGAAAGTAGGAAATTGTCAACCATACAACAAGACATGCCACCATTGCCAATTGAAGAGGAACATGACACATCTAATCAAGCTAAGAGAGAGATGGAATTGATGGCACAAAGAGGAACATGACACATCTAATCAAGCAAAGCTAAGAAACTTGCCATATGAAACAAGACCTCCCCTAGCATTTACTTGGCCACCTGATGTGTTGGCATTATCGGTTCGATCCCATGACCTATGTAATGCACAATTTCACTCCTAGCACCTTTTGACTTAGCCAGTAGCTTGCAGCTTGGACTGACTAAGACACTTGGAACATGAAACAAGATCTAAACTAGAATTTACCCATCCACCTCGATGTGTTGGCATAGACAGTTCAGTCCCACAAGCTATGGAATGTAAAATCTCACTCCCAGCACCTACTGTAGGAAACTGAAGCATTTTGGAAGAATGCATTTGATTTTGGCATGGTCAGACCAAAATGAAGATAGGTTATTATGGATAGACTCTGTGTACACTTGTAAGTCTAAATGAAACATTCCTAGTTGCCACACATTCTGAGAATTGCTACGTCAAATTTTGGCAGTCTTTTGCTCTTAGGATCTTAAGTGACTTTGCAAGTAGCCTGCTGCCCTGAATGACTGGGACACTTGGCACATGAAAAAAGACCTCCCCTACCTTTTACCCATCGACCCCAAAGTGTTGTTGTAGTCAGTTCAGCCCAACAAGCTAGGGAATGCAAAATATCACTCCTAGCACCTTTCCACTACATGAAACTAAAGCATTTTGCAAGAATGCGCTTGATTTTGGTATGACCAAATAGATTGGAGTTGACAAAAACTAAGAGAGTTTATTGTGTACAGACCGCACCTGCACTTGTAGGTCTAAATAGAGCATTCTCATCTGCCACAAATTTTGCCATTTTTTTTGCTCTTAGGGATCTTAAGCGACTTTGTCGGTAGCTTGTTGCCCCGAATGACTGGGAGACTTAGCACACAAAAGGAGACCTCCCTTAGCATTTACTATGCACCCCAATGCATTGCCGTAGTTGGTTCAACCTGACAAGTTGTGGAATACAAAATTTCACTTCTAGCACCTTTCCACTGCATGAAACTGAAGCATTTTGCAAGAATGCATTTGATTTTAGTACGGTCAAATTGATTTGAGTTGACCAAAACTGAGAGAGGCTATTGTGGATGGGCCCTTCCTACACCTATAGGTCTAAACAAAACATTCCAAACTACCATGAATTTTGAGAACTAGTCTGTCAAAGTTTGGTAAGTTTTTGTTCTTAGGGATCTTAAGTGACTTTACTAGTAGCCTGTTGCCCTGACCAATTGGGACACTTGGTGCATGAAACAAGACCTCCCTTAGCATTTACCCACCAACCCCAGTGTGTTGGCATAGTTTATTTGGCCCCACGAGCCGTGGAATGTAAAATTTCATTCCTAGCACCTTTCCACTGCATGAAACTAAATCATTTGCAAGAATGTGTTTGATTTCAGCATGGTCAAATGGATTAGAGTTGACCAAAACTAAGAGAGGTTATTGCGGATGGGCCACACATGTACCTTTAGGTCTGAATAGAACATTTCTAGCTACAACAAATTCTAAGAACTAATACGTTAAAATTTGGTAGTTTTTTGCTCTTAGGGATCTTAAGTGACTTTGGCAGTAGCCTTCTACCCTAGAAATGACTATGACACTTCACGCATGAAACAAGACCTCCTTTAGTATTTACCTTCCCACCCTAACATGTCAACATAGTTAGTTTAGCCCCACAAGCTGTGGAATGCAAAATGTCACTCCTAGCAACTTTCAATTGCATGAAACTAAAGTATTTTGGGACAATGCGTTCCTTGCCACCATACGAAAATGAAATTGATTTTAAAAAATTGAAGCAGGTATGGAATGTGTTCTAATTACATCCATCAAATAAAAAATGTTATGGGAATTTTATCAGATGTTGTAGTTGTAATTGCCCTAACAAATATGTATGCAAAGTAGCAGGTGCAAAGAAAATGTAGAAAGCTGAAATGAGGATATGCAAAGCATAGAAACCATATTGAAGGTGAAATGAGGATATATGAATCATGCCAAACATCTCTCTCTCTCTCTCTCTCTCTCTCTCTCTCTCTCTCTCTCTCTCTCTCTCTCTCTCTCTCTCTCTCTCTCTCTCTCTCACCCTCTTCCTCATTTTGCAAGAGAAAGACAAATCCACATGTGCTTGCCTTGTAAGTGGCCTAGGAGTTTGTAACCCTTCTCAGAGACCTTTCCTATCATAACTTCCTCCAAACATCTGATAATGGATATTTCACACGTGATTTGGATACCCTTTTGTTCATTGTAAAACATATGTGAAAATGAGATAGGGTTGTTTTGTATAGAATTAGAAAAAATTAGGCTATTACAGTCAAATTACGCCTATTTTAGGGACTGTAATGTAACAGACAAGACTTGCACATGGATTTAAACCATGAGATTGATAGGGAAGGTGTAAATAGGCATATATAACACGTCTAAACATTTCCCTTGCAAAAAATACTCACCCAACACAAGAATTCTCAAAAATACACTAAATAGGGTCTCTTTAGGCCAAATAGAGTAGGGGTCTCTGTAACATAGATTTGATTAATGGGAAATAAAGAAGTACTTGTGATTGGGATGTCTTGTAGTAGAACATGCATGAAAGTCTCATTGTAAAATATTGCAAAAATTTGTTTTGTAGGTATTGAACACTTTGCTTGCACATATCCATGCAAAAATTGTGAAGTGTAACTTTCTCTGTTATTTTACAGTTCATGTAAGTATACTATTCATTATTTTCTTTCAATGTCTATAAACTACTTTAAAAAAAATAAACCCTTATTATTTTACAACTAGTTATTTTTATTATTATTAGTTATTGGCTCTGAAACTAATGAAATTACCCTGGTATGGTACAATGCACTTTTGTTTACTTTTTCTATGCATATACAACTAATTTGCATTTCTTAAAGTTTTTAAGTTTTTTTTTAAAATTAAGTGTTGCGAGTTAAGTACTACAAAGTAGGCATTTTTTTAGAACAAGTCATATGTTGGTTGCATGTTTAATCCTCATGGAGATTACATTTTTAGGTGTTTTATTGAAAAGATACATAAACAAAAATATATCTATTTTGACCTAGTTTTTTGAGAAGGTGATGATCTCATTACAATGGATTTGCCCCTATGCTTCCACACTTTGCAATTGGTGGATGTAAATGCAAAGTGTGGAAGCATAGACAAGGCACATGAACTATTTGATAGAACACCTCAAAGAGATACCATCTCATGGAATGCAATAATTGCAAGATATGCACAAAATGGATTTGTTCATAATGCTTTAGAAACTTTCAAAAAAATGGAATTGGCGGGTGTAAAGCCAAATTCCACAACCTTAGACAACATCTTCCCTGCCTATGCCAAAATGGGATGTTTGGAACAAGTTATGGACATCCATCTAAGCATAAAGGATATGGGAATTTTATCAGATCTATTATAGTTGCAACTACCCTAGTATACATGTATGTAAAGTGTGGAAGCATAGACAAGGCATGTGAATTGTTTGGCATGATGCCTCAAAGAAATATCATCTAATGGAATGCAATGATTGCAACACATTAAAAAAAAATGGACTTTTGATAAGGATTTAGAAACTTTCAAGCAAATGTAATTGGCAGGTGTAAATCCAAACTGCAAAACCTTAGCCAACATCCTCCTTTCCTATGCCAAAATGGTATCTTTGAAACACGGTATGGACATCCATCAAAGCATAAAGGATATAGGAATTTTGTCTAATGTTGTAGTTGCAGCTATCATGTTAGACATGTATGCAAAGTGTGGAAGAATATACAAGGCATGTGAACTATTTGACACAATGCCTCAAAGGAATGTTGTCTCATGGAATGCAATGATTACAAGATATGAACAAAATGGATTTTTTCATAAGGATTTAGAAACTTCCAAGAAAATGCAATTGAGAGGTGTAAAGACAAATTCCACAACCTTAGCCAACATCCTCCCTTCATATGCCAAAATGGGATCTTTGGAACATGGTATGGACATCCATCAAAGCATAAAGGATATGGGAATTTTATTAGATCTTGTAGTTGCAATTGCCCTAGTAGACATGTATGCAAAGTGTGGAAGAATAGACAAGGTACGTGAACTATTTGACATGATGCCTCAATCAAATGTCATCTCATGGAATGCAATGATTACAAGATATGCGAAAAATGGATTTTTTTATAAGGATTTATAAACTTTCAAGCAAATATAATTGGCGGGTGTAAAGACAAATTCCACAACCTTAGCCAATATCCTCCTTACCTAGCCAACATTGGATCTTTGGAACATGGTATGGACATCCATCAAAGCATAAAAGATATGTGAATTTTGTTATATGTTGTAGTTGCAACTACCCTTAGAGACATGTATGCAAAGTGTGGAAGCATAGAAAAGGCACGTGACTATTTGGCATGATGCCTCAAAGAAATGTTGTCTCATGGAATGCAATGATTTCAAGATATGAACAAAATTGATTTTTTGATCAGGCTTTAGAAACTTTCAAGAAAATGCAATTAGTGGGTGTAAAGTATATTCCAAAACCTTATCCAACATCCTCCTTACCTATGCCAAAATGGTATCTTTGGAACACGGTATGGGCATCCATCAAAGCATAAAGGATATAGGAATTTTGTCAAATATTATAGTTGCAACTACCCTGTAAGACATGTATGCAAAGTGTGTAAACATATACAAGGCACGTGAACTGTTTCACACGATGCCTCAAAGAAATGTTGTCTCATGGAATACAATGATTACAAGATATGAACAAAATGGATTTTTGATAAGGCTTTAGAAACTTTCAAGAAAATGCAATTGGCAAGTGTAAAGCCAAATTCCAAAACCTTAGCCAACATCCTCCTTGCCTATGCCAAAATGGTATCTTTGGAACATGGTATGGACATCCATCAAAGCATAAGGGTTATAGTAATTTTATCAAATGTTGTAGTTGCAACTACCTTGCAAGACATGTATGAAAAGTGTGGAAGCATATATAAGGCACATGAAATGTTTGACATGATGCCTCAATGAAATTTTGTCTCATGGAATGCAATTATTGCAAGATATGCACGAAATGGACTTTTCATAAGGCTTTAGAAACTTTCAAGAAAATGTACAAAAGAAAATTTCATCCAAATGCAATTGGCGCGTCTAAAACCAAAGTGCAAAATGTTATCCGACATCCTCCTTGCCTATGCCAAAATTAGATCTGGGGAAGAGGGTGTGGACAGCCATCAAATCTTAAATGGTATAGGAATTTTATCACATGTTATATTTGGAGGTAACCTTGTGGACATGTATGAAAAGTGTGGAAGTATAGACGAGGCCTATGAACTGTTTTATATGATGCCTCAAATAAATGCATAGTCTCATGGAATGCAATGATTGCAAGATATGCACAAAATGGATTATTTGAAAATGATTTATAAACTTTCAAGCAAATGTAATTGGCACATGTAAAACCAAATTCTTGTAATGATAATTGATCATCATATTAAATATTTAATGTAAACAATCATATACATAATGTCATGAACATACCATCTAGCCTATATATAAAGCCATATATGCATGTACAAACAAAGCCATATAGAAATATACAAATATATACATTGGTAACATACAAAAGTATGTATACAAATCCATCTAGGCATACAAAAAAATGTCCCAAAATCTAGTTTCCTATGAAATGCTATAAAATAATTTGTAGCCCTTGCTTGGCCATGAAGATGGAGAGCCAATCAGCAACTCATCCTCTCTCTCTTATTAGCTAGACCTCATTGATAGAGATTTCTGTATCTCAACCTATTAATATTACAATTAAACAATATGCACATTAATATAGAAAACATGAAATATATAACATCACATATGTAATCGATCACTTACCACTAGTTGATGATCCCTCTCGGTCATCTTTTCTCTCTCTTCGTCCATAGATGGACGGGTTGGAGTTGTGACCTCTTGTGACAAGCATTGAGAAGAAAAATTGACTAAACATAAATATCATTTTTGTACATCAAATGACATGAGATAAAACAAGAAATACAAAATAACATTGACATGTTACTGGGTCATTCCTCGATCAAAGGATTTGAAGACAACACAACTATAGAAATGGTTGCCTCTATTGACTCATGAAGATGAGGAGGAGTCTCCATATTCAACACCTAAAAATATAGAGTTCAAGGTTATTTGACTGAAATAGATACATAACATTATTAAAATGCATAATGATTACAAATGGTTAAATTTACCTAAGTAAAATTGGTTTTGCATCTAGGGGACCAAGGAAATTGTGGAGCTGCTGGTGACGCACCCTATTGAAATTATCAAACTGTCACTAAATAAGATTACCATTGATATATGTACTATATTTATAATGATGTGATAAATTACATACCTGTTGATTCGACCTCCTCTCATATCCCACCATTAGATGGCTAACAAAAGTAGAATGAAGACTTTGACCTTGGAATTTCATTGAGAAAACAATTACATACATTAATTTTGACTTATTATATAGATAGTCATATAAAATTAATAAAATTTTTTAAATAAGAATATATTAAATCAAGATGAAACTTGTAAAAAATTACCTGGGATTCAATACCAAATGTACACTGTAAGACATCAACTGTGTGAACAAGATCATCCAATATGGATGTGTCCATCACTGGCTGTTGCCCCTGCATCGCAATATCCTGTCGAGAGTCTTTCCACGAGTCCTACATCCCATAATCGCACAAGTTCCCACATGAATTACAAAGATGTGGAGATAAATGATGCCTGCTACTTTCACCCTCATCAGCAAGGGTGAGATCATCATCATGTTGTGCTAGAGACTGCATGAGAGCACTAAATGAATGTAGTGTCTCAAGCTCAACACTCTCCTTCAAAGTCGAAGGGAGTGACACATGCTACCCTTATTAGGGGTCTAGGTATGTGGTTTTGATCTTTTTGTACCTCATCTCTATCTTAGGTAGAGCCACCACCTCTGTCCTAGAACTCTTTAAATATATTCTTTGTTAAACTTAAATAAAGATGTATTATTGAAGATAAGTATAATATATTAGTAATAATATATATTATAAATAGAAATCTTAAATTAATAAAATAAATCTTTTTAGCATGCAATAGAGCGACAAAAATAAAAGAGTTTTAATATTTCACAAAAAATCAATGGAAGGGGAAGATAATTTGCCATGCAAAATAAAAGGTAACTACAGTTTAAATAATAATAAAGGGGTCTAAAAATATGAATGCTAATATTAGAAGGGAATTATTCATAAAAGAAGGATGCACTACAAGGAAAAAGGGGATGAGAAAATAGTGATAGAAGGAGAGAAAGAAAATGACATCTAACAGTGACAAAAAGGATAATCAATAAACAATGGAAAGGATAAGCAATCAACAACAGAAGGGGGTAGAATTGACTTAGCAACAAGAGTGTGACTACCATGTTTTTCTTTTCTTCTCTGATTTATATTTGATAAATATGTAAGATATATCTAGGAATGTCTATGTGTTGTATTGGCATGCATTGGATATAGGCGGCTCTTAATTCTTTCAACAAGCACTATTATTTCCTTATGCGACTTCTGTAATATCAAATCTTTTGTAGCTATCTTTGTTTGGACTTGATTATTTATGAGCATCTTTATTAAACTATTTACCCTATTATTATTGTATAATCTATAGTAAACTATAATAAATATTATGTTGTCTTATGTATATAAATTAAATCCTTTATGTTGTTACAAATTGACCTAGTTGGCATGTATCGGCCTTGGAGATTTATCTCAACCATTGCCTTATATTTGGCCTATGTTTTATATATGGTCAGCCTCTAGTTACTCTTTAAAACTACATGTTCCTTGTTGTTATCAACATCTTTATCTATTATTTTATCAACCTAAAGTGCTTTTCTAATGGCCTATGTATTAACTAGTCGGCCATCTTGTTGATTCCTATCACAACTCAATCCTATAGCTGATTGTTTCCTATAACTGCATCATTATTTTTCATGTCATAGATTTAATTTAAAATCTTGTAGATGTTATTTTTATTCGTATCACCATTTTTGTTCATTCCTATTGCAGACTTTCATCAGTTACTATAGTGGGCTTGTAACAGTTCCTATAGCTAACCAAACAACATTCTTGTAGCTAACCAGACAACATTCCTGTAGCTAACCTGACAGTATTCCTGTAGCCAATTTAACTTATTTCATATAGTTGACAACAAGGTTTTGTAATAGATTTAGGTTATACTTTTCCTCTTTTACCCCACTGTAAATAAGGTTTTATTGGCAAGTATGACATTGTTAACTATATATAACCATCTGATTATACTTATGCCTTCATTTTTAATTAATGTTTTATTAGCAAATATCATGCACCTCTTTAAATCGTTGTTACAAATATAAATGAATGGAATTATAAACCTACTTGCGGGTAGGAAATATTAGTTCTAGATTTCTATTAGATATTTATGAATGAAATATGGGACAAATGATATAACCAATTTTATAGCTTTTTATGTGAATGTGAATGAATAAATGAATCTTTTTATTGATTTATTGCTTGAAAGTGCACTCTAGTTGGTTAAGCAAAGTAAAGAATCGATAAATTGTATTTAGGCAAAAGAATGTGTTATTGATTTGGTTATATAGATCAAGCTTAAACCTTTGAAATCAGTGAGCATATTTACCATATGGATATCTATGTAAATGCCATCTTAAACATTATTGGCATCTATTCTATTTAAATTGAATTTTTCTCTTATTTCTGTTACATGAATCAAGAAATAGATAGTAAAACTGAGAAAGAATAGTAATGATATTTGAAATAATCATGCATGGAATCTCATTGTTAAAAGTAGAGTAAGCATACATCATTATTGATTTTATTTCTTGAAATGTATTTCCATTGATTGTGCAAAGGAAAGGGATTAGAAATGGTTTTTAGGCGAACATGAGTTGCTTTTGTTTGAAAGAAAGTAGATTATCTCTTATGTGTGTTTGGGGTTGCTTTCTGGGCTAGGATGCTAGATGTGGAATATCAGAGATGGCTTTTCCTCTTTTTAGGAATTGAACCTTAAACTATTTATATGCTTGGCCAAGTTGGGAGTTCATTGAAATAAGATGAATATTTGTCTAGCAAAACTTTATTTATATATATCTTTGCCACATCTTGTTGTGAGACAATTTGCATATCATTATTTAGATTTGCACATTAGACTTTAGTTTGCATTAGGTGTTCCCTCCTAGTAGTTGTTTCTAGGTTGATAGACACTTCGTGTAGGGCTGGGTTTCTTCATGTTATGAAGGGATCCAGGGAAGTGTAATTGGTTCATGGTTGGGTGGAAAAGCACCTGAGCCATGTTCCTGTCTCTCGGATAGCAAAGAGGACCATGTGGGTTTGTGGCGACTAGAGAGTTTGTTTGATTTATTGTTCTTATATTATACATGATTATTGTACCTTGTTGGATGATTTATGGCAAGAAAACCAAATGGACATGTATATTCTTTGTAGTGCTAATACCTCAATTAAGCATGTGATTTGTAAGATTTAATGATAGTATTGATTAATGTTTATGAGATCTATCTTTTTACTATGAGTTGATGTAAATAAGTGGATTGTTTACTTCAGTAACTTTTGTTTGGAATGTGTACTTTATATTTTAGGTTTGATAAATTGTGAACATAATGTAGATTTTGTAATTTTTTGGTCCTTCACTTGTTCGTAAGACAATTTGTTGGCATAGTATTGCCAACACCTCTCCCTATAGTCATGAAATTCAGTGATTTGGTTTCTCATAGATTTAGTGTGAGAAACAATCACCTCTAATGACTTGGCAAGCACTCTCCTAAAATTGGTGCTTGCACCTGGAGTATTTAACATTTCAATTAGGGTTTGAAGATGTTTTTTATTTTCTTCTATTTGCCCTAAATAGTTTTCATGTGTATCTCTTTCATTGTGATGACATGAAGGTGGGGGGTTTTGAGGGTTTTCAAGGTTGTTCTGACCCTCCTCTACTAGATTTGTGTTTTGTGCTGCCTCATTGATTGTAAATTCAATATAAAAAACTAATCAAACATTACAAAAGTAAAAATTTATTTTCAAACTCACAAAAATCAATCAAACCCTACCATCTTTAGTTGCTATACCCTCTACATTTCCTTCACGACATCTTCAGGAGTGAGATTGGAAAGGTAGCATGGTGAAAATATCGATTACACATCTCCCTTGATTTCTCCTTCCTCCAATGCGCTTGCACTCTTGTGATTATTTTTGCTTGTAGAAATGAAGAATGGCCCTGGGTTTTTGTTGTTTTGGCTTCTTTTACTTTATATAAGATATGATGCAAGCACGTTATAATGCACTCGCATTTCATGTTGCATGGGACCAAAAAGTCATCTGGTGACTTTTTGGTCTCTCGTCTCTTCACACTTAACCATTCTCTATTTTCCCTATCTCTCTTTGTCACCTCTCTCCCCCCCCTCTCTCTCTTCCCCCCCCTCTCTCTCATACTTTTGGGCCTTTCTACAAATAAATATAAGAAAGAAATTGATCTAATAAAACCCATCATTTATATTTTTTGTATTTTTATAAGACAATGTCAACCATTGATGGCCAAAGTGAGCCATAATTTGAAATGTTCTTTCTCTTAGTCTCTCCCCATGGAGATGTGCTAACTTTGGATTATTAGCATTAAATAGTTGATCAAAGTTAGTAAATATATATATCTCTCTCTCTCTCCCTTCAAATTTAATTCATTATGGCTCATTGCTTACATAAATACAATTGGCTTGTGTAGACAAAGCATAATGGGAGCCTCATCACGACTTTCTCCATCCATTAAAAAGAAACAACAAAGTAGTAATGTCTTAAATACTCATGCAACTATGTGTCTGTTTGATTTAAATGCTATTACATTTCTCTAAGCACTCGTTAGCAGCTAATGTCCTCTTTGTCTCCTTAGGCTTTAAATTTGATTTTGGTATTCAATGTTGTTGCATTTTGTTAGTCCTTTCCAATAGTGGGGATACCGATATAATCAATTTTGGCAATTTCTTTCCAACAAAATTGTGCAAATCAAAATATTAAATTATTTGAGTAATGTTTTCATATTTCTTCTATTTTTGACGGCTGCTAATTTATATTTCTTAATTTTTCTATTGGTGGATGGAGATTTTAGCATAAATTAAAAACATTAGAAGAATAATTAAAATTAATTGTAATACCAATTTCAATATAAGATTTTCTTTCCCTTCAAGTTCTTTTTCAAATAATTATTTTACAATCTCATTCAAGATTTTACATTGTTTTTTTCCATATTGGCAATTGAAACTTAGAATAAAGATGGATATAATGTCCACCAATTTTGTGTATGTAATTGATCATGTGCATTTGATCTTAACTTTCTCCTTTCAAGATCAATTACTTTTGTGACCTTGGGTTACACTATAAAAAATGAGACCTATGAACTCTAAGTAATTGCTCCATTGCCCCAATAATAACAATACACATCAACATGTCTTTGAGATCATTCCATACTAAACATACTTATGCTAATGATATAGATCCTTTTGGTAGATCAATAGATAGATATTGATCCTACCAAACTAGTCCATTGAAGTATACAAAACCAATACCTATATGCCCCCCTCCCTTCTCTCCTTTTTCTCTCTCTTTTAAATTTTTATAAATTGAAAAAAAATTATTAATAAAGTGTAAGTATTTATTATTAATTATTTTTTAAATGTAATTCCTTATATTCAATATAATTACCCATAAACATTAAAATATAATATAATATATATTTAATATTTTAAATAAATAATATATAAGTAAAATTTCATAATATATAAAACTAAAATATTACTAACTTAACACAAATATACATAAAACTTTTATATATAATCAAACTGTTCATTTATAAAATTCAAATATCAATCTATATTTATAAAAAAATTAAATCATAAATAGTCAGATTGACTGCGTGATCTGAAACTCAGGGCACATTAATGACCATCCAATTGGGAGGAATGAATCGAAGGTTAGCACTAAAGTAATGCCGAGGGAGGGACATTTTGCCGTCAACTCCTGGCCGAGGGGAGCCGTCTTCTGCTATCTTTTAACACCGAACAACACAAAAGAAAATAAGTAGCCTTTATTATTATTGCTTGCTAAAAAGTAATGAGTATTAACTAAATGTTACACTCATATTTTTAAAATTGGTTTTTCTCCAATACTTAACTTTATCATTATATAGTGTATGGTCATTTATTATATATATTTAATTGAAGGGGATATTAAGAAGATTGGAAGGAATTAAAAGAATACTAAGAAGATTAAGAGGAATTGAACATAGTAGGAATTAGGTTGATGATTATCTCGGACACCAAATTTAATAAAATATTTGAATTACCTACCCTCCTCATGTAAAATATCAAGTCAATGAAATATACATTCAAAGTGAAATTGGTGTAATCAAATTGACCAAAGTGGCTCAAATAACTATTGTATGGAATAGTATACATGTAAAAGAGATATAGAGTTGTGGTGGTAATTGTGGCAGCTAGCACAACCACCCCCAAAAAATAAGGGTACTACATTGCTACCTACTCTATGCCTCCATTACTAACATTGTAAATGTATTTGTGCCTTCTGCTGGTACTATTGCAATGAGTTCATACTTACCTAGTTATTAATCTATTGATTGCAAACCAATCAAAAGATAGGATTATTTTTCTTGTCAGACAAATTTGATTTAAATTTGTACTTTTCCTATGTCAATATGATAAATTTTTAACAAAAAATTATTTAGAAATGATTTATCTATATTGTGTAAAAAAATGACCTCTTCTCTGCAGATTGTCGGGAGAGTGCAACAAAAAACTATAAATGTGGAGAGATTTTTGGTTTGAGGGGAGCACATGGCAAGTAAACAAATTATGAACACAAATTTTGTCTCCCACTAGTTAAGTCATGCCTAAATGGATGGCGATTAATTTTTTGCTTCATTAGCTAAAAGTAATTTAATTTTTATTTAGTTTTTAGGGTTCTACACATTTTATTTTATGTAATTAGATTATTTTAGGACTTTCAATTTTATTTACTCAAAAGTTAAAAATCTTGGATTTCAATTTTATTTAGTCAAAACTTTAAAATCTACAGTATTATGAATTTAATTACATTTTAATTTTATTCTTCAAAGTTACAATATTTTAATTCATTTTAAATTATAAAATATTAGTATTATTACATTAATTAATTATTTAATCATTATAATCATTATTATTATATTATTTGAATATGTAATATTTAATTTTGAAAATTTATATTTAAATTTTAAGTGAAAATATGAACATTGAATATTTCATACATAGGAAACAACTTCCTATTATATTTAATATATACCCTAATAATTTTTTTATAAAACAATAGTGACAAGAGTTTAAAGACTATTTTATTATTTTGCTTGTATTTAATTAAATCTTTCCGTGTAAATATTAAATTGAAATTAACAAATTTAATTTATTATTTACAAACCTGAAAACCTAAATCAAAACCTATTAGTAAGAAATTGAAAATATTAAAAACTAGTACTCCAAAATTTTATAAATACCCTATATTTCCCAAATCAAAATTATGACGAGGCAAGTTTTGGTACATTTATGGAGATATCTAAAATTTGAATTTTTTTAAATTATTTTTTAGTTCATGGGCCTTTTAGCTATTTATCCAGCAGCATCATTGTCTTTGCTATAACTCTTTTACAGTTCATAGTATAATAAATTAGATTTTATCTATTCCCTTGTGCTCGTGCAAGTTTTTCAATTGATTTGGGTTGGTATAGTGGTTGTTATTTAATATTTGATGGACTTGGTTTTTATTTTTAATTTTTAATCTTGATATTTAAATCTTTAGGGTTTTTGAATGCTTCAAATAACAAATCCTAAGCCATAGTCTTTTGTATGTGAACATTATAGTGCTTTGGAAATTTTCTCACGCTGAAAAATAAATTCACTCCAGGTAATGAGCTTGTGCCAAGGAAACTATAAGCAAGCCTATTCTTAACTAGTTGTTAATAATTCTTTTCAGAAAACTTTTACATGACAAGGGTGATTAATGCACATCCATTACAATAATGGCTGTAATATTGCCTTATTGAAAGGGAGTGGCTGTTAATATATTATTTTATTTATGTGTGCATTATATTTTTAAAATTTTACTAACTATATTTAGGAACATGGCTTCACTTCATTTAAATATTTTCCATCACACTAGGTTTTTAACTGTTGAGTAAATAAAATTAAAATCCCCAAAATAAAAATATTTTTCAGCATATTTTTATTTATTGATTTCTTTTCACATCTATTTTATAAAAAAAATATTAGAGTTTAAATTTGTTTTACTACACATAAATAACTTAATTTCACTAAAATATTTCTTAACTATTCATTTGATCTTAACCATTGATGATTAATTAAATGGAGATGAACCACATACTTTTATTAAATGAATGCACTAAAAATTATTACTAAACCACAATATTAGATTAATTAAAATAATTAAAATCATGTTCTCTAAAAGTACTTACTATTATTACTTAAATAAATAATTAAGTGACTAAGATAAAATACTGTAGTGATGTAAATATGAATATGTTATTGTTATTATATTATGTAATTATTTTTCAAACTTACAATATTTTAATGTATTTTAAATTGTAATAGTATTCAATATTATTATATTTTAATATTTTAGGCAGACATTTCAAATCTATCCATTATATTATGTAATTATTCATCAAACTTACAATATTTTAATGCATTTTAAATTGTAATAGTATTCAATATTATTACATTTTAATATTTTAGGTAGACATTTCAAATCTATCCACACCTAGCTAGAGTTAGGGTTCTACACATTTTATTTTATGAAATTACATTATTTCAATTTTATTTAGTCAAAAGTTAAAAATCTACAGTATCACAAAAAATATTTTGCTATGTTATTACATTTTTTATTTTATTCTTCAAACTTACAATATTTTAATGCATTTTAAATTATAAAAATATTAGTATTATTACATTTTAAGGAAATATTTGTGTTATTTAATAGACTTTGTAAAAGTTTAGTTTTATAGTTAGGAAATATTTTAGTCCTATTTTATTTTTACCATATTAGATTATTTTTGAGATTTCAATTTTATTTACCCAAGACATTTCAACACTCTTAAAAAATTAAGTTTTCAATGATTGGAATGCAATTTGTCTACACAACCAATACCTAATCAACAAAAAAATACAACTAAACAAATACTATATACAACCAATATCTAATCAACAAAAAAAAATTACAACTAAACAAATACTATAATAACAACACTACAAGGTAGGTACTGGCCACTACGTGGCACTTGTTTGTTATGGCATCCTCCTTTCTATCAAAGCATTCTCCATCACTACACCTAACTACAATGTCACTTCTTTCTACTAAAAGTGTGAATGTACTCTCAAAAAATCAGTAGTCCGATTTACAAGTGAATTAATTAATCAAACACTAGCAATACACATATCTCCATAAATTTTGTTGTAGATTTAAAATCATGTCATCTAACACAAAAATAGAGAACATATAAATATGATACTTAATTTATAATAGGGAAAATAAGTGTAATAAAAATAAAAGTCATCTTAAATTTAGAGAAAGACACTATTATTGACAACACAATGTATCTACATGTTAGCACATTTACCACAACAAAATAATTGCAAATCCAACAAATCAAAATCTTGAAATTAATTGCAAATGAATTTTTTTGCTACAAATAATTCAATATCTTGAAATTAATATATGAAATTGCTCCATATATGTAATTAATAAGTAACTAGTC
The DNA here is from genome assembly GCA_027924645.1 of Cunninghamia lanceolata. NCBI lineage: Eukaryota > Viridiplantae > Streptophyta > Pinopsida > Cupressales > Cupressaceae > Cunninghamia > Cunninghamia lanceolata. The sequence goes on from BSBN01001054.1 coordinate 4,536,250, forward strand.
CGTATATATAATTTGAAATTGGTCCATATTCATAAAAGTAGGTGAATAATGGCATTTGGGACACGGACTTAACTGAATTGTGTAGTCGCTCGCTTTTTCAAACACCGCTATTAAACCTCATACACGTGGAAGTTTAAAATCGTGCTGTCTATGCATTTATACGAATCCATTGATTAATTGCTTGCCATGTCCCATTGATTGCTTTGGTAATGTCGCCGAGTAGTTTTTTTTAATTTTTCCGTTACTATGTTTTAGGCGGACGGCAACACAGAGAAATAAATACGCAACTATGGTATTATTCTCATTCAGATAAGCAAATATGGGAGCACTTAGCTTTTCTGTCATCTCGAAATCTGCCACATTTTCAATTACTGGGCTTCCATCTGCCACATTTTCTCAATGGCGATCCAGAAATGCAAAATGCAGTGTTTCCACGAAGTCTGCAGGTGAAGTGTTGCCAATTTGTATATCTACTTGTTTTTAGATGACTTTTGATACAAGTGTCCAGTTTTAAATTGGTGTGTAATAGTCAATGCATTGGTTGTTTATGGATTTGTTTATGTATGTAATAGATGTGTAATAGTCAATGCATTGGTTATTTATGGATTTGTTTATGTATGTAATAGTCAATATATTAGTTGTTTATGTATCCGTTTTTACTTTAAATATTAGATTGTTCTATACTGTTTTAATCTCGTATTTTATTTCAAGTCTTTATAGAATAATTTTCTCACCAAGGTTTTGCTTTAGTTTTTAGTACTTGCAGCTTTGCTCTCAGTTTATTTATTTGATCCGTTTTTTACATCCATAAATTGGGTGGATTCTTATGCCCACAGAATGTTTCAGAGAACGGGCTGAGGGTAGCCGATCATCCCCAGACTTAACCACTGAATATGTGTAACCTCATCTAATTTTGTTTTCTGTTGTGTTATCATTTTGGGATATTGTGCCACTAGTTTAGTATTTTGGTACGGATTCAAATTTTTGTGTTTGGATCTGAGTTTATTTTATCAGAGTGAGAATTTTTTGTTTTTAAATAAGTATTTTATTTTGGATTTAGTTTATCAATTATATATATAATATTATTTTGTATGTAGTAGTTACGTTTTTCTGAAGGTTAGTTCATAGAAGCTATATATCATAGGTTCATAGTAAATTATGGGGACCTTTATTTTACTTTTTCTTATTTTAATCTTTTTATTTTTTCTTGATAAATAATATTAGTACATTAAGAATTTTTAATGTTTTTGTAAGTCAAGTTAGTTATCTCATATGGAGATACATTGCTAATAGTAGAATTTACAGTTATCTTATCTGGAACATGCCTTACATTTTATTTTTTCCTACAATTTTATGTTTTCCTTACAAACAACATTCACACACTAAGTTTTTTTCCTTTTATATTGATTCTTTGCTCTCTTTTATTGGCAGGGTCTTCTACTTCCGAGTTATCTCATAGCATAACATCATGCCAAGACCTCAAATCTACAAGTACACTACTCAACAAAGATTCTTCCAAGGTGAATTTATAAGTTTATGGCCCATCTACTCTTTTTACTTTATTTTGCTATTGTTCTTGAGATTATAAAATACATTTACCTTTAATAATGGTAAGAGAGTGCAACTATGTTAACCATTGGGGATGCTATTTTGCTTTGACACTATGGAGAAAATGTGACTGTCATAACATCCTTGTAAAGATACTCAATTGTTGAAGTGTAATTATTTTTTTAAATTTTTAATTTTTAAAAACTTATAAGGAATGACTTTGAAAACTATCATGTGTGTATATTAGATTCAATAACTATGCATCTCACTATTTGGCAGGTTGTTCATAAGAAGATAGAGCAAATTGCCTCTACTTTTGAGTGCATAGATGAGGATATTGTCAAGATAAAAAGTTTATTTTCAAAAATTGAGAGACAACATGCATATGTTTCGGCTTATGATATAGCTTGGGTAGCGATGGTGCCATCTTTGGAAAACTCTCAATTACCACAATTCCCACAATGTCTTTCAAGGATAATGGACAATCAACTCTCTGATGGCTCTTGGGGATTATCATACTTTCCTTATATTAAAGACCACCTTTCTCACACCTTGGCATGCATTATTGTACTTAGAACATGGAATCTTTGCATAAAAAAAGTGGAAATGGGTAAGACTCTTTATTTAAAATATTTGGTTCTACTATTATTACAAAATATGGTGGATATCAAGATGTCATTTTTTTTTACTTTATCTCTGTTTTCATTCCACAAGTTAAATTATAATATAGTTTTATTTATTAAAATTTTAATGCAAAAAATATTAAATATGGTAAATAAATAATATTAATTTTATTTTAGAATTATTTCTATATTTATTTTTTAAATTCTATTAGTGGTATTTGATAGTTGAACTTGCAATTGACATTACTTGATATATTTTGGATGTGTTGTCCTTCCAAAGACCTTGGATTTTAAGATATTATTTCACAAATTTGATCCTACATCTACAAATCTATAAACCTATGCTATAAGATTTTGAGGTCATTTTTAATTATTCCATAGGTTTGAGGTTTATAAAAGAAAACATTAGAAAGATAGGCAATGAGGATAAGTATAATACCATTGGATTTGATCTAATCTTCAGTGCAATGTTAGAAGATGCAAGAGACCTGTGCTTGGAACTCCCTTATGATTCACCTCCTATAAGGGTCATGCTAACTAAGCGAGAAGAAATCCTTAAAAGGTAATTTTTACAATTAATTTATTAATTCAATACTTTTGAATCTTCGTAACTATATTTGTTTATTCTTATAATTTGAGAATTGTTTTCATTTTTGCAGCATAGGAATAGATCATATGAATGAGTATAACCCATCCTTAATTTTCATAGTTGAGGGTATTCGGAGCATAATTGACTGGAATAAAGTTTTAAGCCATCAGAGCAAGGATGGCTCACTCTTCCATTCTCCTTCCGCAACTGCTTGTGCTCTAATACACACTAGAAAATCTAGTTGCCTTATGTATTTGAATTCAATGCTAGAAAATTTGGAGAATAAAGGTTTGTTCTTACAAGTTTATGTATATGGTTTAATCAGATTTTATTATCGTGTTCATACAAACTTTACATGCATTGTTCTGTTGGTACAGTGCCTACTATTTATCCCATATATTTGATCGCTGGTCTTTCAATGGTAGATATGTTGGAGAGGTTAGGTATAGCAAGACATTTCAAATGTGACATCAAGCAAGTTCTAGATAATGTCTATAGGTAATTAATAAATCCCTTGCTTATGATGGGATAATGTAGTTTCCATAATTGGTTTCCATTTTGTCTGAAATCAATATTTTCAATGCGCAGATGCTGGACAGAGAATGAAATAATTCAGGGAATATCATCAGCATCAGATATAATTAACATTTCTATCAGTTTCAAGATTTTACGATGGAATGGATATGATGTAACTCCAAGTCTTTTGAACAAACTAAACAATATTTTTTGTTGATTTTGCTATTGAATATCTTTCATATTTTTCTCTATTAGGCATGAAGGCCAATTATGATGGATATGTAATTCTGGGCATGGTAGTTTCTAACTCAAACATGCATTACGTACTAGAGATGTATAGACTTTGGAGACATTTCATACAATGCATGTCTTTCATTACTATTTCATTTTCTACTACTAAAACCAACAATCATGTAGATGTCTTTCTCAATTATCTAAAAGATGACAACTTCCTACTATCTCTAAAAAAGAGTGGCCAAGTTGTGATAACAATGTTGAATCTATTCAAAGCATCTCAGTTGATGTTCCCGGGTGAAAGAATTTTGGAAGAAGAAAAATCCTTCTCTCAATACTATCTTGCCAAAATTAAAGAAAATATGAAAATGGATGTAAAAAATATAGTCCAGATAGACCTCAACCAAGACGTAATTAAGTTATTTTTTCAGTTGCAAATGACTAATGTCTAAAATTATTCTTATCATTGAGCTTTAGAGGTATTCCTTTTAGGTTGACTATGCACTGGATTTCCCTTGGGTGGCTACTGTAGAGAGAATAGAACATCGAAGATACATTGAAGCATATGGTTGTGATGATATTCGGATTGGAAAGACCTCATACAAGTAACTTTTGATGGAGCTCATTCTTATGGATTGCCATAAGCCTTCAAATTACTCTGATTTTATAATTATATGTTTCTAAGTCACCTACTTCAATATTCTGATTATATTGGACCTTTGAATTGGATTGCAGGATCCCCTGTATAGGCAATGATTACTTTTTAACTTTAGCCAAGAAAGACTACAATACCTGCCAACAAATATTTCAGGAGGACTTGAAGGAGTTGGAAAAGTAGGTATATACATATGATTAGGGAGTTCTTTGAAATTACAATAGGAATAACACCACTGGTTTGATAAGAGTTTATGTTGATGTCTACAATAACAGATGGTATGTAGATTGTAAACTTGGTGACCTACACTTTGCTCGACAAAAGCTTGTATTCGCCTATTTTACTGCTGCCTCAACACTTTTTAGCCCTGAAATGTCTGTTGTGCGCATTGTATGGACAAAGAATTTACTTCTCACCCTAGTAATAGATGACTTTTACGACGCGGGGGGCTCCATTGAGAAGCTTCAATGCTTTGTTGAAGCTGTTAGAAGGTAATTGTATCCAAAATTGTTTAGAGTTCATTTTAAAGGTCTAGTCATAAATAGGCCTTGGACACCATAAACTACATATGTACAGAGGAGTCACCAAGTACTTGCTTCTGATGTCTTGCAGGTGGGATCCAACAAGGATACATAATTGTTCAGAGAATGTGAAAATTTTGTTCTCTACATCATATAACACTGTCAATGATATTGCCCATGATGCCTGGGCTTTTCAAAGCTGGGATATCGGCACTCATTTAAGGGAAATTGTGTGTATCTTTCCATTGAATATAAATTATTGTATACCTAGTTCATTTATATTCTACAGTAGGCAAACAAGTTTTTTTCAAGAAAAGAAAACATCATCATCGGAATGACGCTGGAAATCTTTGTTTTTTCTATAGTGGTACCAAGTGGCGACCTCAATGATGGAGGAGGCAGAATGGGCCAAAACTGGAAATAAACCATCAATGCAGGAATACATAAAAAATGGAGAAATATCATTTGGTGTGGGACCAATGATTTTTAAATCATTATGTTTTGTAGGGCCTGAAATTTCCGAGCAAACCACCCATCATCATGAGTACAAAAGACTTATGCAACTCGTAAGTATTTGTGGGCGGCTTTTGAATGACCTTCAGAGCGATGAGGTATTGAATACTTATCACATCTAAGTTGTGCATTTTTAATACTTAACAAATTTCATCATTAAGGAATGCTGAGCAGAGAAATTAAATTATTCATATGTCTTTCAGAGGGAGACCAAGGAAGGGAAGCTCAACTCTGTGTCATTGTTCATGAAAGAACATCCAGACGCATCTATTGAGAATGCTACTGAGTGGATTAGACAAACAACAAATGAAAACACACAAAAATTACTGAAAAACTTGGTGCAACGTGGTTTTCTCCCTCGTGATTGCAAGCAGTTGTATTGGGCCACGCTCAAACTTATCCAACTATTCTACCTCAAGACTCACGGTTTCACATCTCCCTCTGAAATGCTTGAGCGTATCAATGCAGTTATTTTTTATCATGTATTATAAAATCTAAAACAAAGTTTTGAGAGGAGATCAACTTGTTCTATTAATAAAGTGTTAGAAATATAAGCTTGACTCCCTTTTCTAAATATTGCTTAGATTAATAGCTCTTTCACTAAATTTTGGCATTATTTGTACATAGATATTTAAGCTATAATATAGCTCATTTATCTAGGAACATTTAATTTACATAGATTTATTTTTAGATTGGCATTGTAGATAGAAATTTTGACAATATATTGGGAAAGGGTAAATTCCTTATAAAACATGTAATGTTATAAATGAGCCAGTATAGTCGAAAATTTGGACAAAACAAAGCAATAGTTTATGTAATATCAATTTTATAATATAAAAAAATTCCATGTGGTTTGTAGTTATTTAATGTGCTTTTTTTGTTTTTTATATGCATTTTTTATATAAGTTGATTAATAGAATTAATAGTTAAAAAAATAAAATAATAGCTTGTTTAATTTTGGCTCGATCAAAGTGACAAGATTGCCACCATATTATATTAATATAAAACATTACATTAGATAATATCAGTCCAAAGGACAAAAGTATCAGTGTGGGATGATAAAAAGGCCAAAGACAAAAAAAAGATCAGGCCATAGTCATTACAAAAAAGATATTACAAACATTATTATAAGTAGAAAAGATATCATTTTATCCTTCACAGCTTCCACTAGAACTTGCTATGTTTGATGTGTTGAATTAGGTCCGAACAACTGAGAAGGGAGTGTGAATTAGTTGCCACAAAATTTAATAGTTTTTTTCTCTTAATCTTCCTTTACAACTTATAATCAAATCAATGATGTAAACATTTTAGCATTAATCAATAACACATGAGCAGAAACATAAATAATACACTTGACACCAAGATTTTTGACATAGAACCCTGGTTAAGGGAAAAACCACGGTGGGGGTTAACCCACATAGATTATACTCTGTTAAAAGTATTACAATGGGGAATGCACATGCATTCGGGCTCACTACCCAGAGCTCATTTCTCAAAAGAAGGCTCACTGCCTATAAGAAAGAAGAGTTACAATAAATTTGAATTAATATTTGACATCTATCAATGTTGGAGTTCAGTTCTAGTTAAGCATAGAAAACTGACTTGATACACTTCATCCTTACTCTCCTCCTCTTAGTACTCTTCTAGCATCTGAACTTTGATCTCTGCTTCTTTTCAAAATTACTCCATAGTCACAAAACACACACCAAAATCATTCAATTCCATTGGATATATATCTGCAACATGATCTATAATCATTTTACCAGTCATCTTCAAGAACATTTAGAACCTTGTAGAGTACTCTGCTTTGTCAACTAGATCCATACATAATATGAGATGCGGATCAAAACTTGCACTTGTAAATCATCAATCATGTCGGCTATCATTACTTATCATCACCAATTTCCCAATAAATAACTTCTATACATTCAGAATTAAGATCATTCACAAGGTCAACATGTTCTTCTTTTGTTTGTTCTGTCAAACTGAAACTCAATACTCAGAAGCTAATATCTTTTGAGTCCTTCATCTCTGGAGTATAAAACTCTAGATTTAGAGTGTCTTAACATTGCTTACAACTACCTCAAATCCACAGCAAACCATGCCTTTCCACCAAATCGATTCGGACCAGTATACCAGACCCTGTCACCTGCTCTGTTCTTGATTGCCCGGACTTAGACAAATTCTAATTCTGACTTCTGGTGTGAACAAATTGTGTTATACGGATGATTGGCATGATCTTAGTTGCCATCAATGACAACACCTATCATGCCTAGCAGTGTCTCTTGCCAACAATCTCCCCCCTTAGCATTGATGGCAACACTTAGTGAAAAATGACTAAGTGTCAAAAGTAGCTCCCCCTTTGCTTGTGCTTCATATTATTGTTCACACTAATTTTCGGTGCTCCCCCTTGGCTGGATTCCTCATTTTTCATTGATCTTCACTCCCCTTTTAACATCAATGGCAAAGGGTGGGGTCTGCAAGCCAAAATTCTCCAAAAAATTGTATATAGGACAACATATGTACAACTAATCATTAAGTTCTATTCACATGAATTTAAGAATATCTGCAAAACTATTTTTCAATTGCACAAGTTTAGAGGCCCAAGTTCCCTTTATTACATCCAAAATTAAGATGTGTCCACTCAGCAAAAATGCATATGCTTCTACCTTTGTCAGATCCGAAGGATTACTTGTCTGAACTGCAGTCTGAGCTTCTGATAAGGAATTAAACATGGTTTCTAACTTGGGGGCAATCAATTCCTGGAGCTCAGACATTCTCTTCATAATGTTACTTTTTTCTTTATCGAGCCTCTTTATCTCATCTGTCAAGCTAATTACTTGACATTCCTGACTTATAGGCGAAATTGTTAGAGGATCAAAAATTTGGGAAAGATTTGACGATTTTTGTTCTTGCTCCTTTATCTTGTTCTCAATATCCTCACTAATTTTGGGCCATGATAGACATAATTTGTACATATCTCTTCCATCATTTAAAGCATTCTAAATACTCCTTATGCTAATGCCGAGTATCATCCTATCATTTCCTATTAGATTTTGTATTTCACTAAATTTTTTATCTAGAAACTCTTTCTGGACCTTTGCCTCTACAAATTTTTCAAAGGATTCAAAATGAGTATTTACAAAACTTACAAGATTTTTTAGATGTCTGGAGGGGGAATCAGATGGACTCTTCTGGTAGGAAGGCATTAACTTTTCCAAAATCCTAGTTGTAAGCCCCAGTAGCTCATTATCCTCCATTTGGGACTTTATCAACTTTTCTCTATCCTTGACTTGGGTGAATGACGCTATTTTCATCAATTGAATGGGAGAGAGAGCATCTGGATTGGTTAGACATTGGAGTAGCTCAGGCTCATCAAGCTCAATCATCTCTTTTTCAAGAAGACTTTTCACTACCTCTGTAGTGTCTCTTACAACATTTTTTGAATCATCCATTTGTTCATCAAAATTTTTAGCATCTATTTTAGGTGCTTCAACATTTGCACTTCTTTTTCTTTGTCTTCTTGGTTTTCTTCCTTCTCTTCCTCTGCTTTATCATTTCTTGTATCACTTGCAGGTGAAATCTTTTCTCTATCTTCACCACTCACTACATAATCTGGAGGGGTCTGTATAGCAGCAATATCCTCTTCTTTTCTGAAAAGATTAGGTGGAAGAGTTTCTTCTACATCAATTATTTTGTCTGTCATTTCTATGTCCTCCTAACTAACTTGTTCCTCTTCTGGGACAGAGGCTTCACCAAACTCAGATTGTTGCTTAATGATGTTCTTTTACTAAACTTCTCCAACATTCAGATTTGATGAATCAAATCCAACATTAGTCTCTTCATAGATTAACTCCGAAGGATCTAAATTAACACCTTGGTCATCAACTCCCTTGTTAATCTCTTCTTCAGGAGCTTCCAGTTTCAGAACTAGAGAATTGTCTCCTTCAACTTGTTTCTCTGAAATAATATAATATTTATCCTTGTCTAGGGCCTTTCTCAAAATTTCCTCTGTTTCTTCTCTAATTTCCTCAGTTTTACCAAGCATTAGCTTTTTCATACAAACCTTGCTTCTGAATTTTTCTTTAACTTCTTTGAGGATTTTATCTGCTTCTCTTCTAGTCATTAAATGACACAAAATAGAAAGAACATACTCTCTAAGTTCTAGATCTTTAGCCTTGGCTATTTCTTTCCTCATTTCCAGTACTTTCCTTAAACCTTTAGGAAGTTCTTGTAAAATTTCTAATAGGGCTCTATTGAATTCAAGTTCAAATATATCATAATGGCATCTTCCAAAATTTTCTTATTTGCTTGATCAAAATAATCATAGTAAACTCTGATAGGCTTTAAGTTTCCATGAACAATGATTGTTTTTACAATTTCATCAATAGTCATAGTGACCTTACCAGTTACTTGCTTTTTACCAGTCTTAATAATTCTGGAAGGCTGGTCTTCAAAAGTCTTCGAAGTTTTGGTTTTGTTAGATTTGATTTCTTTGACTTCTTCATCTGTCTCTGTCTCCTCATCATCTTTTGTGCCCACACTTGTTCTTATGGCTTTTGTTTTCTTTCTCTTACTTACTTCACCAGATGATCTGACTTCTAGATTTGTAGTTTTAGGAGGAACATAATTAGCAGTAGAGCTTCTAGTAGTCCTTGAAGTGAAGGATGGTTCCACTAGAGTATCTTCTTGTTTCTTGTCTTGTTTTTCTTTTTTAGCCTTGTTAATTCTTTCTTTGTTCTGTTTCACTACTTCCTTGGTTAGGCTAATGCTCTCATCATACTTTTCAACTTGCCTCTGCACTTTCCTCTTGGTCTCGAATTGTCTAAGTTCCACATGTAGTTTTAGAAACAGTTCCTTGTAAGTTCCAAACCTTTCCACAAAGATATCTTTAGGTGTGCTCAGAAGATGCTGAGCATACATATCCAAAACTCGTTCATCCACCTAATAACCCATAGGCATTATCCAAACTTCCCTTAGTTCTACAGCTTCCATCAAGCACTGATCTTTATCAACCATGAAACATATGTCATTTTCATACTTCATAATTTTTTTAGGGATTCTCACCATTGCTTGCATTAAAATTTGGAAGTTTTTGAAGTAGCCCCAAATGGCAGTATTTTGAGCTTGGGAGTCACCAAGACTGAGAAAATGATCTCTTATTTACCATGCTATTATCCTGTCAGTTGTCCAATGCACACCTTGAATTCTAGGTACTTCATTCATAAAATAGAAGAACAAACATATAATAATGGAACCATATTTGAAGGTATTTTTCCTATCTTTTGTTATTTTGCTCATATTCTCAATCAACTAATTATGTAGTAGTTTGCAAATATCATAATTAGCATTCTCCTTTACTATTTGATAGACTGCATATATTGTAGTTCTGGAGACAGAATTTCCCCTACTGGAATGGTAAATCTTGTACCCAATCACCATGGAGTCAAATTTAACATCAGGTTCAATGATATCAATTATGGTCATTGCCCTTTTGTCAAACTTGTCATGGGTAGCCTCAGTCACTGTCTATTTTTTCATGGCTTTTAGCATGGGTAATTCGTTGGAGGATTTTAACCCATTTACAATTTTGATAACATCCTTTGTAATCTTAAAGGGTTTCAATATCCACATGAACTCATTATGTATTTGGCTCAAGACATATCAAACCCATTCATTTTCATCAAATATCAGAAACCTAATGACTTGCAGAAAGTGTTTTCTTTCTAGGGATTTATATTCTGGTTTCAATTTATGGCTATCATCAGTTAAGTAGTTGTTGAGCAAATCCAAGAGTTTTAGGTTTCCAAATTCATCCATGTTACAGTGGATGTATGCCCTAATATCTTCAACATGTAAAACCCCAAATGGAACACCTGAAAAAGAACCTAGTGGTTTGACTTCAATAGATTTGTAAGGATGCTTCTTAAATTTAGGACAGGGCCTTTCAGTGACATCAACAACTAAAGGTGTAGCCATTTGTAGAGATTGAGAATTCAAGAGGTTTCACAAAAAAACATAAATACCTTATTCCTCAGGTTAGGGTTTTGCTTGAGGATCCTCTTCGCGCTTCAATTCTTTAGAATTCTCAGCTTAGAGCTCATTCACTCCTTCACTTCTTTCTTTCTTCTGATGCAAAGTGATTTGTCTGGGGAATGAATGAACCTTTTATGCTCCACAGCGCTTAATTTGTCTTTGTAATAAATGTTCTACCCTAGTATATCTGGTTACTCTGTTTGTTGAATAGTTTCTCATGAATTATTCCACAATTTGCCATATCCACCTTTTTTCTTCAGGAAATCCTTCAAAATGATCTGAAACAATCCAAGATATCTTTTCTCACTATGCCAAATTTAGGCACTTACTTACTCGCTAGGGAATTTTGATTTTTATTGCAGCTCCCCTTGAGCCAGAGCTCCTAATTTAATTCCCTAAGGAAATATTTGCACTGGATTCTAGTGTGGACCCATCGCTATGGTTGACAATTGCTTTCTTGACCCATGTCTCACTTGTTTCATTTTGGCTCTCATTCTCTTCAAATTTTATTTTGCCTTTGTCTTGTCTCTACTCATCCATTTTTCTGTTTACTGGACCTCTTCTTTCATTAGTTCTACTTCTGCAGAATCTTGAAAAATGACTAGATCGGTTACAATGGAAGCACACAACATTTTTTTGCCCATTTGATTGATTTCCTCTTGATTTGCACTGATTGGCCATATGTCCATATTGCCTGGAAAGCATTTCCCATTGAAGGAATTCCTATTTCCTCTATTTAATGAGTTATTCATTATCATACGTCTGAATTCATTGGATTTATGACCATACCTCTTATAATTGAAGCATTGTCCAGAGAAGGATGGATTATTTTGATTTACTCTACTTCTACATTGAGTGGCTTTATGACCAAATTTATTGCACTTGAAACAATTTCCATTGAAAGATGGATACCTTTGAGCATTAGGTTGTCTTACCTGAGGTCTTCTAGGTCTGTTTCTCCCATTCTTTGGTTGAAATTTTCTTTGTCCAAATCTGGAGCTTTCACCTTTCTCATATCCAAAACCATGCTTGTCATTAGCCTTTTTCGGACCCTTAAGTATTGCTTCAAGTTTAGCTGAACTTATCTTGAACTTCTCCTTGTATTCATATGCAACTTCTAGATCATGTATGAGAATGACAATTTATATTTCAAGATCTTTTTCATTGTCTTTGTTTTCTTGTAGATCAGACTTTAGATGATCAGCTCTACTGTTGAATCTGTAGCATTCATCAGTTCTTTCTTTCAGAGTTTGATTCAAATCTTCTTTAGTCTTCTTCCTTTGCTCTATTTCTTTGGTAAACCTCATTGCCCTAGATCCCATCTCAACTTTTAGAACATCAACTTCTTTTGATAGCTTCTCACACTCCTTTGTCTTTTCTTCCAAGGCTTCATTCATACCATTTTCTTCAGTTAAACTAGATAACTGCAGAAGTAGCTCCTTATTCCTTCCCATAGACTTCTTTAATTTATCTTTTAACATTTCAATGATATCATCAACATCCTTGATTTCATCTTTTAGATTAGATATTTCTTCTTTGGACTGATCAATATCTTTTAGAGACAGCTGAAGTTGATCTTTGAGTGAACCCATTGAAAACTCCTTCCAAGATCTTTCCTCAAGCTATTAAGCTTCTTTTAAGGAACCTAGCTCTGATACCAATTGTTGAATTAGATCTAGACAACAAAGAGGGGGGCTGAATTAGTTGTCACATAATTTAACAGTTTCTTTCTCTTAATCTTTGTTTACAACTTATAATCAAATTAGTGACGTAAACATTTCAACATTAATCAATAACACATGAGCAAAAACATAAATAATACACTTGACACCAAGCTTTTTGATGTGGAAACCCGGTTAAGCAAAAAACTATGGTGGGGGTTAACCCACAAATATTATACTATGTTAAAAGTATTATAATGTGGAATGCACATGAATTCGGGCTCACTGCCTAGAGCTCATTGCTCAAAAGAAGGCTCATTGCCTATAAGAAAGAAGAGTTAGAATAAATTTGAATTGTTATTTGGCTTCTATCAACGTTGGAGTTTAGTTCTAGTTAAGCATAGAAAACTGACTTGATACACTTCATCCTTACTCTCCTCCTCTTATTGCTCTTCTAGCATCTAAACTTTGATCTCTGCTTCTTTTCGCAATTACTCCATGGTGGCAACACACACACCAAAATCATCCAATTCCTTTGGATATATATATATCTACAACATGATCTACAATCATTTTACCAGTCAGCTTCAAGAACGTTTAGAACTTTGTAGAGTACTCTACTCTGTCAGCTAGATCCATACATAATATGAGATGCAGATCAAAACTTACACTTGTAAATCATCAATCATGTCGACTATGATTACTTATCATCACTAATTGCCCAATAAACAAGTTCTATACATCCAGAATTAAGATCATTCACAAGGTCAGCCTATTCTTCTTCTATTTGTTCTATCAAACTGAAACCCAATACTTAGAAGCTAATATCTTTAGAGTCCTTAATCTCCAGATGACAAAACTCTGGATTTAGAGTGTCTTAACAATACTTACAACTACATCAGATATGCAACAAGCCATGCCTTTCACCTGGATAGATCTGGACCAGGATACCGGACCATGTCACCTACTCTGTTCCTGACTGTCCGGACTTAGACAAATTCTGATTCTGACTTCTGAGGGGTGAAGGATATCAATTTCTTGAACATCTTTCACAAGAAAATGTAAGGAGTTAAATGTGTTAAACAACTTTGTGTAAATTACTTCCCCTAGTTCTTGTTTAATGGAGTTCAACGAAGAGAAATGATCCTCTAGAGAGTCATTAATTAAACTTGTTACCTATTTGAGCTCCTTGGCCCAAATAGGAAACTTGGATATCAAAAGTTTTGTTTTGAGGGTCCTAGATAAAAAATATAAGGTTAAATTTAAGTTTTTACACCATCTACCTTTGGTATTCTTCAGGTCTAGGCCCTTGCCAAAAATAAATGTGTTTAAATAGTTAAATATTTATGGTCTTGTTAATGTTTTATGTTAAGGATCATTAGGGATGTGTTGAAATTGCCTTTTAAATAAGTTAGACTTGTCAAAATTATCCTACCTTCTCCTAAAAGACTTCTTCCTAGATAGCATGCTTTTCTTTTAATAAATCAAAGGAGTCAAAAAATAGTTTTGAACATCCAAAAATCCTTACTCTTGTCAAAACCCTTGTGCATGTTGATGGGAAGAGCAATTTGAACCAAAGCTAGGTCTTAGGTCATGGTTTTGTAAAATCTAGGATACTTTTAGTGTTGTTCAAGCTAATATAGAGGTTTTAAGTTTGGAAGAAGCTCTCATGGATCGATGAAATATCTCACCATTGTCTCATAAGGGAGAACATGTGAATGTAAATAAGATCTGATGTGAAGCATGACTAATAAAATATAGGGAGATAGACAAAGTGCAGCCTAAAAGCCATGAAGACTGGTTTGAAGCCACGAAGACATCAAATTGTTTTATGTGAAAAGAGGAGTGATGGGGTTGTTGTTTGTATGGGGGTTTTAGTTTGAATCCTCCTTTCCACAAAAAATTCCAAGGGCTTTTCAACTGAGTGCTTCTCCCATCGAGAGGAGAGTCATCTATTAGATTGGGTTGCCAGTTGGTTTTCTACTGGGAAATTTAGAAGTTATCACACAATGTTGCCAATTAATGATTTTATGCCCTTTAAACACTAATTTAAGCAAAACAGTGATTAAATCTGTAAATTATGACAAATGGTACTAGAATTAGGCAAAGGGCAGAGAACCTTATCTCACTATTTTTCACAGTCTGGAAAATGAAAATGTCAGGGACAATGGTGATAGCACCCTAGTCCAAGGTACAGTTTTTTCTATGGATTCTTGATCTCCTTCTGGCACTGATCTCTACTGTGTCTTCGATTTCCAATGATCTGATAGTGGAGGACAATGTTGATGGTGCCCTTGTCCCAAAATCCCGCACAGTGTCTGCTTCTTTTTAGATCGTGAATCTTTAATGTCCACTTATCTTCCCTACAACTCCAGTTTCTCTAGATCTGATACCTTTAACTTGTAATCACAAGGAGTGTGGGAGGGAGTTGTGGTGTTTAGAGGCTTACCTCAGTCAAGCCCCGAAGAGACATTCAAGTCTCTCAAACACTGTTGTTAGAGAGAGAGAGCATATCCTTGTGGGATAGAGCCAAAAATCCAAATGATAATGATGATAAAACAAATAAATGTTACCTTGATGATGAAGCTCTCATGGAAGGAAGATGCTCTTCAATGCCATGAAGAGGAGGTGGAATCCAACCTACAAAAACAAACACAATAACAATGCTATGCTCTACAACATAATGAATGCCTTAATCACTTTAACATAAGCTCATGAATCATAATGTCCATCTAATAATTTTCTAGTTTGCCAATGATAACCTAAACACGATTATATATGCAACAATATAGATTCCCACCAAGAATTTCTTATTTGAAACTTATGATGTCATCTTGGAAATGAAATAACGATCACCAACCTGACATTTGAATTTAGAAAAAACTAAAAATAGGGCTAGACTAGGGTGCTAGCACCCTTGTCCACCCCGTGTCTTTATTTTGGCATCATTAAATTAGCACCCCCTAGGTCCTATTTGTCACAAGACCCAAGGGTTTTCTCATTGGGAGTCTGAATTATCATGCAAGATGCTCTAAATGCAATCTAAGGATCCAGGAGCTAAAGCTTAAAGGAAAAAATCCCCAAAGGTGCATTTTTCCACCATAACATTTAGCCCCCACTTTAATATATGTATTAAACACAAGGCCAATACATGCATTAAAGTAAGGTCAACAAACACAACAAACACACCAAGCACGGAGAAGACACACATAGCACATTGAAGACACTAAAAGGCACGCAAAACATAGAGAAGATAGCTACAGTCATGCAAAACACGGAGAATACATCATTGAAGACATGCAAAGCACAAAGAATACAATGAAGGTAATGATTATTTTCTTTTTTATTTTTCCATATGAAATGCAAAATGCAAGTACAAGGAAAGTAAACAAACAAATCCCAAAAAGTGTAGAGGAGTTGTTCACTACAGGTCTTGCACTTTTTCAAAATAGACACGTGAAACAAAATCCCAAGGTGTAAAGGAGTTGTTCACCATCAGTCTTACACCTTGAAAATAAACACGCCAAACAAATCCCAAAGTGTAAAGGAGCTCATCACCACCGGTCTTGCACTTTGAGAACAAACACACCATACAAACACATGCTGAAGACATGGAGAAACATGGTAGACAAACCATGGAGTGAAACTATTGCTAGGTTTATCACCATCTCAAGCACATTACAAGCACATGCTGATGATTGGGCTTTGCCACAACAACCGCCAAAAACATGCTTAAGGGTTGAGTTAGTCACAAAAACGCTCTCCGCCTCGCAATGAGGACTTTTGAAAATGACAGGATAATGCAATATCTCCAAGAAATACACCATCCTCACCACATGATGTGGGCTTATGATAAAAGGATATGCTTGATATCCCACCTTCGTAGAGGGATTAAATGATTGTGATTACTTTTCAGATTGTTCAAACATGCTTTACTATCATCTAAACCAAACAACTTATCTTATATATGCCCCCACCTTAAGGTGGTTGATATCACGTACCGATATCAAGCGCATTAAGGTAGGAAGAAAATGCACAAGGGAACAAAAGCTCTCACAAAGCCCATACTCCCTAGAGGTGACATGTACTTTATGATCATCGAATGTTCCCACAAACACATTCCTACAATAAAAGTGTTAGTGTCCAAATAATCATGATAAACAACAATGCATATGATCAACTATATAAAAGAGCCAAGCAAGGTGATATTCATGATAAACAAAGTGCACAGATCAGCAGTATTGTTAAAGTGTTGTTAGCAAGATAAGATAACATTGACATCAACATCAAGATAGAAAAATCATGGAGTGATTCCACTAGCCAAATGTTGGATAATATGTTACAACCCCATAGTCATGTATGAACCAAGTCCATTTTTTGATTACTTGCAAAAGGGATACTAGGTCCGCATCAGTATAATATGTGTTTTGTCATCCGCCAGCTAGATGGAAACACTAGAGGAAGGTAAACAATAAATCAAAGAGGAGAACAAGTGCCTTAGAGATAGTTACGTATGAGGGTGCCCCCAATTCACCAACTGCAATGCTATGTCCATAAGACACAACACACAACAATGAAATCAGATGAGAGGAAATATAGAAGAATTATGATACAAATAGAATAAGCTCACAACAGAAGCGATATCCTAGTATCCATGACCTTACAAGAGAATCAAAGGTCATCCTAGGAGGGCTAACAACAGATAACACATCACGAGGGAAGCACATCATGGAGGTAAAGGGTTAGAAATACTTACCTGTAGGGGCAACCAAGCTAACCTTTGTCGACAAGTAAATCATCATCTTTCCCATGTCAAATGCTAGAGGAAAGGGGTTCATAAGGTATCATAGCAGGGCAATGTTATTTATAAGTGTATATAAGCTATAATGTATATGTTTAGACATATATATGTATGCAAATTTATGAAGGTATACTTCTACAAAAATTTGTCACTATATAGGGGTTTATTTTCTCTTTTAAATATAAAAATGTTTACCCTCTAAAAATAATCAAATTGGGAAAAAAACACATCATTTTTTTAAATATGTACTTATAATATCTTAGTTTTAACAATTTCTATTTTATTTATGTTAAGTTTATTTTTATAAAAAACCAATGACTTGCCTTGGCCCCCTAGATTCTCTCGACATTATAGTTTAAGTAGAGAAATCCAATGCCACAAATTGGTCTTTAATAGAAGATCTTATAATAAATGTTTCAATAAATATTTTTGAGCTCTTGTTTCAAGCTTGCCTTGCAAGTATGAAGGTATACCGTACCCTCATAGTTTTTTTATTTATTTCCAATCATCAAGGGGATAGGTTCTTGGTAGGTAATGATATATATCAGATCACAAAGGGATATGTTGTTAGCTTGACATGCATCATTTTGGGGTAAGATATTCTTTAATTGACTATAAAGGCATGATTTTCTTATTATTTTTTTAAGAGCAGCAATAGCTGGGAACCAGTTGATGGTGCTTCCCATTTGTACTTGCAATTGTTTTTTGCTTCAGCTTGCTCATTGTTAAACTGGTCTCTTCAAAGTTGAATTAGCTCTATAGTATTAAGTCTCCAAATATTTTGTTAACAAGAAAACTCTATTAAAAGTGTATAATTTATTTTAGTTGTGTATAATTGGAAGTTTACTAAATGGAAAGCTATTGGAAGTGTATAATTTATTTTAGCTGTGTAGTCACTCAAAATGTTCTATTTTTTTTTGTTTTAGAGTTTTTAAAATTTTATTTTTCTTATATTTTAAACTACAAACTCAAACACCTGCTTTACTTACAAATTATATGGAGAATACTTGATTCTCTAGCCAACTGAACATTATTTTCACATATGAACACACTTTCTACAGAAGACATTCTTTTTTGATTGACTATAAAGGCATATTTTTCTTATTATTTTATTTTTTTCTTAAGCTTTCTCACTGTTAAAATTAAAGTTTCATGAATGTTTTCCACTCTTTGACAAACATGGGGCTAAGAATCTACTCCAAGACATGAATCCAAAGGAATCATACAAATTCCCTCCTCTTAAAGTTATAGGTAAAAAAGAATAATAGTAACAAATAATTAAACAAAAAAATACATAAATACTAACAAACGATAATGAAAAACAACAATTATGTTGAAATTTGGTTAATTTCTGACGTAATCAACACCGCTAATATTTAATATATATAACTTAAATATATTTATTTTATATATAATATATAAGACTCTAATATAATTGTATTTATTCTTGTATAGTATATTTTTGAGTGATTGTGTTGTCGATCCATCTCTTTTTTATTATTATTTATGCAATTACAATTGCTTGGCTTAAGATGAGCTCTAGGAGATTGTATTAGCTGTAGCATTTAGTATTGTAAGATAGTCAATATGTAATGTTAGTAGTTAAGAAATTAGAAATATTAACGTCTTTTTGAGGGAAAAAACTAAATGGTCCATATTTTTTGGATCCTTCTATGCTTGATGTGGTTACTAACACCAAGCATTGTGTTTCTTTACTGATATAGTCTGCATGCTTTGTCACACTACCATGGAGAACTCACTACAACTTCAAATGAATTTTATTGCATTAAAAATATGAAAATATCTCTACCTTATCTAATCATCTACAACATCATACTAATGTTTTATCCTTCAATACACATGCATTTGATATTACCCTAAATACTATAATACAAGAGAATGCTTATGTTAGTGATCTGAAAACCCAAATTCTATAAACTTTGTATTACTCCTATTCATACAAGGAACATTTATTGTAAATACTATATATTTTAAATGTAAATTAAAAATGCTTCTTATACATTACAAAAAGTAAAACACCATTGTCATTGTCTCATATTACAATATAAGTTTGAAATTTTATTTCTATATTTCATTTCATAATTTATTTCTTCCATTACTAATAGGCTCTGTAGGCTAGTTTTACATAAACAATTGTTTCTAGAGTTCTATAAGAGATGGTCAAAATTGTTTCAAGGGAAGATTTTTGAAAGCATTTTGCCTAATTTTCAAAAGGAATCGGTGCAAAATTCCTCACCGTTTGAGAGAATTTAATGCCAGTAATTTGTGTTGATGGGTTTGTAAAAAGTTAAAAATTCACAATTCTTCTAAGTAGGAGTGAAATAATTTTGCAAAGGACCTTCGGACATCATTTTGGGCCTGCTAGCCAATTTTTGTTCAATTCTAAGAAGTTTGTATTTCTTGTCTGTCACACTTGATTCCACACATTATTCTTTGGTTAGGTGAATATTATTTTCAATTATGTACGCACCTTCTACAAAAGAAATTCTTCTTTAATTGACTATAAAGGCATGGTTTTCTTATTGTTTTTTAAGAGCAGCGATAGCTAGGAACTAGCTGGTGCTGCTTCCGATTTGTACTTACATTTTTTTTTTTTAATCTTTCTCACTATTAAACTAGTCTCTTCAAAGTTGAAGTAGCTCTATAGTATTAAATCTCCAAATATTAGAATAAAGATGAGTCAATATTGTTTGGATAAATATTTTTCCTACATGCTAAAATTACTTAGAGGCTATCAATTATGTTTTAATACACTTTCAAAACAATGGAGGTAACTAGATAGATACACTAGAAACTAAGCATGGTCAACCATATAATGCAATGTGGTCTCCACCTTCCTAACAGTTTTCAAAATGACACTACTTAGAGAAGAATAATGATTTCACTATACAATTAAAATTTCAATAGTGCTTTCCACTCTTTGACAAACATGGGGCTAAAATATACTCCAAAATATATGAATCTAGATAAAATGTACAAATTCCCTTCACTTAAAGATATACATACAAAATCTATTCAACAGTCCGCTTGGTGCATCCAATTTTGTGTCAAGGTTTGTCATAGTAGTAGTATGTAGTCACTCAAAATATTACATAGCTATTTATTACATAATAGAATGTAATTAAAAAACCATATTTCTAAATTGCAAAACATAGCATGACAACTGATGCCATAGACAATTTCAAGAAGGATGCAACAAAAAAAGACTATATAAATATACATAAGAGGAACAACTATATTATGAGAATTGATACTCCCTTGCAATGCCTATAAATCACAATTACACTAGACATTCCTCAAACAATACAATGTCAAAAAGTCATGAAACACAATCACTTCTGAGAAAATATTTACTTTATAAACAGATACTCTTGCAATGCCTATATATCACAAATTACACTACCTTTCTCAAACAATGCAATACCAACAAGTCATGAAACACAAACACTTCTCAAAAAACATTTAATTTACAAATGTCTATAGGCAAAACCATTGCGCGTTCATCCGTACAACTGCTAGTTATTACAATTATATGTCAAGCTCTATCACTGGTGCTGGCAAGGGATCGCTATTTTATTTGTTGTAGATGACCAGTACAATCCCTTCGTGTAAGACGTGCGGAATTGTTAAGTGCGAATCGCGACCATATCTCTTTGAATCCTCCATGTGGGACCCACGACTCAAATGTCCATTTCCTTTCGTATTCGTATTTCTTTGTGAAAGTTATTATCACTGAAGGAAGCTTGCAAAGGTACCGTTTCTCTGCTTAAAAACATGATTTCCTGTAAGATAGGTACTGTGTTTTTTTTGACCCATCACTTTCTCTGCTTTTAAAGGGATGGTAAAGCACAAGACATCATGGAACTCCAGTCTCACATGTCCATTAATATTTGTTACAGAAGGAAGCCTGTAAACTGTAACAAATGACTTGTGTGACTTGTGGAATTGTTCCGTGCCATGGTAATCTGTCACTGAAGAAAGCCTACAAACTGCAATAAATGACCTGTCGAGTTGTTCCGTGCCATCAACAGTCATGTCTTAGAATTTTAGAAGCCAAACACATGACATAGCCATTCTTTATGGACAGTCATTGTTACGTTCAGCAGCTTTTTGACTTGCTCAAAGGCTTCAAACTCTGTAATTCATACGGGCTTTCTTCACTTTTACAAAAGAGTGAAAAATCTATTAGTTTTTAAGAATTTAATTTTTACTTCATTACCTAAACTTCAAAATTACTTTTTCTCAAAGGTACAAAATATTTATTAGTACCTGCCTTTGGCTGGTACTATTGCAATGAGTTCACACTTATCTAGTTATTAATCTATTGATTGCAAATCAATCAAAAGATAGGATTATTTTTCTTGTCGGCAAATTTGATTTAAAATTGTACTTTTCCTATGTCAACATGATAAATTTTTAACAAAAAACTATTGAAAAATGATTTATCCGTATTGTCATTAGCTAAAAAAATTGACCTCTCCTCTGCGGATTGTCAGATTGTGGGAGAGTGCAACAAAAAACTATAAATGCGGAGAGAATTTTGGTTTGAGGGGAGGATGTGGCAAGTAAACAAATTATGAACACAAATTTTGTCTCCGACTAGTTAAGTCATGCCTAAATGGATGGCGATAATTATGAGAGGGAAGAATCATCAGTTTTTGTGAATTTAATTTTTTTTTCAATAGCTAAACGTAAAAATTACTTTTTGTGAAAGGGACAAAGTTATAATATTAATAATACTATTAAAAATATAGGGTTATACACATTTTATCTTATGAAATTAGATTATTTTTAGAATTTCAATTTTATTTACTCAAGAGTTAAAAATCTAGTATTTGAATTTTATTTACCAAGACATTTCAACACTCTTTAAAAATTATTTTTTTAATTATTGGAATGCAATTTGTCTATACAACCAATAGCTAATCAACAAAAAAATTACAACTAAACAAATACTATATACAACCAATAGCTAATCAACAAAAAATTACAACTAAACAAATACTATAATAACAACACTACAAGGCGGCCACTATGTGGCACTTGTTATTTATAGTTATAATATTAATAATATTATTAATATCTATTATTAACATTTCTTCATATATTGATTAATATTATAATATTATTATTTTATTCTCTTATGATTGCTAAATAATAAAAATAAATAACAAATTAATATATTATTTTATTATTATTATTATTTTAATATTATTGTAATATTTATATTATAATATTTAATGATATAATTTATTTGTCACCATTCTATAGTTATTTTATTCTTTTATGTATAAAAATATAAAAATTATTAATAATTTTTGTTGTTGTTGATGAATATTATATTGATAGTTTAATTTGTATTGAATAAAAGAATATAATTCTTAATAAGAATAATAATGTTATAATAATAATTCATTTATGTATTAAATTGTTATATGATTATTATTATATAGTAAATATTTAACATGAGCTCTAAAATATTTGATTAAATCTCTCATTTTACCCAATATTTTGGTACTAATAAATTTAAAAAAAAACATATGTATGTTCTCATATATAGATTTACAATGAAAATGCAAACAAACAATTTGTTTTTGGCAAATATGCACCTCTAAAAAAAATAGAAGATTATATATATATTCCTTTAGCACTTTAAAAAATATTTTGCTAAACATTGGCCAATGAAATATTTGAACTTTAACACTTTTAAAGTGCAAATGCAATCCTTCACATAAGAAACCTATATATCTAACCTCCCCAAAAGAGATATAAACTTACTCTAACATCATGAAATCATTTAATGGAAAAAATACCATTTACTATGACATTCAAACAACATAAAAAGCTTTGAAACAAAACAAAGACTTGGCAATTTGTAAGTTTAGGAGTATCAAATACACCATGTTTCCACTTTTATTTATTTATTATTTTTTATTATAAATTTATTATAATTATTATATTACTATAATATTATATTTTAATTATAATTATAATTATTTTTTTTATTTTAAAGGGGTAAAATTTTATTGAAATTCAGAAAAGAATATTACAAAGCATCAAAGGGCCAAGGCCCTAGTAATCCATAAGAAACAACCATACAAAGCATGAAACAACATCATCCTTCACCAATACCATTCCCATCCTCAGCAAGAATCTTCTCCAAGTCATGTCAGAGCTCATGAGGAACCTGCTCCCATTCATCAATCTTCCAGCCATCTAAATGCTCAGAAGCCCACTTAGCCAAACAATCTGCTGCCTTGTTCCACTCCCTTGGAATATGGACAAAAGACACCATCTCCATCAAAGAACTTATCTGCAGAATTTGCTGCACCATCATAGCTAACTGCCAACTAACATCAGAAACCTTCTATTTATTCAGCAAATTAATCAAAACCTGTGAATCCGACTCATAGATAACCTTGTACCATCCCAAAGCATAAGCCCTCTCCAAAGCATAGAGGATCGCCAAACCTTCTATAAGGTTGATAGTTTGCCATCCTTCATGAACAGAATAGAAAAAAACAACCGATCCCGAAAAATACCTGCCAGTCCCACCAATCCCAGCAGGGCCAGGATTGCCCCTTGAAGAACCATCAGTATTGAGCTTCAGAATGCTAGCCAGAGGGGGAAGCCATCTCCCCACCCTTTGAACTTTTTTTTTCACTCGCCTTCCTCTCCTGACACAAGTAGAAGATGGAGACAACCCCTAAATACCCAATCTATCCACCAGCTCAGCATCTCCTTTCTCCAAAGGGAACACCACATCACACTTAGATTCCACTATCTCCTGAATCATACTCATAATTTTGTGCCAAACTTGTTGAATCAACAGCTTCTCACCTCAAAATATTCTGCGATTCCGTTCCAACCAAATCGTCCATAGTATGAAGGAAGGTCCAACATACCACACATGTTGCAAGAAAGAGGCCATAGAAGGAGGTCTACCCAGAGTACTCCAAAAATCCACCAGGGAGGAAGCATGAACACAGGGCTTTTCCAAACTTCCCACCAAAAATGCTAAAGCTGCAAAGTCAAGGGACAATGGAAAAACAAGTGAGAGGAGTCCTCCTCTCCACATCCACACATAACACACATAGAAGGACCTTGAAAACCCTGCTTCTGAATATTATCCCAAGTCAAGCACGTATTCCAAGCCAAAGTCCAAATAAAGTAGTTACACTTCGGCCAAGAAAGCATATTCCACACTTTCTTCCACCAGTGAACCTCCACCCCATCTAGCTAGTTAGATAACAACACCTGATATCCAGAAGCAACAGTATAGACACCCTTCGGATTAGGAGACCAAGAAAGAACATCCCCTTCCTGGAGGGAGCTACAATGTCTACAAGAAAGGATACTATGAAGCTTAGCATACTCCT
This sequence comes from Cunninghamia lanceolata, assembly GCA_027924645.1. Classification (NCBI taxonomy): domain Eukaryota; kingdom Viridiplantae; phylum Streptophyta; class Pinopsida; order Cupressales; family Cupressaceae; genus Cunninghamia; species Cunninghamia lanceolata. Next base: position 4,561,347 of record BSBN01001054.1, read on the forward strand.
CCTCCATACCAACAACAGGCCACTCATCAGGATTCTTCCACCTTGCCACCACCAACTACCCAGGAGAAGAAAAGGACTTGAAGTCACTCACCCTTGACCAACCTACTTCACAGAACCTCTAGCACAGAGTCACCAAATTAGGAAACTGAGAAACAATGGGAGGAAAACCATCCCAAGAATCAGACCAAAAATGAGCTTTTGTCCCTCTTTTACAAATCCAAAATAAACCATCCTTGACCAGAGCAGCCCCTTTCTTGAGCGTACTCCAAATCACCGAGCCTTTCCCCACCAGTGGATAACAAGGAATATCAATTTGAGGGATCCCCGGGAAGTATTTCTGAGTTAATATCCTGGCCCAGATCCCATCCTGCTCCACACACCACCACCAATACAATTTAGCAGCTGACGCCATCCTTGACAATGATGACTACCTTAACCCAAGGCCGCCAAACTGCTTCGGGCTACAAACAATGTCCCATCTAACAAGGCTCCATTTAGAGGACAATAAGCTACCAGCCCATAAAAACTGTCTTGCTAAATAATCCAATTCCTTAACAAAACCCAAAGGGGCCACCTGAATCATACATCTATAAATGGGGAGGGCCTGCACCACAGACTTGAGCAACTGAACATGACCCGCAAAGGACAACCAGTGTTGGGTCCAATGGTTAACTTTCACACAAAATTTATCCAGAATATTCTACCAAGACTCCTTGGGAAGTCTTCCAATAGAGATGGGAATACCAAGATAGGCCAAAGGGAGAACCCCAGTCTGAAATCTCAAGATATGAGCAATTCACCTCTGAATGGAACCTGGAGTATTGAAGAAAAAGATGGAAGACTTATCTTCATTAATCAATTAGCCTGAAGCTAGAAGATAAACATCCAACACCTTGTGCAAATTTGAAGCTTCCCTAATTGTAGCCATACCCATCAAAGTAGTGTCATCAACAAACTACAAGTGAGACTGTGGAGGTAAACCACCTCCCCACCCCCAGCCCTGAATGAAACCTAACTCCACATTCCTTTTTATCAAGCATCCTAGACCCTCAACAAGAAGAAGAAACAAGTAAGGAGAGAGGGGGTCACCCTGCCGCAAACCTTGAGAGACACCAAAAAGCTCAAAGTGCTCACCATTTATTAACATAGAGAAGGAGACTGAAGTAACACAACTCATAACCCAATAAATCCACTCATCCCCAAAACCAAAAGCACCAAGAACATTCCAAAGGAAGGACCATCGATCACGGTCATAAGCCTTAGCGATATCAAGCTTGATGAACATTGCCTTATCTTTGGAATTAGCCATAGAGTGAATGGTTTCAGTTGCAATAACAACCCCATCCAGAATCTGACGTCCTGCCACAAAACCACTCTGTTCCTTAGAAATCAGCAATTTAGGCCAGTTTTTCAACCTATTAGCAATCAATTTGGAGATAATTTTATAAATCACATTGCAAAGAGAGATAGGATGAAATTGACTTAACCTATCCACCCCATCACACTTTGGGATGAGAGCAAGGAAGGTAGAATTTAAAGCCCGTAACATCTGTTTATTCTTATGAGACTCCTAAACAACTACCAACAAGTCCAACTTGATAATCTCCCAGAATTCTTGAAAGAACTCAATCGGGAAACCATCACCAGGAGCTTTCCCCCTCTTCATTTGAAACATGATCCCCTCTAGCTCCTCAATCAAAATATCACTCATAAGATGCTCATTCATCTCCCTAGAAACCAAAGAAGGGATACAAGAAAGGACCTGAGCTTCCTCATCAGAACCCACCTGCGAGTCCTCCCTAAATAAAGAAGCAAAATATTGCATAGCTTCACATGTGATTTCATGAAAAGAAGAAAGAGTTTCACCCTTGTCATTCACCAGAACAGAAATAGAATTGCCATGTCTCCTAGCTTTCACCGAGTTGAAGAAAAAAGTGGTATTTTTATCCCCTTCCTGAAGCCACTCAATCCGAGCCTTTTGTTTCCAAAATACTTCCTCTCGTAGCTCACACTCTTCCAATGCTTTCAAAGCCCTAGTCTCTTCCTGAAGTAGGTCCTCAGTCACTCCATCCCCCTGATCAACCTCGTAATACCATCCAACTCAGCTTGGGCAGTAGTCTTAGCATGGAAAATGTTTCCAAAGCACTACCGATTCTAACGTTTAAGCTGATACTTGACAAATTGAAGTAACTTAGCAGAAGTATACATTGCTGTACCATAAGTAGGTCTACCATACCTCCACCACTCAACAATATAGTCATGGAGAGAGAAGTCACGCAACCACATAAGCTGGAACTTGAAAGGAGACCAAAGCACACGAGCTGAAGAAATAGCCAGCTTGATAGGTCAATGATCTGATCCCCTCTAATCTAAAATTTCAGAGCTAGAAGACCACAACCCACCAACTCAGTAGCAAGAAACCAGAAAGTGGTCAAGTCATTCCGCAATGCAGTTATTCGCAATCCTCTGATTATTCCAAGTAAACTGGCCATTAATGGGCTTGATATCCACAAGATTTAAAGCTGAAATGTTATCCTAAAGTAGCAACGTAGAAGGCTCAAGCCTCGCAATACCACCCTGCTTCTCAGCCAACTCAGAAATAGCATTGAAGTCTCCAACCATAATCCATAGATGGAAAGGAACCATGCTTCGGACAAACTGGATATGGGACCACAAAAGTTGTTTACCCTAAAGTTCAGTAGGCGCATAGATATTGGAGAAGAGAACAGACTCCCCTGTCTCAAAACAAGATGCAATCATAGAGATAGAAGACTAAAAGGACAACCACCAAAGAGGGCAGATCTTCTGAGGATTCCATAAACATCAGACCCTTGAGCACCAATACACTGGCACTCTCCACTCCCCCACAACTTAGGCACTAAACCAAACATACACTCCACTGATAACTTAGTCTCCTGCAGAAAAAGAACATCAGGAGATTGACTTCTAACCAAATCACAAACAACTTTTTGTCGAGGGCCACTGTTCAAGCACCTTACATTCCAAGATAGAACAATCATTTCAAGGGGCTCGAAAAATGAGAATCCAGAGTCTTAATAGACCCTAACTCTACCAAAGTTTCCCCTATTAATTTAATCTTATCCAAACCCTTTTTTCTACCAAGCTTGGAAGACTTCTCCCCAGCCCCTTTTTTGGATCCTTTTGATGAAGACCCAAATGAGAAGAAGAAGACTTATTAATCTTCACCCCCTCAGTACCTACATTTGAAACAAAAGGAGATCCATCCTCACCACCCTTCTTCCCTACTATAATAGGAACTGATTCCACTTGGACTTTCATTTAAACATCTGTGTCCATTTGTAAAGCCCTATTATCCTACAAAACCTGATTAGCTTTAGAAAGAAGGCCCTCCTGTCCTGTACCTGAAGCACCCTAATCCATATTCACCAAGCCTGGATTCACTTCCTGCTGGCTAAGATCATCTAAAACTTCAAATCTGTTGAAAGAATCTTCATCCTGCCTTTCCTTCAAAGTCCTCTTTTGACCTCGATTCTTGTTTCGAGCCTTGACAGGAACAAAACCATCAGCCCCATCCACATCACCAGGAATGGGTTCCTTCCCCTTTTCAACTCTAGGGGGATTGCGGGGAGGTTGAGAAGACTGGGAGTCCACAGGCCTAGCCTTAGGGCATCTCCTCTGTAAATGTCCATATTCATGACAGAGACGGCACCAAAAAGGAAGAGTCTCATAGTCCAACTGCTGCACCCAATAGTAAGGACCTGCACACATATCCACCGAATTTGGCAAGGGTTTACTTAAATTAATCTCAACACAGATACGAGCAAAATTCATCACCTTTTTAACTTGAGTCTACTGTGAAGCACCAACCGATTTCCTAGCATTGAGGCCAACAAGTGTAAAACATCATCCCGCCAACATTCCATAGGAAACCTTGGAAGCCGAACCCACACTGGAACCCAGTTTGGAAGCTCTTTAGCAGGATTGAATCCCGCATGTCAAGGTTTAATAAATAACCCAATCTGATTATGAAAATAGGGGCCTCCTTCAAAGGCCTTGTTGCGATCTGCCAAGCAATTGAATGAAACCATGAAAAACTTATTTGCTAAAAGCATAACCTCCATTTCTCCCTCTGGCATCCAAGTTCGTTGGGCCCATGATTCAAGAAATTGTAAAGAAACCCGCATCCCCATAAACTTGCACAACAATGCATGCTTCAAATAATAATCAATATCTTCTGTAATCATCTCGAGCGGGATAACCAATTTTGGCCTCTCCTCACAACGTTCAAGACATCCATTGATCTTCATAATCTGAGTACCACCAGACAAACCTGAACCAACCAGCCCCGGATCTAGTGAGAACAAGTTATTATTAAAAACCTTCGAAGCATGCGAAGGAGAATTTGCACCAACTGTTGCTGAGTGAAAATCCATCTTGGGACTAGCCCTTGAAGACTCCCTGATCGACATTGAAACTAAACAAGATCCAAGGCAGGCAAGCAGGCCCCCGAGAAAAAAGAACCACCACTAGGGTATAACCAATCCACCACCCAGCACTGCCTTTAAACTACAGACCCAAACCAACCAGGTACAAAAACCCCACCCACGGCCTCCTACCAGGCACAAAACCCCCGCACGCTCAGGGAGAAAGATACATCGATGCAGATGAAAAAACTTTGCACTGATAAAAAACACAACCCCAGACCTCCCCAAAACGCATGCACTCCCCACACTTCGCACGACCAAGAAAAAACCAGAGAATCGGGCTAGGGCATGAAAGCCCTAGCTCGACATGCAGAGCAAAAAATTGACATCCTCCATCAAATTTGTAATTTTTTCGAGGATAAACAATAAAACAATTATAATTATAATTATAATATAATATAATATTTATATTATTATTACAATATTAAATATATAATAATATTATATTTGTATAATTGTATTATTATAATATTATATATTATTATATTATTGTTGTTTTTAAGAGCTATCTCCCCAAGAATTATCTAACAACAAAGAATAAATAATGTATATAGGAACATGCAAGCTCAGAATAAAGAGTACAGATAACCATGAACAACAATATGATTCAAAATAATAAAAGCTCACAATGATAGATGTGTTGTAGCTCATGAAGTACACAAGAAGGTTGTAACAAAGTCTAAAGAATTTAGAAAGTCTAGAGAGAGATTCACACTAGCCAACATCTTCAAAGGTAACTAGTTCAATGCATGTAGGGAATGAAGGAGAATCCTAGTAGTCACTAAGCTTGTTAGTTTTGGTAAATAGGCCATGGAATATTGGTTACAAACTCAACAAAACTTGGTTGAATGGCCATTATAAATTATATGGATTTGAAATGTGGCCAACCTAGTCATTAAATGGAATTTATATGCTTGTAATATCATAGGAAAATGTAATTGGATGGATGTCCACACAATATAAGAATGTTGTATCCAAGTTCTCCAAGTTCACACACTCTTTTCTCAACTTGGAGACAACATTCTTATATTTTAGTAAATATTATATCAACAAACATTGACTTGTTAATTCAATATCAATCTTAAAGACATAAAATATACTCTTTATTATAAGACAAGTATAAGGTGAGAGCTTAGGTGACTTAATAGCATGTATTGAGGCTCTCTTTGGATCCTTGCAATCTCATTTCTATGACAACCTATCAATCTACTCAAAGGCTTGTTAACCCTTTTTCATGCTTATAAATAAATTTGGTATACATTCTCAAGGTATACTCGATTTTGTCATAAAATCATTGATTTTGATGTTTATAGACTTCTAAGACTCTTGCCACTAAGATATGTTTTTCTTAGTCCATGATTATATTGTACTAATTTCCTGTCAAAGTGAACTATATAAAATGACTATAATATTGTCATAATGAGGTAAAAGCAATTTACAATGATCTATTGACCAATATTAAATTTAAGAATGGTTTCTTCTTAAATGGAAATAAAAGTAGTATATGAGAACTCTCGGTTACTCATAGAAATCAAAATGATAATGTGTATATTTTCTACCTCTACTGCATAAGTTAAATAGATTCTTTTGCATGATTATATGAATGTGAAGTCTATTCGACTAATGCCTTTCAATCAAGTCATTGATCATTTACAGGTTATAAACTTTTTTAAATAATCAAGAGTAATGCTACCTCTCAACATCAAATTGATACAGCTCCTTTAGAAGGATACTATGACATCATAATACTAATATGTTTCAGTCTACTCAAGTCATAAGATATTAAGTAAGCTTTTGGTCTGCTACTAACTTAACTGGTAGGTTCTTTCCATAGATAGATAGGTATATATCGATATTATCAAATTGACCTTACACAGTCAACAACACACTAAACCATTCAGCGTATATTGGCTTATATCCAATGTTCTCACAACATATATAGTAAGGTAATATCTAACACATAGTATGTTCATATAATAATAGAATTTATCCAAGCTTAATGACTAGCCAGTATATATATCATTTAGCCTATACACAAGTTACAGGTACTATTTGGCAAACTCCCTAGAAATCTATAAAATAAGTTTGTTATAATAAAATAAAATGGATATTATTGTTAAGGGCATGGTGTATTCGTTAAGAATTGTCATTATTATTGCCACCACTCAAGTTTAAACAAAGGATTCATGCCGCCCTTGACAATCGACAAGCTGAGTATTAGATTACTCCCATTGAGATGATAGGTACATTATTTGGAGTTCCTGTTTCTATTCTATTTGATGCTGGTGCAGCAGAATTTTTTTTGTCATCTAGAGTCTTAAGTAAATTTCCTAGAAGAGCTGGTTTTATGTCAAAACCATGGACAGTTGAGTATGCAAATCACTCAAAGGCTCAGGTAGAGAAATGTTTGTTCGAAGCTAAGATTGATATTTCAAACTTCTCCACTAAGGTAAATTTATATGTAGCACCTTTAGGGTCCTACGATGTCATCTTAGGAATAAATTTTTTGTGGAGACATAGGGCCAAGGTGGATTGTTTTCATAAAACAATTGAGTGTTTGGATGATAAAGGAAACAAAGTTAATTTTCAAGGTATTCAAAGGGAAATAAGGATCAAATGTATTTCTTCAAAACAATTAAAGCAGGCTAGGCATAAGGGATGTCATCTTTTTGTGGTCGAAATGGACCTAGTAGAGGAAGCCTTAGAGAAGCCAACATTTGAGGAAAAATACCCATATCTTTGAAATTTCAGTGATGTATTTCCTGAGGAATTGCTAGGCTTACCTCCAAAAAGAACTTTTTATTTTTCCATAGACATTAAACCAAGATTTGAGCCAGTATCTAAAGCTCCATACCAAATGACCACTATTAAACTTATGGAATTGAAGGCTCAATTGCGGGAGCTATTGACTAACGATATAATTAGGCCAAGTGTATCACCATGGGAAGCTCTGGTTATTTTCATCAAGAAGAAGGACGGAACCCTTAGACTATGTATAGATTATCGGATGCTAAATAAGGCAAAAATAAAGAATAAGTATCCACTACCATGTATTGATGATCTATTTGACTAAATGCGTGGTGCATTAGTATTTTCTAAGATAGATTTGAGATCTGGATACCATCAGTTGAGGTTGAAAGATGAAGATATTCACAAGACTGCTTTTAGAACAAGATATGGTCATTATGAGTTTACTGTGTTGCCATTTGGATTAACTAATGCACCAGCCACTTTCATGAATCTCATGAATAGTGTTTTCAGAGATTGCCTTCATAAATTTGTCCTAGTTTCCATAGATGATATCCTGATATATTTCAAAAATGAGGAGGAGCATAGACAACACCTTCAAATTGTTTTGCAATGATTAAGAGAACACAAATTGTATGCAAAACTCTCAAAATGCACTTTCCTTCAGAAAGAAGTGCAGTATTTGGGCATACTATATCAGAGAAGGGATATCAGTTGACCCAGCTAAAATTAAGGCTATTATGGAATGGTCTGTACCTTCCAATGTTTCAGAGGTATGAAGTTTTATGGGATTGGCCGGATATTACAAAAAAATTGTTTTGAATTTCTCAAGTATTGCTAGTCTAATTACTTCTTTGTAGAGGAAAGGAAAATGGTTTGTTTGGACTAAAGAATCTCAAAAGGCATTTGATTTATTAAAAGAAAAGTTAACAACAACACCAATCTTGAAAGTCCCTGATCCTGAAGGGCAATTTGAGGTTATTACTGATGCCTTGGGAGAAGGGTTAGGAGGCATGCTTATGCAAAATGGGTGTGTAATAGCCTATGAATCAAGAAAGTTGAAAAACTATGAGCAGAATTACGCTCCTCATGACTTAGAACTGGCAGGAGTGATTCACGCCCTTCACATGTGGTGACATTATTTGTTGGGAAAGACTTTTATACTAAAATTAGATCATCAAAGTCTTTGTTACATATTTACACAACCTCATCTCAATGCAAGACAAAGGAGATGGTTAGAATTAATATTAGATTATGACTTTGAGATTGGTTACATCAAAGGTAAAGAAAATCAAGTAGCTGATGCTTTAGGCAAAAGAAGGCACATAGCTTCTATAATCTCTATTCATGCTAATTTTAAAGAGTTAGTAGTGCAAAGTTTATTTGGAGATGAATCTTATGAGCAGGTGAAACAAGCTCTACAATCAAACCCTAAGGATCCAAGATATGATGGATTCTGTTTTGAGTCAGATGGATTGATGAGATTTAAGGGAAGAATCTATGTTCCTAATTCAGTTGAACTAAGAAACCTTGTTTGGAATGAAGTTCATTGTGCAACTTATTTTGGACACACAAGAGTAATAAAACTTTTAGTTGATGTCAAACCACTATATTTCTAGAAAGGAATGAAAAGTGATGCTGCAAGGTTTGTGGCAAGTTGCTTGGAGTGTCAGAGAGTGAAGGCAGAACACCAGCATCCTACTAGATTGTTATACCTGCATGATATTCCAGAATGGAAATGGTAGGTTGTTAGTATGGATTTTGTTCAAGGGTTACCAATGTCTAAGAATAGACATGATGCAATATTGGTTGTTGTAGATAAACTAGACAAGGTAGCACATTTTATACTGGGAAATTTGACAGATGGAGCTCATATTTTGGATCAAAAATTTGTGCAAGAAATATTCAGATTGCATGGGGTACCTGAAAAGATTATATCTGATAGAGATGCTCGAATAACCTCTCAGTTTTGGCAAACTTTATTTTCAGCATTAGGGACTAAACTCAATGTGAGCACTGCTTACCATCCTAAAACTGATGGACAAATAGAAAGGGTTAATCAAGTCTTAGAGGATCTTTTAAGAATGTATTGTATGGACCAACAATACATATGAGAGGAATATTTACCTCTTGTTGAATTTGCCTATAACAACTCCTATTATTCTGCCATTAAGATGGCACCATTTGAAGCATTATATGGAAGGAAATCCAGAACTCCTATAATCTGGGATAAGCTAGAAGATAGGATAAGCATTGGACTTGAAATGCTTGTAGATATGGAAGAAAAAGTGAAAATGATTAGGAAGAGGTTGGCAGAAGCCAACAACAGGCAAAAACGTTATGCAGATCACAAACGTGTGCCTAGACATTTCTTGGTTGGTGAGAAAGTTCTTTTGTGAGTGAAACCCCATAAAAGCTCAATCAAATCTGGTAAATCATCAAAGTTGGCTCCTCGATATGTCGGACCTTTTGAAGTCCTTGAGATTATCAATCCAGTGGCCTACAAAATTGCTCTACCTCTAGTCTTGTCTAAAATGCATAATATTTTTCATGTTTCATACCTAAAGAAATATTTTGTAGGTAATGACCACATTCTTAAATGGAATTCTTTATAGATACAAGAGCCAGGAGTGGTTGTGATCGAGCCACTCAAGGTGCTTGAAATGCGTAAACTTCGTTTGCATAATCGAGAGGTTTTGCAATGCAAAATTTAGTGGGACCAGTATGGCGAGGATAGCGCCACTTGGGAAGACTATACTGACATCTACCAAAGATTTTCTTATCTTTTCAAAAACATTAATGTTAAACTATAAAAGTTTGTTTTATGTTAAGATTTTGCTTGGTAAACTCAATCATCGGGGACGATGATTCTATAGGGGAAAGATATGTTACATCCCCTTTTTGGATTCAATATTACTATTTACTTTTTCTTGAATAATACAGCCATGTGGATATGTTTTAACACCATAGAAAATGATGATATGTTTAGAAAAGGTTAATTTTATGAAGTCATGGATTTTTACTTGATTATGATCAATATGATGTTATGAATTAGAATGACTTTTTGATTGAAAATGAAATGATTTGATATAAATATGTTTTGATCAGAATATTGGTACTCTGACCACAAAATTGTATGTGAGATTGTCAATGACAGGAATAGATGGAACATGTTCGCCAGGATGAAAGAAGAGAAAGTATCTTTGAGAAAGAGAGAATAGACTCTAGAATAACCCATGGGTGCTTGCCACTAAAAATGAATATCAGGTAGATAAACCTAGATGCCTTGAGTTAATCTTTGATTATAGGCTAATTCAATTTTAGACGAGATGTCGAGGTTTGCAAGAATAGGTCTTTCTCCTTTCCTAAGTTGTCGTACTGAGTATGGAAATCGACATTGGTGTTGTAATACTCAGAATCGTGTCATCAAATATGAACGATTGATATATTATTTATATGTATATATACGTATATACTTGTGGTCGAGTTATAAGTCATGTCTTGTTATTGGTTCGGCGCAAAAGTCAAAAGTTGTGCATAAGTTGACCCCAAACCTTGTTGTGTGTTCACACTCAATTCATCGTTATCGTCGTAAAGTTCTACGAGTGTATGATGTAAACGTCTCCTTGCGAAATTTGAGGGATGTTGAATTTCTCTATATTGGGCTATTATCGTATAGTAAAAGGTTTAAATAATGTTTTTAAATATTGAGACCATGGTGTGAAGTACGTTTGGTCGTATGGTATTGGAATATGCAATATTATTTTAGTTATAATTAAATTATCATTTTAAGGTAATTCCTTTATTCTTTGTGATGTTGGTAATCAGGTAGTAGCTCGAAAGAGACTCACTCAAGTCCTTTCTTGATGTCTTTGATTTCGAAATAATCTTTTACCTTCAAGCTTTAAACCTCATGATGGTCATTGGCCTAGCTTGTATTCATAGTTTTTGCATTTGATTTATACTCAATCAATATGAGTAGAGTGACAGTTTGTTAAAACTATCAACTGCCACCTTGCCAAGTATGGAGCTCCACTTTGGAGAGTAATTGCGGAATGAGTGGAAAAGGCCAAACCATTTCTGGTAGTGGTCGCGTAAGGAGGAGAAGGTTATGCATGCCTGGTAGTTACCCTTATTGTTAGGCATAGTCTTGTGAGTGGAGAGGCAATTTTTCCTTCATAGCGAGACGGGATTTAGAGGATAGTGAGAGTCAGTTTTAAGGGGGAATGCAGAGTAGAAGCGGGGGGGAGACTGCAAAAAGCAAAAGGTGAACAACTTAGAGAAGAATGAACACTGTGGACTAGTCTACAAGCAGACACAGGAGATTACCTTCAGGTTCTTTTCACCTCATCTCTGCGCAGTTGTAGTTATCAATTATGTTTATAATAAGTAATGACTTTACTTACATTTCGAAGGAACTTAGTATTTGCTTAAAGATGCAAGGTGTTAATTGTTACCAATTGTAGCCTGTGTGTTTTATCACCTTCAAAATGGAAGCAATGTTTTTGTCTCCTGCACTATACCGCACCACAGTCATGAAACCATCAGTATATTTCATTGTTCTTCGAAGCATCTTCGAAGGTCCAAATTATTGTGTAGTGATTGGTTCGACTTTAGGAGGCTTTTGTTTATGTGTAGAGTGCAATTTAGACTAAGTGTTTGGTCGTAAAATAACTCACATCTATCACAAGCCACAGTGGCAAAACCTATGTCGACGTAGAATGAGTTCTCATAAGGCTAGCCGAATACCATTGCTTGGTTCTGTCAAATTTAAAAGTCAGCTAGTTATAAAGTAAAAGACTTGTTTTGTGATAATCGTTGATAGAGGAGTATCAATGGTGTGAAGTGTAAGCCGAAAACATGCAAGACTTCACAGTCCTCTATTTCTTAGTTTAAAATGGCCAGTCGACCATAGAGAAATTATGAACCTTGCTGCAAATGATAACAAGTTTTAGTCCATTTGTCGTTATAGGAAACTCTTTTGCTATTAAAGTATTCAAACTGTTGTGTTCCCGAGAGAAGGTATAGACATACTTTTTGGACTTTACAACCATACAAGTTTAAATAATGAAGTGTTAGAACAAATATAATGAGTCCTTAGTCTAGTATTTAGCCTAGACTTGCATGCAATCTTCTTGATAATAGAAACAACAAGATAGGGTTTCTAAATGTTTATATGGGCAAAGATTAAGCCATGTCAGAGATTTCAATAGGTCGTAGAAGATTATTTAGAATTTTTAAATTTAAACTTAGGGTCTTCGAATATTCATATTCTATAAATTGGTTTAAAGTATATCCCTTCCAAAACAACAAAGTTAAGTTTAGAGTCCACTCTTGAGTGGATAATTTAAGTAGTGGGCTAACTTAAAGATCAATGAAGTAACTTTTAGCATTATCTGAATAATCGATAAGCTAGGATCCCATTCTTTTATCATTTGGACGGAAATGTTTCCATGAGCTAAGTAGAGAGAGAGAGAGTAAACCTCATTGCCATGCGTTAATGCATGATGAGATTCGAACACCTTGAGGTTATCGAGGTCGTTATATTAAACTTATATATAGGTAATTGTATGATTGCAATTAACTCGAGTCGAGTTGGGATGGGTGAACTTATTACTTGCATTGCTACAACGCTAATTATATTCAAATCCTTTGGCCAAGGTAATGCATGAGTCTCAAGTGCATTGATAGTTCACTGTGACTGGATGGTGTAGCTTGTGGAGTGGTCATGCTTGACTAGAGGGTATCTAGGGGATTGCATGATAACAAGTTACGTAAGTCACAACACCAGTACTCAGATGGAAAATACCATTGGTTATCCTATGTCTATCCTCTTTGAGTAGGGTCTGGTTAGGAAGGAGTGGGGGAGATCGATGGTCTATGGTTGGAGGTTAAGCTCCTTCAAGATACTTTCTCCTCTATATTCTTGAGGATTGCCGAGACTTGAATTTGGATGGTCGACAATCGAGATGCAGTGACATTGGTAAGTTTCTATTTTAGAATTGTTCTAAGTAACTTTTAACAACATATTGTTTAAATGTTGTAGATGGATATATCCTTTTGCATAATTTATAATTTCATGAATATTGATAGTCAATGGATGAACTACCTGATTTTAATTTAGAAACAAATTACTTTTTTGTTTTGATCTTTCAAAAAAAAATGTTACCTTTGGTTAAACTTAGTTTTTAGGGTGAAATCAAAACTGGGTGTTACAGGTGGCACATAACTACCATCAATCAAGAATTGATGAGGTACGGATGGCACTTGTCTACCTCAAGGCAAGGTGTGAGCATGCCATTATTAGCTACCTACTTGTAAGACTAATTAAATATTCTTAATATCCTGAGTAAACTTATTAAATAGGTGCAATATCACACTTAGGATAGAACATATATAAGATGAATAAAATATTACAACATCAAGTTTGTTTGAGCTAGAGTATTATTGGGATGAGTGACCTTCCGAGAAATTGTGAAAGCACCATTATATTATTTTATTTTTAAATATTTTTATATGATAAATATTAAAATCTATTTTGTTTTTTTATTTATAAATTTGGGCATTAATTAGGCCCATCTAGTTGGGCCACAAATAGGGGATTTCATCCTTAGTTTTAACACATAGTCCAAACATGTGAGCATTGTGTTGCTTAGTAGGGGCACAAAGCCCACAGGCGAACCTCCTCTTACCTTTTACCTCTCACAGTGCCTTTATTTCTTTGTATCTCACATATGTACATCGTAAACATACAAGCATTCAAATATACAAAGAGTTTTCAATATTTAAGTTCTTTTCGCATCCGGTTTGTATCTCTTTTTTGTATCTTTCGCTTTGCATATTGGCTTGTATATCGAAAAAATACATTGTAATTATACAAGCCCTATATGCAATCAGTGGGGTCCACCTTACCTTTTACTTGTATTTTTGTGATGCATATAACACTTGCATCAAACCTTTACATACAAAGCCCAAGATACATACAAAATCCCTTATATGTCCTTTCGGACTTCAACTTTTATAAACCATAGTTTACTTACCTTTTGGCTCCATGGCATGCATAAAGTGTAATGCATCTTCTGATGTATATTGAGGTACAATGCCTTCTTTATATCAGATTTTAATCTTTCCCTGAAATCCACATTGTATGTATATTGAAATGCATGTCTCTGAAATATACATACAAAGCGCGACGCATACAACTTAACCTTATTTCAAATTCTTTTCGTTTCTACACTATGTATATTCCCATTGTATATCCTATTGTATGTCTTTCTTTCGCCAAAGATACAAACCTAAAATACATCTGATATACATTAAGTAGTGATGCATCGCCTTAACCAAATTTTAATATTTCTTCAGTTTTGCATTGTATGTATCTTGAAATGTATGTAACCAAAACATACATATACAAAGTGCGAAGTATACAATAATAAAACCAACTTTAATACTTTTTCAAATCCACGGCATGTATATCATGTTGTACATTTCCTTGTATATTTCTTTTCACTCAAACATACAACAATAAAATATATCCAATAGACTTAGCCAATTGTTTATTTAAACTTTGAACTCCACGGACCTAGCTTGTATGTAAAAATAAAGTGTTAACAAAATGCATACAAGTATAATGATATACCAAAACTCAACAACTCCCACATGCGACTTATACGACGACTCGATATACAAAGGACTTTGTATATGAGCGACCCAATATACAAAGGAGTTTGTATATGAGTGACTTTGTATATGCAACCCGATATACAAACAACCTAATATACAAAGGACTTTGTATACGAGCAAACTTATATGTAAGTGACCTTGTATATGCAACCCGATATACAAAGGACTTTGTATACGAGCAACCCGATATAAAAAGGACTTTGTATATGCAACATACAAACCCTTTTATTGTACAATTTACCAAAAACATACATATCTTGCAAAATATTGTGAATTTTAATATGGTTCAAAAAGCAACCCTCACTCATTTTTGACAAGGAATTCACCCATATTCAGCTCTGGTACTTAATGCTTATTTTTCTTTATTTTCAACAAGGTTTGTAAGTTTCACTCTCTTTTTCCCTTTTACCACCAAACAGACCCACACACAAAAGCAAAAGCCACAACCACAGCAGGGGTCCTCATTTTGCTAAGGAGTAAAATGGGGCGTGTTGTGAGCATCACAACAGGTACTCTAATCAAAACAAGCCCAAAATATAACAACAAATAACATGGGTGTACAACTTTCACCATTACATTTGCCCCTAGTTTTATGTGCATGTGAACTATAATGTGGATGCATGTTAAAGTAAAACAGGTAGTCAACAAAGAAATGAAATATTTTTTAAACACTCAAAGGATATTGATATGCTCAAAACGATATAACTATGGTTGATCATTCTTGAATTCTCCTCACAATGAGTGATCCATCAAAACTTACAAAATAGAAAAAATGTAATGAGTAGCATCTATCACATATCTATAGCAATCACTAACTATAACCTACTTAAAAGGAACTATCTTCAAAAGATAGTAAAAGTAAAAAAAGGATAAGGGTGACATATTCAATCTAAGCAGAAAGTGGTAAAACTTTGACTACGAGGATGATTCTAAAAACAAAGAAAGATTGATAAATGATGCAACCATAAATGGAGAGTCTAATGAAAGGCTATTTAACTATGCATCCTTAACAAAACACTCCTTAAACTTGCACATCAAAATCAAACACCAAGTAAAAACAATATCATAAAGAACTAAAATTAATATATTATTACTCCATAGTTAGAATTACATAAATGGTTTATACCATTAGGGATTATAATCAGATCAAGGCATCAACCTTTGATTACAACATAAACATGCACTCAACAAATGTGCAACTCCTCCAAATATTATAAAATGAGTTGATCTTCAAATGATACTATATTTGATCTTCTGATCTCTTGTTTGATCCTGAGACTTAGTTTGTTTATCGTTTGATTTTTCCACCATTTTATAGTGAAGGTTGATGTTGTAATCCTACATCGACCAAAAATATTGTACAATCCTCATGTACTCAAGATAACCATCATGGGACTAATATTGAATGATATATCCATGAATTTTTCTTTGGAATTGGATTTAATACTATAAAACATGTAAATGACCTTTTTTATATGACAAAAAATACATCTCTAAACCTAATGTGACTCTAAACATGAACCACCTAGGACCAATTATAAATACACCAATAACATTAGTTATTGGGACAACTCTAAAAAACATGGTGCACACCTTGTAGACCTCCTTAAAATAATCTAGTAGTCCACCTAATGAAATAAAAAATAAACAGATGGACATGAACTAGATACTCTAGAAAAAATCTCATAATGTTATGATGCATGTGCATTACCACATGCATTACCACATAAATGACTCTATCTTTAGGTTTGAGTGCATAGATTGAAGATTGTGTCTAGATAATCCAAATGCCGCAAGAGAAAATAATTTCTAATGAATTTAGAACTACAAAACATAAACAAACAAAAATGAAACATTATTGGTTAATGCATAATTTCTTGTACACTTGGGATTCTCTTGCACTAGACACCTTGAGTAAGTGATTTGTGATCTTAGTGCTCACAAAT
This sequence comes from Cunninghamia lanceolata, assembly GCA_027924645.1. Classification (NCBI taxonomy): domain Eukaryota; kingdom Viridiplantae; phylum Streptophyta; class Pinopsida; order Cupressales; family Cupressaceae; genus Cunninghamia; species Cunninghamia lanceolata. Next base: position 4,578,190 of record BSBN01001054.1, read on the forward strand.
AAGGGTTGAATGGTAAAACCATGTTTTAGGTTGGAAAACTAAGAATAATACACCCTCAACACATGAATAGGCTTCTAGAATCAATTATATGTACTTCTCCTTTCACCTCTACCAATTCGAACACCAAGAACTAGGTCACACTAGAAACTTATACCAAACATATTTTGTTCTAAACTTGTATTCTATTTGCATCTACATCTTTTTTTTTAACTCCATCACCTCTATCATCATCTACATTTGTTCTTCCATGCCATACTTAACTTGATTCTAATTCTACTCTTTAACTATCTACCATCTTTTCTACCATAATCCAATGTTGAACTATCATCCATCTTGTTTTCCATCTCACCTTTTTATAGCATAACTTCCTCCAACAATATAATCTCATTCCTCTATAACTTGTAATATTCACTTTATTCAACATACACTATTTTGTTCTATTCTGATGGCCCGATAGACAGAGCTAACTGGAGGTGGGTGGGAGCATGTGAGGAAGTTTCTGTGGAAGCAGGTGAGGAAGTTTCTAAAATGACCTTTGACTGAGGTTACAGATTTGGTGGGAGAAATTAATTACCAACAACAGACGTGTTTACACAACATTCCTTTGAGCAGTTTTACATCAATCACACTTTTATCTGTTTGTTGTTCTGTGCGCACGTTGGGTTCATCTACACTTTATTCTGGCCATGTCTATTCTTGGTTCAATTGTGACGAAAATGAATAGAGAAATTACGGATGGAAATAAAGAGGGTAAGATGACCCTATTTACGTTGCCGGGCAGTGAAAATGTAGATGTAAATGAGATCCAAGGGGCGCTTGTTAACCCTGATGAGCAGCTCATTGGTAATCACAAAGGCAATCTGTTTAGGGTGATGCGGATTGTACATGACAAGCATGGCTATTTTTCATCGTAAGTCTTTCAACATGTGAATTCCTTTATTGTAGAAGGGTTCCATAGAAAGGATAAAGAAAAAGATTAAAACAAAAAAATTAGACATAGAAAGGATAAAGAGAGATTAAATGAAAAATAATTAGACATAGAAAGGATAAAGATAAAGATTAAAACAAAAAATAATTAGACATAGAAAAGATCAAACAAAAATTATTTAGACATGGAAAGGATAAAGAGAGATTAAATGAAAATAATTAGTTTAATAAAACAATTGTGTAAATTGGATAGCAAGTTAAGTGGATTTGAATATGATAAAACTTTAGGATTAAGTGTCATTAGAATTTCTTATGAACGACAAATCTACCTAAGACCATGCTTATGATCTATGAATAGAATAAAGATATTCAATATTCAATATTATAGCTCGACAAGTTACAAAGATTAAAATACAAATATATGGGCCTCTTGGATGCATGAATCAATGAGATGGCATGCCTAAGAGATTCAAGTTTAACTCCTAATCAGAAGGTGAGTTAACTCAGTCTAAGTGAGACCGAGGTAGCCTTGATTGAATAGAGGTGGTGATACATCTCCTTTTTGGATTCAATATTACTATTTACTTTTTCTTGAATAATACAGCCATGTGGATATGTTTTAACACCATAGAAAATGATGATATGTTTAGAAAAGGTTAATTTTATGAAGTCATGGATTTTTACTTGATTATGATCAATATGATGTTATGAATTAGAATGACTTTTTGATTCAAAATGAAATGATTTGATATAAATGTGTTTTGATTAGAATATTGGTACTTTGACCACAAAATCGTATGTGAGATTGTCAATGACAAGAATAGATGGAATATGTTCACTAGGAAGAAAGAAGAAGAGAAAGTATCTTTGAGAAAGAGAGAATAGACTCTGGAATAACCCATGGGTGCTTGCCACTAAAAATGAATATCAGGTAGATAAACCTAGATGCCTTGAGTTAAGCTTTGATTACGGGCTAAGTCAATTTGAGACAAGATGTCGAGGTTTACAAGAATAGGTCTTTCTCCTTTCGTGAGTTGTCGTATTGAGTATGGAAATCAACATTGGTGTCGTAATACTTGGAATTGTGTCGTCAAATATGAACAACTGATATATTGTTTATATGTATATATATGTATATACTTGTGGTTGAGTTGTAAGTCATGTCTTGTTATTGGTTCAGCGCAAAAGTTGAAATTTATGCATAAGTCGACCCCAAACCTTGTTTTGTGTTCATGCTCAATTCATCGTTATCATTGTAAAGTTCTACGAGCGTATGATGTAAACGTCTCCTTGTGAAATTTGACGGATGTTGAATTGCTCTATATTGGGCTATTATCATATAATAAAAATTTTAAATAATGTTTTTAAATCTTGAGACCATGGTGTGAAGTACCTTTGGTCGTATGGTTTTGGAATATGCAATATTATTTTAGTTATAATTAAATTATCATTTTGAGGTAATTCCTTTATTCTTTGTGATGTTGGTAATCGGGTAGTAGCTCGAAAGAGACTCACTCAAGTCCTTTCTTTATGTCTTTGATTTCAAAATAATATTTTACCTTCAAGCTTTAAACCTCATGATGGTCGTCAGCCTAGCTTGTATTCATAGTTTAGCTAAACTTATCTTAAACTTCTCCTTGTATTCATTTGCAACTTCTAGATCATGTATGAGAATGACAATTTATATTTCAAGTTCTTTTTCATTGTCTTTGCTTTCTTGTAGATCAAACTTTAGATGACCAGCTATACTGTCCAATCTGTAGCATTCATCAGTTTTTTCTTTTAGAGTTAGATTCAAATCTTCTTCAGTCTTCTTCCTTTGCTCTATTTCTTTGGTAAACCTCATTGCCCCAGATCCAATCTCAACTTTTACAACATCAACTTCTTTTGATAGCTTCTCACACTCCTTTGTCTTTTCTTCCAAGGCTTCATTCATGCCATTTTCTTTAGTTAAACTGGATAACTACAGAAGTAGCTCCTTATTCCTTCCCATAGACTTCTTTAATTTATCTTTTAACATTTCAATGATATCATCAACATCCTTGATTTCATCTTTTAGATTAGATATTTCTTCTTTGGACTGATCAATATCTTTTAGAGGTAGCTGAAGTTGATCTTTGAGTGAACCCATTGAAAACTCCTTCCAAGATCTTTTCTCAAGCTATTAAGCTTATTTTAAGGAACCTAGCTCTGATACCAATTGTTGAATTAGATCCAGACAACAAAAGGGGGGCTGAATTAGTTGTCACATAATTTAACAGTTTCTTTCTCTTAACCTTCTTTTACAACTTATAATCAAATCAGTGATGTAAACATTTCAGCATTAATCAATAACACATGAGCAAAAACATAAATAATACACTTGACACCAAGATTTTTGACATGGAAACCCAGTTAAGGGAAAAACTATGGTGGGGGTTAACTCACAAAGATTATACTCTGTTAAAAGTATTACAATGTGGAATGCACATGAATTTGGGCTCACTCCCTAGAGCTCATTGCTCAAAAGAAGGCTCACTGCCTATAAGAAAGAAGAGTTAGAATAAATTTGAACTGATATTTGGCATCTATCAATGCTGGAGTTTAGTTCCAGTTAAGCATAGAAAACTGACTTAATACACTTCATCCTTACTCTCCTCCTCTTATTGCTCTTCTAGCATCTAAACTTTGATCTCTGCTTCTCTTCGCAATTACTCCATAGTCGTAACACACACACAAAAATCATCCAATTCCATTGGATATATATATCTACAACATGATCTACAATCATTTTACCAGTCAGCTTCAAGAACGTTTAGAACTTTGTAGAGTACTCTGCTCTGTCGGCTAGATCCATACATAATATGAGATGCGGATCAAAACTTACACTTGTAAATCATCAATCATGTCAGCTATGATTGCTTATCATCACCAATTGCCCAATAAACAAGTTCTATACATCCAGAATTAAGATCATTCACAAGGTCAACCTGTTCTTCTTCTGTTTGTTCTATCAAACTGAAACCCAATACTTAGAAGCTAATATCTTTGGAGTCCTTAATCTCCAGAGGACAAAACTCTAGATTTAGAGTTTCTTAACAATGCTTACAACTACATCAGATCTGCAACAAACCATGCCTTTCACCTGGATAGATCCAGAAAAGGATACTGGACCATGTCACCTACTCTGTTCCTGACTGTTTGGACTTAGACAAATTCTGATTCTGACTTCTGGGGGGTGAAGGATATCAATTTCTTGAACATGCTTCACAAGAAAATGTGTGGAGTTAAATGTGTTAAACACCTTTGTGTAAATTACTTTCCCTAGTTCTTGTTTAATGGAGTTCAAAGAAGAGAAATGATCATCTAGAGAGTCATTAATTAAACTTGTTACCTATTTGAGCTCCTTGGCTGAAATAGGCAACTTGGATATCAAAAGTTTTGTTTTGAAAGTCCTAGATGAAAAATATAAGGTTAAATTTAAGTTTTTACACCATCTACCTTTGGTATTCTTCAATTCTAGGCCCTTGCCAAAAATAAATGTGTTTAAATAGTTAAATATTTATGGTCTTGTCAATGTTTTATGTTAAGGATCATTAGGGAGGTGTTGAAATTGCCTTTTAAATAAGTTAGACTTGCCAAAATTATCCTACCTTCTCCTAAAAGACTTCTTACTAGATAGCATGCTTTTCTTTTAATAAATCAAAGGAGTCAAAAAATAGTTTTGAACATCCAAAAATCCTTACTCTTGTCAAAACCCTTTTGCATGTTTATGGGAAGAGCAATTTGAACCAAAGCTAGGTTTTAGGTCATGGTTTTGTAAAATCTAGGATGCTTTTAGGGTTGTTCAAGCTAATATAGAGGTTTTAAGATTGGAAGAAGCTCTCATGGATCGATGAAATATCTCATGATTGTCTCATAAGGGAGAACATGTGAATGTAAATAAGATCTGATGTGATGCATGACTAAAAAAATACAGTGAGATAGACAAAGTGTAGCCTAAAAGCAATGAAGACTGGTTTGAAGCCACGAAGACATCAAATTGTTTTATGTGAAAAGAGGAGTGATGGGGTTGTTGTTTGTATGGGGGTTTTAGTTTGAATCCTCCTTTCCACAAAAAATTCCAAGGGCTTTTCAATCGAGTGCTTCTCCCATCCAGAGGAGAGTCATCTTTTAGATTAGGTTGCCACTTGGTTTTCTACTGGGAAATTTAGAAGTTATCACACAATGTTGCCAATTAATGATTTTATGCCGTTTAAACACTAATTTAAGAAAAATAGTGATTAAATCTGTAAATTATGACAAATGGTACTAGAATTAGGCAAAGGGCAGAGAACCTTATCTCACTATTTTTCATAGTCTGGAAAACAAAAATGTCAAGGACAATGGTGATGGCACCCTAGTCCAAGGTACAGGTTTTTTTGTTGATTCCCGATCTCCTTCTGGCACTAATCTCTACTTTGTCTTCGATTTCCACTGATCTGACAGTGGAGGATAATGTTGATGGTGCCCTTATCCCAAAATCCCACATAGTGTCTGCTTCTTTTCAGATCCTAAATTTTCAATGTCCACTTATCTTCCCTACAACTCCAGTTTCTCCAGATCTGATACCTGTAACTTGTAATCACAAGGAGTGTGGGAGGGAGTTGTGTTTAAAGGCTTGCCTCAATCAAGCCCCGAAGAGACATTCAAGTCTTCCAAACATCATTGTTAGAGAGAGAGAGAGTGCATATCCTTGTGGGATAGAGCCAAAAATCCAAATGAGAATGATGATAAAACAAATAAATGTTACCTTGATGATGAAGCTCTCATGGAAGGAAGATGCTCTTCAATACCATGAAGAGGAGGTGGAATCCAACCTACAAACAATGCTATGCTCTACAACACAATGAATGCCTTGATCACTTTAACATAAGCTCATGAATCACAATGTCCATCTAATGATTTTCTAGTTTGCCAATGATAACCTAAACATGCTTATATATGCAACTATATAGATTCCCACCAAGAATTTCTTATTTGAAACTTATGATGTCATCCTGGAAATGAAATAACGATCACCAACCCAACATTTGAATTTAGGAAAAACTAAAAATAGGGCTAGACTAGGGCGCTAGCGCCCTTGTCCACCTCGTGTCTTTGTTTTGGCATCATTAAGTTAGCACCCCCTAGGTCCTATTTGTCACAAGACCCAAGGGTTTTCTCATCGGGAGTCTGAATTATCATGCAAGATGCTCTAAATGCAATCTAAGGACCCAGGAGCTAAACCTTAAAGGAAAAAACCCCCAAAGGTGCATTTTTCCACCATAACATTTATCCCCCACTTTAATGTATGTATTAAACGCAAGGCCAATACATGCATTAAAGTAAGGTCAAAAAACACAATAAACACACCAAGCATGGAGAAGACACACATAGCACATTGAAGATAGTAAAAGGCATGCAAAACATAGAGAAGACAGCTACAGTCATGCAAAACACGAAGAATACATCATTGAAGATATGCAAGGCATAGAGAATACAATGAATGTAGTGATTATTTTCTTTTTTATTTTTCCATATGAAATGCAAAATGCAAGTAGAAGGAAAGTAAACAAACTAATCCCAAAAAGTGTAGAGGAGCTGTTCACCATCAGTCTTACACCTTGAGAACAAACATGCCAAACAAATCCCAAAGTGTAAAGGAGCTCATTGCCACCGGTCTTGCACTTTCAGAACAAACACACCATACAAACACACACTAAAGACATGGAGAAAACATGGTAGACAAACCATGGAGTGAAACTATTGCTAGGTTCATTACCATCTCAGGCACATTACAAGCACACATTGATGATTGGGCTTTGCCACAACAACCTCCAAAAACACGCTTAAGGGTTGAGTTAGTCACAGAACCACTATCTGCCTCGCAATGAGGACTTTTGAAAATGACAGGATAATGTAATCTCTCCAAGAAATACACCATCCTCGCCACATGATGAGGGCTTAGGATAAAAGGATATGCTTGATATCTCACCTTCGTAGAGGGATTAAGTAATTGTGATTTCTTTTCAAATTGTTCAAACATGCTTTACTATCATCTAAAGCAGACAACTTACCTTATATATGCCCCCACCTTAAGGTGGTTGATATCACGTACCGATATCAAGCACATTAAGGTAGGAAGAAAGTGCACAAGGGAACAAAAGCTTTCACAAAGCCCATGCTCCCTAGAGGTGACATGTACTTTATGATCACCGAATGTTCCCACAAACACATCCCTACAATAAAAGTGTTAGTGTCCAAATAATCATGATAAACAACAATGCATATGATCAACTATATAAAAGAGCCAAGCAAGGTGATATTCATGATAAACAAAGTGCACAGAGAAGCAATATTGTTAAAGTGTTGTTAGCAAGATAAGATAACATCGACATCAAAATCAAGATAGAAAAATCATGGAGTGATTCCACTGGCCAAACATTGGATAATATGTTACAACCCCATCGTCATGTATGGACTAGGTGAATTTTTTGATTACTTGCGAATGGGACACTAGGTCCACATCAGTATAATATGTTTTATGTCATCCGCTAGCTAGATGGAAACACTACAGGGAGGTAAACAATAAATCAAAGAGGAGAACAAGTGCCTTAGGGATAGTTACGTACGAGGGTGCCCCAAATTCACCAACTACAATGCTATGTCCGTAAGACACAACACACAACAATGAAATCAGATGAGAGGAAATATAGAAGAATTATGATACAAATAAAAGAAGCTCACAACAGAAGCGGTATCCTAGTATCCATGACCTTACAAGAGAATCAGGGGTCATCCTAATAGGCCTAACAATAGATAACACATCACAGGGGAAGCACATCATGGAGGTAAAGGGTTAGAAATACTTACCTGTAGGGGCAACCAAGCTAACCTTTGTCGACAAGTAAATCATCATCTTTCCCATGTCAAATGCTAGAGGAAAGGGGTTCATAAGGTATCATAGCCCAACTATTGTTCTTGTCTTTGAATTATTCAGTGTTAAGTTCATCTAGGTTTGATTCGATGTGAGGTTGAATGTTTTCTTGTTGAGGTGCATTACTATACTTATCCATTATGCTCGTAAGATATGGAAAAGCAATTTTTTTTAGTAATCTCAACATCCATCTCTAAGGGATTTAATGTGAGAGACTTCTTCTCATCGACTAGTGCCATATGCTTAGTGATTTTCAAATGACTTGAGTATTCAATCGAAGAAGCGAGAGTAAGGGTCTTCTCCTCCTTAGTGATATCCAAGGTGTTTAAACAATCAACTAAAGGAAGAAATTTGGTAGGATGATCTCTAGAGGTTTCATGCACTATGATAGGAGTTTGATTATTATTATTAAATGAATTCTCATTATCTATACATGCAATGTTCTATGTTAAAGGCACTTCCTCATTCACTAATGCTTCATCTTGGCGAGAGTGAGCATTGGAATGGAAAAGTGATGGCTCTTCATTTACTAATGCTTCATCTTGGCCAGAGTGAGCATTAGAATGAAGATTTGGTGGTAAGATGTTAAGGGAATGGGTTAATTAAATCATCCTCTTGCATCAAAGTGTCCTCATGAGGAGGAACAACTTTGGGAGAGGTATTATAAGGTAAACCTAGTTATCATCACATGTTTTAGCGATAGGTGTTGTAGTGGAATGTTCCATAAAGTCATCTAAGGATTCATAACATTTTGAGGTCATCATTAGTATATGTATTATTGATCATGAATCTAGTGAGATCATCCATTATCAAATGATATGTTCCCATGAGGTTTGTGAAGCTATCAAAATCAGATATATAACAAAGGATTTCATATCTGGAGCACAGAGAAAGATCAACATCATGTATATATGCTATTTGTTCCAAGACTTGAGGATATGCATGACTAAATCTACAGAAATTATCAATGTCTATGATGTATGGAAACAAAGCTTCCAAAGAAGTGCCAAATCAAATTTCAATGATCTTCAAAACTTATGCAAAAGTTATGCCAAAATGCTCTAAAATGCTTGATTTTTCAACTTTTTTCAATGCAAACAAATGGAAGAAGAGGTGTTGTAAAGATTTTCAAGAGGAAAAGTAAATTATATACATAATAAAAATCCACTAATGCAAGAATGCCTTTCACAACACGCTTTTGAAGGAACTCTAGAAAGTCGATAAGCCAAAACCTAGTGAAAATAGGCCAAAATATGTGTTTTTTCACCAAATCTCAATTCAAAAGAGTAGGGAAATGGGTGTTCTAAGTAAAATGATGATGGAAAACAACTTATAACAGTACTAACAGAGACCTAATACCAAAAAATCTGTTACAACACGCCTATAGTGCCACTCTACAACAACCCATAGTGCAAAGATATCAAAAATATGCAAATTTTCCCAAAATTTCAATGCAAAAGCCCAAAATAAAGGGTGTTGTAAGTAAATTGAGAAGGGGCAGTAGATAATAATTCTAATAATAGCCAATTAGTGCAATAAAATCCCTCACAACATGCTTGCAGTGCAATCTAACAAGACGATCTAGTGAAAAAATGCGAGTTTTCAAACCCTAGACATGAAATTTCACAAGGAGGCCACTATGATGCAACACTAAAATTATAAATCATACATAATGAGTGTTTTAACAAGCTAGTGAAATCTAAAACAAGATTTTGACTACAACACTAGCTCATGCAAAACTAGGTTTTCATGAAAAATGCAAAATTTCAAGCAATTTCTAACAAATCAAGCATGCAAATGCAATGAAAATGAATTGCAAATGATTAATTTATGTATTTTGGATTAGGTATAATGAATATAATGGAAATTAGTTGAAATTTGATGCCAATTGATTCAAATTTTACAAAAATGTAAGCCTAATATGCCAATTTTTGCAAATTTTTCAATTTTTTCAATTTTTTTGTAATTTATCAAATACAATATTGAAAATAATGAATTGAATGATAATGAATTTCAGATCTGATGTAAAAAAAAGAGAATTAATTAAATATAATTGAATGAATGCAACTATGTCAACAATCAAACCCTAGAATGCAATTTTTTTGCAATTTTTTTCAAATTTATCAATTTTTTTTGTAAATTTTCAAATGCAATGAAATGAATGACTGTAAATCTATGAAAAGACACTCATAAAGGTGCCAAATAGTTCAAAACATGGTTCACCAAAATGTTTTATATGAAAAGAGGAGTGACAGGTTGTTGTTTGTATGGGGGTATTAGTTTAAATCCTCCTTTCCACAAACATTCCAAGGGATTTTCAACCGAGTGCTTCTCCCATCAAGAGGAGAGTCCTCTATTAAATTGGGTTGCCACTTGGTTTTCTATTGGGAAATTTAGAAGTTATCACACAATGTTGCCAATTAATACTTTTATGCGCTTGAAACCCTAATTTAAGCAAAACAGTAATTAAATATATGAATTATGACAAATGCTATTGGAATTAGGCAAAGGATAGAAAACCTTAACTCACTATTTTTCACAGTGTGGAAAATAGAAATGTCATGGACAATGGTGATGGCACCCTAGTCCAAGGTACAGGTTTTTCTATGGATTCCCGATCCCCTTCTGGCACTGATCTCTATTGTGTCTTCAATTTCCCATGATCTGATAGTGGAGGACAATGTTGATGGCACCCTTGTCCCAAAATCCCACATACTATCCCCTTCTTTTCAAATCTTGAATCTTCAATGTCCACTTATCTTCCCTACAACTTGACTTTCGCTAGATCTGATACCTGTAACCTGCAATCACAAGGTGTGGGAGGGGGTTGTGGTGTTTAGAGGCTTGCCTTAGTCAAGCCCTAGAGAGACATTCAAGTCTTCCAAACACCATTGTCAGAGAGAGAGAGTGTGTATCCTTGTGGGATAGAGGCAAAAATCCAAATGATAATAATGATAAATCACAATAAATGTCACCTTGATGATGAAGCTCTCATGAAAGGAAGATGCTCTTCAATGCCATGAAGAGGAGATGGAATCCAACCTACAAAAACAAACACAATAACAATGCTATGCTCTACAACACAATGAATGCCTTGATCACTTTAACATAAGCTCATGAATCACAATGTCCATCTAATGATCTTCTAGTTTACAAATGATAATGTAAACATGCTTAGATATGCAACTATTTAGATTCCTGCTAAGAATTTCATATTTGAAACTTATGATGTCAGCCTAGAAAATAAATAATAGTCACAAACCCGACATTTGAATTTTCAAATAGCAAAGATCTCCATGCATTCAATGTTCAAGAGTATATGAGGATGTAAAAACCTTGAAGGTTTCTTGCAAGTTCTATATATCAAAGGTCTATGATAAAAGAGTATGAAACCTTGTTGATGATATGTGGAGACTAGGAAAACCTAAGGGACAACAACATTGTTTCATAATGAGTAGACCAAGAGGCAACATATGTTTTCTAAGGAATACCCTGGATGATTTTTTAATATGGAGATAGCCAAAAAGTCTAGTTCTAGTGTGAACAACAAATGCAACTTTCAAGGATAAGGAAGATATATCCATGATAGACTTGTTAAACCCTAAAAAGTACCATTTCACAGTGAGAAGGAGTCTTCAAAAGCTATGAACAAAGAAAAAGGTTTAATCACTATCATATAGAGGAGATGTGGGTTTTGAAGATTGTTTGAAGTGAAAAATGAGGAGTAGCAGACTGTTAAGAAAGGATCAGCTAAAGAAAATAGAGATAAAAGCCAAAGAAAACTATAAAGTGCACATTCTAAAACAATAATTACTGAAGTAAATAATCCACTTATTTACGTTAACTAAAAATAAAAAAGATAGATCTTATATATATCAACAATAATGTCCTTACATCTTACAATTCCATGTTCCATAATCAAGTGTTAGCACTATAAGAGAATATACAATGTACATCTTAGGATTAGATGCCTTAAGTGATCTCAAAGAAAAATAAGGTACAATAATCAAGTACAATACAAGTGATGAATGATAAACTAGATCATTGTTGCCAGTAGCCACTAACCCACACGGTCATCCACAAGCTGAGAGACAGGAAAATGGCCCATGCACTTTTTTGTCAAACTTTGAAGCAAAATTACACTTCCCTAGAATCCTTCATGACATGAAGGATACCTGACCCTACACAAAATGCCTAGAAACCTTGAAACAATTGGAAGGAGGGAACACCTAATGTAACTTGATGTCTAAATACATATCTATTCTAGAATGTGCAATATCTCACAATCAAGATGTGTCAGAGAAACATATCAATAAATTTTTTCTAGACAATATTTTCATCTATTTCAATGAACATGGATTGGCCCAAGCACTTATACAAGTAACGGCCAAATCCTGAAAAAGAGGAAAAGCCTTCTTTGTTTACCCACATTCGGCATCCTAGCTCGAAAGTAACCTAATCACATATAAATAAAAATAACTAACCCTAAGGTAGCAACACTCGGCAATCTCCAACTCAAAGGCATTCATAATTACTTCCTTTCAGGAAACCAATTGAAATATACTTTTCTATAAAAGTTTAGCTCTGATGCATAGTTTCAATCACAAAAGCAAGTTCACATAGTCGAACAGATGTGTTTATATGTAGTCACATATATGCATATAAACAAGTAGGTATTATATGTGCATGAATGTATACATATAGTTTTCTATTTTATAAGAAAGTCATAGCATGCATAATTCTTCTCTAAATATACTTAGGACAATGTTTTCATAATTGAAGATATGGTTCAATTAATCTAAGCCTAAGTTCCTTTATAGAATAACCACACACGAACTTCTTTATGCTATTTAAAAGAATAGATCATTCAATTCTTAAGTAAAACCTATATATACATACAAAGGTAAAGGTCGTTTTAAAATATAACCATAGGCCATTCAAACTAAAAAGCATTCAATAATTCAATTCTAAAAAGATAGAAAATAAATTTTATCATAGGCAATTAAAACATAAACACTTCAATGGGGTAGCATATTGGTCTTTCAAACTAGACATGCAGACAACCAAACACATAGAAGCCAATAAATATACTTGTAAGCCGTAATTCTAACCAAAACATTTTGGAAAGGCCGATAGACTTGACAATGAGGTCAATAATGTAGAGACAAAAAAGTTGGAGATTTTAAGATAAGATCAAATAATAGGTAAAGTACTATTTGACGTTGAATCAACAAATGATATTATGAGGCTAAAACAAAGAAACGAACAAGTGAAACCAAAAAAGAAAAAAGATGGAGATTTTAAGATAGGATTGAATAATAGGTAAAGTACTATTTGACGTTGAATCAACAAATGATATTATGAGGCCAAAACAAAGAAACGAAGAAGTGAAACCAAAAAAGAAAGCTGAATTAAGAAAGAAAGGTCGATTTGAGTCAAAACCCAGTCGACAAGTATATAGTTTAGGTAGAGAACAATGGACTCTTTTAGGAAGGCCGAGACATAGGGTAAGAGGCTATTTTAAATAAGATTTTAATGTGTTGAAACAAAAGATTGAAGGCTATTATAATATTATAAGGGCCGATAGAAAAAGATAAAGGCCATAAATAGAAGAGTGTTGGCCATTTAGAATTTCGTATTAAGCTTTATGCAGTCCAAAAATATAGGTTGATTACCAATGAGAGGCTACTGAAAATTATGAACATGTCAAATGGAAGAAGAAAAAGGCTAAATCTAGTAATAGAAGAGCAATTTAATGATAATGAAGTCCAAAAAGATAAAGAGGCTAAATAAAATAATGGAAAGAGGATGTTTTAAGAAGATTCAGGCCATAGTTTGCCGCACAGGCTGATAGATTACCATGGAAGATGACAGGGAAACAAAGGATACTTTGAAAGGATGGATGACGCCATATTTTTTAAAAGGCTGAAATAATGAAAAAAAATAAGAGAATGGTTTATACTCATTAAAGAGGTCGATACAACTAAATAGAGGCTGATAACTATATATCCTAAGGATGTATATTTGACAAAGAGAGGCTAAAAAAGATAGTGACTAGTGGTAATTATCATAACAGAGGTCATAAAGATTAGAAACAAGCCACTAGATTCTATCAGGGTAGACCATTGACCAAAGATTTAAGCAAGTAGAACATAGTAAATAAGAAAAATACCCAGTTTTGTAAGCACAAAAATTACACACAGCCTCCACGAGGACCCCTATGTTGATTTTAATCCTTGTCACATACATGTAAGCATGAAATAATGTCCTCTAAGTAGAAAACCTCTTGATGACGTGTCTTCTTTCTTGTCTTGTGTTGTTTCCTCTTTGTCATTTTTTTCTCTCTCCCCATTTGCGACATATTTCTCGACACTTTTTGTGACACTTGTCAGTTTGCATTTCATTAGATTTTGACTTTGTTCCTAAGCCTTGTGAGTGTCTTATAGTTGAGTTTTCACCTTTCCCCTATGTTTTTCATCCTCTGCACCCCCTAGAAACCTTCTAGTGGTCCCCCTATCCATCTCCCACTTTTAGTTTTCAATTCCGCTCAACCGATCCAAATCTCTCCCTATTATTTCTAGATCTCACCCAGGAGATCCTGTAGGTGCAAGTGGAGATTTGGATTCTTACACATGACTGACCTATTTCTGGAGGCAAAACCCCTCCTTTTCCTCTCTTCTATCATCTCCCTTTTGTTGTTCTTCAGAAAACCTTTTCTTTCCCAGATCTCCCTTGGGTGACCTAGGGTAGCCCCCGGGTGACCCATGGCTACCTAGGGGTGACCCTACTAATGAAAGAGGTGACCTTGTTGTGTTTCAGGCCATTACAAAACTTGAGTTTCTCACTCAAATTAGCTCTATTTTTGCCTATTTTTCTTCCAGTTCGCATGATTTTTTATGCCTAATATGGAGTTAACTATTTCATGCACCCAAACATGTATAATTAACTCCATTTGATCTAAAATTAACAACTCAATCAATCTCATGCATCCTTTCACCTCCATTTCCTCTTCAGTGATAAGCTATTATTGATTTATGACTGTATAGTTAACTGAGGTCACTGGGTAATCAACCTTGTTAACTCAGCAATAAAATGAGTTAACTTCTCAATCAATCCCATTCCTCAAACCTATAAATACCCCCTCCCTCAAGCACAAAGGGAGGAAAATTCATTGTGCACACAACTCTTACCAGTGTTTACTCTTCAAATCATCATTATAATGCTCTCACAGGATGAAGGTGCCTTTTGCTTTATTTATTTCTCAACCAAGCATCTTTACATTGCTTCATTCAATGCCATTGTGCTCAACCAAAGCTCTCATTGAGCTATTTCAAGCTTCAACAACCTTCTTTTTTCTTCTTTGTATCATTTTGCCATCAAGAGCTCTTCCCACTGCTTCAAAAGGACTCGAGGTTTCTAACATTAAGGATTTTTTAGGGTAGTGGAGTCACACAAATTTTCAATATTTTAGGTTCCTGTATTGATTTATTAAATTCATAGTAACTAAAATACAAAAATTGCTCTTGGGAATAGTAAATCTTTTCTTTTTTCTTGATAGATGAGATCTTGCATGTTAGAATAATTATTTTTATATTCCTAGATCTAGATTATTTGAAGAAGTAATTTTCCTTTTTAGATTAGATTACTTCAAAACAATCAAAAACCCAAAAACATAGATTAAACTTGGAATCAGAAGAATCATATTAGCTTGCATCCATATTTCCCTTTCATAGATTAAAGAGCACTTTTCATTCCAAAATATTAAAAATGCACAAAAACATGTTTGCATATCATTTAGCTTTGCATGCATTTAGAAACCCTAGACAAAGACAAACTTGCAAACCCTCGATACCATCACGAGGTAAACACAAGTAAATGATTCAATCAAACCCTTGATCACATCACAAGGTAAACACAAATCAAAGCATAACCAAACCCTAAGTCTAGTTAAGAGTGGTCATCACACATTTACCTCTATCTTGGCTCACAAATGTGCCCAAGAGTGAGAGGGGAGTCGATGAAGGCTATCCTCTACTAGATTGAGGAAATCAATCCACAATAATAGCGGGAGGCATTTACTTTACAACAACAAGATCCATTTGTCCTCTTATTAATAGAAGAACAAAGACAACTCCAAATACAATGAGAAATCATTCAACGAATTGAGTGACAAGAGGACATAAAAGAAAGAAAACTGCTTACCCACACAAAGGTGGAATAGAAGAAACCCCAACAGGAGAAGAGAAACTAGCGACCCTTCAGGTCATAGGGTTATCTCAACAACAAATACCATCAAACGAAACATTCAACTTGACACATGAGAACAGAGGCCACAAAACTTACCGACCCCTCTCCATGAAGTCTATCTCTCCAATGGGCCAGACCCCCATAGTGTCTCACCTCCTCTCAACTAGCTACTTCCATGAGAGCGAGAGTGATGTGGTAGATCACCTTGTGGCAAGGGGGGAAGGGTCCGTGTGATTTCTAAAATCTAACCCAATAGTCCTAGGTAATTAAAGTCACAATTTTGAGCATACATATTTTGGTGAACCCAACGTAAAACTGTAAATCCTTCTAGGATGAGTAGTTTTGTGTTCTAACCTCAGATATCCATTCATCAATATACATTGTCAGCTTCACTACATATTTTGGTGAACCTGATGTGAATTACAAAATCTTTTGGTTTTGTAGTTTGTGTTCCCATTTCAAATGCTTAAATTTTTTTTAGCAAAATCTTTGAAACATATTCATGCTACTCTTCATAGCCATTTCAGCCTCTATCGCCTACGCTATCATCCATTCCATTTGTTCTATGGTGTCTATGCACCCTCGAATATGATAGAACCTGACTTGAACCAAGGGAATATTCCCTCAAGAGAACCAGAAACTCCTTCCTTTGATAGGTATGTGCCACCACATCCAAATGCACCAATCACCACTACTATGACTACGAAGATTCAGATTACAAACTAGGTCAAAGAGAATCTAGGTGTTCTTTGTCTTTCAACAACCCAACTTGGGAAAACAATCCAACCATGATAAATGTGCCACATAAAGCTAGAAGGATAAGGTCAAAAATACATCGACCTGATCAACCTTCCATAAGTACATCAAGTACTCATCTTGATGAAGAAGTCAAATGATTAGAAAAACATTTGCAAGAAGCAAAAGATGCTCAAGAGGAACTAAGGATTTCCTTGTGAGAAGAGCAAAGAGAAAATGTTGCATGAGAAGAAGTATATCACCATTAAAATAATCAAAGAGAAAATCCTAGAAATCAGGAAACACCTAGAGCCGCTACTCCTACAGACTTAATCACAACTTTACTACAAAGGATTATAATCTTGGAAATAGAGCAAGTTGCTCTAAAAAGAAGGCAAACATATCATGAACAGGACCAGTGGGCATCTCAAAATCCCCCTACCTCAATTACTATTCACAAAATGCTGGTAACAACACGTCTGAATGGGAATCCTCTTGTTCAAAACAATTAAACAAATCTGACAATGGGTAATCAAAACCCGCCTACAAGGTAATTACTATAAACCCCACAATCTCAAAGTGCCTTTCTTGGAACATGTCTTGAGTTCTTAAAGGAGCCTCTTGAGCAAAACATAAGAAGTGTTTAGCTACCTCAGCCATTGGCAGATCTCCCAAAGTTCAAAGGAGAAGGAGATCCAAACTCCCACATTAAAGCCTACACCATGGATATAACATAACTCCTCCCTTGGGATGGGGTTGTAGCAAAAATATTTCCAAAAACTCTTGAAAGCATAGCTATGGATTGTTACTATCGCTTACCAGAAGCTTTAGTTCACTCATTTAGACAACTAATCAAAGAGTTTTTCATGGCATTTGACATGAACAAACTCAGTAAAATGCAGAGAATTCCTCATATTGAAATAGGAGCCAAATGAATCCATTGCTCACTTTTTCACTCAATGGAGGCAAGTTCTTTACTCTTTGACTAGTGCTCCAAACATGGATCACTGAGAACTATGTGACCTCTTCTTGCATTCCCTTAACAAGGACATGAGAGAAGATGTTCAAAAATTACAATACAAATCATATGAGGAAGCATTGGAAAGTGCTTTGAGGATTGAGCAAGCCGCCATTGATTGTGGTGGAAAGGTCTATGGATCAAATGGAAAGCTGACAAAGGAAGACATTGGAAACAAGGTTGTTGTCATTAAAATCCTGAAAAACAATAGGAGTGCAACCACAAACGGGGTGACAGATCAACC
Organism: Cunninghamia lanceolata; assembly: GCA_027924645.1. Classification (NCBI taxonomy): domain Eukaryota; kingdom Viridiplantae; phylum Streptophyta; class Pinopsida; order Cupressales; family Cupressaceae; genus Cunninghamia; species Cunninghamia lanceolata. The sequence goes on from BSBN01001054.1 coordinate 4,596,298, forward strand.
CCCAAACAAGAAAGTAAGAGATGATTATAATGGGGGAGATTACTATCCTCCTAATGTAAATGCCATAGACCAACCTAGGAACAATGGGTACTACCCTAGAGACAATTACCAAAATTGGAATCACAACAGAAATGAGAATGGAAATGATGGAAGATATGAAAGAGCGCATACAAGTTCAATTAGTTTTGTTCTTTTCATAGAACAAGGGGGAGCAGTACATAATATTGCAGAGAATATAATAGATTCATAGCAAGGCTACTAGAAGACCAGCAACACCTATTCATAGAGATGTTCTTGAACCCATAGGAGGTCCCATCGGATAACAAGGATACAAGACAAAATCAAGCTCTAATAGCTCCACAAAATGCAAACATTAGAATCTATCAGGACCCTTCCTCACACATAAAGACACATAAACAATGAATCAAAGAGAAATAGCTCAAGGTAGTAACCCTGAAGTCCCTTCACAACTAGGACAAAAGAGAGAATCTAGGATGATGGGATTGGTCGAGATTATGCACAATGAAGAAGAAGAGGAAGACCATGGGGATAAAAATGAATAAATAGAAGCATATGAAGGTATCATCTCGGTAGTAGAACCTATACCATCTTTGATCGGACCTTATGACCTCATAGAAAAATTCAAGAAGACATATGCTCACATTTTGTTCATTGACTTGCTCAGGAACTCCCCTTCACATCGCTCAGTGTTACTAAAAGAAATAGGTCTAAAATATCTTAGCCAAATTATGCCACCACCTAGCAATAAAATTAATCATGTGGACTATGACATCAGTCCACCAAATTCAAAGCTCAAAGATCTAGGGTTCTTCTTTGACTTATAGTAGATGCCTTCCGAGGCAGAATTAACCAAAAAAGGAGACCCTATGCTATATCTTCAAGTATGGATCTATGATAAATGTATCAAGCGGACCTTAATCGATGATAAGGCATCCATTAACATAGTTCCTTTCTCCCTATTAGAGAGGATGGGCTATGGGCACACTAATATCACCGCTTCATGAGATACTCTAAGTGGATATGATAATCTAAAGGCTGCCACCATAGGTAAGATTACCCTTCCAGTGACCTTGGGACCTAAAACTATTCCTACCACATTCTACGTCATATACAAAGACACTGGATATAATTTGATTCTTGGAAGACCGTGGATACACAAGATGAAAGTTGTGAAATCCACATTATTTCAATAAGCTCAATTCTTACACTTATAGAAAGTATATGTCGTAAAGGGAGATCCAGAACCTTTCAGCATGTTGAAATCAAACACACCAAACAAACATATAGGTATCCCCCTAGACTATGAACTCCCTACCAACAAACTGATCATCCCCAATCCTACACCTCAATCTTTATGCATCAAACGAATGGAAATCCTAAAAATGACCATAAACGCTATAGAGATCAAAACTTTAGAAAAAGAGGCCTTACCAAAATAAAAGGAAATTGTTCCCAAAGAAAAGACAATTGAGATCATGGAATGGATAGAGGGGGATGGACCACTCAAATTCCCCCTAGAGGTACTCATTATCAACATCCAAGAAGCTTACAAAATTTTCCCTTGCATAGGAGAAAAATCATATAGAATTGAAGGTCCAATGTTTGAGACAACCACGTTAGATTTGAGAAACACATACTCGTATGCTTTCTTAGACACTGAGGAGGACATAACAGAAAGTTACACTCCATTATCACCACTAGTGAATCATGTGTCCCTAAGACACTAGAAGAAATAGAATCTTATGAGACTCTCACACCAATAGAAGATTCATATAATCAACCATTGACACCCATGGAGGAGGCACACTCTATTGATAATGAATCAACAAATGCTATAGGAATGATACCTAGGATGTTCAAGATGTCCAAACCACAAGAGAAGTCAACCACCTCTGCCTCACTTCAATCAAATGAACACGGTGAGTGGGAAGCACCTCTAGTACAAATCAAAATGGTAGAAAAGATTCTCGATGAAGATGAAGAAAGTGAAGGTATTTTTCATAGAGAATGGAAGATGAGAATGACAGTTAGCGTTAATGACCTTGTCATTTTCAAACTACCAAAGAGTTATATCAGATATGCCATGGACTTAAGACCAGAGCCAAATGGGAGGACAAGTATAATATTTGTCCCTCTTGATGAGCAAAGAGAGCCACAAACTCCACTCAATTTGTTCCATTTTTTGCAAAGAATCCAAGAGAGACTAGATGTGAAAATTTATATGTAAGAACAATTTGACCTATTAGTAGATTTATTAAATTGTGATGGAGTCCTGTATTGGACCCCTTCTCATCAATAAGCCTTTGGAGACCTGCTTCATCTCAAAATTCCAAGAGAAATCACCGAGTTGGTGCCAATAGAATCAAATGACAAACCCTATAGATTAGGATAACTCATCATGAGAAGAGGTAGCATGAACAATAAGAAAAGAAAATGAAAAAGAGCTTTTTTAGAAGACTGGAAAGGTCCGTACATGGTCAAAGAAGATGTCAAAAATGATGCCTATCTCTTTTGCACAATGGAGGGAGAGGAATTTGGTGAGATAGTCAATGCCTTTCTCCTTAAGAAATACTATGTCTAAAAACCAAAAAAAATCATAGAACATAAAAATAGAAAAAAAAAATGAAAAAAATCAAAAATGTCAAAAACAATTTCTTTCTTGCATTTTTGTATCATTCTATTCATCTTGCATTACAGTCAGTAACTTTCTCTTTTACTATTTTCTTTTCACTAAGGAGTCTAAGGTTACCTAGGTATATATGATCCTTTCAGGACCTAGAGATTCCCCATTTTCACAATTGCTATTATCCCCTTTTCATTCCTAGAGATTCTAATCAAAGGCTAGCTATTAGATTTTCACTAATCCCAATCTTAATGTGTCAAGATGTTAGTGTTAAACTTAGAGCAGACAACTGAGAGGGGGGGTGAATTAGTTGTCCAAAACTTTCTTTACTTTCAACACTTATATTCACATAGAAGTATAACAATAAATCAAACATGAAACTTAATGTATTTAATCAAGATAAGAAACACATCAACACAAGAGACACCAAGATTTTGACATGGAAAACCTGGTTAAGGGAAAAACCATGGGGTGATTAACCCAAGATTGTATTCTCTATTAGAAGAATAGAAAGAACAAGATGGCACATGCCAATTAGGGCTCACTGCCTACAAGAGCACACTATCTACAAAATAATAAGTATCACATACTTGAACTGGAAAATAACATCTTCACCATGCTTGAGTCAGTTCCATTTAAGCCCAAACCTTCTGCTCTGCCTTTTGTTTTTCTCCTTGCTACCACACACTCATCTCCACAAATCATACCTTGAAATGAATTTGTAATCCCTTATTTATACATGACATCAACTTAGGAACAAACATCTAAGTTGGCACACATTCACAAGAACATCCGCAAGATGTATAATTCATCCAGTTGGCCAGTCACAGAAAGAACATCATCATCTGGAAGTTTATTCATTTCTGAGACTCCAATTCTAATGCAGACCATAAGCATGAACTAAGCATGATCCAAGGACCTCCATAAGCTTGCCTGAAACACCAAGAACATCCACACTTCCTCTACTTACTGAAACCCTTCTCTCCTTCATCCAGAATCTCAAGAACACAATCTACCATTACTGTCACAAAGAAATAGATACTTTCGGACCTTCAAACCACGAACCAATCAAGTTGACACACCACATAGACTTCCCCAATGCTTCCTCAAATCTACAGAACCAGAGAATGCATTTCCGGATCTCACCGGACCTATATGTATCACTCTGTCATCACTGAACATCTGCCGGAACTGATTCCACTTGAACTACCATAGCTTCTTCAAATCTTCATGTGGACCTCTAAAATCTCTACTAGAACATCTTAAGACACATATCTACAAACCCTTTAATCCGCATCCTCTGATCCGCAACCTATCTTGAACTTTTACCTTGTTGTCATCACTGTTCTTTACTTTTCCTGATTGAGACTAACTTTCTCAATATCCTTAGCATTTCTCAATATCCTCAGCATACAGCTCATCCAATCCTTCTCATTAATGCAACATGAGTATGTTGACATCAATGACAACACCAGTTAAACCCATACTTGCAACAATCTCCCCCTTTGTCATTGATGGCAACATATGATGTGAAAAACTATTTTAACCATCATGACAAGAAAATCTCTTTACTGTCAAAACTCCCCCTAATAGAAACAACCATTCACATGTTTTCTCTTCCTTTATTGCTCCCCCTTTGATCAGGAACCACTTGTTTTTCACATGTCTTCTCTCCCCCTTTGACATCAATGGCAAGGGCACATACATGCAATTTCACTACTTCAGAACCATGCCTGCTGCTCCCCCTAAGTAGTAGCTCCCCATCATCAATCCAGACCACAAGATGTGACTGTGAAATCCACCAGACTGATGCATATAAGTGCACCTTAGTTCACCACCGGAGGGGCAATAACCCCTAACTTCTCCCTGAGATACTCGAAAGAGTCCTTAGGTAGAGGTTTAGTATAGACATTTGCAATCTAATCCTTTGAAGGCACAAACTCCAATATGACTTCATTCTTGTTCACTTGCTCTCTCAAAAAGTGAAACTTGATGGATATATGTTTGGTCTTTGAATGCAACACCAGATTCTTGGATATGTTTATTGCACTTGAATTATCATAGAAAATTGTGATGGGCTCCTCATACTCTACTCTGATGTCTCTTAACATTTGTTTCATCCACAAAACTTGAGTACAACTTCCTACTGTAGCAATATATTCTGCTTCTACAATGGACAGAGGTATTGCTTCTTGTTTCTTGCTTAACCAAGAAACCAATCTCTTCCCTAAAAGGAATGCTCCACCACTGGTACTCTTCTGGTCATCCACATATCCTACCCAATCAGCATCTGTATATGCATGAAGAGAGAAATCATGATCTCTAGGATACCACAACCCGTACTCAACTGTCCCCTTTAGATATCTAAAAATCCTCTTGATTGCCATAACATGAGATTCTCTAGGATCAGCTTGGAATCTAGCAACAAGACCAACAACCTGCATAATATCTGGTCTAGTTTGAGTGAGATACAATAGTCCTCCGATCATAGACCTATATTTTGTTTGATCAACCTTGGGAGAGTCATCAACTTTGCTCAACTTGCATCCTGTTTCCATTGGAGTGTTCATTGGCTTTGAGTCTTCCATCCCAAAATTCCTTAACAATTCTTTCACATATTTTGACTGAGAAATGAAGATTCCTTGCTTTGTTTGAGTAATTTGTAGACCCAAAAAGAAATTCATTTCTCCAAGCATGGACATCTCAAATTGACTTTTCATTTGACTTGCAAAAGTTTTGCACAAATTATCTCTTCCTCCAAAAATGATATCATCAACAAATATTTCAACAATTAAGATATTTTCATGATCAATTTTGAAATACAAATTATTGTCAGCAGTACCTTTGTTGAAACCAATCTTCAAGAGATGTTTATCCAATCTTTCGTACTAGTCTCTTGGGGCTTGCTTCAGTCCATACAGTGCCTTTTTCAATTTGCAGACCATGTCACTATGATCAGACAATTGAAATCCATCCAGTTGCTTAATGTACACCTCTTCTTCCAAGTTACCATTTAGGAAGGTAGATTTGACATCCATATGATACACCTTGAAATCCTTGAAGGCAACAAATGCAAGAAATAATCTGACTGCTTCAATTCTTGCCACTGGAGCAAAAGTCTCTTCAAAATCAACTCCTTCAATCTGAGAGTAACCCTTGCAGACCAATCTAGCTTTATTTCTGATTACTTCACTAGCTTCATTCAGTTTGTTTTGGAAGACCCATTTGGTTTCAATCACATTCTTGCTTCTAGGTCTGGGAACAAGATCCCAAGTATTATTTTTCTCAATTTGCATTAGTTCTTCCTCCATTGCTTTTGACCAATTTTCATCATTGCAAGCTTCATTCACTGTCTTAGGTTCAATCTTTGAAATCAGACAATATTCATCTAAATTTTGAGCAATTCTTCTCCTTGTTTGCACTCCTTTTCTTTTATCACTTATGATCTAATCTTCAGAGTGGTTTAGAGTTACATACCTTGGAACTTTGGGAGTTTCTTGCATCTCTAATTCTTGATCAGTCTCATTGAGACATAACTCTTCTTCCTGACTTACCGGATCAATTTGACTTGGTTTCTCAGAAGAGGCTTGGACACTTTGAATCTAAACACCATTCTGATCATCTTCATCATACTCATGAATTCTTGAGGGTCTTTCAATTTCTTCATCAACCTTCACATTTACACTTTCTACAATCTTTCTTAGTCTCTTGTTGTAACACTGGTATGCTTTGCTTTGAGTAGAGTAACCCACGAATATTCCTTCATCACTTCTAGCATCAAACTTTCCTAGATCTTTATCCATTTTAATGTAACATCTGCTACCAAAAAATCTGAAATATCTCATAGTGGGAGTAATGCCAAACCAAAGTTCATAAGGAGTCTTACCGGTATTATTTCTAATTTGAACTCGATTGAGAGTGTAGACTGCAGTGCTGATATCTTCTCTCCAATAGATCTGAGGAACATTTGCTTCCATCATCATGGTCCTGGATGCTTCTTGGATGGTCCGGTTCTTTCTCTTAACTACTCCATTCTGCTGTGGAGTTCTAGGGGCAGACAACTGTCTCTTTATTCCATGTTTCTCACAGAAGTCTATGAACTCACCGGATGTGAATTCTCCACCTCTATCAGACCTCAGACATTTTAATTTTAATCCGGTTTCATTCTCCACCATGGCCTTGAATATTTTGAATTTCTCAAGTGCTTCTAATTTTTCTTTTAGAAAGGTTACCCACATCATCCAGAAGTAGTCATCAACTAGCAACATGAAGTATCTATCACCTTGGACACTCCTAACTCTTACCAGACCACAAAGATCAGTATGAACTAAGTCCAATAGTCTGGTAGAAGATAATTCCTTACTTTTGAAAGTGACTCTACTCAGTTTGCCCAACTGACATTCTTTGCACAAGCTATTAGTAGGTTTCACTAATTTTGGAAGATCTCTTACAGCCTGAGTATTGCTTATCTTGATGATATTATCAAAATTCACGTGACACATCCTCCTATGCCATAACCAACTCTGATCAACTTGAGCAAATAAGCAACTTTTACCAGTAACAACCAAGTGGAAGATATTACCTTTAGTTTGAGTACCAGATGTAATCTCTATTCCAGAGCTTTCAAAGATCTTGCATTTTCTATTTCTGAATCTAAGATCATAGCCTTTGTCCACCAGTTGTCCAACACTGAGAAGATTGTGCTTTAATCCTTCAACATATAGTACATTACTGGTTTTGTTCTTTCCATCAAGAGAAATAGTTCTTCTACCTCTGATCCTACCAGCAGAATTATCTCCAAACTTTACAATTCCTCCTTCATATTTTTCCAATTTTAAGAACTTATTCTTGTCACTTGTCATATGGTGAGAGCATCCACTGTCAATGACCCAATCATCCTTTGTTTCAACTTGGGCAGCCAGAGCTCTTTCTTCAACTTTAGATTGACAAATACAAAGGGTATTGGTTCCTCTTCTTTGATGGCAATAAACACCTATTCATTACCAGATTTGTTTCCTATCTCTGATTCATCATCTATTACTCCTTCATTATCATAGTAACAATTCTTTTGAAACCTTTGTCTGTTAGGATTTGGTCTTGAAAATCTTTCCGGACATCTTGAGGCAAAATGACCAATTTTATTGCAGTTAAAACACTTAAAAGGTAATTTTCCTTCATACTTACCAGATCCTCTTGGTAGTCTCTTTCCAATAAGGGCTTCAAGATGAGTAGTTTCAGCTTCTTCTTCATCCAAGTGTTTTCTTGCTTTTTCATACCATGATAGGTTCCTTGAAGAATTTTCCCCTGGATCAAACCTTTGTTTCCCTTTTATAGAGGCACTAGCTTTGAATGCAGATTCAGTCTTTGGAGGATCATCTCTAAACTCAGCCATTTCAAAAGAAGGCAACTTATGAACCAATTGGTCTCTTGTGACTATTGTATGAGCTTTGAATTCTTCAATTGCAAAAGCCTTAATTTTTTAAGAATCAAGAAGGGATCTGAGAACTTTGCCAATGATCTCATCTTCACTCAGGATTCCACCTGCATTTCTAATTCCACAAACCAGCTCATTCACTCTTGGCATAAAAGAGGTAATATTTTCATCATCTCTCATCTTCAGTTTTTCAAATTTCCCTTTTAGACTCTGTAACCTTACACATTTAACAAACTGGTCTCCTTCATGCAAAAGTTCCAGTTTATTCCAGATCTCAAAGGCAGTTGGTAGATCAATAACATTTGAGAGTTCTGAGTCAGATAATGCACTTAAAAGAGCCTCTTTGGTCCGCAGATTATTTTCAGCATCTATGATTTCATTTAGGGTTGTCAGACCACCCTATGGAGGTACATAAGCTTTTGTAACTATAGACTAGTATGCAAATCCCAGACACTGCAAGTGACATTTCATGCGACCTTTCCAAAGAGTAAAGTTAGTTCCATCAAACTTTGCACTATCCTTCTTGTAGGACGACATCCTGGATCTCCTCAAGTAGTTAAGCTCCTTTTAGAGGAACTTAGCTATGATACCAATTATTAGACTTAGAGCAGACAACTGAGACGGGGGGTGAACTAGTTGTCCAAAACTTTCTTTACTTTCAACACTTATATTCACATAGCAGTATAACAATAAATCAAACATGAAACTTAATGTATTTAATCAAGAGCAGAAACACATCAACAAAAGAGACACAAGGATTTTGATGTGGAAAACCTGGTTAAGGGAAAAACCACGGGGTGATTAACCCAAGATTGTATTCTCTATTAGAAGAATAGAATGAACAAGATGGCACAAGCCAATTAGGGCTCACTGCCTACAAGAGACACACTGTCTACAAAAGAATAAGTATCACATACTTGAATTGGAAAATAGCATCTTCACCATGCTTGAGTCAATTCCATTTAAGCCCAAACCTTCTGCTCTGCCTTTTGCTCTTCTCCTTGCTACCACACACTCATCTCCACAAATCATACCTTGAAATGACTTCACACTCACTTATTTATAAATGACATCAACTTAGGAACAAACATCTAAGTTGGCACACATCCACAAGAACATCTACAAGATGTATAATTCATTCGGTCAACCAGTCACAGAAAGAACATCATCATCCATAAGTTTACTCATTTCTGGGACTCCAATTCTAATGCAGACCATAAACATCAACTGAGCACGATCCAAGGACCTCCAAAAGCTTTCCTGAAATACCAAGAACATCCGCACTTCCTCTACTTACTGAAACCCTTCTCTCCTTCATCTGGAACCTCAAGAACATAGTCTGCCATTACTATCACAAAGGAATAGATACTTCTAGACCTTCAAACCATGAACCAATTGAGTTGACACACCACACAGACTACCCCAACACTTACTCAAATCCACAGAACCAGAGAATGCATTTTTGGATCTCACCAGACCTATCTGTATCAATTTGTCATCACTGAACATCTATCGGAACTAGTTCCACTTGAACTGCCATAGCTTCTTCGAATCTTCATGCAGACCTCTGAAATCTCTATTGGAACATTTTAAGACACATATCTACAAACCCTTTAATCTGCATCCTCTGATCCGCAACCTATCTTGGACTTTTACCTTTTTGTCATCATTGTTCTTCACTGTTCCTGATTGAGACTAACTTTCTCAATATCCTCAGCATACAGCTCATCCAATCCTTCTCATTAATGCAACATGAGTATGTTGACATCAATGACAACACCGGTTAAACCCATACTTGCAATAGTTAGGTCTAAACAAATCTAGTATTCAAAATTACAGTGTTCAAAGGAAGCTTGCAACTAGACCTTCCCAATTGTTGCCTAGTATTAGAGAAGTCCAAACAGATTACAAAAACTTTTAGTGGTGCTTAGCCCCTTATATTTCCTAGCTAAAAACATTACGAGGATCAAAACTCTAAAGGAATTAATCCAAAATTTGAGTGAATAAAAAAAATGAGTGATTAAAATAAGGGTGTCAAAAAGTGAGAATTGAGAGATCAAAGTATCGCATATCGAGAGGTCCAAAAGCATTCATTTCTTGAAAAATCTAAAAATCCAAAAAAAGAAGAAAAACCAAGTGAGGAAAATACAAAAAAAAAAGTAAAAAGCAAAAAAAACAAAAACAAAAATAGAGATACAAAAAAAGAGTGAAAGAGATAAGATTGTTGAATGTCTATACTCTTGGGTGGAGATCACTCTAAGCTCGAAGCCTCAAGGGTGACATTCTAACATAGAGAGAAAGGTACAAAGTACACACACGCACTAGTTGAGCAAAATTGGGAATCTAGTAGTCTCTAGGATCATCGTCTACCTAGGGATCCTTGTTCTTTCGTATTAATCCTTTACCTTGGGTCTACCTTGCTTTCCATCTATAATCTAAGTCTAGCGAACACCTATAAAATTTGTTACTTGTCTAAGTTGAAAGCTTGTAAACTTGTCTTATCTAGATAGGGATTAGTGTTTAGCCTTTAGAAAAGCCAAAAATTGGAAACACTCCATTTTCATTCCTGCTCCCCACTTGAGTTTTAAAATCCTATCTCATAGCATTGAATAGGTCTCTTCTATCAAGACAACTCACAGTACCCTAAGTTGAAAATCATATCTAAGAGCAGTCACACTGTTCATTCGACATTGCATTCATGCCAAAATAAAAAAAAAGGGTCTCAAAGAAATAAAGTCAAATGTCATATCTCATGACATTAAGTAGAAGTAAATGTTTCATTTTAGAATTTCTTATGTTCCTGCATTGTCATATCATAAACTGTATCTCATATATATGCCATAAACAATTCCAAAATCATGTCATCTATATCATGCTTGCATCGTTAAAAGAGTTGAAAAGGTCAAAACATAATCAAAAGGTTATAAAACTTCCAAACATACACAAGAGATGAGTACAAATCCAATAGGTGAAAACCATAAAAGGATAAATTTTCATATATACATCTGAAGTTTACATATACAAGGGTATGAACGAGCTAGTACAAAATGCTCTCAAAGGAAGTAGATGTTCCCCATGCAAGACAGCATGATTTCAAGAAAGGAAGTCAAGGCCGTTTCCCTCCAAAGGAACCCTCAAGACATTGGTTCCTCTATCTATGAATACCACCCATCACTCCATGAGACCTATAGGAGCGAGGTGCTCTACTATGAGCTTGTGGCTATGAAGGTGCTGCCATACTAGCATCTCATCATCCAAAACTAAGATGAACTATCTCTTGGAGGACCTAATTCTCACCCTTAAGGGTGTGAATCTCAGCCTTTAAGTTTGCATTCTCCTGACATCCATGGTAGACAGGACTGAAAATGTCTATGTGTCGCCCAACAATAGGTGGCATACTAGGATCAACTAAAAGTTGGTCTTGAGTCATCCTAGTGAAGGAAGAAGGCAAGCCAACATTAATCTCATGAACAAATTCCATCCACTCTCTGACATTACCTAAAAAAGTGAATTGAAAGAGAAAGACAAGTCAGTTCACCATCAAAAGAGAAAGGACAAAGTGCAAAAAACAAACAAGTAAAACTCACGTCGATCACCCAGCTACTAATTAGGGTCAAGTTGTTGCATCACCTCATCTGAATGAGTAGGTCGAGAAGCAATCGGAGGACCCTCAGGGATGTTAGGAGCATCATCTACATCATTGGTAGCATCAACACCCTCATCATGTGCATCCTCAAGAAAGCCCTCATCTGATGAATCATCACCATTTGGAATATAGTGCTCATCAGTGGACTTTGAATCCACAGTAACAATGAGAGATCAGGAAGGAGTACCTCTCCCTCCCCTCTTTCCTCCTCTGGGAACTCTACTAATGAAGACTCTAGAAGTCAAAGGAGTCCAAACAACTAACCTCTGTCTAATCTTAGCCATCTCCTAAATAGTCCTATAGGAAGTGGACACTGGGGGCAAGTCCTCACCGAACTACTGTGAAACATGCTCAACATGATGGGCCTCAACTAGACCATTATGGTCTAAAATCTCAAATACTCCATGATAGTACTCTTTGATCTTGCCATCATGAGCCCAGGATCCCTCCATGTCACGATAAGGATGAAAGATCATGTCCTCATATGTAAGAGTAGTGACAGTGGGTAAATAAACATCAAAGTGACCCACATGCATCCACCTAGATGCTCTCAGAAAATGTTTATCTAGAATTGAAATGAGCTTATGATAGGGCCTAATATGCTCAAATATCCATTTCATGATCAAAGAAGAGTGGCTAAAAGCTAGAGGCCCTCACTCCAAAATATGATAGAATTCCCTATAGACCATGGCCAGAATATCTAATCCCCAAGAATAGACTGTGTCCTCCTTAATAGTATGAATGTTGGGTACCCAACACCATCTCAAACAAGCTGAGGCCTTGTCTCCCGATAGCCTCAAGGCAATCATACTGATCAAGAATCTCCTTAGAAGTGGGATGCAAAGTTGAGGCACAGAAGTGAGATGGACTCCTATATGATCCTTGGGGTGACTAACCCCCATGAACTCTACCTAGGATGCCTTGTCCTTAAAGGACTTGCTAGTTGGAAGGACTAGAGGATGTCCTCTCACTAGAACTCCAAATATACAATAAACATCATACAAAGTGATGGTCCACTCTCTAGAGATCTATGTGAACCTGAATGTATTTCTGTCTACATCCCAGTAGGTCAGAATATCATAGCATATGTGGGACACAGCGTGAATAATAGGCACATGACAAACTCTAACTAGACCTACTTTCCTCAAAATGATACAGTCCTCACTACTCAGTGAAGTAAACATCGATGAGAGCCATCTCTGCTCTCAACAGACATTCCATCATATATGCATGTCCTACAAGATCAAAAAATAACTTTAGATTAGATCTCATAAGCTCGTAAAAATCCCTAAGAATCATAAAATTCTAGAAAAACTTACACAAAAAAAATGTATAACCCCTCAAAATTGCAATAAGAAGGTGAATACAATAGCCAAAACAAGTTTGATCAGAGTGAAACAAGCGTCAGACAACGTGAAATTTCAGTCAAAATCAACCCAATAGGATCTCCCTTGGGTGACCTGCCTGACAAAAGGGGCGACCCTGGAGGGAGATCCCCTGATCAAAAACTTCTCTTAAAACCTCATTTTTCAGCTAATTTAAAAAAATGAAAAACCTATTTTACTCTAAATGATGAAATAGAGACAATGTAACAAGAAAATTTGACAAAAATAGACAATTTTGAGAGATTTTTCACAAATTCAAACTTAGGTTTAGAGAAGGGTCTTTCATTGTTTGTGTACTTGATTCTCCATGGCTAAAGAAGAGGCAGCCATCTTTGTGACCTCCTCAATGATACCTTTCCAACGACTGCTCACACGATCGATTCCATCACCGTTTCACTTTGATCTCACAATTTGACTTGCTTTATTTGCCCCTTAGCTTAGTTTGATTTGTGCATTTTAGATTAATTCTTTTCTTTTATGCATCTCTTTCATGTGTCATTTTGCATGCTTTCATTCCTATAGGTCTAAATCGACAAAGGCAGACAACTAGTCAAACTCAAACGATCCATGGTAAGTTCATCATTTCAATTTTCATTATTCATTTGAATATATTTAGATGCTAGACTAATACTAATTATTGCAGGTACAATTGTGGGAAAATCAACAATAGGTAAGGCCTAGTTCAAGAACAGTACCTACCTTTCATGTAGACTACCATCCCCGAGGGGGCAAATATGTAAGCACAAAAATCATGCACAACCTCCACAAGGACCCCTATGATGATTTTAATCCTTGTCAAGCATGAAATAATGTCCTTGAAGCAATCAACCTCTTGATGATGTGTCTTCTTTCTTGTCTTGTGTTGTTTCATCTTTGTCATTTTTTTCTCTCCCTGTTTACAACGCTTTTTGACACTTTTTATGACACTTATCGGTTTGCATTTTCTGAGCTTTCGACCTTGTTCCTAAGCCTTGTGAGTGTCTTGTAGGTGAGTTTTCACCTTTCTGCCATGTTTTTCATCCTCTGCACCCCCTAGAGCCTTCTAGAGGTCCCCCTATCCATCTCCCACTATGAGTTTTCAGTTCATCTCAACCAATCCAAATCTCCCCTATTATTTCTAGATCTCCCTGGGGAGATCCTATAAGTGCAAGTGGAGATTTAGATTCTTGCACATGATAGACCTAGTTTCGAAGGTAGAACCCCTCATTTTCCTATCTTCTATCATCTCCCTTTTGTTGTTCTTCAGAAAACCCTTTCTTTCCTGGATATCCCCTAGGTGACCCATGGTCACCCAAGGGCAACCCTACTGACCAAAGGAGCGACCCTGTCGCATTTTAGGTCGCAGAAAAACTTGAGTTTCTCACTCAAATTAGCTCTGTTTTCACCCGTTTGCATGATTTTTGATGCCTAATATGGATTTGACTATTTCATGCACCCACACATGCATAATTAACTCCATTTTCTCTAAAATTAACAACTCAATCAATCTCATGCATCCTTTCACCTCCATTTCCTCTTCAGTGATAAGCTATTATTGATTTATCACTCCATAGTTAGCTGAGTTCACTGTGTAATCAACCTTGTTAACTCCCCAAACAATCCTTGTTAACTCATCAATCAAATGAGTTAACTTCTCAATCAATCCCATTCCCCAAACCTATAAATACCCCCTCCCTCAAGCACAAAAGGAGGCAAATTCATTGTGCAAACAGCTCTTGCCAGTTTTTGCTCTGCAAATCAACATTCGAATGCTATCATAGGATGAAGGTGTCCTTTTATTTATTCATTGTTCAACCAAGCATCATTACGCTGCTTCATTCAATGCCATTGTGCTCAACCAAAGATCTCATTGAGCTCTTTCAAGGTTCAACAAGCTTCTTTTTGCTTCTTTGTGTCATTTTGTCATCAAGAGGTCTTCCTACTACTTCAAAAGGACTCGAGGTTGCCAACATCAAGGATTTCTAAGGGTAGTGCAGTCACAAATATTCATTCTTTTAGGTTCCTCTATTGCTTTATTCAATTCATAATTATTAAAAAACGAAAATTGCTCTTGGGAATAGTAAATCTTTGTTTTTTCCTTGATAGATTAGATCTTGCATGTTAGAATGATTATTTTCATATTCTTAGATCTAGATTATTTGAAGAAGCAATTTCATTTTTTAGATTAGATTACTTCAAAACAATCAAAATCTAAAAAACATAGATTAAACTCACATTAGGAAGAATCATATTAGCTTGCATCCATATTTTCCTTGCATAGATTAAAGAGCACTTTTCATTTCCAAGATATTAAAAAAGCACAAATACACGTTTGCATATCATTTAGCTTTGCATGCATATAGAAACCCCAGAAAAAGACAAACTTGCAAACCCTTGATACCATCATGACGTAAACACGAGTAAACAATTTAATCAAACCCTTGATCACATCACAAGGTAAACACAAATCAAAGCATAACCAAGCCCTAGGTCTAGTTAAGAGTGGTCATCACACATTTACCTCTATCTTGCCTCACAAATGTGCCTAAGAGTGAGAGGGGAGTGTGTGAAGTCTATCCTTGACTAGATTGAGCAAATCAATCCATGACAATAGAAAGAGACATTTATTTTACCACAACAACATCTATTGGTCCTCTTATTAATAGAATAACAAAGATTACTCCAAATACAACGAGAACTCATTCAACGAATTGAGAGACAAGAGGATATAAATGAAAGAAACTACTTACCTACATAAAGGTGGAATAAAAGAAACCCCAATAGGAGAAGAGAAACTATTGACCCTTTGGGTCATAGGGTTATCTCAACAACAACTACCATCAAATGAAACATTCAACTTAGCACACAACAACAAAGGCCACAGAACTTGCAGACCCCTCTCCATGAACTCCAGCTCTCCAACGAGCCAAACCCCCACCGTGTCTCACCTCCTCTCGACTGGCTACTTCCACAAGAGTGAGAGTGACATGGCGGATCACCCCATGGTAAGAAGGGAAGGGTTTGTGTGTGTGCTAAAATCTGACCTGCTAGCCCTAGGCAATTGGAGTCACAATTTTGGACGTACAAGTTCTGGGGTTCCTTGAGCTTTGATCCTCTAATGTTTCTCTCTTTAACATTTTTGGTTCTTGTGCCAAAGAATTGCTGCTTCCTAAAAATTCTTTTTTCTTTGTGTTGTGTTTCCTCTTCTTTTCCACCCCTTAGAATGCTTTTGTCCCTTTTCCTTATGCATTGCCTTGCTTTTATAAATTGTCACCTCTAAAAATTGTGTGACATATTTAGAACTTAGAGTCTTCTCTTTATGTTGACTCCACTTTTGAGTGTATGTTGCATGTCGCCTTTGCCTCAACTTGCATGCCTTTAAGCTTT
This sequence comes from Cunninghamia lanceolata, assembly GCA_027924645.1. Lineage (NCBI taxonomy): Eukaryota > Viridiplantae > Streptophyta > Pinopsida > Cupressales > Cupressaceae > Cunninghamia > Cunninghamia lanceolata. The sequence continues at coordinate 4,612,773 of BSBN01001054.1, forward strand.
TATTAATAGATATATACTAGTTTTTTTTTTCTTTTCTCAACCTTGCATGTATAAATTGTATAATTAAATTTAGATTAATATATTTTTAAATTATGTGAATATCATAGTTTATACACTTGTTTTTTAATATCTAAATATTACTTCATAAAGCAAAAGTATTATAAATATATATAGACACAAAGTACACACACACACACACACACATACGCTTATTATAAAGATTAGTTTTAAATTTAGTTTTTTCTAATTTTAAATTAGTTTCTAATTTAATATTTAATGTAGCAATTAGTTTTAAAGTTAGTTTTAATTTTTAGTATAAATTTTAATTTAATTGTATTTTTAACATAGTTTAGTTTTTAATATAGTTTTTAGCTATTAATTTAGATTTCAATTTATTTTCCTAGTTGTTAATTAGATTTTAATTCAATACTAATTATAACTTTTGTTTTTAATTTAGAAATATAGTTTTAATTTAGTTTTAGCTTTAACATAATTTTAATTTAATTTTTTATTTTAACATAGTTTAAATTTTAGTTAAATTTTCTATAAATTAGTTAGCCCATTTATTTCTGTCATATAGTCATTTTTTGAATTTTAGTAGTCATTTTAGTCTAATTTTCTTTTTGTTTGTCACTAACTCTTTGATTGCAACTATATTGGCTTGTCGAAGACTATTTTTATCAAACAACTAACAACTCATGGGTTAAAGGTTTTCACTTGTCAAAGACATCATTTGAAACATTGTGTCTACTTTGTCTTGTGGACTTGATTGTGGCTTGATGAGTGCACCTCCTCATCAAATTTGAGATGGATTTCTAGGTGCACTCATTTAAACTTAACTATTTCATTTATCATTTTGAGAAAAAACACTTTCTTGCAACATCATATTTGGATTTGGACTTAAAGTGAACATGTGTTTTCATCATCACATTTGGGCTTCAACATAAAATGAATTTCTACTTGCTTCATAGGCTTGAGTATGACTTAGGGTATGTATTCTATTCTCAAGCACTTCGTGTGATCTTGAGAATCAAAAACATCATTTAATCCATTCATCTTCACACAAACATTTCCATTTCAAAGGGTAAATCACCATTGTCAATGTGAGTCAAGTGTGTGTGTGTATTCTCTCTCCTCACACCGTAAGGTGATCTTGGAGATCTAAAGAACCACTTGATTTACTTTTGTCACACTTTTAGGAGGCCTTCTTGGAGACACACCACTCCAAGGGACGACCTCAAATCTTGCATTTTAGTGGACTATAAAAAGTGACGATTGAATTGAAAGACACACCTCTTGTAAGTTGGGATCTTATCATTTGGGCTAAGCCCCCAAGAACTTTATACCTTGGGGAAGTGAAGGTGAAGGGTGGGTTACCCCTTTCTCTTGGTTGTGTGGCATTATTTCACTTTCATATCATGCAATTGGGCCCTCCATACCTCATGGATATTGGGGAAATCCTTAGATAACCTATTCATCCTAGTATAAGACCTATTGTCCATACCCACTTGACAAATATTAGGCTTGTTGATGTGTCTTCAAGTGTCTTCATAATTACAACAATTAATTTTCAAGGTCAAACTTGCCATTGTGTCTTGTGTTTGTGACTTATACATGTACATGTGACACATTTTGCTTGAAAATTGCCTAAGTCAAGCTATCAACAAACACATTCCATATCATCCTAAAAATCCAAGTTTTCATCACTTCCATCTTAAGCCAAGTCACGTTCATCATAATCCAAATTCTAAATAGCCCATTCATCCATACTAGTGATCATAATCATCCCTATCATCCATCTCATTATCCCTAATTATCCTACTTGTCATAATCCCATCCATTTCGAGAGTCTACCCATGTCTTTCTCCCTCATCTATCATCTTGAGGGGGCATCATTCCACATCATCCAATCACCATCATCCTAGTCACTTGTCCAATCCCATTCATCCAATTATATCAGCCTTAACAATCCTAATCCTGTTAATCATTCATCCTAATTATCTTGTTTAATCATCCAATCCCATCATTCCTAATTATCCAATTCATCTTCATTGTCCATCCATATCATCATCACCAATCTATCCATAACATAACTAGTTTCATCCACCACATATTCTACTCATTCCATATCCTCATCCTAGTCATCCAATCAATTTCATTCTTCTCATCATCCTAATCATAACTCATTTTTTTATCCTAAGTAAATCACTTGTAAAAATGGTTATGAAACTAGAAAAAAAGAACCAAGAGGATGATTCTTATGGCACCCAAAGAATGATCAACTTAGGATGTTATATAAGAAAGAACAAGTCACTATCCCACCACAACATCAACAATTTCAAAAACAATAATGAGTCCTTGACCAACAACAACAATTCCAATAGCAACAATTCCTAGACCAACAAATCATACAACACCATGAATCTCGCATACAACAAATGCTAGCCCAACAATAAGCCTTTTTTTCCAAGAATTCCTAGCCACCTACCAATCCCAAATTCAAAAAACACAACCACAACCACATCCTTCATTTAACACATCATCAACTATACCATCACCCATACAACATCAACAAATTCCACCTCAATCCTATGAGTCATCCCCCTCAACTTCATACCAACCCAATTCATCCACATATCATGTCAATTCTACATCACCTTACACCACCTATTCCAATATCAACCAATATCCCTATCAATCCATACCCCAAATACTTATCCCACCATTTCACGTTACCAGAAAATCCATTCACAAGACTATCAAGTTCCTTCACAACAAGACTATGTAAGTCCAAGTTACCCTGTACACCAAGATCAAGTGTCCTTAAGTCCTCATGGTACCTTTGACAAGGGGAATTCTACTCTATCTTATGCATCCTATGGGTATCCTCCATCAAATTCCAATCCAAGAGGCTACTAGTCCTATCCTAACATGACCATGTAATCCCACTCCTAATCCATTGGTCCATCAACCTTATAATCCATCAAGCTCTTCATTACCTTCTTCATCATGTTCCCCTAATCCTCCACCCAAAGATCTAGTTGAGAAGTTTTTACAAGGGATTCTTAAAAGAAAGCTCATCAAACTTCAGGAAATCACACCATGTGAGGAAACTACATTTAATTCCCTTAGGTACAATGAAAATGACTATTTTGCATACCATAGGATTAAAGGTCATAAGACAAGATATTGTCCTGCCAATTTTGGACTGTGTCTTAGAGGTTTACATTTCTCATGCCAAAAATCCCCACAAACATCTTGAAATAATATCTCGTTCAAGATATAAACTATATATGGATTTTGATATAACCTCCTTTCTCCCTCAAGATCGTCCTCTCCTAATTTCTAAAATATTAGGAGGATATTCCCAACCACATGTTAAAGAAACCATAAACCCCAACACATCAAACCTTCCATCTAGCCTAAATCCCAATCTATCCAATCCTATTATCCCTTTACCAAATCCTAATCCTAAACCTAAAACACCTTCCACCATTATTATCCATTCATTGTATTTCCAATACACCCATACACTTATGCAAGATGTGATCCAATGGCTATTAGAAAGGAATAAACTATCTCCATGTCATCAAACACCTATCCTTGAGCCTAACAAAGAGTCTTCAAGCAACATGTCTAGTCGTCCAAATACATCATGTAATCCACAACCCATCAAGCCTATTGAAGATTCTCGCACCATGAGTACAAGTCAAGATCCATTATACCCTCATGTTGGTGACCATCTAGAGCCTATCAAGCCTATCCAAGAGTCTACCACTTCTACTCCAATTCAAGAAAATCAAGAGTTATGTCAAGAGTATCACCTAAGGCATGTGGAAACAACAACCCTTTATCCAAATCAAGATCAAATTACCTCAATTTAACCCATCCATAATCTATATATTTTCTATGATCAAGATATTATTCATGATCAAGTTTCTAACCATGAGCAATCAATCCAAGTTTAACCTATCCATAACTTATATCTTTTCTATGATCAAGATATTATCTATGATGAAGACCCTATCCATGATCAAGAGATTATCATTCCACCTATCTAGAATCCCACAACCATCCATGATCAAGAAACCTCCGCTACTCCTACCCATCCTCCATTTAGTCCTATCCATGATCTACCAACATCCACTTCCCTTGATGAGACACTTGGATCCCAAGTAAACATAGATGATCAAAAATAGCTTGGGTCTTAATGATCATAATGATACTCAAGATCCTATTGATCCTTCATCACCCACTATCAACTATATTTAAAATCCACCATCATATCCTATTGGTCTTACCACCTTCATCCATGAATGTTCTTCCATAGGAAATCAACATCCACTATCCACCACCTCACCTTATCCATCAAATAATGAGCTTGCATCTAGTGTCCAAAACACCCATAGTCCCATTATCCATTGCATATTCCAAAAAATGAATTATCAAGGTAAAGGCTTAGGCCTTCATGAACAAAGTATTTTGGAGCCTATCCATGTCAAAGTCCCTCCATGCTCATATGGCCTTGGATAGACACCCCAAGGAAAATAATCTAAATATGTTTGTACTTCCTCCATGCCTCTTAAATCCACTCCTTTCCATCACAAGCCTTATCATACCCCCAAAACATATGTTGCCATCCCTCCTCCATTATCTAGGTACAAATCCCAAAATCATGTGACCATACACCTTCCACCATCCACTTTACCTCCACTACAGTTTCCAACTCCTAATATCCCTCCATCCACTCTACCTCTACTTATCCCAACACCTAATATCCCTATCCTTAAATCCCCTCATCCATTTATCCACAAATCCACTTTTAATCCCTCCATCCATAAATTCCCTAAAATTGCCAATCATGATCAACAAATGCACACATCAACTGAACATGAAGCTTCCACCAATTCCATTGGATTAAAAAATAAAAATTTTGATGCCTCCTTTCATAAAGTAAAGAATACTATAAATGCTCATGACTTAGGGCATCAATGCAAAGAATTAAAGCAAAATCCATCAAAAAGGCTACCCAAGTCCATACCTCCACAAGAAAAGTCCAAAACTAAAATATTTTTGGTCCCTAAGCAAAAATAAATCAATTCAAGTGAAGCATCCACATCCCACAAATCCTACTCCATCTAATAATCTCAAATTCCTTCATCCCACATGCAATGCAAAACTCATAAAAATCCTAAGTCTATGTGGGTACCTGAATTCCTACATTGACCATCCCCTAAGAAAACATGTCCATTACTTCCTACATCTCCTTCAAATCAAAAGCTTCAACATTGATCATGGTGAGTGCAACCGTTGGTCTTGGTTCCTTTCCATTTCACAACAACCCCACATACCTCCATCTTCCCGTCTTTCATCCACTATCCTATTTTTTTTGACCCATCATATCCCTATGGTCCATGCTTTTGCATAAACCCTACATAACCCACATCAAAATCCACTATCCTTGCATCCATAATCTACATAATAATCCACTATTCTTCATCCATCCTTCCATAAATCATCCATAATCCACATCATAATCCATTATCCTTCCCTCCATAATCCATTAGCTACCTACTCCATCCCTATCCATTACATCTTCCCACACCTACCAACATCTATGAGTATAATGACATTTGACATGGTCCATGTGTGACATCCATCTCTAATGGGACTATCACCTTTCATGGAACTAGATGCTTGAGTCCTCACCCCTCTTATCTATATCCACCTATCCCATCCAAATATTACAAAAGAAAAAAAAGAAAAGAAAAAGAAAAAATCAAAATAAAGAGAAATCCCTTTGTCCAATGGTGAATACCACTCTTGGTCATCCCTTGGATAAGTACCATGATGGAAACCTAGCAAACAAGCATCATGTGTAGATTGATTATCTATGTAACTTATGGTTGGGGGCACATTGTCTCACCCATCGCATCCTATCATTTCCATCTTATCCTACCATCCTTGTCCATTATACCCACATACCTATCCTATTGAATTCATCCATCCTCTCTTCCTCCTTTTGATCTTGATAAAGACATGGGGCAAAATGTTGATAGCTTTAGATATCTCTTGATATATCGCATCCTTTCCAAACCAATCCTATCATCATCCTGTTGTCATAAGCTTTGTCATGTAAAATATTAAGCATTACACCTAGAATGGGGCATGTTATTCTTATGCAAAATAGTCTTTGAAGATCACATCCTTAACCTCCAATCCATTCTGTCCTATCCACTATCACCTATCTTTTTATCCATCCATCTATCATGAGTCTTCCATCCCATTTACTATCACCCATCTTTTTATCCATGTATCCAATCCGCATCCATATTTTTATTTAGACTTTGTTTTCCCTTGTCATTGGTATCTAGCACAAAGGCTATCCAAATTGTACTCCAATTCCATCCTAAAACATTTCTAAAAATCCAAAAAAATCAAAACATTTCAAAAAACAAAAAAAAAATCAAATAATAAAAAATCCAAGCAATAAATCTAAGTGCAAGTCATCCTTAATCCATACCAATGTAGTCAATCAATCTAGCCAAATCATCCAATCATATCCTTTAGTCTTGATCCTAATGTTTTCATCAACCAAATCAATCCAATCTAATAAACTTGCTTAAGGACTGTCTAACTTAAGTATAGAGATCTATCATTATCAATCAAATCCTGGTGTTGATTCGTATGGCCAACAACACTAGCATCATCATCAATGGGATACATTGTTCCCACATCCTTGTGTTGATCTAGGGATATATCATTCCCCACAATGTCAACACTATCCAAATCAATCAAATCCTAGTGTTGATTCGCATGGCCAACAACACTATTATCATCATCAATCAATCAATCAATCATTAGTTTACATCTTGATAGGGGAAATATCTTGTTTGTTTTTGTATCATTTGTGCATGCTTTCTTTCATGTGTGTGTTATCATTTTATCTTGCATTTGTATCAAATTTGTATATTTCTATCTAACATTCATATCCTGTGTATGCTGGAATATCTTTTTGCATTATCCTTTGCATCTAAGGTCATATTATACCTTTTATGCATTAGGGTATTAATGCTCTAATTTTACTTCATCATACATCTAGACAAGGTTTTATTACACTGGGTGCACAAGACACATCATCACCCTAGTCCTTATACCTTGGTGAATAATGTCTAGTCCTATATCAAACTATATGGTTGCTCACTTCATTGTAGCATAACGTATCATTCATCTCCTAACCCATATATCCTCTTGAGGGGGCATCACCATATCCTTAAATCATCATCCTATCCTTTATCCATTCCTCCTTGTCACTCTTTCAAGTGGTTGGGGCATCTTTTTCCTCTATCCACACCTTATCTTCTTTGAAATGATATTACTTCTCTTAGTCGCAACAACATCTCAAAGAGGGGCAAAATGCAGACACCTAAAATTGACCATGCCTTGTGACATTGATCACCTCGTCGACAACTTACGAGACATATTATGAGACATTTTGTCCTAGGGCCCTCATACCCACCTTCATCACCTAATTAGTTAAATAAATCATATTTATTTAACTAATCCCATTTTAATCCCTCTAGCCAATTAATTAAATAAATTATATTTACTTAATTAATTCCCACTTTTCCCTCATCCAAATTAATTAAATAAATTAAAGATTTATTTAAATAATATATTCCACATAATCTCTTTCAAAAAATTAAATAATTATATTATTTATTTCCACATTTGTCACTATCTTCACATGGCTAGAAGCTTCTAGATAGCCTTATTATGTGGAAGCCTCTTGAGTTTATTCCCCTTGTTCAACCCTCATGAGACACTTGTCACGTGACTACAACTCCTTGTGTAACTTAATCCTAGCTATCCATCACTAATATAATCTTAGTCATTCATTCCTATCACTCATCTCCTATAATTGAAGCCTCATCTAAGCCATTTGGGAGCTCTTGAGACACATCATGTTTTCATAAATCATTATGCTATTGAAATCATTCTAGATCTTCTCATCCATCATCCTCATATTAATGTTATGTTGTAGATTTGAGCAATCAACATCTCATCCTATCTATCATCCATAATATAGAACAAAGGTAGTAGATTTGGGTGCAGATCTACTCCTTTCTATCGCATGTGGAGGGCTTGGTTAGAAGGGAAAGGTAATTAGGTATCTTGCATTACCTTTGTATTGTCTTTGATCCAGTTTTCTATCTCCAAAAATAATTCTTAATCATGAGCAAAAATGGTGGAAAAAACTCTAGAATTGAAGTAGTTACACATTTCCAAAAGATGATAGGGTCACCCATTTCAAGGTCTATCTCACCCCTCTTGTTAGCACGAGTCACCCAAGAGACCCTATAAATTAAGTGAGGTCTCCTGAGAGACTCTACAAATGAAGGTCTTCAAAAGGACTTTGGAGATGCTCAAGAACATGAAACTTAGTTTGAGGGTTGCACAAGATAGACAATGGGCTAAGGAGAACAAAGGTTGTCATCAAGTTCAAAAATATTGATGGGAAATGTATTTCATGCCCTCATGGGTCATGAGTTGGACCTACCATATCATTGTGTAACATGCCATGTTGGGTCATGCATTTGTGTGTGATTCTAGTGCTTTGTTTAGATGAAGTTCCACAACAAGTACATTTATCTCTTCTTTCATGATTTGAGCCATTCAAGTAATATTGTTACCATTAAAGGCTATCACAAGAATGTTGACATCAAGCAACCTTTCTTGATTCTATAAGTTTGTAGCATCTATGTCCATGAGTAGATTTTGAAATAAGGATAAAACTTTAGACTGGATATCATCCAAAGTCATGAGGAGTGCTCCCTTGCTTGATAAAATGGAATTTATTATGTTTTATGATATTTAAATTTTAGTGATTTTGTGAAAATACCTAGTGTTGTGGTCACAAAATGCAAACCAAGTTTCCCTTGATTTGGATTTCCAAAAAAATCCCCCCTTTCTAAAATTTATCCATATTGCCCCATTAATTATTTCTCTTTAGGTATTCCTCCTAAAACATGTCATTGGCTCCTAATTCTTTTTTGATCTTCTCTTTCTCTTGAATAATACTCTTCAGGGAGGATTCATTCCATTCTTTTAGGAAAGACTTGAGAAAACATAATTTATTTTCTACACAAAGCTTCTTGGAATGTCTTTGAGTATTTTCTATGGACTACTACCTACTAATTAAATCAAGGATATTGCCACTTTTTAAACACATTATTTCAAACTTGAAGGAACATCAGACTAGAGCATGATTGTCCTTAATGGTTATTAAAACTGAGAAGTGATCCAAACCCAAGATAGGAGTGATTAGCAATTCAAGCATATGTTGAGAGTGTAACTAGTTCACATTGTGCATGAATCTATCCAACCTCTCATTAATATTGGTGGATCCAAGTCTTTTATTGGTCCATGTGTACTCACCATTCTTTAAAATAATGTCAAGTTTAGCATCCCTTAAAAAGTTTTGAAAATCACTTTGGGATTTGTTGTGTCATCTCACAACATGCCCCATTTTGGCTATGGCAAATGAGGACCCAACCCCTTTTTCCTTGGCTGGTCCTTTGTTGTCTGCTTGGGCATGTTGGGACTTGAAAAATCAGTCCTTAAAATGCCCTTTTCGCTCCCCAAAATCTAAAAATATTGTACAAATTTCTTAGAAAAGGACACCATAAGATAGAGAATTGAATTCTGAACAACTTTACCTTTTGAACCATCTAAAAATTCCTTGAAATGAGGAAGTTATGCTTGTTCAAAGTTTGGTTTTTATGTTTTTTGCCTTGGTCAAAAAATGGTTTCTCCCTTAGAATAGTTTCAATTTTTTGACTTTGTCGACAAATCAACTTTTTTTTAGAACTTGCTAACTTTTTAGGAGTTCAACTTTTAGCCAATTTGCTAATAAGGCAACAACACAGAAAAGGGAAACAAAGTTGCGGCAAAAAGATAAAGGAAAAAAGAAGATGTCTATCGGCAAGTTTGCTTTGGTTTGAAATTCTTGAAGTCCACTAATAGGGAGTTTTCCTAATGGCCATTTCGTTGACAAAGCCTAAGGAAAAAGAAAAGCAATGCCTTTGTCAGGATTTTTTCCCAAATCTAAACTTTTTCATAAGTTCAATCTTTTCTCATTTCATCGATAAGGTGATAAACAAGAAAGGAAGAGTAGTTTGAATTTGTTGGATTTTGCTGACAAAGCTACAAGTCCCGTAGTTCAACAAAATATGTTTTTGCTAATAAGATGAAGAAAATGACAAGGCATAATTAGTCCTAAAAATTAAGAATTCATTGATAAAGAAGTTAGTTCGGCAAAGTGGAAATTTTTTGATAAAGTAGAAAGAAGGCAAAGGAGGCCTAGTTCGCAAATATTGATATTTGTCGATAAAGCATGAAAAAGCAACATGTAAGTAAAGTTCAAAAATCATAAGATTTGGCGATATGGACAAAAGTGACCAAGTTCTGAAAAGTGTGAAATTATTGACAAGGTGATAAAAAAGATAGTTCAGAAAATGAAAGATTTTTTGTCAAAGTACAAATAGCTTCCATGTTTTGAAAAGATGAAAATCACCGATAAAGGTGAAAATGAAGATAAAGGTGAAAGTGAAAATATAGCAAAAGATAGTTCATAAAAATGGTTTTTTGCTGATAAAAAGGAGAATGAAGGTGGCATATGGGAAAGTTTGAAAAGGTTAAAAGTTGACAACAGAAAGAAATTAGGAGCTAAAGAAAAGTTTCTGAATATATAAAATTGCTAATAAGGCAAGCCATGAAAATAGTGAAGAAAAGCCTAGTTTGCAAAATGAAAGATTTGCAGATAGAGAAGGAACCAAGGATGAAGGAGATGAAAAGAGAAGAAGTTCACCAAATGGGTATATTGTTGTTAAAATAGAAGGAATGGCGAAGGTTCAATTCAAAAAAGGTGAGGTTCGCCAATAGGACGAATAAAAGGAGAAAAATGTAAAAGCTCGTGGTGAACACCAAAATCCCTGGTCCAACATAGAAATAAAGGAATTGGGATTAAAACTCCTCCAACTACTTGGGACCACTCCAACCACTTCTGGGAGTGCCATCAATATGAAGCGACTAGTAGACATCAATACAAATGCAGTTAAGTCAGTTGTTGAATATTTTATTTGTAGTTAAGATAGTTTTTGAAGAATTTATTTGCATTTACAGGGGTTCTTGAAGATTTTGGCATGTAGATCTTTCCCTGATCTTTCTCAGACCAACTTAGGATGGCTATAAAGGCAAGATCAGATCTCTTGTCAAGGGGTTGATCATTTTTACCATTTTTGAGGCAATTAAGTGCAGAGCTCTCTAGGGTTCCAAAGATAAGAAAAGTTATAGTTGTCCAGTAGGTAAGACACAGGTTATGAAAGGATTTTTAAGATTGATTTCAGTTATCATTGTATGAATTTCTTGTTCTTGTTTTGTAATTTTTCAAGGAAATCCTAAGTTCAACTAGGTTTCCTCTTGCCACACTTCGTGGAATGACCGTAACCATTTATCAGATGAATTAGACAAATTCTTAAAACATTACATACTATGTAATGATCTCTTATATGGTTATAGATGAATGATTATATGTAGACAAAGGATTACTAATTATTTTCTTCTTTGATAGCTATCTTTCTTGCATCTGGGTATCCAAAAAGTGTATGTTTCATCTCTTTGTTGTTTTCTTCCTTCTACTCAACTATGGACTCTACAACCCATTATATTAGGCACAGGTCTTAAGTGTTTGATCACCCACACTCTTTAAAAATCAAAACAAACTCATTATGTGTGTAGTTAGTAGCTAGTTTGTGTGTGTTGTTGTGGTTCTATGTTGAAAAGGAAATATTGTAAAAGAGTCTATGAAGTATCATCTCTTTATAGACTAAACAAGCATACCTGAACTTTCCATTGTTAATGGGAGTGCCTTCTCATCATCTATATATGGGCCATTTAGTAACAACTAGTCGTTCCAGGTCCAGTGACAATCTTTGGGGCCTAGAAGATGATTAGGGTTTGGTTGTCCTTTCTTTTTTAGATGTTCATCTGGTGTTGAAGCCAATACCTATTCAGGTACACCCCTTGGAATATACCTCTTGAGTCTAATCTAAGCTCAAAGTGTAGAGGAGCCTATCCACTCTTATTAGTTGGCCAAAATTGCCCTAAACTTATTGATGAACCTCTTTCTATCATCCAGAATGACCATCCATGGCCTAGGTGATTTAGGAATGTTTTAGGGTTTAGAGCTACAACTATTTTGGGTTGCAATAGATTGGCGGCTTTGACGAGGACTATAATATCTTGATTCACATTTTTAAAACTTCTGAAACAACGTTACTAAATAAATTATTCTCAACAGGAAAGTGGTAACTCTGTCAGCAAAAAAACCCAAAAAGTTAGTTTTCAATAGTATTGAAATGCATCGTAGAAGAAGGGCAGAAGATTATTCAAAACCTAAAAGCTCTTCTAAATGTTTAGGAAGCCTACAAGATAGAGGTAGAGTAGGACACCCTAATGTGGTGCCGACAAGATATCCTTATGTAGTATCACCATTGAATGCCCATAACCAAGTGGATATTTCTAGAAGAGATGATGTATTTGATGATCGAAGATGTCAACATCAATACACTTTTAAGGACACCACTGATAATATACTTAGAACAAATAGAAGATTGAAGAGAGATTAGTATGATGTTAGGATAAATCAAAATTTCATTGGTAGGGGAAGAGGAGACATGCCTTATGATGTTGGTATGAGAACATTCGGCATGCCACATGAAAATGAAGAGGCTCTCCAAAATGATGAGCGGCATGTTTCACCCTCAAGGTCACTAGGAAATTAGCATGACACTATCCCTAATGAAGAAAGAGAAAGACATATACAAGATGAATTGGATCTACTCGACCACATCAAAAATAGAAAAAAGGGAGGTGCAAGTTTTACTTGAGAAAAAACAAGATCAACTTGCTCAGTAGCAAGGCCTGAATCAGAATGCACATTAGTAGCATGCACATCAATAGAAATATAATCATCTAAATAACTAGAGACAACAACAAAAATAATGTCAAATGGGACATCAAGGTGTAAGTCAGGCCCCTACTCACATTATTAACATTCAACCACCATTGAATCAAGCGAACCAGCAACATGGCAACATTCAGGATGTTGGGCATGCACATAGAAGGCAAGCACAAAGGTTTATTGCATAGAGGCAGTCGTTCAGAGCTGAAAGGTACAAGCAAATTGACTTCACCAACATCCCTAAATTTTGTAATCCTACTCCCACTAAGATTAGAGGGAAGATTCTAATATTTCAGGGCAATAATGTTGTCACTGGTGATGAACACTTGAGACACTTCATCAATGTCACAAATGAATATGAGATTGAAGATGAAGTGTGATGATGAAGTTGTTCATGCACTCATTGGTAGAAATTGTAAAAGAATGGTACAAGGCACTCCCTGATAATAGTATTGACTCTTGGGATGAGTTCATGAGACCATTTGGACTATAGTATGGGGATAGGATTAACCCCAAATTTTCTATCCATGAGCTTACAACAATTAAAAAAGGAATCAAAGAAACTATTTCTGAATTCAATGGCAGATTCATTATGACAATGAGAAAGGTACCTCCTAAAATGAGGCCTAATGAATCCATGTGTTTGGTTTTATATTGTGGTGCCTTTGATTCAAAAATTGGTTATTGCTTAAGGGACAAGAGTCCTCAAACACTAAGGGAGGCCTATGTTGTAGCCATCAATATTGAAAGTAACATGAGAGCCTCAGCCAAACATATTAACAAATCTGATGTTAATATCTCTCAGCTAAATAGAGCAGCTTTTAATAAGCCTCTCACAACTAAAGACAAGCTGGATAAGCTTATGCAGGTTATAAAAGATTTATCCTATAAGTTTTCTTGAAATGACAAAGGGCTGCCACCACAAGGTGCTACAAAACATTTCAATGAAGGTTAAAGACTGCATAACCAACCTTACAACACATATTGGTCTAAGAGACCACAAAAAAATAATAGATGAGCTACCCCTAGGCATGTTAGTTTCAAACAACCTAAGAAGGATACTCCTGATCCATTGAGTAAGGATCAAGCAAATTTCATGATGAATGTCTTTGGTGCTAAGTGTATTTCCTTCCCCATGATCCAACAAATTGTGCAGTTGCTCATTCAATGAGCAAAGATGAGGAATTTCCCAATGAAGAAGGTGGGGCTGAGTATTATGAGGAGGACATAAATCAGTTTGACACACAGGAGTATGAGTAGATGGGTCATGATTTAGATTATGATAGCTATGAGGATGATGATCATATTTTTCAATATGATCAAGATGAAGATCAAAAGGGATATCACTTGCCCACTCATGACTTTGTGCACTTGAGGGATCTCATGCAAAAGAAGTACAAGCAATCCAAACCTTCTAAGAAGGATGTGAAAGCTCTCATTGATGCCGCCATCTTGCAGGATCAAGGGGGCTATCAGTTGAGAAATAGGCAAGTGCCTATATAGAATTCTCCTACTACTGAGTCAAGACATGATAGAAATGATGATGGAAAAAAAACTAGAAGGTGAATGTGGAACAGAGAAGCAATATTGTTCCAAACAAGATTGTTCTTGAAAAGTAGAAGCTTTAAGTGCAGCCTATAGCAACAAAATAGAAACATGTACAAAAGAACCCAACATCAACTGAGCAAGCAGTTACTATGCCCGTATTAGGGTTTCATTACCCAAAAGGTGGTTACAAACGTGATTATCCTCAAGCTCAAAAGGAATTAGAAAAGGAGGAGAAGACAAAGCAAAATCGTAAGGATATCTCATCAAACAAGTAATAGCTTACCTTCCTTCTACAAATGATGTAACAATTTCATCTAATACTCCTTTTCCAAGTTATCTTCCTATTGAAATGGCTCAAGTTTTTAGCCAAATTAGAATTTATGTGCCAATAGTGGAACTCCTTAGGACCCCTGAACATAGGGGTAGGGGAGAATCTCTTATTACTATCATGGCTATAAAAAAAACATGTTGTTGTTTCCAGTAGTAATAATGAAGGTGTAGGTAATGATGAAATAGTAGAGGTTTACTTAGGATCTTCTATGGTTAATAGAAAGATGGGAGTTGATCCCATTTATACCACTTTGATTATAAATGGATGGCTATTACATAATTGTATGCTTGATTCAGAGACATCTAGCAATGTCATGCCTCTTGAAATCATGAATGAATTGGGACTGAAGGTGTCCAAATCATTTGGTAAGTGTTTTTCCATGGATTCTAGGGAGGTGACTATGATTGGTCTTGTCAAAGATGTTGAGGTCAAACTAGTTGCATATCCTAACAAGTCATTTCTGATGGACATCATTATTGTGGACTGCCCTGCCAAGTGGGGTATGTTGTTATCTAGAATGTGGGCAGCCTCTATGGGTGGTAGTATTTAGACAGACTTGTCATTGGCTACCATTCCTGTTTAGGGTGTGGAAGTGAAATTATATAGGGAGAAGAAGGTGCAAGACTTGGACATTGAAGACATATATAAGACATAGGATGATCATACAAATTTCTTTGATATTGAAATAGACCATTTTATGGCATATAGCAGTGATGATAATCTTTGCATGAATGTTTCACCTTCCAATCGTGTTATTTCTAGTTCTGAAGCATCTAATTTGTGGATGCTATATTTTGATGGCGCATGCTCAAAAGAAGGCTCATGTGCTGGAATTGTTCTTATATCTCGAGATCATGAGCAGTTTGGTGTGTCTTTCAAACTTAATTTTTAGTGCACTAAAATATAATAGAATATGAAGCATTGTTGTTACGATTAAATATTACACACAAGCATAAAATCAAGTGCTTAAAGATTTATGGGGACTCATAATTAGTTGTGTAGCAGATTAGAAATAAATTTGCTGCCAAAGATAAATCATTAAGGGGATATAGGAATGTTGTATGGGATATTGTGGAGCTGTATGATGCCATTGGCATTGAATGTGTTGACAGAACCAAAAATGAAAAGGTAGATTCCTTGGCTACGGCTACTTCAAAATTTGATCCTTAAATGATTTTTCCTCATGACCATTATGCTATGGAAGTACTCACAAGGACGATGATTCCTTATTACATTTATAGTTGGTAGGTTTTCAATGACACCAATCAAATTTACAGTTTGATGCATTGCATGGATGAATTTCATAATCAATTAATTGAATAGAAGCCAATGATAGAAGTGACTAATGGTAAGGGAACTTTGTTTGGTAGTGAGGATGTGCAATTAAAGACAAATCCTATTCTAAAGGGACTGGTAGCATTAGAGAGAATGTTTGACAATGCAGACTGATGGAAGAGTAAAAGTAAGCCTGCTGAAGGGGACAACATTGAAGGTCTAAACCTAGGAACTAGGGAGGCACCTAGAATGGTTTATATTAGGAAGAGATTGAAGCCTCATGAGAAGTAGATGTTGACTGCTTTGCTCAAAAAATTTAAGAAGTTTTTGCATGGTCCTATGATGAGGTTAAGGCTTATAGGGAGGATCTTTTCTAGCACACCATTCCCCTCCAACCTGATGCAAAACCATTTAGGAAGAAACAGAGGCCTATATATCCTACCATTGCTCCCAAGATGAAAAAAGAACCATTGAAGATGAAAGAGGGCAGCATTATCAAACCCATCAAACATTCTGAACGGGTATCCAACCTTGTCTCGATAAGAAAGAAGAATAGAGAAATCAGGTCGTGTGTTGACATAAAAAAATTTGAACATCAAGTCCCTCAAGGATAACTATCATCTCCTAAGTATGGATCATTTATTACAGAGGGTTGTTGGTTTAGAATTGATGTCAATGATGGATGGATTCTCAAGATACCACCAAGTGCTAGTCAAGGAGTCTGAACAAAACAAAACAACATCCACCACTCCTTGGAGGACCTATGTATCCTTAAGAATGCCATTTGGATTAAAGAATGTTGGGTCAACATTTCAGAGGGCTATAGATGTAGCTTTTCCTAGTCTCATTGATGAGATCATGGTGGTCTACCAAGATGACCTGATAACATTCTCTAAAGAAAGAGGTGAGCACTAGAAGTATCCTAAGGTAATCTTCCAGAGGTGCTTAGAATATGGGATTTCTTTGAATCCTAAAAAATGTTAGTTCGAAGTTGAAGAGGGCAAGTTGCTCAGGCACATTGTGTCAAAAGATGGGGTAAGGATAGACCTAGGATGAGTCAAGGCTATTGATCTCATTCCCCAACCCAAATCAATTAAAGGAATACAATCTTTTTTTGGGCAAATCAACTTTTTTAGGAGATTTGTTCCTATATTTGCCAAAAAGACTAAGGCCATTTGTAAAATGCTCAAGAAAGGGCAATCTATTATAGGGGAAAAAGATCCATTTGAAGCATTAAAGGATATCAAAGAAGCTATCAAGGAGGTACCTATACTAATAAGTCCAGATTATTCTAAAACCCTTTAGTTATTTTCCTTTGCTTCTTTTTATATTATTGTTGTCGTTCTAATTCAAAAGAATGGAGATGGATTTGAGCAGCCTATAGGATTCTTTAGCAAGTCTTTACAGGTAGTTGAATTGAATTATTCCATAATGGAGAAGCATGCCTATGCATTGGTTAAGGCAATAAAGAATTTTAGATCTTATTTCATAGGGCCAAGATCATAGTATATGTGCCACACACAATAGTGAAGGATATCTTCACATGATAGAAAGCTTTTGGGAGAAGGTGCAGATAGATCAAGAGGATCCAAGAATATGACATGGACATACAGGTCACAAAGTTGTTAGAGGCCAAGGCCTAGCTCAGATGATGGCAAATTCCAACTTAGAGGTAGCTGAGGTAGATGAGGTAAATGCTTCTCAGTCTGCTAGTATGTGTGCTTTAGTTGACAATCCATGGTATAATTTGGATGCTATATTTTACCATGAAAACATGAACTTTCCACCATGTATGGAAGAAAATCAGAAAAGAACACTCAAGGTAAAGTCCCAAAGGTATGTCCTAATCTAAAATGAGCTCATGTGGAGAAACCACGAGGGAGTATTGCTCAAATGTTTGAATCAAGAGCAAATTGAAACAGTGATGAATGAATGTCATTCTGGTGTTTGTGGGGGGGATTTTAGAGCCAAAATCACTACCCATAAGATTTTAAGAGCTAGATATTAGTGACTGAGCTTGTTCAAGGATGTGCCACAAGAGATAAGAAAGTGTGATGCTTGCCAAAGTTTTTCTGGTAAGCTGAAATTTGTTGGGGCATTACCCCTATTACCCCTTGCTGTAGATGCACCTTTCTAGTAGTGAGGAATCAACTTCATTGGAGAGATACAAGAAATGTCAAGCAATGATTTTAAGTGGATCCTTGTGCCATTGATTATTTCACCAAATGGATAGAAGCAATTACCACTCACAATGCAACATCCAAAGTTGTTATTGACTTCATAGTAAGCAATATAATTACTAGGTTTGGAGTGCCAACTAGGATTTTGGCAGACAATGCAATGTGTTTCAGATCTTAGAGATGCTAAACATGTGTTCTAAATTTGGTCTAAACATTGTGCATTCATCTCGTTATTGCCCCCAAAGCAATGGATAGGCTGGGTTAAGTAATAGAATCCTAATGAAAATCATAAGGACACTAGATCAAAACAAGAAGAGATGGGATGACACTTTGAAGTATGCCCTTTCGGTTAATAGGATAACTCTCATGAGATCCATTGATAGAAGCCCATTTGAGCTAGTATATGGAGTAGAAGTGAAGATGCCCATCAACATTGAGTTGTCGGTCTACCAGTTGCTATAAGAGATTGAGGGGGAGTAGCATGATGCAATGCCTCAAAGGATCTTATAGCTAATTGACATAGAAGATCAGAGAAGAGTTGCACATGACAAAATATTGCACCAAAAGTAGAAAATGGAGCTCTTATTTGATAAGAGTACTATGTCAAGAGACTTCCAGATTGGTGACTTGGTGCTTCTTTGGGATGCAAGATTTGAAGATAAAGGGAAACATGGCAAATTTAGTCCCTTATGGCTTGGGCCTTATGAAGTTGCGGAGAAACTAGAGCTCAATGTCTACCATTTGATGACCCTAGAAGGAGAATTATTGGAGTTGGTTGTTCATGATCAGCTTCTAAATAATTTTTCATAAGTAACATTTTCATTCAAATTTTGTAATGAAATCTTGTTATATCTAATATTTTTTGACCTCAAGTAGTCTTAACCACTGTTGATCTTGATGGTTTTTTGTTTGGTTCTTTTGTATCATTTTTTTTTGTATTTTTTGGTCTTCTCAAAGATCTAAATTCTCATTGTGCCACTACTTGGCACACGTCCCTAACCAGAGCCATTGTTATGACTTGAAAATTAGTCTTCAAAATGCCATTTTTGCCCCCAAAAATCCAAACATCTTGTGTAAATTTCTTAGCAAAGGTTACCATTGGATAGAGAATTCAATTCTGAACAACTTTGCCTTTTGAACCATCTCAAAATTCCTTGAATGAGAAAGTTATGCTTGTTCAAAGTTTGTTTTTTATGTTTTTTGCCTTGGTCAAAAAATGGTTTCTCCCTTGGAATATTTTCCATTTTTTTCCTTTGTTAGCAAATCAACATTTTTTTCAGAACTCTTTAACTTTTCAAGAGTTAGGGTTTTAGCTGATTCGCCGATAAGGTGATAGTAGAGCAAAGGACAACAATGTTGTGGCAAAGGGATAAAGGAAAAAAGAAGTCTATCAACAAGGTTGCTTTGGTTTGAAATTATCAAAGTTCACCAATAGGGAGTTCACCTGATGGCCAATTTGCTGACAAAGGCTAAGGAAAAAGAAAAGCAATGCCTTTGTTGAGGTTTTTACCCAAAACTAAACTTTCCATAATTTTGAGTTTTTCTCATTTCGCCAATAGCACCAATAAAGAAGAAAGGAAGAGTAGTTTGAGTTTGTTGGATTTTGCCAGTAAAGTTACAAGGCCCGTAGTTTGAAAAAATGTGTTTTTGTCGATAAGATGAACAAATCTAACAAGGTAGAATTGGTTCTAAAAGTTGAGAATTGGCTGATAAAGAATTTAGTTTAGTAAAGTGGAGATTTATTGACAAAGTAGAAAGAAGGCAAAGGAGGCCTAGTTCACAAATATTGATATTTGTCGATAAAGCATTGAAAAATGCCAAGTAAGTAAAGTTCAAAAATCACAAGATTTGCCTATATGAACAAAAGTGACCAAGATCCAAAAAGTGTGAAATCACCTACAAGGTGATAGAAAAGATAGTTTGGCAAATGAAAGATTTTCCAATAAAATGCTAATAGCTTCCAAGTTATGAAAAGATGAAAATCAACAATAAAAGAGAAAATGAAGATAAAGGTGAAGGTGAAAATAGAGCAAAAGATAGTTCAGCAAAATTTGTTTTTGCAAATAAAAAGGAGAATGAGGGCCACTAATGGGAAAGTTTGAAAAGGTTAAAAGTTGTCGATAGAAAGAAAGTAGGTGCCAAAGAAATGTTCGTGGATAAAGAAAATTGCTGATAAGGCAAGCTGCGAAAATAGTGAAGAAAAGCCTAGTTTGCGAAATGAAAGATTTGTAGATAGAGAAGGTGTTGGCAAGAGACACTATATGGATTCATGGTTGTTGTCATTGATGGCAACAAAGGTCATCCCACATATCCGCAAGTCATGGTGTGTCTCTACCGGAAGTCAGAATGAAGATTGTTGTGGTCCGGTGAACAAGAACAGAGCATATGGTAAGATCCGACAGATTGGTCCGGATCTCTTAGAGGAAGTGTCTTGGTGCAGTGCGGATTTGGGGAAGTCAAGAGGACTACCTTGACTAGTATATTCCAAGGATTTAGCCTCCGGTGATGAACAAAGAAAAAGATATGAATAGTTGAGTACCAGATTCCTGAGAGACAGTGAGAACAGAGGAAGAACTGACTGACAGAGTATCAGACTATTTTCCGGATGTGTTATTATTGATGGTAAAGGTTGTGAAGGCATGAATCATGTTTGGCCGACATGATTAATGATATCTACAAGTATATTCTTGATCCGCATTGCTTGGTGAGCAAGGATTCAGCCGACAGAACAGAGTTTGTAAGAAACTAGACTGTTCCGGATGCCGACTAGAAAGGTGATGAAATTACTTGTACGGATATATATAGAGGATGGATTTAGTTGTGAAGACTGGAATTGTGTGATGGTATATGCGAATAAGTGCAGAACAGAGTAGAAGTAGTAAGAAAGATCCGGTATGTGAAAGGATAGCAGAATAAAGAACAGAGGAAAGATGAAGTGCAGCAGATCAGTGTACTGAGCCTAACCGGAACTGAACTCCAGCATATGTAGATGCTTCCAATCAGTTCAAGACTGTGATTCTTATCACTTTGTAGATAGTGTGTCTCCTTGTAGGCAGTGGGCCTCTTTGTGAGCAGTGTGCTCGGGCAGTGAGCCCTAATTGGCAAGTGCCATTTTGTAATTCCTTATTCTTCTAACAGAGAATAATCTTTTGGGTTAATCACCCCGTGGTTTTTTCCCTTAACAGGGTTTCCACGTCAAAAATACTGTGTCATGTGTTTTTCATTTCATGGTAATGTTTGTTTATTTGATTCAATGCTGCATTGATTAATAAGAAAGTTCAAAAGAAGAAATAATTAGGATAACTGATTCACCCCCCCCTCTCAGTTATCAACAATTGGTATCAGAGCTAAGTTCCTCCTAATAGATCCTAACAGCTTGAGGAAGATCTGGGAGTTCAAATGGATGCATATGGTTTAAGGGAGCAACTCAAGACTGCCCTTGAGGATCTTGAACAGACAAATTCTGAAGTCAATGAATTAAAGGAAAGACTCAAACAGGCTGATGAATTCATGAGAGAATTAAAGGACAAATTAAGTCTCTCTATGAAAAGGAGAAAGGAGCTGCTCCAACAATTGGCAAGACAAAGTGAAGAAAGCAATACAAATGAAGAATTGACTGAGCAAACCAAGTTATGTGAAAAGTTATCAAAAGAAGTCATTATGTTAAGACATGAAATGGAATCAGGAACTATAAAGTTTACTCAAGAGATTGAAGAAAAAAGAAAAGCTGAAGACAATCTAAGACAATCTCTTAAAGAAAAATTAGAAGAATGCCACCAGATGGACAGGATTATCAGACATCTTGAATCTGATCTTGAAGATGCCAAAGATAATGAAGAAAAACTTGAGGATCAAATTGCCTCTCTCAAAAGAGATCTTCAAACAACAAATGAATATAAATAAAAATTCAAGATAAGTTCTGCCCAACTTGAAGTACTTCTTGGAAGTCAAAAGAGGACAGATGACAAGTATGGTTTGGGATATGAGAAAGGAGAAAGTTTCGGATCTGGTCAAAAGAATTTTGGATCAGAAAATCCAAAGAATAGGCCCAGAAGACCTCCGGTAAGACAGCCCAATGCTCAAAGATATCCATCTTTCAATGGATACTGCCACAGCTGCAACCACTTTGGTCACAAAGCTAATCAGTGCAGAAAGAGAATGAATCAGATTAATTCATCCTTCTCCGGACAGTTCTTTAACTGCAAAAGGTATGGACACAAATCCCATGAATGCAGAAATATGCAAGTAAACAAATCATTCAAAGGTAGATGCTTTACATGCAATGGAGTAGGTCATATGGCTAATCAATGCAGATCAAGAGGTTATCAGTCAAATATGCAAAGAAATGTTATTTGCCAAATCTGTAATAGGTCCGGTCATAATGCTAAAGTCTGCAGAAGCAAGAATCAGGACAAAAGAGGTCCGGTGTATAATCAGAATCAAGACAAGGGTAAACAAAAGATGAATGCGGATGAAGTTAGGAATTAGATGAGCAAGATTTGGGTGAAGAAAAGTTCAGAGAATGTAGAGGTTGGATCCGCACCAGACTCTGGTGCTGATATTTCTTCCGGAAATTAAAAAGTGAGCTCTGGCTCAGGGGGAGACTCAAAGAAAATCCTGTTCCCCCAGCCAATCAAGTGGTGCCGGATGTGGCACAAGATGCGGAGTAAAGGGTTTGAAGATACCAGTCCTGAGATGATCCAGACAAGATTTCAGAGGTCAGCATGAAGATATAAAGAAGTTGTGATCGATCAAGTAAAGACTTGTTCAGGGAGATGCTCTGGAATGACAGAGGACTACAAAAGGGTCCGGAGAGATCCGGAAGTACATTATCTTATTCTACGGATTGGACAGAGTGTTTGGGATGTCCTTGTGATGTGTTATCTTGATTTATTCATGATTGAAAGATCCAGATGATGTTCATAGATCAGGACTGATCCGGGATACTCCAAGCTATCCGGATAAGGCAAACTAGAATAATATAGGTCGAGCATTTATTGCCATCAGATATTAGGGTTTGCGGAGCAATATAAGGGATTTCTCAAAAATCATTTGCTCATTCTGCACTCAAGAAGAAGCAAAAAGTGGAGCTCTGCAACAAGATTCATCAAGCACACCAAAGATCTCCTGCTGAAGTCATTGCATAACTAAATCAATCCAACCATTCCGTGCAAACTGAAGGCGCATAAGGTATTCTCCGTTTTCATTATCTCACTGCAAATCTTTGAAGAATGGCTACTCCGAATATAGTTAAGATCTCTGATAGACCTCGCCCCACATTCAAGAAACATCCTTACAAATCCTTGGAGGTAGATCCATTAGGAGCCTTCTCTAGTGTTCCACATGGTGTATTCCATATAGAAGACATTAGGGTTTACATCCATGCGAATTTTGAAGACTTTGGAGAAGCAAAACTGATGGATATCTATCATAAACAATTGATAGATGACTCCTTCGAGATCAAACCTCAGTACAAAGCCATCCGGGACAAACACTTTGCACAATGCAGTCATTTCCCCTATTTTGAAGAAGATGAATGGGTCTGGTATGTACTAAGTAGAGTACATGACAACTTCCTATGGTTGAACAAGCCCTTCAAGATTACCAAAGATGCAATTAGGGCTGTAACCGGTCTGCATTCATCCGGTGGATTACCTGTTCTCAAGTCTGTCAAAAATCAGACAATTAGTGATGCAACCGGATCCAAGTTTGACAAGAGAGCTATGACAGTTGATGACATCACTGAACCGGATGTCAAATTTGCATCTATGATAATTGGTTACAAAATCTATCACTCCAGTAGGGAAAATTTAGTACCAGGAATTGCAATCTACACAGCTTATCAAATGTTAAAGGAGAATACAGACTATGACTTGTGTGAGCTTCTTGTAAACCAACTTTTTGAAAATCTGCAGAAGATTAAGAAGGACAAGAAAAACTCCTTCAAGTATGGCAACCTGATCCTTTGTCTCTTCTTTTACTACATGAATGAACTTCCCGGATCCAGTGGATGGATATGGCAGAATGACAAACCGGTTGCCATCCAAATCAGAGACTATTTGCATGGACTTGGGGATGCTAAAGAAAGAAACACAGCTCTATGGGGATATTTTAAGAACTTCCAAAGCATGATGCATGCAAGAGAAAGAATACCCCAATCCCTTGTTGAAAAGTACAAAGACACAGTATGCTTCATGGTAGAAACAGATCAGTGTCTAATGGAGGTAGTAGAACCAAGAACTATATGGATCATGCCCATGGGGTATGAAGTGGATAAATAGATAGTGGAGCTGCATGTTCAACACATGCTAAATCAGCCCAAAGATCCAAAGGCAGAAAGGTTTGGAACCTTTGAGGAGCTGAGTGTAAAGATACATGTAGAACTTAGGGAACCTGAGATAAAGAGAAAGGTGAGAAAAGAAGTAGAGCATGTTGGATCTAGGGCATACAACTGAGAGGGGGGGGTGAATCAGTTGTATAGAACTTCTTCTATTTCAAACACTTAATTCTCTGTTGTTAGTTAGCAGCATATCAAATAATCATTCATGGAAGCATAATACATAAACATAAGAGCAGATAAGCATCAACACATTGAACACCAAGATTTTGACGTGGAAAA
Source organism: Cunninghamia lanceolata (assembly GCA_027924645.1). Classification (NCBI taxonomy): domain Eukaryota; kingdom Viridiplantae; phylum Streptophyta; class Pinopsida; order Cupressales; family Cupressaceae; genus Cunninghamia; species Cunninghamia lanceolata. The sequence continues at coordinate 4,637,750 of BSBN01001054.1, forward strand.
CCCGGTTAAGGGAAAAACCACGGGGTGATTAACCCAAGAATTATTCTCTGTTAGAAGAATAAAGAAAAATGAATGGCACATGCCAATAAGGGCTCACTGCCCGAGCACACTGCTCACAAAGAGGCCCACTGCCTACAAGGAGACACACTGTCTACAAAGTGATAAAAATCACAGTCTTGAACTGGAGAATGACATCTCTACCATGTCCGGATCAGTTCCAATTAAGCCCAACAATCTCTGCTCTACCTTTCGCACCTTTCTTCGCTATATCATACTCATCCTCACACCACACACTGAAATGAACTCACAAATCATTATTTATACAAGACATCGACTTAGGAACAAGCATCTAAGTCGGCAAACAACCATAGGAGTATCCGCAAGATGAATAACACATCCGGTCGGCCATCACAAGAACATTCGCAGGATGAACAACTCATCCGGTCGGCTACACAGAGCAAGAACTTCATCTGGAAGAATAACTTCAATTCCGGACTCTACCATCAATGCGGACCAACAACACAACCTAAACATGATCCAAGAACCTTCACAAGCCTGTCTGAATGTCCGGATACATCCGCACTTCCTCTGCTTACTGGGATCTCTTGTCTTCCTCATCCGGAACTTTTAAGAACACAGTCTGTCGCCACTGTCATAATGCAGGAGGTACTTCCGGACCTCCAAATCATACACAAATCAGGATGATACATCACAAGGACATCCCAAACACTCCTTCCAATCCGCAGATTAGGATAATACAATTCCGGACCTCACCGGACCTTTTTGTGATCCTCTGTCACCTCCGGATACTTGCCGGACCCGGTTCTATACCGGTAGCCACAACTCCTTTAGATCTGCATGCGGACCTCTGAAATCTTAACTGTAGCATCTCAAGACTCATATCTACTAACCCTTTAATCCGCATCCTCCGGTTCTCATCCTATACAGTACATTTACCTTCTTCTCATCACTGTTCTTCACTGTTCCTGACTGAGACTAATTTTCTCAATATCCTCAGTACACAGCTCATCAAATCCTTCTTGTCAATGCAATATGAGTATGTTGACATCAATGACAACACTGGATAACCTCATACTTGCAACAATCTCCCCCTTTGTCATTGATGGCAACATATGATGTGAAAAACCATTAAGACAAGAACTTCATCTTTTCATATGTCTTCTCTTCCTTTACTGCTCCCCCTTTGATCATCAACCATTTGTTTTTCACATGTCTTCTCTCCCCCTTTGACATCAATGGCAAAGGGCTCATACTTGCAATTCTCATACATCAGAATCATACCAGCTGCTCCCCCTTAGTTGCAGCTCCCCATTAGTCCGGATCACAAGATATGACTGTGATAGCCACCGGACTGATACACAACAGTGCATCTTAGTTCATTACCGGAGGGGCCATGACCCCTAACTTCTCCCAGAGATATTCAAAAGAGTCCTTGGGAAGAGGTTTTGTAAAGATATCTGCAATCTGATCCTTGGAGGGAACATACTCCAATCTGACTTCTTCCTTGTTTACTTGTTCTCTCAAAAAGTGAAATTTGATAGATATGTGCTTAGTCTTAGAATGCAATACCGGATTCTTGGAAATATTAATTGCACTTGAATTATCACAGAAAATTGTAATAGGCTCCTCATATTCAACTTTGATGTCTCTTAGCATCTGCTTCATCCACAAGATTTGAGTGCAACTACCTGCTGCTGCAATGTATTCTGCTTCAGTTGTAGACAGAGATATTGCATCTTGTTTCTTGCTTAGCCAAGAAACCAATCTCTTTCCCAAAAAGAATGCTCCACCACTAGTGCTCTTCCGGTCATCCACATCTCCTGCCCAATCTGCATCTGTGTAAGCATGAAGAGAGAAATCCCGATCTCTAGGATACCATAGACCATACTCAACTGTCCCTTTCAAGTATCTGAAAATTCTTTTGATTGCCATAACATGAGATTCTCTAGGATCAGCCTGGAATCTTGCCACAAGACCAACAGCTTGCATTATATCTGGTCTAGTTTGAGTGAGATACAACAATCCACCAATCATTGATCTATACTTTGTCTGATCTGCTTTTGGAGAATCATCATCTTTGCTTAACTTACATCCGGTTGCCATAGGAGTGTTCATAGGCTTTGAGTCTTCCATACCAAATTTCTTTAACAGTTCTTTCGCATATTTGGTCTGAGAAATGAAGATCCCTTCTTTTGTTTGAGTAATTTGCAGACCCAAGAAGAAATTCATTTCACCAAGCATAGACATTTCAAACTCACTTTTCATCTGATTTGCAAAAGTTTTACACATACTATCTCTTCCTCCAAAAATGATATCATCCACAAACACTTCAACAATCAGAATGTTCTCATGATCAATTTTGAAATATAAGTTGCTGTCAGCAGTACCTTTGTTGAATCCAATCTGCACAAGATGCTTATCCAACCTTTCATACCATGCTCTTGGGGCTTGCTTCAATCCATACAAGGCTTTCTTCAACTTGCAAACCATATCATTATTATCAGACAATTGAAATCCATCCGGTTGTTCAATGTAGACTTCTTCTTCCAGATCACCATTTAGGAAGGCAGACTTGACATCCATCTGATATACCTTGAAGTCTTTGAAGGCAGCAAATGCAAGAAGTAATCTGACTGCTTCAATTCTTGCTACCGGAGCAAAAGTCTCTTCAAAGTCAATTCCTTCTATTTGGGAGTAGCCTTTGCAGACCAATCTAGCTTTGTTTCTGATTACTTCACCAGCTTCATTTAGTTTGTTCCGGAAGACCCACTTGGTTCCAATTACATTCCTGTCTCTAGGTCTGGGAACAAGATCCCAAGTATGATTTTTCTCAATTTGCATCAGTTCATCTTCCATTGCTTTGGTCCAGTTTTCATCATTGCAGGCTTCATTTATTGTTTTAGGTTCAATCTTTGAAATCAGACAACATTCATTCTGATCTTGAGCAATATTCCTTCTAGTTTGTACACCTTTGCTTCTGTCACCTATGATCTGATCTTCAGAGTGATTCAGTCTTACATACCTTGGAATTTCGGGAGTATCCAGCACTGCTGTTTCTTGATCAGCCTCATTCAAATCTAACTCTTCTTCCTGATTTACCGGATCAGGCTGACTCTGTCTCACCGGAGAGGATTGAGGTCCTTGAACACTGTCTTGGTCATCTTCATCAAACTCATAAAATCTTGAAGGCTTCTCAATTCCTTCATCAACCTTCACATTGGTGCTTTCTATCATCTTCCTCAATCTCTTATTGTAACATCGGTATGCTTTGCTTTGAGTGGAGTAGCCCAAGAAAATTCCTTCATCACTTCTAGCATCAAACTTTCCTAGATCTTCATCTCTTTTGATATAACACTTGCTACCAAATACTCTGAAATATTTCACAGTAGGAGTGATGCCAAACCAGAGTTCATAGGGGGTCTTACCGGTGTTGTTTCTGATTTGAACTCGATTGAGAGTGTAGACTGCAGTACTGATAGCTTCTTTCCAAAACATTTGAGGAACATTTGCTTCCAACATCATTGTCCTAGCAGCTTCCTGGATGGTCTGGTTCTTTCTCTCAACTACTCCATTCTGCTGTGGAGTCTTAGGAGCAGACAACTGTCTCCTTATACCCTGTTTCTCACAAAAGTCAATGAATTCACCAGATGTAAATTCACCACCTCTATCAGACCTTAGACACTTTAGTTTCAATCCGGTTTGATTCTCCACCATAGCTTTGAAGATTTTGAACTTCTCAAAAGCTTCTGATTTTTCTTTTAAAAAGGTAACCCACATCATCCGGGAATGATCATCAATTAACAACATGAAATATCTATCACCTTGCAGACTCTTGATTCTTGTTGGACCACATAGATCAGTATGTACTAATTCCAATAATCCGGTAGAAGACTGATCTTTGCTTTTAAAAGAGACTCTGCTTTGTTTGCCTAACTGACATTCTTTACACACACTATTTGTAGGTTTTATCAACTTTGGAAGATCTCTCACAGCCTGAGTATTGCTTATCTTGATGATGTTATCAAAATTTACATGACACATTCTTCTATGCCATAACCAACTCTGATCAATTTGAACAAACAAACAACTTTTATTTGAACCAACCAGATGAAAGATGTTACCTCTTGTCTGAGTACCGGATGCAATTTCAGTTCCGGAGCTTGTAAAGATTCTGCATTTTCCACTCTTGAACCGGAGATCATAGCCTTTGTCCACTAACTGACCAACACTGAGAAGATTGTGCTTCAATCCTTCAACATACAGTACATTACCTGTTTTGCTCTTACCATCAAAGGAAATAGTTCCCCTACCTCTGATTCTGCCAGCAGAATTGTCACCAAACTTTACCATTCCTCCTTCATATCTTTCCAAGTCTAAGAACTTATTCTTGTCACCAGTCATATGGTGAGAGCATCCACTGTCAATAACCCAATCATCCTTTTCTTCCACTTGAGCAGCCAAGGTTTTTTCAACAACTTTGTGATTGACAGATTCAGAGAGCAAGGAATCTTCTTCCTTGATGGCTATAAACACCCACTCATTTCCGGATTTGCTTCCTGGATCTGATTCATCATCTGTTACTCCTTCATTGTCATCTTCTTCATGAACATAATAGCAATTCTTTTGAAACCTTTGTCTGTGAGTATTAGATCTTGCAGATCTCTCCGGACATCTTGAGGCAAAATGACCAATCTTATTGCAGTTAAAACACTTAAAGGGTAGTTTTCCTTCATACTTACCGGATCCTCTTGGCAGTCTCTTTGCAATGAGGGCTTCAAGTTGAGCTGTTTCTGCTTCTTCTTCTTCCATGTCTCTTCTTGCTTGATCATACCATGACATTTTCCTTGATGAGTTTTCACCCGGATCAAATCTCTGTTTGCCTTTCACATAGGCACTGGCTTTGAAAGCAGATTCAGTCTTGGGAGGATCATCTCCAAACTCGGTCATTTCAAATGCAGCTAGTTTGCCAGCCAGTTGTTCTCTTGTGACAGTTGTGTGGGCTCTGAATTCATCAATGGCAGCAACTTTGATTTTGTAGGCAGCAGGAAGGGATCTTAGGATTTTGCAGACAATCTCATTTTCATCTAAAGTTCCACCAGCATTTCTGATTCCACATACTAGCTCATTTACTCTTGGCATAAAGGTAGTGATGTTTTCATCATCTCTCATTTTCAATCTTTCAAATTTCTCTTTCAGACTTTGCAACCTTGCACTTTTGACAAACTCATCTCCTTCATACAGAAGTTCCAGTTTAGTTAGGATCTCATATGCAGTTGGTAGGTCAATGACATTCGAGAGATCTGAGTCATTCAATGCGCTTAGAAGAGCTTCCTTGGTCCGCAGATTGTTTTCAGCTTCTGTGATTTCATTCAGGGTTGTCGGACCACCTTGTGGAGGTACATATGGTTTTGAAATCATACCCAGATATGCTTTTCCCATGCATTCCAAGTGACACTTCATGCGACCTTTCCAGAGAGTAAAGTTGGTTCCATCGAACTTCGGACTATCCTTCTTGTAAGACGACATCCTGGATCTCCTCAAGCGGTTAAGCTCTTGTCAGAGGAACTTGGCTCTGATACCAATTGTTGGATCTAGGGCATACAACTGAGAGGGGGGGGTGAATCAGTTGTATAGAACTTCTTCTATTTCAAACACTTAATTCTCTGTTGTTAGTTAGCAGCATATCAAATAATCATTCATGGAAGCATAATACATAAACATAAGAGCAGATAAGCATCAACACATTGAACACCAAGATTTTGACGTGGAAAACCCGGTTAAGGGAAAAACCACGGGGTGATTAACCCAAGAATTATTCTCTGTTAGAAGAATAAAGAAAAATGAATGGCACATGCCAATAAGGGCTCACTGCCCGAGCACACTGCTCACAAAGAGGCCCACTGCCTACAAGGAGACACACTGTCTACAAAGTGATAAAAATCACAGTCTTGAACTGGAGAATGACATCTCTACCATGTCCGGATCAGTTCCAATTAAGCCCAACAATCTCTGCTCTGCCTTTCGCACCTTTCTTCGCTATATCATACTCATCCTCACACCACACACTGAAATGAACTCACAAATCATTATTTATACAAGACATCGACTTAGGAACAAGCATCTAAGTCGGCAAACAACCATAGGAGTATCCGCAAGATGAATAACACATCCGGTCGGCCATCACAAGAACATTCGCAGGATGAACAACTCATCCGGTCGGCTACACAGAGCAAGAACTTCATCCGGAAGAATAACTTCAATTCCGGACTCTACCATCAATGCGGACCAACAACACAACCTAAACATGATCCAAGAACCTTCACAAGCCTGTCTGAATGTCCGGATACATCCGTACTTCCTCTGCTTACTGGGATCTCTTGTCTTCCTCATCCGGAACTTTTAAGAACACAGTCTGTCGCCACTGTCATAATGCAGGAGGTACTTCCGGACCTCCAAATCATACACAAATCAGGATGATACATCACAAGGACATCCCAAACACTCCTTCCAATCCGCAGATTAGGATAATACAATTCCGGACCTCACCGGACCTTTTTGTGATCCTCTGTCAGCTCCGGATACTTGCCGGACCCGGTTCTATACCAGTAGCCACAACTCCTTCAGATCTGCATGCGGACCTCTGAAATCTTAACTGTAGCATCTCAAGACTCATATCTACTAACCCTTTAATCCGCATCCTCCGGTTCTCATCCTATACAGTACATTTACCTTCTTCTCATCACTGTTCTTCACTGTTCCTGACTGAGACTAATTTTCTCAATATCCTCAGTACACAGCTCATCAAATCCTTCTTGTCAATGCAATATGAGTATGTTGACATCAATGACAACACTGGATAACCTCATACTTGCAACAAAGCATATTGCTCAAGGCCTTGGCATCTCAAAAGAGGCACTTGATGCCAGCTGGGAAAAGAGAAGAAAATCTGAGGAAGAAAAGAAAGAGGCAGAAAAGAAAAGCAAGAAAAGTGCTCCGGTGGAATCCTCAACCCGGACCAGATCATCAAAAGGATCCACACCTATCAAAACCAAAAGCTCAAAACCAGAAGTCCAGGGATCCAGTAAGAGATCCAAGACAAAAGCCTCAAGAGCTTATCAAAGCCAAAAGGATGAAGAAGAAACTGAGTCAGATGAGGGAGTGAAAGAAATAAAGAAACAGAAAAAGAAAGGATCCGGTAAACCATCTTCTGGCCGAGACAAGGAAGAAATGACAGAAGAATTTTCTGAAAAGCCCACCCTGTCTCTAGACAGTGTAGTCAAATCAGTCACTGTGGATGGGAACCTTCAACCGGTGGCTGAATTCTATGATGACTACAATGAGGCAGATCAAAAGATCCTGCAAGAAGCCATAATAAGGTACGTGAACATCTACAATAAAGCTTTTATTGAGATTATTTCTGAAATCCCAAAAAGCCTAGAGAAGGAATTAGAAATAAGAAAGAATAATGCTCATGCAAAAGATCTTGAGATCCGGGAGCAGATAGCTATTCAGCTATATCCTCAAATTGATCCCAAGACAATGAACTTAATATTCAAAGACTGCAAAGATGAGTTCAGAAGTAAAGCTAGGATGAATCAACTCATGCTTGGTGAGACTGACAAGGTGGCCAAAGAGACAGAAGAGATCCTCCGGAAGGCCTTCAAAAGGTTCAATCTTCCTGTTGTAGAGGACTTAGGTGCAGAAACAGCTGTGGACTTGGAACCCTCTACTCCAGAAGAAGTGGCCTATGAACAGGCTAGCATCTCTCCTCCAGTTTCCCCTACAGTCTCTGGATCCAAAGAAGAAGAGAAATTACAGGAGAAGGAAGCAGTGGTGAAAGATAAAGAGATTGACAGTACCAAGGGTACAGAGAAAGAGAAGACTCCATCAGAGAAGACCATGACTGATAGTAGTAAGAATGTGGAAGGAGAGAAAATCCCAAAGGACAGTTCCAAGACTGCAGAAGAAAAGAAACATCTGTCTCCGGCAAAAGACACTGCACAAACTGTTCAACAATTTTTGAGCAAAGAAACAATAGAGATCGATGAACTGGAGCTACTACAAGGCCCATTCAACTTTGATTCCCTCTCTCCGGTGCAGACAATGAAGATAGCCTCATTTGCAAATGCTAAGGCAAATGAAAAGCTCCTAAAGTCTCATATGGAAGACTGTGAGTTGATAGAGGCTGCCTCCGGAGTACTTGTAAAGATTATGCCATCAATCCAGATAGATCCGACAGCCTCCTCTTCCGGTAATCTAAAAACCTTAGTCAGCAGTGTTGATACACATTTTGATTCTCTAGAAAAATCAGCTGAAGAAAAGGTCCGGAAGGAATTTTTGGATAAAAGATTTTCAGAAGTATTAGGATTAATCTCTAACGATAGGAGAAATATGAGTATTGGAATAAAGAGCTTAGAAAATGCTCTTAAGGATGGCGGTGATATTTACAAATTTTGTATCTCCTGGTCAAAGGCAACAGTTGAAATAGATAAGAAAATAAAAGCGGAACAGGACAAACTACACAGTTTGTCTCAAAGTTTTGATCCTCTCTCTTCCATAGTAAATCAAGAATGTCAAACTATTGCAATCACAAATGCAATAAAGAACTTTGAGAAGGAAAGGAAGAATATTACTAACCGGATGGGAGAACTTAGAAGGATTATAATCCCTAAGTTAGAAACTATGCATGAGGCCATCAGTGATGCTCAGACCACCGCCCAAACAAATGATCCGACAGATCTCAAGAGGGCAGAAGCTTTTACATTTTTGTTGAGTGGTCACATTTCAATTTTGGATAGAATGAAGCAAAGTTGGGCCACAGAACTGATCCAACTGAAGACATCTTTTGCAGATATTCTTCAGTATATGTGAGTATGTAAATATGCGGCTATGTATAGAAAATTTTTGAAAATTTTGGTGTGCGGACCCTACCCTTTGCCATTGATGTCAAAGGGGGAGTGAGGAGCAGTGAAAAATGAGGAATCCAACTAAGGGGGAGTTCCAGAAATTGTATATAAAGACAGAGCATCAGCAAAGGGGGAGCATAGTGTAAACACTTAGTCATTTTTCACTAAGTGTTGCCATCAATGCCAAAGGGGGAGATTGTTGGCAAGAGACACTATATGGATTCATGGTTGTTGTCATTGATGGAAACAAAGGTCATCCCACATATCCGCAAGTCATGGTGTGTCTCTACCGGAAGTCAGAATGAAGATTGTTGTGGTCTGGTGAACAAGAACAGAGCATATGGCAAGATCCGACAGATTGGTCCGGATCTCTCAGAGGAAGTGTCTTGGTGCAGTGCAGATTTGGGGAAGTCAAGAGGACTACCTTGAGTAGTATATTCCAAGGATTTAGCCTCCGGTGATGAACAAAGAAAAAGATATGAATAGTTGAGTACCGGATTCCTGAGAGACAGTGAGAACAGAGGAAGAACTGACTGACAGAGTATCAGACTATTTTCTGGATGTGTTATTATTGATGGTAAAGGTTGTGAAGGCATGAATCATGTTTGGCCGACATGATTAATGATATCTACAAGTATATGCTTGATCCGCATTGCTTGGTGAGCAAGGATTCAGCCGACAGAACAGAGTTTGTAAGAAACTAGACTGTTCCGGATGCCGACTAGAAAGGTGATGAAATTACTTGTGCGGATATATATAGAGGATGTATTTAGTTGTGAAGACTGGAATTGTGCGATGGTATATGCGAATAAGTGTAGAACAGAGCAGAAGTAGTAAGAAAGATCCGATATGTGAAAGGATAGCAGAATAAATAATAGAGGAAAGATGAAGTGCAGCAGATCAGTGTACTGAGCCTAACCGGAACTGAACTCCAGCATATGTAGATGCTTCCAATCAGTTCAAGACTGTGATTCTTATCACTTTGTAGACAATGTGTCTCCTTGTAGGTAGTGGGCCTCTTTGTGAGCAGTGTGCTCGGGCAGTGAGCCCTAATTGGCAAGTGCCATTTTGTAATTCCTTATTCTTCTAATAGAGAATAATCTTTTGGGTTAATCACCTCGTGGTTTTTTCCCTTAACAGGGTTTCCACGTCAAAAATACTGTGTCATGTGTTTTTCATTTCATGGTAATGTTTGTTTATTTGATTCAATGCTGCATTGATTAATAAGAAAGTTCAAAAGAAGAAATAATTAGGATAACTGATTCACCCCCCCCCTCTCAGTTATCAACAGAAGGAGCCAATGGCAAAGGAGATGAAAAGAGAAGAAGTTCACCAAATGGTGTTATTGTTGATAAAATAGAAGGAATGGTGAAGGCTTAGTTCAGAACAGGTGAGTTCACCAATAGGGTAAATAAAAGGAGAAAAATTTAGAAGCTCATCGTTAACATCGAAATCCCTGGTCTGACACATAAACAAAGGCATTGGGATTCCAACTCTTCCAACTGCTTCTAAGAGTGCCATCAATATGAAGTGACTGGCTGACATCAAGACAAATGCAGTTAAGGTAGTTGTTGAAAATTTTATTTGTAGTTAAGATGGTTGTTTAAGATTTTATTTGCAATTATTGGGGTTGTTGAATATTTTGGCACCCAAATCATTCCCAGATCTTTCTCAGACCAACATAGGATGGTTGTAAAGGAAAGATCAAATCTCGTCAATGGGTTGGTCATTTTTATTAGATGAATTAGAAAAATTCTTAAAACATTAAATGTTGTGTAATGATCTCTTATATGGTTATAGATGAATGATTATATGTAGACAAAGGATTACTAAGTATTTTCTTCTTTGATAGCTATATTTCTTGCATCTGCGTATCCAGAAAGTGTGTGTTTCATCTCTTTGTTGTTTTCTTCCTTCTACTGAACTATGGACTTTGTAACCCATTATATTAGGCACCAGTCTTAAGTGTCTGATCACCCATACTCTTTGGAAATCAAAACAAACTCATTATGTGTGATGTTAGTAGTTAGTTTGTGTGCGTTGTTGTGGTTTTGTGTTGAATATGAAATATTGTAATAGAGTCTTTGAAGTATCAACTCTTTATAGACTAGACAAGCATACCTACACTTACCATTTATAATGGGAGTGCCTTCTCATTAGCTATATAGGGGTCATTTAGTGACAACTAGTCATTCCAGGTCCAATGACAATCTTTGGGGCCTAGAAGACGATAAGGGTTTGGTTGTCCTTTCATTTTCTGTTGTTCATTTGGCGTTGAAGACAATACCTATTTAGATGTGGCCCTTAGAATATCCCTCCTGATTCTAAGTAGAGCTCAAAGTGCAGAGGATCCTACCCACTCCTATTCGTTGGCCAAAATCACCCTAAACTTGTTGATGAACCTCTTCCTATCACACAAAACAACCATCCCTGGCCTAGGTAATTTAGGAATGTTTTAGGGTTTAGGTTTGCAACTATTTTGGGTCCCAACAAGGTGGTATAGGTAAAATGTCAAGTAACTAAGAGTAAATTCCAAGTTACGAAGTGTCCTCTAAAATCACTAGTAGAATTTTGGCAAATAAATTACTATGTGACTAAAACTTTTAGTCATGACAACTAATAAATGGCTAAATTCTATGAAATTTTTGCAACACGGCTATAAATGACTAAATAAATGACTAATATGATTGTCACACATATACATTTAGTCACACAAATAAGACTAAATAAATTATTTAGTCACACAAATAAAAATGACTAAATAATTAGTCACAATATGATGTAATTTTTCCCTCCTATCAGCATAAAAAAACTCACTTATACAATAAGATTTTAAAGTTTTGATTTTTGAGGCATTTTTCATGGAGGGAAAACAAACAAAATGTAAGGTTTTGATTTCCCTCACATTTTTCATGGAGGGAAAATGGGCAAAATCTAAATTCCAATTCTGTTGTTTTTTGCAGACATGAATGTGTGTTTCGCAGGTTGGGATACATATGTGGCGAACATTTCTCTTCGTGGAGGCATCAAAATAGGGTGAAACAGCTACCAGGACAAAGAAGAGGGTTTAAATAACTTATTTTCAAATGGCATTCACATTCTTTCCTATAGATCCTAGTCTATCCAAGCATTGTGTCATGGATTTCAATAGGTAATGGTTTAAAATATTATTTCATCAGTGCAGGTGCCCTTTATTCGTCACTATATTTTTCATTGTACATTCTACATTTTTCATGTTCTATTGTTTTCTAGGGCACTTCCAATGTGCGTGCAAAGAACTAAACATAGTTTGCGTTGATGGGTTCCTATGTGGCTTATCGATTCACAACCATTATGACGATGATTTCTCCAATAATTTTCTTGTTGATTCACATAGAAAAGTTATGTTCACACACTCCTGGACCCCTGTTACATAGAGCATGATGTTGTTTGGACTTTTCTTCTTTTTCTATTGGGGGATCACTTTTCATAAATGGAAATGCCTAAAAGATTTGAAAAGGAAGGTGTTTTGATTCCATTCATTCATTTAGCTCTATTTTTCTCTTTTATTCTTCTTGTGAATATGAATACTTTCATGGGAGGATTAGATGGTGATAATAGGGGTAGGTAGCTAAGTATCTAGGTTGAAGGAATCATGAGGAATGAATGGAGACTCAGGTAAGTGAATTTAATCTAAATTTATTGGTATTGGATAATTTTCATATGGTAATGTTTGTTGGCAAGAGACACTGCTCCGATATAGACTTGTATATTGTCATTGATGGAAACAAGGCTGAGAGATCCCTTCATCATGAGAGGTAGACATAACTCCAGAAGGTCATATTGGAATTTAGGTCCGGTTGGCAGAAATAACTAAGTATGGGAAATATACAGAGTAGGGGATAGTAAATGGACCAGTGTGCTTCAGCAAATGATGACCTACAAATGTGGCTCATGTATAATGTTATAGTTGTTTAGTGTTTCTATATTCCAGTGATCAAGTTCTAACTTCCTCTAGAAGTCACTTGGAAGAATAGAGGTATGATAAGAATAGTGTACAGTGCAAAGTAAAATGGTCCACATTCCTTTGCAAGTGAATATTTTGTTATGTTGTTTTGAGGTGTTACAAATAGTTGTATGAAGTGTCTAAATCGACAGGTGTATGCTCTCAACTCCACCAAAAAGATAGTTAAAAGCTGCTGAGTATCGCTACAGTGTCTGATAGAGATTGACTATGATAGAATCTAAGTTCTGATGGTCCGCATTTTGCCGCAAGTTGATATCATGCTTTGTGGTTCTGAAGGTAAGATTGGGAATGTGTGAAGAGTCTTTGATATGATTTTAGAAGTGTCTTATGGTCCATAGTAAAAGTTGTAGTCTGACAAATGAACTGAACCAAAGGCAGTCTCTGTTTGAGCCGACATGATAGTTTGACTTGTATACGGTAAGCTCTATTGATTAGAACTTTATCCTAAGTAGTTCTACAGTTGGAGCCGACATATAGAATGTGTTTCAAATACTAATTGGGTCCGCAAAGTATTTTGGTTTATGAAGTTGGCCGGCAAGTTACATGTCTATTCACTACATGCTTTATCTTTATTAGGCCAACTTAATGTGAAGGTTTTAAGTGTTGCATATATATATATATATATATATATATATATATATATATATATATATACATATATACATACATATATATATACATATATACATACATATATATATATATATACATATATATATACATATATACATATATATATATACATATATACATATATATATACATATATACATATATTTATGTATATGTATATGTATATATATGTATATGTATATATGTATATGTATATATATATATGTATATGTATATATATGTATATGTATATATATATATATATGTATATATATATATATATATATATATATATATATATATATATATATATATATATATATATATATATATATAAGGGATCAAGTTTGGTGTTTGGTGTGTGGGATGTGAATGCATATGGTATTGATGTAAGCATGAGAATAGCACGACATAGATAGAAGATTAGTAAGGATGAAGACTGAGGATATAGTATTCAGATGCTAAATTGCTACACCCTAGCATATTGATAGATGCTTTTGTAGTATTCATATTTCCTATATAATTTCACTTATACTTGGTAGTGAGCCATCTTCTTTAAGGTAGTGAGCCTAGAAGTGAGCATCCATTAGGGTTTAACAACCCTCATTGTAATCTTTCTAGGTTTAGGGTTGAGGTAGTGAGTCTATTAGACGTAGTTGTACTTCATGGCAATGAGCCAGCATATTCTAGGCTTGTGGAGTGACCAAGCTTGAACATGACCATTTGTAAAAGATTACAATATTTATTGAGAGCTAATCCTCTATGTGTTTTTTACCTTTCTTGGGTTTTCCATGTAAAAATCCTAGTGTCCATGTGTGATTTCTTTGTGGTTGCTATTCATTTGCATATTATGCTTTTAAAATTAATTTTGGAAAATAGTTAAAAGTGATAGTGTATGAAAGATTTCTTGGAACACTAATTCACCCCCCCTCTCAGTGTTCCTGATATTCAATAATGTTTCCAATGGTTCTTTGGATATGTCATATCTCTGGTTAAGAATTTATTTATGATATTATTTTGGGAGCTATTTTGTATATAATCAAATCTCTCTGCCATCCACTCATTAATTTTGCCTCTGCATGACAATGGCTTCAAATCCATACTTTTAATTCCTCTACATGTCAATGGTATTATACCATAATGTTTTTACACTTGTTGGGCATGGATCTTCTCTGTATGTTCTTAGTATTTTATTCCATAACTTTAAAATATCTTGAAATTACAAAATTACTAAGTTAAAATCTTTTATAATTATAGAATGTCTTTTGTAATTATAATCTTTTATAATTATAGAATGTCAAAAGAATGATAGTCCTTCAAAGAAATGAAAGATCAGATAACAATAAGTGGAAAGGTAAGAGGGCAGTATAATAGTTGGGTAGTTAGTAGAATGGAAGAGGGTTTAGAAACACATGATAGTAGTTCTCAAGATAATAATATATTCCCTATAAAAAGTCCACGTATTGACACATGTAAGTTGAGGTCATGATCTTCATTTGTGTATTGACTTTATAAAAATAATAAGATTATATTGTCTGCAACATATTCTACGAACAAAATATTGATTCACTTATGCTACTATCAAGTATAACCTACATAGTGCTTGGAGCTTTTGAATTTTCACATCTTTCTTGGTGCAATTAAGACAATCATCTTTAGATCAACAAAAAAAATTATCATTATTTAATTACTGGACAAAACAATTGTGTAAATACCTTGGTTAGTATGATCACAGTTTTAAGATACTATATTTTTCATTCATTAGTTACTCCTAGGGATTAATATTCTTATTTGATAAGTAAAATATTTCATTGGAATCACAATTTATTCTTGTCATTTGATCTCTAAGTTTGCATGGAATCTGATTTGCAAGCTTGTCCAAGGCTAATAGAAAGGTTCAAAGAGAGTAAAATGTTAAAGTATTAATATTTTGCTTATATTTAAGTTTTAGATGAATGATACCATTTTCTTGTGTTTTATTATTTCAACTTCTTGTTAATTCTTCTAGAGATGGATTTGTTTATTGCCTTTATTGAGTTGTTACGCCAGACTTTGCACTTGAAAAAATTATCTTGTCTTATCATATTGGGAACTTGAATAAATTATGTTATCAGTTTTTGAACTCTCATTTTATTATTAAGCATAAGGTGTCATCTCTTTTATATAGAGTTAAACCAACCAAGTATTTTTGTGTCAAGAAATTAGTGAGGTGAACTTTCAACATCATGTCAAGAATATTGTTCATATTTGGATAAAAACATACTTAGAACCTTAAAGGTTAAATCACATTCTCAGATTTTCTATAGCATTCCCATATATAAATATGTGGAAAATATGATTCACTTTGATGTGTAGACAATGTTAACGCAAAGCCATTCATTTCTTGTGTTTCTAAAGATAATTGAGGTTAATGAGGGAAGGTATTGTATATTGTTTTCATTTTATCAGGACAAGAGTTCTAAGAATAAAATTGCATATTATCTAGGTCATATTCCATTTTGACAAAGAGAGAGTCCTGTAATGTTGTCTACACATGAGGGGGTTATATTACTAGCACAAATTGATAAAAGGGACAAAAGCATCCCTGCAAAAAAATTCAATCTGTAGATTACAAAGTGAGAGTGTTATGAACTAAAGATATGATTTTGTTCTTGTAAAGCTAGAGAACCATGGAATTTGAAGAAACATAATTTGATTGAGGGAGTATGACCTTATGGATTTGGCTTTCTATTGCCAAGTTGTACCATTGCATGTAAAATGGGAGAGGTAATGGTGAATATGTTGAAAGGTCAAATCTAAAGTGGGTTTTGTTTCAAGGTTTTCCCGTCTAGTGTTTGCTTTGCTGCATTGTTCTACCACACATAATTTTGATAGTAAAGTATACTAAGTCACCAGTTAAAGTGGTTTACTCTATGTGCGGTAACTTTTTATGCTTTTGAATCTTTGATGTATCGGGATCATGACTAATTTTTTTTACTTTTTTTCAGGTACGAAAAAGGCCTTTAAATAAAAAGTAGTTGGATCAAAAGGAAGATGACATAGTTACAATTGATTCAAAGGCATGCTCATTAACTATTCACGAGACTAAGTTAAAGGTGTCATTTTCTTACTCAAAAAGGATTGTTGTAAGATTATTGGAAATTGTTATTTGTCTATTTGTTTTGGATATAGTTTATATGTTAAAGTGCTTTTAGGACAACATTAAAGTGAATATAGACATGATATTTCCACAGTCCATGATATGTAACAGTGTGTAGAGCTTCTAGAAGAGACTATGTGTTTCTTTTTTGGATCGACGTTTCAGATCACACTTTGTGATCCATCATCAGGATGAAAAGAAGAGAATGAGAGTCATTCTTCTTTTCATACTATTGATGGATCATGGAGTGTGATCCTAAACATTGATCCAAAAAAAGAAACGCACAGTCTCTTCCAGAAACTCTACACATTCTTACATTAGAATGAATAGTTAAACATCTCATACTAGTAGTGATCAGTGAACAATACTAGCATGATAAAATGACCAAAGAATCCATGAGTTGGGATTATCTCATGCATAGCTTATGATTGGGACTCCTAAATGTTTCATGCATAAGACACTTGGTTCATTATTAATTAGATGTATTTAGAAGTGTTGTATGTAAGGGATTTCTCATTTCTAAGTAGGTGTTGGCAAGATTACCTAGCATTTACCATATTAGACTTTAGTTGTACTCTATGGTTAATCAGGTTTTAAGTTAATAAGTAAATTTCAGGATATGGCTCTTGTTGGGAAGAAAAATAAACAATTTTTAAATTGACATGTTCAACAATGAGTTTTTAAATGCTTTAAATTTTGACTTATAGGGCTTACTGACTATTCTTGTCTTGTAGGTGGATTTGACAGCATATGTGGAGAAAAGTGAATTGACATTTGACTTTGTTTTACACGAGTATGTCACCAACAAGGAGGTACATGCCTATAATGTCACAACTGATCATGTTTCCCTTTAAAATCACCTATAATTTCAAGTTTTGAGCATTAAAGACTCACCGAAATCAAATTTTTTTGTGGAATTGATCATAACTTAGGCATGTCTTGTGAATGAGCAATCTTTGAAGTTGTCCATAAGTGATAACTGCTCACTTTTAGTGATGAGGAGTAGTGTGCACTTCAAAAATTTTAAATTACTTTTACCCATGTCAACTTATTGTTGGAAATGTGTATGCATTTTGATAGAATTCTAAATAATTACTACAACCATATAGCCATGTTCTATCAAGAATGTGAACTATTTAATGCACAATATTTTCTAAGAAAATTCATGCTATGGAATGTGTTTGATGACTATTTAAAATAATAGTCAAATTCAACTATTATTTCTTTTGCTTGATATAGCCAAATTCAACTATTCCAAAGCTCCCATTTTGACACAAGTAGGGAGGATACTGTCAAAGGTTGTGGAATTTTGCTTTACACTAGCCGATTGCATTTTCTTTAAAATTTCTAAAGCCTTTTCAACAAATCTATTTTGTGCTTATCCTGCAATCATTACAGTCCATGGGACTACATTTCTTTGACGCATTTTGTCAAATAGTTCACATGCCTTGTCTATGCTTCCACATTTTGCATACATGTCTAATAGGGCAGTTGCAACTACAACATCTAACAAAATTCCTCTATCCTTTATGTTTTGATGGATGTCCATACCCTATTCCAAAGCTCCCATTTTGACATAGGTATGGAGGATGCTAGCAAAGGTTGTAGAATTTGGCTTTACAACAGCCAATTGCATTTACTTTAACATTTTTAAAGCCTTTTCAACAAATCCATTTTGTGCATATTCTCCAATCATTACATTCCAAGAGATGACATCTCTTTGAGCCATTCCATCAAACAGTTCACGTTCCTTATCTATACTTCCACATTTTGCATACATGTCTACCAGAGCTTTTCCAACTATAATATCTGACAAAAATCCCCCTTCCACTATGTTATGATGGATGTCCATACCCTATTCCAAAGCTCCCATTTTGGCATAGGTAGAAAGGATGCTGGCAAAGGTTGTCAAATTTGGATTTACACCTGCTAATTGCATTTGCTTGAAAATTTCTAAAGACTTTTCAAAAAATCCATTTTGTGCATATCCCACAATCACTGCATTTCATGAGATGACATCTCTTTGAGGCATTCTGCCAAATAGTTCATATGCCTTGTTAATTCTTCCACATTTTTCATCACCTTATCTCCCGCAAGCACTTCAAGTCATGTCTACAATGATGTGGGGCTCTTTGAGGCATTCTACCAAACAATTCACATGCCCTGTCAATGCTTCCACATTTTGCATCACTCGCTCTCCGGCAAGCACTTCAAGTCATGCCTACAGTGATGTGGGAAAGCCCCACATCACTGCAAGCATGACTTGAAGTGCATACGAGAGAGAGGGTGATGCAAAATGTGGAAGAATTGACATTTCAAAGCTCCCATTTTGACACAGGTAGGGAGGATACTGGCAAAGGTTGTGGAATTTGTCTTTACCACAAGCAATTGCATTTTCTTTAAAATTTCTAAATCCTTTTCAACAAATCCATTTTGTGCATATCCTACAATCATTGTATTCCAAGAGATGACATCTCTTTAAGCCATTCCATCAAACAGTTCATGTGCCTTATCTATACTACCACATTTTGCATACATGTTTATCTAACAAAAATCCCTCTTCAATTATGTTATGATGGATGTCCATACGCTATTCCAAAGCTCCCACTTTGGCACAAGCAGGGAGTATGCTAGCAAAGGTTGTCAAATTTGGCTTTACACTTGCTAATTGCATTTACTTTGGAATATTATAAGAGAAAAAGTAACTGGTAGCAATTTTGTTGAGCGTTTGCATTTTAGCATTGTTAATTTTGGACTTCTGTACTATTTTGATTTTGTTGCAACAATTATATTTAGGGTTAGTGTTTTAACATTTTAGCTTTAGAATAGAATTGAAATGGTAGACATCTCAACTCATTTACATTTTAGCTTTGGACTCTTAAAGAATTATAATAGAAAACCTCCCACCTCTTATAGTGACCTTGACTTAAGGTGAGTAATTGACACTAGCACTACAATTCAATACAGACTACAACCAATAATAGTTAACTTGTAGGAATTTTGTTGAGGGTTTGGGTTTTACCATTCCTACTTTGGACTCTCAGTTTTGTTGTAGTAATTTTGTTGAGGATTTGTGTTTCAAGATTTTTGCTTTGGACTAGAATTTAAATAGTAAACCTCCCACCTCTTATATATTTTAGCTTTGGAATCTTGTACTGATAGAATCAAAATAGAAAAACCTCCAACCTCTTATACTAACCTCAATTGAAAGCATGCCATTCACACTTGTATTTCAACTCATAACTGGATACAACCAAAAAAGACCATTGTAGCACTACTAAATTGATCATTCGCCATAAACATTTTGAATTTTGTAATAACAATTTATTAATAGCATTAAGTAAAGAATGAAACATGTTTCCTTTTAAACTACCTGCAATATATGATATTATTAATAGTTACATAGATATTACTAGTTATATTCTAGTACATGAGATTTAGATCAAGACAATGAAACAAGGCTAGGAAAATCTATTTAAAAACTAGACAAAAATAGAAATTATCTTCTTGACAAATAAATAGTTTTTGATAGTTCCTATAGACTAACTTGCCCTAAGGATGGCAAAAGTCATCTCACATTGCTATCTTTGGTGTCCAAAACCTTGTATTGATTTTAATTCTGTGGTGTGACATTAAAACTTTGTGTGGCTTTTAAAATAGTCTACACACAAATAAACTAGCAATCTTGTTTTGGGTTTTTGCTTCAACACTGCTAGCTTTGGGAATATTATACCTCTCAATCCTTATATTGTCCTTTATTTAAGGCATTCCATTCACACTTATGTTTAGCATTTCAAACAATCTATAGCCAATAAGAAAAACTTGAATGATTGCTTATTTGATCATTGCCTCATACTATTTCAATATTTATCTTAATTTTATTAGTTCTCACATGATTTGCACATTGTACTTGGTGTTGAAAATAGGCTACACCGAACAAAACTGCTATAGAGCAGCCAAATTGTTCATATCACTAAAATTATTTCAATGTTCTAATAGCAATTTCATTTTGTGATTTGACATTGTTGGCTTTGGACTCTAATGTTGATAATAAAATGGTAAGACTCCTAATTCTTTTATTGACCTTCATTTTATGGGATGCTATTCGCACTTGAAAATAGGGTACCACCAAGTAAAGCCCATGCGAACTATCAAATTGATTTCTCAATGTCAATTCTATTGTGAATGAGCATGGGGCTTAACTTCCCTATCTCTCAACCATGAGGCAGAAAAGATGATTTTAGTCTTTTGGTCTTCAATTAGCAGTTTTTGAGTTATTCTTTTCCATCATTTCCTAGTTTTATCCTTTGAACTGATTGTGATAATTTTCTTGCTTTAATAGGTGTTGGGATTCTGTCAACACCATATGCACTCTTCCATGGAGGCTGGATGGGAATTACTGTTCTTTTTCTTTTTGCAAATTGATGTGTTGCTACAGTGGAATTCTTCTTAAGCATTACATGGATGTGAATACACAAATTCAGAGCTATCCAGACATAGGACACATAGCTTTTGGGCAGACTGGAAGAATCATTATATCCATTGTACTATATTTGGACCTTTATTCTTTGGCTGTGGAATTTCTGATACTAGAAGGTGTAGTTAGGGTAAAATTGCAAATCAGGGCAAATGAATGAACGACAATGATAAAACCCTAGCAATGCACAATGAAGCACAAGACAACATGAAAATCAAAATAACAAATGTAAATGCAAACCGATCTCCACGCTATGCTCGATTTATCTTCATTGCTCTTCTCCACCTCGCATGAGCATGCAAGATTTTGAAGGATTATTGTTGGAAGAATGTTGGGTGCTCACTTCTGTAGCATAACATTAAGATGAAGATGCTAGAATGAATGATAGATGAAGGATGCAAAGGCGCTAATAATATTTCAATAGCATGTGGATACTTGAGGATCAATGCATGCTTTAGATAATTTGGCAGAATAAGGGTACTTGAGGCTCAATGCATGCTAATGGCTTATGAGGGGGTTGATTTATAGAATTGGCTTGGTTCAAATGGAACGCTAAGATCAATTAGGGATTTAGATGAAATGGATGGATAGGATTAAGTTAGGTTTCCTTGCGCATTAAGAAATTGTAGTCAATTGACATGTGGCAAGGGAAGATAAGGCTTAGGTGTGCTTGTGTAGATAAATACTAAAATTAGGTCCCAATAGTTGTGCATGTGAAGGATTTGAATAAAAGTTGTATAACAACACATGATTGACTGGACAAGTGTTGGAATGTGATAAAAGATGAGTGTTTAATTCAAATAAAATATTTGAATTAGTTGAAATATGAATTGGATATTAATTAAATAAATAAAATTTATTTAATTAATAGGATAAATGAATAGGATAGGATTGGGATATGATGTGGAAATTAATTAAATAAATAAAATTTATTTAATTAATTAGGTAGATGAATAAGATGGGATAAGATATGATGTGGAAATTAATTAAATAAATAAAATTTATTTAATTAATTGGGATGAGGCTAGGATAAATGGGATTATGCATGTGAAATTAATTAAATAAATAAAATTTATTTAATTAATGGGATTAATGGATAATGATTTAACAAGGTGTTGCTAGACATGGACAAATTTCGGTGTCTACATTTTGCCCCTCTTTGAGATGATGTTCGAGATGATGAGCTTTATGTTGAGTAACATCATTTCAAAGAAGTTAAGATATGGATAGAGGAAAAGGATAGGGTGATGCAAAGATATGATGATGATGCCCCCTCAAGAGGATAGGCAGGTTGTAGAAACACGGGTATGCTCTTGAAAAGAAATGGCTTGGCTGTGAAAGAAGGATAAGGGGATAGATAGAAGAAATGGAGATGCGTTATGCTGCAATGAAAGTGAGCAACCATGATGTTTGATATAGCACTAGACGTTATGCACCAAGGTATAAGGACCATAGTGATGATATGTCTCATGCCCTAGCATAATACAATCTTGTCTAACGTATGAGGAAGAAAACTTAGAGCATTGAAGTCCTAATGCACAAAAGGTATGATATGACCTTAGATGCAAAGGATAGTGCAAAAAGCTATTCCAACATACACAAGATATGAATATTAGCTGGATTGATACTGATGTGATACAAATGCAAGATAAAATGATAACACACACAAGCAAGCATGCATGCATGCACAAATGATACAAAAACAAACAAGGTATTGCCCCTGTCAAGCTGTAAACTAATGATTAATTGCTGATTGTTGATAATAGTTGAGAGTGTTGTCATTGTGGGGAAAGCTATATCCCTAGATCAACACAAGGTTGTTTGCTGAGTTGGTTGGCTGGTTGGGTGATTAATTTGGCTTACAACAAGGCTAAGATCAAGACCATGGATTGCGTTTGGATAACTTGGCTAGATTGATTAACTTGATTGCTATAGCTTAATGATGACTTGCATTTGGATCATTGCTTAGAATGATTTGAATATGAGAAAATGATTAGATTGATTTGATGAAATGTTGATGATGTCATGATATGTGTTGGATTGAGCTGCTTTTGATTTGCTGAAGTGATTGGATTTGTTTTGATGGCTAGCTTGATGTGCTTTGGTGTTGATGCTGACGATTGATAGGATTTGTTTTGATAGTTGGCTTGATGTGCTTTGGTTGTGATGTTTTCTATTGATGGGTTGATTGTTTTGAATGATGATAGTGATGGTGTGATGATTAGAGTGTCCACTCAAATCTAAGCATAAGCAAGTGTTCTCAGTGTGCTCAAAGGATGTAAAACAAACAAGGTATTTCCCTTGTCAAGTCATAAACCGATGATTGATTGTTTGATTGATGATGATAGATAATGTTGTCATTGTGGGGAAAGCTATATCCCTAGATCAACACAAGGATGTGGGAACGCTATATCCCATTGATAATGATTGATGATGATTGATTGGGCTCATGACAAGATTTGGATCAAAACCTGTTGATGTGATTGGATAATGTTCCTTGATTCATTAGCTTGCTTGATATGGATTAGTGTGACTTGAATTTTGAGCTCATTACTTAGATTGATTTGATTGATATGATTGGAAATGGATTGATTGAAATAGATGAATGAATATTATTGATAAGAAGAATTGATGATGATGATGATGATGATGATTTTGATTGAATGTTGATAAAGTGGATTGTTTTAGATTGATGATGATTGGTTTTATTGCTTGGATTTTTCGGTGGATATTGATTTTTTGGATTTTTAACATATTTTGATTTTTTTTTATGTTTTTTGGGATATTTTGATTTTTTTGGATTTTTAAATGTTTTGGAACATCAATGGATTTACAATTTGGGTAGCCTTTGTGCTAGATACCAATGATAAGGGAGAAAACCAAGTCTAGGTGCAAAGGATGGATGAAAGGATGGGCTCGTAGTAAATGTGATGGAAGGCTCATGAGAGTTGGATGGATAGATAAGAGGATAGGCCATAAAAGGGAAAGGTCATGATAAATGGATAGGTAGGCTATAATGGAAAGCTCATGATAAATAGATGGGGATAAGATATAAGATGGAAAGCTCATGATAAGGATACGCCATAGTGGATGGATCATAAGAGAGCTAGGATGTGATCTCTAAAGGCTATGTCGCATAAGAAGAACTTGCCCCATTCTAGGTGGTAATGCTTAGGATTTTTTCATGACAAAGTTCATGACCAAGGGATGACATGATGGATTGGTTTGAATGGGATGGATGAATGGTCAATGAATAGGACTTGGTTTGGAAAGAAGGTATGTCAAGAAATATCCAAACATGTTTCAACATTTTTCCCCTATGTCTTCTTCAAAATCAAAAGGCGGAAGGATGGATAAATGGATTCAATAGGATAGGCATGTTTATGTAATAGCTAAGGATGGTAGGATGACAAGATAGGATAAGATAGGTTGGTATGATATAATGGGATAGGTAGTTGGGAAATGGATAGGTTGGATGGGACAATGTGCCCCCAAGTGTAGGTGACATAGAAGATCAACCTACACATGACACCTGTTTGCCAGGTTTTCATCATGGTACTTATCCAAGGCGCCTGTTTACCAAGTTTTCACCGTTGGACGAAGGGATTTCTCTTTACTTTTTTGATTTTTTTTTTTTGCTTTTTTTTTGTTTGATGGGATAGCATGACAATTACACATGGCGCCTATTTGCCAGGTTTTCACCATGGTAATGGATAGGAGGGACTCAAGTGTGTAGTTCAATGGATGTTGGTAGTCCCGTTGGAGATGGATGTCATCACATAGACCATGTCATTATGCTCATAGATGTTGATAAGGGATTGTGTGCATGAGAGATGGATTAGGTAGATAGTGGATGATGAAATGGATTATGAAAGGTTCATGCAAGGATAGATGGATGGGGATAGTGGACTATGATGTGGATTATATGGGCTTATGCAAAAGCATGGACCATAGGAAGGTGATTGAGGAGATATGTAGGATAATGGATGAAGGATGGGGAGATGGAGGCATGTGAGAATGTTTTGAAATGGAAAGGAATCATGACCAACGGTTGCACACACCATGTTAAACATTGAAGCTTTTGATGGGATGGTGGTGTAGGAAGCAATGGAGATGTTTGCTTAGGAGATCATTGATGAAGTGATTTAGGAACCCACATAGATTTAGTATTTTTAGTGCTTTTGCTTTGCTTGTGGGATTTTTGAAGGGAATGGAAGTTTTGGATGGAATTAGGCTCTTGGATGGAGATAGGTGATTGGGATTCTTGAGATGTAGATGAGGATGCCTCATTTTCTTTGCTAGCTATTTTCTTAGGAACCCAAACCATTTTTCTTTTGGGCTTTGCTTTTGGAGGTAAGGGTTTGGATGGTTGCTTAGATGTGGATGAGGATGCCTCATTCGCTTTGCTAGTTGTTTGCTTAGGAACCCAAACCATTTTACTTGTGGGCTTTGCTTTTGGGGGTGTGGGCTTAGATAGCTTTGTGAATGTACTTTGCTTTGATTTTGATTCTTTATGTCCTAAGGTATGAATACCTTTAGGATTTTTGGTAGGATTTTTAACTTTATAGGTAGAGGCATCAAAATTTTTGCTTTTGAATCCCATGGGGCAGGTGGAGTGGATGGAATGATTGGAAGCTTTATGCTTAAACGATGTGTGCTTTTGTTGGTCACGATTAGGGATGTAATGATACTTATGAATGATAGGTATGTTAGGTGTTGGAAGCAATGGTGGCAAGGTGGATGGAGGGATATTAGGAGTTGGTAAAAGTGGAGGCAAAGTGGATGGCGGAAGATGTACGGTCACATGCTTTTGACATTTATAGGATGATAGAGGTGGAATGGAAACATATGTTTTGGGAACATGATGGGGGGTGTGATGGAAAGTGGTAGGTTTAGGATGCACGAAGGGATTACCAACATCTTGGCCTTGTTTACCTTGGGGTGTGTATCCAAGGCCATATGAGCATGGAGGAATCTTGACATGGTTTGGTTCCAAAATACCTTGTTCATAAAGGTCTAGACCTTTGCCTTGGTAGTTCATGTTTTGGAGTATGCGATGGACTATAGGACTTGGTGTGCTTTGAACATTAGACTTGAGTTCTTTATTGGATGGAGAAGGTGAAGTGGATAAAGGCTGTTGTTGTCCTAAGGAAGAACATTCATGTATAAGGGTGGTAAGACCAATAGGACATGATGATGGACTTGAAGTGGAATTGATGATGGATATGGATGAATGATCATTAGGATCTTGATTATGTTCGCTATGTTTGCTAAGATCCAAGTTATTTGTTTGATCTTTTATGCTTGCTTGGGGGACAAGTGGATGTTTGCTCATTATGGATAGGGTTAGATGGTGAATGACTAGGGGCAATTTGGATATCTTGCTCATGGATGGATATAGGATTATGGATAAGATCAAGGTGCTCATGGATAGATTCTTCATAGGTATCATCTTGATCATAAAGAAGGTAAATGTTATGGATAGGTTGAATTTGGATAGCTTGCTCATGAATGGTTGTTGGGAGATGGATATGATCAAGTGGCTCATGGATGGATTCATCATTATGGCTATCATCTTGATCATAGAAAAGATACATGTTATGGATGGGTTGGATGGAAGGCATTTGATATTGAGTTGGACTAGGGCTTAATGTTTCCACATGCTTAGGATTAAACCTTTGACATACCTCTTGGGTTGCTTGAATGGAAGTGGAAGGCTCTTGGATAGGCTCTTGGTCAACAACATGAGAACATGATGACTCTTGAATAGGCTTGATGGCTTGTAGGTCACATGATGGGCTTGAAGGGCTAAGAATGTTAATTAAGGACTCTTGGATAGGCTCAAGGATAGGTGGACCACATGATGGGATTATAGGATTGGACATGACCTTTGGAAGTTCTTTGGTAGGCTCATGAATGGGTGTTTGACATGGAGGTAGTTTATTCCTTGCTAGTAGCCAATGGATCACATCCTTCGTAAGGGTATGAGTGGATGGGAAGTATAATGGATGAGCAATAATAGTGGATGATGTTGTAGGCTTAGGACTAGGATTAGGTTGGGGGCTAATTGGATTGGATGGATTAGGATTAGAGGGGGGTGACACATGTGATTTGAATGATGTGGCATGATTTCTTATTGTAGGTAGGTACACCTTGTAAACAATTGAGACAAATATTGGGCATTGATTTGTATTATGGCCTTTGGTCCTATGGTATGCACAATAATCATGTTCATCATATGGACTTTCTTCACATGGTTTGACTTTAGGAAGTTCAATGAGTTTTTGTTCAAGCATTCTTTGTAAAACTATCTCAGCTACATCCTTTGGTGAAGGATTAGAATGACATGGTGATGAAGGTAATGGAGGGCTTGGTGGTTTGGAAGGTTGATGGACCAATGGACTAGGGGTAGGATCACATAGTGGTGTTGGGATAGGACTTGTTGGTTCATGTGTTGGCATGGGATTGGATGGTGGAGCCCATTCTAGATTGGTATCTCCCTTGTCAAAGGTAATTAAGTCTTGCATAGGATAACTTGGACTCATTTGATTTATGTACAAGGGATTACTTGGACTTGGATGTGCTTCTTGTTGTAAAGGTGGACTTGGGCTCATTTGTGCTTGTTGGGGAGGCCATTGATAGTCTTGGTAGCTAGGTGTAATGGTAGGATATGTAGACAAAAGATCTTGAGGTGGACCCAAAGATGCGGGCATTTGATCTTGTTGGCAAGGTTGATTTGTGCTCACTTGATTTATATACAAAAGGACATTGGGACTTGCATGTTGTTCTTGTGATATCACTTGATTGCCTTGTGGATGGGCTTGGTAGTGCATTGGAATATCGACACGAGGGATTGAATAATGTTGAGGTGGATGTTCATAGGTTGACGTGGCATTGACTTGGTGGATAGGTGGATTAAGTTGATAGGAAGTGGATGGATATGACATGTGGCTATGAGGTGGATTATGTTGATAGTGAATGGCTAAGGATTGATGTACTTGTTGAGCTTGACTAGTGGCTAAAAGGTGTTGGACTTGGGTTATGAAGTATTGCAGTTGAGGTGATTGGCTTGCGTGGGGTTGAGCTCTTTGGATGAAGAATTGTAATATTTCAATGGCGTCTTGGTTTAGGGGTTATGATCCTTGATAAAGATTTTGGAGGAATCCTTGGAATTTATTTTCTAGGTCCTTTAGTGTAGACATGTTGTCACCAAGTGTTTGTCTTAAGTCCTTTTAGCAAGTGCTTGTTTAGGGATTTGGATGATGATGTGGCTTGTTTGAATGAAGTTGATTAGGATGAAGGTGACTAGGATGAAAGTTTAGATTGATTTGTTTATGTGTTTGGTGTTTATAGCTTGGTGTGGAAATATTCAAACAAATGATTATGCATATACACAAGTGAATCACTCACACAAGACACATAAGCAAGTTGTTAGTTTGGAATAATGTGATGATGGTTAAGCAAGCACATGAAGACACTTCAACAAGTCCTAGTCAAGGCAAGGCCACTATCACAAGGAGGTTCTAGTGAAAATCTGGGGGACCGGCACCCCACGAGCATCTAGCAAGCCACTTAAGACTTTAACTAACCCTACTAGGAGTTTTAATATACACAAAGGTACACCTCCCTTCGAGTTAGCACTGTATGGTGAGCGCTAATACCGGTTAGACTTGGCTTTCACCTTATCCTCTAATTTTTATAGCAGACCGGATGAAAGTACTGCTTGAGGTCATCCCTTGGGGTGGATACCAAGGTAGGCCTCCCTAAGGCTAAACAAAAGCAACACAAGTAAATGTTTTTGATCTCCAAGTTCGTGTTGGGACGTGAGGAGAGAGCATACACATTTACTTGGTCACACTCGCATGGGGTTCATTAACCTTAGAAGTTCAATGTGTGGAAGACAATGCAAGCACTTATTTTTTTTAAAGCCCAAATCCAAATGTGATAAAAGACAATGGTTCATTTTAGCCCAATTTTTTGATGTGAATTTGCAAACAATTGTTCATTTTATGCCCAAATCGAAATGTGTGATTCAAACAATGATTAAGATGAAAGATTAGAATGAGTGCACCTGATTATTTTTGCTTTCCAAATTGTTGTAGATGATTGATATTGCTGCCGCTAAAGCTCCTTAGATGCCCTTACAAGTCACCAATTCCAAAAAGAAACGAGTAAACTTGCAAAGAAGATGATTATGTGGAAAAGATGAAATCTGATAAAATCTGATTAAAATGATCTGATACACAAAAATGGATTGCATAAATAGAAATTTTAGGAGATTCTAAGCAATTTGAAAAAATATTTCGCTGAAAAATGATCAAAATTGCTCAAGTTATGCTCAAATGAAGTTTGCAATGAAACTAAACTTTGACTGATAAAAAAGCCTAAAAATGGTATAGTCACCTGATAAAACCTACTCCACTATGTAGTTCATCCTCTTAGCTTTCCATTGAGTCCTTGTTTGCACAATTTGGCCTCTGTATGTGAAAGTTATGATAGAAACACCAAGATGCACAATGACAGCAACCGAAAGCAAGTTACAGTTGCCAAATGCGACCAACTGTTTATCAGAAGCGACTGTTGTTTTGCCACAGGTGAGCCCTTGTAGATCAAATGTGACTTGAAAACACCCAAATGTGACTCTCGTAGGCTTGTAAGTGATGAAGAAAATCCCAAAGCGATCGATTTCGGCCTACAAGTGACCTGTATCTGCAAAATGAAAGATGCGACAGAAACCCTAGTTCTGCAGAAGGTGATCACTATTAGACATGAAGCAATTCAGTTATGCCAAAAGTGGGTACTTCAAGGATAAAAGTGATCCAAATCATGCCAAAGGTGATGTCTGTCCAGATAAAAGCGATCCACAAAAGCACTATAGGCGGCTGATTTAAGTGCAGAAGCGACACGAATATGCAGAAAGCGGTGGTTTTTTGCTCATAAGCGATGCAAAAAAGGATAAAAGTTTCAAATAATAGTTCATATGCGACTAACAAAAGGGGAAAAGTGATGCATAATAGCCCAAAAGTGATCTGGAAAGTTTTAGGAGATGGAATGCAAATGTTATCCATAAGCGACCAAGTTTACCATATGCGATCTCTTTTTGTTCAAAGGCAAGCTAAATTTTACCAAAAGCTTATGGCTGTTTGATTAAAAGTGAGCCAAATTTGACCATAAGTGACTGCTGTTTGCTCAAAGGCGAGCTGATTTAGCCCAGGTGACTACTGTTTGATCAGAGGCGACCTGAATTACCAGAAGCGCATTTTTGCAGTCCGGTTATTGTTTTCTTCGCCAAATGCTCCATTTTTCATCAAATTTAATCAAATTTGTACTCAAAATTTATGGAAATGGCCTCTTGGATGCAATGACGAGGTTAGATTTGGGCTAAGAGATCATCTACATACATTTTTAGCCAAATCTTTACAAACTAGAGTTAGAAAAATGCAAAATTTTGCTACAAAAGCTTGTAAAAATGAAAGATTGGCACTCCAAGAGATTTAAACTTCACAAAAACAACTCAAAGAAGAGAGGTTAATCAAGGACATGAGTCCCACTGAGTGTGCCAAATGTAGTTAGGGTAAAATTGCAAATCAGGGCAAATGAATGAACGGCAATGATAAAACCCTAGCAATGCACAATGAAGCACAAGACAACATGAAAATCAAAATAACAAATGTAAATGCAAACTGATCTCCACGCTATGCTCGATTTATCTCCATTGCTCTTCTCCACCTCGCATGAGCATGCAAGATTTTGAAGGATTATTGTTGGAAGAATGTTGGGTGCTCACTTCTGTAGCATAACATTAAGATGAAGATGCTAGAATGAATGATAGATGAAGGATGCAAAGGCTCTAATAATATTTCAACAGCATGTGGATACTTGAGGATCAATGCATGCTTTAGATAATTTGGTAGAATAGGGGTACTTGAGGCTCAATGCATGCTAATGGCTTATGAGGGGGTTGATTTATAGAATTGGCTTGGTTCAAATGGATGGCTAAGATCAATTAGGGCTTTAGATGAAATGGATGGAAATGATTAAGTTAGGTTTCCTTGCACATTAAGAAATTGTAGTCAATTGACATGTGGCAAGGGAAGATAAGGCTTAGGTGTGCTTGTGTAGATAAATACTAAAATTAGGTCCCAATAGTTGTGCATGTGAAGGATTTGAATAAAAGTTGTATAACAACACATGATTGACTGGACAAGTGTTGGAATGTGATAAAAGATGAGTGTTTAATTCAAATAAAATATTTCAATTAGTTGAAATATGAGTTGGATATTAATTAAATAAATAAAATTTATTTAATTAATAGGATAAATGAATAGGATAGGATTGGGATATGATGTGGAAATTAATTAAATAAATAAAATTTATTTAATTAATTAATTAGGTAGATGAATAAGATGGGATAAGATATGATGTGGAAATTAATTAAATAAATAAAATTTATTTAATTAATTGGGATGAGGATAGGATAAATGGGATTATGCATTTGAAATTAATTAAATAAATAAAATTTATTTAATTAATTGGCTAAGTGTGATAAGGATGGGATTAAGATGGGATTTTAATTAAATAAATAAAATTTATTTAATTAATGGGATGAATGGATAATGATTTAACAAGGTGTTGCTAGACATGGACAAATTTGGGTGTCTACAGAAGGGAATAATTTGACCAAGCTATTCCCATAAATGTCTATAAGTATAATAGGAATAAGCTTAAATGCACATCAGTCATTTGTTCTCCTTGCAGCTCTGGCTATTTTACCTATGATATGGTTACGTAATCTAAGTTTTTTATCATATATCTCAACAGGTGGTGTTGTTGCATCTGTTATTATGGTCCTTGCAGTAGCTTGGGTTGGTGTGTTTGATGGGGTTGGATTTCACCATCGTGGCAGTTTGTGGAATCTAAGTGGATTGTCTACTATTATTGGTTTATATGCATTTTGTTGTTGTGGCCATGTTGCATTTCCCAACATCAACTCTTCAATGAAATATCGTAGATAGTTTTCTTTAGTAAGCTTAACCTTTTGATTGCTTAGGCTTTATCTTAATTCAACATTTTCATGTATCATAGTGAAATCAATCATGTATGTTAAATACTAGTTTTAATTTAGAGTAATTATAATAGATGATTTTGTGTGATAGGTACTGATTTTGTGCTTTCTAGTTTGCACACTGATATATGCGAGTATTGTAGTGAATGGATATCTAATTTCATTCCATGAGATGACATCTCTTTGAAGTATTCTGCCAAACAAATTACATGCCTTGTCAATGCTTACACATTTTGCATACATGTCTACCAGGGCAATTGCAACTACAAAAAATGACAAAATTCCTCTATCCTTCATGCTTTGATGGATGTCCATACCCTGTTCCAAAGCTCCCATTTTGGCATAGGCAGGGAGCATGCTAGCAAAGGTTGTCGAATTTGGCTTTACACCTACTAATTGCATTTACTTGAAAGTTTCTAAAGTCTTTTCAACAAATCCATTTTGTGCATATCCCACAACCATTGTATTCCATGAGATGACATCTCTTTGAGGTATTATGCCAAACAATTCACATGCCTTGTCAATGCTTCCACATTTTGCATACATGTCTACTAGGGCAGTTAGAAGACTGCCGCAACATCGCATGGTGGTTGCTAGGCCTTTGTGGTGATGCAGGGAAACTCCCCGCATTACCGCGAAGGCCTAGCAACCATCTTGCAGTGTTGTGGTGACCCAGGCATTGTCATGCCCACATTTTCCATGTGGTCACAACACGTGTCACATGTGTCATAGCCACATATGTCATGTGGTTATGACATGAACTATCAAAAATTTTCTCACGCATCCCTAGAAACCCCCTCGCATGCCTAAGCATGCTCGGTGGTGTATGCTCAAGGCGAAAACACTACAGTTGTCAGCGGGGTACAAGTACAATTGCGTGCAACCAGATGCAAGTAGTCCAACAAGGGGGTCTCCTTGATGCAGTTAACGTCGCTACAAGGTTTATATTTTCGAGGTCCCTAACCCTAATTCTCGGTAGATTTTGACAGAATAACGCCTTACGGCGTAAGTGGGAATTACTCAACACTATACCACTTACGGGGTTCCCTAATAGATTAACAACTTCCCACGACACCTTGTTCCTACTAAACTGACTCGTGATCTCCCTATGGGGTTATTTTTCAGCAAAGCACATTTGTCTACCTTCTTTCTCGTTTCCTGAAATATACTCCTACTTCGAACTTAGCATTCTCAACAAGACAGTTCGTTTGCCCTCTCTTCCGTTTCTCTAGATCTTAATTTTGATTGTATTTCTATCATGCTCACCTTAACTATTTCTCTGAAGTTTTTGTTTGTTTATATTTCAGTCTCTCTCTTTTGGGTCTCTTCGTTTTCTTTATGTTTATCCTGTCCTTTCTTCATATGCTACATCAATCAGAGTTATCACTGTATCTATTTTAACATTGTTCCTAACTTCCAGATTTTCAGATCACACAAGCTGGTTTACTACTTCGCTGGACTCGGTCTCCTATATTTCTCCGATCTAGGATTCACCGTTACGTTTGTATTAATTAAACTTGTTCCTAAGCAAATATAGCGGAAGGATCCATCAACTTAGTTCTCTTATCCCATGTGGGAAATGCCGTGCATTTTCTCCTCTGTGTTTTCCAATGTTAGTTTTTCTTCTTCTTACTCTCTTGCAGGTTTTCTTCTCTGGACGTTTACTAACTACAGTTGAGATTAAAATGGCCTCACATGGAATGTCTGTGATGGCTTCTTAAGTTTATTTCCAGTGATCTTTTAAACAAGGTGACGCGTAATTTTCCTCTTCATTTTCCTGGTTATTGAATCTCGTTGATAGTTGAAACTTCCGTGAAACTCTTCTCGGAGTACTATAGTATATTCCTTTATGCTCTCTTTAAATTATAATTTTATTTTCTCCTATTATTGTAAAGAGAAAACGGCCTCTCTAGTGACTTATATCACCTAATTAATTAATATATGTATGTATCGATATATTTATATGTATATATATAAGATTATATATATATATATATATATATATATATATATATATATATATATATATATATATATATATATATATATATATATATATATATATATATATATATATATATATTCAATTATATTTCTCTTATTGTTATAATTACTGTTGCTATTATTACTATTACTTATTACTAATACTATTATTGCAATTGTTAGTTTATTTTATTAAGTTATTTAAATATTATTATTATTATTTTTTTAAATTTATTTCACTTGTTATTCTTTTATATTTTTTTTTATAATATAATTATATATATATACACAATTATATACCACTGTTAATCTATATAAGAGGCTCCCCTCTTTATAAAACCCTTACC
Organism: Cunninghamia lanceolata; assembly: GCA_027924645.1. NCBI lineage: Eukaryota > Viridiplantae > Streptophyta > Pinopsida > Cupressales > Cupressaceae > Cunninghamia > Cunninghamia lanceolata. The sequence goes on from BSBN01001054.1 coordinate 4,672,306, forward strand.
ATGGAAACATAACCTAATTTCTTATTTCCTTTGGTTAATTTATTTTTCAAACAGCAAGCCCTAACCCTTTTTTTTTTGTTTCCTTTTGTGCAGGACAGAGGGATGGAGAGGCGACGGCGTGGCCATGGCATAGGTTGTAATGGAGGGTCAGCAGATCATGGCAATGGCCGCATAGGGGTGGTGGATAGTGAGCATGGAGTGACGGGCGCAGAGGGGGTACCGCCCATGGCGAGTGGCGGGAGGTAGAATGCTGGCAGGAGGTGGGAAGCAGGGTATGCGGGCCGCTAACGGAGCGGTGAAGGCACTCACGGCGGAGGTTTAAAGTGGAGTCCGCGGACTCCACCGTGGACTGTGAATAAATATAGGGGGTGTGGGGAGGGGCGGAGCCCCCACCCACATCCCACTAAGTGGGGTGTGGGTGGGGGCTCTGCCCCTCCCCACACCCAATGAGCAGCGACGGGGGTGGTGGGAGGTTCAACCCTTCCCACCACCACTCCACATTCTTTTTAATTGTATGCTGTGTAATACACAACGATGAAACTAGCAATTCAATTTTATTTCATTTCTTTTTTATTGTTTTTAAAATATAATCTCTCTGCCATTTTAATACAATAGAGATATATACATATATATATATATATATATATATTCCCAGACTTTAGTCTTCTTCAGAGAAATAAAAAAAAATACAGAATAATAAGATAAATTACAGAGAATTAAAATAATAAAGCTAAAATATAGAATATTAAAATAATAAGGCTAAAATACCGAGAAGTGGGATAAGATGGCTATTAACTATAATTCCGTTTAACCACCATCCACAATCCTATTTATAAATTTCTTTCAATCTTGTAACTATAGAGAAATAAGAATGAAAACAAAATTAAATACAATTAAAGCTAATTTATCTGGTATTCACAAATTCATATAATAATTGCACATTTCAAATACAGAGAACAAATCATAATTCTTTCAAATGCGATTTACAATTACCATTTCTTTAGGAATTGAAAATTTTAAATGTAAGAAATTGAATTATTTTTTTTCTATTTAACAACTCCAATTCATCTACAAATTGCAAATATATATACAGAGAATTAATCTCTTAATCTACCAATTACAATTTTATTAAGATATGTATCAATGCAAATTCAAGAATTAGATTTAATACACATAATGTTAAAAATTGATTTTTTTCTTGCTCTTCTTCTCTTAATTTCTAACTTGCTAATTTCAACTTAACGCATATTAGTTTGAACTGAAAATGGAAAGAATAATTAACATCACATTGGCTCTTAACTGATTCAAATTACCATATCTAAACATTAACAAAATACATAGTTTCCCCCAACCACCTCCAAACAATACTACAGTTAAACTTTTAACACCTTTGTCAAGATCACATACAATTTCACTACATAACAACAGTTACTCCAAATATACATAATTGTCAACACTCATAACTAACAAACACCACTGAAGGGAAGAATTTCTCTCTTTCCCCAAACAATAAATTATACAAATTCAGAGGAAGAGAATCCCTCCATAATGAACTTAAACAGGATGCAGTTCAATGAACCAACTCTTCTTATAGCAAGGATGAAGTTCTTTCTCCCTAAATACAGAAATCTTCCAATTCCAACCATAAGCTTCAAGAGGAAACCTGCGTATCAAAGACAAACAAAGAAGAAAACACCACTCATCTAGCTCTCCTTCCTATCGTAGACCCGCAAGAGGATCACCCCCAAGCTAGGGAGACCATACTCACACCTGGGTAACTCAAGCATTCCACTTCACAACAGGGAACAACAACAAACCCAAAGCACACAAACGCCCGTGGGTAAATTACACAACACGAAAACTCAACAACGGTGAGCTTCATAAGGGGCAGGAGAGTGGACACACTCGACTCCAGAGTGTCACCCTTACAAATATTATAACCAACACAATTCTCTTGGCCTCAAACCAAGTTTGATCACAAAATTTCCCAAGGAATCTATATTTGACTCTCAAGTCAAAGAACTGGTCACAATACAAGCCCTCAAGGCTTTCAACATCCCAAAAGAAGAAAACAGGTATGCACCCGAGGAGGATCACTCCTCCCCTACCCCAAACTTGATGAGCATTTCTCCCAAGTGGGAGAAGCTCTGTCAACAACCCGACAACAGATCCCACAGAAACAAATCTAAAACACAAACAAATAAACATCTTTCACACAATATTTCATACAACACTCAGATATACGAAAGAAAGGTAAAACCAAACCAACCTTACAAAGCCCTTCTGGAATGGAACTGTTGTAGAGCTCCACTGAGATCTCTTCCAACCTTAGCCACCAACTCCCTCTTCCTTTCCTCACCTCAAGCTAACTTTCCTATTTTTGGCAATAAAAATAAAACTCTCCAAAAAAATCAACTAACTCCCTTCCCTTCCAAAAAATGGAATTCAAATAGCCCAAAACCCTCCAGTTTTGAGGAATGGGGAGGTGACACTTGTCACCTCCTCACCCTTCCCAAAACCACTATTATGTCCCAAGGGATGAGTGTTGGCTTATGTCACTCACCCATCCCTAGAGTACTCCTTATCCCTCTCCTCATGTCATTTCTCTTACGCATGGGAGAAATAAAAGGAGTTAAAGGAGGAAAAGACAGGTGACCCATGCCTCTTGTCCCTTCCTTCAACATGGATGACCCCACAACACATGGGGAATCTCACTAATGGTGAGGGTGAATTCAAGTCAATCCCTCTATAATGGATGGGTTTGTAGTCATCTCTTACCTTGGGGATTGAAGAGGGATGGGTTGGGTGTTGGTACAACCCATCATGTCCCCCCCATACCTCCAATTTTTGCCACTTAACTTCAGGGGGTAGTTAAGATGACTTGATGGAGGTTACCCAAGGGTTACCCATGCCAAATGGGGCCCTGGACCCATGGGGTATAACCCAGGGTCAACTTTAACCCATTCTAGACAACCATGGTCAAGGTAAAGCACAAGAAAAGGCCTCCAAGATTTAAATAAAAGAAAAGAAATTCAAATTCAATATTTTAACAACACAAATCATAAGTCAGTGTTACAAGAGGGTAGACCAACCCATTCGACCTTATGAAAGACCACATTACGACACCATATCAAACATAGAGTGATCTTGGTTCCTTGTGGAACCAGATCGGCTTAACAGGGAATAACAATAACAAGGTGCGGAATGATCTCTGAAATCTGTGGTTTGATTAGTAAATTCCTGCACACTAAATTGTAAGATTAGTTTCACATATAATCATCATAGCTGAAGCAACTTAAACACATGCATTATCATGACATAGTTCTAAATAGCATAAATGAAATCATATTACAATTTTCCATCATCACCTAATTAACTTTTCTGAAATGTAAACTTATCCAAACATCACCCAATTAGTTTTTCCGTAAACAAAATAAATTTTAATAGTTTGACAAAACCGGGAACTACTATCCCACACATATAAAAAGTATCAATAATAGTAATGTAAATAGTCACAAGAACAGAAGTAAAAAGGTGGTCCTCACAGGCACCTTCCATACACTATTTATTTTAGAGACTTGGAGCACAGTTTTTAGTAGACCATTTTTATGGTTTTATGTTATCATTAATAGGCGCATTGAAATTTTCAGCTTTATTTCAAGATTTTGTGTTTAGTATGGGGCTGTAAAATCTATAAAGAAGTTATTTCTATTGTAGTTCTAGAATTAATATAGAGTTTAAATTTCTATTTGGTTGTAAATTATTATTTTTTAATATTAAAAGTCGTAATTTTTTTTTCTAAGGGTAATTTATTTTTTTGTTATACCCTTGTAATCTTGGAATAGTAAGCACTGATTACTTGTATGTTATAAGCATATTTGAGCTCTAGTTGATTTGACTTTGGATTGTCACTTGTATCATTTTGTCACTGATATTCATTGAACTATTTGAGGAGGTAATTTTGTAGTAGCTTGGGAACCTTGTACTTATATTGTAAACTGTATTTTCATTGTCATTGGTAGTGAGGATCCTGGCATTCACTTCAAATACATTGAAGTAGCAACCAAAACTAGACAAATCAAGGAGGTGGAACATGTAATCTGCAGAGAGTCAAACTTCTATGATGCTAAAAAAGACAAAGAACATTCTTATGGAAATAAGACTTCCAGATGCTCATCCACTAATAAATGTTTGTGATCGGTTTGGATTTGTCCACTGTCATGTTCAGTAAAGTTTATCAGTTAAGGTATATGTAAAACATAGTTCTTAGTCCATACTAAGTATTCATGGTGTGAAGTCTATAGAGGAGTCTTACATAGGACCCTTAGGCTTCATTTTTCAAGTGCTTCTTTCATGTTTTGGAATTCTATAAACAAAAAATAGAGCATTGTAACTCAGTTTTCTCAGTCACAGCACTGAGAAACACACTTTGTAACACATTTTTAAAAGCAAAGATACATATTTATGTCTTGTATCTGCTGTAAGAATACCTTTTCTCAATAAAATTTCAATATTTTTTCTTCTTAATAGCTATTTCATTATGTGCAAATGAATTATTGCTTATGTTTTTCTATGTTTTATGTTTAAACCTCAAAAGCATTGTCTCATTTCCAACACTTTTAGGTAGAAATTAGTGAACAAAATGAATAAATGACTAAAAATCATTGTCAGAAATTTGGTCGTGTTATAAAGGACCGGCAATAAACTACTAATGGTCACGTGACCAAGCTCAGTGAATATTTAAATGATTAAATATATGACCAAATCAATGACCAAATTAATGACTAAATATACTACCAAATTGATCGATCAAAACAACCAAGAAATGACTAAAAATGGTTTAGTCATCAATTTGGTCATGTTATAAATGACTGGAAATAAACTACTAATGGTCACGTGACCATGTTTAGTCATTTATAAGAAGTTTTTAGTAGTTTTTTTAGTAGTATATTGCTCTTTTTGTACTAGTTAATGGTCATGGATGCGTAGAGGATGTAACTTTATCCTGGGTTGCCTTTTGAAGTTTTTGAAAATTCACTAAATGAGTAAATTATACCAACCAGATATTCTGGTCAACTTGATATTGTAGTCAATCAGACATTGTCCTTTACGAGATGTCCAGGGCATGTCTGATGTCCATATTGGGTTGTAAATGCTTTATAAAACAACTAGACCCAAAGCCAAATTTAAATGTGATCAATTAATTCCCCAACCTGATTGGGATATTAGCACACTCAGTAAATCCATGTCCAAATCCTGTAGAAGTTGTCAAATTTATCCTTATAGCCCTGTACATGAAGCATAAGAAAAGAGTGTTTGATACTATAGGATCAGATATTTTGACCAGATATTTGGACTAGACATCTGTCATGTCTGGTTTCACATCCAAATCCTATCCAAGCATTAATAGTAGTTTCATTCATTCCTTTGACCATTGACTTTTCAACCTGACATATATTGACTAGATATTCCCATGTCTAGAATTTATAAATATGATGTGAAGATCCACTAGCCTAAACATTTGTCAATGTAAGTTTGACCATGATCATGATGACGTCATCTAGAGAAGTCATGATGATATATATTTCTTCAACATTAGCCAAAATTAAAATGGACATTGTTAGCCAGACATTTCCATAGGACATTTAGACTAGTTATTATGTATAAAGTCCTGACATCTATCCAGTCTGGTCCAAATTAAACTCCCATAAAGAAGATTGCTTTTTTCCATTGGATTTCAAATTTAAGCCAATCCATCTATCATGTTTCCCCACTCCTAAAGAGTAATTTCTCACCTACTATATCAAGGTATTAAATGCATCCACACTTACTAAATTTTATGAGAGATAAAATTATAATTTGATCAATATGTTAATCACAAAGCATTCAAGCTTCTAAAGTGAATTTGCAAAGAGTTTTTAAGTGTAATTTGTAGAGATCCTAAGGTGAGAAGATAAATATTATAGATCAAGCTCATGGAATGGAACACACCAAAGGTAAATGAACATCCATTCCAGAACTTTTCAAAGGTGAAATTTCCACTCGCTCAGTCCTATACTTATAAGACAAAACCCTTAATTTGTCTATTACATAGGGTAATTTTATCTACTTATGGTAAGTCTAATTAGTTCATTTACTATATAAAATCTTGTTATTATTTGTAGGCTTTAATCCATAACCACACCTGTTGCAGAATTTAGTTTTCACTAAGGTAGTAAAAAATTAACCCATAGCCCTAGTCCCCACACCACTAGGTAATTTTGGTGTGTGTGCATCATACAAGATATGATAATGAAAATGTTGAAACAAAGGGATGATGAGCTCTAGGACCCAATGGGTCACACTCCTAGAGAGGTCTAGTGCAAATTCAGTTACACCTCAGACACTCACTATGGCAATGTGAATATAGAGGCATTTAGGGAAAATATCAATGTCCATGATGCGAGTGAAGTACTAAAGAACATTTCCAGTAGTAGCATGTACAACACAGAAAGATTTTCAACTATAATGTACACCCTAGAACTGGTTATCTTGTGTGCATAGAAATATAATCTAGTCAACTGACATGTGAAAGACTGAGGCCGAAGCTATGTAAATTTCTTACCTAAGGGTGTAACAGAAACTTTCAACCACCTAAGAAGTTAGGATGTATTTAAAATTGACATAAATGCATTAAAAACACAATACAACTCAATCATTGCTTGATGTAGACATGTGATGCACAATTCATGGCTAGATCCTACAACAAGGTTGAAGGTAATGTCTAAAATGGCACTAACACTATACAGGTTTGACTTCAATGATGAAGTCTAGTACATAATCATGTTGCTTAATAAGATGGTCAGGAATGAGGATGTCAAGTCCCTCAAGATTTGGATGTTTGGATTAATTAGATCACTGAAAGATGATGAAGGCATTGTGCACTAGGTATAACTAATCAGTGATGCAATGCACAATGGTCTAGTAGGTTGGAGGAAGAAGAAGAAGAGAAGGTTCTTCATGACATGCTATGTTGTTTATTCCTATGCTTTTAAGTCATAGTTTGATGGCTTGCATATAGTGGGAAAGCTAGAAAACAAAGATGAAGAACAAATGGTATGGTAATATTATCCCCAACAATAGAATAATAAATCTATTGCTCACTTCCAAAGGGTAATTGATTGTTTCCTCATGTGGCTTGTCTAATTAATGGAGGGTGACAAAGCAAAGAGGATATCCCGAGAGGCATAGATAGCCATCACTCCACATGGATCCTAATTCATATAGTTTCAAACCTTCACATATATCTAGATGGAGGGGTTTAAAGGTCTCCCATACATGTTGCCGAGGTATCCCACTAACAAGGTATTGCTTCTAGAGATAACAAAGTAGATTATTCCCTCTTATGAAGAATATATCAGGAAACAAGGCTAAGGAATGGTGAAGTTTCCATTGGATGTTGGGTGGTTCAAGTGTGTAGAGTTTAAGAACTCTAAGTTATCTAAAGTTGAGCTAAAAATGTTGAACTTACAATCATTCCTACTCCAAAGAATGTTTGATCCTTACCATAGAATGGAAAACTACGTAAACAAGAAATTGTAGCATGTGCCTCATCTAGAGGACTTCTGGGAAGATTGTAATTATGAGGATGATGTTAGAAAGAGATGGTATCAACACCTAAACCTTAACCAAATGAAAATGTTTGGGATCTCAGAGGTTCCCCCACAAATCAATTCTGAAGATAGTCTAACTTTAGATCCAGACTATGATAATAAACAAATATATAAGGAGACACTACCTCTCTTAGACTGGACAAAGCCAAATGAGACATCAATGGATGTCATGTTGAAGAATGTCATGGCCACTACATAGAAATGACTAGATAGACAAGTGAATGAGCTAAATTCCAGAGTGGACATGACATATAGTAAGAAAAGCAAGAGGAAAAAGAAAACAGACACAGATTATGATGATTTTCTCATATTTAAGAGGAGACTCATGGAGGTCACATTGGCCAAATATTGCACATATAGTTCTGGACCATTCTCTTAACTTCAGTTGCGGTAAGTTTGGCTAAAGTTACTTCACCAAAAAGGGAACAACCAATAGGCACTATCCCATTATCATATGTAGATCCACTGGAACACCTAGTAGTGGACATCATAGAAGGATTAAAAAACCCTAGGCAAAAGAGGAGGATGCCCCAACCAACTACACATATGAGGGGGCCCTCATAAAGGACAAAGATGGAGAAGAAGAGACATCTGGATCTAATTCTACCATAGAGAGGCTATTTGCATCTGCTTCTTCCCAACATGAGGTTCAATTTCCTCAAGCACTAGTACCTCAAGCCCAAAAGATTTAGAAGAATTCATCAAATTTATGCTAAATAAAAACAAATATGCTCAAATCTTAGTTGTTAATTGATAAATTTGACAACAATTACACAAGATATGTGTAGATCGTGCAAGGTAACATTGATATTTGTAGGAAGTTACTTTGATCTGGAAGATTAGATGCAATATTTGTAAGTCCCCAAGTAAAACAACCTAAAACAAACCCTGAGTGACTAAATGTGAAGTGAAAACTTGACTAACAAAGCCTTGGAATTATAAATTCATCTTGAATTTATCATATCTTTCAAGAGAGATAGGTGTTCAAGTGTAGAATGTATATCATTGTGAGTAAAATCATCATCAACAAGATTTATTTCCTCTAGATAACCCACCTGTTTTATCCATCCTTAAGAATATTATGTTAAAATCACCATCAATAATAATTAAATTAATGGGTAGATTGCCAATGAGAGAATTAAATCTATACCTAAATCTTCTCATTCAGCTTCATTGATCCATATTTACATTCAATAATGAATAGACCATATTTGTTTGTAAATAGAAGACATTTACTACTTTTCAATTTTGAGCTTGACTAATCATATCCACCTTATCCCATCATGAAGGTCATAGAATTCTAATACCTGTATCATAACCACTAGATATGATAAAATATTTCTCCCATCCCTTTTAATGAGTAACAAAATTATCTGCTTCTTGGATCAATTTGTTTCTTGAAGAATGATAATATATACTTATAAAGTTTGTATTTGGTACTTTATCAAGAACCTCTTGTTAGGGGTTTTTAAGAACCTAACATTCCATGAAGTTATTCTTTTAAAGATGTATTTTCTCCCTTAGACCTTAGCAATTATTGATTTGTGGAGGATTGTCCTCCTAAAAAAGTGTTCTTCCCTTTTCTACTTGTTAGTTTTGTGGACCTTCCTTCAAGATATTAGAATCTAATTGACCATTTATCATCGGTCAATGATTCCAAGTGTGTCTTCATCTTCATTCTTTGATCTACATAAGGAATTAATATCATTTGCCTCCCTTAGTGCATTGAATTTGTAATCTAGAATTTTCATTTTTTACGGTATTAATGCTAATCACTATGTCCCATGCTAATCACTATGATGACACAAGCAACATTTTATTTCAATCCACCTCCAAACCCATTTCTTCTTCTTCTTGGATTTAAATTCTAGGTCACTATGGGAGTGACAAATACAATATGAACATAATTTTTTGTACTCTTCTACCTCTACCAATTGATTCCATTCTCCCTCATTAGTTTCCAATTTTTTTTTTATATTTGTTTGAAAGAGATAACACAAATGTAGATGTGAGTCCTTGAATCTTCTTCTAGCACCTCTTCTCTACATATAAGTATTGTTTACAACCATTACGTATTTGGGACATCCCATCTATAGACCCATATAACTCTAGAAAGTTTTACAATAGAATCCACATTAGGGAATAGGTGATGCAACAAGACAATGGATCAAAATTTGAACACCATTTTTGTATGTATAAACCAACATTGTTCATCATCTAATGCACGTACTTTAGAACAAAATCTCTATCATCTTCTCAAGTGAATCTAGCAATAAAGAATCCTTTTGGAAGAAATTTAAAAAACTAACATGCCTCTTAGTTCTCACTTACCAAATTGTGTGTTCATTCACGGGTTATCAAGATACAATGAATTTTCTAATGAATTTTGTTACTATAGATTTTTTCTACTTTTCCAAATTTCATCACATTAGACATGAATTCTTATTTCTAATTTATCCTCACAATCTCCATAGAATCTTATTTCCTCTTGTTTTTTATGTGATCTTAAGTTTTAGATTAGGCTTCAACCTCTTTAAAATGAACTCCAAATTTTCCTACGTTAATCCTCTTCACACCAAGGATTTGCTTCAACAATATTTCAAAAAAAATTATGTTTCTTCTCTTATTGTGGTAATGCAACATTTTTCAAAAGTAATTATGTTTATGAGGGAAAGGTGAGAGTATATGGTGGATTAATAATGAGTGTTATATTCCTAAATCAATACCCAGAATTAAAGGTAACAATGATTTATAAAAGTAGATTAAGTATACAAAAGATAAGAAATTTCACACAATAATAATTTAAAAATTGAGAATGTCATAATTATAGCTTAAATATGAGTGTTGAATCATTCAACTTGGACTGACAATTAAATCCTTTGTGTAAATATACCCTTAGAAATTCTCAAGAGTCCTTCCTTCTCATAACCTCCAAGTTTCTTATCAAAAAACACCAAAAAACCACAACCAACAATCCCCAAATTCATATATGCACCGTCAATTTATAGAATTAAGATGGAAAGTTGGCCATAATTTCCCACTTTAATTTTTTAATAAAAATAAATAGTTATACTGAGATTCCCTCTAAAATGACTCCACTTGTCCTTGAATTTCTTTCATGGGAATATTGACATGAATCTATTTTGTAACTACTCACTAACTACTGTCATGGAATAATTCTATTTAATATAATAGTATTACAAGTGTCATGGCAAAGAAATATTGGAATCTTAAACTATCAAATCTAGAATTCATCAATATAAACATCATGCACCATTAATTATGATTCATGAAATAAATTTCCTTAACTTTATACATTTTCTTGTCTCTTAAATTTATGTGATTACTTAACATTTATCTAAAAATATGTCCATTAATTAATATGGTATTTGATCATAATTAATTTTTATTCCCTCTCTAACATATAGTTCTAATTTAAAAATCAATTATAGGTTATCTTTTCAAAATTTAATTATCCACAAGAATTTAAAAAAAAAACATTTCAATAATTACCACCTTATCAAATTAAAATAATAAAGGAAGAAAACTCTATGTGCCATTTAGAAATCCCTAAAAATATTATTTATCTTATATTAGATTTTATCACATGAACATTTTGAGTATATTCTATATATTAATATTGGCTCATAAACTAAGATCTATTGAAGATCAAACATTTTGACAAAATAGCTATGATGATACAAAGCACCTTAATCATTTATATGCATGTTGCAGAAAGGAAACATAGGTAATTTTTGAAAAAATGCATATTTACTATAAAGTGTATTCCGTATTCTTCCTACTATCTTCTCAATGAATTTTACACACATTTCAAAGAAGAGTACATTTGTTAAGGGATTTAAGTTTGAATATGTAAGGAGTTCCCAAAAATAACTTCATTACTTAGGCTTAATTTGTTAGACCATTATTGCTTATGAAAATGCATTATTATTACATTACAGCTAAATTATAATCTGTAGATCTTTCTACCAACAAATGAGTCAACACATATTGTGTACATTAGTAGAAGAAGTCTCATAAGGCCTAGTATCTAACTCATGTCCCCACTCTTTTAGCTAGTTTTTAAACAATTTTAGAATTAGATTTAGTAAAATTTCTCTATCAATACCACATAATACAAATTCACCATCATTGATGTAATCTAATACATGGAGTTGTTTTCTCACTCGTGAGAATGTGGACCCTCTCGAGTTTTTTTCTTAAGTGATTCATACATTACTAATGTCCTTTTCTCTTTTTTATAATATATTTTGAACTCTAATTTTTGTTATAATTGCACAACATTTTCAATCCTATTAAACCAATTTATGGTTATTATTACATATTGTATATAATTTAATTTATGTAAGAATTTAGAACAAAACATCATATCTAAACATGTGTTATTGATTGTATAATTTATTGTGCAGCAAATATATATACATGCATAAACCTTTTTTAATAATTGTAAAGCAAAAAAAGGTATATAAATCTACATTATCCCACAATTTCAATTGGCATGATTATTGCATGTGACTTTTTTTTTTTATTTGGTGTCCATATAAGCCTTATGCTTTATTATTCTATATGTACCTAAAATCAAATTCTACTATATCATGAAGCTATCAACTTATTTTCATGTCATTTACGAGCATATGGGGAAATTGGAAGACCCTTTACTAGGGTAGGGACTAGAAAGTAACATATTTGATCACCTTCAATTAGTTCCCACATACATACACATACCATCAATAACTCAAAATGGTCATTTCATGACCTTTTACTCCAAAAAATATTAACTTCCTTCCACAATGATCTTGCAATGCACATGTACTTTTCAAAATGATAGACAACCTCATATAATTTTAGTGAAAAATTTATGTAGGAAGAGAGAAATTTCAACTGTCACCAAGTGGTATCCTAGACAAAACCTAACACCTCTCCCAAATGGCATAAACCATGGATTGTCAAACAAAACCTACAAATTAAATGAAAGAATTCAACCAGCTTAGAATTTGTAGTAAATAATATCATTCATAATTTTTAGAAATTCAAAGTTAAAACAAACAAGGTTGGTGCCTTGACATACTAGGGAAGACTCATTTTTCCAACACCATGGATTGAAAGTGAATGGTTCAAGATAATATTTTTCGTCTAAATGTGTACCAACCAAGAGTGCATACAATGTCCATCCTTTGGGAATGACAAAATATATATTTGCACTTAAATCATTTACTATTGTATAACATTAAAATTTTCAACTTGCTCACCTTAAGCAATATTAATTTTATATTAAAATTTTGCTAAATTGCACCTTTAAATTTAACATATTGTTTTTCTTGTCTACAAACCCCTTGGCTGGTGCTACCCAATAAAACATTTTCTTTTATCTCCTACCACACAAACCAAATCAAACACATGGATGTCAATTTTCTTGGCTAAGTAATTCAATACTATGGAGAAGACAAGAACATGATAAAGCATATTAAATTAAGTACTCACTCAATGAGTGAATTTCATTGCTTGATAGTTGTCCCATGTCAACTTTCTCTTTTCATTCCTTCAATGGAGTATCATGCTCAACCTGCATAATCCAAACTTGAACTGGGTATCTTAGAAAATATAATTTTAGGGATTAATTGCTTATTAATATCTAATCTTTCACAGTGACCTATTTTTCATGACTATGGAAAGATGGTCTTCATCTTGGGAGTGATCAAGAGTATGCATTCTATAGCTTAAGTACAATGAAGTCTCATGTGTGTAACTTGTTTTTTTACTATCTACCAAGTAAACAACAAGCATAATGTGTGTCTATTGAACATGAAAGATATTCAATATATTTTTATTAAACAAATACACCTAAACAAATTTCATCTTGAAATTACATTTAGAACTAAAACATCCTCATTTCATAATTTGAACACTTAAACTTCACTTTTCAAGGTGGATGCTTTAATAATTAATTTGTATAAAGGTAATTAAATAATTTTCATTAATAGTATATGTAGTGCCCCTCACCTTGTTGTCTGTTAGATTGATGGTGCTTAGTAGGATTCAACATTATGATAGTGTCTTAGATCATTCGATGATGGATTCTTTGTTATCTTAACAGTTGTTGATGTTGAATTCTATTATTTTATGCTTTACAACTTGATAAATGCTTTGATGTTATTTGCTATATTTGATTATGAGATAATTGTTTGTTTTATGTTGTTGACTAGAAATCAGAAATCTTGTTCAATATAGTTAATTGTTTATACATGAACATGAATGGAACAGTGTCGTATTACTCACTCTCGAGTACCCTACCCCACTACGATTTCCATTCACTACATGACTACATCTAGATATATGTCTTGTTTAACCGTGCGGTTGCTACAGGATGTAGGTACTAGGCACCAACTCCACCTGATTTACTAGGTCTGAGCATGCCTTCGCCAATGGAATAGTTGTTTGGAGTTAATGTGAGGTCCCTTGTTATTGTTGTCTGGTTGTTAGTTTACCTTTGTGGTCATTGTCTATCATTTGATCATGACTTGTAGACAGGTAATGTTACACCCTGAAGTCTAACTAGGTTAGAAGGTGTTTTTGTGTGTAAGGTACAATTGTGCATTAAATAGAATTACTATACAGAAAAATATAAATGTCAGTAATTGAGTATACTTGTTGTAAATAAATTATTGTTTTATGATGAAGTAAGATTGTTAAATAAAAAATGTAAGAAACTTTGTATTATTGAATATAATATTATTTGCTTTGAACATTTAAATAAATAAATTAGTTATAAATTAAATTGTGAGATTTAATTAACAAAATATTTTTTTTTTTGAGTTGTATAGTTTGGGTAGTTGCAATGATTTAATTTAATTAATTAATAAAAACCCTCTTTGTGGAATAATGGATTATTAACAGATCTGAGAAGAGGAGGGTTTATGGAAAGAGGGGGAGAAGAAAGAGGGGGATTATGGGTAGGAGAGCAGAGAAGGTGACTGGAAAAGAAAGATTGGAATACAGTGTCAAAGCGGTATTGCCCGAATCGATATCATAGCCAGGTTCCATTGAATGTCTAATCCCTTTCCTTTAATTTTGAATCTGCAAATGATGGTGTTGTTTGTTTCTTTTATTCCCAATAGATTGTTTGGTTGAATTTCTAGTTTAAAATTTTCTCCATTTTACAAACAATCTATATTCTGAGTTTCCTCTATGGATGCATAAATCGGGTGCTCATTTCTATAGTTGTCTCCTCCACATTTTGGTAGTACAATTCCTAGGTCTTTAAATAAAAATTTTGCTCAATGAAATTTGTTGATTGATTGTTTTCCTCCCACTCCATTTGCCAAATCATTCTGTCATTTCTGTAATCATTATACCTCAATGGACAGTTTCACCTATAGATCGTTGGGTCTGTAGAGGGGTCTGTAAAAGGCTATACATTCCTTTGCTATCTTCCATCAAGTTTATTAATAGAAAACATAGCATCCATAGTAGTTGATTAAATGATGGAGAAGAATCAAACATAGAGCATTCCATTTGAGATCTTAGTTTGGATGCAATGGCATCGCAACTTTCCGCAGAAATTACTTTTAACCATTGCAATTGCTTGAAGGTTTCAGACAATGTCGTTATAACCCATCCTCAGTGATTGCAGTGAATATTCTTAAATTTTGCTTTAAGAGCTTCACAGCTCATGAGAAACGCGTCCTTAAAATTGGTGCATATCTCAGGTGTATGTTGATAAGGTCCAGGGTGCCTCAAATCCCTAGGGTAACAAGCTCCCCTTCGTATGTTCAATGGTGTGATCTTCTGCAAATAACATTTATCCTGAGCTGTTAACTATCTACAGTAGACTCCCGCTTGGCATTGCAACCATATTACGAATCGGGTGTGAATTCCTAAAGTGATAACAAATTCACACTAAGCATTCTCCTGCAACCCGTGTAATGTATGAGGAAACATTTCTAGTTATAAGGAAATTAAAATAAGTTTTATTAATTTGAAAGCATAGGCGAACACATTAAAATGCATGATGTGAGGTGAGTTGAATGAGGTGTGAACAGAAACAAAGGAAAGGCTTGAATCATCTCAACTAATCCATCTTGGACAGCCTGCTATCTTGAATTTCTGCATAATAGTCTTGGGCGGTTGATAGTAGTGACGATGTTGTTACTTCAATGCCACATCGCTACCAAACCCTAATCAAAGATCAACAAGCATATGGAAGGAAGGTGAATCCCACTAAATTTCAAAACTAATAAGTAATTAGAATGTCTTCAGATCTAAAATAGTGTATGTATAACCTCACGGTCAAGCTCTAAAGATTGATGGAAAAGTAATGAAGATATCAGCAAACACCAAGATACTCCCAGCGACGAGTTAGCAGAAAACACAATGATAAAGTTTAGGACTCCATCTGGTAGGCCAACACAGCGAAGGAGGTAAACTGTGCACACACAACGATCAACTGTATGTATTATGTGATGACAGTTACAAAAGGAGAGTTTAGCTGTAAACTTCTGTCAGAAACTAAACCAAAAAGGAAGGCAATTCTACCATATTCTAAATTTATATTCACACCTTTCATGTTTGGAAATAAGCACAACAGTAAGAAGAATTAACTATACGTGGGATATTTGAAGAACGCCTTTGGAAAACACAAATAGTGTATTCAACAAACCTAGATTGTTCTTTTTCTGTGATCATTGCCTTCCGTGATACATATCAATAGAGAGAGAAAACTGTTAAGGTATGATGTTGTCAATTTTATCAAATTTTCAAGATTGAGGGATGCTGCCTGAAGTCGTTAACCTAAACAAATATCATCCATTTCAATGGTTAAACCAGTCAATAACAATTTTACACCTTCTCTGTGATGTATGTTTACAATTCAATAGGTTATTACATTTGAAACAGATATAGTAAAAGCACCTACGTGAAAATCAGAATGCCATGGAAACAAAACATAGATTATACATCTATCAAGTGATGACGGCATGAGAATGACCATCCCGACCTTCTGCTTAGATAGAGTTAATAATTTTTTATTAAATCATTTCATAGATATTGTTATGACGAAGAAATTCAAACATATTAAACTGTCTTCGGAATGAGGTCAAAAGAAACATCAGAAGGACCGTATTTAGGGCAAAACCTAGAGAAAAATGAAAACATTGATGTTCATCGTTGATGGTTGGACCTTTTTCCTCGTTGTATTGCTGTATAGTTATAAGGTATTGTTTTAGTATTTAATCCATCGTTGGAAAGGTAAGTTAATCGGTGTAAAATTTGTCATACTTGTGTTTTGTAATTTATCTTTAGAAACAAAATGTAGAATATTTAGATAATTTAATTGTAATGTATTAGTATATTTGTTGTATTTAATTTAAAATCAATTAGTTTGATTAAAAGAGTTAATGTAATCCACTGTTGATTTTATTACAAACTTATTTATGATGAACCAAGAAGGAATTTTAGTGATTAACTCTAGAATTCGTATTGAACTGTATGAGTGGTCGAACTTGAATTCCAGAGGCGTAGTATGTCGTAATTGTATACAATACAACATGTGTATAGTTGTTTTTGTATTGTGATGTTATAATGAACAGGTGGTTTTAGTTAGTAAGAAGTATAATGAAGTATTGTCAAAGTTGATTATGTGTTTTGTAAAGTAATATTCTCTGGATGAGATATTTAACCACTTGTGACTATCTTGTATCTGTTTTGTCGTAATTGTTGTATGGAGAGACTTGGAATCTATGAAAGAGTAAAGTGTTGTAATGCTATATGCGATGAATAACAATTGGTGTTATGATTCTGTTTGTAATGCAAGAGGGTCTATGCCTTGCAGTGATCATGTATGTGTTCTGTTATATGCCCTGTATGATGGTTAAGGTTTACTAGGTGATAGGATGGAGAGTGGCTTTCAATGTGGGGCCAGCACCCAAAGTGGTAGTCAGGATAACCTGTTGAAAGTAGATTAATCAACTGATAACCTAAAATGAACTAGGGGATTAAGGGTAGTTTTCACATTAAACAAGATTAATGGATTTCCTCACCCAGGCCTGTAGTGCTCATTTAGACTAAGGATGGGTTGAGAAGGCATGGTCGGCATGATTGTCTTCCTTGTCCTCATGAAAGGAAGGTCGATTCCGCATGTGTCACCCTATGGGTCCGGCACCTAGTGAGAGGCTGTTAGGATAACCATAGATGGGGGCCGGCGCCTAGTGAGAGGCTATCAAGATAACCCATGCTAGGACCGTGCGATGACCCTCTCCCTACTACAACCTAGCATTGCTTGTATGGTCTCTCCACAAATGTTATGTGTTGCCTCTAGAGGTTGAGTTGTATTGTGTTATTGTCATGTGTTGTATTGGAGTTTGGTCATCCTTCGTTCATGTTAGTCTTTGTCTACCTGACTGTTGTTGTTTGGGACCTCATGTTGACTCCTAGCTCGGGGGGTGGACCTTAGAGTTCCACATGGTCGGGTGGAAGAGCTTTCCTATCCATTGGTTATCCCTTGTCAGAGTTCATGTGTAGAAAAGAATTATCTCAGTTTTAGACAATTGTTCGTGTACCAGTTGAGGAAGATGTATATGTAATTTTGATGTATTCAGAAGATGTCATTGTAAATAATTTAATGATGTACTTATGTGTAAGAAAAACATTACAATTATGTATTTGATCATGAAGATTATATTATTTGATGACATGCAATAAATATGAATATGTTATTTAATAATGCATTGGATTTAGATCAGTTACTAATGTTAGTAATGTATGTTGAATTATGTTATTTAATTTGTAAGTAATGCAGCCTTGAGACCTTATAGAACATGTTGTAAGTTTAAATTGTATAATCAGTTATGTTAACATTACTTTGATATTTTATTCACTTTAAGAAAAAAAAAGAAATTCCTGTTTCATATAGTGTAAATGTAAGTTTCTCTAAGGTATTCAAGGTGGGGTGTTACATCTGGGATCAGAGCCAAGATTCTAACACTGGGTACTCTAGTTTTATATGAGCCCATTAAGCTATACTAGTTGCTTAATCTCTGAAAGATATTTTCATTAGTAGTCCTCGCCTAGCAACCTGAAGTTACTCTTGGATGTGTAGTCAAGAAGATGCCTAGGGGTCGAGGTCGAGGACGTGGGTGAGGTAGGGGACGTGGGAGAGGGGGTGCTAATCTCCCTCCTCCTAGTTCCCCTCATGGAAGTGCACAAGTAGGTGGGGTGAGAATCAGGAGAATCAGGGTTAGCCAGAGGGTGCTCAGCTACGCTAGCTTCTTGAAGAGGTCCTTGCTCATCTAAGTCCCAGGCAGGAGATGGATCAGTCAGAAGTGAGAGATAGAGAATGATCTCCTAGAAGGAGAGAAACCACTATTAGATCTAGGGCACACAACTAAGAGGGGGGGTGAATCAGTTGTATAAAACTTGCTTCAACTTTAAACACTTGAATCTACTTTGTTAGTTAACAACATATCGATTAACCATTCATCAAAGCATAAAGCAAGAACACTGGAGCAGATAAACATCAACACATTAGACACCAAGATTTTGATGTGGAAAACTCGGTTAAGGGAAAAACCATGGGGTGATTAACCCAAGGATTATTCTCTGTTAGAAGAATAAGAAAAATGGATGGCACATGCCAGTCAGGGCTCACTGCCCGAGCACACTACTCACAAAGAGGCACACTACCTACAAGACACACTGTCTACAAGATCATAAGTATTACAAACTTGAACTGGAGAATGACATCTTCACCATGTCTGGATCAGTTCCATTTAAGCCCGAGACACACCTGCTCTACCTTTTGCTCTTCCGCTATACCACACTCATCCACTCTATAACACACCTCAAAATGAATTGACAAACCTTTATTTATACAAGGCATCGACTTAGGAACAATCATCTAAGTCGGCAATCAACCACAAGAACATTCACAAGTCGGCAATCATCCACAAGAACATTCGCAAGATGAATAACTCATCCGGTCGGCCATTCTAAACAAGAACATCTTCATCCAGAAGAATATCTTCAATTCTGGGCTCTAACATTAATGCGGACTAGCAACACAACCTCAACATGATCTAAGAACCTTCATAGGCTTGCTTCAATGACCAGGTACATCTGCACTTCCTCCACTTACTAGAATCTCTTCTCTTCTTCATCTAAAACTCCCAGAGCAAAATCTACCGCCACTATAATACTGAACAAGGTGCTTCCAGACCTCCAAACCATGAACCAATCGAGATGACACATCACATGAACATGCCAAACACACCTTCCAATCCGCAGGATGGGACAATGTACTTTCGGATCTCACCGGACCTTTTTGTAACACTCTGTCACTCCGGAGCATCTCCCGGAACCAGTTCTACTTGATCGATCACAACTTCTTCATATCTTCATACGGACCTCTGAAATTGTACCTGAAACATCTCAAGACTCATATCTACAAACCCTTTAATCCGCATCCTCTGATACTCAACTGATTGAGTACTTTTGCCTTCTTCTCATCACTGTTCTTCACTGTTCCTGATTGAGACCAATTTTCTCAATATCCTCAGCACACAGCTCATCCAATCCTTCTCATCAAAGCAATATGAGTATGTTGACATCAATGACAACACTGGTTAACCTCATACTTGCAACAATCTCCCCCTTTGTCATTGATGGCAACATATGATGTGAAAAACCATCAAGACAAGATCTTCTCCTTTCTGTCATAGCTCCCCCTATCAGCAACAACTCTTCATATGTCTTCTCTTCCTTTACTACTCCCCCTTTGATCATCAACCACTTGTTTTTCACATGTCTTCTCTCCCCCTTTGACATCAATGGCAAAGGGCTCATACTTGCAATTCTAACACATCAGAAACATACTAGCTACTCCCCCTTAGTAGTAGCTCCCCATCATCAATCTGGATCATAAGATATGACTGTGATATCCACCGGACTGATGCACATAAGTACATCCTAGTTCATCACCGGAGGGGCCATGACCCCTAACTTCTCCCTGAGATACTCAAAAGAGTCCTTGGGAAGAGGTTTAGTAAAGATATCTGCAATCTGATCCTTGGAAGGTACATACTCCAATCTGACTTCATCCTTGTTCACTTGTTCTCTCAGAAAGTGAAACTTGATAGATATGTGCTTACTCTTAGAATGCAATACTGGATTCTTAGAAATATTGATTGCACTTGAATTATCACAGAAAATTGTGATAGGCTCCTCATATTCAACTTTAATGTCTCTTAGCATTTGCTTCATCCATAAGATCTGAGTAAAACTACCTACTACTGCAATGTATTATGCTTTAGTTGTAGACAGAGATATTGCCTCTTATTTCTTGCTTAGCCAAGAAACTAATCTTTTTCCCAAAAAGAAAGCTCCTCCACTTGTACTCTTCCTATCATCCACATCTCCTGCCCAATCTGCATCTGTGTATGCATGAAGAGAGAAATCTTGATCTCTAGGATACCATAGACCATATTCAACCATTCCTTTCAAGTACCTAAAAATTATTTTGATTGCCATGACATGAGATTCTCTGGGATCAGCCTGAAATCTTGCCACAAGACCAACAGCCTGCATTATATCTGGTCTACTCTGAGTGAGATACAATAGTCCTATAATCATTGATCTGTACTTGGTCTAATTTGTCTTAGGAGAGTCATCATCTTTACTCAACTTACATCCGGTTGCTATAGGTGTGTTCATTGGCTTTGAATCTTCCATTCTGAATTTCCTCAACAATTCTTTTGCATATTTGGTTTGAGAGATAAAGATGCCTTTCTTTGTCTGAGTAATTTGCAGACCCAAGAAGAAATTCATTTCACCAAGCATTGACATTTCAAACTCACTTTTCATTTGATTTGCAAAGGTTTTACACATACTGTCTCTTCCTCCAAAGATGATATCATCAACGAATACTTCAACAATCAAAATGTTTTCATTATCTATTTGGAAATATAGGTTACTATCAGCAGTACCTTTGTTGAAACCAATCTGCACAAGATGCTTATCCAGCCTTTCATACCATGCTCTTGGGGCTTGCTTCAATCCATATAGTGCTTTCTTCAACTTGCAGACCATATCATCATGATCAGACAATTGAAATCCATCCGGTTGTTCAATGTATACTTCTTCTTCAAAATCACCATTTAGGAAGGCAGGCTTGACATCCATCTGATATACCTTGAAGTCTTTGAAGGTAGCAAATGCAAGAAATAATTTGACTGCTTCAATTCTTGCCACTAGAGCAAAGGTTTCTTCAAAATTAATTCCTTCTATTTGAGAGTAGCCTTTACCGACCAATCTAGCTTTGTTTCTGATTACTTCACCAACTTTATTTAGTTTGTTCCGGAAGACCCATTTGGTTCCAATCACATTATTGTTTCTAGGTCTGGGAACAAGATCCCAAGTATGATTTTTCTCAATTTGCATCAACTCTTCCTCCATTGCGTTGGTCCAGTTTTCATCATTGCAAGCTTCATTTATTGTCTTAGGTTTAATCTTTGAAATCAAACAGTATTCATTTGAATTTTGAGCAATTCTTCTCCTTGTTTGTACCCCTTTGCTTTTGTCACCTATGATCTGATCTTCAGAATGGTTTAGAGTTACATACCTTGGAACTTTGGGAGTTTCTTGTACTGTTGTTTCTTGATCAGGCTCATTCAAACAAACCTCTTCTTCCTGATTTACTGGATCAGTTTGAATCTAAATTTCAGAGGAGGATTGAGCTCCTTGCACCAGAGAATCATTCTGATCATTTTCATCACATTCATAAAATCTTGAGGGCTTCTCAATTCCTTCATCAACCTTCACATTTGTGTGTTCTATCATCTTTCTCATTCTCTTATTGTAACACCGGTATGCTTTGCTTAGAGTGGAGTAACCCAAGAAAATTCCTTCATCACTTCTAGCATCAAACTTTCCTAGATCTTCATCTCTTTTGATGTAACACTTGCTACTAAACACTCTAAAATATCTCACAGTAGGAGTTATACCAAACCAAAGTTCATAAGGAGTCTTACCGGTATTGCTTCTGATTTGAACTCGATTAAGAGTATAGACTGTAGTGCTGACAGCTTCTCTCTAAAACATCTGAGGAACATTTGCTTGCATCATCATTGTCCTGGATGCTTCCTGGATGGTCCGGTTCTTTCTCTCAACTACTCCATTCTATTGTGGAGTCCTAGGAGCAGACAACTGTCTCTTTATACCATGCTTCTCACAAAAGTCTATGAATTCACCGGATGTGAATTCACCACCTCTATCAGACCTCAAACATTTTAGTTTCAATCCAGTTTGATTCTCTACCATAGCTTTGAAGATTTTGAACTTTTCAAAGGCTTCTGATTTCTCTTTTAGAAAGGTAACCCACATCATCCGGGAATGATCATCAATCAGTAACATGAAGTATCTATCACCTTGCATACTCTTGATTCTTGTCGGACCACATAGATCAGTATGAACTAATTCTAATAATCTGGTAGAGGGCTGATCCTTGCTTTTGAAAGAGACTCTGCTTTGTTTACCTAGCTGACATTATTTCCACAAACTATTTGTAGGTTTCACCAATTTTGGAAGATCTCTTACAGCCTGAGTATTGCTTATCTTGATGATGTTATCAAAATTCACATGACACATCCTTCTATGCCATAACCAACTCTGATCAACTTGAACAAACAAACAACTTTTATTTGAACCAACTAGATGGAAGATATTACCTTTTGTTTGAGTACCGGATGCAATCTCAATTCCGGAGCTTTCAAAGATCCTGCATCTTTCATTTTTGAACCGAAGATCATAGCCTTTGTCCACCAACTGACCAACACTGAGAAGATTGTGCTTCAGTCCTTCAACATATAGTACATTACTAGTTTTGCTCTTTCCATCAAAAGAAATAGTTCCCCTACCTCTGATTCTACCAGCAGAATTATCACCAAATTTTACCATTCCTCCTTCATACCTTTCTAAATCTAAGAACTTGTTCTTGTCACCTGTCATATGATGAGAACATCCACTGTCAATAACCCAATCATCCTTTTCTTCAACTTGTGCAGCCAAAGCTCTTTCCACAACCTTATGATTGACAGATTCAGAGGATATTCAATTTTCTTCCTTGATGGCAATAAACACCCATTCATTTCTAGATCTATTTCCTATCTCTGATTCATCATCTGTTACACCTTCATTATCATCTTCTTCATGAACATAATAATAGTTCTTTTGGAACCTTTGCCTGTTAGAATTTGACCTTGCAGTTCTCTTCGAACATCTTGAGGCAAAATGATCTTATTGCAGTTGAAGCATTTAAAAGGTAACTTTCCTTCATACTTACCGGATCCTCTTGGCAGTCTCTTTGCAATGAGGGCTTCAAGATGAGTTGTTTCTGCTTCTTCCTCTTCCATGTCTTTCCTTGCTTGATCATACCATGACAGCTTCCTTGAAGAGTTTTCTCCTGGATCAAATCTTTGTTTGCCTTTCACATAGGCACTGGCTTTGAATGCAAATTCAGTCTTGGGGGGATCATCTCCAAACTCAGTCATTTCAAATGGAGCAAGTTTGCCAGCCAATTGCTCTTTTGTGACAGTTGAATGGGCTTTGAATTCATCAATAGCAACAACCTTGATTTTTGTAGGCAGCAGGAAGGGATCTGAGAATTTTGCAAACAATTTCATTTTCATCCAGAACTCCACCAGCATTTCTAATTCCACACACCAGCTCATTTACTCTTGGCATAAAAGTAGTGATATTTTCATCATCTCTCATCTTCAATCTTTCAAATTTCCCTTTGAGACTTTGCAACCTTGCACTCTTAACAAACTCATCTCCTTCATGCAAAAGTTCCAGTTTAATCCAGATCTCATATGCAGTTGGTAGGTCAATGACATTTGAGAGTTCCGAGTCAGTCAATATCTTAGAAGAGCTTCTTTGGTCCGCAGATTGTTTTCAGCATCTGTGATTTCATTCAGAGTTGTCGGACCACTCTGTGGAGGTACATATGGTTTTGTAACCATGGACAAGTATGCTTTTCCCATACACTCCAAGTGACATTTCATGCAACCTTTCCAAAGAGAGAAGTTGGTTCCATCAAACTTCGGACTATCCTTCTTGTATGATGACATCCTGGATCTCCTCAAGCAGTTAAGCTCCTTTTAGAGGAACTTGGCTTTGATACCAATTGTTAGATCTAGGGCACACAACTGAGAGGGGGGGTGAATTAGTTGTATAAAACTTGCTTCAACTTCAAACACTTGAATCTACTTTATTAGTTAACAGCATATCGATTAACCATTCATCAAAGCATAAAGTAGGAACACTAGAGCAGATAAACATCAACACATTGGACACCAAGATTTTGATGTGGAAAACCTGATTAAGGGAAAAACCACAGGGTGATTAACCCAAGGATTATTCTCTGTTAGAAGAATAAGAAAAATAGATGGCACATGCCAGTCAGGGCTCATTGCCCGAGCACACTGCTCACAAAGAGGCACACTGCCTACAAGAGACACACTATGTACAAGATCATAAGTATTACAAACTTGAACTGGAGAATGACATCTTCACCATGTGTGGATCAGTTCCATTTAAGCCCGAGACACACCTTCTCTGTCTTTCGCTATACCACACTCATCTGCTCTACAACACACCTCAAAATGAATTGACAAACCTTTATTTATACAAGGCATCGACTTAGGAACAATCATCTAAGTTGGCAATCAACCACAAGAACATTCGCAAGTCGGCAATCATCCACAAGAACATTTGCAAGATGAATAACTCATCTGATCGGCCATTCTGAACAAGAACATCTTCATCCGGAAGAATATCTTCAATTTCAGGCTCTAACATTAATGTGGACCAACAACACAACCTCAACGTGATCCAAGAACCTTCACAGGCTTGCCTAAATGACCAGGTACATCCACACTTCCTCCACTTACTAGAATCTCTTCTCTTCTTCATCCGGAACTTCAAGAGCACAGTCTACCACCACTGTCATTCTGAACAAGGTGCTTCCGGACCTCCAAACCATGAACCAATTGAGATGACACATCACACGGACATCCCAAACACACCTTCTAATCCACAGAATGGGACAATGTACTTCCAGATCTCACCGGACCTTTTTGTAACACTCTGTCACTCTAAAGCATCTCCCGGAACCGATTCTACTTGATTGATCACAACTTCTTCATATCTTCATGAGGACCTTTGAAATTGTAACTGGAACATTTCAAGACTCATATCTGCAAACCCTTTAATCCGCATCCTCTGATACTCAACCGATTGAGTACTTTTGCCTTCTTTTCATCACTGTTCTTCACTGCTCCTAATTGAGACAAATTTTCTCAATATCCTCAGCACATAGCTCATCCAACCCTTCTCATCAAAGCAATATGAGTATGTTGACATCAATGACAACACTGGTTAACCTCATACTTGCAACAACCACAGCTAAACAAGAAGCTATTCTTGCAGGCCACATGCGAGATCTTATGAGAGCTCGTCCTCCTACCTTCGATGGGTCTGGTAGTGGAATGGAGGCAGAGACATGGCTAATTGATTTGCAGAGGTGTTTTGCTATGCATCCATATGGTAGCAACACTAAGGCAAGATGTGCCATCATGCATCTTAGAGGTTTCACCTCTACATGGTGGCGACTAGAGGAACAGAAGTTGCATCTAGATATTGGCACAGTATCTTGGGAGCTATTTCGAGAGAGGTTCAGAACTCAATTTCTGTCAGACCACTAGAGGCAATGTCAAGTGGATGAGTTCCATGGGTTGAGACAGATGGCCATGATAGTGGAACAATACGAGTGCAGGTTTTATGAACTCAAGTAGTATGCAGGCATTGGAAATGATGAGGCCATGTTGGTTCAGCATTTTATTAGATGTCTAAATGCATGCATCAGTGGAGGAGTTTGTGTCTTTGAGCCAAAGACCATGGAGGTAGTAGTTGAGAAGACACGACTGGTAGAGGAGAATTTGACCATGGCTCTAGGGGGTCATACTAGTGTGCAGATCGGTAGTGCATCTTGAGCAGGTTTTGGGTTCTGAGGTGGTCAGTCCCATACAACGGGTAACTCGAGGAGTCATCATGCACCTTCTAAGAGTGGACAACAACAACAACAGTTTTCTCAAACGAAATCAAGAAACTCTCAATATCAGCAAGGTAGTAGATTTCAA
Source organism: Cunninghamia lanceolata (assembly GCA_027924645.1). Lineage (NCBI taxonomy): Eukaryota > Viridiplantae > Streptophyta > Pinopsida > Cupressales > Cupressaceae > Cunninghamia > Cunninghamia lanceolata. Next base: position 4,699,163 of record BSBN01001054.1, read on the forward strand.
TCTAGAAAAGATCAAAGTTGGCAGAGAGTTAGGCATGATCATGCTAGTCAGCCAGTGCAAAGTACACAGTCTGTAGCAAGTAGAGGAAGTTTTGAGTAGTCAAGTGCTACTGCAGGTGGTGGAAGTTTCGGTAGGGGAACGGGATGTTTCTCTTGTGGGTAGCAGGGCGATATTCCGAGACTATGTCCGCATAAGAATACTACAGGATTTGGTCAGAGGCCCGCAGCTTCAGAGCCAACTGTGGGAGATGCAGCGGGTCACGTAGGGTGTTTGCGGTGGTAAATAATCACCAAGTAGAGCATCAAGGCACCGTTGTGGAGACTACATGTGTCTTGTGAGGTATTACAGTTTCTATTCTTTTCATCTCTGGTGCTTTAGATTCTTTCATTTCCCCTTCTATAGTGGAGCATTGCAAGTTGGTGGCAGCAAAGCAAGATGTTAAGTGGCAGGTGGAATTGGCCTCAGGATCTAGGGAAATAGTAGACTCTTTGGTGTATGGTTGTGAGTTGAGGATAGGTCCTTTACCTACCATGGTGGATCTTTGCCTTATACCCCTAGGATCCTATGACATAGTGTTCGGTATGGATTAGTTGGATGCTCATCAAGCAGTGATAGATTGTCGCCACAAGTTAGTGAGGTGTGTCAATGAATCTAGTAGTGAGGTAGAAGTGGTTGGTATTCAGAGACCCATCTCTTTGCATATGATTTCTGCCATGCAGTTGAAGAGATGTATGCATCAAGGATGCAAGTTGTTTGCCATAACGGTTAATGATTTAGATTTTGAGGAGAATAGGGAGACATCCCTCGATGATTATCCTATTCTCAAGGAGTATGCAGATGTCTTTCCTAGTGAGATTCTGGGAATGCCACCTAAGCGTGATATTGATTTTAAGATAGACCTTGTTCCCGGAGTAGAACCTATTTCATGAGCTCCATATCGAATGACTACCCAGGAACTTAAGGAGCTTCGGTTGCAGCTAGAGGAGTTGTTAGCAAAGGGGTTCATTCATCCTAGTGTCTCTCCATGGGGAGCACCAATTATTTTTGTGAAGAAAAAGGACAGATCTCTTCGATTGTGCATTGACTATCGACAACTTAATAAGGTGACTGTGAAGAACAGATACCCCTTGACACAAATTGATGACCTCTTTGATTAGATCAAAGGGGCTAAGGTGTTTTCAAAGATAGACCTAAAGTCAAGATACCATCAGTTGCGCATCTTTGAGGTTGACATCCACAAGACAGCATTTCGCACCCGTTACGGGCATTATGAGTTCACTATTGTACCTTTTGGGTTGATGAATACACCATCTGTGTTTATGAGTCTGATGAATGGTGTATTTCGCACCTATCTTGATAAATTTGTTCTTGTATTCTTAGATGATATATTGATTTACTCAAGGTCTATGGAGGAGCATGAAGAACATTTGCGATAGGTTCTGCGGTGTTTAAGAGAAAATTAGTTATATGCAAATTTGGCTAAATGTGATTTCTTTCAAACAGAAGTGAAATATTTGGGACATGTTATCTCTGACAAGGGTATTGTGATGGATCCTTCAAAGATTCAAGCCATCATGGATTGGCCTGCTCCCACCAATGTTTCAGAGGTTTGTAGCTTCATGGGTTTAGCAGGCTATTATCGATGATTTGTGCAAGGATTTTCAAAGATAGCTTACCCTATAACTTCTCTTCAGAGAAAAGGAAAGAAGTTCATTTGGTCAGAATAGTGTCAAGCATCCTTTCAGACTCTTAAGGAGTGGTTGACTAGTGCACCCATTCTAGCAGTACCTGATCATGCCAGAGACTTTGTGGTGTGTACTAATGCATCCTTGGAAGGGTTAGGAGCAGTTTTAATGTAGGAGGGTCATGTGATAGCTTATGAGTCCCGCAAACTCAAAGATCATGAGTTGGATTATCCTACACATGACCTAGAATTAGCTGTTGTTGTGCATGCATTAGTGCTATGGAGAAACTTTTTATTGGGGCAACGGTTTGAACTACATAGTGATCACCAAAGTGTATAGTACATATTTACACAACCAAACCTGAATGCAAGATAGAGGCGGTGGATGCAGTTTCTATGTGAGTATGATTTTGAGGTAAAATATATCCAAGGTAAGGAAAATGTGGTGGCAGATGTTCTTAGTTGGTGGAAACATGAACTTTCATCAATCACTCTTGGAGTGGATTTGAGAGGACAGATTCTTGCAGCACTCCCTGTAGATAGATGGTATCAGGAAGTGAAAGCAGAAGTTGAGTCTGGTAGAACTTTGGAGGGTAGATATGTCAGATATTCTATCGAGTCAGATGGTCTCTTGCGGCATTTAGGTCGCATTTATGTTCCTCCTACAGAGGGGCTCCACACCCTAATCATGGCTGAGGCACATCGGGCACCTTATGCTGCTTATCCAGGTGTTAAGAAGATGTATGTAGACCTCCATCAAATATATTTTTGGGCCGGAATGAAGAGGGATATTGCTGATTTTGTTTCGAGATGTCTAGAATGTCAGAGGGTTAAGGCGGAACACCAACATCCCGCAGGTCTTCTCCAGCCACATCTGATTTTGGAATGGAAATGGGACATCATTTCAATAGACTTTATAATTGGTTTACCCATGTCATCTCGTCATCATGATGCAATAATGGTCACTATAGACAGGCTTACGAAAATAGCACACTTTTCTCCTGTCTGATCTTCATATAATGCTTCATCTGTAGCTAGAATTTTTATGGAGGACATTGTCAGATTGCATGGGATTCCTTGCAAGATAATCTTTGATTGTGATCCACTGTTCACTTCAGCTCTTTGGACATCCCTTCAGTATGCATTGGGGACTCAGTTAAACTTCAGTTCAGCTTATCATCTGGAGACTGATGGGCAAACTGAGAGGGTCAACCAGGTCCTCGAGGATATGCTCAGAATGTATGTCATGGATCAACAAAACCATTGGGAAGATTATTTGCATTTGGTGGAGTTTGCGTACAATAATGGGTACCATAGTTCTATTGGTTGTCTCCTTTTCAGGCTCTATATGGTCATCCTTGTCGTACCCCACTAAGTTGGGATTGTCTTGAGGGGAGGGTTCTCCTTGGACATCAGATGCTCCAAGAGATGGAGTAGTAGGTTGATCGCATTAGAGAGCATCTGGTGGTAGCACAGGATAGACAGAAGAAATATGTAGATGCTCATAGACTTGATCGTCAATTTTCAGTTGGTGATCAGGTGTTCTTGCGAGTGCGTCCGTGAAAGAGTCCAATCCGTTACGGAAAGGGCTCTAAGCTCGTACTGCGCTTTGTAGGGCCATTCGAGGTTTTGGAGAGAATTAGTCCTATTGCATAGCATCTTGCTTTGCCACCTAGCTTGTCGCGCATCCATGATGTATTTCATGTTTCTATTCTTAGACCCTATCATCCAGATATTTCTCATGTCCTTGATTGGAATGCCTTATAGATAGAGGACGGGCAGCTAGCTTTGGAGCCCGTAGGCATTTTGGAGCACAGGAGACTCACTCTCAGGGGCAGAGTCATAGAGCAGGTAAGGGTCCAGTGGGATCCTAGTGATGAGACTTTAGCAACCTGGGAAGATACACCCTGAATGTGAGAGCTATATCCATATTTGTTTGCAGGCTTCCAGAAGTAAGCTTGATCCTAGGGGGGAGGATGTAGTGCCCCTCACCTTGTCATCTGTCAAATTGATGGTGCTTAGTAGGATTCAACATTATGATAGTATCTTAGATCATTCGATGATGGATTCTTTGTTATCTTAACAGTTGTTGATGTTGAATTCTGTTATTTTATGCTTTACAACTTGATAAATGCTTTGATGTTATTTGCTATATTTGATTATGAGATAATTGTTTGTTTTATGTTGTTGATTAGAAATCAGAAATCTTGTTCAATATAGTTAATTGTTTATACATGAACGTGAATGGAACAGTGTCGTATTATTTTCTCTCAAAGTACCCTACCCCACTGCGATTTCCATTCACTACATGACTGCATCTGGATATATGTCTTGTTTAACCGCATGGTTGCTGCAGGATGTAGGTACTAGGCACCGACTCCACCTGATTTACTAGGTCTGAGCATGCCTTCACCAATGGAATAGTTGTTTGGAGTTAACGCGAGGTCCCTTGTTATTGTTGTCTGGTTATCAGTTTACCTTTGTGGTCATTGTCTATCGTTTGTTCATGACTTGTAGACAGGTAATGTTACACCCTAAAATCTAACTAGGTCAAAAGGTGTTTTTGTGTGTAAGGTATAGTTGTGCATTAAATAGAATTACTATACGGAAAAATATAAATGTCAATAATTGAGTATACTTGTTGTAAATAAATTATTGTTTTGTGACGAAGTAAGATTGTTAAATAAAAATTGTAAGAAACTTTGTATTATTGAATATAATATTATTTGCTTTGAACATTTAAATAAATAAATTAGTTATAAATTAAATTGTGAGATTTAATTAATAAAATAATTTTTTTTTGGAGTTGTATAGTTTGGGTAGTTGCAATGATTTAATTTAATTAATTAATAAAAACCCTCTTTGTGGAATAATGGATTATAAACAGATCTAAGAAGAGGAGGGTTTAAGGAAAGAGGGGGAGAAGAAAGAGGGGGATTGCGGGTAGGAGAGAAGAGAAGGTGACTAGAAAAGAGAGCTTGGAATATAGTGTCAAAACGGTATTGCTCGGATCGATATCACAGCCAGGTTCCATTGAATGTCTAATCCCTTTCCTTTAATTTTGAATTTGCAAATGATGGCATTGTTTGTTTCTTTTATTCCAAATAGATTGTTTGGTTGAAATTCCACTTTAAAATTTTCTCCATTTTACAAACAATCTGTATTCTAAGTTTCCTCTACGGATGCATAAATCAGGTGCTCATTTCTGTAGTTGTCTCCTCCATGTTTTGGCAGTACAATTCCTAGGTCTTTAAATCAAAATTTTGCTCAATGAAATTTGTTGATTAATTGTTTCCCTCCCACTCCATTTGCCTGATCATTTTGTCATTTCTGCAATTGTTATACCTCAAAGGACGGTTTGACCTGTAGATCGTTGGGTCTGTAGAGGAGTCTATAAAAGGCTATACATTCCTCTGCTATCTTCCATCAAGTTTATTAATAGAAAACACAGTATCCGTAGTAGTTGATTAAATGATCGAGAAGAATCAAACATAGAGCATTCCATTTAAGATCTTAGTTTGGATGCAATGGCATCGCAACTTTTTGCAGAAATTACTTTTAACCATTGTAATTGCTTGAAGGTTTTGGACACCGTTGTTATAACCCATCCTCAGTGATTGCAGCGAATATTCTTAAATTTTGCTTTAAGAGCTTCACAGCTCATGAGAAATGCGTCCTTAAAATTAGTGCATATCTCAGGTGTATGTTGATAAGGTCCAGGGTGCCTCAAAAGGGCCGCTGCAAATCCCTAGGGTAACAAGCTCCCCTTCGTATGTTCAATGGTGTGATCTTCTGCAAATAACATTTATCCTCAGCAATTAACTATCTATAGTAGACTCATGCTTGGCATTGCAACCATATTACGAATCAGGTGTGAATTCCTAAAGTGATAACAAATTCACACTGAGCATTCTCCTGCAACTCGTGTATTGTATGAGAAAACATTTCTGGTCAAAAGGAAATTAAAATAAGTTTTATTAATTTGAAAGCATAGGCAAACACATTAAAATGCAAGATGTGAGGAGAGTTGAATGGGGTGCGAACAGAAACAAAGGAAAGGCTTGAATCATCTCAACTAATCCATCTTGGATAGCCTACTATCTTGAATTTCTGCATAATAGTCTTGGCCGGTTGATAGTAGTGACGATGTTGTTACTTCAATGCCCCATCACTACCAAACCCTAATCAAAGATCAACAAGCATATGGAAGGAAGGTGAATCCCACTAAATTTCAAAACTAATAAGTAATTAGAATGTCTTCATATCTAAAATAGTGTATGTATAAGCTCACAATCAAGCTCTAAAGATTGATGGAAAAGTAATGAAGATACCAGCAGACACCAAGATACTCCGAGCGACGAGTTAACAGAAAACACAATGCTAAAGTTTAGGACTCCATCTGGTAGGCCAGCGCAGCCAAGGAGGTAAACTGTGCACACACAATGATCAACTGTATGTATTCTGTGATGACAGTTACAAAAGGAGAGTTAAGCTATAAACTTCTGTCAGAAACTAAACTAGAAAGGAAGGCAATTCTACCATATTCTAAATTTATATTCACACCTTTCATGTTTGGAAATAAGCACAATGGTAAGAAGTATTAACTATACACGGGGTATTTGAAGAATGCCTTTGGAAAACACAAATAGTGTATTCAACAAACCTAGATTGTTCTTTTTCTGTGATCATTGCCTTCTGTGATACATATCAATAGAGAGAGAAAACTGTTAAGGTATGATGCCATCAATTTTATCAAATTTTCAAGATTGAGGGACGCTGCCAAAAGTTATTAACCTAAACAAATATCATCCATTTCAATGGTTAAACTAGTCAATTACAATTTTACACCTTCTCTGTGATGTATGATTACAACTCAATAGGTTATTACATTTGAAACAGATATAGTAAAAGCACCTGCGTGAAAATCGAAACACCATGGAAACAAAACATAGATTATACATCTATCAAGTGATGACAGCATGAGAATGACCATCCCGACCTTTTGCTTAGATGGAGTTAATCATTTTTTATTAAATCATTTTAGAGACATCGTAATGACGAAGAAATTCAAACATATTAAACTATCTTCGGATCGAGGTCAAAAAAAACATCAGAAGGACTATATTTAGGGCAGAACCTAGAGGAAAAATTTAAACATTGATGTTTGTCATTGACAGTTGGACCTTTTTCCTCGTCGTATTGCCTTATAGTTATAAGGTATTGTTTTAGTATTTAATCCATCGTTGGAAAGGTAAGTTAATTGGTGTAAAATTTGTTATACTTGTGTTTTGTAATTTATCTTTAGAAACAAAATGTAGAATATTTAGATAATTTAATTGTAATGTATTAGTATATTTGTTGTATTTAATTTAAAATCAATTAGTTTGATTAAAAGAGTTAACGTAATCCACTGTTGATTTTATTACAAAGTTATTTATGATGAACCAAGAAGGAATTTTAGTGATTAACTCTAGAATCCATATTGAACTGTATGAGTGGTCGTAAAGAGTCAAATTGTGAGTGGTTGAACTTGAATTCCAGAGGTGTAGTATGTCGTAGTTGTGTACAATACTACATGTGTATAGTTGTTTTTGTATTGTGATGTTTATAATGAATAGGTGGTTTTAGTTAGTAAGAAGTATAATGAAGTATTGTCAAAGTTGATTATGTGTTTTGTAAAGTAATATTCTTTGGATGAGATATTTAACCACTTGTGACTATCTTGTATCTGTTTTGTCGTAATTGTTGTATGGAGAGACTTGGAATCTGTGAAAGGGTAAAGTGTTGTAATGCTATATGCAATGGATAACAATTGGTGTTATGATTTTGTTTGTAATGCAAGAGGGTCTATGCCTTGCAGTGATCATGTATGTGTTTTGTTATATGCTCTGTATGATGGTTAAGGTTTACTAGGTGATAGGAAGGAGAGTGGCTTTCAATGTGGGGCCGGCGCCCAAAGTGGCAATCAGGATAACTCGTCGAAAGTAGATTAATCAAGTAATAACCTAAAATGAACTAGGGGGTTAAGGGTAGTTTTCACATTAAACAAGATTAATGGATTTCCTCACCCAGGCCTGTAGTGCTCATTTAGACTAAGGATGGGTTGAGAAGGCCTGGTCGGCATGATTGACTTCCTTGTCCTCACGAAAGGAAGGTCGATTCTGCATGTGTCACCCTATGCGGCCGGTGCCTAGTGAGAGGCTATCAGGATAACCATAGATGGGGGCCGGTTCCTAGTGAGAGGCTATTAGGATAACCCATGCTAGGACCATGTGATGACGCTCTCCCTACTATAACCTAGCATTCCTTGTATGGTCTCTCTGCAAATGTTATGTGTCACCTCTGGAGGTTGAGTTGTGTTGTGTTATTGTCATGTGTTGTATTGGAGTTTTGTCATCCTTTGTTCATGTTAGTCTTTGTCTACCTGACTGTTGTTGATTGGGATCTCATGTTGAATCTTAGCTCGGGGGGTGCACCTTAGGGTTCCACATGATCGAGTGGAAGAGCTTTCTTATCCATTGGTTATCCCTTGTCAGAGTTCATGTGTAGAAAAGAATTATCTCAGTTTCAGACAATTGTTCATGTACCATTTGAGGAAGATGTATATGTAATTTTGATGTAGTCAGAAGATGCCATTGTAAATAATGTAATGATGTACTTATGTGTAAGAAAAACATTACAGTTATGTATTTGATCATGAAGATTATATTATTTGATGACATGCAATAAATATGAATATGTTATTTAATTATGCATTGGATTTAGATCAGTTACTGATGTTAGTAATGTATGTTAAATTATGTTAGTTAATTTGTAAGTAATGCAGCCTTGAAACCTTATAGAACATGTTGTAAGTTTAAATGGTATAATCAGTTATGTTAACATTACTTTGATATTTTATTCACTTTAAGAAAAACAAAAAAATTTCCTGTTTCATATAGCGTAAATGTAAATTTCTCTAAGGTATTCAGGGCGAGGGGTTACAATATATTTGAAGTTGACTGAAACCCAAAAAATAACTCACATGTACTTCAGCTCATTTTATGTTGGGACCCATCATAGTACATTATTCATGCTTATGTCTAATAAGTATTATTATTACATAATCTATAGTTTTATTTTCAGTTGCAACTAAAGACTCACCCTTAGCTCCTCCAATGCTTGTGGATTATCTGTGAAAAACTTTAGAGAAAATGTCATGTTTGTTGAAGAAGTCTCATAACCAAAAAACATCATAAATAATAAAAAATCTCCAATTATTTCATTTGTCCATGATTCTTCTTTCAAAAGTTTGGTGAATAGATCATTCTAAATCACTTGAGGATATCTCTTTCTCTCCTCTATACACTCTTCAATTTTACTTATGAGTCTTTCTCTTCCCTACATTCCTCATGACCTAACATTACTATTATATCCAAATACATATATATTCACCAAACATTAGTAGAATTAGACCAAGTACCTTAATCACTCTTGCATTATTGGATCTTGGAAATTTGATGGGGATTTGAGGGATAGCTACCTCAAATGCCTCAAAATCCTTCTAGATTTGTTTTGTCTCTTCATAAGGAGGTAAATCCAACAATTTTTTTGCCATAATGCTTAGAAAAACCTATGTATTTAGGAAGAGGCTATTAATGTGAAATAAATTCTAATAATTAATATAATATTGTTTTAAATATATAAATTAACAAAATATATAAATAACAATAAAAAATTAGAAAGAGATACTAGGATTATATTAATATGAAACAAATTATAATAATTAAAATATAAGATTGTATCAGATAACTATAAATTAACAAAATCATATACATACTAGTAAATGGTTAGAAAGAGTTAATAGTGTCATATATTACTATCTTCCTATTGTAGTAGAAGAAAAAAATTTAACAGATCTATGGGACAATACTAATGTAGAATTTTTTTTTTAATTTGAATACTTAGTGTCTAGGATTTATTAAAAATATGATATAAATTTTAAATTATCATTTTTTAAGGCATTTAATTGGAAGGAAAGATGTATTTTGAGTCATCTTATTTTAATATTTCTTAAAATACAAAAAATTAAAGTTGTTTGAAACTTGTATAATTAATTTAGGTTTAATACCTCATCTTGTGATTTCCTTTTGTATTTTATTGAGGAGAAGTAATCATATTATGTTAATAGTTTTATAACAACTTTTAATAGTTTTTCATTGAAAAAATAATAACAACATTTTCATTTACTATTAGAACTATTAGTTTTATATAAGTCCTTTCTCTTTGACGAAAAGGAATTTGAATAAGTTTTTCAATATTATTACACATAAAGTTACAAAACTATAATTGTGTATGGGGGGGCACTTGTGTAGGTATACTTACAAATTAACATTTTTTAAACAAGTTAAAATAATCAATAAACTTTTTTATTATTTGGCACATTGAAATTCCTAAGTAATAAATGTTATGCTAGATTTTTTACTTAGGTCTTTTTTAAATGTTCCTTTTATTTTACTATTGAAAAAGCAAATAACATTTCATGAAATAAAGATATGTAACATACCATATTGCATTCCTTCTAAAGATGGATGACACCCTTGTGTCGCCATCTTTGTGTTTCTGTAGTGAGAATATTTTGTATATCATCCATGAAGCCTGAGATAATATTCTCATGCTTTAACAATTTGGTAGCAGTTGCATGGAGATTTCTTTGAAGATCACAATGGATAGTGATTAAACCATATTGTCCAACAAGGTTTTTAAAAAATGGTGTAATTAGCTTCGAATAAGCTACCATCATCTTACAGAACATATCTATTGAAATATAGATCTACTGATACAACCATGAATACTCTTCCAAACAAGTTAAACTTCTAGAAACTATCCCATACCTACATTACAATTGATCTACATTCTCATCTTTAATCTATCATTTAAAAATAAAAAACCCCAAATTTTAAATCTTCTTAATTTATTAACTAATTTGAATGTTGAGATTACATAAGTCTTGTAGTGTGCTTAAATATTTAATTAATAGTAATTTAACATCTTAATTATATTTTTTTTCAATAATTTTCATAAACATTTTTCATATAATAGAGAAGGCCAAAGATGCCAAATTAAATGACTAACAAGACAACAAAAATCTATGAACAACAAAGTGACAATGGACATGGAAAATAATTTAGGGATTTTACTTCGCACAAGTATGCCAATCAAAACTAACCCCCCAAAAGTAAGACAACTTAGTAATAATAGCTGAAATTGCAAAATTGAAAAGAATAATAATAGATGAATATTGTAAATTGAAAAGAATATGAATTGCTCAGTAATAATTGCTCACTAATTAAACCTACTAAACTCATTTTCATTTCCACTCTTTTAAGTATATTTATTTTGTAGACCTCTCTATAGAAATTTGGATCTTCAACTATTTCAGGTATATTTATTTTAGAAGGGCATCTAAAATAATAAATTTGACAAGTATACAATTTAGATTTTACTACCTCTTCTCATGTTCTTGAATGAAAGATCTAGTGAAATAAACTCTTATAATTTTTCTGAAAATAAAATTTATTTTGTACCTTACACATTTCTAAGGTATAGATTTGAATATATTTGGATTGATATACACAAGAACTCGTAAAAATAAGATTTATATCTAAATATATATACACTCAATATATCTTTAAATCAAGAATCTCATAATATGCATTAGATATACTTATACAATCATATTTAAACAATACTTTTAAACATATATAAATATTCATTTATATATAGATATAATTATACTAATTTATATTAAATTAAAGAAATTAAGATATATTATATATAACCAAGAACCATATAATAATGGGCACATAAACATAGTCCAATTGTGAATATAGCAGAGATTGTTAATGAAAGATCAATAGAGCAAAACAAAATTGACAAGTTCATCCCTTAATCTACCTAACAACCCATATCAAACACTTCTCCTATCATAGTACTCCGTTAATAGGCCATCAATATCATTCTTGACAAAAAATTAAAGTCTTCAGAGAAAAACGGGATAGGCAAATTATGCAGGGCCAAGCCCCATGTCATGAACACATTATAATTTTAATATACCCTATTGACCTTCGAGACCGCATCCATCACCTTCTTGGTTGAGTCATCCTTTGAATCACAACAACATGAATGTGTAGGGAGAGCTATCACTAGTAGTTAAATGCACCTCTAGCTTCTTAGCAATACATTTCAATGCCAATTGCATGTCAAACTACCTACACAAGATGGTATGAATGTGTCCCATTATTATATTCAAATGAGTTTCTGCCTACTAGAAAATATCACCAATTCAATCATGTAATAGGAAGGAGTATGCCACCACTGAGAACATGGAGGTTGAAGAGAGAGTCTATGCAGCTTCATATACATTCCACCTCTTGTGGGCATTTCTTGGATCCAAAAGTAAATTTTCCATGCTTGAGCGGGTATTAACACATGGCAAGGCATCCACTGATTTAAAGAGCTCCCAAATCCATACCAACTAGTTTCTTAGAGTCGGATTTGTAATCTCTCTATCCATAGTCACCATAAAACTAGTCATCACCTCCTCGCTAGAGATTTCTCTCCTCTTCCTCCACAACTCCTCTCCTTGTCTTCCACTACCCCCACCATTTTATCACCTACAATTTTTTTTTTCTAGAAACCCATCACACCTGTCATTGTGACCCCTCTAAAATAACATTCTTCCCCTTGACCTCCACTCCCTCCAACATTTTGCCACTCTCAGACGCATACCAACAATGGAAGCCATGACTTATGTAAGCCTTCAACCAAGGAGCTAGACAATCTTATAATGCAAGGAATGAATTTGGTGGAATCAATATACTAAAATGATATAAGGATCACATGAACAACAACTAAGCACAACTATCAAACATCTCATTTCTCCCTCATCTGTACAATGCCTCATAATTGTGAATTTCTCTTTGCACATGTTCCTATCCCTTCCCATTATCATGCGGTATATATATAAGGAGAAGGTTTTAAAAGAATACTTTCATTGTTAAATGTATTCAAGGTAAATTTAAGTATCTAAAAACATATGTTTTTGCATTACTTGGGGAGGTGGCTATAGATAAAATTTATTTTTTATGATTTCCACTATTTTTTTTATAAAAGGGTAGAGCCTCAGGCCATATATTATAATAAAGATAAAGTATTTACAGAGAGTATTATAGAGGGGGGATTAATATTTCCTCACCCCTCATAGCAAAAAAATTGCAAACTTCTGAGAAAGACATAGAGATCAAATGATTTAAAACATAACAAAAAACCAACATCGCCAAAACAACCAACAAAAAAATTGATCGTCAGCAAAACGCCACCACCACTAAACATTTAAGACATCCTCTAGTCAACAACTCTAGCCACAACTCCCAAAATGCCACTCTCAATAGTAGCCATCTTGTCATCATCCATCTAGTCATGGGGATCCTCCGCCTCTACTTCAGAAGCATTTTCCATCTCCTCAGAAATCCTGCGGTGATGTGGAGCAAAGCTAGTTGCATGGAACCATAGGAACCTTATGGCGATAAATAGGTCTTTGCACCTCTACCTGACCTCCTTAGGAACCGAGTGAGCATTCCCTTTGAGTGCTCTTTCTAGAAAGTAGATACAGTCGCAGCTGAGGCCATGCTGCATTTTCCTTTAGATGCATTCGTAGGACCTGCTAGTGCGCAACTTCTCTGAGGGAAACAATCTGCCAACCCAAGCATCAGCAACCAAAATATCATAATTTCGCACCGCTGCATTCCACCTTTCAACGCTAAACAAGTGATGGTTAATAATTCACATTGCTATGGGAAGGATGAAATGGGTATCTTGCACAATGTCCATGAGATTGGATAGAAAAACTGACACCACGTCAGACCACTTAACCTCCCACTCTGGGGTTCCTAGCAGCCATTTCTAGTTGCAAATTATTTGAACAACGAAATGGGCAAGAGTGCAATAAAGATGGAGAACGCTGATGATGTCCGCAGTGCCCATGCTACCCTTAATAGCCAGCTCCCACTGAAGGGGGAAGGAGATTTTGAAGTTTGGTACTTCACTCTCCATAGAAGCCAAACTTGCAACACCAAAATGAACACAGAAGCCCAAAAAAAGACACTGAAATCTTGGAGATGAAAAGAAAACAAAGGTGAGAGAAAAATGAGGGTGATGGATTAATAAAGAAGTGTCGCTCATGGAATAAATGCAAAATGTAAGCTGTGATTAAATAGGTATGGGAGGGTGACACCATTCATCCCCCGCAAGCTAAGCTATCCCCTAAACCTCATAAAGAGACATACTGAACAACGGTGGCAAACCTAGAAACTCAGGAGGAGAAAAGACCTCTGAAGGTAGGAGAAGGAATGTCCAAGATGCCACGTGGAAGAAGAAATGGGTTGTCACAACAAGTTTTGATCAGAACCGGGAGGGGAAGCATTTAGAGATAAAAAGATCTTAGAGAGATCCACATAAGGGAGAAATAAATGCTCCCATCAATGTGAGATAACTGTTTGAATTGTAGGTTAGCGAGAAGACAACTGCCATCAGCTGGGAGTAAAACTTTGGGTGGTGGGCCAAAAGCCATTCCCAACGCACACTGCAAAAGGAAGGTGATACATGTTGGCATGTGTCCATGTGGATTTGTAGGACCCACTGACACTTGTTACATCATCTCTACTGGCATTATGAGGTCTCGTGTCCTATCCTCAACCACCCACCAGCCCCTTCCCTAGCTGGCTAAGGCATGTAGAGATCTTAGTGGTAGTGTTTTATCCCTCTTGAGTCTTGACGCCTGAGGGGAGACAGAGAGCCAGCATCTTGTAGTAGCAGAGATTTGAAAGCTTCTGGAACCTCATGGAGAACTGAATCAAATAAAATTGCTTCCTCATTGTTATCAAGCACATAGTTTGCCAACCAGTCTACCACCTTATTTCCTTCTCTATAGCAGTGTAAAATTTCAAAAGATTCAAAGACCTTCAAAATTTCTCTGGCTTGATCTATTAAATATTTAATTGACCAATTCTCGACCTTCCCTGATCGCAGAGCAGAGATGATTAAAAGGGAATCACCCTCTATAGAGACCTTCTTGAAACCTTTTAAGTGTGCTAATTGTAAAACATTTAGTAGGGCCAAGGCTTCTACTTTGTTGTTTGTTCCTGCTGGGAGTTTGGTAGCTTTTGTTGATAAGAGATTCCCATTCCTGTCTCTTATAATACAACCCAGAGCTGAAGGCCCTGGGTTACCTCTACTTGCTCCATTGAAGTTAACTTTTACAAATGGAGATGGAGGAATCCATTTGATTGAGGCTCTATCTATCTTTGTAGCAGATGTTTGGGAGAGAGCGCTCTGTGAGAGTTGTTGTAAACCTTTCTAATTTTGTACCATAAGAGTGTCCCAATTAGTCCACTTCGACTCCTTAGAGTTTGATCATCTTAATTTGGCTAGAATTGTATCCACCACCAAGAATTCCATCTTGCTCTTGATTTTTGAAAAATACTTTGATGAATCCCTAAAGATCCTATGGTTTCTTTCCTTCCATAAGGTCCAGACAATTACAGAAGGGCAAATCACCCATAAATCATGAAAATGGTCATCCTTATTTAAAATTGGCCAACTTCTCAACCAATCCTTCAACGTGCCTGATACAGGAGAGGGCCAATTCAAAAGTTGCATGAAGTGTTTCCATCATTGTTGGCTGAAGTGGCAATGAAATAGAAGGTGGTCTACTGACTCATTCTCTTCCTAGCAGAAGACACATTTAAAATTTATTCCTAGAGAAAGCCTTTCAATTTTGTCACCCATGAGGATCTTATATTTCAAAGTCAACCATGTGAAAGTACCTGCTCTTGGAAGAATCAGATCTGTCCAGCAAAGATTAGTGGGGCAATCAACTTTCCCTCTTGCAGATAGAAATTGATAACCTGAATGCACCTTGTATCTTCCTGAGCCATCTCCTGTCCATATGAGTTCATCTTCTTGAAGGGAAAACAAGATGAAGCAATCCTCTAAAAATTTTGTAAGAGCCAATTTTTGTTCAATAGGGAAGTTACAATTTTTGAAGCTTTTCCATTTCACCCTTGGTGGCACTGATCCAGTATCCACCATAAAATAAGAGCATACTTTCTTGCCCCAAAAGCTTTTGAGATAAGCATAGGCCTCACTTAAATTACCTAGAGAGGAGAATTTTGGAAAGCCATTCCAATGATTATCCCAAAAGGATACCTTTTTCCCATTATGGACAACCTATGAGAGTTTGGGGAGGATAACCTGATGGTATTTTACTATAAAGTTCCATATAGCTGAACACATCAGAGGATTAGCCACCGTAAAGATTCGCTCTGGGACTCTACTATCTAAGTACTTATTTTGCAGCAACTTTACCCATTTCCTCTAAGGATGTTTATACATTTTGTAGGCCAATTTTTCTCCCAATGCTATTAAGTGAATCTTCCTTGAATCTGAGGTACCTTGCCAAAGAAACTTTTTGTACAATTTGCCAATATCAGCTAAAATTCCATTTGGGGTTTGTAAAGAAGACATCATATAAATTGGGACTACTAATAAGACTTCTTTAAGTAGCGTAAATCTCCTAGCCAAGGAGAGACAACGACTTTTCCAAGCTTGCATTTTGTGGTGCATATTATCCATTACTCCTTTCCATAATCTTTTTGTATGGCATCCATTAAACAGAGGTATTCTTAGATATTTGCCTAGCAAAGATTCTAGTTTGAAATTAAAAAGATTTGAAATACCTAGAAGTTGATCCTGTGGAGAATTGAACACATAGATTTTGAATTTCAAGGGGTTTATCAATTGACCAAAGGCTTCACAGTACATGTTTAGCATTCTTTTGATGGCCAATGCTTCTTGTTTACTGTCTTTACAAAAAATAATGGTATCATTTGTAAAAAGAGCATGTGTGAATGTGTCCTTGGAAGATTTAACACTTATACCCCTCCAGATCTTGTTACTTCTTTCTTGTCATATTAACCAAGTAAGTGCTTCAGTCATCAGAATAAAGAGGTACAAGGATATGAGATCTCCCTGTCACAAACCCCTTGAGGTTTAAAAGTTGGATGATTCACTACCATTTATCAAGATCGAATATTTCACCCCTTTGATCCCAAAGAAAATCCACCTAATCCAACCAACTCAGAAGCCAAGCGAGGACAAGACATGGAATAGAAAGTCCCATTCCACTCTATCGTATGCCTTGGACATGTCCAATTTCAGCACCATACAAGGTGATCTTTCTTTATTGACTGAATGAAGGATTTCATGAGAAAGAATTGCTCCTACTGTCTCTTTCCCAGGCACAAACCCTCCATGTTCATCTAAAATGATTTGAGGAAGAAGAGAGGCCAATCTAGAAGCTGCCACCTTGGAGATAACCTTGTAGATGAAATTACAAAGCGATATGGGTCTAAACTCCTCAAAGGAAGATGGAGAGCTGACCTTTGGAATCAAAACTAGCCATGTGCAATTGAAATCCTTAAAAAGACATCTCTACCAACAAAGTCCCAACATTTTTGAAAAAATGTAGCTGACCAACTATCTGGGCCTGAAGCTTTATCTCTAGTAAGGGAGAAAACCACTGCTCTAACTCCTTCTAGCATGAATTCCCTTAAAAGCTCCTAATTGTCTCTTCTAAAATTTTCTTAAGAATATTGAAACTACTGAAATCAGTCCTAGAATGAGGATTAGTTGAGGATAAGAGATGACTAAAATACAACCTCACTTCTTCCTTTATTTCTTCCATGTTTTGGAGAAAAGAGTCGTCTTCCTTCTTAATGCATTGTATCATTGAGTTCTATCTGCAGGCTCTAGTCAAGAGATGAAAATAAGAGGTGTTTCTGTCACCTTCTTTTAACCAGGTTTCTCTAGATTTTTGTCTCCAGAAAACTTCTTCTCTCAAGAGAACCTCTTCAAGCTGGGAGTGAATGAGTTTTTCTCTAGAGAAAGTATCTTGGTTTATGCCTCACCTGAAAATTTCTTCTGCAATAAAGGACAAATCCCTTAAGATTCTTTTCTTTTTAGAGAAGATATTTTTGAAATGGAGATTGTTCCATTCTAATATTTTCTTCTTAACAAAATCTAGCTTTTTGGCTAGTTGAAACATTCTAGAACCCTTAATAAAGGGTGCTGATTGCCACCATGTTTTGAGGTTAGGGATAAAATCAAGATCTTTGAACCACATCTCTTGGAATTTGAAACGATTGCACATACCTTTCTGAGCCCCCCCATAGAAAAGGCTTACTGGGAAATTGTCTGAACTTGTGAATGGAAGGATGGATGAGAAAAAACTCAAATTTCCCATGATGGTTTGAGAGGATAACATGAACCTGTCCAATCTTTCTACAATTCCCAACCCATCATTCCTTTTGTTAGACCATATGAAAATGTCATTGGAAGGTCTGCAATCTTGAAGACAGTTTGCATTCACAAACACTTTGAAATATGTCATTGATTGGGAAAGCCCCAAGGAACCACCTTGCTTTTTAGCCCTATTCATAATCACGTTGAAGTCACCACCCAAAATGACCACCTCATTTCTCAACATATCTAAGAGCTTACATAGGTAGGACCAAAGTTGCATTTTCTGAGAAGCTCCCAAATGGCCATAGATATTCATAATCCATAAATCTTTTCCAAAGAAGACTCCTAGAAATTTCCCAAGAATCCAATTATCTCTATTACCCACTACTTCTAGCTTTGGTAAATTTTTATTCCATAGGATTGCTAAGCCACCCGAGGAGCCTCTAGAAGGATGAAACTCTATGTTCCAATCTTTCCACTTACTATAGAAAAAAGTGCTTGCATCTTGGTCAAGTTTAGTTTCTTGCTGCATCAGGATATCTGCTCTCGCCCCATCAAGTTGAGACTTGATGAAACACCTTTTGTTAGGGGCATTTAGGCCCCTAACATTCCATGTAAGGAACTTCATTACTTCTAAGGAGAGCATTTTGCTCCCCTCTTTTTGGATGATTTGGGAAAACCTTTCTTCATGCTTTCTAAATTTTTTGAAAGATCCTTTCCTTTCTTCTGTCTCAAGTTCCTCCTAGAACGTGTGTTCTTCTTACCAGTCAAACGAGTCTGATGACTACCTGGTGAAGATGCCTCAAGAAGCAAGTCATCTTCCTGCAAGACTTCATTTGCAATCTCTTTGAACAAGGGATTTGTAGTCTGTGTGATTACTCTCTCATAAGTGACCTATATTTTAATATTTGAGCTTTCAGATTGTTCACTATTCATTTCTAGGTTCACAGAATCACCAGCGATCAGTTCTTCAATAAACTTATGAAAACTACCATCTTCATCTAAGACCTTTTCAAAGTCTTTCTGAGGGAGTTCTTGATTCTTCTGGAAGTCTCCTGTAGAGGTGGCATGGGGTTTTGTGACATCTGAAAGTTTTTGAAACTTCAAAGGGTCAATATTTTTTAGAGTTGAGCTCTCCAAGGCTGTTTCTGGAATTTGTAGGGAGAAATCCTCCTCTTGAAGAACATATGTGACTGATTTCTCTGTTCCAGAAGCTTCCTTCCCGTGAAGGTTATTCATTCCTTGACTTAAGACTTGAATGTCCTCATTATTCTTCAGAGCCCTACCTAGAAAGTTTTCATAAGATTACTCCAAGTCTACTGGCACCTCAAAAAACACCTCTTGTTCCCAAAGACCTTGTGCACTAGAAATGCTCACCTTCTTGGGTAGTTCTTTATCCATTCTTAAAAGAACCCTTATCCTTACTTCTGAAGTCCAAGAAGGCTCTTTGTTAATAACTGTCTTGGCACTCACCCAAAGAATTGCCTATTGTTCTCAAAATTTCTGACGTTATGTATTCTGCTGGTAAGTTTGAAATCTGAGCCCACAAAGGTAAAAGAGGGATCTTCTCAGAAACTGCAGAAAAATTGGCTTTCCATTGTTAATAATATAAAAAAATGTGCCCAAACTTACATAGAGTTTTATCACTCTGTATTTGATCATTGCCAATAAAAGAAAAGAACCCATTTCCCAAATAGTTGATCTCCTCCATTTGGCCCCAATTACTTTTAGTCCACTCTAAGAAATCATCTGAACCATAATGGGTGTTAGCCGCCTTGCCAATAAAGGCCCTTTCC
The DNA here is from genome assembly GCA_027924645.1 of Cunninghamia lanceolata. Classification (NCBI taxonomy): domain Eukaryota; kingdom Viridiplantae; phylum Streptophyta; class Pinopsida; order Cupressales; family Cupressaceae; genus Cunninghamia; species Cunninghamia lanceolata. The sequence continues at coordinate 4,718,984 of BSBN01001054.1, forward strand.
TTAAGGATGGCTTGTTTTTCCTTGTGGCCTCTGGTATTTTAGGCCTGAGGATAGGGTTTCTTTTTTCTATCTGCTCTACAAGGTTTCTGTTTTGGGAGGTAAAGCCTTTGTTTCTAGTCTTCTGAGCATAATGCCTCCTCTCTTTCTGTGAAAATCTCTGTCTATCGCGGCCGCTTTGGAATTCCTTTTGTGGCACTTTATGTTGTGGTTCTCTAGACCATCTATTTCTAGCCTCCTTGAAAGCAATACCTTGTGGGGGGAGTGGAGTTCTCCTATTCACATAGGTTTCCTCTGAGAAGCTAACTCTTTTATCTAAACGACCCCTTTCCGTTTGGGATTTTTCAACAGGTCGAATAAAAAATTTGTTGCTTTCTCCCCTATCATGCCCTAGGCCAAGATCATGACCCCAAGAGAACTGATTTGTTCTTCTTCCATTGGTATCCATGGCACTGCATTATTTTGGTAGGTTGGTTGTGATGGAAAAAGAGGAAGTGGTTGCAGCACTAATATTTTCTATTGATGTGTTGACATTTCTTACTGTAGCCCTACTATTTTTCGCTGTTATGTTGACATTTTCTACTGCAGATCTACTATTTCTTGCTGCTTTGTTGACACTTCCTTTTGTAGCACTAGTATTTCCTGCTGTTGTTAGAACATTTTTATTCCAGTAGCTAATTGCAGATCTTGATAGATCTCAAGTGTTAGAAGTGTCAATCAATCAGAACTAAGTGAAAGAGCTGAAAATATATCTCTATGATTTCCACTATTATTAGATAGATTAAATTTAGTTCATTTTTTAATGATTTCTAACAACTATTCACTTCTTTTACACAAAATTAATTTAATTCTTATCTTATAAAATCAACTATGGAATTTCCTAGTAGTGAGCAAATACAAATTCTGAGTAAAATCAATGAAAAAGAGATTTTTTAACTTGGAGAAATTGAAATTAGGAATTAATTTTCTACACCCAATTTATATAGATTGAAAATAAACAACATCCCTCTATAATCTTTTATAGGTAGATTAGATCATTGAAATGAATAATTTTCTCAAATCTTACTACATAGATTTGAGCAATGAAATGGCTTTCTTCCTTATTATTCAGATAAAATAAATTTATATAGTAATAATAGGAATGGGCACATAAATCATCTACATTATAAGATTTAATAAGAGCTAAAATCCTTTTTCTAAAAATTTGATCACTTGAAACTAAACTTCTATATTATTTAATAACATGTTACATGAAATCATTGCAAATAGAGAAATCACCCTCCACCCAACCATAGGGTTTGTGACAAACCCACCCCTGAACTGGAGGCTCTCAAAAAGATCCTTATCAATTTAAAAAAAAAACTATCAACACAAACATACAGAAAATTTAATCCTACACTTCCCACACACACTCTTGCCCAAATTTCACAAAGACTAAAAACCTAATACAAATTAGCATAGATGGATTACAGATGGATCTAGTGAAAAGGGGAGTAGACGGTATACTCCAATGGGTCTGAGGGGATACACTCCAATGAGACTAAGGGGATACTCTGCAATGGGGTTTTATCATCTTGTATCATTCCCACAAGAACATGGAACACACCAACAACAAACAGAACTCTCAACTTTCTCCAAAAACACATGCGCTCCCAATAATCAATCCCTTCTTCAATATTAAACCATGATCCAAAATTTATGTTATACTATATTAATACATGAAACCCTAAAGGAGACAATCACACCTCTCAAGAAGAGCTCCTGCACAACCCACCATTTTTTCTCAACAATGTAGCACTCATGCCAAAGTAAAACAAAAATACTTATATCACAAAGGAGGCAACTACATCTCTCTCAAACCCGTACGCGAGCAACCCTTACCCAAAAATTTGAAGGGCTACACCAACACAACACTACCAATTCTCAAGATAATAAATAGTTATTAAAATACAATTCACAATTTTTCAAAGAAATACAAAAAATTGCAGCCATACAGTAAATTTATTTCCATTCTTTTCAATAAAATAACAAACCATACCTCCAAATTGATACTAGAAAATATCAACTCTAGAGCACACTTCTTCAAAAATATTCAATTCATGCTAATCTCCAAGCTTCCAATCTCTAAAACATTCTAATCCATAAAATTAAAATTCACAAGAACCAAAAAACTAATCTCACAAGAGAAACAACAATATAAAATCCTCCAAATCATCTTTTTATTCAAAATCCATCTAACTCTTCAACTTCCATGGAGGGGATGACTCTTCACCTTCCATCCATTCATGCCACTACCTTTAGAAAACTTTATAAGGTTCAAAACATAATTTGAACATTATTTTAAGCACAAATAGACCCCCAACCTATGGATGTATACCTAAGGTGCAAATTTTCACAAAAATAGCACAAAATAAGACCTTATAAACCCCTCAAAATAATAATAAAACTTTTTCATCTCAAAGACCATAACTAAACAAAGAACTTGGTCTATCTACACATGTTATATTTGTTAGCAATTAGGAAAGACGAGCTTTATTACTTTTTATCAAACATATGTAACCATTTATAGCATGGAGAAAGTACTATCAGTGATTAAAAGGAGGTGAGATAGCCAAAAACACATATTAGTACCAGCACTTAACAATGTTCACACACAATTAGTTTAAAAACAACTTAATCATTAGTGTATGATAACCTTGTGTCACCAAGTACACATCATGATTCATCATGGTTTTAGTAACCTTATGTCACCACAATCCATTCTGAGTTGTCAATAGCATGTCTAAATTAAGTATTGAGCTATCATAGGATACATTAGTGGTTGAGCATGGAATTAATAGAGTTGGGTAAAAGTACAAAGCTGTGTCACACTTTCAGCTGACTTATCAGCACAAGTGAATTTAAGTATTTTTAACTAAAAATCAATTTTGGTCAAACATATGATCTTGTAAGATTCATTCTAGCTAAGTTAGATATGTCCACAACTTTTCCAACTAAAATTGTTGGCTAAATGTATATGTAGCACCACTATGAGGCCAATTTACCAAAAAAATAAAATTATTTGAAAAACTTGATATTTCAACAACTTCTATTCGTGTAAATAACATTTTTTTAAAAAATATAAAAATAGCCTTTTGTAGATCTATAAGTTTAGTTTACAAGAATATATATATTTTAATAGTTTAATTATTATTTATATTTTCCTTTCTATTTTTACTAAAAGTAGGTTATTAGCACAAACCATTAGGTCGATTACAATGTCAAGGAAAAATAGTAAAATTTATTAAAAAAATTAAAAAAAAATATGATGCACTAGATAAAATAATCTATATCAAGATGGTATAATTTTTTTTTCTATTTTAGATAAATAGTTAATATGAAAGTTGATGTAGAATGGAAACAACTACATTTTAATATACGCACATTTTATTATTTATTTAAAAATATATATTTATGAAAATTAGAAAAAAAAAAAATCCATGAACTAAAGTTTCAAGATATAAATACACACAAAAAAATTGAAGAAAAAAAATTACTATATAAAGATTGACATCTGATGTAACTTCATTTTTCAACATTTTATCAGCAACTAAATTATAGTGTCAATTTATTAAAAACTATATTCTAATAATTTTTAAAATTAAAAAAAAAAATACAAACATAAGATATACTAAAAAATAAATATTTTATTAGTGTAAATTCATTTTTTAGCATTTTATCAGCAACTAAATTATAGTGTCAATTTATTAAAAACTATATTCAAATAATTTTTTAAATTTTTTCAAAAAATACAAACATAAGATATACTAAAAAAATAAATATTTTTTTTATTTTACATCATTTCAAAATTCAAAACATATATGTCACTTTTTAGTGATTCAAGTTTAAAAGTTGGATTAGCATTGGTTATTGCCTTTATAAAAGTGTGACACAACTTTGTGCTTTTACCCAGTTGTCAATAGGATTAGACATAAACATAGGAATAAATGAGTTGTCAATATAATGTCTTCAGTGTCAAACACAATATTTTACCACTAGATTTTTGACTCTTCTTCGAATAGCAATGAGAGAATCCTATCCTCCCAATCTCTGATATTCAAACTCTCCATATAAACACTATCCTTTTCAATAGCTATATTAGACAATCTATCAACCATCCTACTATCTTCTCTAAAATAATGTTTGCATTCAAAGAAATCAAATGGTGGAATTTGAGACAAAAATAAAGTATTAGTTGCAAAAAAATAGAGCCTACTTAAAAATTCCACCAAAGTGGTATTAGAGCTCATTCATTAAGAAAGTGATTGGAATCATTTTAGAGCTGATTTGTAATGCCCAATGTGATCATCCATGTTACTCAACTAAAAATTCCATAGTTCAATGGAAAGAATTACGATTATTGGAGTATTAAGTTGAAGACATTATTTTCTTCACAAGATGTATGGAACTTAGTGGGGAATGCCTTCTTAGAACTAGTAAACTAGTTTGCTTGTAATCCCTAACATAATCATTGAACGATCTTCTCAAACAAATAGGAAGAAAGATGCTAAAGCCCTATTTTCATACAACAAGCAATAGATAAATCAATATTTCTGAGAGTTGCATCAACAATAAAATTTAAGTATGGTTGGTGTTGTTGACTACTATTTTAGCACATCAACTCAAGTAGAACAATGATCACTCTAATTCTACTTAAAAGGAAACCAACCTGCAAGGTTATGTTGAACTGCACCAGACAACTAAGAGGGGGGGTGAATCAGTTGTCCTAAAACTTTTAACCAAATGTATTAATCAACTTATCAATTACTTATAATAAGATTTAATCATGAAAGCATCAAATGAGAAGCTAAACACAAAAGCATAAAAAACATAGGAGTCACCAAACTTTTACATAGAAAACTCTAAAAGGGAAAAACTATGGTGGGTGTTAGCCCATAGAAATATATAAGTTATACCAATAACAAAAATCAGAGGCTCACTGCCTATAGGGCTCACTGCCCAAATTGCTCACTGCCTACGGGTGCCTCACTGCCAAAGGGAGGCTCATTGCCAAGAGAAGGCTCACTGCCAAAAGGGTGAAGTGAGATAACAACATCTACTCCATGCCAAGGTTTAGTTCTATTGAAGCACAAACACCTCTTCTCTACTCTGCAACTTTTCTTCACTCTATCTTCATATATTCGCACTTGTGGTGCAGGAGCACCTACCTGACAGCTGGCCTTCATGAGGCAGTTAGTAGTTTAGGTCTTGTTTGTGTTTCCAAGAAGGTCTGTTAAGACCAAATGCATGTAATAAGGTCACGCTGATCATGATAAGATCATGCTGACCAAGCTTTTGCTATTTTTAGGTAGTTTGTTAGTAACAGCTGTCATGATGTATGATCGGTTGGATCTCCCAGCCACTTGGAGTCGGGTCAGTAGTACTCGTAGGGAAATCTTTATAAGCATGAGATCGTTTGATATTGCATATACAGATAGATATCATCGTTCAGACTTTGCGAGAGTGAGGCAGAGCGAGAGAAACTGAGCATTGTATTTGCATCTTTTGAAATCAAATAAAGTATTCATGTTTGTGTTCATCCTCTGTTGCATTCCATTGCTTGATCGATTTGCTGTTTTGGTGGCTGTATGGATTCATTGATCCATTCCACCGGTTGATCCGTCTGATCGGTGGAATGGTAATGTACAGTAGGTTAGGTTGTAGTTTGTCTGTTTGCATGCAGGTGTGCAGGATCGCGACTGAAAGATGTTGAAGACCCTAGCATGGGTATGTGCTAGGTCGAGTTGATAAGTTCGAGTGTCGAAGATCACCCTGAGATTGGATCGGGTCATCCCTGGAGGATCGGCGAAGTGAAATTTCGCTAAGTGAAGAAGTTCGCTAAAACGGCATCATCAGGATATCTTGGTGAATATCCTGCAGACAGTTCAGACATCATCATCTGGATAAGTGGAGGAGAGCATGATGTTGTCGATTGCATGAAGTGTGAGTGCGTCGGGGTGATCATCATCTGGAGGAGCCGAGGAGGAGCGTATCGGCATCAGGATCATCTATCGGAAGTGCCAATCATCCGCGTATCGTGAGTAGATGCGGGAGAGAAAGTTCGTGTTTTTTGACTAAGTGTTGAAGAGGTCATCAGGATATTGGGTGACGTCATCGTCATCAGGATATGACGTCATCATCATCAGGATATTGAGATATCCCCCCTGTGCGAGTTTATCCTGCCGTTGTTAAGTGGTTAAGTATCGGCATCGGCAGAAAGTGTGAAGCATCATCAGGAGGTTTCGAGAGAACCAGATAAAGTAGATCATGATGCTGTTGTTTGTATCGTCGGCTAGCAGAGCATCGAAGGCAAGGTGCTGAAGGTGATCGTCATCAGGATATTTGAGCAACCGGATATTTGGATATCCTGCTGACAAAGGTAGTGTTGAAGATCATGATGAAGACGTTAGTGTTTGGAGCCCGATGAACAGTGCAACAGGAGGATGTGTTCGCCCGCTGAATATCATGATGATGATAGGCGACTGGCGGAGGAGGTGAACAGTAGTCGGCAGGAGGACAATTGCGAGTGTCCGCAATATGATGATGCTGTTGGTTTTGGGAAATATGATGATGATGGCGAAGATGATGATGATGAGGTTGGTCTGCAGACATCCATGCTATATGCGAAGGTTATAGTGTGGATGCCTCTGCATCATAGTGGTATCAGAGCTCAGCAAAAGGTCTGGGCTGTTGTGTGTTGATTCTGTCACCGAAAGGGCAGAGGTAGAGGTAGAGTTGTTTGTGTTGTGTGTTGATTGAGAGGTTGACAAAATGCCTCCTAAAGGTAGTGGTACTGCAAGGGAATTGCAGGAAATGAAGGAGAAACATGCTAGAGAGATGAGGAAGATGAAGGAGCTTGCTGAAGCACTTCAAGCCAGGCTGACAGCCCTGGAAAAGAACAAAAAGAGGGAAGTGGAAGACAGTGAGTCTGAAGAAGATGCAGATACTGTTGAAGAGTATGAAGAGGTAGCTGAAGATCTGGATGCTGAAGACCAGAGATTGGCAAAACTGTTAAAGGCAGTGCAGAGTGAAAAACCTAAGGTAAAGGTTGATGTTACTAAGTATACTGGAAGCTTGAATGAAGATGAGTTGTTAGATTGGATTGCTGCACTGGATAATCACTTTGAATGTGAAGATGTTGCTGAGGATCAGAAGGTAAAGATTGCAAAGACCAAGTTAGGAGGTCATGCTTTGGTATGGTGGGATTATGTACAATCCGAGAGAAGGAAACAAGGGAAGTCTAAGATCACTTCATGGGATAAGATGGTAGCAAGGATAAAAGGGAAATTCTTGCCAAGGGATTATGAAATCCAGATGTTTAAGAAGCTGCAATTTTTAAAGCAGAAAGACAGGGATGTGAAAGCATATACTGAGGAATTTTATCTGTTAAGTATGAGATCTGGTCATCATGAGAATGAGGTAGAAAAGGTGGCTAGGTACTTGGCTGGTTTGAGGTTTAACATACAGGATGAGTTAGTGTTAGCTAACCCTAAGAATGTGGAGGATTGTTATCAAATGGCAATCAGGATTGAAGAAAAGATGAATAGAGGACATGATAAGTCCATGAGAGGAAGAGGAAACAATAGGGGAAGAGGAGCAGCCCCTGCACAAAAGCAAACCAATGAGGGTCAAGAAGACACTGGTAAAGGACAGGGACAGTCTGATTTCAGAGGTGGATGGAAAGGTAATAGAGGAAGATTTGGAGGTGGTAGAGGGTCTACTACATTTTCAGGAAAATGTTACACCTGTGGAGAGGTTGGTCATCCATCTTTTAAATGTCCAGAAAACAAAGGTTCATCATCCAGAAATGATAGAACAAGTGACAAGAGAGTACAACTTGTGCAAGAAGAGAAAGTAGAAGAAAGTGCACAGAGAGGTCCTGAGAATTATGGATATCCAGAGAGTGGAGAATCACTGATGCTAAGGAGAATTAGTTTGCAGGCATCAAAGGATATGATGCAAAGAAGAGCTCTTTTCAAGACCACATGCAAGAGCAAAGGTAAAGTATGTAAGGTTGTCATTGATACTGGTTCAACAGACAACATGGTATCTCAGGAGATGGTGGATAAACTGCATTTGGAAAGGATTCCACATCCACATCCTTACAAGACATCTTGGGTGAGTGATAGGCAATCACTTTTTGTCTCTAAACAGGCATATGTGGATTTCCAGATTGGACCATATCATGATAGAATTTTGTGTGACATATTGCCTATGGAATGTTGTCACCTACTATTGGGTAGACCATGGCAATTTGACAGAAGGGTACTGTATGATGGGTATGCTAATACCTACACCATCAAGAAGGATGGGAAGACTATTAAGTTGATGCCATTGCAGGCCAAAGCTGCAGTACAGAAGGCAGCTCAAATCATTTTAATGGGAAAGAAGGAATTTGTGCAGATGCCTAGAGGAGCAGGCATAAAGGCAGTTGAAGACACTGCATGGAAAGGAGTTGTTACAGACAACAAGCTGAAGACAGTTTCAGTTGTGATTGACAGAGGTCAGCAGCAGGTTCAGAAACAGGGGTGCACACAGCAACCAGTTGAGAAGAATGACAAGGATGTTGTCATAGTTGGGACTATTGCTTGTCCTATAAAGATTGACAGGAAGATAGAGTTGAACATTTCAGAAGTTCAAGAGACAGTTCAGAAAGAGGTTCTGGTCAGACAACCTGACAAACACAGGGTATGTGAGAGAAAGGCCTACATCACCAGGCATGAAGATTTACTTGCCAGAAAGCAAGTTACAGTTCAGAAGTCTTGGAGTAGCCAAGAGTCAGCAGCAGATAAAGCTGGAGCAGGTCAGAAGACTGACAAAGCAAAGTGTCAAGGTGGAAGACTTCCACATACTAAACTCATGGGACATGAGTTCTTTTCTGTTGGGGAGTATGGTGCAGGAGCACCTACCTGACAGCTGGCCTTCATGAGGCAGTTAGTAGTTTAGGTCTTGTTTGTGTTTCCAAGAAGGTCTGTTAAGACCAAATGCATGTAATAAGGTCACGCTGATCATGATAAGATCATGCTGACCAGGCTTTTGCTATTTTTAGGTAGTTTGTTAGTAACAGCTGTCATGATGTATGATCGGTTGGATCTCCCAGCCGCCTGGAGAGTTCCCAGCCGCTTGGAGTCGGGTCAGTAGTACTCGTAGGGAAATCTTTATAAGCATGAGATCGTTTGATATTGCATATACAGATAGATATCATCGTTCAGACTTTGCGAGAGTGAGGCAGAGCGAGAGAAACTGAGCATTGTATTTGCATCTTTTGAAATCAAATAAAGTATTCCTGTTAGTGTTCATCCTCTGTTGCATTCCATTGCTTGATCGATTTGCTGTTTTGGTGGCTGTATGGATTCATTGATCCATTCCACTGGTTGATCCGTCTGATCGGTGGAATGGTAATGTACAGTAGGTTAGGTTGTAGTTTGTCTGTTTGCATGTAGGTGTGCAGGATCGCGACTGAAAGATGTTGAAGACCCTAGCATGGGTATGTGCTAGGTCGAGTTGATAAGTTCGAGTGTCGAAGATCACCCTGAGATTGGATCGGGTCATCCCTGGAGGATCGGCGAAGTGAAATTTCGCTAAGTGAAGAAGTTCGCTAAAACGGCATCATCAGGATATCTTGGTGAATATCCTGCAGACAGTTCAGACATCGTCATCCGGATAAGTGGAGGAGAGCATGATGTTGTCGATTGCATGAAGTGTGAGTGCGTCGGGGTGATCATCATCTGGAGGAGCCGAGGAGGAGCGTATCGGCATCAGGATCATCTATCGGAAGTGCCAATCATCCGCGTATCGCGAGTAGATGCGGGAGAGAAAGTTTGTGTTTTTTTACTAAGTGTTGAAGAGGTCATCAGGATATTGGGTGACGTCATCGTCATCAGGATATGACGTCATCGTCATCAGGATATTGAGATATCCCCCCTGTGCGAGTTTATCCTGCCGTTGTTAAGTGGTTAAGTATCGGCATCGGCAGAAAGTGTGAAGCATCATCAGGAGGTTTCGAGAGAACCAGATAAAGTAGATCATGATGCTGTTGTTTGTATCGTCGGCTAGCAGAGCATCGAAGGCAAGGTGCTGAAGGTGATCGTCATCAGGATATTTGAGCAACCAGATATTTGGATATCCTGCTGACGAAGGTAGTGTTGAAGATCATGATGAAGACGTTAGTGTTTGGAGCCCGATGAACAGTGCAACAGGAGGATGTGTTCGCCCGCTGAATATCATGATGATGATAGGCGACTGGCGAAGGAGGTGAACAGTAGTCGGCAGGAGGACAATTGCGAGTGTCCGCAATATGATGATGCTGTTGGTTTTGGGAAATATGATGATGATGGCGAAGATGATGATGATGAGGTTGGTCTGCAGACATCCATGCTATATGCGAAGGTTATAGTGTGGATGCCTCTGCATCAACTTGGATACGTTTTCATGACTCAATTACAAGTATTTATACACTACATCAACCTTGGAATGATCCTCAAGGTCAACATTACAATCATCAACTATTGGAACAATCTCCAAGATTGGCATAACAAACATACATAAAATAGGTCTGGACCTAATACAAATTTAGCTAAGGAAAAGATGTAAAAATGTATTTGGATCACGCCATGCCTTAGCTACAACTCAAACACAATCTTTAATGCTACAACATGCTATCACAATCTTTGATGCATCTTTGCAAGTGACAAATTCAACCAGGTCGGCCAAGATTGATGTTAACACATGTATCCTGAAGAACACGCTTCATGCACGATATGAATTACACCTTGCAGACCAATCTGAATGTAGGAGCATGATTAGGAGACATCCACAAGCACATAATCACTGCGACCAACCACATGATCTCTAACAACTCTATCAACAAGATTCTTCAAACCAGAGCACAAGAACAACACTAACAGCCATTGTCATGAATAAAAGATAGCTTGCGGACCACCAAATCATGAACCATTACATTTCAAGGCATTTCACATCATCGTAGACTTACTTCCAAAACTATAGACCAAAATACTTCAATGCGGAGGAATGTGAAGCAAAATATTTTCTCCCTGTCACCACCAAACACACAAAAAAAAGCTATTTTCACTCTGGTGAACATATCTCACTCAATTCTTCATACTGGTGGCTCAAACTTAGAGTATAACATCTTCAAACAAGCTTCTAAATAACTTCCAATTTGCCTGTAATGCACTGTTTCTACTGCAACACATTGTTATCACCAGAGAGGCTAATTATCTCAATATACTTAACAAAATAAGAGTACAGTTGACACTAATGACAACACATATATGTTGACATTAATGACAACATCAATCAGGCACATACTTGCAACAATCTCCCCCTTTGTCATTGATGGAAACATATGATGTGAAAAACTGAAAAGACCACCAAGACAAGATTCTCCCCCTTTCTCTTTTGACATATGCATTCTTTCTCCCCCTAAGTTTTTCACATGATTTCTCTCCCCCTTTAACATCAATGGAAAAGGGCACATACTTGCATGATGCTTCTCTGATCCATTTACTTTACCAAAAATACTTAGCTACTCCCCCTGAGAGGTAGCCTTCAGAACATCAATCCAGATCAAGAAATGACAATTTGAGCTCCACTAGATTGATGCATTTCTATGTATCTTAGTTTAGGATAGGGGGGGTAATGACCCTTAACTTTTCTTTAAGATAATCAAATGTATATTTAGGTAGAGGTTTGGTGAAAATGTTTGCAATTTGATCCTTTATGGATAAATTCCAACTTTACTTTGTTCTCTGTCACCTTCTCTCTCAAAAAGTGATGCCTTATTGATATGTGCTTTGTTCTTGAGTGCATCACTAGAATCTTTGAGATATTTATGGCACTTGTATTGTCACAAAATATTACAATCGGATCTTCATACACTACTCTTATATCCTTCAAAGTATGCTTCATCCATAATACTTGAGTGCAGCAACATGTTGCCATAATATACTTTGCTTCTACAGTTGACAAAGATATTGAATCTTGTTTCTTGCTTAGCCATGAGACCAATCTATTACCCAAGAAGAAGGCACCTCCACTTGTACTTTTTCTATCATCAACATCTCTAGCCCAATCTGCATCTGTGTAAGCACTAAGAGTGAAATCATTGTCCTTTGGATACCATAAACCATAATATGGAGTGCCTTTCAAATACTTACAATTCTCTTAACTTCCATCACATGTGATTCTATTGGATCAACTTGAAACTTTGCAACAAGATAGACTACATGCATAATATCAGGTTTGGTTTGAGTTAGATAAAGCAATCCTCCAATCATGGATCTGTATTTTTTCTGACCAGCCTTAGGTGATTCGTAAGCTTTGCTTAACTTGTAACCAGTCACCATGGGAGTGCATACTGGTTTAGATTCTTCGATCCCAAACTTCTTCAAAAACTCTTTCACATACTTAGACTGAGGTATAAAGATTCCTTTATCTGATTGATTAATTTGTAGACCCAAAAATAAATTCATTTCACCAAACATGGACATTTCAAATTCACTTTTAATCTCATCAACAAACCTTATGCACATACCTTCATTTCCTCTAAAGATAATGTCATCAACATAGACCTCAACAATCAAGATCTAATCATGTCATTGATTTTAAAGTACATATTTCTATCTGTAGTACCTTTACTAAATCCCAATTGTAATAAATACTTGTCTAACCTTACATACCAGGCTCTAGGAGCTTGCTTGAGTCCATATAATGCTTTTTTCAACCTGCATACCATATTACTTTGATTTGACAATTGGAATCCATCTAGTTGTTCAATGTATAATTCCTCTTGTAATTCACCATTCAAGAAGGCAGATTTCACATCCATATGATATACCTTAAAATCTTTGTGAGTTGCAAATGCCAGAAACATTCTGATTGCTTCAATTCAAGCTATTGGGAAAACATTTTCTTCAAAATCTATCCCTTCAATTTGAGAATATCATTTGCATACAAGTCTTTCTTTATTCCTTACAACTTCTCCATTTTCATTCTTCTTGTTTCTGAAGACCCATTTAGTTCTAATAACATTTTTGTTAGCAGGTCTAGGAATTAATTCCCAAGTTTCATTCTTCTCTATCTGCAGTAGTTCTTCCTCCATTGTCTTTACCTATTTTTCATTATTGCATGCTTCATTCACTTTTTTGGTTCAATCTTTGAAAGAAAATAGTAATTGACTTGTTCCTCTGCAGCTCTTCTTCTTGTTAGCACACCTTTGTTTTTGTCACCTATAATCAGATCTTCAGAATGATTGATCCTTAGATACCTAAGTGTCTTGACAACACTTTCTAGAGCCTCTTCTTCGTCCTAACTATCTGCTTACTCATTTTTCTCTTCAATTTCTATAGTCACATGTTCATCTGGCTCATAACAACTCAGGTATGATATTCTTTCTTTGCCTTCATCTACCTTCACATTTGTACATTCAACAATCATTTTCATCCTTTTATTGTAGAACCGAGTAAATGCAAAGAAATGGGGGACCAAAAAGTCACCACCATGTTCAAAAGTAAAGCAAAACATGAGCATGTTATAACGCGCTCACGTTTTTCTTTGCATAAAAGAAAAAAAAACTCATTTCTCCTCACACCATGACCATTGCAAGCTTAGTAGCAAAAAACTCAGGTGAAAGCACAATCATGTTGAAGAAAAGCCTATCCAATCAAGTGTAAGAGAGAAAACAACAAATTCATGATGTCACCTAACTGCCAAAGGCGTCGTCAATCGAATTTGGAGGCTCCAGCATAGGAATAAGGTAGGGTTTGACTGATTTTGTTAGTTTGAGAACAATTTTTGAGTTTTCCAATGTTTGATTTATTTTTATATTACATTTACAATTATTGGGGAAAGAGAAAACCTAAATCCAACTGAGGAGAGTGAAAACAACCCCAAAAATCCTCGAAACCCTCAAAACCCACCTTCACCTCCTTATAATGTAAGGGATAGTCAAGAATACCTATGGATAATAGAAGAAAACAAGAAACATCTTCAAACTGTTATTCAAACCCTAAACAATCCATGTGGAACCACTGATCATAGGAGGGCACTTGCAAAATTGCTAGAGGAGATTGTTTCCCACATAGATTCGGTGACAAATCACCAAATTCCAAGACTATAGGGAGATGTGTTGACAATATTATTCTAACAAGTTGTCATATGAACAAGTCAAGAATGAAAAAGTTACAAAATCTCAATTATGTGCACACTTAATTAATCCCAAAACTAGCCAAAAATTAGAAGAAAGTTGCAAACAGTTTCCTATACATTGGCATAGGGATGAAGAAATATCCCAAAACTTTTGGGATAGACGGTACATGGTCTTCGATGAGCTCCCGTGCAATAATGATGAGGTACCACAATATTTCTTGAGGAAACTCCATTGTGAGTTCTTCCTCAATAAGATTTTGAATTATTTTGACATTTGTGAGTTCCAGGATAGAGGTGGTGGCTTTGCCCAAGATAGAGTTGGGGTTCAACGAAATGAAAACCATGTACCCATACCCCTGGCAAGGCTAGAACGTAGGTCACTCCCTTTGTCTTTGAAGGAGATTGTTGAGGTGGAGACATTACATTCATTGACTACTCTCACCCAAACTCTATCACAACATGTCGATGATCTTACCTAGGCCAATGAGGGTGAGAGTAGTAGGCATCATGTGTCCCCACATTTATGCAGTTCATGTGGGAACCTATGTGATTATGGGACACAAGGCACATGACATGACTCTCATCAGGATCCTACAACGCAAGGGTTGGATGTTGCGACACAGGGGCATGATCCATTAATGGAGGCATCTGTATTGGATGAACTTGTTTTTGGTGATGATCTCTTATAGCATACACTTGGTATTGACTCTCAGGTAATTTGTTACAAGTTTCATCTTGATTTAGTATATTGTTATTTGAAATTTGTAATTAATTTTATATGATTATATATATTATAAGTCAAAAATAATGTATGTAATTGTCTGTACAATGAAACTCTAGGGTTAGAGACTTCATCCTACCTCCATTAGCTATCCATTGGTGGGTTATGAGAGGAGGTCAAGTCAGCAGGTATGTAATTTATCACATAATAGTAATTATTGTAGATATGTCAATAGTAATATTATTTTGTGAGAATTTGATGATTTCAATAGTCACCAGCACCTCCACTATTTCCTTGGTCCCCTGGACATCAATCCACCACTTTTACAGAGGTAAATCTAACCATTTCTAATCAGTATGCATTTTTAAAATAATGTTATGTATTTATTTTGGTCGAATAATCTTGAACTTGATTTTTAGATGCTGAATATGGAGACTCCTGCTCATCTTCATGAGTCAGCCCAGGTAGGCATTACTGCAGCCATGATGTCTTCAAATCCTTTGATTGAAGTATGAGCCAATAACATGAAAATGTCATAATTTTGTATTTATTGTTTTATCTCGTGTCATTTGATGTACATAAATTATATTTATGTTTAGTCAATTTTGCTTCTTGATGCTTCTCATAGGAGGTCACAACTCTAGTTCGTCCAAGTACAGATGTAGTGAGAGACAAGATGATGGAGAGTGATCATCAGGTAGTAGTAAGTGATCAATTATATATGTGATGTTATATATTTCATATATTTTCTATATTAATGAGCATATATTGTTTGATTGTATTAATAGGTGGAGCTAGATCAACTTCTATCGAAGAGGTCTACTCAACAATAGAGAGAGGATGAGTCACTGATCTTGGTTCTACATCTTCATGGTCAAGCAAGGGCCGCCAGTTATTTAATAAAAGTCCATAGGAAACTAGTTTTTGGGACATTTTTTGTATGCCTTGATGGCTTTGTATACATACTTTTGTATGAACTACTGATGCATATTTTTTAATATATGCCTATATGGATTTGTTTGGACATGCCTATAGGGCCCTTTGTATATAAACTAGATGTTATGTTCATGACATTATGTATATGACAGTGTATATTAAATATTTAATATGATGATCAATTATCATTACAAGATTTTGGTTTTACATGTGCCAATTACATTTGCTTGAAAGTTTATAAATCAATTTCAAATAATCCATTTTGTGCATATCTTGCAATCATTGTATTCTGTGGGACTGTGCATTTCTTTGAGGCATGATTTCAAATAGTTCATGTGCCTTGTCTATGCCTCCACACTTTCCATACAGTTCATGTGCCTTCATGAGGTGACATTTCTTTGGGGTATCATACCAAACAGTTCACGTGCCTTGTCTATTCTTCCACACTTTGCATACATGTCTACAAGGGCAACTTGAATTACAACATGTGACAAATTCCCTATATCCTTTATTCTTTGATGGTTGTCCATACGCTGAACCAAACATCCTATTTTGGTTTACAGATAGGGAGGATATTGGCAAAGGTTGTGGAATTTGTCTTTACATGTGCCAATTTCTTTTACTTATTCAAAAGTTTCTAAAGTCTTTTCAACAAATCCATTTCGTGCATATCTTGCAATCATTTCATTCCATGAGAGAACATTTCTTCGAGGCATCGTGTCAAATAGTTTAAACATTCATTGTATATTCTTTCACACTTTGCATACATGTCTTGCAAGGTACTTACAACTATGACATTTTACAAAATTCTTATATCCTTTATGCTTTGATGCACGATAACTCCATAGTGAAGGTGGTTGATTTGTTTTGGTGGGGATGAGGGTGTAGGGGTGGGGTGGGGTGTTGCAAGGCATAGCATCACTAGGAAAATGGTCTTTGTTAACCATAGCATTGATGACAATAACATACCAATTAAACTTTTGTCTAAGAAGTGGAAATTACGTCAACCTATATTGTGAAAGAATAAAGTCATGAAATGGCTTCCATACAGAATAGAATTAGGTCTTTAATTGTTCATTTAGTCATATACACAATGCCAAAAGTCATATTTCAAAGTTCATAATTAGTGGAAATAGTTTTAAGTGATGGGAGTGGGCTGCTGTGAGAAATAAGACAATATGGACTAGGTTGATAGTTGGTATACATGTGACTTGTATGCATTTTAAATAGAACTCAATAAAAGATTTTAACCTTTTTTCATAAAGGTAATTGGATTTTAGTACTTTCTTTGGTGTATGATTTGAATGTTCTTGTAGTCTTATAGCAATTGGGATGAGTAGGAAAGAGTTAATTTTAATCTTTGTTGGCACTTGAATTGTTCCTAGGATTTTTTGGCATAGTAGGTCTTATATTTGGATGTATCAGACTATGGACAATAGAAACAAGGAAGATTTGATGTGTTAGAGCCTAGTTTTTGTTTGTTTGTCATGAGCAATGATAGGTGGATGGAGAGAGAGAGAGGTCCTACAAACCATGAACCATAGGTCTTGAACATCTTTGAAGGGTTGACACAAGTTAAGGCATGGCTATCCCAAGAGGTCTAATTTCATAGTCTTAAGGTGTAAGAGTTGAAAGCCCATGAATTGTTGCATTGTTGAGTCATCACATAGGAGTTGTTATGATCATTTAAACACCAAGTCAAGCCTACCCCATGACAAGTACATTGTCCAAAGGTCTATTGGTTCAAGAGTCTAAAAAGAGTTCAATGTTATGGTCCTATAAAGGTACACCTGGGAGCATTAATGAAGATGGTGTAAGAACACTTTGTCATTTTGTGTTGTTGTCCTAAAGAAGGTCCTTCCTCTACATCAAGATCCCACTTTGGTACAAGTAGAGAGGATGCAGTGTGGAATTTAGCTTTACACCCATTGATTTCTTTTTCTTGAAAGTTTCTAAAGCCTTATGAACAAAACCATTTTGTGCATATCCTACAATCATGGCATTCCATGTGATTCCATTTCTATAAGGCATCATGTCAAACTATTCACTTGCCTTCTCTATGCTTCCACATTTTGTATACATGTCTCCTACAACAATTGCACTTCAACATCTTACAAAATTCCCATATCCTTTATGATTTGATGGATGTCCATGTACTATGTTCCAAAGATCTTAGTTTTGCACTAGCAGAGAGGATGTAGTCAAAGGTTGTGGATTTTAGCTTTACACCTACCAATTAGTTTTGCTTGAAAGTTTCTAAAGCATTATTTGGATATATTGTAACCATACCATTCCATGAGACCACATTTCTTTGAGGCATCATGTCAAATAGTTCACTCACCTTGTCTATGCTTCCACATTTTGCATACATGTCTTCTAGGGTAGTTGCAACTACAACATTTTTCAAAATTCCAATAGACCACATTTTTTTGAGGCATCATTCAATGCAACTACAACATTTGATAAAATTCCCATATGCATTTTGTAAGAATACATGAGATACTATATATTTCTATATGATTACACTAATTAGTAAGAATTAATAAGAAAGAAGCATAATGGCAATAATTAGCATTCAAGGATTTCTAATGAAGACTCAAGGTTCGGGCACCAATGGAAACTCACCAAACCATCAAATCAATCTTTATTTGAAGATATTTTATGATTTAGACTAATACAGATGCTTGGGTATCTCATGATCATATTGAGATCTAATCATTGCTTTGTTTCTTGTAGGGTTTGTTTCCATGTTTCTAATCATAATAATCAAGGTTATGGAATAGCTCTTGTCATGTCATATGAGTAGATCATACCCACAATACCATCAAGATGTTGTGAATTTAAACAACAAATTACCATATGTCCAAACCCTACCATCGTACACACTCAAGAAGGCTTCAGTTTTATGCAGTAGAAAGGTGCTAGGAGTGACATTTTGCATTCCATAGCTCATGGAGTTGAACAAACTGTGCCAACACGTTGGGGTGGGTGGGTAAATGTTAGGTGAGGTCTCGTTTCATGTGCCAAGTGCCCCAATTGTTTGGGGCAGCAGGCTACCGACAAAGTCCCTTAAGATCCCTAAAATAAAAAAAACTACAAAACTTTGACAGAGTAGTTCTCAAAATTCATGGCAACTGGGAATGTTTTGTTTGGACCTACAAGTGCATGTTAGGTCTGTATCCAATAACATCTCTCAGTTTCATTCGAATCCTATCTATTTGACCGTGCCAGAATCAAACACATTCTTGCAAAATGTTTTAGTACCGTGTAGTGGAAAGGTTGCTATGTGCCATATTTTTTTTCTACTCATCGTGGAACTAAGCCAACTATGCCAACACATCTAGGTGGGCAAGTAAATGCTAGGGGAGGTATCATTTCATGCGCCAAGTGTCTCAGTCATTCTAGGTTACAAGCTACCGACAAACATGAAAGGTGCTAGGTGTTGGTAGATTGCAGGCTAGAACAACTGGGACACTTGGCACATGAAATGAGACCTTCCCTACCATTTACCCACCCACTAGAATGTCTTGGTGCAATTGATTTGCCACCAAGACCTGTGGATAGACTGGAGTTGTCCAAACTGAGAGAGGTTAGTGTGGATATACCTCACATGCACTTGTAGGTCTAAACAAAACATTCCCATCTGCCAAGAATTTTGAGAACTACTCCATCAAAGTTTGGTAGTTTTTGTGTCTTAGGGATTGTACGGGACTTTGCCAATAGCCTGCTACCCCGAACGATTAGGGCACTTGGCACATGAAATGAGACCTCCCCTAGAATTTACCCCCTGACCCTAATGTGTTGGGATAGTCCATTTGGCCCCACGAGCTATGAAATTTGAAATGTCACTCCTAGCACCTCTCTACTGCATTAAACTAAAGCATTTTGTAATAATGCATTTGATTTCGACACAATCAAAAGGACTGGAGTTGACCAAAACCTAGAGAGGTTATTATTGATGGAACCCACATGCACCTTTAGGTCCAAATGAAATTCCCAGTTGCCATGAATTCTGAGAAGTTCTCCATCAAAGTTTGGTAGTTTTTGCATCTTAGGGATCTTAAGGGACTTTGCTGATAGCCTGGTGCCCCAAATGACTAGGGCACTTGGCACATGAAATGAGACCTCCCCTAGCATTTACCCACCCACCCCGATGCATTGGTGAAGTACCTTTGGCCCCAAGATCTATGGAATGCAAAATGTCACTCCTAGCACCTTTCCACTACATGAAACTAAAGCATTTTGCAAGAATGCATTTGATCTCAACACGGTCAAATGGACTAAAGTAGACCAAAACTGGAGGAGGTTATTGTGGATGAACCCCACATCCACCTGTAGGTCCAAACAAAACATTCTCAGTTGCCACGAATTCTAAGAAAACCTCTATCAAAGTTTGGCATTTTTTATGTCTTAGGGATCTTAAGGGACTTTGCCAATAGCCTGCTGCCCCGAATGATTGAGGTGCTTAACACTATATTTTGTAATCAACATCAACATCATGAGGACACTAAAAAAATATTTGACACATGAAGACACTAAGAAATTAAAGACATGGAGGACAAAGAAGCATGAAGACATGAGTTGGAGCCATATTAAAATTTTCATAGGTTCTGATGTTTTTTTCCTCAAGCCTATGTCATTAGGTTAATAGATTTCCAGGTTTAGGGTTCTTTGTAAATTCTTGGAAACACCAAAACCCTAAACCCCCATTCCAAAGTGAAGTGTGAAGGTCAAAATCATTATATTTCTTCTATGACTGCCTGCCCCCGTTACCTATAGTTTATGTTACCCTCTTATGTCCCCCTTAATACGTTGTCTGACTAGCTCCTTGCCAAGTAATTACCTTTTCTAGCCCACACCCTAAATATCTTTATTTTAGTTTCCAAGGTCACATCCTACTAACTGTTTGTTGACATGTGGTGGTATATGGTTTCATTTTTGCCTTTCTGCGAGCAATAAAATATTGACTTGGAACCTGTGGAATTGCAGAAGGAGTGAGATGGTTGATGACTCTCGAGAATGGCAAGTGGTGGTCCCAGAATAGATGCAAGAGGTTTTATTTATATTTCTGTCATTTTTCCATGCTTCACCAAGAGGACCTTCTAGGTGACTATAGAATTGCGGAATAAGGCACCAACTCATAAAAACCATTTTTGGTTGCCACAAAAAGCAATAATGGTGGGCCCTGTCTAGAGTAGGGATAATATTAATTATTTCCACCATTCTATCAAACTTTATTCCATAGTCCTAGCTAGTATTTGTGGAATGGTGTAAATCTTGACATATGGCATTCTAAAGGGCTGGGACTGGTGTATTAAGTAGCAAGAATATGATGTGTCATTATCTTATGGACATGGCCACCTATTGGAGAGTTGTCCTAAATTTCATGTAGTTGATCTGACGGTTGTCTACCATTCTACTAGGATCATATCTCTGGCCATACCTCTCACCCACAGAACTGCAAAATATGGTCTTAATTACACTTAAGGGGAGATATTTTCCCGGGATCGTGGTTAGGAGGACTACCCTAGTGGAAAGTCCTCATTGGGAAAGAAAATCATCATTCTCTTACCTCATCAAGGACCAAATCAACACCGTTCAAATCAAGCTAGCTAAGATCAGGATCAATGGCCAGAATTTAAAAGTGTGACAGGGAGATATATTGGTGTTGATCTAATGGTGTTTCATTACAAGCATTAACTACTCAGGCATGTGCAAAGTCTGCATCACCTCCACCATATAGGAATTTATTAACAAAAAGATTTAACTTATGCAGGATGGATGTTTAGAAATCCACGCTTCTACCCGGATTGACATTTCATCTATTGTGTCATGAAATTTGACATAATGACAATGCTAAAAAGAGGAAACCAAGACAACTAACATGGCATGATTTAGTGCAAGAAGTGATGTCCCCAATTATGTGAAATTATGAAACCCAATCTTTCATTTCATTTGTGGTAATCTCCACAGGATTTCCATTTATGACTGAAATGCCTTGAAATGACTAGAATTAATTGGACCAAAGATGTGCAGATGTGTGTTATTGTTGCCAAGAGACACTACTAGGCATGATAGATGTTGTCATTGATGGCAACTAAGATCATCCCAATCATCTGCATAACACAATTTGTTCACACCGGAAGTCAGAATCAGAATTTGTCTAAGTCTGGGCAGTCAGGAATAGAGCAGGTGATAGGCTCTGATATATTGGTCCAGATATCTTCAGTGTAAAGGCATGGTTTGTTGCAGATCTGAGGTAGTTGTAAGAATTGTCAAGAAACTCTAAATCCACAATTTTGTCCTCCAGAGAAGGACTCAAAATATATTAGCTTTTGAGTATCAGGTTTCAGTTTGACAAAATAGACAAAAGAAGAATAGTTGTTTATTGGGAAATGTGTGATGATCAGTGATGGCACCTAACATGATTGATGATTTGTGAGTGCAAGTTTTGGTCCACATCTCATATTATATATGGATCTACCTGACAGAGTAGAGTACTCAACAAAGTTCTAAATGTTCTTGAAGCTGACTAGTAAAATGATTGTAGATCATGTTGCGGATGTATATAGTAGATGGAATTGCATGACTTTAAGTTGTCTATATGAAGAAGGTGTAATTGTGAGAAGAGAAAAAAATCTGAGTGAATGAAGACAAAGAAATAAGAAGAACAAGTAAAGATGAAATGTGTAAGATAAATTTTTCCACTTAACTAGAACTGAAACTCTTGCATGGGTAGATGTTATTTATCAATTCAAAATCTCTGTTATTCTCTTGTAATCTTTCTATAGGCAGTGAGCCTCTATTTGAGCAATGAGCTCTGGGAAATGAGTCCAAATGCATGTGCATTCTCATTTGTAAAAATACTTTTAATAGGGTATTAATTTTTGTGGGTTAACCCCTACCGTGGTTTTTCCCTTAACCGGGTTTCCATGTCAAAATTCTTGGTGTCAAGTGTGTTATTTATGCTTCTGCTAATATGTTATTGATTGATGCTAAAATGTTTATATCATTAATTTGATTATAAGTTATAAAGGAAGATTAATGGTAGAAAAGATTAAAATATGTGACAACTGGTTCACCCCCCCTCTAAGTTGTCCAGACCTAAACCAATAGCTGCATCCTAAAATTTCTATAAATAGACAAATGTTGGTGTTACCCCGTATACTGTTCAAAGTGTTTTGACAGTATGGCACTCCTGTGTTCCTATGTGTTTTGTTTGCTCCCTTGTTTTATCGAGTTTTCTTCCTTGTTCTCATGGTTATCAACTTGTCCTTATAGAATTAGGAGACTTGGAGTTTTCTTCCTTTGGAATAGGTGGTGCAAGGAAAATTTGGGAACAATGGTAACATTCCGTATGCCATTATGATCATTTCTTCTCCCTGTTGTTTTATTTTGAGTCCTTTGAGAAGTCTATAGAGACAAAAGTAAGAAATGAGCTTTTGGATAAGAGATTTAGTAAAATTAAAAGTCTAATAGTGTTAATAGGACTATACTTGCTATCAGTATAAAGAGTGTTCAAAATGCTCTAAGTGATGGAAGTGATGTATATAAATTTTGTCTATCTTGGCCCAAGGTAAATGAGGATATTGAGAAGAAGATAAAGCAACAAGAACTAAAATTGTTAAATTTGTCCAATAATTTTGATCCTCTAACTATTTCACCCATAAGTTAAGAATGTCAAGTAATTAGCTTGACTGATGAGATAAAGAGACTTGTTAAAGAGAAAAGCATCATTATGAAGAGAATGTGTGAGCTCAAGGGATTGATTGCCCCTAAGTTAGAGACAAGGTATAATGCCCTATCTGAAGCTCAGACTGTAGTTCAAAGTAGTGATCCATTGGATTTGTCAAAGGCAGAAGCATATTCATTTTTGTTAAGTGAGCACATCTCTATTTTGGATGAAATGAAGAGTACTTGGGCCTCTAAACTTGTGTAAATAAAAACCATCTTTCCAGACATTGTCAAGTTCATGTAAATTGAACTTAATAATTAGTTGTACTTATGTGGTCCTATATACAAATTTTTGGATAATTTGGTTTGCGGACCCCACCCTTTGCCATTGATGTCAAAGGGGGAGTGAAGATCAGTGAAAAATGAGGAATCCAGCTAAGGGGTAGTATTGGAAAGCAATGTGAACAACAGTATGGAGCACAAGCTAAGGGGGAGCTATTCTAACATTTAGTCAATTTTCACTAAGTGTTGCCATCAATGCCAAAGGGGGAAATTGTTGGCAAGAGACACTGCTAGGCATGATAGGTGTTGTCATTAATGGCAACTAAGATCATCCCAATCATCCGTATAATGGAATTTGTTGACACCAAAAGTCAGAATCAGAATTTGTCTAAGTTAGGGCAGTCAGGAATAGAGCAGGTGACAGGGTCTAGTATCTTCGTCCAGATCTCTCCGATGGAAAGGCATGGTTTGTTGTGGATTTGAGGTAGTTGTAAGAATTTTTAAGATTCTCTAAATCCACAGTTTTGTCCTCCAGAGAAGAAGGACTCAAAAGATATTAGCTTCTGAGTATCAGGTTTCAGTTGACAAAACAGATAGAAGAAGAATAGGCCGACCTTGTAAATGATCTTAACTCTGGATGTATAGAAGTTGTTTATTGGGCAATGTGTGATGATCAGTGATTCTTGTCAACATGATTGATGATTTTTGAGTGCAATTTTTGGTCCACATCTCATATTATGTATGGATGTAGCTGATAGAGTAGAGTACTCAACAAAGTTCTAAATGTTCTTGAAGCCAAACTAAAAAATGATTGTAGATCATGTTGTGGATATATATAGCAGATGGAATTGGATGAATTTAAGTTGTGTATGAACAAGCTATAATTGTGAGAAGAACAGAAAATCTAAGGAGTGAATGAAGGCAAAGCAGTAAGAAGAGCAAGTAAAGATGAAATGTGTAAGATCAATTTTTATAATTAACTGACACTGAAACTCTTGCATGAGTAGATGCTATTTATCAGTTCAAAATATCTATTATCCTCTTGTAATCTTTCTGTAGGCAGTGAGCCCAAATGTATGTGCATTCTCATTTGTAAAAATACTTTTAACAGGGTATTAATTTTTGTGGGTTAACCCCCACCGTGGTTTTTCCCTTAACTGGGTTTCCACATCAAAAATCTTGGTGTCAAGTGTGTTATTTATGTTTCTGCTCATGTGTTATTGATTGATGCTAAAATGTTTATATCATTAATTTGATTATAAGTTGTAAAGGAAGATTTATGGTAGAAAAGATTAAAATATGTGACAACTAATTCACCCCCCCTCTTAGTTGTCCGGACCTAAACCAACAATTAGTATTAGAGCAAGGTTCCTTTTGAAAAGTTTAATAGCTGAAGGGAAATCTAGGAAGTCAGTAAAAAGAGATGAATATAACTTTCAAGGGCAACTGAATCTTACCCTAGATGATCTTGACCAGTCCAAGGTAGATGTCCAAGAGCTACAAGATAACCTCAAAAAGGCTGAAAAATTCATTGAGATTTTAAAAGAAAAATAGAGCAAATCAAATGCAAAAGGAAAAGAGCAACCTCTTCAACTAGAAGACAAGGCCTTGAAAGAGAAAACAAAGGAATGTGAAAAGTTAGCTAAAGAAGTTGTTGTCCTAAAACATGAGATGGAAACTAGGGTGATGAGACTAACAAAAGGAATTGACGATAGGAAGAAAACTGAAGAAGAAATGAAGCAAATTTGAAGGAGAGAACTGAAGAATGCTACAGATTAGATGGAATAACTGGTCTCCTAGAATCAAATATACAAGAAAGCATAAACAATTAGAGAAAACTTGAGAGACAAATTATCACTCTCAGACATGACCTATAAATTACCAATGAGTATAAGGAGAATTTCAAGATAAGCTTAGCTAAACTTGAAGCACTAATTGAAGAACAAAAAAAGGATGATGACAAGCATGATCTTAGATATGAGAAAGGTGAAAACATTGGATCTAGACAAAGAAATTTTCAACCAAGGAATAAAAGAAACAGAACTAGAAAACCTCTAGTAAGACAACCTAATGCTCAAAGATAGCCATCATTCAATGGAAATTGTTTCAATTGCAATAAATTTGGTCATAGAGCTACTCAGTGCAGAAGCATAGTGAATCAAAATGGTCCATCCTTCTCCGATCAATACTTCAAGCATCTAAGTAACCTATCACCTTCCGGCAACAATCCAGCTTGGCTCTATGAGCCGCAAGCCAATCCATGCCTAACATCACACCATAAGATCCTAAGGGCATAACCCTAAGGTCTACTACTGTAGTGAAGGCTCCCAATGGTATCTCACAGTCATGTACCAATGCATCCACTGCCATCTTGGCCCCTGTGGCCAACTCAACATCCCACCTATCATCCTGTCTAGAGGCCACCAGCCTACAATGCTCCACGAATGATGAAGAGAAATAAATTTGTAGCACCAGAGTCAAATAAAATAGCAATCTAGGGGCATCACCAATCGTACCTGTGGTCTCAATCACAGAGGCCTGAAAGTCATCCTGGCAGTTATCAACTGTTACAAACATGCGATAAGATCTACCCACATCCGCAACTATCTAGTCATACCCTTCAGCACAAGGTTGTCCCCCTACTGTATAGCCCTGTGGGCACTCTTTGGCCAAGTGACCTGCACCACCACATACGTAACATGGTCCCCGAGCTTGAAGCTATCCTATCTATGTCTTGCTAGACTACTGCAGCCCAGGTCAACTCGTGGAACTTTGTGATCCTCTAAAGGACTATTGTGTCATAGTTGTCCCCACAGCTGGTGCCTATTATTTCTGATCTCTATGTGGACCCTGCTACTGCCATTCATGACTATGACCCCCCTGTGCCCTCTGTTGTGGGCTGGACCTCTATTGATGCTACTACTGCTGCTATGGTGGCCTAGGAGGCAGTGGTGCAGAACTAAAACTGCCCCTCTAAGGTGGTGGTGGTCAGTGGAAGCCCTGATGCTATTGTTGGCTACAGTCTTGATACTGGGGACATGAATTATGACTCCACCCCTAGATCTGCTCTGCAATGTATGCCTTCCCAGCAGCCTCACTCATTGTCTGGGGGTCTACCATGCGCACTAGTCTTGAGATCTCATGCTTCAAACCTATGATAAATTTATGAACTAGAAGTTTTTCATCATGGAGGTAATCTACATACCATGATAGCTCAATGAACATACTCACATATTGCCCTATAGTGGAACCTTGTTGCTGCAAGTCATGGAACTCATCAATCTGACACTGTTTGTAGTGATTTGAAAGATAACACACATTAAAGCACTTAGTGAAGGTGTCCCATGTAAGAGTATCCAGTGATAGGCAATGCTTGCACTCCTTAGTGTACCACCATGTCACTGCATCATCACACAGTAAGTGAACTGTGACTCATTCCTTCATGTTTCTACCATAGGGATGTAATGCAAAGCACCTATCTAGGTTGATGAGCCAAGTTTCAGCCTTGGCTCCCTCTGTGGTCCCTACGAAGGTGGGTGGATTCAGTCTAAGTAAATCCCTGATGGGGTCTCAGAGGTCTTTGTGTCCTCAGAATGGTGCATCCACCTCATCTTGCTAACCATAGTCATATAGCCCATGATAAATTCACTCAATCCACACTCCCTCCTCACACTCCTCATATCATGGAAGGCTCCTGCTGCAAGCTCTATGTGCTGATGTGCCATCCCCAGCTGTGGTGACTGGTACCTTTACGTATGGCTCTACATGCGGCTCCACACATGGTTCAACACGTGGCTCAACACGGGGTTCAATGTGTGGCTCTGCACATGTCTTATCACGTGGCTCAACATGTGGCTCGACATGTGGCTCCACAAGTGGCTTAATCGAGACTAGTGGTAATCTGTCTAACATGGTCTACAATGCCTGTACAATATGTGGTCTTAAATCAAGTGTCTGCGGTGCTTGCGGATCCTATCCCTTTGCTAACAAATCACTATGAATCTCGGCTCCTTTGGACTCACTGGCACATGAGCGCCCTTGTGTCGACCTAGGAGGCATCCTACATGAATGAGTTAAATACAAACTAACCAAATTTATGGAATAAATAATGTGCCCAAAAAGCCCAGTATTTAAACTTAGGCTCTGATACCAAATGTCATACCCACATTTTCCATGTGGTCACAACACACAACACACGTGTCATGTCCAGATTTGCCATATGGTCATGATACAAAACATAAAAAACTTTTCCCACCTAACTCTAAAAACCCCATTGTGCGCAACATGCGCACTCGGAGACAAATGCATGAGGCAAAGACCTCAGTCAAAGTTAGGGTAATGTGAAGTCCATTCACATCCCCAGCGACGTGATAATCTACTAAGGGGGTTATGTGACTTGAGGAGCGTCGCCATTAGGGTTAGAATCAAAATTGAGTTTACCCTAAGTTTTCTAAGTGAGTGAACTGATTTCGACATGTGTTGAAATCAAATCCTAAGAACTAGAATAAATAATTAAATTAAATACATCTAAATCATGATTAATTCTATAGATAAATTAAATGCGATAAGATGGATAAGATCATAAAATACTAAGTTAACCATATTATTCTAGACAAATTTTGGTAGCATAATGCCTTATTAACATGCATGGAAAAATAATTTAAAATAACTCCTACTAAGCCATTCAATTTAAAAATAATCAATTATTAAATTTGCCCAATTAAATTAATCATCTCCCCTTTAACGTTTCTAAACAAGTGCCTAGGTTAAATAAATTAATTAGATTAGACTACACAATTAAGGCATTAATATAGTATAATCTAACTCTTAAATAAATTCCACATGCATATATTTAAATCCCCATTAAAATCCACTAGAATATTTAATCATCATCCCACCAAAAATCCCACTTTATAAAGTTACCCCATAAGATAAATTTTAAAAGCATAGTGTGAAATGATTGAACCCACACAAAAATAGAAGAAAATATTCAAGGGAGTGAAATAAATAGGCCTCACGGGAATGTAATAATAGGATTTTCAGAGAGAAATTTAGAACTCCTGTGGAAGTTTTCTAGAGTTGTCTCGAACTACTAGCTAAGAACATCAACTCTAGCAATTTCAATGCTGCTAATCAACCCCCTTGATAGGAAGAATAGTGTCTGTTAAAATAGTAGAACATCAGCCCTTGTATGTGCCAAATAAATGATTCTAAAAGGATTACTAGAGCAAAGACCAGGTGGGTCAAGCCTCAGAAAGGATGCTTTAAGTTCAATTTCGATGGAGCTACCAATGGGAACCTGGGGGTGGCTAGCGGAGGAGGAATCATAAGAACTGACATAAGAGACTTTGTGGTTGCCTATTCTAGAGCATCGGTTTCAAGAGTAACAATGAGGCTAAAGCCTTGGCCATGCAATGGGGCATTAAATTGGCTATCTCCATAAACATCAGACTTCTTCATGTGGAAGGGGACTCATTGTTTTTGATAATATAAGGCAGCTAAACAAGGGGCTAAACCCTTACAAAAAGTAGAGAGGCCACAAAGGCAACTAGCACAAAAAGTGCCTTAAACCAAATACATCAAATACTATTTTCCCAGCATAAACAGCAAAACTAGCCGCTATAAACTAAGATAGTAAATACAAAGTAGTAGAGTATCATCCATATAAAAGCAAAAACTAAGGAGGTAGATTCTCTCCTTACTTAACCATAGATTTAATAATGTCATCCAATTTCATAGCAAGATCATCATTGTCAGCAGTAACAGTAACCCCCAGGTTCTGCAGCACAGAAATATTAAGAAAAATAGAATTTCTAAGCACAATGGAAAGATTCTATTCTAGTTTCTCAATGCGAGCCCTCAAAATCACAATTTCAGCTCCCAAGCCCAGCATCAGTGTCCATTTCATCATCAGCTTCTTCCACAAACATCTCTCCCGCTTTGCCAAGATTTTCAGCAGAATCAGTAGCATCCTCAGTAGTAGCCCCCATTTCTTGAGTCTCCTGCTTACCATCAGCATCCTCAGAGATTTCCTGAACATCCATATCCTTAGCCTCATCCCCCTGGGTGGATTCATCAGAAGCGCTCTCAGAATAATCAATAAGTTTTACTTTTGGAGCAGGTTTGCCAGCAATTCGCCCTGACCGCCTAACTCCTAAGGAGAAACCATCCTTAATAACCTTAATAGACGAATGAGACTTGCTGCCTTGTCCACAGGGGTTGTACAAGTATTTTTTGGGTCCCTACTGTAAGCCCCTTGAGTGCCCATTTCACCAACATGTGTCTTCCTCTTTTTGCCCTTTGTACTGATAGTAGAACCCAGAGTATCAATAGGAATCTCCTCAAGAGTAGAAAAACAAACTTCTTTTGTCTTAGTAGGAATAGGGGAAGGGCATGGTTCTTCAACACCAAGAATATCCTTAGGGTTAGAAGATAGTTCCCCACTGTTGGTTTGAATGGCCTTAAATGGCTCTAGGGCAAGATGGTGGTTATAAAGACAAAGGATAAGGCTCTGATGAAGGGGGATGGGTTTCTTAGCAGGTTTCTTAGCCAATTTAGCTCTAACCCTAAGGATAGACTGCTCAAAGGAAGAAAGCAGATAAAAAGGAAAGCTAATATGAGCATTGCGTCGAAAATGATTCAAAAGGGGGAGATGATAGTTGTAGAACCTGGTGAAGCACCCCTCCAGGGTGAAATACTTCATGAGGAGAAAACACACACCGTCCCAAGGCTCAGGCAGCTTGGCTTTGTCAAATCCCCCCTGATAGGGGACTAATTCTTCACCATCTCCAAGAAAAAGCTTCTGACTAGAAAGGTCCCGCAATTTTAGTTTTCCTTTGTAGTTTAATCCCCTGAGTAGACATACCAGTGGTCATAGCAATCACACTTTCTAAAATTTCAAAACTAATTCCACCCACAGAAACACGTCGGTTCTGCCAAGACCTAGCGAACTGTTTAGATAAATTTTTATTATACCTGTTGAGCCGCTCCAAATAGGGACTAATCCCACCCTCTTTGCAATAATGCTAGACCACCAAGTTGTCTTTGAACTCACAGCAAGAGACGGGTTCGGTTTTGATTCTATCGCTACCCATGTCAAAATTACAGAAAACCCCAAATCTTCCCAATCGTATTTACGGTAACATTACTCCCTTGATCAAGGCTAATGATGCTGGTGATAAAACAACACGCATTATCATAAATATGGGAAACCTTACAAAGATGACGCTTACTCATCCCATGCTTAATCATAATTACACAGAAAACACCATAATGATCAAGAAGCCCACTAGCCCTTATAAAAGAAAGGAGCAAAAATGACAATTAAGAAGGTACAAAAAAACCTGTACTTCAAGAGGCACGTCAGCACCCTCCCAAAGAGCTGACAAAGAGAGTTTGTCTTTCCAATAAATCTAACTCATCCTTAACCCATCACTTCCTTTAGAATGAGTGCCTTAAGATTTAAAGGGATATGATCATTTTAGCGCCAACAATGCCAATTTGAATATCGTTGTCCAAGTTCGGCACAGGCATCTGCAACACCATTACCCTCATGGTAAATATGTGAGATGTCCACACTTGGAATCTTCTATAGGAGAATCTGTATATCCCTAATAATATTTTTTAACTTAATGCCAACAATCGACACATTGTTAACTGCATCAATAACCATTTTAGAGTCCCCCTGGATATTCAAATTCCTGATACTAAGGGATATAGCCAATTTAATCCCCCATAGAAGAGTAGTAGCTTCAACATAGTTATTGCTTTGATAGCTTAGACCACCAGCATAGACAACAACCATCCACCCTTTGTCATCTCTTATGATCCCTCCCCCACTAGCTATACCATCCATCTTAGAAGCCCCATCAAAGTTAAGTTTCAGCCAGTTAGGACTCGGAGGACTCCATCTAGTATTAAGCCTCTGCAACAATTTGGTATTGTTATGAACAAGAATATGATTGAGAATCTTCCAACTCACCACAATTTGTTCCTCTTCATGAGTCAGAGGTTTCTTTGCAATACGGATATGCGTATTAGTGATGCTTTCCATAAGAGTCTTAATGAAAGTGTGAGAAACCTAAGAGGCATCTCTAGCAGTATCCCTAAAAATCCTATGACTGCACTCTTTCACAAAGTCCAGCTCAAACATGGCAGAGTTTGATTCCATAACTCAACAAGCGAGGGATGAGAAAAGGGAGGATACTAGCTATTAATAACTTCTGTAATATCAGAATTACATACCCACTGAATTCCAAAATTTCTTAGGATTAAGTTCCAGATTTCCCTAGCAAAATCGCAGTGAAGGAATAGATGAGAAACAGTTTCCTCCTTATCACAACACAGACAACATCTATTGACCAAGGTAAAACCTCTCTTCTGTAAGTTGTCTTGGGTTAGAATTTTGTTATGAACAGAAGCCCACCAAGACATATTGATTTTCGGTACAAGTTTGTGGCTCCAAACTTTTCTTCATATCTCCTTTCTATGAACCTCAGGAACCAATAAATGATAGGTAGACTTAACAGAGAAATGTCCATTCTTATCCAGCCACCAAAACTACTCATCCTCATGAGGGAAGAGAGGGATTCTGACTCCCTCAATCAACTGTTGAACAGCCCGAACTCTAGAGGCGAGATCAGGGCGATGTGTGTAGCAGTCCAATAAATTTTTCCAGCTCCTGTTGCCATTATTATTAACCATGTAATCGCTAACTTTATCTCTAAAAAACTGAGTAGCAATGCCAGCAATTTCACCATAACCCCCCTGAGTAATGAGTGCCTTATCTTTTAACCAAATATCAATCCAGAACTTAATAGACATACCATTACCTAATTTCCATCTAATCCCTTGCGTAAGAAGACTTCTAGATTTCAGCATTTTATTCCATATAACAGATCCCTGAGGTAATCCTTCCTGTTGGAGAAAGTTGGACAAATCAGTGACATGCAGATATTTTGCTTGCATGATTTCCCCCCAATCTTTATGTTGATGAATCAGGTTCCAATTGATTTTTGAGAGAAGGGTTTTATTCATGTTGCGTATGGATCTAATATTGAGACCTCCATGGGGTTTAGGAAGACACACTTTTTCCCAGCTGACCAAGGACATTCTCTATTTATCTTCTATTCCCGTCCATAAAAATTTTCTTTGAATCTGTTCCAGTTTGTCAGCAAAAGAAGTAGGAATTTTAAAAAGAGATAGGAAATAAGTGGGTATACCCTGCAGGGAGGCCCGAAGAAGCTGTAATTTGCTAGCATTACTAAGTAATTTCCCTTTCCACCCAATCAATTTCTGTTGAGTTCTTTGCAATATAATGTTCTAGAAACTTTGAGACACCTCTTTAACCGTAAAGGGAAGACCCAGATAGATAGTAGGAAGATCATCTTCAGCACAGTCCAGGATATTAATAATTTTTTGTCGGAGATCATTAGGAGTATTAAAAAAATACACATTACTCTTTTGGAAATTTATGCTTTGCCCAGAAGCTATGGCATAAAGGTTTAAAATATTCTTCCATCTCCGAGCTTCAATCATAGAAGAGATGCCGAAAAGAATGGTATCATCAACAAATTGCTGCACAGACATAGGGGCAAGGGAGGAAGTAGGTTTGATGCCCACAAGATGCTTAGAATCAACATTAGCTTGAATGTATCTCCTAAGTGCCTCCACCATTTTGATAAACAAGTAAGGGGAAAGAGGATCCCCCTGACGGAGCCCTCTCGAGGAAGAGAAAAAACCCCTAGAGACCCCATTAACCAAGACTAAAAATTTGGCAGAAGAAACAGCCGTCCAAATGAGGAGATATATTTTTTCATTAAACCCAAATTTCCTAATGACTTGAAACAGAAAAGTCCATGAGACCCTATCGTAGGCTTTAGAGATATCCAACTTAAGAGCCATGCTAGGTATTCTACTCTTATCCATGGAATGAATAGTTTCATGAGTGGAGATCACAGCATCGTTGTTAATTGTTAATGTTGTCTCGGGTTTGGCCCAGCTTGGATGGAACTTAGCTGACTTCATGGGGGATATTAAGTTGCTTCTCAATGGGTTTGAGGAGTTCAAGATCTTTTGCATTTACAGGGAAGGAAATGCGGTTACCGATGCTATGACAAACTTAGGCATTGGTAGCAAAGGATGGCAGTGCTGGAGGAGTATGACTTGCCTGCCCAATGAGATTCATACTCTCATAACTTGAAAAATGAAGATAAGAACAGGAATTAGATCGTTTGGGGCTGTGACCATCCTCTTTCAGTGGTTGGGTGGTGGTAGGGATTACATGCATTTGGAGACCCATTTAAACGGGATCGGGATTGATGGTATTGGTTGGACCAACAAGTTTGGTGAGGAGAAATTTATGAATTTTCAAAATCAAATGGGTGGGAATAAGAAATCCTTGAAGTGGTAGTGGACTAGTTTCTTGTCTGGCATTCCTAGGTGGCATAAGATGGGGGTCTACATGGGTCAAGGGAATAGCTTGTAGGCCAACAGTCTGTTGGTGGGTTGGCGTATTGACTAGATGATAGGTGGACAAGTCATTAAGTATAAGAGCCTTGATCTTGGTGGTGGTGTAAGGGATAGATTTATTTGGGCTAAAAGGATGTCGTAGTGGTCCCTGGCAGGGGTATAGATGATGTGTACGATGGATCCACCTGTGGGTAATAATATTTGGTTCATCTCTGTGGCAGGTGACATTCATTGCTGCACAAGGTGGCGGCTGAGATCTTTTCCCAAGGAGATTTTTCAACGTGGCATAGGTATGGAGTATCACCATAATAATTATGATGTGATTAACAATCCCATTTCATGGACTTTCTATTTCATTGAGTTACTTGCTAATCACAACAGCACCAACCTTAGCAATTTTAAGCTTTATAACTTGTGTGATATACAAACTATAAAGATGGGAGGAGAGATTGTGAGGATTGAGCCGACCATGGTAGAGGAGTTCAAATAGGACCAGATTGTCTGGCATATTATCCAAGAGGGGGAATTGGTTTCTTTTTTGGAGGGTATGATCGGCCATGATGAAAACTTGTGCCAATTTGCAGAGTCATGGGACGAGGACACCAAACAAGTCCGCCTGGGGGGTATTGGCTTCTAGGTTTTTAAGGAGGTGATCAGCCAAGCCACAAGGCTTCCCACCAGAGGGAAGAAACATGCTAGACACAGCAAGGTGCCCAACCCCGAACACATGGATCTATTTTTCAGAGATGGGGAGGCAGCTATGAAGTTGCACGGTGGATTTGATAGGGAGAAGCTACCAGAGACTTGGGGCCAAGTATGTTTAATGCTTATGAAGTTCTCCACACTGGAAGGAAGGTTTAAGGTATTTTACCATTATTATTATGCCCTTATCAATCACTTTAGGAACAAGATGGAAATTTGCTTTCCTTTTTTTCTTGAGTCCTCCTTGGAAAATTCTATTAAGTCAGCTAAAGAACTTAGGGTAAATAACCCTGGTCACCCTCTTGTCCCTAACCATCAGGGCCTCATTCTGAGACTTTACCATTTCCATCTTGTCCTATGTCCCATGAAGAAAATTAAGGTCAAAATGATTGAGGACCCCCAGATGTTTATTTCTCTTGGGCCTAAAGGTAAGGTGAAAATGTGTGTCGAGACCCCTAAAGTGGTTAAGGGGGCCCCCTATATTGTGTAATACAAGCCCCCAGCTGGGACCCCCACCCCTGAGTCTAAAACAAATTCCCCAAGTAAAGCCCATCCGGTGCCTGGGAAAGATAAAATTGGCTCAACCAAAAGAGAGAGGAAGGTAGCTAAGGAGGAAGGGACTGGGCAAGCTAAGAAAGCCAAGAATGGTACTGAGGAAGATGAGATGGTGACTAGTTCTATGAAAATTATTGAATTGGACCCAGGGCCCATACAGACTGGAAGTGGTGTTGGGGAGGATGCTGTTAAACATACTAGCTCAAGGGTTCACCATTCTAATTGCATTGTCAAGAAACCTTCTGCTAACCCATAGGGTGTCGAGATTTCCAATGACTTAGAATTTGTTGAGGAAACTATGGAGGACTGGGAGAATGATGGTCCTACTAAATCTATGCACAAGAAAGAAAGGGCAAGCCATTTTGCCTCCATGAACAAGTTGAGTTCAGAGGACTTGGGTGTTGCTACTGAGGAAACTGGTAGTTTGGATGACAAGGGTAGCTTTCTGTTGTGTACCATGTCTGCTAAGGACATGGGGAGACTCAAGCTGCAAATGGAGAAAATGCAGAAGAAATGGAAGACCATGTCCAAGTTCATTGCTAAAGCCTTGCATCAGGCGGCATCAATCTTTGTTGCTATGAAGGAGTTGGATGATAAAGTCAAGCAGGTGGGATTGATAGCCTTGGTGACTACAAAGACATGGTCAAGTTTTTGTCCAAGTTCAGGACTACTGATAGTGCTTAGTTCTTGTTTTTATTTTCTGTTGTTTTTGGTTAGTCATTTTTTGTTGGCTGTTAGTGTGCTGTCAATGTACTACTACAGGCATGTTTAAGGCTAGTTCCCTTGGGGGCTATTTTGTATAGGGTCCTGGACCCTCTTTTCTAGCTGAACTAATCAAAAACATATATTTCTAAACTATAAATCAATTATAATTTATCTTTCCAAAATTTAACCATCCACAAGAATTCAAAAAAATCTATGATTACAATAATTACCACCTTATCAAATTAAACTAATTAAAGAAGAAAACTCTATGTACCATTTACAAAGCCCTAATAATATATATTTATTTTATATTAAGCTTTATCACATGAACATTTTGAGTATATTCCATATACTGATATTGGATCATATACTAAGATTTATTGAAGATCCAACATTTTGACAAAAAAACTACTAGGATACAAAGCACTTTAATAATCTATATGTCCATTTGAAAAAGGAAACATAAGTAATGTTTGAAAAAATGGCATATTTACTACTATAAAGTGTATTCATACACATTAACCATATTCTTCATACTATCTTCCTAATGAATTTTACACACATGTCAAAGAAGAGTATTTGTGAAGGGATTTAAGATTGAATATGGAATGAGCTCCCAAAAACAACTTCATTACTTAGGACTAATTGGTTAGACCATTACTTATGAAAATAAATCATTATTACATCATAGCTAAATTGGAATGGGCATGCATAATTACTCTAATATATAAGACATTCATTTCCAGTAAGAAATTTCTCTAAATCCAAATTCATGTATCTCTTACTATCTTCACATGTAATTTGACCACCATATTTTCAAACACACCAATATATATGGAGGATATGTGACATGAACCATAAAATAGAAGAAAACTCTATCATTGACCCCTTTTAGATAATGAAATCTAAGCTTAGTATCAATATCTCTTTGTGAAGTTACAACTTGGTTCATTATCATTTCTCAACCTTTATGAAGATTATAATTTGTAGATCTTTCTACCAACAAATGAGTCAATGCATATTGTATACATTAGTAAAAGAAGCCTCAGAGGGCCTAGTATCTAACTCATGACCCCACTTTTTGAGCTAGTTTTTAAACAATATGATTGTATAAACAATATTAGGATTGTATTTAGTAAACTTGCTCTATCAATGCCACATAATACAAATTCAACATCATTGATATAATCTAATATGGGTGTTGTTTTCTCACTCCTAAGAATATGGATCCCTCTAGAGATTTCTTCTTAAGTGATTCATACATTCTTACTATCCTTTTAATTTTTTATAATATTTTTTGAACTCTAATTTTTGTTACAATTGCACAAGATTTTCAATCTTATTAAACCAATTTATGTTTAGTATCACATATTGGCATATAATTTGATTTATGTAATAATTGAGAACAAAACATCATATCTAAACATTTGTTATAGACTGTATAATTTATTTTGTAGAAAATATATATACATATATAAGCCTTTTTTAGTAATTATAAAGAAAAACAAATCTATAAATCTTCTTCATCGCATGATTTCAACTAGCATCATTATTGCATGTGACTACAATCTTTTTATTTGGTGTCCATATAGGCCTTATGCTTTATTATTTTATATGTTTATATGTAGATAAAATCAAAGTCTACTACATCATAAAGCTATCCACTTCTTTGCATGTCAGTTATGAGCATATAGGCAAATTGGAAGACCCTTTACTAGGGTAGGGACAGGAAAGTAACATATTTGATCACCTTCAATTAGTTCCCACCTACATACACATACCATCAATTACTCACATTAGTTATTTCTTGACCTTTTACTCCAAAAAAACTTGATTTCCTTTGATAATGATCTTGTAAAGTATGTATTCTTCAAAATGATAAACAACCTCACCTAAATTTAGTGACAAAATTATGCAGGAAGAGAGCAATTTCAAATCTAGCCAAGTGGTATCCTGGATAAAGCCTAGCACCTCTCCCAAATGGCATAAACCATGGATTCTCACACAAAACCTACAAATTAAATGAACAAATTCAACTAGTTTCGCTTTAAATGCAATACATAATACCATCCATAATTTTTAGAAATTCATAGTTAAAACAAACAAGGTTGGTGCCTTGACATACTAGGGAAGACTCATTTTGCCAACACCATGGATTGAAAGTGGATGGTTCAGGATAGTATTTTTCATCTAAATGTGTACCGACCAAGAGCACATACACCGTCCATCCTTTGGGAATGACAAAATCTGCATTTTCACTTAAATCATTTACAATAGTATAACATTAAATTTTTCAACTTGCTCAACTTAAGAAATATTAGATTTAAATTAGTATTTTGGTAAATGGCACCTTTAAATTTAACATCTTGTTTTGCTTCTCTATAAACCCCTTGGCCAACACTACCTAATCGAAGAGTTTCTTCTATCGCCTACCAAACAAACCAAATCAAACACATGGATCTATCAATTTGCTTGGCTAAGCAATTCAATATTGTGGAGAAGACAAGAACATGATAAAGCATATTAAATTATGTTCTCACACAATGAGTGAATTTCATTTCTTGATAGTTTTCCCATGACAGCTTTCTATTTCCATTTTCCTTTAATAGAGAGTCATGCTCAACCTACATAATCCAAACCTGAATTAGGTATCTTACAAAATATCATTTTAAGTATTAATTGCTTATTAATAACTAATCATTCATAGTGACCTATTTTTCATGACTATGGAAAGATGGTCTAAATATTGGTAGAGAAAAAGAGTGTGCATTCTATAGCCTAAGTACAATGAAGTCTCATGTGTGTAACTTGTATTTCTACTATCTACCAAGTAAACAACTAGCACAATATGTGTTATTGTTCGTGAAATATTTTCAATATATTTTTCTTAAATAAGATACACCTAAATAATTTTTAGCTTTAAATTACATTTCAAACTAAAACATCCTCATGTCATGATTCGAACCCTTAAACTTCAATTTTCAAGGTGCATCCTTTACTAAGTCATTTGTATAAAGGCACATGTTAAAATAATTTCCATTAATAACATATTTTATGTTGACTAAAACCCAAAACATAACTCACATCTATTTAAGCTCTTTTATGTTGAGAACCATCTTAGTACATGTTATTCATGATTATGCCTAATAATTATTAGTATTATGTAATCTATAGTTTTGTTTTTAGCTGGAACTAAACACTCACCCTTAGCTCCTCCAATGCTTGTGGATTGTCTGTGAGAAATTTTATAGCAAATGCCATGCTTGTTGAAGAGGTCTCGTAACCAGCAAACATCATAAATAATAAAAAATCTCCAATAATTTCATTTGGCCATGATTATTCTTTCAAAATTTTGGTCAATAAATCATTTTGAATCACTTGGGGATGTCACTTTCTCTCCTCTATACACTCTTCAATTTTTCTTATGAGTGTTTCTCTTCCCTACATTACTCATAACCCAACATTAGTATTATATCCAAATACATTTATATTCATCAAACATTAGTAAAATTAGACCAAGTACCTTAATCTCTCTTGCATAATTGGAACCTGGAAATTTGATTGGGATTTGAAGGATAGCTACCACAAATGCCTCAAAAGCCTTGTAGATTTCTTCCATCTCTTCATAAGGAGATAAGTCCAACAATTTTTTGCCCATAAGGCTTAGAAGAACCTATGTAGTTTAGAAGAAGTTATTAATGTAAAATTAATTCTAATAATTATAATATAATATTGTTTTAAATAACTATAATTTAACAAAATATATAAATAACAATAAAAAATTAGAAACAGCTAATAAGATTATATTAATATGAAACAAATTCTAATAGTTAAAATATAATATTGTATTATATAACTATAAATTAACAAAATCATATACATATTAGTAAATGGTTAGAAAGAGTTGATAGTGTCATATCTTACCATCTTCTTGTTGGAAAAAAAAAAAAAAAAGAGATCTATTGGACAACATAAACATAGCAAAAAGATTTATTAATTTGAATACTAGATGTCTATGATTTATTAAATATATGATATAAATTTTAAATTATCATTTTTTAAGGTATTTAATTGGAAGGAAAAATGTATTTTTAGTCATTTTATTTTAATATTTTTAAATGCCAAAAACTAAAGTTGTTTTAAATTTGTATAATTATTTTACTTTTTATACCTCATCTTATGATTCCCTTTTGTATTTTATTGAGTAGAAGTTATAATATTATGTTAATAGTTTTATAACAACTTTTAATAGTTCTTAATTGAAAAACTAATAACAGCATTTACATGTCCTATTGCAACTATTAGTTTTATATAAGGTCTTTTCTCTTTGATGAAAAACAATTTGAATAAATTTTTCAATAGTATTATAGAAAGTTATAAAATTATAATTGTGTGTGTGTGGGCCTGTGTAGGTATACTTTTAAATGAGTTAAAAATAATCAATAAGTTTTTTTTTGTTATTTGGCACATCCAAAATCCCAAGTAATAAATGTTATGCTGGATTTTTTTGTTTGGGTCTTTTCTTTAAATGTTGTTTTTCTTTTACTATTGAAAAATGCAAAGAACATTTCATGAAATAAAGATATGCAACATACCTTATTGCATTCCTTCTGAAGATGGATGACACCCTTATGTTTCCATCTCTGTATTTTTGTAGTGAGAATATTTTGTATATCATCCATGAAGTCTGACATAAGATTCTCATGCTTTAACAATTTCGTAGCAGTTGCATGGAGCTTCCTTTGAAGATCACCATGAACAGTGATTATACCATATTTTCCAACAAGATTTTTAAAAGAGAGGGGGTAATTAGCTTCGAACAACCTGCCTTCATTTTGCAAAACATATCTGTTGAACTCTGGATCTACTGATACAACCATGCATGCTCTTCCAAACAAGTTAGTTCTGAAAACTGACCCATACCTACATTACAAATGATCTACATACTCATCTTCTTCAATCTATCATTTAAATATAAAAAGTACCTGAATTTTAAATCTTTATAATTTGTTAACTAATTTGATTATTAAGATTATAGAAGTCTTGTATTGTACTTAAATATCTAATTAATCCTTAACTATATATATTTATCAATAATTTTTTGCAAACTTTATTCATAAAACAGAGAAGGCCGGAGAGGCCAAATTAAACAAAGCAACAACAAAAAGCAATGAAGAACAAAGTGAAGAATCCAGGGATTTTGCTTCCCACAGCTATGCCAATCAAAACTAACCCACCAAAAGCAAGAGTGCTCAGTAATAATAGCTGAAACTGCTAATTTGAAAAGAATAATAATAGCTGAATATGGTAAATTGAAAAGAATCTGAGATTGCTCAGTAATAACTGCTCACTAATCAACCTGCTAAACTAGTTTTCATTTCAACTGTTTCAGGTATATATGCATCTAAAATAATAAATTTGGTGAGTATAATAGAATGCAGATTTTATTACCTCTTCTGATGATCTTGAATAAA
Organism: Cunninghamia lanceolata; assembly: GCA_027924645.1. Taxonomy (NCBI): domain Eukaryota; kingdom Viridiplantae; phylum Streptophyta; class Pinopsida; order Cupressales; family Cupressaceae; genus Cunninghamia; species Cunninghamia lanceolata. Next base: position 4,760,708 of record BSBN01001054.1, read on the forward strand.
TTGTCGTGGGTGAAGGGATCTCATGTCTCGGTAGAAACTGATCGATTCTCTGATGAGTGGCCATCCAGTAGACCCTGGTGGCAGTGATATATGCTGCTTTTTACTCCATAATATTTTCCAGAGAACCTACAGCAACTATTTCAATCTCTTCCTGTAAACCTGCAACAATTGTTCCTGAACCTGTTTGTTTTTTCTCTGCAACAGCTAAAGTAGAAGGAATAGTATGACCTATACAAATATATAAGGTGCCTACTTTCACACCTTTTTCTACTATTAAGGTACCTTTTGAAAACTTCCAATTTTTATCAGTAAATGTAACAATGCAACCTTCTTCAACTAGCTACCCTATTGAAATTAAATTCTTATTGAGCCTTCAAATGTGCCTTACCTCTTGTAGTAGCCAATGATTCCCATTCTACAACTTAATCTTGATTCTTCCCTTTCCAACTATCTAACAGGGTTCATTATCTCCCAAATAAACTAGCCCAAAATCCCCTTAGACATAATCAAGAAAATAAATTCTATGGGGCATAGCATGAAATGAGGCTCATGAATCTAAGGCCCATGAATCATTAGTATTAACAAGGGAAATAATCAAAGAATCATCTTCAAATTTATTACTTACCACATTTGCCTCCTTATTGCCTTCTTGTTTGTCTCCTTTATTTTTCTGAGACCACTAGTCTTTGTTCAGATGACCTAGTTTCCCACAGTACTAGCAATCCTTCTATCCTCTGGTTTGGGATCTCTTATCCTTTAATTTTCCTTGTGACTTCCCATGACCGCCAGAACCTTTTCTTCTCTCATTTGATCTGTCCCTGCTTTCTCCATTCAAAACACTACCTGATGTGGATCCACCTAAGCTTTTCCTATGAATTTCCTCACTTAGAATAACACCAACAACATCATCAAATTTCAGGGTATTTGAACCAAAAATAGAGTTACTAACCGCCATTACAAAACTATTCCAGCTTTCAGGGAATGAACATAATATCAAGAGACATCTAACTTCTTCATCAAATTTTACATTTACAGAAGTCAATTGACTAACAATCGTATTAAATTTATTTAAATGATCTGTCATAGATCCACCTTCAACCATTTTCAAATTAAAGAAACACTTCATGAGAAATACCTTATTTGAAGCTGAGGCTTTTTCATACAATTTAGCCAAGGTTTTCATCAAACCATCTATTATCTTCGCTTTCGTTATATTGAATGCCACAGATGGTGCTAGGCACAACTGAATGGTTCCCAGTGCCTTTCTGTCAAGAAGATTATGATCCTCATCAGTCATTGTTGCCAGTTTCTTGGCTACTCCATCCAATGGCATCCATAAATCCTTTTGATAGAGGTAATCCTCCATCTACATCTTCCATAACTGATAGTTCTACCCATTGAATTTATCGACCTTTAATTTACCCTCGTCTGTCATTGCTCCCACTCAATTGTGAGACTCCCACTCAACCGTGAGACCTCCACTCAACCGTGAGACCTTCCTGCAGACAATAATCACAACCTCGCTCTTATACCACTTGTTAGGGTTAGCCAGCAGAAGATATCAATTAAGTGCAAATAAAGATTAAACAGAGGAATGAAAATACACAGAAACAATAATAGCGAGAGACAAGTTTTAACGTGGTTCACCTAAACTCAGGCTACATCCACCAACAGAGAGTCCAATATTATTATCCAATAAATCAAACCAATTACAACCAGCAATCCTTGCAACTCAATACCATTGCAAATGCTACAATACAATATTAGAAACCCTAACTCTTAGTCACTTTTATCAATCTTTTTGTCGGTTACAAAAATAGGGTTTTTCTTATGTTGGCCAATGAAAAAATAACTCCTGGTGCCTTTATAAAATAATAAAAACTATGTGAGGTTTCAAGGGCATTGCCCCCGAGCTCCCACATGGGCACTTCCCCTCGACCCCAGCCTGTATCATGACAGGGAATGCGCCAGGGGCACTACCCCTAGGCTCCATAGGAATTTGGGGGGAAACCGCACTGAAAGAAGCGGGGAAAATTTAACCTCTGAGTCGAATTAGGCTCCATATAACAACAAAACATACCTTCTTCATTGACCACATCACCTTTTGTCCAACTTGGACACGTGGCACCATTTCACGGTGTCGCAGCCAGAAATGGCCCACCACTTATCTACTCTGCCTGGATGCGATAAAACCTCCACGTGTCCACCTTTCATTTTCCTTTCACTTGTATAATAAGACAATGCCACATGTCACCATCTCACGACCATGTGGTGAATTTTCCTTCCTGGCAGGATTCCCTTGTGATGATGCACAACTGTTAGATTAGAGCTTCTTTGCAAATTACTTCTTAGACTAACACTTGGCAGCATATGGTTGCTCAATGTAAGATTCTTCAATAAAAGGGGCATGAGCCTAGATCCTTTTATAGGTGTTACCTTGTCGCGGTGGGGATGATGATGTCACCTATGATGTGTTGTGACACTATGAAATACATGTATATTACACTTTATAACCTATACAAAGACTTAGGGCTTAAATTTAATTTTTTCACAGGTTATAAAGGGTAAGCCTAGGACATGGATCCTATCAACTAATGAAGATAAAGGCTTCAAGTCATAACTTAACTAACCGAGAACATGTTATAGGCGGTCAATAGGGATTGAAGAGATAAATCATATAGAGCTTAGGAACTTAGACTTAAAGTATTTTTTAAAGGCAAAGACATGCAATTTTATGAACCTAAAACCCTAAACCCTCACAGGTGCCACCACCCCACGACCCCGCTGTCGTAGATCTAAACATTGCTGAAGTAGAGGGATAGCAGGTGATCTCAATGGCATGTGAATAAAACATTTGAAATGGTAAATAACATTAGCTTTTACATAATAACAATAATAGCATCTACAACAATGAACATCAACAATTGTTGAATGTGTATCTAGTAGTTGAAACCAGAGTTTTTCTTCAATTGATAAAATAAATAATATAGATAATTAAACATCAATACATTAGTGAATTTGAGTTTTCTATTGATTTTCAAATAAAGGAATACATAGAGGCAATGTAAAATCTTGCTCAAAGACAACTCTGCACAGAGCTGAGTTGGAACTTGGAAACTCATATTATCAATATCAAATCATTCTAACAACTTTTTTAGAAAATTCCATTGTTCAGGTGGTGAAGTTGTCATTTTATCTAGCTAATGTTGTCTAACTTGAATTTTTGTAAAAATTGTATGATCAAATTTTAATTTGGATCCTGACTTGAATGTTTCATCCAAAGATACATTCAAGGTTATCAGTGGTTTGATGGAATCTAAAAAGTTTCCCTCATCCGGGTTCTAAGGAAACTGGTCCAAATCAATCTTCCTTGAATCCTCCATCTTCTTTTTGAAATTATCATTTCCAATGAATTGCTCATTTGTGTCAAAAGCCTATGGTAAACCAAGCTTTGACAAGTTCCTTACCTTTTCATCCCCCTTCTTAATCTTTGTTGTAGCCTCAATCACAAATTCTATTGTTTCACGCATTCTTGAACACTTTTGAATGATATATGTCACCTTCATTGAGGCTTCAATCCAATTAGTAATGCCTTTTGAAATCAATTGATTGTCACTGGCTTTGTAGACTATTTCTAGATCTTGATTTGTAGATTTCTCTTCTACTTGCAATTGCACATTTTTGTTGTCCATCAAATATTTGCTCAGCTTCTTATGATGTAGTCTCATGGCATCAATTGATTGAAACAATTCACACAAATGATCAATCCTCTGCATTATTTCCTCCCAAATCTTTTGTTTCATATGCCTCATTGTTTGTCTACAAAATTTAGTTAACTTATTTTGACAATATTTTTTTTCATTTTTTGCTTCCATAAGCTCTGCGGCCAATGTTTCATTTTTTTTTCTCTTTATTTTTTGTTCCCACTGTTCATTTGACTTCCCAATGCTTTGTCTTAATTTTTCTGAACTAGATTTTTTTTCATCATATTTCTTTTTGCTCTCATCTAACCTTTGCTTCAGTCCATTCAATTCTACCTCTATTTGTTTATCCTCTTTGCTTGTTGATGTAGAGGTAGATTTTTTTATTATTTTTTCTAATTCATTGCTCTAAAAAGATAATGTGCCTGGTAAACTTTTTAACGTGACCGGTGATGTTGGTGCGACACACCCTCCAGCTCCACACAATGTTTTTGCCCGGAGCTATGAACCGGTGAGGGCACAACACAGGGGACCTCATCCCCAAGAAGGAACACTTCAAACCCATGAGATCATTGGCCCAACGAAGGCGTAACACCTTATTAGCTCGTTGGCCTAGCGAGGGTTTGAACAATGGTGGCTGCCACTACAACCGAGTGACTTAACCACCGAACCATGCCCTTATCAGCTTTAATGATCTTCTTATCTATTGCTTTCCTCTTTACTTTCTCATTTGCTAAGTCTGTCTATAATTTTTCTATTTAATTCTACAACCTTTTTTTCTCTCTATCATGCTTTAGCAATGATGTGTACACCAATTCATTGTTCTTCTTTGATATATTAATTTGTCAATATTTTTTAATCTAGAAAAATCAAACTGAAAACTGCTCACCTGAAATTTAGATTGATCCATCTATTTTTTTGGTTTATTTTGAACAATGGGAACAACAATTGTGTTCTCCATGATTTCTATATTTGTGTTAAATGTGGGTAATATCATGGTTATTGCAGGCTCTGAAGTTACAGTAGACACACTCTACATCAGTTGCTTCTATTCTCTTTTATATAAGTTTGATTTCTTGTTAAACTCTTGAATGTAATCAAAACCTGGGGACACATGAATAATGGAATGCTTGAATGGTGAAGGAATAGGAGTGCTTGCAATTTATGTTGTAGCCACACTAACTGGGGGAGTGCCTAGAAATAACTCCTTTGTGGTGGAATTGGTAGTTGGACTTGGACCTGTCATAATCTTTTGTCTCTTTTGTATCCCTTGATCACTGAGTGTTTATGTGGTATCTTGTATTGGTGTCCTCTTGTGTGTAATTTGTTGTTGGACCTATTGTTGTAGCATATGTTGACAAAGTTCTCCACCAATGGTAGTGCCAGTCGTACTAGGTTCCCCACCATAGGCATGTCCAAGTTGTGATTGCATCTAACCATGAGGATTAGGATTTGAAACTATAACAAAATGAATTCTTTTAGTTGTACTTGTATGCCCTTGGTCTATTTTATCAGTTGATTCAGCTCCAAGACCTCATTTATCAACTAGTTTTCTAGTGACTAAATCTTTTGGGTTCTAAATGCCTTGTCCTTGGGACCCCAAACCAACACCATGATAACCCATATTTTCAGATATGGTTGCTCCTAAAGTATATGCTTCTTTTGTGTCCTAACTTAAACCAAGTTGAAATTGCTTTTTTCATCCCTATCATCATTAGGTTCATCATTAGTTTCTTCATCTTCCTATTCATTGGGATGCTTTATATTCCACAATTTGCTAAACACGTCATCTTCATTGATTTCTCTATACTCTGCAACAATTATTGGTTCACCTAGCTCCTTCCTCATAGACCAAAAGGCAGTAATTTTTTATCAAGACCAATTTTTGCTTGTAACAGACTTATCTAGAGAATCTAGCATTTTTACTCTAATAGATGGTTTATCACTTTTTTCATAAAATTATTGTACCTCTTGATTTGATTCTCTACTATTGCTCCTATTTTTTGGTGCAATGCCATAATTTCTGCTAACAATTGTTCAAAAGAAATACCTTTCTTCACAACAGTTTTCTCTATTGCTATTCTGACCTCATCCCAAGAATCCTTGTTTCTCAAGTTTTCAAGAAAGGGTTTACTTTGATGTTGAATTCTACTTGCAGCATTCCTATTGGCCACAATCATTGTTTTAATGGTGTCACATGGATCATACTGCTAATGACAAACATCATCAAAATTAAAAAAATTCAAAAGATCATGTACCACCTTAAATACGTTTCTCTCTAATGTGAACACTCCACACGAAACATGTAAAGAAGGAAATAAGGTCTTCTTTTGCTGACCAAAAAAGTGTAGTTCATTAGTACTCTGCATCTGCCTTACATATTCCAGTGTAAAAACCTTTTATGTCACATGTATTGGAAATTTGTATGGCTCTACTTCTGATCCATAAAATCTTAGCACAATATATTCTTCCAATAAGTATCAATCAGCCAATTGTATTTATTTTCCTAGTTGAATGCAATCTCTACATGATATAGGCAATATAGGCATTAGATTATATGTAATTGCTTGATGCAATGGAGCCAAAATGTAGTCTGCAAAATGATTGTAGTTCCTTCAAGAATCATGCATCCTTATCTTAGTCATCCAATCATATACTAGAGCCATTTTCTTTTCGTCAACATTACTATAGGGCTGAATCCAAAGCTTGTTGGTCTGAAACATTCCACTAAATTTCAATAAAAAAAATAGCAAAAGTAGGTAGTGAACCTAAATGTCTTGGTGGAACCTCCTTTAATCATTAAAAATTGTTTATGCATAGATTCTACAATGTGCTCAATAAAGTTATATTTGACATGTACACCAATACCATAATGGATATTATATACCATTTCAAGGAAGCTTGCATCCACTTTCCAATTGCTATCCAGTCTAAGGCAAAATGCTAGCATGGAAATAGTATCCTGAGCCCATGATCTAAAAGTTTCCAAACGATAAGGAGGCTTATGGTTACCTTTCAACTTGTTTCTTTCTAGAACTATTTTATTTAGGAAAACATTTTTGTCCCTTTCATCTGCTGCCTCATAATCACTAGTAAGCTTTTCTAGGTCAATGTGGATGTCTCCAAATTCTTCGGTTGTAAACCCCAACACTTTTCCAAATTCTTCTGCATTCATGGATAACATTTCTTCTTTGGTATCTTTATTTACAATTGCTCTTTTTTTATCATCATAATTGTGGCCACAGACCATGATAAAATTCTTGGCAAGGGAAAACCTCATGTAACATCATGTGCCCTAATCCAGTTACCCACAGTGTAGTGATACTATTAACTTTCATTTGGTTTGCAGCGTTATTCTTACATGAAAATCTAAGTTCTGAGGTAAGTGTACCATAGATTTGAGGATCATAAATATCATGGTATTCATCAATCAAACCTGAGGTTTTAAGCAATCCAGAATAATCTATTTTTCTATCTGAACTTGCTCTGCCTTTCCCAAAAACTTTGTCTAGTCTACTAGTGGTGGTAGACATGCTTATATAGTATGAAATTGTGAATTCCCTCTTAAGTCCTCCTTAATTTTTCTTAAGTCTCTCAACCCTAAACCCAAAGTTTGACAAAATAAGATTTTAAGAAACGATGAAACATAGCCTAGGAATTCTATCTTTTGACTTACTGGCTTTGTTGGAAGTGGCACCCAGAATCTCCCTGGTGCACTACAATGAGAAATCTGAAATCAACCCATGTGCTGACCCTCTTACTTAAAAATAAAATCACTTAGCAGTAGAAAGTTTTCTTTTTTTTACAAACATTAAAGTGAATGAAACATCAAGTCAACGTGTTGCTTCTAGACTACACAATTGGTACATGGCTGGCTCCTGTATTGACAACTCTCATAGCAATTGCTAAATGGTTGATCTTTGTAAATCTAATGGTTATCGGGTGATTCTAGAGATTTAAGTTCACAAGCCTAGCGCTCTGTGCATTTCATTCTAGAATGCAACTACAACCGTCCATCAAATGTTCATCAAACAGTTGAGTAATTTATGATATAAAGAATAAACATATAGTTTGTTTCTATAGATCTACTTTTAGTGTTTATAATGTAATTTGTCAATTTGTTGGCAACTTTCTTTTTTCATTTGTATTGATTTATTTTTTAAATCTACATGCAATTTTTTTTTTGATAAACCACAAAGCAGGTATTCAATTGATATTAATTCAAAAAATTCTTATAGTTGGGGGATAGCTACGTCCCTGGCATATCATTATGTTACAAAAAATTACATATTTTTTCCCAACCGATACGATAATATTACATCAAAATTGCATAGAAAAACTTGAAACACTCGCTAAGGGAAACTATTGAAATTGCCTATTTCCATCATATCTGCGAAGTGTAGCACCCATTCCAGATTCAGCTCCATGTTGAGAGCTTGAGAGTACCTTAGAAAATTTTGACTAATGGTGGCCCAGTGACGGTGGTGGGTGAGAGCCCCATCTATCATGTTGAGAAGAAACAAAAGCTGTAGAACCCCCACACCCATCTCTGCCCCAAAAACCACTAATCATAGGTCAGAAGACTGTAGAGTCCCCACACCCATCTCTACCCCAAGATCCACCTCCAAATCATTACCCAGAAACTCTGGCTTGAAAATTTCTCACAACAAAATGAGAATATCCACCTTCACACCTCCACGGTCTAGCAATGATGCCAAGAACCAAGAAGCTGTGTTAGAATTCACTCTATGTCTATTCCTATCTATTAAGAAATCCCTCCCAAGCACCATTTTCATGGTTTCCAACTCCAAGAAGTGCAAATGGGCAATTCTGTGAGGCTTTGTTATCACTTTAAGCCCCGAGTTTATGATAAATCCCAAGAAAGCAATTTGTCTTCACAGTGCTATAAGGAAAATTGGCGTATCCATTTTATTTGTTGGCCATCTTTATTCTTTGGTATGAGAAAGTGTTGTTGGGCTCCATTAAATATAGCCAGGCTTCATTAATGGCACTCAGCTTCAAAGCTTTGGGATATCTTTCCAAACATGCCAATATTTAAGTGATATGATATATCTGTTCAAGTGAATTTAATCTGCATGCAAATATTTATACTTGATTTGACTTAAGTATATAGATAATACCTAATAGAGTTTCCAAACTATGTTCCATGTATGAAATCCATGACACGTGTCACCAATTTTGAATTAAAAGGAGCATAGTATTTGTAAATTGATATGAAAGATCTGACCAATTTTATATACAATAAACTAATAAATACTATAAAAAGAGGGAGTAATTTTTTTTTTTCTAATTTCAACAAAATCATCTTAGATCAAATATATTCAATAAATGAATAATACAATAATCACCAAAACATTAACATTTGCATATACTACCTCAGGTTCACACTCCCTAGATCAATATTTTACATATACTTAACATTTTGTAATTTACATCTAAGAAAATAGTAAATACATATTGTTATTTTACAGTCTAAACTAGGGAAAATAAATTAAAAAATAGGACTTACTATTAGTACCTGAATTTCCTAATGAATGTAATGACTTTCTACGCTAGAATTAGAAAAATTTATTAATTAACAAATCTAATCTCTTAACATTTTATATGAAGCTATTCAATTGAAATTGAAAAAATAGCCCATTGTGATATACTATTATATAACAAAATGGCCTACATACTCCAGAGATGGGGCTGTGGATTGGTAAGGTGCCTTGGTAAATTTAGGTAGCCCCAGCCTTCCCATGTCTTGTATGTTTTACCATTCGTAATATCAAAGGTCAAACCTGCATCATACTTGACCATGTATTGTATGTCCTTTTATAACTTCTGCAATTTAGAAATCTAAAGTTTTAACATACTTGAACATCCATAGCTAGTACTCCTCCTTTGTTGGGCAAATGAAATTGACAAGTTCTTCTTGGTCATGTAGGGTGTGTACTTGATAACCACTGGATTAGCTTCCTTGTCAAATTCCTGTAGGAAAATGCCAGTGTGAATCAGTTTATCCATGCTACTTCTCAACATATCTAAATCAACATTGTCACAGATGAGCTTAACTTGAGCAGATATTATTTGTTTTTCCTAGTCCTTCCACAATTGTAGAGGTTTAACCCCACCATTTTCACTCAAAATAATAGGAAGCAAACTGAAATTCTATTCATTAAACTTTTTGACAAGCTCCCTGATATTTATTTTCAAATGATCTACCACCCCCTAAAAATCCTTAATTGAATTTACAAGCCTAAGAGTTGGGACAATGTTAGGCGGTGCATCCTTGGCATGCTTGGTTGCAATTGTCATGTCTCTTAATGTCTAGGCTCTAGGGATCCATGTATCCATTAATGAAGTTACAACATCCTTATTCTTATCAAAATCCTTTATGGCATCAAACATAGAAGAATAATTTGAATGAATACTAATTAATCTCCTATCAATCCCTTTATTCAAGTGTTCAAGAACTATAGTTACAATCTTCATATTACTTGAATAAATTGATTCATTGACCTGTGACAATAATTTCTTGTACAACTCAATTTGATCCAATAATTCCTCTTTAGTAGGCTCACTTGATGGAGCTGCACCTGATGTGCTTGGCTCCTCAACTATAAGGGGTACATCTCCAAGATTGTATGGAATGATTTCCATTGAAACTTCTGGAAGGATGGTAGAGTTAGTCTGTGTTGGGGCATGAGCATGCATATTTTGTAATTGTTGCTTTAACAATGTCACTTCAGTTTCCAACTTGGAAACCTTTTGCTGACTCTTATTATACTCTACAACCATGTCATTATACTTCGTTCTATATTGATCTCTTTCCTCAATGATATTCTCTACTATTGCCTTTGTGAATTTGGCAATGTTCACTGACATGGTTGTTGCCTCAATTGTTGGGGTATGAGACACTTTCTTAATAATTAGCCCTCCACTTATATTTGGAGCAAGCTCAACAACTACATATTTCCTTGTACCTGGGACCAATGCCCAAATAGAAAGTGTTTCCCATTCTTTTCCTAAAAGCAAACCCCTGTAGAGCCAATTTTGCTTCCTCCTATGTTTGATACAAGGGTCTGTCATGCCTCCTCATTGCGTCAAAAAGAATTGTTGAGGCTAAATCCCACTCTGGCGGCAATAAAATACCACTTTTCTTCACTAACTCTCTACCTTATACAGTTGTTATCTCTTAAAACTGTTCTTTCAATTCCTTTCTAACCTCAGCCTGAATAACTACTTCTGGTAATTTAGGGTGCAAGCTTCTCTTTTTGGCAACATTATCAACATATTCATCTCTCGTTGGCCTCTAAGAAAATTTTCTAAAAGTAAGGATCTAGACAAATGAATCATATGTCATGAAGGTCTTGCAAGCTTCCTCCCTAAGATCATATGTGTTGCTCATCCCCCTGAGGTCTACCTTGCCCAACCTGATGCTACTTTCTAGTTCTATTATCTCCCTAGGTGGAGAGGGCATTCCCTATCTCATATCCTCCTCAGTGACAATGATATCATCATCTGATTCATTTGGATAATACACCAAGCTACTTTGTTCAACCTTTTCCTTCTTTGGTAATGGTTGTCTTGGTGGTGAGGGAATTCTTGGAGGTGAATCCACCTCAATCACTTATGGAGCTACTTTCATTGGGGGAGACAGTGGTGGCATTTCATGCAATGGTGAGGAAGCTCTTGACCCCTCAGGCTAAGAATCCTCAGATGCAGTTGGGGTGGCAATAAATTGTTTCTTCCTCACAATACATTTTCTCCTTGCAAAGACTCTGATCTTTTGTGGTGGTTGGTAGGTAGGCCTTTCCTCCAACATTGGGGCCTTCCCTTACCCTTTTCTTGTTCTTCCCCAACCACAACCTTTCCTTTGTCAGAAACCAATCTCTCTCGTTTCATCCTGCCAACCACTTGCACAAAATTCTGGAGGATATATTCAACTTTTTGCAATTCATTTTTGAATTGAGGTAGCTACATGAGGTCATATTGGGGATTAGTCTTTCATTTTTCCCTTACCATCTTATTATAGGAAATCCATTTTGCCTTCATGTTCTCTTGTATTTGGTAATTAAAGATGTTCCTAATAACATCTTCAGGGAAATAGGAGTTATGTATGAACTGGTTGCTTCTGATCCTCACTTTCAATGCAGCCATGAAACCTTCAGGATCATGATTTCTTAGGTGTATTCTCCTCATGTTGTATGGTTCAAGCAAATCATCCATTTTTCTCCACCCTCTACTAGTCATCACAAAGTCTACAAAAACTATCCATGTTGTGAAGAAGGTTCATTTCCTCATGTTTAACAAGTGGTCATCTTCCACATTACCTAGCTGCCAAATGACCTCAAAGAATCCAATTCTCAGTGGGACATCTCTTGGGAGAACATGTGGTCTAACCATAATGCCATATACTTTGAGAATTGCACAATCTAGATAGGGGATGACATCTCCCAAATTGTGATCAATTTTTAAATCAAACCTCCTTTCATTTGGCCTACGAAAATCATTTAGTTTAGTTGGAATCCTTGGTGGATTCATGATTAGGTCATTCCTTAAATTTGATGCAAAGACATTCTCAAACACCACAAAATCAAACTTCATATCATCCTTGTCTAGAATTCTTGTCCAACATTGGATAGGTAGCTCAACGCCATCCTCCTCCTTTTCCAACTTCATATCATTGTCAAAGAATTTTGCCCTTTTGAATAAAAACATGTGCATTAATAGTGAGTACCACCAAAACTGAACCCAATTTTTACCATTCTTTAATGAAAATAAACCCTCATGAATGTTATCTACCAGGTAGGAAGTAAAGTCATATACTATGTTGTAAGTGGGGTGTTGGTTATGAGAAGCCATATACATGAAACCTAGTGGCATGCTAGAAGTAGGATCAAACCCTAAGATTCGACACAAAGAATAGAAGGTTTTCTAAAAATATGGAGAAAATAATTTATTGGGAAGGGTTCCTTATTTGATGGACCAATAACAATTCTCCCCTTTCCCTTTCCAACTGATGCTAGATGATTTGGTAGCATTGTGATTTTAAAGGTGTGTCGTGTCTTCTCATATTTACTCCTAAAGGCTTTGAAATCAATTTTTACCAAATCCTCATTCCACTCATGAAGTTGAAAAACTTTAGCAATCTCTTCCTTGATGATCTTTACCATTTCAATCCCATTATACATCCTCACAAATCTGGAGATAGGATCATATATGGCTTCCACATCTTTTAACAAGTCCACATCCATGTAGACATTTGGGACAACCAATTTCCCTATGTCCAATCTCCAAGGGTTACATATAGGAGCACTCAAATTCCTATTCCCAAACCAGTTGATTAACAATGATGATCTTGCAGGTGGTATGGTGGCATTCTTGATATGGATATGTTTATCTATGAGACCTTCTTTAATTTTAGAACCCTAGAACAGAAGTGGACCTTTTACTTTGTCATTAGTGGAGGGATTTAATTGATCAAGATGGTCTTGGACTATGGTCCTTTTCATCTTTCTAGAGATTGAGGTTTGGGCTTGTGGGGGTGCCATTATGGTGAGAATTTTGCAAATTAGGCTTTTAGTTTAGTAAGAATTATAGGTTCACAACTAGGGTTCTAACTTAAAGCAACAATAAAGATTAAATTTTGTAGTTCAACAATCTAAGAAGGAAAATCCCTAAAAGAAATGAAAATTTACCAATAATTTCTATTGACAGAACTACGAGAGTGAGCACAAGTAGCAAATTTTAGAAGGCGATAATTTAACTTATGGCTTTGAATGCTTTGAAAACCCTAGTTTTGATCGCCAAGAGATTGAAATTGCCTTGAGGGATTAAAATTGCCTCCAGATGCTTTAAAACACTTAGATGGATTTTAATTATGCAAAAAGACTACTTTTATGGTGTTAAAACCACCATTATTGCTTGCTCGCATGAAGCAGAATAGCTCCCATGGCCACTTTCTCAATTTCAAACTCTAGATGTTGATTTCTTGATGAGATGGCAAGATGGACAACTGTGATGAAGTTTTCTGCCATATGGAATTACTTACTCATCTTTCAGTGGAACCCACCTTCTCTTTAGGTTGCAAAGTTTGCTACATGGCATTCACCCGTTAGCCCATTAGGTTTATCGCCTATGCATCTTTTGACAATGGAATAGCGGGGAACGATTAGGATTAATTTGGGCACTCCAACCTGCTCACACATTAACTTCTCAATCCATCAACCTATTTGGTTAAATTCTTCAACATTGGATGGCTAAGATTAAAACTTCTTGCCGATGAATTTCCCATGTGTCTTATTTAAACCTTTAATAGCTCACCCTTTAAGTCTCTTAAGTCTACCTCAAAATATTTGCTAAAATATTTCCTGTTCTTCTATATAGTTAGCATTTAAAAAGTGGATCCTGCTAGGTTAATGGGTCATGGGAACATAAAATATGGGGGTCAATACTTAGACAATAGATGAAATATTTTGGACCCCTTTTAATGATTAATGCATAATGTTCCCCACCAAGAGGTGACTGACAAGACTAGGTATAAGGGGCCGGTAAACAACACGGTTTTGATGGCTCAAGTTTTAATTAGACAATCGGCAACTGGAGGTAGCAAGTCAACATAATATTACGCAGAGGATTAAAATCTAGGTTTCTCATCTGAAATGTCAACCATTGATATTTGGAAATCTAATGGTTCAAGTGTTATCTGGAGGTTTGAAGTCACAGGTCTAGTGTTTTAGACATTTTCTTCTGGAATGCAGCTACAGTCATCCATAAAAAATTCATCTAACAGTCATTGGTTATATTAATTTGTGCTAACATCTTGCTTCAGACATAATAGATATGTTGACACTTGTCCCCATTCTGGACACTTTATGAAGGAATTTGGATGTCTAGAAAATTTGTCTCAAAATAGAACAATATGTAGCATTTGATATTTTCACCACACACGATATGATTTTTTATTGGCATAACAATTCATTTCACCAATTAATTTTTTATTGGTTTGAATCTATATTTAATTTGCTAATGATTTTTTTATTGGTTTGAAAATTGGCTTAATTCGCCAATGAAAATATTTTTTGGGGTTTGAAAATAGATTTTAATCGCCAACAAAAATATTTTTTATTTAGAAAACAGGTTTAATTCGCCCACAAAAATATTTTACTGGTTTTAAAATAGGTTTTAATTTGCTAATGAAAATATTTTATTAGTTTGAAAATAGGTTTTAATCACCAATGAAAATATTTTATTGGTTTTTAAAAAATTACAATTTGCCAAGATTTTCCATAGACCTCTAGCGATTACAAAAGATTAACCAATTGAGATTACTTTTTTCCCCAAAAAAAGAAAAAATTTGCCAATAAAATTAATATTTTATTAAGGAAGTATACATGATTCGCTGGGTTTATACACCTTCTCTGAGGGGGGGGTGGTCTTAAAGTTATCCCTGCTTTTAAGTGCAATAAATCTTGGTAAATTTCATTGTTGATGCATATTGTGATTCATTTGATGCATCGGTCCTTAAGAATCACTTAAAATGGTTAAAAGTAGAAGCCATAAGGATACTAAAGACTTGAAATGGTGTCCACCTCAAATCGGATATTCCTTTTTATAGTATTTTTTTTTTGGTTCTTTTTGTTGTAACATATCAAAGGGACAATCCAAGCATTTTGTATCACTATGAGTAATAAATGATTCTAGATCTTCATTTGTTAATTTTTATATTGGGTTGATGATTGAGGATTTCAGATTTGATAATGTATGGTATCAATGGTAGGTACTTTGTCAATTCTCAATTCAATAGATTGTGCCTCTATTTTAAATTGGATTGGGCCGACAGAATGTTGGAGGAACTAGCTGGGCTTGTTTTTCTTGATCAACATCTATCATTGTATAAAACACCTTATGAATTTATTTCTCCCATGTCCTTTGTTAGGGTAGACTATAAAAAAGGATATTGTTAATTTATTCAAGATTCCAATTTATATCATAAAATCATTTTTTTTTACATGTAGGCCTTGAGCAGTTCTATATAGAAATGGAAGAACCATTCTCTATGTTCTAATGTATACATTCTACATAAGGTGTTGCTCCAAATTTTTTGTATAAACTAGGGCCACTTTCCATTGAAAAAATGTGTTAAGATGAGTCCGAATTAGATCTTTTTGCTGCTCATTCTATGGAGAACCCTGTTGAAAAAAAAAGTAAAGCTCAAATAGATTTCCTTAATAAGGACAAAAGCAAAATTGTCCTACCAAATGCTGGCAAGAACTTCATTGCAACGAAGCCTTGTTTGTAAAAGCAACAATGGTGGTTAATTAAAAGAAATTAATTCTCTTAAAATGAAACACCCATTCCTATGAAGAGATTGTGATATTAATATTGATTAACATACAAAAGGAATTCAAAAAGCATACATATCCATTTGTGAAAAGATTTAAACAAGATAAATATATGAAACTATTTTACGAACTAAAGTTTTAAAAGCTATGAATCCATTTTTTTAGGGGGGAGGTAGCTACCTGTGGAGCCACGATTCCCCAAGGAAAGCTGCAGCTCCTAAGGGTCCATTTCCCCTTGGAAAACCAAACACCCTCCCAAGGAGTAACTTTAGCTAGGGACAGTTACAGACACAAAATTAAAAAATAAAAACCATAAATTTAGAATTCAATGAGTTTAATGATTTTGCCATAGTTGTTCACTGTTATTACAAAGATTAAATTTAGTTCATTTCTTTTTTATGATTTCTAACAACTGTTCACTATTATTACACAAATTAAATTTAGTTCATTTATTTTTTATGTTTTCTAACTACTGTTCACTGCTGTTACATGGAATTAATTTAATTCTTTTCTTATAACATCAACTGTGGAATTTCCTGGCAGTGAGCAGATAGAAATTCAGAGTAAAATCAATGAACACGAGATTTTTAACTCGAGGAAATAGAAATCAAGAATTAATTTTTTAAACCCAATTTATACAAATTGAAACTAAACAAAAGTCCTCTGTAATCTTTTATAGGCATATCAAATCACCGAAATGAATAATTTTCTCGAATCTAACTACATCGATCGAAGCAATGAAATAGCTTTCTTCCTTATTATTCAGATAAAATAAATTTATATGGTAATAATAATAATAATAATGGGCACATAAATCATCTGCATTACAAGATTTAATAAGAACTAAAATCCTTTTTCTGAAAATTTGATCACTTGAAACTAAACAATTGTGAATAGAGAAAGTACCCTCCACCCAACCATAGGGTTTGTGACAAACCCACCCCTAGACAAGGCTCTCAAGAAGATCCTTATCAATTTTTTTCAAAAAAATAAACACATAAACATAAAGAAAATTTAATCCTACATTTCCCACACACCCTCTTGCCCAGATTTCACAAAGACTAAAAACCCAACACAAATTAACACAAATGGATCCATTAAAAAGGGGAGTAGAGGGTACACTCTAATGGGACTGGGAGATACACTCCAATGAGACTAAGGGCATACACTCCAATGGGGTTTTATCATCTTGTAGCATTCCCACAAGAACATGCAACACACCAACAACAAACACAACTCCCAAATTTCTCCAAAAACACGTGCTCCCAACATTCAATCCCTTCTTCAATATTAAGCCATGATCCAAAATTTATGTCATAATAGATTTATACATGAAACCCTATACGAAACAATCACACCTCTCAAGAAAAACCCCTGGAACCCACCATTTTTTCTTAACAATGCGACACTCATGCCAAAGTAAAACAATACTTATATCCCAAAGGAGGAAACTACATCTCTCTCAAACCCATACACGAGCAACCCTTGCCCAAAAATTTGAAGGGTGACACCAACACAACACTCCCAGTGTTTAGGATAACAAATAGTTATTAAAAAACAATTCACAATTTTTCAAACAAATACAAAAAGTTGCAGCCATACAATAAATTTATTTCCATTCTTTTCAAGAAAATAACAAACCATACCTCCAAATTGCTACCAAAAAATATCAGAACTCGAGAACACACTTCTTCAAAAATATTCAATCCACGTCAATCTCCAAGCTTCCAATCTCCAAAACTTTCCAACCACAAAAACCAAAATTCACTATAACCGAAAAAACTAATCTCATAAGAGAAGCAACAATATAAAGTCCCCCAAATCATATTTTTATTCAAATTCCATTTAACTATTCAACTTCCATGGAGGGGGTGACTCTTCACCACCCATCCATTCACGCCACTACCTTTGTAGAAAACTTTATAAGGTTCAAAACTTAATTTGAACATTATTTTAAGCACAAATAGACCCCCAACCTATGGGTATATACGTAAGGTACAAATTTTCACAGAAATAACATAAAATAAGACCTTGAAAACCCATCAAAACAATAATACAAATTTTCTGAACTCAAAAACCATAACTAAACAAATAACTTGGTCAACATATCATAAAACATGTAATGGTGATCTTCCTAAGAACCTTTGTCTAATCCATTGGCTTGCTTAAACTTGCACACTCAAGAAAATACTAGTAATGATATGAAATAAATCATATATGCAACTTAAAATGTCTAAATATTTCTCATAAATAATACCATATGCAATTCTATAAAAAATATTCAAGTTTTCATATTAACTTGTAGGAATTGAAACTCAACTAATCAAATCATATTTTCAAAATTAAATCTTAAACACTCGAACTATTATTTATTATGCTCAAATACATATATCCAAACCAAAAAAACACTTAATTAACTATGTTCATAGGGTCTAATTATAAGGAAATCCAAAACAAACATCATCCAAAAATTTAAATAAAGTCTATAGGTTGGGCCTCACATATAGGCCTTGTGCTTTATTATTTTACATCTTTATGTGTAACTAAAATAAAAATATGTTGTGTCATGAAGCTATCAACACATTTGGATGTTGTTTACGATCATATAAGCGAATTGGAAAACCCTTAACCATAGTAGGGATAGGATAGTAACAGAGTCGGTCATCTTCAATTACTTCCCACCTGCATGCACATCCCATCAATTGCTCAAATTAGTTATTTCTCAATCATTTACTCCAAAAATCATGGCTTATTTTCATAATTATCTTATAATGCACATACTTTTAGAAATGATAGGAATCTCACCTAAATTTAGTGACAAAACTATGTAGGAAAAGAGCAATTTCAAATCTTGCCAAATGGTATCCTGGACAGAGTCGAGCACCTTTCCCAAATGGCATATACCATGGATTATTAGACAACTCCTACAAATTAAATGAATAAGTTCAATTAGATTAGCATTATGTAGTACATAATATCATCCATTATTTTTAGAAATTCATAAACTTTAAACAAATGAGGTTGGTGCCTTGACATACTAGAGTAGATTCATTTTTCCAACGCCATGGATTGAAAGTGAATGGTTCGGGATAGTATTTTTCATCTAAATGTGTCCCAACTAGGAGCACATAGACTGACCATCCTTTGGGAATGATAAAGTCTGCATTTGCACTTAAATAGTTTACAATAGAGCAGTGTTAAATTATTCAACTTGCTCAGCTTAAAAGAAAGATTAAATCTAAATTAAGATTTCACTAAATTGTACCTTTAAATTTAACATCTTGTTTTGCTTCTCTAATAGCACCATGGGCAACACTAGACAATCGAAGAGTTTCTTTTATCACCTACCAAGTGAAACAAATCAAATATATGGATGTCAGTTTGTTTAACTAAGAAATCAAATACCATGGAGGAGACAAGAACGTGATAAAGAAGATTAAATTATGTACTCACACAATGAGTGAATTTCATTTCTTGATAGTTGTCCCATGTCATCTTTTTATTTCCATTCTTGTTTAATAGAGAGTCATGCTCAACCTACGTAATTAAAAATTGAATCAGTTATCTTATGGAATATCATTTTAGGGATGAATTACGTACTAATAGATATTCTTTCACAATGATCCATTTTTCATGACTACTGAAATATGGTTTGAATCTTGGGCCTAGCAAGAGTATGCATCCTATAGTTGAAGAAGACTAATGTCTAGGGCATGTAACTTGTGTGTCAACTATCTACCACGTAAACCATTAGCACAATATGTGTCTGTTGTCTAGAATATCTTTTTGATACTTCTTGATAAATTATATACACCTAATCAATGTTCACCTTTAAACTACTTTAAATAAGACTAAAACAATCCTCATATCATAATTTAAACCATTAAAATTCACTTTTCAATATAGAAGCTTTACTAAGTCATTTGCATAAGAATTTAAAAAAATTTTGATAGTAGATTTTATGTTGACTAAAAAAAATAGAGAACTTACATATGTTTAATCTCTTTCTATGTTGACACCTACCTAGTACACTATTCAAGATTATGCCTAAAAAGTATTAGTATTACATAATCTATAGTCTTATTTTGAGATATAAATAAACACTCACCCTTAGCTCCTCCAATGCTTGTGGACAATCTGTTAGAAATTTTATAGAAAATGCCATGGATGTGGAAGAAGTCTCATAACCAGCAAACATCATAAATAGTAAAAAATCAACAATAATATCATCTGGCAATGAGTCTTCTTTCATTAGTTTTGTCAATAGATCATTACGGATCACTTGAGGATGTTTCCTTCTCTCCCCTATACATTGTTGAATCTTTCTTACAAGAGTTTCTCTTCCCTGTATTCCTCATGACTCAAAATTAGTATTATATCCAAATACATTTATATTCATCAAACAGTAACAAAATTTGACCACGTACCTTAATGCCTCTTGCATAAATGGATCCTGGGAATTTGATGGGGATTTGAAGGAGAGCTTCCACAAATGCCTCAAATGCCTCATAGATTTCCTCAGTGTCTTTATGAGGAGGTAAGTCCAACAATTTTTTGCCCATTATGTTCAAAAGAAGCTATACACATTCAAGAAGAGGTTGTTAATGTCAAACAAATTCTAATAATTAGCATATAATATTTATTAAATAACTATAAAGAAACAAAATTATATAAAAAACAAAATAATGTTAGAAAGGTAAGATATGGTTATATTAATTTTAAATAAATTCTAATAATTACAATATAATATTGTGTTAAATAATTATAAATTAACAAAATCATACCAATCAAAGGATAGAAATGTTGACAAAGTCACATCTTATTATTGAATTTTGACACATGAATGGGAGGACTTCAACCTTAATATAGCAAAAAGATTTGTTTAGTTGAGTACTTAAATATGTGATATAAATTTTAAATTATCATTTTCTTTATGGAAGGAAAATATTTTTTAAGTGATTTTTTTGAACATTTCTTAATATTCTAAAAATTTAAGTGATTTAAAACTTGTGTAACTATTATACTTGTATACCTCATCTTGTAATTGCCTCTTTGTATAACTTTATACATAGAAGTTATAATATTATTTTAATAGAGTTTAAATAACAATTTTTAATAGCTCTCAATTAAAAAAATAGTAACATTACCATGTCATCTTAAATCTATTAGTTTTGCATAACCATAAGATCCCTTCTCTTGATGAAAAAAAAATGAATAAATTTTTCAACAGTACTATAGGTAAAGTTATAAAACAAAATATTTATTGTTACTCATCAAAAATGAACTTTCTTAACTTTTTTTTTTTCAATAGCATTAATTTATTATTACTATTTTATAGAAAGACTATGGATTACTAAGTAGCTACATCACTACCTATATAATTGGGTAGGTTGCAAAGTTTAATTCCCCACGTAAAATTACAACTTAAATTATTATTTCTAAATAATAACCACTTAGTCATTTTTAGATATAGATTCTAAACATTATAGTAGTAGCTATACTTTCAAATTAACATTTTTTAAATGAGTTTAAAATAGTCAAGATACCTATTTATTATTTGGGGTATTTAGAATTCCAAACAACAAATATTATGTTGGATTTTTTCATTTAAGTCTTTTTAAAAATGTTCATCTTCTTTTACTATTAATAAATACAAAGAATATTTTATGAAATAAGGATATCCAACATACCTTATTGCATTCATGCTGAAGATGGATGTCACTCTTATGTTGCCATCTTTGTATTCCTTCAATGAGGGCATTTTGTATATCATCCAGAAAGTCGGAGATGAGTCTATCTTGCTTCAACAAATTGGCAGCAGTTGCATGAAGTTTCCTTTGAAGCTCGCCATGGACATTAACTAAAGCATATTTTCCAAGAATATTTTGAACAGATTGTGGGTAATTAGCTTGGAACAACCTGCCCTCATTTTGCAAAACATATTTGTTGAATTCTGGATCCACTGATACAACCATGTGTGCTCTTCCAAACAAGTTACTTCTAAAAACTTGTCCATACCTGCATTACAAATTATCTACATTCTCTTCAATCCATCATTTAAAAGTTAAAAATAATACTTAAATTTTAAAATTTTAAATTTTTTTAAATAATTTAATTGCTGAGATTGTGAAAATTTTATATTATTACTAAATATCTAATAAATTAATACCTTATGGACAATTTTTTTTAATAATCTTTAAAAACATTATTCATACGTAGGCCAAAAAGGTCAAATTACATGATAACGAGACAAGAGAAGTCGTGAACAACAAAGACACCATAAACACAAGAAGTAATCAGATTTTGCTTGCCACAGTCATGCCTGAGACAAAACTAACCAATTAAAAGCCCCAGCAAAACTGTTTTAGGGCCTGTTTAAATAGCCATATAAAATTTTGAAAAAAATTAATTTTTAATGAAAAAATCTTCGTGTTTTCTTTCATCTCACCTCTCCAAACAAGAACTTAAAGAACTTAAACAGACCGTCTGCTTAACATGTGAATTGTTTAGACCAAGAGCTCTTCCTATGTGAAAATGCCTAACAACAATTAGATAATCATCATTGACTCCTAAATTTCTTTCTACAAATGTCTTCAGATCTTAGGTTTCGTAGTATCAATGGTCTAGATTATGTCTTTTTAATATCCAATGCCATCACTGGTTTGGCTGCCATGGTTACTGGAAAGGACAAAGAAGAAATGGGTGTTATGGACACTCTAAAGTTTACTAATTTTTCTTAGTTGTACGAAACAAATTTAATGTAATTTGGTTTTATATTATTTTAACAGAATATAATCCACGGAATAAAACATGTTCAAGAGCAATATTTTTTAGCAAAGGGAGTTAGTCGAATCATTTCCAAGAGAAGCAATATCGCTATAAAAACATTCTTACTTCTGTATTCTGTAACCTGCAATTGAAATGTGGAATTCTGTATTCTCACATAATAACTAAAATAAAAAATTTGACAAGTATAGAATGCCGATTTTATTACCTCTTCTCATGATCTTCAATGAATCGTCGTGGGTGAAGGGATCTGAGGCCTCGATAGAAACTGATCGATTCTCCGATGAGTGGCCATCCAGTAGACCCTGGTGGCAGTGATATATGCTGCTTTTTACTCCATAATATTTTCCAGAGAAGCAATGTCACAGACAATACAACTCCCATCAGAACCAATTGCTCCCAATATAAATACCTGCTGAGGATCGACATTTCCTCCATCTTTCAAAGGTTTCAAGAACAGATATAAATATCTGATCACACATTGGCTGTTATACACGTTCTAAGCTCGAGAGATCTCTTTATAGATTTTTTTTAACTACAGACCAAAGATTCTTTCCATTTAACTTTATCTAAAGTTAAACATGTGCAAAAGTTTAGAAGTTAAATAATTGTATTCATTTCGGGTACACATTTTTCTAGGCTTATCATGTTCTCAGGCTATAGTCTGTAATAATTGTATTTATTTCGGGTACACGTATTTCTATGCCTATCATGTTCTCAGGCTACAGTCCTTAATAATTGTATTTATTCCGGGTACACGTATTTCTATGCCTATCATGTTCTCAGGCTATAGTCTTTAATAATTGTATTTATTTCGGGTACACGTTTTTCTGTGCCTATCATGTTATTAGGCCATAGTCTTTAATCATTGTAGGCTGTACGTGTATAGTAATTTTTAGTTTATCCTTTTATTTGAAAGGAGATCCGAAAACATTAATACGACAAACTCAGCCCACGATTGTAAATTGATGTTTGAACTACAGGAACCGTCTATCCAGCATTCAGGATGGAATGCCCATCCTGATGGACATGCATAGAAAACGGTTTTCGAAAAGCAGTGACCCTCGACAGTAAGTACGTGCCAAAAAAACAGCGCAGAACGGACGTTAAATATGATCTCTAACCAGTTTCCCACGTCCAACATTAAATGATAAATTCAGAGTTAACGCTTTCGTGGAGTGTCTCGAGGATTACGTCGAATTTATTTTAATATTGAGTTTAATGATTAAAAAAATTGACCTTGTTTGTAATATTGGTTGGCGTTGGCGTTGGCGTCGGCGTCACGGGCTGTTTTCTTTTCAACGTTCAAATCGTCTCCATTCTTTCATTTGGTCTTATCTTATGCGTGTCCAAAGAGGAAACATAAAATCCACCTATATTGAATTTTGATTGCCTTGATTTGTTTCACTCAAATTTTGGGGAATAGAAGATTTTTTATTATTGTATATAAAGTAAAAAGGAAATTTATTAATATTTATATTAGAAGAAAAATTTAAAGAAAGGTGGTTGTTGCAAGTTGCTCTCGAGTCTCCATAATGGAGAAATATGTTTTTGGTTTCCTTTACCTTAGAGTTTAATTATTAATGTAGAGCATAATAAATATTAAAGTAATGCTTTTAGATTATAAATTAAAGAGTGAGAAAAGGTTTGTGTGGAATTAAAATAAAAAGAGAATTTTAGAGTTGATATTGTTTTGTTTTGGTTTTGATTTTAGGTTGTATTAGATTAGAAATTGGTATTAGGACCTACATCATTTTTTCTATTCTTTTGCTCACTGTCTATGTGTTAGGGGGAAGTTATCACATGTGTTTCTGTCAGTGTGACAACAGTAGTGTGTTATATGATTGTGGGTTCATCCCCTACAACTCTACAACTTCTATCACCTACAATAAAAATTTGAATCTTGGAATGGTTGATGCCACGAGCACCTTTAGGAGCTTGTCTTGAGGTCGTTGGATAGTAGTAACTCCACGATGATAATCAAGGCCAACAAAGATTTTAAAAGATTAGATGGACGGTTCCTTCATAAAAGTAGGTGAATAATGGCATTTGGGACACGGACTTAACTGAATTGAATAGTCGCTGGCTTTTTCAAACACCGCTATTAAACCTCATACACGTGAAAGTTTAAAATCTGCTATCTATGCATTTATACGAATCCATTGATTAATTGCTTGCCATGTCCCATTGATTGCTTTGGTAATGTCGCCGAGCAGTTTTTTTTAATTTTTCCGTTCCTATGTTTTAGGCGGACGGCAACACAGAGAAATAAATAAGCAACTATGGTATTATTCTCATTCAGATAAGCAAATATGGGAGCACTTAGCTTTTCTGTCATCTCGAAATCTGCAAACTTTGCAACTATTGGGCTTGCATCCCCATACCCAGCTGCCACATTTTCTCAATGGCGATCCAGAAATGCAAAATGTAGTGTTTCAACGAAGTCTGCAGGTGAAGTGTTGCCAATTTGTATATCTACTTGTTTTTAGATGACTTTTGATACAAGTGTCCAGTTTTAATTTGGTGTGTAATAGTCAATGCATTGGTTGTTTATGGATTTGTTTCTATATATGTAGTAGTCAATATATTAGTTGTTTATAGATCCGTTTTTACTCTAAATATTAGATTGTTCTATATTGTTTTACTGTTTTAATCTTGTATTTTATTTCAAGTCTTTATAGAATAATTTCCTCACCAAGGTTTTGCTTTAGTTTTTAGTACTTGCAGCTTTGCTCTCAGTTTATTTATTTGATCCGTTTTTTACATCCATAAATTGGGTGGATTCTTATGTCCACAGGATGTTTCAGAGAACGGGCTGAGGGTAGCCGATCATCGCCAGACTTAACTACTGAATATGTGTAACCTTAACTAATTTTGTTTTCTGTCGTGTTATCATTTTGGGATATGGTGCCACTAGTTTAGTATTTTGGTATGGATTCAAATTTTTGTGTTTGGATCTGAGTTCATTTTATCACAGTGAGAATTTTTGGTTTTTAAATAAGTATTTTATTTTGGATTTAGTCTATCAATTATTTATATAATATTATTTTGTATGTAGTGATTACGTTTTTCTGAAGGTATATGAATAGGTATCATAAGTTAATAATAAATTATGGGACCTTTATTTTACTTTTTCTTATTTTAATTTTTATATTTTTTCTTGATAAATAATATTAGTACATTAAGAATTTTTAATGTTTCTATAAATCAAGTTAGTTATCTCATATAGAGATGCATTGCTAATACTAGAATTTATAGTTATCTCATCTGGAACATGCCTTACATTTTATTTTTTCCTACAATTTTATGTTTTCCTTATAAACAACATTCACACACTAAGTTTTTTTCCTTTTATATTGATTCTTTGCTCTCTTTTATTGGCAGGGTCTTCTACTTCCCAGTTATCTCATAACACAACATCATGCCAAGACCTCAAATCTACAAGTACACTGCTCAACAAAGATTATTCCAAGGTGAATTTATAAGTTTATGGCCCATCTACTTTTTTTACTTTATTTTACTATTGTTCTTGAGATTATAAAATACATTTACCTTTGATAATGGTAAGAGAGTGCAACTATGTTAACCATTGGGAATGCTATTTTGCTTTGACACTATTGAGAAAATGTGACTATCATAACATCCTTGTAAAAATACTCAATTGTTGAAGTGTAATTAATTTTTTCAATTTTTAATTTTTAAAAACTTATAAGGAATTACTTTGAAAACTATCATGTCTGTATATTAGATTCAATAACTATGCATCTCACTATTTGGCATGTTGTTCATAAGAAGATAGAGCAAATTGCCTCTACTTTTGAGTGCATAGATGACGATATTGTCAAGATAAAAAGTTTATTTTCAAAAATTGAGACACGACATGCATATGTTTCGGCTTATGATATAGCTTGGGTAGCGATGGTGCCATCTTTGGAAAACTCTCAATTACCACAATTCCCACAATGTCTTTCATGGATAATGGACAATCAACTCTCTGATGGATCTTGGGGATTATCATACTTTCCTTATATTAAGGACCACCTTTCTCACACCTTGGCATGCATTATTGCACTTAGAACATGGAATCTTGGCATAAAAAATGTGGAAATGGGTAAGACTCTTTATTTAAAATATTTGGTTCTACTACTATTACAAAATATGGTGGATATCAAGGTGTCATTTTTTTTTTACTTTATCTCTGTTTTCATTCCACAAGTTAAATTATAATATAGTTTTATTTATTAAAATTTTAATGCAAAAAATATTAAATATGGTAAATAAATAATATTCATTTTATTTTAGAATTATTTCTATATTTTTTTTTAATTTCTATTAGTGGTATTTGATAGTTGAACTTGCAATTGACATTACTTGATATATATTAGATGTGTTGTCCTTTCAAAGACATTGGATTTTAGGATATTATTTCACAAATTTCATCCTACATCTACAAATGTATAAACCTATGCTATAAGATTTTGAGGTCATTTTTAATTCTTCCATAGGTTTAAGGTTTATAAAAGAAAACATTGGAAAGATAGGCAATGAGGATAAGTATAATCCCATTGGATTTGATCTAATCTTCAGTACAATATTAGAAGATGCAAGAGACTTGTGCTTGGAACTCCCTTATGATTCACCTCCTATAAGGTTCATGCTCACTAAGCGAGAAGAAATCCTTAAAAGGTAATTTTTATAATTAGCTTATTAATTCAATACTTTCGAATCCTAGTAACTATATTTGTTTATTCTTATAATTTGAGAATTGTTTTCATTTTTGCAGCATAGGAATAGATCATATGAATGAGTATAACCCATGTGAATGAGTATAACCCATGCTCACTAAGCAAGAAGAAATCCTTAAAAGGTAATTTTTACAATTAGCTTATTAATTCAATACTTTTGAATCCTAATAACTATATTTGTTTATTCTTATAATTTGAGAATTGTTTTCATTTTTGCAGCATAGGAATAGATCATATGAATGAGTATAACCCATCCTTAATTTTCATAGTTGAGGGTATTCGGAGCATAGAATTGACTAGAATAAAGTTTTAAGTGACCAGAGGAAGGATGGCTCACTCTTCCATTCTCCTTCCACCACTACTTGTGCTCAAATACACACTAGCAAATCTAGTTGCCTTATGTATTTGAATTCAATGCTAGAAAATTTGGAGAATAAAGGTTTGTCCTTAAAAGTTTATGTATATGGTTTAATCAGATTTTATTATCATGTTCATACAAACTTTACATGCATTGTTTTGTTGGTACAGTGCCTAGTGTTTATCCCATATATTTGATCATTGGTCTTTCAATGGTAGATATGTTGGAGAGGTTAGGTATAGCAAGACATTTCAAATGTGAGATCAAGCAAGTTCTAGATAATGTCTATAGGTAATTGATAAATCCCTTGCTTATGATGGGATAATGTAGTTTCTATAATTGGTTTCCATTTTTTCTGAAATCAATATTTTCAATGGGTAGATGCTGGACAGAGAATGATATAATTAAGGGAATATCATTAGCATCAGATATAATTAACATTTCTATCAGTTTCAGGATTTTACAATGGAATGGATTTGATGTAACTCTAGGTCTTTTGAACAAACTAAACAATGTTTTATGTTGATTTTGCTATTGAATATCTCTCATATTTTTTTCTATTAGGCATGAAGGCCAATTATGACGGATATGTAATTCTAGGCATGGTAGTTTCTAACTCAAACATGCATTATGTACTAGAGATGTATAGAGTTTGGAGACATTTCATACAATGCATGTCTTTCATTACTGTTTCATTTTCTACTACTAAAACCAACAATCATGCAGATGTCTTTCTTAATTATCTAAAAGATGACGACTTCCTACTATCTCTAGAAAAGAGCGGCCAAGCTATGATAACAATGTTGAATCTATTCAAAGCATCTTAGTTGACGTTCTCGGGTGAAAGAATTTTGGAAGAAGAAAAATCCTTCTCCCAATACTATCATACCAAAATTAAAGAAAATATGAAAATGGAGGTCAAAAATATAGTTTAGATAGACCTCAGCAAAGAGGTAATTAAGTTATTTTTTCAGTTGCAAATGACTAATGTCTAAAATTGTTCTTATCATTGAGCTTTAGAGGTATCCCTTTTAGATTGACTATGCACTGGATGTCCCTTGGGTGAATATTGTAGAGAGAATAGAACATCGAAGATACATTGAAGCATATGGTTGTGATGATATTCGGATTGGAAAGACCTCATACAAGTAACTTTTGATGGAGCTCATTCTTATGGATTGCCATATCTATATAAGCCTTCAAATTACTCTGATTTTATAATTATATGTTTCTAAGTCACCTACTTCAATATTCTGATTATATTGGACCTTTGAATTGGATTACAGGATCCCCTGTATAGGTAATGATTGCTTTTTAACTATAGCCAAGAAGGACTACAATACCTGCCAACAAATATTTCAGTAGGACTTGAAGGAGTTGGAAAAGTAAGTATATACATATGATTAGGGAGTTCTTTGAAATTACAATAGCAATAACACCACTGGCTTGATAGGAGTTTATATTGATGTCTACAATAACAGATGGTATGTAGATTGTAAACTTGGTGACCTACAGTTTGCTTGACAAAAGCTTGTATTCACCTATTTTACTGCTGCAACAACACTTTTTAGCCCTGAAATGTCTGTTGTGCACATTGTATGGATAAAGAATTTACTTCTCACCCTAGTAACAGATGACTTTTATGATGCGGGGGGCTCCATTGAAGAGCTTCAATGCTTTCTTGAAGCTGTTAGAAGGTAATTGTATCCAAAATTGTTTAGAGTTCATTTTCAAGGTCTAGTCTTAAATAGGCCTTGGACACCATAAACTACATATGTACAGAGGAGTCACCAAGTACTTCCTTCTGATGTCTTGCAGGTGGGATCCAACAAGGATACATAATTGTTCAGAGATTGTGAAAATTTTGTTCTCTACATTATATAACACTGTCAATGATATTGCCCAAGATGCCTGGGCTTTTCAAAGCTGGGATATCAGCACTCATTTAAGGGAAATTGTGTGTATCTTTCCATTGAATATAAATTATTGTATACCTAGTTCATTTATATTGTATAGTAGGCAAACAAGTTTTTTTCAAGAAAAGAAAACATCATCATCGGAATGACGCTGTAAATCTTTGTTTTTTCTATAGTGGTATGAAGTGGTGACCTCAATGATGGAGGCAAAATGGGCCAAAACTGGAAATAAACCATCAATGCAAGAATACATAAAAAATGGAGAAATATCATTTGGTGTGGGACCAATGATTTTTACATCATTATGTTTTGTAGGGCCTAAAATTTCTAAGCAAACCACCCATCATCATGAGTACAAAAGACTTATGCAACTTGTAAGTATTTGTGGGTAGCCTTTGAATGACCTTCAAAGTGATGAGGTTGTTAACCCCAATTGGCAGTTTTTGGTTGGCAGTGATGTCAACAGTGGTAACATGTTTGATGACTTGGCACAAGGTAAAATGTAATGCAAAGGATACTTGGTGTTCGAATAACTTCTCCTAGCAAGTTGACTTTGGTTTGAAATGAACGCATGTTGATCATCATATTGTTTAGTGCTGGGAATATACTACTTACTGTCTTGAGCGGTTAACATGTTATTTCACATGTCTAAGAGGTCACTTCTCATTTGTTTTGTTGAAGCCCTCCTTAGGGCAAATTGGAACGGCCAGTCACCAGTCTCAAGAACTTGTATCTTTGTTGTTTTGGCATTTCTTTTCATAATTACCTACACTTCATAGGGTTTGCAAGAGAATCATGAAAAATCATGAAAAAGGTCTGTGGAATCTGAATGTTGATCGTGGTTTGCAAGTGAATCATGAAAAATCAGCAAGAGTCTCTGATGTATCTCCAGAAAAGATTGAAGGTTGACTTCGTGGTCTGCTGTTGTGCTGCTATCATTAAACTTCAAGGAATAAGCTGGTTGTCTAAGAGATTTGTGGTAATGATCACTCAAGGTTCTGTAAGTATGATCTTAAAAGCTTATTTTTCTTTCTCTAAAGAGTTGTTTTTAATCAGTAAATACATTTGTCAAGGGTTTTTCGGCAAAAACATCTGTCAAAGTTTTTTTTAAAAATGCAATTTCTGTAAAAGTTTGTATTCTTTAAAAATAGCACTTTACAGATCTGTGTGCTTTTATCAAATGGCATTTCTTTGTTTGCACCACCAAGTTTGCCCTCGATGTTATGGAATCTTTTATAAATATTGTTGGCCGTTATTTATTTTGAAACCCTAGGGTTTCACTTGGGTTATTGGCAGTTGGGTGTTGTAACTAACAGTTGCATCTTGTAACCCTATTGAGGGTTAACAGTTTTTATCTTCCCTTATTCAAACTGTCTCTGCTTTTCTGAACAAGGAGATTAATGGTGTTTATTTACAGATATAGTTACAAAACTGTCGATTGGTTTCTATTTTAGTTGTTTTGGAACTACCTACAGTTAAATGTCTTTGAAAGCAATATGATCAGTTGTATATAAAAAGATATAATGTAAATGACATATGTGCAAGTGTTGTATTTGTGTTCTGCACATACATTGTTGGCAGTATATGTTTTTAGAGAAATAGAGTATTCCTCTGTATGAAAATATCTTCAAAACATTTGTAATCTTTAACATGCCAGTGAGGCGAAGTATTAAGTGAGATTGTATGCCAATGAGGCATTTTCAAGTGGTTTTATGCCAGGGGCTTTCCACTCAAGAAAATATTTGTGTTATGATTTATCATTGATGAGTTTGATTCTCATGTCTATTTACTGATCATGTGTCATTTGTCTTAAAGTCAGTTAATTTACTATGATCTATTTGAACTCATACTATGCTCCTATCACTATCTAAAATAATAATATTGTGCACGAATGAGTCATTATTTTTTAGTCTCAATATTGAGTTGATGTATTCTTGATTTTGATCAATTTGTTTAATTGTCCAAATCTTTCATGATGTCATCTACAGTCAATGGGAATTGTTTTTTCTGCATCAAAGTTTTGAAATACAAATTTGAAGGTCACTAAGTCCTGCATACCACTGATTCACCCCCCCTCTCAATGGTGTTGTGCTCCAACAATTGGTATTAGAGCCAGACCCTTGTAAGAAGTCTAACCAACTTAAGGGTTCCTGGATGTGGAGTACAATGGGTAAAAAGAATAGGAATAAGGCCTTGATTAGAGAAAAGATAAATGCTGATCATAAAATTGAAAAACAAGTCTCAGTTAAGTCTAGAAATGGATTGTTGCATGAGTCAACTGTAAATATAGATACAAAGTGTCATAAAGAAGTCAGTCCCACAATTAAGAGTCCTGACAATGTGAATGTAAGTAGACATGAATTTGATGATTTTGTAGTTGAATTTGATGATGAAGAAGGAGATCTATTTGTGGATGAATATGATTATGTACAGGATTGTGAGACTAATTTACAAGAAGAACTCATGTGTGCCTTGGATATAATCAAGGAACTTAGAAAGGAGAATAAGAGATTAGAAGAGCAACTTCAACAAGAGATAGAATTCAAGAACAAGGTATGTTCAGATTTTGAAAAAACTTCTTTAGAGTTTAAAAATGCCATAAATCATATTGTAAAATTAAAAAGTCATGTTAATGAATCTGATAAATTGATTTTTAGTCTAAAAACTAAAATTGAGGAAGGAAAAAGATCAAAAGATGTAACAAATTATGATCTTGAGGTGAAAAGAATTGAATGTCTGAGACTTGAAAGTGAAGTTGTCAATCTAAAGAATAGTCTGGATGTTGTCAAAATAAAGAAGTTTGTAAAAGGCACAAATTCTTTAGATGAAATATTGAATAGTCAGAAAAACTACAAGGATCGTTTTGGCTTAGGATATGAAAAAGGGGAAAGCTCTGGTGTTAAAGATGAAGTTAAAAAGGAAATAGTTTTTGCAACAGTAGATAGGAAGAGTTTCAAGGTTAGGCAGACTCCTAGGTAGAAGATAGATCTAAATTATCATTCTACTATTTATGATGACGACAAGAAGAGAGAAAAGGATAAAACTTCTGATATTGGAAGAAGAAGAACTAACAATTTTTCAAGACCTTTATCTATTAGGCGATATCATTTAGTCAGGTATAACTATTCTTAGTTTCATGATTATTGTTATGTCTATCATAAGTATGGTCATAGAGCTAGGGATTGTAGTTATTATGGTTTGTCAAATCAAAACTACAATGTTGTTTGCTATAACTGCAATAAGGAAGGACATATGAGAAGAGACTGCTGGATGCATGCAAGATATGATTATAGAAACTCAAGAAACATACATTATTATTCATCTAGCAGTATCATATGTTACAGGTGCAACAAAGTTGGACATACATCACAATATTGCTGGAGTAATCCTATAAGATCAATTAGAGATAACGAAAAGGTAAGCACTTTGGACAAGCAAAACAAAGAACCTATATTAGTTTGGAGGAGAAAATAAAATGTAGAAAATGCAAGTGAGCCAGTGCATAGCTCACAAAATCCTAAATAAGTAGGAGCTTGGAGATAGGGGGAGCAGATTAGTGTTTACCCTACATCCCCTAGAGAAGATGAAGAAGTGATTTATTGATTCCATGTTGTGCTATCCATGATGCTTATTCATAGTAAAGGGTGGTTGTTGTTACATAAATACCAAAGTTAACTGCATATGGGTGGTTCATGTCTGATTCTATGATTGAATCTTCATGAGATATTGTTACTTCTGATTATGGTCTGCAGTATTGATATCTCCACGTGCTACAAAGGTTCTTAAAGTCAAAGGGAAAGAGAAAAATCAAAGTTTTTATCATCTTCAGGATGTTCATGTGTTCATCATGATTTGTGTCTGAACATCAAGATATCATAGTTTAAGAACTTCTTGAGTTTTATTCATAACCTCACCTTGGTATCTTTGATGGAGTTGAAAGTGTGTTATGACTTATGCTCAATTTTAAGAAATATGGCAATATTATTGTTTTGTGATAATCAGTGCTATGTATACTTGCCTCAATCATGAGATAGTGACAGTTGATGAGTATGACAATTGCTGATGATAGATCAGGATAGTCTTTGACTTGCAATCTGAATAACATCAGGAGAGTAATTTGAAACTGAAAGGTGCAGTTAGAGACAATTCTAGTGCAAAGGTATTTTAGGTATAAAGTGATAGTGAGTACGTACAGTGAACTATACTTTCATGATAGTTCTAACAATATTTTGAATTTTGTGGTTGATAGTGACAGTGCTCTTTTTACCAGTACTTTTAAGGTACCTCTTGCTTTCTCAGTATTTATATTAGATATCTACCTTTAGTTAACATTTTTCAGCCTCAGATGTAATCAATGATAACTATTGTGTGACAATGGACTCTTGCATAGTATTCTTTCTTATCTGATGCTTGAACAGTTGTGGTAAAGGATAATGTGTTTTTGGATTGGTTACAAATTAGTTGAAACAAGTGATTGGTATATATTGATGGTTTCACTCAGACCTATGATGCTGGTTGTTAATGCTCAATGATCCCTAACAATGTTCAGTGTATCTTGTAAGTGGTACAGTTTCAGTTTGACTGATGACAGGATGTTCTTGAGGTTATTGTTCTTGCTTCTGTCAAGTTAATTATAAGTCATATTAGTGATGTTTTTGACTCATAGCCTAATGATGGAAATAGTCCTAGTTTGTTTTGATGCTCATAGATACGGGGAGTAATTTAATGTCAAAAACATAGTGCAATTCAGTTTCTAGATCATGATCAGTATAGCAATGATGATGTTTGACAGTGAAGGATAGACAAGGCATATGCACTTTTTAAGGTATATAGTTAAGTATGGTGTGTTGTTGAGAAAACAGGTGTAAATTCAAGCTCTGCATCATTTGGGACAGGATTAGTCATTGAGAATACTGATATTTCCTTATTCACAATAGGGGACAACATTGATGGTTAATGCCTTGGTGATCATATTTGCAAAATATGGCAAGTTTATAGGACAAATTGATTGGTCATGCTCTGATGAGTTATCTTTGTTTCATGTTCTGCATGCTCTGACTGTGCTTATTTGCTGAGATCTAATAAAAGAACATTTCCTGTGTCTTATTCTGAAGACAGTGATATGTTGGTTGTTTTTAGTATTTTTCTCAAGGGTAAGTGGCAGTGCTTGTTTATCTTTTGCAATATATCTGAATGAGAATGATTTGTATCACTGTTCAGTTCCTGTGTGTTGGGTGACAGTACTATTCAAGGGAGTATAGATTCTCTCTGGTTAGAGTGTTGCTAAATAAGCATACAGTGACAGTGGTTTTGTGCAGTGATAATGGTATGACATGATTTGCAATAACAATGGTCTTTTTGCTAACAGTACAGTGAACAAAGTAGGTACAGGTTCTTTTCATGACGAGATGGTGGACACGTTTAGATGACAAATTTGTCATCTACATACTTAAGGATAGCAAATACAAAGTCTAGTGGGTGCATTGTGATGGGTCTATGTCAATGTTACAATAATTTGTGGTAACAGTGCTAATATCAAGACAAGACATGGTTTGATATGTAAATGACATTTCTTCCTTTAAGTCTATGATACATATGCTATTTAATCTCTAGATCATGTTATTTGATGGTGTTTGTTGACCCCACACATACTTGCTTGCACACAGTGTTTAGTATTACTGAGATCATCCTCAAGGGGAGCTTGGCTTTTAGTGACAATGTTATTTCTATTAGCATCCTCAGTTGTTTATCTTTGCTACATATGGTGCTGCTATGATTACAGTGATGTTTTTGGGTAAGCAATTTTATGATGAATGTTTGGAGATGATGCTGTGTAATACTTACGTATTGCAGTAGTAACCATGTTATATCTTGATCAGCATGACAGGCCATTAAACAGCATGACAATAGTGGGTTGTTCTTTGCTTGTTCAGTTATGACAGTAACATGTTAGTCTTGATAGTGATGTCATGCATTTTCATGGTGACAGTATTGTATCACAGTGAATAAAAAGTGACATTTTTGGACTCAGGGAGAGATGCTTGGATATTTCTATGTCCTGTTGATCACTCTTCTTCATGAGACAGTCATTTTTGTTTCTGCTTATATATATTTTGTTTTAGCTGTTACTCCTGGGCTATTTGACAGTGGTGTTGCCTGTCCTATTCTTTATTTCTTCAAATTGTTGGAATATCTTGACAGTCGGCCTATTCTCTCTATTCCTTCTCAGTTTTTTCTTCTCTTCATTGTCTATTTGGCCATTTTTACCAGTTTCGTGTGATTTGCATTTGGGATTCTAGTTACTTGTACATGTCTTTTTCTTCTTTCTACCTTTGGCCTTGTTGTAAAAAGGGGGAGAGAACATTATCTACTCATTGGTCATTTGGCTTTTGGTATCTCTATTGGTAACATTGGTAAGTATTGGTGACACTGAGGCTTCTGGTATCTCTATTGGTAACATTGGTAAGTGTTGGTGAAACTAAGGCTTCTGGTATCTCTATTGGTAACATTGGTAAGTATTGGTGAAACTAAGGAATTGTCTATTTGCTTTCTAGCATGACTTTGGGAATTGGAAAGTTGCTACTATACTCTGACACTATTATTGGTATCTGACATTGGTAGACTCTTGATGGTATCTGGCATTAAGTAAACTCTTGCATCTACGGAATTGATACTTGTATCTGAGTTTGGAATCTGATATAGTTTTTGGTATTTCTATTGACACTGTTACTATTCAAACTATTACTATTGGAACTGTTACTTTTGATATGCTTTCTAATTTGATATTGAGATGCATCCGCACTGTTAGGTCTCAAAAATGCAGGTTACAAATCCTAAGAGGATGCCAGACTCTATGTTTGGATTTGCAACATTTTTGAACTAACGTGACGAAATCAACCTTCACGGTTTGATGATTTCCTACACTTTAGGTCCTGCTACACCTAGGTGGGTGAACCTTGGAATATTAAAGCAGTCTGAGTGTGGATGAGTAGACTAACTATATCGATCTACAATGGCATAGGATGTAGAATAGATGAAATAGCTAACTAATTAATTCTATGTGTAATGTTTAATAAGTGATTTGCAGAAATTGTATAAGCAATATCAAGGTAAAAAGGTTTGAATTAATGAGTTGAATGAGACTAGTGCCTTGTTGGGTAACAGAGTCAATTTGAAGGACTAAGAACAGTAGTTTCTCAATGGTAATAATTCTAAATATTTGGCACAGCTTCTGGTTTATAGCTTGTATAAACGTGCAAGTAAATGACTGACAGACTCTTCTTGATAATCCAACTAAATAAAATCAGATATCTTATAATTCACCAGAAGGTATTTTAATCCTTACTTGAAGGAACCAAATGAAATGAATGGACAAGATTAACAGATAATATTTTACTGGAGACAGTATGTCAATCCTAATTATATGGCTCTACTTAGTAATCCCAACTTACTACTTCCAGGCTACTGTGAATAAATCAGAAGGGTTTAATTCCTTTGATGGACACCAACCAAATTAATCACACAGATACAACAAATGTGTATTGACAGATTAAATATATACTTGATATCTTAATCTGAATAACAGGGAAATGCAGAAATGGAGACAGCCACACAATTGAATAATTTCAACAAATAACTGATACCAAAGTAGAAATACTAAATCAGAGAACTTCAAACTTCTTCTTCAAATAAAATATGCAACACAGTCATTTTGGAATATTGTATATTATGTATGTATGAATATCTTCTACTACT
Organism: Cunninghamia lanceolata; assembly: GCA_027924645.1. Taxonomy (NCBI): domain Eukaryota; kingdom Viridiplantae; phylum Streptophyta; class Pinopsida; order Cupressales; family Cupressaceae; genus Cunninghamia; species Cunninghamia lanceolata. The sequence goes on from BSBN01001054.1 coordinate 4,798,322, forward strand.
GATGATTTTTCAGCATCGATTGTTTAAACTTATATAGATATTTTCATGAAGAGATACAACTCTTCAATAAGTCTCTTGGGAATTTAACCAACATAAACAAATTACATAAGCCTAATTAAGCTCTATTTAGCCATAAATAGACTTTTGCCAGATGATCTAAATACTCCTGCTCACGGTGAGAATCAGTAAGATCAACTGCACTCCTGGTGATTATATCAAGGGTGACCATTTCCTCCAATTGTTTGCAAACTTCTTTAGACGCAGAGGCTTTATCTTTCAGAGCTCCTGTGGCTTTGTGGAATATAACTTGACAATCAACAGTCCACTCTTCTTTGCTCTTTACCTCTTCATTATCTTTAAATATCCTTGGCACTCCTGCGTCTGAGGCATCAGTCCCTTCCTTAGCATCAGCTTTGAGTTTGTCATAATAATTCTGGTGCTGTTTGAGCAATGCTCTTGCATCAGAGATATCTGTACCATCAGTGGTACTTCTGTTTTATAACTCAATCACCTTTTCTTGTATCCTCTTATCAAGCCTTTCATGTTCTCTGACTGCTTTATGATTTTCTGAGTAGTTATCCCAAAACTGATTTAACCACCGTACCATGTTTGCATATCTGCTCTGCAGTATTGTAACAAATGCATCTATTTGAATTTGTTTGGCCTGATCAGGGGATATTACTTGACTACCTTGTGAGCTCTCACCTTGAGTTATTCTTTTTGTAGATTGGCCAAAGGTGCTCTTAACAGCGTCCTTCAAGTAGTCATTCTCTTTTGTTAATCTCTCACAATTCAGTTTATAAGCATCTCTTTCCTTGATCAACATCTGAGCTTGTGCTTTATTTAACTTTACAACATTGATACCAATGTCTGCAGTAATTATAGGGTCAGTTTCACCTGCTCTGAAAGTCATAACATGGCCAAAAGTTTTTTCAGTGTCTATGATGGCTGTCTTCTTATGGGGAGGATACAATGCCCATATCATCAAAGAATTTTCATCATTATTGTATCTAGTTCCCATATATACTTCATTAACTCCTTCTGGAGTTAGCTTATACTTGTCATTAGCATTATTCAAAAAGCTATCAAAAACCAAAGCAGAATTCAAATCCAAACCAGGAAAAATCATAACCCCTGCATCCTTGAGCAGCTGTCTGCCTTTGCTTGGTGTCATGTCCTGCATTTCTTTATCCACTGTTTCCTTCAACATATCTAATAACTATTTTTCATTGTCAGCAGAAACATCCTCTATTGACTCTCTAATTTCTTTTCCTTTGTATTTATACAGGAATGACCTAAATTCCTTTGACTGAATGAATGTATCATCTGAAATGAAAGAATCATAAGCCTTTTGCCGTGGATCTTCATCAGCAGACCCTTCCTCATCATGTATCACAACTGGAGGTTGATATTGTTTCATCTTCCTTTTGGACATTTCTATTGTTTTCTCTTGTGGCTGCTCTTGTTCTGCCAGTTCTTCATCTTCAGAGGATACCACTTCAACCTCTGCTAACTGCTTTTTCTTTTCATTTAACTCCCTATTATATTTCTCTACCACCAATTCAACTTCAGCTTCTTCCAAATTCCTAATAACATCATCATGTGGATAATGGATGTGCATGTATCCACTGAGATTTTGTTTTCTTCTTGCAGAATCAATAAAACCTTCAGGGTCGAACCCTTTCCTTACTTCAGCAGTCATCATATTATAATGCATTAATTTGTCTAAAATGAGATTATATCCTTCTTTCGAAACCACAGTAAAATCTCGAAAACACAAAGTACTGGGCATGAATGATTGTTTATCATGTGAACTTAGATGCATGACATTTGAACAATGCATTTGCCTAATTATTTCCAAATATGCAAGTCTGTCAGGGACAGTTTTAGGCAATATGAATGGAGCATCCTCAAAACCATAAACTCTGATCATAGTAGCATCCTCAAAACAATACCAATCTCCCCAATTATGAGTGACAGTAGGGGGGCCACCAAAATCTTTTGGTCTGAGGAATCTTTTTATTTCATTTGAAATTGAGTATTCACAGGCGTGATTGAAATATCTATACAGTACTTTTACACAATGCTCTTCAAATTGAGCATAGCTAGAGTTGGCATACCTGCTATCCCAGATTCTGGTCCACAGTTGTACAGGTATCTTTTCCCCTTTCTTATCTGCAGCAACAACTCGAAATTCACTTGGCCACAACCCTACTTCCTGGCCATAGTATAACACCATATGCATAAGCATTGAATAATGCTCAAAAGAGCACGCTGGAGCATTGTTCTTTATTGCAGATAGACCAGAGTCTATTCTATTAGCAATGTAAGAAGCATAATCAAATTGTCTGGCATTATGACACTGGATATCAGAGGCTATGACCATTAGAGGAATAGTCATGAATTCAGGGACCTCTGAGCCAAGGACTTGACCTACAGAAAAATAAGTGTGCTGTATATATGGTTCAAATATAGCAACATGAAAAGGAGGGCCATCATTTTTAGTTAAGGGCATTACTTCTCCTTCAACCCTAGGCCTATGAATAGGCAACCTCCATCCATTGTAAGTTGTGTCCATTCTCCAATACTCTTTATCCAGGTCTTTATAAATGATAGGGACAGTGCATAAATCATCCAAATCAAAAACCTCACAAATAGCATTTTTTGATAAATGCACAATTGGTTCTCCCTGTGGGTTGCAGATGGCTTTCAGGTTTGTATTATAATATCTGGCAAGTAGTTGGAGGAGTTCCACATTAAGGAATACATTGGGCACAACCAGTTTTCCCAAATTCAAATGCCATGGGTTTGACACAGGGGCATTTCTAAACCTTCTGTTGTAGTGGAATCTGAAGAGCCCATACCCCCTAATTGGGGTCCAGATATCTCCCAAGCATTTATGTTTGTCTTCCAATTTTTGTACTTCTGCCCTGAGTTGGGCAGACCTCCTGGCCTTGGGAGTTGACCCAGGCAACTGATCAATCAGGTCCTGATTTAGTTTTCTATCCTTCACTTTCTCTTCAGGGGTTTGATCAGTTTTTTTCTTTTTTGGCTTACTGGTTTCCCCTTGTGACTTTCTTCCTTTTCCCTTTCCCGGAGTTTCCATTTTAAAAAATTTGGCAGGAAATTCAAATACAGGCAATATAGTAGTTTGTGTATGTGTACCTGTCGTTCGATGGCTGGAATTGGAAGCCTCTGCTTTTGCCCTAAGAATTCCTCTGTATTCTCCTCTCTGACGGTTTTTTTTGCAATTATAATGATCGTATGAATTTCGTAGCCGTTTGTATTAATTATCTGATCAATTCAATGTTCATCGCTGTGAAGTGTCACATCGCCATAACTCTTCTCATCGGCGTGATTTTTGAAATGTCTGAGCGATCTCAACATTTTTTATGGCGCGAACAGTCAATCGGCGTGACCCCTCAATTGTATTCCCGACACTATGTAATGTTATATTTCAAGTGGGCGCGACCATCGGCATGACTTCCTTCATCGCCAAGGGTTTTAGATCTCTCTGCGATATAGCGAGTCCCACCGATATGATTTGCTTATCGGGAAGATTGAGACTATCGGGATAATAAAATTATGTTCTCCCGATATTTATTGTCTCGCCGATAATCATCTTTATGTATGAACTTTATCTTTATCGGAATGACATTTACTATCGGGATAGCTTTCTGAAGATATCCTGATCCAAATCATCTCCCCGATGATTCTTTTCATATCCTTCATCGGGCAAAGTTTAGTAAAGTGTCACCGACACCTTTTGATCGCTGTGACTTGTGAATCAGCAAGACCTGATTCTTTTGTTCCGATATGTCAAGTTGTCCCGATAGAGGTGTTTCACTGTGAGTCTTGCCGATGGCTTTCTTATCGCCAAGACTCTTAATCATCGGAGGCTTACTTATTTTCTATCCTGATAGTTTATTTCTCATCGATGACTATTTTCTTCGTTACCCCCACAGGATGTTCGGTGAAACTCTTGCCGAAGTGCTTTATCGGTATGATATATACCGTCGGGGTATCTTTTAAAAAATCATCCGATAGATATCTGTCATACCGATCGGTATGACCACTTACCTTTCTTGCCGATGTAAGGTCATCGGTATCACTTACTCCATCGGTGACTTCCATAATTCCTCTTCCGATTCCTATTTTCACGCCGATGGTTGTTTTCAAACGATTCCTTGTGTATCGGTGTAAGCAACACAACCTCTTGCCGATGGATTGATTTTAATGAAATTTGGCACTGCTCATCCATAGACATCTTGTGAGATACAAAATTTTTTTATTGTGGTCTTTTTGGAATATTCTTCAAGGTTTATTCAAATATGATGGAGTAAGGAGATAGTAAAAATTTCAAATTTTTACTGTGCTAACAGTGGCTCTGTCTGGGATGTATACTCCCTGTGAGTATAACAAGGATCCAGATCTCCTGGGGAAGTAGACCACATATTTTATTATCTTGGGGTGAGGTTTTATGAAACTGGGAAAAGGGAAAGAACAAATGATGGGGAGCGTGAATGATTCCTAGACTACTGTGCATGGAATAAGATATTTTGAGAATTATTTGAATGATGTCCATGCATTGGCAACACTCAATTCTCTTTGTACATGTTTATGAAAAGAACTGCTTCAAGTATTGCCCATGTACAGGCAATTCCTGCTCCTCTCCTGACATATTCTGTACATAGTAAGAATCATCACCTCCCTTGCCAGTGATGACAAAAGGACCTAATCACAGGGCTTCAAATTTTCCATGTTTTCCTTTATCCTGACATCTTGCTTTCCACATTAGTACCAGATCATTTATTTCAAACTTTCTTTCTTTGGCCTTCTTGTCAAAGAGATATTTTACCTGTGATTGTAATTTAATATTCTATCTCTGAGCTATTCTTCTTGTTTCATCAAGCTCTGCCAATTGTTCCAACCTTTCCTCCATTGGTTTAGGGATGTTCAAGTCTTCCTGGAGGATAAATTTGTACACTGGTATAAGATTTTCCAATGGTAATCTTGCTTGTGTTCCATATACCAATTCATAAGGGGATCTCCCAATTGCCCTTTTTATAGTAATCCTGTCAGCCCATACTGCCATTCTTAATTTTGAATCCCAAGCCTTCTTATTTCTATCCAACATTCTTTTTATGATTTTCAACAGGCTCTTATTACTTGATTCAGCTTGTCCATTGGCCTGTGGATGGTAAGGAGCAGCATAAGAAATAGTGATACCATGTGTGCTGCAAAAACCTTTGAATTCATCAGATCTAAAGCACATCCCATTATCGGTAATCAGTCTTACAGGAGTACCAAATCTGCATATAATGTTATCCATTAGAAAATTTATCACAACTTTACTTGTAGCCTGTCTGGTTGGGATTGCTTCCACCCATTTTGTAAAGTAATCAGTAGCCACTAAAATCCATCGGTGTCCCCCACTCGATTTCTCTGAAATTTCACCTATAAAATCAATACCCCACTGATAAAATGGAGCCTCAACTTGCATAGGTTTTAAGGGTAGTGCTCCCTGATACTTTAACTTCCCTGAGAACTTTTGGCATGCTTCACACTTTCTAGTGTACTGGTATGAATCGTTAAAGACTTTAGGCCAATAGTACCCTGCCCTCAGGATCTTGTGGGCTGTGGTTTTTGCTGAGAAATGTCCTCCGCACATGCCTTCCTCCGCACATGCCTTCATGCAACTCCTTCATAATATGTTTTGATTGATATTCATCCAAGCATAATAGTAGAACACCATCTCTATTTTTCCAATAGAGATCCCCACCAATGAGTACATATTTTGAAGCTTGTAGTTTGAGTGTCCTTCTTTTATTATCATCATATCCTTCAGGACACTTCATATGTTTTAGATAATATACTATATCAGTATACCACGGAGTGTGTTCAATACTAGTACTTGCATCAACATTACATATCTGGGAAGCTTCTAGATTACTTTCAGCCATCAATTTGGCAAGACCCTGTCCTCTTACTAATTTAGTGATTTGGATTTCAATGTTGAATTCCTGAATCCTATTGATCCACCTACATCTCTTATCGGTGACCTCAGTTTGGATCAGTACATCCTTCACTGCAGCATTAGGAACATATGCTATGATTTTAGCCCCCACCAAATATGGTCTAAAATTTTTTACTGCTTTTACCAATGCATATGCCTGTTTTTCAATAATGTCATACTTCAACTCTGCATTCTGAAGGGACTTGCTAAAGAAAGAGATAGGCTGTTCATATCCATCATTGTTTTTCTGCAACAACACCGCTGCTACTGTATGATAGGAAGCAAATGAAAAGAGTTGGAAAGGTTTACCGAAGTCAGGGGATATTAAGACTGGAGCTTGCTTGATGGCCTCCTTAATGTTACCAAATGCTTCCATTGTTTCTGTTGTCCATTTCATATCTGAGTTCTTCTTCAGCATTCTTGATATAGGACAAACAATCTCTGCAAAATTTGGTATAAATCTTCTGACAAAATTTATCTGACCAAAAAATGATTGTATAGCTTTTACATTTTTTGGAATAGGGACCTGATCAATTGCTTTCACCCTTTCAGGATCTATTTTAACTCCTTCCTTCGAGACTATATGGCCAAGCAATTTTCCTTTTGTTACTGCAAAATGACATTTTTTAGGATTCAATGATATTCCATATTCTAGGGCTTTGACAAATATCTGTTCTAGATGTGTGCAATGATCTTCGGCCCTTTTTGAATATGCTGTTAAGTCGTCTTGATATACTATCATAATCTTATTGATCAATTCAGCAAAAGCTACATCCATCGCTCTTTGAAATGTTGCCCCAGCATTAGTTAATCCAAATGGCATTCTCAAGTATACATATGTTCCCCACGGAGTGGTGAATGCCGTCTTAAATTGTTCAGACTCCTTAACCTTTACCTGATTGTAGCCGGAGAAACCATCCATCATGGATAGCAATTCACATCCAGTAACTTTCTGCAATATCGCCTCCATATTGGGAAGAGGATAATTATCTTTGAGAGAAGATTTATTCAGGTTTCTGAAATCCACACATAGTCTAATGTCACCATTCTTTTTCCTGACAGGTACTAAGGTTGAGACCTAGGAAGAATGTCTAATAGGTTTGATTATAGCTCCATCCCTTAACTTTGTAAGTTCCTCCAGCATTTTCAGAGCCAATGTAGGATTAATCGGCCTTTGTTTCTGTCTGAATGGTTTTGCATCTGGCTTGAGTGGTATCTCATGTTGAAATAGATCCTCTCTATATGCCTTTAAGTCATCATATGACCAAGCAAACACATGCCTGTACTTCCTAAGTAGATTGATGATTCTACTTCTGATTTTCTGGTCAAGATTCCTTCCAATATATACATTTTTTGGGGTTGTCTGAGTCCCCAAATTCACTTCCTCAAGGTTCTCGGGTATCACTGGTGTGTCTTTCTTTTTGTATCTATCATGCCCATCAAATGCTTTTTCTAATGCAATAAGTCCTTTGGGTATCTTATTTGTCTTTAGTTGAACCACTTCTTGGCCAAAAAGGGTTTCTTTCCCATCGTGTTCCTCCACAAATGCACTGAAATCAATTTCTTGGTTTTCATAATAATCAGCACAATGTAAGAAATTGATTATATCAGCATCACTATCAAACACTTGCCAGTTCTGTATATTATTAGGGATGGTAGGTCTAGTTTTAAATTCTACTTCTGTGATCCCTCCTAATGTAACATCATCTCTCTTTAATGCAATGTTTGCTAAAAAGTCTGCCATGATGTTTTTAGACCTATCAACCCAGCTGATTGAAAAAGCATCAAATAATTCAACACTATCCCAAACTGCATTTCTGTACTGTCTTAATCTTTTATTTTTAGATAAATATTTTTCTCTTACTTGGGAGATGACCAATTCAGAATCACCATAGACAACCAACTTTTTTATTTTGTATTTGGTGGCTATGTTTAGGCCAATGAGCAGGGCTTCATACTCAGCTACGTTATTGGTGCATTCAAATGTCAATAAGAAAGAGTATTTGAATGTTTTACCTCCTGGCGAGATAAAAACTACTCCGGCCCCATTTCCTATCTTGCTGCATGCACCATCGAAATACATTCTCCACAATTCATTTTCTCCTTTCATAGATTCAGTGTGTATTGGGTTAGTGTTATGCAATTCTGGGGTAGTTTCTCCAACTTTGAAAACTCCTAAATCTGTGTCACAAAAGAAATTCACCTGATGCCGGTCCATTCTTTCTATAATATTGTCATACCTTGGCTCTCTGCATAATTTGATTTCCTTGTCACCTACTGGTATGGTGGCATATGATAGATCTAATTGAACATTGCCTCCTGCCATTGCAGCCCACTGCATTGATAGCAGCATTCCATAGTACGGTGGGATATCAACCACAGTGATGTCAATGTTATATGTTGCTTTAGGATGTGAAGCAAGTTTTATCTCTACATCTTTCATAATACCAACTACTAGAATAGATCTGTTGTCCATTGCATAACACTGGCCATAAGTAGTATCAACCCACATCCCTAATTCTTTCATCACTGCTATAGGCATGATATTCATAGCAGCACCTGAATCAATCATACAATTCTTGACTATTATGTTCTTGATTACTAGTGTAGTATAGAATGGATCTACCTGTGAGGGGATTTTTGTAAGTGTGTCACCAAGGTATACCTCAGGCATCTTAAAATTTTCCTGATGCACATTATTTGTTGTTTTTTCAAACCCTTTATGTTTTGGATTAGGTGTATCAGAAATCATCTTGACAACTGTACTCCTATATTTATCTATTTTCATCATCTCTATGAGTGGGACTGATATCTTCACCTGAGACACTGCTTGTGCAATGTCGAAAGAAGGGGTTATGATTTGGTCATTCCTTTCTATTTTTGTGTTTTCTTTTTCTTGATTTCCTTTCATTTTATTTTTATCCCCCTTTTCTGGTTCTTTAGGTGATGATTTTGTATTATTTTCTTTGTTATTCTGGTCTTTTATAAATACACTTCCAGGAGTTCCCTGCCCAACATTTGTTGTTCTATTCCTTAAGTTATAAGTGTTTCGAGCTTGAGCCACTGCAGCCACTGTGAGAGCTTCTCTTTCATCCTCAGTAGGTTTTCTCCATTGACCACATGACTTGTTGTTACAACTATCTTCCTGGTCTGAGAATACCTACTATTCCCCCATGTTAATATGATACTTTTGGTTCCCTACATCATACTCATATCCTTCTTCTTCTGAAGAAGAATAATCTTCTGTTACTACACATGGTGTATCCTGCATCATATTGATGGTGTGATTATCCCTATTGTAGCTGTATAGCATTTCCTCTTGCTGTATTGATTTAGCTACCTCACAGTATTTAGGTGAATGTGGCAAGTTACATACAAAACACCAAGGTTTATTTTCTGCCATATGTGCCATGTTTCTCTTCAAGGGATCAGGAGTATCCTTTCCATATGGCTGCTTTCTGTTGTTGTCAATAGGTCTTCCATCCTTCCAATTTGTATTGTAAGGCATATCATGTAACCTAGGTCTATCATGCCTATGCTGACCCTCTGGTTTAATCTGTTGAGCATTTGGATTCTGAAGATTTCTATGATTTTCCCTTTTACTGACCATTCCTGCAGCCTTCCTATTATTTTCAATAGTTATGGCTATTTTCTGTGCTTCAGCCAATGTTGCAGGACACCGGTTTCTGAGTTCATATCCTGTTTTGGGGTCAAATGCTTTCATATAGATACTCAGTGCTGCTTAGTCAGATAACTTGGCTCCATGTGGTACCTTATTATGTAACTTGGAAAACTTCAGGTTGAAATCAACTGATTCATTTTGATACTTCTGTATACTTATTAGTTCATGTAGTGCAAACTCAGGAGCGTATTGGTTACCATACTGATCCTTAAACTGGTTATGGAAATCAGTTATTGAATTGATTGATGCATAGGGCAAGCTATTAAACCAATCTCTGGCATCTTCAGTGAGGGACATCATAAATAACCTCATTCTAATGTCTTCCCAATCCATACCTATATCCTGTACAAAAGCATTAAAACTTTTGATATGATCTTCTGCAGATACTACATTGTTTCCAGTAAACTTGGGAACCATGTTTCTCCAAGTACTATCCATAGGATATGGATATAACTGATATCCATTCAAATTAAATTGACTGCATATATTAGCAAGGTTTTGGGGAGGGAAATTGAGAGGTGGTGGATTGGGATAGTAATTATATCCACCTGGTGGCTGATGATATGCATATTGTTGATGTTGGTTCATATGGGGATTTATGTGTTGATTTTGTGGCCTATAATATTGTTGACCAGGGGGTGGGTAATTATTTGCTATATGTTGGGATGCATTACGTATGGGAGGTGGTCTAGGGTTTTGGGGAATAGTGTTCTGATGACTTCCAGAAGCATGTGAGTTTTGAGCACTACTTGTATTTTGTTGTGTATTTCTTGAAATATTCCCTCTATGCGGGGGTACATATTTAAGGGGAGCTGTTTTGGCTTTATTTCTCCTCTGTTGAATTTCTTGCTGCAATAACTCCTTCTCCTCTTGTATCTTGTACCTTTCAAGTTCTTTCCTGAGCATGAGTATTTCCTATTTCTCATCACTCATGTCTTGATTATTTATTTCCTGATATTCTGGATTGTCATTCATTCCCTGATTTGACAATTCATATCCTATCTCTTCTCCCTGGTCAAATGAGATCTTGAAATCATGTTCAGCTTGGTTCCTATCAATATCCCTCATGACCTTTGCATCATGATCTCGCTGTTCTTGAGGAGTGGGTCTATGCCTTGCCAAAATATCATCAGTTGCTCCACTGAGGTTCTCGTTTGAATCATGCAGAGGTGTGAATTTGTTGTGAATTGCAATATTTTGTTTTGAATCATTCTCCTGGATGTCTAGATTATTATCTTGGTGGGAATATTTTGGATTCACATTTCTTTTGGAAATGTTTCTAAGTGGTGGAGATGACTGCAAATTTCTGCCTTCCATCTTGGATCTCCTACCATCCATTTGATATTGAAATTTTTGTAACTAGAGTCGCCACCTATTAAATAGGAAAAGTTTATATTTTATCTGTAGGGTTCTTGTCACCAGCAGAGTTACCAACTTAAATTTTTTGAATTGACTCTATGAAGGAAAGGATTACTTTCTAAGGTCTGTTACTAAGTCCCCAGTAGAGTCGCCAATTTGTTAGGTCTCAAAAATGCAGGTTACAAATCCTAAGAGGATGCCAGACTCTATGTTTGGATTTGCAACATTTTTGAACTAACTTGACGAAATCAACCTTCATGGTTTGATGATTTCCTACACTTTAGGTCCTGCTACACCTAGGTGGGTGAACCTTGGAATATTAAAGCAGTCTGAGTGTGGATGAGTAGACTAACTATATCGATCTACAATGGCATAGGATGTAGAATAGATGAAATAGCTAACTAATTAATTCTATGTGTAATGTTTAATAAGTGATTTGCAGAAATTGTATAAGCAATATCAAGGTAAAAAGGTTTGAATTAATGAGTTGAATGAGACTAGTGCCTTGTTGGGTAACAGAGTCAATTTGAAGGACTAAGAACAGTAGTTTCTCAATGGTAATAATTCTAAATATTTGGCACAGTTTCTGGTTTATAGCTTGTATAAACGTGCAAGTAAATGACTGACAGACTCTTCTTGATAATCCAACTAAATAAAATCAGATATCTTATAATTCACCAGAAGGTATTTTAATCCTTACTTGAAGGAACCAAATGAAATGAATGGACAAGATTAACAGATAATATTTTACTGGAGACAGTATGTCAATCCTAATTATATGGCTCTACTTAGTAATCCCAACTTACTACTTCCAGGCTACTGTGAATAAATCAGAAGGGTTTAATTCCTTTGATGGACACCAACCAAATTAATCACACAGATACAACAAATGTGTATTGATAGATTAAATATATACTTGATATCTTAATCTGAATAACAGGGAAATGCAGAAATGGAGACAGCCACACAATTGAATAATTTCAACAAATAACTGATACCAAAGTAGAAATACTGAATCAGAGAACTTCAAACTTCTTCTTCAAATAAAATATGCAACACAGTCATTTTGGAATATTGTATATTATGTATGTATGAATATCTTCTATGGCTGATGATTTTTCAGCATCGATTGTTTAAACTTATATAGATATTTTCATGAAGAGATACAACTCTTCAATAAGTCTCTTGGGAATTTAACCAACATAAACAATAATTACATAAGCTTAATTAAGCTCTATTTAGCCATAAATAGACTTTTTCCAGATGATCTAAATACTCCTGCTCACGGTGAGAATCAGTAAGATCAACTGCGCTCCTGGTGATTATATCAAGGGTGACCATTTCCTCGAATTGTTTGCAAACTTCTTTAGACACAGAGGCTTTATCTTTCAGAGCTCCTGTGGCTTTGTGGAATATAACTTGACAATCAACAGTCCACTCTTCTTTGCTCTTTACCTCTCCATTATCTTTGAATATCCTTGGCACTCCTGCGTCTGAGGCATCAGTCCCTTCCTTAGCATTAGCTTTGAGTTTGTCATAATAATTCTGGTGCTGTTTGAGCAATGCTCTTGCATCAGAGATATCTGTACCATCAGTGGTACTTCTGTTTTGTAACTCAATCACCTTTTCTTGTATCCTCTTATCAAGCCTTTCATGTTCTTTGACTGCTTTATGATTTTCTGAGTAGTTATCCCAAAACTAATTTAACCACCGTACCATGTTTGCATATCTACTCTGCAGTATTGTAACAAATGCATCTATTTGAATTTGTTTGGCCTGATCAGGGGATATTACTTGACTACCTTGTGAGCTCTCACCTTGAGTTATTCTTTTTGTAGATTGGCTAAAGGTGCTCTTAACAGTGTCCTTCAAGTAGTCATTCTCTTTTGTTAATCTCTCACAATTTAGTTTATAAGCATCTCTTTCCTTGATCAACATCTGAGCTTGTGCTTTATTTAACTTTGCAACATTGATACCAATGTCTGCAGTAATTATAGGGTTAGTTTCACCTGCTCTAAAAGTCATAACATGGCCAAAAGTTTTTTCAGTGTCTATGATGGCCGTCTTCTTATGGGGAGGATACAATGCCCATATCATCAAAGAATTTTCATCATTATTGTATCTAGTTCCCATATATACTTCATTAACTCCTTCTGGAGTTAGCTTATACTTGTCATTAGCATTATTCAAAAAGCTATCAAAAACCAAAGTAGAATTCAAATCCAAACCAGGAAAAATCATAACCCCTGCATCCTTGAGCAGCTGTCTGCCTTTGCTTGGTGTCATGTCCTGCATTTCTTTATCCACTGTTTCCTTCAACATATCTAATAACTGTTTTTCATTGTCAGCAGAAACATCATCTACTGACTCTCTAATTTCTTTTCCTTTGTATTTATACAGGAATGACCTAAATTCCTTTGACTGAATGAATGTATCATCTGAAATGAAAGAATCATAAGCCTTTTGCCGTGGATCTTCATCAGCAGACCCTTCCTCATCATGTATCACAACTAGAGGTTGATATTGTTGCATCTTCCTTTTGGACATTTCTATTGTTTTCTCTTGTGGCTGCTCTTGTTCTGCCAGTTCTTCATCTTCAGAGGATACCACTTCAACCTTTGCTAACTGCTTTTTCTTTTCATTTAACTCCCTATTATATTTCTCTACCACCAATTCGACTTCAGCTTCTTCCAAATTCCTAATAACATCATCATGTGGATAATGGATGTGCATGTATCCACTGAGATTTTGTTTTCTTCTTGTAGAATCAATAAAACCTTTAGGGTCGAACCCTTTCCTTACGTCAGCAGTCATCATATTATAATGCATTAATTTGTCTAAAATGAGATTATATCCTTCTTTCGAAACCACAGTAAAATCTCCAAAACACAAAGTACTGGGCATGAATGATTGTTTATCATGTGAACTTAGATGCATGACATTTGAACAATGCATTTGCCTAATTATTTCCAAATATGCAAGTCTGTCAGGGACAGTTTTAGGCAATATGAATGGAGCATCCTCAAAACCATAAACTCTAATCATAGTAGCATCCTCAAAACAATACCAATCTCCCCAATTATGAGTGACAGTAGGGGGGCCACCAAAATCTTTTGGTCTGAGGAATCTTTTTATTTCATTTGAAATTGAGTATTCACAGGCGTGATTGAAATATCTATACAGTACTTTTACACAATGCTCTTCAAATTGAGCATAGCTAGAGTTGGCATACCTGCTATCCCAGATTCTGGTCCACAGTTGTACAGGTATCTTTTCCCCTTTCTTATCTGCAGCAACAACTCAAAATTCACTTGGCCACAACCCTACTTCCTGGCCATAGTATAACACCATATGCATAAGCATTGAATAATGCTCAAAAGAGTACGCTGGAGCATTGTTCTTTATTGCAGATAGACCAGAGTCTATTCTATTAGCAATGTAAGAAGCATAATCAAATTGTCTGGCATTATGACACTGGATATCAGAGGCTATGACCATTAGAGGAATAGTCATGAATTCAGGGACCTCTGAGCCAAGGACTTGACCTACAGAAAAATAAGTGTGCTGTATATATGGTTCAAATATAGCAACATGAAAAGGAGGGCCATCATTTTTAGTTAAGGGCATTACTTCTCCTTCAACCCTAGGCCTATGAATAGGCAACCTCCATCCATTGTAAGTTGTGTCCATTCTCCAATACTCTTTATCTAGGTCTTCATAAATGATAGGGATAGTGCATAAATCATCCAAATCAAAAACCTCACAAATAGCATTTTTTGATAAATGCACAATTGGTTCTCCCTGTGGGTTGTAGATGGCTTTCAGGTTTGTATTATAATATCTGGCAAGCAGTTGGAGGAGTTCCACATTCAGGAATACATTGGGCACAACCAGTTTTCCGAAATTCAAATGCCATGGGTTTGACACAGGGGCATTTCTAAACCTTCTGTTGTAGTGGAATCTGAAGAGCTCATACCCCCTAATTGGGGTCCAGATATCTCCCAGGCATTTATGTTTGTCTTCCAATTTTTCTACTTCTGCCCTAAGTTGGGCAGACCTCCTGGCCTTGGGAGTTGACCCAGGCAACTGATCAATCAGGTCCTGATTTAGTTTTCTATCCTTCACTTTCTCTTCAGGGGTTTGATCAGTTTTTTGCTTTTTTGGCTTACTGGTTTCCCCTTGTGACTTTCTTCCTTTTCCCTTTCCCAGAGTTTCCATTTTAAAAAATTTGGCAGGAAATTCAAATACAGGCAATATAGTAGTTTGTGTATGTGTACCTGTCATTCGATGGCTGGAATTGGAAGCCTCTGCTTTTGCCCTAAGAATTCCTCTGTATTCTCCTCTCAGATGGTTTTTTTTGCAATTATAATGATCGTATGAATTTCGTAGCCATTTGTATTAATTATCTGATCAATTCAATGTTCATCGCTGTGAAGTGTCACATTGCCATAACTCTTCTCATCGGCGTGATTTTTGAAATGTCTGAGCGATCTCAACATTTTTTATGGTGCGAACAGTCAATCGGCGTGACCCCTCAATTGTATTCCCGATGCTATGTAATGTTATATTTCAAGTGGGCGTGACCATTAGCATGACTTCCTTCATCGCCAAGGGTTTTAGATCTCTCTGCGATATAGCGAGTCCCACCGATATGATTTGCTTATTGGGAAGATTGAGACTATCGGGATAATAAAATTATGTTCTCCCGATCTTTATTGTCTCGCCGATAATCATCTTTATGTATGAACTTTATCTTTATCGGAATGACATTCACTATCGGGATAGCTTTCTAAAGATATCCCGATCCAAATCATCTCCCCGATGATTCTTTTCATATCCTTCATCGGGCAAAGTTTAGTAAAGTGTCACCGACACCTTTTGATCGCTGTGACTTGTGAATCGGCAAGACCTGATTCTTTTGTTCCGATATGTCAAGTTGTCCCGATAGAGGTGTTTCGCTGTGAGTCTCACCGATGGCTTTCTTATCGCCAAGACTCTTAATCATCAGAGGCTTACTTGTTTTCTATCCCGATAGTTTATTTCTCACCGATGACTATTTTCTTCATTACCCCCACAGGATGTTCGGTGAAACTCTTGCCGAAGTGCTTTATCGGTATGATATATACCGTCGGGGTATCTTTTAAAAAATCATCCGATAGATATCTGTCATACAGATCAGTATGACCACTTACCTTTCTTGCCGATGTAAGGTCATCGGTATCACTTACTCCATCGGTGACTTCCATAATTCCTCTTCTGATTCCTATTTTCACGACGATGGTTGTTTTCAAACGATTCCTTGTGTATCGGTGTAAGCAACACAACCTCTTGCCGATGGATTGATTTTAATGAAATTTGGCACTGCTCATCCATAGACATCTTGTGAGATACAAATTTTTTTTATTGTGGTCTTTTTGGAATATTCTTCAGGGTTTATTCAAATATGATGGAGTAAGGAGATAGTAAAAATTTCAAATTTTTACTGTGCTAACATGCACTTTGTATCTCACAATGTGAATCTTGGTGAGGTTTGACATCAATGCCAAAGGGGGAGTTTTGTTAACCCCAGTTGGCAGTTTTTGGTTGGCAGTGATGTCAATAGCGGTAACATGTTTGATGACTTAGCATAAGGTAAAATGTAATACAAAGGATACTTGGTGTTCGAATGACTTCTCCTAGCAAGTTGACTTTGGTTTGAAATGAACACATGTTGATCGTCATATTGTTTAGTGCTGGGAATATACTACTTACTGTCTTGAGCGGTTAACATGTTATTTTACCTGTCTAAGAGGTCACTTCTCATTTGTTTTGTTGAAGCCCTCCTTAGGGCAAACTAGAACAACCAGTTACTAGTCTCAAGAACTTGTATCTTTGTTGTTTTGGCATTTCATTTCATAATTACTTGCACTTTGTAGGGTTTGCAAGAGAATCATGAAAAATCATGAAAAAGGTCTGTGGAATCTGAATGTTGTTCGTGGTTTGCAAGTGAATCATGAAAAATCAGCAAGAGTCTCTGATGTATCTCTAGAAAAGATTGAAGGTTGACTTCGTGGTATGCTATTGTGTTGCTATCATTAAACTGCAAGGTATAAGCTGGTTGTCTAAGAGATTTGCAGTAATGATCATTCAAGGTTCTGTAAGTATGATCTTAAAAGCTTATTTTTCTTTCTCTGCAGAGTTGTTTTTAATCGGTAAATACATCTGTCAAGGGTTTTTTGGCAAAAACATCTGTCAAAGTTTTTTTTTTAAAATGCAATTTCTGTAAAAAATTGTATTCTTTAAAAATAGCACTTTACAGATTTGTGTGCTTTTATCAAATGGCATTTCTTTGTTTGCACCACCAAGTTTGCCTGTCGATGTTATGGAATCTTTTATAAATACTGTTGGCTGTTATTTATTTTGAAACCCTAGGGTTTCGCTTGGGTTATTAGCAGTTGGGTGTTGTAACTGACAGTTGCATCTTGTAACCCTATTGAGGGTTAACATTTTTTATCTTCCCTTATTCGAACTGTCTCTGCTTTTTTGAACAAGGAGATTAATGGTGTTTATTTATAGACACAGTTACAAAACTATCGATTGGTTTCTATTTCAGTTGTTTTGGAACTGCCTACAATTAAATGTCTTTGAAAGCAATATGATCAGTTGTATATAAAAAGATATAATGTAAATGACGTATGTGCAAGTGTTGTATTTGTGTTCTGCACATACATTGTTGGCAGTATATGTTTATAGAGAAACAGAGTATTCCTCTGTATGAAAATATCTTCAAAACATTTGTAATCTTTAACATGCTAGTGAGGTAAAGTATTCAGTGAGATTGTATGCCAGTGAGGCAATGTTGTAAGTCAATGAGGCCTGTAACCAGTGAGATTCTTTTATAAGCCAGTGTGGCATTTTCAAGTGGTTTTATGCCAGGGGCTTTCCACTTAGGAAAATATCTGTGTTATGATTTATCATTGATGAGTTTGATTCTCATGTCTATTTACTGATCATGTGTCATTTGTCTTAAAGTCAGTTAATTTGCTATGATCTATTTGAACTCATACTATACTCCTATCACTATCTAAAACAATAATACTGTGCACGAATGAGTCATTATTTTTCAGTCTCAATATTGAGTTGATGCATTCTTGATTTTAATCAATCTGTTTAATTGTCCAAATCTTTCATGATGTCATCTACAGTCAATGGGAATTGTTTTTTTTGCATCAAAGTTTTGAAATACAAATTTGAAGGTCATGAAGTCCTACATACCACTGATTCACCCCCCCTCTCAGTGGTGTTGTGCTCCAATAGAGGTATTGAATACTTATCACATCTAAGTTGTCAATTTTTAATACTTAACAAATTTCATCATTAAGGAATGTTGAGTAGAGAAATTAAATTATTCATATGTCTTTCAGAGGGAGACCAAGGAAAGGAAGCTCAACTCTGTGTCCTTGTTCATGAAAGAACATCCAGAGGCATCTATTGAGAATGTTGTTGAGTGGATTAGAAATACAACAAATGAAAACACACAAAAATTACTGAGAAACTTGGTTTAACCTGGTTTTCTCCCTCATGATTGCAAGCAGTTGTATTGGGCTACACTCAAACTTATCCAACTATTCTACCTCAACATTGACGGTTTCACATCTCCCTCTGAAATGCTTGAGCATATCAATGCAGTTATTTTTTATCATGTATTATAAAATCTAAAATAGAGTTTTGAGAGGAGATCAACTTGTTCTATTAACAAAGTGTTAGAAATATACGCTTGACTCCCTTTTCTAAATATTGCTTGGATTAATAGCTCTTTCACTCAAGTTTTGGCATTATTTGTACATAGATATTTAAGCTATATTATAGTTCATTTATCTAGGAACATTTAATTACGTAGATTTATTTTTAGATTGGCATTGTAGATAGAAATTTTGACAAATTTATTGGGAAAGGGTAAATTCCTTATAAAACATGCAATGTTAATAATGAGCCAGTATAGTTGAAAATCTAGACAAAACAAAACAATAGCTTATGTAATATCAATTTTACAATATAAAAAAATTCCATGTGGTTTGTAGTTGGTTAATGTTCTTTTTTGTTTTTTATATGCATTTTTTATATAAGTTGATTAATAGAATTAATAGTTTAAAAAATAAAATAATAGTTTTTTTTGGCTCGATCCAAGTGGCAAGATTGCCACCATATTATATTAATATAAAACATTACATTAGATAATATCAGTCTAAAGAGTTTCCATCTGCCACATTTTCTCAATGGAGATATAGAAATTCAAAATGCAGCATTTCCATGAAGTCTGCAGGTCAAGTGTTGCCAATTTGTATATCTACTTGTTTTTAGATGACTTTTGATACAACTGTCCAGTTTTAAATTGGTGTGTAATAGTCAATGCATTGGTTGTTTATGGATTTGTTTCTATGTATGTAGTAGTTAATATATTAGTTGTTTATAGATCCATTTTTACTCTAAATATTAGATTGTTCTATACTGTTTTAATCTTGTATTTTATTTCAAGTCTTTATAGAATAATTTTCTCACCAAGGTTTTGCTTTAGTTTTTAGTACTTGTAGCTTTGCTCTCAGTTTATTTATTTGATCCATTTTTCACATCGATAAATTGGGTGGATTCTGTTAAAGTGGTGAGGATACTGAGAGGGGGTGGGTGAATCAGTATCCTAGATATCTTTTTGCTTTTAGTAGAAATAATTGCAGATTCTGATTTGAATTCCAAATAAATACATTCAATTGAATTGATCAAATGCATATGTCTATAGAATAAAATAAATCTGTATGATTATGTGCATGTATGAAACTAAAATATTCAATAACAGATTGAAAGCATACCACAGAAATTAAAGACACAGAGATTTGTCCTGAGTGGAAAGCCCCTGGCATAAAACCACTCAAAAAAGTGCCTCACTGGCTTACAACTTGCCTCACAGGCATTTTTAACAAAAACTGTCATATGAAAATTTACATATAGAGGGATACTCTGTTTCAATTTACTACATACTAATATAATATCAATAATGCATGAACAACCTTTTGTACTCACTGCATTATTCACATTATATGAGTAACATATTTATATCATTTACAAAAATATATTTTGTTTCTCTGTTATTCAGATAAAACCATTTTTTGGAGGTTCCATAACTATTGAACAGTTTTTCTGATCGAATACCCAAAAAGATTTTCAGTTATTAAGCAAAACAGGGTTAGATATGTCGAGAACCCTAACCGGGGTCACAAAATCTCGTAAAAAATGAACAGAATAGTATATTCATGATGTATGTTTGCCAAAATCCTAACCAGGATCATAACTCCAAGTCACATTACCAGATGCAAAGATTCCTGACCATGAAATCAATATGTATTTTTAAAAAATCTTAATAGAAACACATTTCCTTTGAACCATTCACAACAAACTACAACTATGACCGAAAGAAAAAACTATATGCAAGAGTTCACCAAATCATAACTGCCACAGTCAAAGATAAAAGCTGAAATAAGGGAAGAGAAATCATAACAATGTCCTGCTACAAAAAAGTCAAACCAATGCCTATGAAATCCAGAATATTCATCCATAAATCTTCATCATTTCTACGTAGGGTATGAAACCCTAAGTATGAAGTGCATAACTGAAGCTCAAACATTATCATATGAAAAAAGAAACAAAGAATGCCTTTTTCCCACTAGTCACCATGTAACCGGAGCTACAGGTAACACTAAGAAGACCAGTGACTTTCAATGAAGAAAGACTTGCACTTTACTATATCAAAAACTCCATAAACCTATTTGGGAGGTAATAACTTAAGAACATGCTGATGAAGAAAATGTGCAATATGTGGTGCTCACTAGGAGAATGACACAAGAGACACCCGATCATGGTCAACACTTAAACAACATCGCATTCCTTAGACCATAGCTCATAAGGAATAATAAATCTGTTGCCATGTCTGTCAATATCACTACAGTAGTGCATAATAATGGAGACAATGTGATGTGTGAATATGATTAAAGAAGCCAACCCTTGTTGAACTCATCAAGACACCGATGCACATAAAGATGCCTTATAAAGGATGTCAAACCAAGCTATACTGAACGGGAACCCAAGATCAATGATTGTTACCATAATAGCACAATGCCCATTGAAACATAGTGCTAACCAATCTATTATTGTATAACAAAATATTATAGAGGCCATATGGGCAAAGACTGAAACATCATCCGAGAAAATGAAATGTTATGCAAATTGTAACAAACCATCAATATCATGAGAATGCTTTTAGGATCAACCAACCTGTCCACCATCAATATCCTGAAAATGCTTTTATGATCAATAAAGAAACCAAGTTGTCAAACTAATATCATGTATTCTATGAAACATAAATAGACCACAAAGTGCAAGAGCATGAAACCCAACATCATAACACCAACATAAGTAGATCACCAAAGGTACCACAGAAGAACAAGTGGCATGGCATATTCACGAAATTATAGAGTTGTGCTTTTGTCATAGCCTGCAATAGGATCAATAGGATTCCACAAAACCAAGTGTTTGAGCATTAGGGACAACAACTAAGGAGAAGAAAACAAAAGCCAACAATACTCCCCCTTTGTCCATGATGGGAAAACACAGCAACAACATCCTCTCCCTCTTTTTGTCATTAGGGCAAAGGGAGTGCATAAAAGCAAATGGCTGCAATATACAAAAAAGTAGAAACATATCAATCATACCAAGGCTTTTGTAGCACCGAGAAGTATCCAAAATATCTAAAACAAGAAGAGGATATCAGTACCATAAAGAAATAATAGCAGGCAAAAACAGACAACAACTGAGGAGACTGTCGATTAGAAATCAAGATGACTAGTACAAGAATCTAAAAATTGTCAGGGCATAGAAATATGCAAGAATCTCCCCCTGAGTTTGAGAAACATTAATGCATAGAAGAAAAAGAGAGAACCCCAAGCTTATCCCTGAGACCGTCAAAAATTGCTCTGGGAAGTGGCTTAGTACATATATCAGCCACTTGATCAGATGAAGAAACATAGTCCAATATGATATCACTAAGGAGAAATTTATCATGAATCAAGTGATATCTAATATCAATATTCTTGGTATGGGAATGCATCACAAGATTCTTAGATATGTTTATGGCATTGACATTGTCACATAAAATCTTGATAGGCTTAGACACAGTAACCTTATAGTCATTCAAAGTTTGAACCAACCAGAGGATTTGAGTGCAATAGGCAGTGGCTGCAATATATTCAGCCTCAACTATAGTTAAAGAAACAAAATCTTGCTTCTTGCTATTCCAAGCAACTAGCCTTCCACCAAGAAAGAATGCACCACCAGAGGTACTCTTCCTATCATCAAGACTACCAGCCCAATCAGCATCTGTATATGTTGTAAAAGTAAAATTAAAATTCCTAGAATACCAAAGTCCATAATCAAGTGTTCCTTGTATATATTTAAGGATCCTTTTCACTGTGTTTAGATGAGCTTTCTTAGGAGGAGATTGAAAATGGGCTACTAAACAAACTGCATGAATTATGTCAGGTCTAGTGGCAGTCAAATACAAAAAGCTTCCTATCATAGACCTATAAAAAGTATGATCAATATCAGGCTTGTCAACATCAGCACTAAGTTTGCAACCAGTTTCCATAGGTGTACTAACAGGATTACATTCATCCATCTGAAACCATTTCAACATTTCTTTTGCATATTTTGTTTGAGAAAGAAATATACCTTCTTGGAATTGAGAAACCTGTAGACCAAGAAAAAATGAAAGTTCACCCAGCATTGACATTTCAAATTTTACTGTCATAATCTGTGGAAAATATAGGCTGAGTTCATTATCATCACTGCCAAAAATAATGTCATCCATATAGACAACCACTATTAAGATGGAATCATTTTTGGTCATAAAGTACAAGTTACTATCAGCACCACCTCTAGTGAAACCTTGCGACTGCAAATGTTTGTCTAGTTTAGCATACCAAGCTCTAGGAGCTTGTTTAAGCCCATAAAGAGCCTTTTTCAACCTGTAAACATGATGTGGTTTGTCCTTGTTAACAAAACCTTCTGACTGATCAATATATACCTCCTCTTCTAAGTCTCCATTTAGAAAAGTTATTTTTACATCCATTTGATAGACCTTGAGATTTTTATAAACATAATATGCACGAAACAGTCTGATTGCTTCTAGTCTAGCTACAGGAGCAAAGGTTTCATCAAAATCAACACTTTCTATTTGAGAATAACCCTTACACACCAATCTAGCTTTGTTTCGAACAATAACTCCATTTCCATCAAGTTTGTTCCTAAAAACCCATTTAGCCCCTATAATATTTTTATCTTTTGGTCTTGGGACAAGTTCCCAAGTGTTATTTTTCTCTATCTGGGCTAACTCATCTATCATAGCCTGAACCGACAAGTCATCTTGACTAGCTTTAACATAGGTCTTAGGTTGTAATTGAGACACTAGACAAATATGAACCCGCTGATTTGCTTGAGTAGTTTTTCTTCTAGTTTGTATGCTAGAGTCTAAGTCACCAATAACATGTTCATTTGGATGATTCTTTTGCAACAATCTTCTAGAAGGAGTATAAATAGAAGATTTAGAAGGAGTATTAGTTTTAGGACTTACTGATTGTCCTTGAGACACTTAAGGATTTGATTCTTCTTTAGATTTCTCTGACTCTTCTTTTGTGCTTGGCTCTTCTTGAATGATTTCTTGAACTTGTTGAAACTGAGGTTGTTGTTCTTGTTGCAAATTCTCAACCACTTTGACATTAGAGCTTTCAACTATTCTTCTTAATCTCTTACTATAACATTTGTAATCCTTGCTATGAGTAGAGTAACCTAGAAAGATCCCTTCATCACATCATGATTCAAAACTTCCTAGATGATCTTCTCTTCTTATATAACATTTGCTGCCAAAGATTTTAATATGAGATACATTAGCTGTGTTACTATACCAAAGTTCATAGGATGTGTACCTAGTTTTGACTCTCATTTGTACCCTGTTTAAGGTGTAAACTACTGTATGAACTGCTTCTTTTAAGAAAGCATTTGATAGACCAACATCTTGAAGCATAGTTCTAGCCATCTCTTTTACTGTCCTATTCTTTCTTTCAGCCATCCCATTTTGTTGAGGTATTCTAGGAGTTGCAAACTATCTTTTTATGCCATGTTTTTCACAATTTTTGAGAAAAGAGTAGAAGTATATTCTCCTTCATTATCAGACCTTAAACATTTTAGTTTTAACTATGTTTCTCTCCCTACCATGCTTTTAGAGATCTTAAATTTCTCTAAAGCCTCAAACTTATGCTTTAAAAAAGTGACCAAAGTCATTCTTGTGTAATAATCTATGAATAACATAAAATATCTTTCACCATTTAAAGATTTTGTTCTAGTTGGACCACATAAGTCAGTGTGAACAAACTGGAGAGGTTCTGTAGAAAATTGTTCTTTAGATTTATGAACATTTCTTGTTTGTTTACCTTGCTGACACTCTTTACAAATCAGATTTTTAGGCTTAGAAATAGCAGGCATATGTCTAACATTTTTTTTGTGACTAATTTTAACTAAATTATCAAAATTTATATGCCTTAACCTCCTATGCCAGAGTTTACTTTCCTCAATTTGACTCATAAAGCATAAATTATTTTTGTATTCATTAGTAGATCCATGCAGATTATAAATGTTACCTTTAGTTCTCAAACCTAAAGCAATGACCTGTTTTGAATTTTTGAGAACCTTGCAGCCTTGTGGTGTGAAAACTACATCAAATCCACTATCACAAATCTGACTTACACTCAACAGATTATGAGTTAGTCCTTCAACAAAATAAATATCTTCTAGAGGTGTGTTATCTTTGAAAAGAACTGTACCTTTTCCTATGATCTTAAACAATAATCATCACTGAACTTAACTGACCCACTTGAACAATTTTCAAATGAAGTAAATTTACTTCTATCCCCAGTCATATGATGAGAACATCCAATGTCTATAACCTAGATTTCATTTTTCTTTGCACGAAATGCAACTTCAAGAATCATAGCCTTGCTTTTTTGGGCACCCATTTCATTTCGAGTTGCTTAGTAAGAGAAACAATATATGATTTACAAAACATGGCAATATGTCCAAGTTCTTTCCAATTGAAGCATCTTATCTTGTTCAAAAAATTAAAGGTCCAGCCATTCAGAAAATTGGGCTGCTTTCTAAAAGCAAACTTACACTCAATTGCTCTATGCCCATATTGATAACAATAAAAATAATAACTAGAGAATCTAAAAGGCATTTTACCTTTAAACTAATTATCATTAGAGCATTGACCTTTTGAGAAGCCTAGACTAGTCATGTCTTTATACTCTTTTTGTTTACCTAGCATATCATCAAGTTTATCACTGCTGCTACACATTTCAAGTTCTTTTCTTAGTTTAACTATTTCATCCTCCTTGGAACAACACTCTTTATCCTTAGATTTTAATTGTTCTTGAGTATCTAAAAGTATTTTTCTATTTTCTTCAAGACTTAATTTTAAATCAGAAATTTATTTTTCTTGATCAGATATTAACTTGCTTTGCACTCCATTTTCCTTTTTAAACCTTCTAATTTCACCAAAGGCGCATTTTAACTCTCCTTCTAAGTCAACTTCATCTTCAGACATTTATGCTTGTTCTTCTTCTGGAACAACAATAATTGCTACTTTCATCTATTTCATCAGAAGATTCCTCTGACGTACTATCTGTTACTCCAGCAATTAGACTCCTTTTCTTAAAAGTACTTTTCTTGTTAATGTTGAAAGTTTTTTTCTTAAATTGTTTTCTATTATCCTCTTGTTCACTGTCAAGTTCTAGATTAGGACACTTTGCTGCATAATGCCCTATTTTTCCACAGTTGAAGCATTTAAAAGGTAATTTTCCTTTATATCTACCTAAGCCTCTTCTGAGTTTACTAACAAAAATAGATTCTTCTTCACTGATATTTTTAGTTTCATGACTGGTTTCAAGTTCCTTTTTCACAGTTTTAAAAGTTGCTTCCTTAACTTCTTTACTGGGGTTTTCATTTTCCATTCTCATTTCATATGCAGTAAAGACTCCAAGAATAGTATCAATAGTTATTGTCTTCGAGTCTTTATCTTCAACCACAGAGGTTTTGGAGTCATATTTGGGAGTTAGGGTCCATAGGGCTTTCTTAACTACAATTATCTCTTCTAGTTTCTCCCCTAGACCTCTAATACTATTAATAGTTTCTTGAACTCTTTGAAGATATTCAATTATCTTTTCATCATCTTTCATTCTCATTCTTTCAAACCTTTCTCTAAGAGCTTGTAACTTACCTTCTTTAATACTTTCATCTCCTTCATAAATATTTGAAAGTTTATCCCAACTACTTTTAGCTGTATCACAGTCCATAACTTTATTTAAGACTTCATTATTCAAACCACAACAAATAGCACTAGCAGCTTTTGAGTCACAATCAAGTGCCTTTTTTTCATCAGCATTAGATGGTTTGCCTTTGATAGTACAACTAGTTTCAATGGCTTCCCAGAAATCATATCCTAAAGCTTTGATATGATGAGTGATTCTATATTTTCAGAAAGTATAACCTGTACCATCAAATAATGGTGCCTTGGATGAGGAAAGACAATCTTGAAAAGACATGGTTACCACTCAACCAAGAATCCCCTTAGGCTGATTAGGCCTTAAAGACAAAGGATTTTGCTCTAATACCATTTGTTAGAGTGGTGAGGATACTGAGAGGGGGGTGAATCAGTATTCAATATATCTTTTTTCTTTTAGTAGAAATAATTGCAGATTTTGATTTGAATTCCAAATAAATACATTCAACTGAATTGATCAAATGCATATGTCCATAGAATAAAATAAATCTATATGATTATGTGTAGGTATGAAACTGAAATATTCAATAACAGATTGAAAGCATACCATAGAAATTAAAGACACATAGATTTGTCTTGAGTGGAAAGCCCCTGGCATAAAACCACTCGAAAAAGTGCCTCATTGGCTAAAAATCTCACTGATTACTGGCCTCACTGGCTTACAACTTGCCTCATTGGCATTTTTAATAAAAACTGTCATATGAAAATTTACATATAGAGGGATACTCTATTTTGCTTTACTCCATACTAATATAATATCAATAATGCATGAAGAACCTTTTGTACTCACTACATTATTCACATTATATGAGTAACATATTTATATCATTTACAAAAATATATTTTGTTTCTCTGTTATTCAGATAAAACCATTTTTTGGAGGTTCCATAACTGTCGAACAGTTTTTCTGATTGAATACCGAAAAAGATTTTCAGTTATTAACCAAAATAGGGTAAGGTATGTCGAGAACCCTAACTGGGGTCACAAAATCTTGCAAAAAATGAACAAAATAGTATATTCATGATGTATGTTTGCCAAAACCCTAACTAGGGTCATAACTCCAAGTCACATTACTAGATGCAAAGATTTCTGACCATGAAATCAATATGTATTTTAAAAAAATCTTAAGAGAAACACATTTCCTCTGAACCATTCACAACAAACTACAACTGTCACAGAAAGAAAATACTGTATACAAGAGTTCACCAAATCCTAACTGCCACAGTCAAACATAAAAGCTGAAATAAGGGAAGAGAAATCATAACAATGTCACATGCTGTAAAAAAGTCAAATTGACACCTATGAAATCCAAAACTTTCATCCATAAATACTCATCATTTCTACGTAGGTTATGAAACCCTAAGTATGAAGCACATAACCGAAGCTCAAACATTATCATATGAAAAAAGAAACAAAGAATGCCTTTTTCCCACTAGTCACCATGTAATTAGAGCTGCATGTAACCCTAATAAGACCAATGACTTTCAACGAAGAAAGACTTGCACTTTACTATATCAAAAACTCCATAAACCTGTTTGGGAGGTAATCACTTAAGAACATGCCGATGAAGAAAATGTGCAATATGTGGTGCTCACTAGGAGAATGACACAAAAGACATCCGATCATGGTTAACACTTAAACAACATTGCATGCCTTAGACCATAGCTCATAAGGAATAATAAAATTGTTGCCATGTGTGTCAATATCACTATAGTAGTGCATAATAATGGAGACAATGTGATGTGTGAATATGATTAAAGAAGCCAATGCTTGTTGAACTGATCAAGACACCGATGCACATAAAGATGCCTTATAAAGGATGCCAAACCAAGATATACTAAACGAGAACCCAAGATCAATGATTGTTACCATAATAGCACAATGCCCACTGAAACATAGTGCTAACCAATCTATTATTGTATAAAAAAATATTATTGAGGCCACATGGGCAAAGCCTGAAACATCATCCGAGAAAATGAAATGTTATGCAAACTGTAACAAAGCATCAAAATCATGAGAATGCTTTTGGGATCAACCAAGCTATCCACCATCAATATCTTGAAAATGCTTTTGTGATCAATAAAGAAACCAAGTTGTCAAGCTAATATCATGTATTCCATGAAACATAAATAGACCACAAAGTGCAAGAGCATGAAACCCAACATCATAACACCAACATAAGCAGATCACCAAAGGTACCATAGAAGAACAAGTGGCATGGCATAGTCACGAAATTATAGAGTTGTGTTTTTGTCATAGCATGCAATAGGATCAATAGGATTCCATAAATCCAAGTGTTTAAGCATCAGGGACAACAACATCAATGACAACAACTAAGGAGAAGAAAACAAAAGCCAACAGATTCTTATGTCCACAGAGTGTTTTAGAGAACGGGCTGAGGGTAGCCAATCATCCCTAGACTTACTATTGAATATGTGTAACCTCATCTAATTTGGTTTCCTGTTGTGTTATCATTTTCGGATATGGTGCCACTAGTTTAGTATTTTGGTATGGATTCAAATTTTTTGTCTTTGGATCTGAGTTTATTTTATCACAGTGAGAATTTCTGGTTTTAAAATAAGTATTTTATTTTGGATTTAGTTTATCAATTATATATATAATATTATTTTTTATGTAGAGGTTAGGTTTTTCTAACGGCGAGTTCATAGAAGCTATATGAATAGGTATCATAGGTTAATAATAAATTATGGGGACCTTTATTTTATTTTTTCTTATTTTATTCTTTATATTTTTTCTTGATAAATAATATTAGTACATTAAGAATTTTTAATGTTTCTGTAAGTCAAGTTAGTTATCTCATATGGAGATGCATTGCTAATAGTAGAATTTACAGTTATCTCATCTGGAACATACTTTACATTTTATTTTTTCCTACAATTTTATGTTTTCCTTATAAACAACATTCACACACTAAGTTTTTTTTTCCTTTTATATTGATTCTTTGCTCTCTTTTATTGGCAGGGTCTTCTACTTCCTAGTTATCTCATAGTGCAAGATCATGCCAAGACCTCAAATCTACAAGTACACTGCTCAACAAAGATTCTTCCAACGTGAATTTATAAGTTTATGGCCCATCTACTTTTTTAATTTTATTTTTCTATTGTTCTTGACACTATGTTAACCATTGGGAGTGCTACTTTGCTTTGACACTATGGAGAAAATGTGACTATCATAACATCCTTGTAAAAATACTTAATTGTTGAAGTGTAATTAATTTTTTTAATTTTTAATTTATAAAAACTTATAACGAATGACTTTGAAAACTATCATGTCTGTATATTAGATTCAATAATTATGCATATCACTATTTGGTAGGTTGTTCATAAGAAGACAAAGCAAATTGCCTCTACTTTTGAGTACAAGAAGAGTATATTGTCAAGATATGGAGTTTATTTTTAGAAATTCAGAGAGAACGTGCATATGTTTTGGCTTATGATACAGCTTGGGTAGTGATTGTACCTTCTTTGGAAAACTCTCAATTACCACAATTCCCACAATGTCTTTCATGGATAATGGACAATCAACTCTCTAATGGATCTTGGGGATTATCATACTTTCCTTATATTAAAGACCACCTTTCTCACACCTTGGCATGCATTATTGCACTTAGAACATGGAATCTTGGCATAAAAAATGTGGAAATGGGTAAGACTCTTTATTTGAAATATTTGGTTCTACTATTATTACAAAATATGGTAGATATCAAGGTGTCATTTTTTTTACTTTATCTCTGTTTTCATGCCACAAGTCAAATTATAATATAGCTTTATTTTTTAAAATTTTAATGCAAAATATATTAAATATGGTAAATAAAGAATATTATTTTTATTTTAGAATTATTTCTATATTTAGTTTTTAATTTCTATTAGTGGTATTTGATAGTTGAACTTGCAATTGACATTACCTAATATATTTTGGATGTGTTGTCCTTCATAAGACCTTGGATTTTAGGATATTATTTCACAAATTTGATCCTACATCAACAAATGTATAAACCTATGCTATAAGATTTTGAGGTCATTTTTTAATTCTTCCACAAGTTTAAAATTTATAAAAGAAAACATTGGAAAGATAGTCAA
This sequence comes from Cunninghamia lanceolata, assembly GCA_027924645.1. NCBI lineage: Eukaryota > Viridiplantae > Streptophyta > Pinopsida > Cupressales > Cupressaceae > Cunninghamia > Cunninghamia lanceolata. The sequence continues at coordinate 4,828,894 of BSBN01001054.1, forward strand.
TGAGGATAAGTATAATCCCATTGGATTTGATCTAATCTTTAGTGCAATGTTAGAAGATACAAGAGACCTGTGTGTGGAACTCACTTATGATTCACCTCCTATAAGGGTCATGCTCACTAAATGAGAAGAAATCGTTAAAAGGTAATTTTTACAATTAGCTTATTAATTCCTTTTACAATTAGCTTATTACTTCAATACTTTTGAATTCTAGTAAATATATTTGTTTATTGTTATAATTTGAGAATTGTTTTCATTTTTGCAGCATAGGAATAGATCATATGAATGAGTATAACCCATCCTTGATTTTCATAGTTGAGGGTATTCGAAGCATAGTTGACTGGAATAAAGTTTTAAGCCATTAGAGGAAGGATGGCTCACTCTTCCATTCTCCTTCCACAACAGCTTGTTATCTAATACACACTAGAAAATCTAGTTGCCTTATGTATTTGAATTCAATGCTAGAAAATTTGGAGAATAAAGGTTTGTCCTTGAAAGTTTATGTATATGGTTGAATGAAATTTTATTATTGTGTTCATACAAACTTTACATGCATTGTTCTGTCGGTATAGTATCTAGTGTTTATCCCATACATTTGATCACTGGTCTTTCAATGGTAGATATTTTGGAGAGGTTAGGTATAGCAAGACATTTCAAATGTGAGATCAAGCAAGTTCTAGATAATGTCTATAGGTAATTGATAAATCCCTTGCTTATGATGGGATAATGTAGTTTCTATAATTGGTTTCCATTTTGTCTGAAATAAATATTTTCAATGGGTAAATACTGGACAGAGAATGAAATAATTTAGGGAATATCATCAGCATCAGAATTAACATTTCTATCAGTTTCAAGATTTTACGATGGAACGGATATGATGTAACTCCAGGTTTTTTGAACAAACTAAACAATGTTTTATGTTGATTTCGCTATTGAATTTATCTCTCATATTTTTCTCTATTAAGCATGAATGCCAATTATGACGGATATGTAATTCTGGGCGTGGTAGTTTCTAACTCAAACATGACTTTGGGGACATTTCATGCAATGCATGTCTTTCATTACTATTTCATTTCCTACTACTGAAACCAACAATCATGCAGATGTCTTTCTCAATTATCTAAAAGATGACGACTTCCTATTATCTCTAAAAGAGAGTGGCCAAGCTGTGATAACAATGTTGAATCTATTCAAAGCATCTTAGTTGATGTTCCCAGGTGAAAGAATTTTGGAAGAAGCAAAATCCTTCCCTGAATACTATCTTGCCAAAATTAAAGAAAATATAAAAATCGATGTCAAAAATATAGTGCAGAAAGACCATAAGAAAGAGGTAATTAAGTTATTTTTCCAGTTGCAAATGACTAATGCCTAAAATTGTTCTTCTCATTGAGCTTTAGAGGTATTCCTTTTAGGTTGACTATGCACTGGATGTCCCTTGGGTGGCTACTGTAGAGAGAATAGAACATCGAAGATACATTGAAGCATATGGTTGTGATGATATTCGGATTGGAAAGACCTCATACAAGTAACTTTTGATGGAGCTCATTCTTATGGATTGCCACATATATATATATATATATATATATATATATATATATATATATATATATATATATATATATATATATATATATATATATAAGCCTTCAAATTACTCTGATTTTATAATTATATGTTTCTAAGTCACCTACTTCAATATTCTGATTATATTGGACCTTTGAATTGGATTGCAAGATCCCCTGTATAGGCAATGATTGCTTTTTAACTTTAGCCAAGAAGGACTACAATACCTGCCAACAAATATTTCAGGACTTGAAGGAGTTGGAAAAGTAAGTATACACATATGATTAGGGAGTTCTTTGAAATTACAATAGGAATAACACCACTGGCTTGATAAGAGTTTATGTTGATGTCTACAATAACAGATGGTACGTAGATTGTAAACTTGGTGACCTACACTTTGCTCGACAAAAGCTTGTATTCGCCTATTTTACTGCTGCCTCAACACTTTTTAGCCCTGAAATGTCTGATGTGCGCATTGTATGAACAAAGAATTTACTTCTCACCCTAGTAATAGACGACTTTTACGACGAGGGGGGCTCCATTGAAGAGCTTCAATGCTTTCTTGAAGCTGTTAGAAGGTAATTGTATCCAAACTTGTTTAGAGTTCATTTTAAAGGTCTAGTCTTAAATAGGCCTTGGACACCATAAACTACATATGTAGAGAGGAGTCACCAAGTACTTGCTTCTGATGTCTTGCAGGTGGGATCCGACAAGGATACGTAATTGTTCAGAGAATGTGAACATTTGTTTTCTACATTATATAACACTGTCAATGATATTGCCCAAGATGCCTGGGCTTTTCAAAGCTTCGATATCGGCACTCATTTAAGGGAAATTGTGTGTATCTTTCCCTTGAATAGAAATTATTGTATACGTAGTTCATTTATATTCTGCAGTAGGCAAACAATTTTTTTTCAAGAAAAGAAAACATCATCATCGGAATAATCCTGGAAATCTTTGTTTTTTCTATGGTGGTACCAAGTGGCGACCTCAATGTTGAAGGAGGCTGAATGGGCCAAAACTAGATATAAACGATCAATGCAGGAATACATAAAAAACGGAGAAATATCATTTGGTGTGGGACCAATGATTTTTACATGATTATGTTTTGTAGGGCCTGAAATTTCAGAGCAAACCATCCATCATCATGAGCACAATAGTCTTATGCAACTCGTAAGTATTTGTGGGCGGCTTTTGAATGACCTTCAGAACGACGAGGTATTGAATACTTATCAAAACTAAGTTGTGCATTTCTAATACTTAGCCAATTTCATCCTTAAGGAATGTTGAGCAGAGAAATTAAATTATTCATGTCTTTCAGAGGGAGACCAAGGAAGGAAAGCTCAACTCCGTGTCATTGTTTATGAAAGAATATCCAGAGGGATCTGTTGAGAATGCTACTGGGTGGATTAGACAAACAACAAATGAAAACGCACAAAAATTACTGAGAAACTTGCTGCAACCCGGTGTTCTCCCTCGTAATTGCAAGCAGTTGTATTGGGCTACGCTCAAACTTATCCAACTATTCTACCTCAAGACTGACGGCTTCACATCTCCCTCTGAAATGCTTGAGGGTATCAATGCAATTATTTTTTAGCATGTATTGTAAAATGTAGAAGAGAGTTTTGAGTGGAGATCAACTTGTTCTATTGAAAAGTGTTAGAAATATAAGCTTGACTCCCTTTTCTAAATAATGCTTAGATTAATAGCTCTTTCACTCAAGTATTGGCATTATTTGTACATAGATATTTAATCTATAATATGCCTCATTTATCTAGGAACATTTAATTAGGTAGATTTATTTTTAGATTGGTATTGTAGATAGAAATTTTGAGAATATATTGGAAAAGGGTAAATTCTTTATAAAACATGTAATGTAATAAATGAGCTAGTAGAGTTGAAGAATTGGACAAAACAAAGTAATAGTTTATGTAATATCAATTTTATAATATAAAAAAAATTCATGTCGTTTGTAGTTGGTTAGTGTGCTTTTTTGTTGTTTATATGCATTTTTTTATATAAGTAGAGTAATAGAATAAATAGTTTAAAAAATAAAATATTAGTTTTTTTTTTTTTAGGCTCGATCAAAGTGGCAAGATTGCCACTATATTATATTAATATAAAACATTACAATAGATAATATCATTCCCAAGAACAAAAGTATCAGTGTGGGATGATAAAAAGGCCCCAGAAAAAAAAGAGATCAGACCACAGTCATTACAAAAAAGATATTACAAACAATATTATAAGTAGAAAAGTTATCATTTTATCATTCACATCTTCCACTAGAACTTGCTATGTCTGATGGGCCATGATTAGGCTATGGTGTTGGGGGGTGAAGGATATCAATTTCCTGAATGTGCTTCAAAAGAAAATGTATTGAGTTAAATGTGTTAAACACCTTTGTGTAAAGTTCTTCCCCTAGTTCTTGTTCAAAGGAGTTCAAAGAAGAGAAAGGATCCTTTGGAGAGTCATTAATTAAACTAGTTGCCTATTTGAGCTCCTTGGCCCAAATAAGCATCTTGGATATCAAAAGTTTTGTTTTGAGGGTCCTAGATGAAAAATCTAAGGTAAACTATAAGTTTTTAGACCCTCTTCCTTTGGCATTTTTCAGTTCCAAGCCCTTGTCAAAGATAAATGTGTTTAAATAGTTAAATATTTTTGGTCTTGTCAATGTTTTATGTTAAGGATCATTAGGGAGGTGTTGAAATTGCCTTTTAGATTAGTTAGACTTGTCAAAATTATCCTATCTTCTCCTAAAAGACTGTTTCCCAAGTAGCATGCTTTTCTTTTAATAAATCAAAGGATTCAAAAAATCGTTTTGAACATCCAAAAATCCTTAATCTTGTCAAAACCATCGTGCATGTTGAAGGGAAGAGTAGTTTGAACCCAAGCTAGGTTTTAGGTCATAGTTTTGTAAAATCTAGGATGCTTTTAGGGTTTTTCAAGATAATATAAAGGTTTCAATATTGGAAGAAGCTCTCATGTCTCGATGAACTATCTCACCACTATCTCATAAGGGAGAACACGCGAATGTAAACATGATCTGATGTGAAGCATGACTAAAAAATACAGTGAGATAGACAAAGTGCAGCTTGAAAGCCATGAAGATTGGTTTAAAGCCATGAAGACATCAAATAACTTCATTTCTTTTGTTTTGTTTGTTTAAAAGATCTTAAATACTTGGATCCAAGGTAGAGGTCTCAATGACCATTTTGAGAAGTTTGTCAAAAAGAAGTTTTTTGGCCCTGCATACAGTGTGAAGCTCCATAACAAGTTTTCCCAACTCTACTAACAGGTTAAGGTGTTCAAGGTTTCAGAGGTCTAAAAGTAGTGATAGGACAAATGAAATAGGGATAAAGATAGTTGAAAGAAAGTTTTGAAGGCAGTGTTGATGTAGGAATGAAAAGAGGTACAAAGACCACATGTGGAAGAATAGACTATAATACAAGACAAAAGAATAGTATACACATGAGGTTTGACAGTGAGATAAAAACATGTAGATAGAAAACAATAACATTCATGATAGAAAACAATAGCATTATAAAGGAAGGAACAACAACATTACAAAAAAGGAAAAGCACAAGACCGTGACAATCCACAGGTTAGTTTTCAAACCAAAGTCATTACATCTGTATATGCCATTGTTTCTCTTAGCATCGATACATAGAGTGAAGGTATTGCAATGGTTAGAGATGTTGTCAAATAGCAAGGATCTCCATGCATTCAATGCTCAATTGTATATGAGGATGTAAAGACCTTGAAGGTTTCTTGCAAGTTGTATATGTCGAAGATCTATGATAAAAGATTATGAAACCTTGTTGAGGATGTGTGGAGACTAGGAAAACCTAAGGAAGGGACTGTAGCACATTTCACAGTTCAGGATGTTGTCTTTTCATTGATGTCAAAATATCAGGATATCAGGATGTTGCATTTCACAGTTTTCACAAGATGCAGTTGACAGGTTATGCAATCAGTGTTGTGAAGTTGCAATCAGTGTTGTGAAGGATTTTTCATAAGGTTGGCTTTATGAATGGTCTTCATCAGTGACATGGTCTTCATCAATGGCAATGGTTTTCAGTTCAGTGATATGGTCTGCATCAGTGACAATGGTTGTTAGATCTCTCAGTTTTGATCTTTCAGTGGTCCTTCATGGTAATGACATCAATGTTGATCTTGTGTGAAGTTGTTATGTGACTTAGTCATTTCAGTGGATGACATTCATTGCATATTATCAGGGCAATGGCTTGTGTCATTTGACAAATGTTAATATGCATTATATTAACTCCATCTACATTGAGTTCATTACAGTGGCAGTCTGATGAAGCATGGTGTTTCATTTCAGTGTTTTAGTATTTGGAGTATGTGATTTTTGACAAGGTATATAGTATTTGATATGGTAAGTGTGGTTGTCTCAACATTGACTAAGTCTTATACATTGTCTATACATTGTTTAACCTTTGCCCGTCAACACACTATGCACTTTATGTTTTAATTTCATAGTGACCGGTCGAGGAAGTCATCATCACTTAAGTGACAATGTAAAGGGTATCGGGTCGTGAGTTTACCGGCCCCATTGGTTAGGATGCCCGGTTGCCGGTTAGGTCTACATTGTGCTCCGCGGGAAAAAGCCGATCAATGGCTAAAGTTTGAATAACAGATGGCGGGCCGCGCAAATCGGAGGGTCAGTTTTTAAATGGAAAGTTTTGTCAAACGGTCAGTCTGTGCTATTAAACTTGACGTCCTCCTTGTTCTAAAAGGCAATAAAGCTTCTATTTCTATCTTCTCTCACCGAAGTTCAAGAGATTTTTGAATATAGAAATTTATGTAAAGGAGAGAGTGAGTTGTAGAAGGTTACTAAATATGAAGAATATGAAAAGGCAGTGTTGTTCGAAGAGAATTCATTTTTGTTTGTTTTGTTGTTCGATTTTCTAAGGGAATGTGATAAGGTTGAGATGAAATTATGTTGAAGCTGAACCGGTTATGGGAAGATGAATGTTAATGATTTTTTGTAGTGTGCAGATATGTTTTCAAGGAGGATATATAAGATCTAATGGAAGTGTGAAAAAGTTTTTAGTGCAGAGAAGAAGAATGGTATTTTTTGTAGCAAGATAATCCTTTTGCAGAGAAATTTTTTTTTGACATGAAGAGACATTTTGATAGTGAAATTTGCTCAGTTTTGGAGATGTCTTGGTGAAATCAAGGATGGAAATTTTTTATCAGAATTGAACAATATTTTCCCAGAGAAGAATAAAGCTTTGAAAAATGATTTTGGAAAAGGTTAAAAGTTTTTCAATATTGCAGTGAAAGAATCTATGAATTTGCAGAGTATGAATTGATTTGTTTTTAGATTGATTTGCAGAGACAGAGGTATGAAATATCTTAAAGATCAAATTTGATTGATTGTTTTAAAGATGATATGATAACAGTTGAAGGTTGATTACAGAAAATATACATTTGATTGTTTTTGAAAAGGAGAAATAAGGTATTGATTTTATTGAAACAGGAAAACCCCTGTGATGTAATGGTCATTGAATTTTAGATGTTGTAATGTCAGTGAGACAATTGTAATTAGAAATTTTGAGTTAAGCCAGTGAGGCAGTTGAGTGGTTTTTATACCCCAGGAGGGTTTTCCACTCGGGAAATTTCTTGTGTCAAGTTTTTGTTTTTGATACTCTGCATATGTTTCCTTGTTCTATCTGAAGAATTCTACATTTGTGAATTTAAATTAAGAAAAGGAGTAAAAAGTGTTAAAATTGTTAACAACACTGATTCACCCCCCCTCTCAGTGTTGATTGTATTCCTATAATTGGTATCAGAGCCTGGTACCCTGTCAGAGCTTAATCAGCTTGGGTAGATCATATTTCTGGAATACTTATCATGGCAAGTCAAGAAGGTTGCTCTAATTATAAAGCACCTATGTTTGATGGTTCTAACTATGCTTTTTGGAAATTCAGGATGGAGTCATATTTGTCATCTCTGGGGTATGATGTGTATGCTGCCATTGTTACTGCATATACTGCTACAAATCCTCCTAGCACAGCTAATGAGAAAAGAGCATATGAAAATAATGCTAAGGCTAAAAATGCATTATGTTGTGGTCTTACCAATGACATACTTGTCAAAATCATGGAGTGCAAAACAGCCAAAGAAATATGGGACAAACTGTCTAATATTTATCAAGGAGATGATAAAATCAAAGAAGCAAAACTGCAATCCTACAGAGCCAAATTTGAAAGTCTCCGAATGAGTGATGATGAGAAAGTGGTAGAATATCTTCTAAGGGTCCAAGAAATTGTAAATGCTATCAGAGGACTTGGTGATACACTGGAAGAGAAGACAGTTGTTACAAAAATCTTAAGGACCTTAAATCCAAAATATGAATCCAAAGTGTCTGCTGTTGAAGAAAGAGATTTAAGCAAAGTTACCTTTGATGAACTTCATGGCACTTTCACAGCTTATGAGATGAGGATTAGTAATGACATACCTTCAAGCAAAGAAGCTGCTTTCAAATCAGTCAGAAAAGAAAAGGAGATTTCTGATTCAGATGAATTGGATGATGAATAAGAAATATCTCTTGCAAGCAAGTTAAAGAAGGGATCTGTTGGTAAGTACAAAGGTAAGCTTCCATTCAAATGTTTTGAGTGTGGAAAGATTGGACACTATGCAACTCAGTGTCCTTACAAAGATCCAGACAGTGATGAAGATGAAAACAAGAAGCAATTCAAAAAGAAACAGTTTGTTTCTAGAAGGAAAAATAATTTTAGAAAGAAAAGAAGTCTGTTCATAAAAAATGTTGATATGACTGAAAGTGATTCAGATGATTTTCTTGATGAAAATGCACAGACTTTGTTTATGGCTATTCTAAATGAAGATCAAAATGAAAAATGTGAAGAACAATCAAACAGTTGTGACGTTGTTATTGACTTTGAAGGAGAATTGATATGTGCATTAAGTCAAGTCAAGAAACTTAAGAAGGAAATCATTGCTCAAAGAAGTCAGTTTCAAAAAGAAAATGATATCATGAATAACAAGTTAACTTGTTATGAGAAACAAATTACTGATCTAATTCTTTCTCTTGAAGAAAGTAAGAAAATTATTGATGATAAAGACAAAGAATTGAATAACAAGGACAAGGAATGTCATACACTTGAAGCTGAAATTGTTGGTCTAAGAAGAAGACTTGATATGTGCAGAAGCAGTGATAAATTAGATGATCTTCTTGATAGACAAAAAGGATTCAAAGATAAATCAGGTCTTGGATTTGAAGAGGGACAATGTTCTCAAAAGGCTAGTATAAAAGGCAAATCAATCATAAGGACAACAAACTACAACAGAAGTGATACTTTCAGGTATAATGCTCACTTTACTGGATATTATTTTTGTTGCAACAGGTTTGGACACAAAGCCAGTGAATGCAGATTTGGAATCAGAAGAGAAATGCATCCATTCATGTTCTTAAGAAGTTTGAAGTGTCACAATTGTAAAAATTTTGGGCATATTGCAAAATTCTGTAGACCTTCATTGCAAATGCAGCAAACAACAAGAAATACTGTCTCAGGTTTGTCTTCTTTGGGTTCTGAAAAGAAATTGCTTGTTTGGAAACCTAAGGTAATCAATAAGAGCTTAGATGTTATGATTGCACAAGCTGCTTTTCATGCCAAAAAGAAGGAACAGTGGGTGATTGACAGTGGTTGCTCCAACCACATGACAGGGGACAAAGATAAGTTTGTTAAGTTTGAAGACATTAATGAAGGCTCTGTTATGTTTGGAAATAATGATTGTATTATGATCAGAGGCAAAGGTACAATTCTTCTTGATGATGAAACACCACTAAATGATGTGTATTTTGTAGAAGGACTGAAGCACAACCTGTTAAGTGTCAGTCAAATATGTGACAATGGTTTTAATGTGGTTTTTGATGCACATGGATGTGAGATCAAAAAGAAATTAGGTAAAGTTATTGCAACAGGTCTAAGGACTAGTGGTAACATTTACAATCTTCATAATTCAGAAACTAAAAGTGTTGATAGCCATATCTGTTTCATGGGTCAAATTGAGGAAAGCTGGTTGTGGCATAGAAGACTTGGTCATGTGAATTTTGACAATCTTGTGAGAATCAGCAGGAATCACAATGTTAGAAATATGCCTCATATTTCAAAACCAAGTAATACTATATGCAAAGAGTGTCAGCTGGGTAAGCAAACCAAAGTCAGTTTCAAGCCTAAGGAGTATTTTACTTCAAAACCTTTGTAGCTGGTACATTCAGATTTGTGTGGTCCTACAAGGACTAAAGCTCTGGGAGGAGAAAAATACTTTATACTTTTCATTGATGACTTTTCAAGAATGACATGGGTAACATTCTTAAGGCATAAATCAGAGGCATTTGATAGATTCAAAATCTTCAAGAAGATGGTTGAAAAGGAATCTGATTTCAAGCTAAAATGTCTAAGGTCAGACAATGGAGGAGAGTACACTTCAAAGGAATTTGAGGAGTATTGTGAAAAACATGGAATAAGAAGGCAATTCTCCACTCCTAGAACTCCACAGCAAAATGGAGTAGCTGAAAGGAAAAACAGGACTGTAAAAGAAATGGCAAGAACTCTACTACATGATGCAAATCTGCCTAATGTCTATTGGAGAGAAGCTGTTCATACAGCTGTATATACTCTGAACAGAGTTCAATTAAGGGTAAAGTCAAATTATACTCCTTATGAACTGTGGTATGGTAAGTCAGCTAATGTTGGGTATTTCAAAATTTTTGGAAGTAGGTGTTACATCAAGAAAGATAATGATAGCTTATGTGGTTTTGAGTCTAGATGTGATGAAGGCATTTTTCTTGGTTATTCTACACATAGCAAGGCATATAAATGTTTTAACAATAGGCTCAAAAGAATAATTGAAAGTACTAATGTTAAGGTGGATGAGGATTTGCAGCCCTGTATGCAGTTGATTCATGACATTGAAGTTGATCATCATTCACAAAAGGAAGAAGAAATTCAGGAAGAGGAAGAAGATCCTAAAAAATCTGTTGATGTTAAGACAAAGACTCTTTCAAAGGCATTTCAAAGAGATCATCCTCATGAGTTGATCATTGGGGATAAGGACAGTGGTGTGTTAACAAGAAGAGGAAAGCAAGCTGCTGCACATAATCAAGCACATGTGTGTTTGATATCTGAAATGGAACCAAAGAATTATGTTGAGGCCAGCAAAGATGAAGCATGGGTTAATGCCATGGAAGAGGAGTTAAGCCAAATAGAAAAGAACAAAACATGGGAACTTGTTCCAAGACCATAAGGTAAGAATGTCATTGGATCAAAATGGGTGTTTAGGAATAAGCTTGATGATAAAGGTAAAGTTGTTAGAAACAAAGCCAGACTGGTTTGCAAAGGGTATTCACAAATTGAAGGTATTGACTTTGAAGAAACATTTTCTCCTGTTGCTAGATTAGAAGCTATAAGGATGTTTTTAGCTTTTTTAGTTTATAAAAATTTCAAAGTTTACCAAATGGATGTAAAATCAGCATTTCTAAATGGAGATCTTGAAGAAGAAGTCTACATGGAACAACCAGAAGGTTTTGTGAATAAAGATAATTTAGATCATGTTTATAGGTTGAAAAAGGCTTTATATGGTTTAAAGCAAGCTCCAAGGGCTTGGTATTATAGACTAGATAAGTTTCTACAGGAACAGGGGTTCACAAAAGGAGGTGTGGATAGTAATTTGTACTATTTAATCAAAGGTGAGGATATTCTGGTTGTTGAAATTTATGTAGATGATATCATTTTTGGTAGTAACAATGATGATATGAGTCATTCATTTCCTAACATCATGAAATCAGAATTTGAAATGTCTATGTTGGGAGAATTGTCTTTCTTTCTTGGTCTTCAGGTATCTCAGCTTGAAAAGGGAATATTCATCTCACAAAATAAATATGCCAAAGAGATGTTAAAGAGGTTTCAAATGGATGATTGCAAACCTTTGGGTACTCCTATGGAGACAGGGCATAAGCTAAGTAAAAATGATGAATCACCTGAAGTGGAATAGTCTCTGTATAGATCTATGATTGGGAGTCTTTTATATCTCACTGCTTCTAGGCCTGATATTATGCAGGCTGTTTGTTTGGTTGCAAGATTTCAAGCTTGTCCTAAACAATCACATTTGAATGCTGTTAAAATAATCTTTAGATATATTAAGGGTACACTTGATTTTGGTTTATGGTATCCTAGACACAATGATTTTACACTTCTTGCCTATACAGATGCAGATTGGGCAGGGTGTCCTGATGACAGGAAAAGCACAAGTGGGGCAGTTTTCTTTCTGGGTGGCAGATTGGTTGCATGTCATAGTAAGAAACAAGATTGTGTTTCTCTATCTACAGCTGAAGCTGAGTACATTACTGCTTCATCATGTTGTACACAGGTACTTTCGATGGTACAATCACTTCTTGATATTAAGGTTGAGGTTAAAAAGCCTGTGTCTATTCTTTGTGATAACACAAGTTCTATCAATATGTCAAAGAATCCTATAATGCATTCAAGAACTAAACATATTGCTATTAGATATCATTTTCTAAGGGAAAAGGTGATTGAAAATGAAGTTGCTTTGGAATATGTGCATACAAGTGATCAGTTGGCTGACATCTTCACAAAGCCTTTGCCAAAGGAGACATTTGAAACTCTGAGATAGAGACTGGGAGTTCTGTCTTTTGTCTCTCTTCAGTAAGTTACAGAGATATTAGATTCAGGGGGAGTTGTTTTCTAGATTATTTTAATGTCCTGAATCTCATTTGTACATAGCCTGTATATAGTTTTTGTACATATTTTTGTGGTTGGTAGTGTTATAGTATTGTACATTTGATCAGTTTGAAGTAAAGTGTTGGCTTTGACAAATTTTTTCAGAGGATTGTATTTACAAGAACATGAATCTATTGATTGTGGTGTTATTTTTTTGCCTTTGACATTTTTATGTCAAAAAGGGGGAGAAATCAGTTATGGTTTTGCCATCAATGTCAAAGACAAAGGGGGAGTTTTGTAGCACATTTCATTGTTCAGGATGTTGTCTTTTCATTGATGTCAAAATATCAGGATATCAGGATGTTGCATTTCACAGTTTTCACAAGATGCAGTTGACAGGTTATGCAATCAGTGTTGTGAAGTTGCAATCAGTGTTGTGAAGGATTTTTCATAAGGTTGGCTTTATGAATGGTCTTCTTCAGTGACATGGTCTTCATCAATGGCAATGGTTTTCAGTTCAGTGATATGGTCTGCATCAGTGACAATGGTTGTTAGATCTCTCAGTTTTGATCTTTTAGTGGTCCTTCATGGTAATGACATCAATGTTGATCTTGTGTGAAGTTGTTCTGTGACTTAGTCATTTCAGTGGATGACATTCATTGCATATTATCAGGGCAAGGGCTTGTGTCATTTGACAAATGTTAATATGCATTCTATTAACTCCATCTACATTGAGTTCATTACAGTGGCAGTCTGATGAAGCATGGTGTTTCATTTCAGTGTTTTAGTATTTGGAGTATGTGATTTTTGACAAGGTATATAGTATTTGATATGGTAAGTGTGGTTGTCTCAACATTGACTAAGTCTTATACATTGTCTATACATTGTTTAACCTTTGCCCGTCAACACACTATGCACTTTATATTTTAATTTCATAGTGACTGGTCGAGGAAGTCATCGTCACTTAAGTGACAATGTAAAGGGTATCAGGTCGTGAGTTTACTGGCCCCGTTGGTTAGGATGCCCGGTTGCCGGTTAGGTCTACATTGTGCTCCGCAGGAAAAAGCCGATCAACAGCTAAAGTTTGAATAACAGATGGCGGGCCGCGCAAATCGGAGGGTCAGTTTTTAAATGGAAAGTTTTGTCAAATGGTCAGTCTGTGCTGTTAAACTTGATATCCTCCTTGTTCTAAAAGGCAATAAAGCTTCTATTTCTATCTTCTCTCACCGAAGTTCAAGAGATTTTTGAATATAGAAATTTATGTAAAGGAGAGAGTGAGTTGTAGAAGGTTACTAAATATGAAGAATATGAAAAGGCAGTGTTGTTCGAAGAGAATTCATTTTTGTTTGTTTTGTTGTTTGATTTTCTAAGGGAATGTGATAAGGTTGAGATGAAATTATGTTGAAGCTGAACCGGTTATGGGAAGATGAATGTTAATGATTTTTTGTAGTGTGCAGATATGTTTTCAAGGAGGATATATAAGATCTAATGGAAGTGTGAAAAAGTTTTTAGTGCAGAGAAGAAGAATGGTATTTTTTGTAGCAAGATAATCCTTTTGCAGAGAAATTTTTTTTTGACATGAAGAGACATTTTGATAGTGAAATTTGCTCAGTTTTGGAGATGTGTTGGTGAAATCAAGGATGGAGATTTTTGATCAGAATTGAACAATATTTTCCCAGAGAAGAATAACGCATTGAAAAATGATTTTGGAAAAGTTTAAAAGTTTTTCAATATTGCAGTGAAAGAATCTATGAATTTGCAGAGTATGAATTGATTTGTTTTTAGATTGATTTGCAGAGACAGAGGTATGAAATATCTTAAAGATCAAATTTGATTGATTGTTGTAAAGATGATATGATAACAGTTGAAGGTTGATTACAGAAAATATACATTTGATTGTTTTTGAAAAGGAGAAATAAGGTATTGATTTTATTGAAACAGGAAAACCCCTGTGATGTAATGGTCATTGAATTTTAGATGTTGTAATGTCAGTGAGACATGCAGAGAGATACAATATGCGAGTGAGGCAAAATTGTAATGTCAGTGAGACAATTGTAATCAGAAATTTTGAGTTAAGCCAGTGAGGCAGTTGAGTGGTTTTTATACCCCAGGAGGGTTTTCCACTCGGGAAATTTCTTGTGTCAAGTTTTTGTTTTTGATACTCTGCATATGTTTCCTTGTTCTATCTGAAGAATTCTACATTTGTGAATTTAAATTAAGAAAAGGAGTAAAAAGTGTTAAAATTGTTAACAACACTGATTCACCCCCCCCCTCTCAGTGTTGATTGTATTCCTACAGGGACAACAACATTGTTTCATAATGAGCAGACCAAGAGGCAATAGAGGGTTTCTAAGGAATACCCTGGATGATTTTTGAGTATGGAGACAACTAAAAAGTCTAGTTCTAGTGTGAACAACAAATGCAACTTTCAATGATAAGGAAGATATATCCATGATAGGTTTGTTAAAACCTAATAATTACTATTTCACAATGAGACGGTGTCTTCAAAGCTATGATCAGAGAAAAAGGTCTGATCACTATCATATAGAGGAGATACGGGTTTTGAATATTGTTTGAAGTGAAAAATGAGGAGTAGTAAAGTAGACAGAGATAAAAGCCAAATAAAACTATAAAGTACACATTCCAAAACAATAATTATTGAAGTAAATAATTCACTTATTTACATTAAATAAAAATAAAAAGATAGATCTTATATATATCAACAATAATGTCATTACATCTTACAATTCCACGTGCCATAACCAAGTGTTGGCACTATAAGAGAATATATTACATGTACATCTTAGGATCTCATTTCTTAAGTCATCTCAAGGAAAAATAAGATACAATAATCAAATACAATACAAGTGATGAATGATAAATTGAATCACTGTTGCCAGTTGCCACTAACCCACATGGTCAACCACCAGCTGAGAGATGGGAACATGGTCCAGGCACTTTTCTGCCTAACTATGAAGCAATTACACTTCCCTAGAATCCCTCATGACATGAATGATACCCGACCCTGCACGAAACGCCTAGAAACCTGAAAACAACTGGCAGGAGGAAACACCCGATGCAACCTAATGTCTAAATGCATATCTAGTCTAGAATGTGCAATATATTACAATTAGGATGTGACAAAGAAACATATGAATATATTTTTCTAGACAATATTTTCATCTATTTCAATTAACATGGCTTGGCCCAAGTAGTTATACAAGTAACAACCAAATCCTGAAAAGAGGAAAAGCCTTCTTTGTTTACCCACATTCAACATCCTAGCTTGAAAGTAACCCAATCACATATAAATCAAAATAACTAACCCCAAGGTAGCAACAATTAGTAATCTCCAAAGTCACTCAAAGGCATTCATAATTACTTACTTTCAAGAAATCAAGTGAAATATACTTTTCTAACCAAGTCTAGCAGTGATGCATAGTTTCAATCACAAAAGCAAGTTTACATAGTCGAAGAGATGTGTTTATATGTAGTCAAACATGTGCATACAAGTAGGTAGGTATTATATGTCCATGTACATATACATATAGTTTTCTATTTTATAAGAAAGTCATAGCATGAATAATTCTTCTCTAAATATACTTATGACAATATTTTCATAATTCAAGATATGGTTTAATTAATACTAAGCCTAAGTTCCTTTATAGAGTAACCACACACTAACTTCATTATGCTATTTAAAAGAATAGCTCATTTGATTCTTAAGTAAAACCTATATATACATGCAAAGGTAAAGGTCAATTTAAAATATAACCACATGCGATTCAAACTAAAAAGCATTTCATAATTCAATTCTAAAAAGGTAGAAAATAAAGTTTATCATAGGCAATTAAAACCCAAACACTTCAATGGGGCAGCATACTGGTTGTTCAAACCAAACATGCAGACAACCAAACACACAAAATCCAATAAATATACTTGCAAGCCAACAATTCTAACCAAAACATTTTTTAAAGGCCAACAATGTAGAGAGAAAAATGACAGAGACTTTAAGATAATGCCGAATAATAGGTAAAGTACTATTTGATGTTGAATTAGCAAATAATATTATGCGGCCAAAACAAAGAAATGAAGAAGTGAAACAAAAAAATAAAGTCAAATTAAAAAGGAAATGTCGATTTGAGTCAAAATACAGTCAACAAGTATATAGTTTAGGCAGAGAACAATGAACTCTTTTAGGAAGGCCGAAGCATAGGGTAAGAGGCTATTTTAAATAAGATTTTAAGGCATTGAAACAAAAGATTGAAAGCCGTTGTAATACTATAAAGGCCGACTGAAGAAGATAAAGGCCATAAATAGAAGAGTGTTGACTATTTAGAATTTGGCATTAAGCTCTATGCAGTCCAAAAATAAGTATCGAAGGGTATAAAAGATAGGTTGATTACTAATGAGAGGCTGCTAGAAATTATGAACAGGCCGAATGGAAGAAGAAAAAGACCGAATCTAGTAATAGAAGGCCAATTTAATGATAATGAAGTCTAAGAAGATATTTAGAGGATGAATAAAATAATGGAAAGAGGATGTTTTAAGAAGATTCAGGTCGCAGTTCACTGTGAAGGCTGATAGAGTACCATGGAAGATGATTGGAAAACAAAGGAGCCTTTGAAAGGAAGGCCGATGCCATAGTTTTTAAAAGGCTGAAATAAAGAAAAAAAAGAGAATGGTTTATACTCATTAAAGAGGTCGATACAACCAAACAGAGGCCGATAACTATATATCCTAAGGCCGTATATTTGACAAAGAGAGGCTGAAAAAAACAGTAATTAGTGGTAATTATCATAACAAAGGTCGTAAAGATTAGAAACAAGTCGCTAGATTCTATCAGGACAGACCATTGACTAAATATTTAAGCAAGTTAAAAATAGTAAATAAAAAAAAAATACCCGGTTCTGGGGTTCCTTGAGCTTTGATCCTCTAATGTTTCTCTCTTTAACCTTTGCTGTTCTTGTGCCAAAGAATTGATGCTCCCTAAAAATGCTTTTTTCTCCATGTGTTGTCCTTCCTCTTCTTTTCTCCCCCTTAGAATGCTTCCGTCCCTTTTCCTTATGCATTGCCTTACTTTTATATATTGTCACCTCTAAAAATGGTGTGACATATTTAGAACTTAGAGTCTTCTCTTTATGTTGACTCCACTCTTGAGTGTATGGTGCATGTCACCTTTGTCTCAATTTGCATGCCTTTAAGCTTTTATTAATAGATAGATTGCATGAGTAAATTATTTAATTAAATTTAGATTAATATATTTTTAAATTATGTGAATATTATAGTTTATACACTTTGTTTTGTCATATCTAAATATTACTTCATAAAGCAAAAGAGACACACACACATTAATCATATTTCAAGAACAAATAAACATATTAATTATAATTATGTTTATTATAAAGATTAGTTTTAAATTTAGTTTTTTTTTTAATTTTAAATTAGTTTCTAATTTAATTTTAGTGTAGCAAATAGTTTTAAAGTTAGTTTTAATTTTTAGTATAATTTTAAATTTAATTATATTTTTAGCATAGTTTAGCTTTTAATATAGTTTTTAGCTATTAATTTAGATTTTATTTTATTTTCCTAGTTGTTAATTTGATTTTAATTTAGATTTTAATATTAGTTTTAACCTAATTGTTTATTTAGATTTTAATTTAGGTTTTAATTTAATACTAATTTTAACTTTCGTTTTTAATTTAGAAATATAGTTTTGGTTTAGTTTTAGCTTTAACATAATTTTAATTTTAATTTTTTTTACATAGTTTAAATTTTAGTCAAATTTTCTATAAATTAGTTAGTCCATTTCTTTCAGTCATATTGTCATTTTTTGAATTTTACTAGTCATTTTAGTCCAGTTTTCTTTTTTCTTGTCACTACCTCTTTGATTATAGCGATATCAGCTTGTCGAAGACTATTTTTATGAAACTACTAACAAGTGGGTTGCATGTTTTCGCTTGTCAAAGACATCATTTGAAACATTGTGTTTTCTTTGTCTTGTGAACTTGATTATGGTTTGACGAGTGCACCTTCTCATCAAATCTGAGACAGATTTCTAAGTGCACTTGTTTAAACTTAACTATTTCTTTTACCATTTTGAGCAAAACACTTGCTTGCAACATCATATTTAGATTTGGACTTAAAATGAACATGCATTTTCATAATCACATTTGGGCTTGGAAATAAAATGAATTTCTACTTGCCTCATAGGCTTTAGTGTGATTTAGGGTGTGTATTCTCTTCTCATGCAATTCGTGTGATCTTGAGAATCAAAAAAATCCTTTAATCCATTCATCTTCACACATAGATTTCCATTTCTAGGGTAAATCAACATTGTCAGTGTGAGTCAAGTGTGTGTGTATGCTCTCTCCTCACACTGTAAGGTGATCTTGGAGATCAAAACTACCACTCGATTTGTTTTTCACCCTTTTAGGAGGCATTCTTAGAGACACACCACTCTAATGGATGACCTCAAATCTTGCATTCTGATGGAGTATAAAAAGGGAGGATTGAATTGAAAGACACACATCTTGGAAGTTGGGATCTTGTCATTCAGGCTAAGACCCCAACAACTTTATACCTTGCAGAAGTGAAGGTGAGGGGTGGGTTACCCCTTTCTCCCAGTTGTGTGGCACTATTTCACTTTCATATCACACAATTGGGCCCTCCATACCTCATGTATATTAGGAAATCCCTAGACAACCTATTCATCCTAGTATAAGACCTATTGGCCATACCCACTTGACTAATATTAGGCTTGTTGATGTGTCTTCAATTGTCTTCATAATCACAAAAATCAATTTTCAAGGTCAAATTTTCCATTGTGTCTTGTGTTTGTGACTTATAAATGTACATGTGACACATTTTGTTTGAAAATTGCCTAAGCCAATCTATCAACAAACACATTCCATATCATCCTAAACATCCTTGTCATCACTTCCATCTTAAGCCAATTCACTTTCATCATAATCCAAACCCTAATTATCCCATTCATCCATACTAGTGATCATAATCATCCCTGTCATTATCCCTAATTATCCTACTTGTCATAATCCCATCCATTTCAAGAGTCTACACGTGTCTTTCTCCCCCGCCTATCCTCTCAAGGAGGCATCATTCCATATCATCCAATCACCATCATGTCCTAGTCACTTGTCCATTCTCATTCATCCAATCATTGTTGGGAATTAAGGTGTCTCAACCTTGGTAATTCCTTATATTTTTACATTGTATTTATTTATTTATTACCTATTGTATTAATTGGATGCAAATCCTATATTGTCATATTGTGGGAGTTGGCACGATGATGTGTCATCCTACATGGCATATGACCACATGTAATTTTGTCCTCACATGAGGAGATAGGTGTCCCGCTTAGTGGTAGGAATATTTTTCCATGTGTCGGCATCTTGGATATTGTGTAAGGGAATATTGATCAAAATGGTAATGACAAATTCCTATGACAAAGGTATGACATGTAAGAGTTAGAAATGGGAGATTCTATGACAAGTGAAGACATGTGTCAAAGATCATCTTTGAAAAAGGCATCTTTGGGTGCCCCAAGGTGGACTATGACATGTTGTAAAAGAATATGCTATTTGTAGCTTGTGTATGACAAATTCCCTTACAGCTATAAGTTATGATAGCTATGACAAATTTTATGACAGTTGTAAGAGTCATAAGAGCATCTGTCATAGCCCATTTTAGAAATAGGTGACCTCCTTGGGATGGGGTGACTTGACAAGTGTCAGGAGCATCCTACAGTGTTGGACAAGTGTCCATAGGCATGGGTTTTGGGATGAGGCCATGTTGGATGCCCATCCCAATGTGCAGCTATTTTTGCCTTGTATTTGTTATAAAAATAGGTGCTTTTGAGAGGAGAAGTACTACAAATTTGACAGGTACTATTATGCTACTGGATCATCTCCACATATGACTATCAAAGACACCTGCAAGAGCATTGGCTCTATGTTGTATTGTAAAATTAATTGTTATGGAATATATTTGAGCTATGTTTGGGAGTGTGGGGTTTTTCAGCCATAAGGGTTTTCCCCACATATATCTTGTGTCTCTCTTCTTCTGTCTTACTTTCTTGTTTATGTGTTTGTTACAATGTCTCTATTAGTGAGTTAACATAGCTATAATTGTAAAGATAAAATTAAATTTGGACTCTCTTCCCCTCACTAGATTAGTGTAGGAAGCATTTTCCGCACACCTAGCTTCCTTTCACTTGATATTAGAGCCCGGCTAGTTTTAGTTCTAGCTACTGGGTAGGGGTTTTTTGAGCTAATCCTAGGTTGAGTGGGAGTGTTGTGTGGAGTATTATGTATCTTGTTGCAGCAAGGAGATGTTGACCACATCGGGAAGGTTAGAGGTGGAGAAATTTAATTGCACTAATTTTGAGTTTTGGAAACTCAAGATGGAGGGCCTACTTGTTGATCGTGACCTATGGGAAACCGTATCCAGTGTAAAATCTATACCAATGTCACAAGATGATTAGGACCTCAAAGATCAGAAGGCTAAGGGTCTCATAGGACTCTGTTTAGTTGACTCTATCCTATTGAATGTCCATGAGGAGAAGAGAACGAAAGATCTTTGGAAGAAGCTGGCTGATGTTTATCCGACCAAGTCCCTGGTGAACAAGATTTTTCTGAAAAAGAAGTTGTTCACTCTAAAGATGGAAGACAAAGGATCTATTGCGGACCACATGAATGCTTTCAACATGATCATTACACAATTGACATATGTGGGTGTGAAAATGGAGGAGGAGGATCGTTGCATGGCCCTACTTTGTTCTTTGGCAAATTTGTGGGATCATCTTATCATGGCTATCGAAGGCACCACTACCACCTTCAAGATGGAAGATGTGGTGTCCTCATTGTTATCTGAAGAAATGTAGAGGAAGACATCCGAGTCAGCTAAAGAGGATCTTGCAGTTCGTGGAAGACCTAAAGAGAAATGGAAGAAGGACAAGAAAGGTGAAAAGGGTATATGCAAATCCCATGGGAGATCTAAATCTCTTGGAAAGTGCAAGGATCTCTTTTGGAACTATGGGAAGATAGGGCATTTTTGAAAGGAATGCAAAAAAGAAAAGAAAAAGGAAAAGAAAAAGAAGACAACCCCTGATTCAGATTCTGACAAGTCACAAGATGATGGTGATGCCTTCATCACAGCCCTGGCCACCAATGCATCTGATGATGTGTGATTGATTGATTCTAGTTTATCATTCCACATGACCTTGCATCAAAGATGGTTCATGAAGTATGAAGAGTTCGATGGTGGAAGAGTGTATCTGGGTGATGACTCTTATCTGAAGATTGTTGGTCATGAAAGAGTCTCAATCTAATTCCCCGATGCATGAGTGAAGGGGATCACTAGAGTTATGCACATTCCAGGCCTTGCATGGAACCTACTTTCTGTAAGTATGTTGAATGATGTAGGTGTGCAGGTTGTCTTTTCGAAGGATGGATACAAGATGACTAGAGGATCTATGGTACTTGTGAAGGGTACTCAAAGAGGTACTCTATTTTAGCTAGAGGCATGCACTACAAAGTGCAATAGTTCTTCTAACTCAAAGAAATGGTCTACAGTCACTTCATCCCCATCATCTAAATGACCAGTGAAGAAATCTATTGTAGCTAGTTCTAATGGTAGTGCACATGCTATGGAAGCTAAGCTTCCTGTTAAAAAGACTATGTTATGGCATTTGAGATATGGCCACATTAGTGAGAAGGGTCAGCGAAAGCTAAAAAATAAAAACCTCATTGAGGGTTAAATGATTGGAATCTCGAGTTTCACTTTTACAAACGTTGTGTATATAGAAAACAAAATTGTGTTCAGTTTTACTCTAGTTCTCACAAGTCTTCTCATGTGTTGGATCTTATTCATTCTAATGTGTTTGGTCTAGTTAATGTTCCTTTGATTTCTAAATATATATATTTTGTATCTTTCATAGATGATTATAGTAGGACATGGGTTTATTTTATCAGAAGCAAGACTGGAGTCTTTAGTTAGTTTAAGGAGTTTAAAGCCTTTGCTAAAAATCAAACTAGTAAACATATTATATGTTTGAGAACTGATAATGGTGGTGAGTTTTGTTCGGCAGAGTTTGATAAGTTCTGTAAAGAGCAATGGATTGAAAGACATAAGCCAACTCCATACACCATGTAGTAAAATGGAGTACTAGAGAGGATGAATAGGACACTGATGGAAAAGGCTAGAAGTATGCTTAGTGGAGCAAGCCTCGAACAAAAGTTTTGGACTGAAGCTATAGCCACTACCTGATATCTAGTAAATAGATCTCCTACATCAACTCTTGTTGGAAAGATACCTATGAAGGTGTGGTCTAGTAAGAATCCTTCAGTTAGACATCTTCATGTTTTTGGTTGTAAGGCATATGCACATGTGCCTAGGGAGAAATAGTCTAAATTAGAGAACAAGGATGTTAAGTGTATTTTCATTGGCTATGGTGTCGGTGTGAAAGGATACAAGCTTTGGGATCTTGTGGCTGAAAAAGTGTTGTATCACATAAGTGTTATCTTTAGAGAGATAATACCTTCTTCCTTTGTTCTACAGCCAGAACAGATAGAAAAGAAAGAAGATACAGTTCAGTTTCCTTCTACCCCTAAGAAGACTGAATAGATAGACCCTGTGAGACCTAATGATGAGGAGAGCTCTAGCAGCTCTGGAAGCCTAGAAGAAGAAGTTGAACCTTAGCCTTAGCCATTGAGGAGGTCTACATGATCAAGAAAGCAACTTGATGGGCTTGGTTATTCATTACTTGATTCTAGTTGTGCTTTTGCTTTACTTACTAACACTGATGAACTTAGAATAGTGAAAGAGGCTATGGGCGTGAAAGATGCAAGTTCCTATAAGGAGGCCATGGAAGATGAGATGGCTTCTTTGGAGAAGAATAAAACATGGGACTTGGTAACTTTTCCTGAAGGACTAAAACCCATTGGATGCAAATGGGTGTTCAAGAAGAAACTTAGTGCAGATGGCAGTGTTGAAAAGTACAAGGCTACATTGGCTGCAAAGGGGTATTCACAAGTGGAGGGAATTGATTATAGTGAAATTTTCTCTCCCGTTCCAAAGATGACATCCATTCAATTTCTGTTATTTCTTGTAGCTGCTTATGACTTGGAGGTAGAATAGATGGAAGTGAAGACAACTTTCCTTCATGGTGATTTTGAGGAAGAAATCTACATGTCACAACTAGAGAATTACATAGACAAAGGTAAAGATAATTTGGTTTGCAAGTTGAAAAAGTCTTTGTATGGTTTGAAGCAGTCTCCTAGGATGTGGTACTTGAAGCTTGATACCTTTGTGTTGTTGATTTGACATCTGAGATTGAAATTAGATCATTGTGTGTATTACAAATTTGACAATGATCACATTCTCATTATTGCATTGTATGTTGATGATATGTTGTTGATTGGGAATGGTAAGAATATGATTTCTGATTTGAAGTCTCAGTTGTCAGCATAATTTGAGATGAAAAATCTTGGGGCAACTAGGTACATTCTAGGAATGGAAATCAGAAGAGACAGAGCTAACATAAAACCTTGGTTAAGCTAGAGTAAGTATGTGAAGACCTTGTCTGATAGGTCCAGTATGGCAGATTGTAGACCATTGTGTGTTCCTGTTTCATTGGGGACAAAGTTGTCTGTTAATGATTGTCCAAAATCTCCTAGTGAGGTAGAGGACATGAGAAGAGTACCTTATGCTAGTGTTGTTGGTAGTTTGATGTATGCTTTGGTCTACACAAGACCAGACATTGCCCAAACAGTGGGAGTCCTTAGCGAATTTATGGCTAATCCTGAATGGGTACATTGGGATGTAGTTAAGTGAGTGTTCAGATATTTGAGGGGTACTTTTGAGTATTGCATTTTCTATCATGGAAATGCTATAAGACCTTTGCATTTAGTTTTTATTCATGGATTTGTGGATTTTTATTGGGCAGGTGACATTGACAGCAGGAGATCCATCAGTGCCTATGTGTTCACTATGTTTGGTGGTACAATTAGTTGGATGAGTAAGTGACAACCTGTGGTTGCTTTATCCATGATAGAAGCTATGTATATGGTAGTAAATCATGCTTGCAAGGAAGCCATTTAGCTTAAGAGATTGTGTTCATATATTGGTGTTGATGCAAGATAGATTACGATTTATTGTGATAGTCAGAGTGCGATTTTCCTTGTCAAAAAAAAACATATTGATGTATAGTTTCACTTTGTGTGAGACATGGTAGAGGATGGGAAGGTAAATTTGGAGAAGGAAGATACTTTAAAGAATGTTGCAGATGCATTAACGAAGCCAGTGGGCACAAAGAAGTTCTGATGGTGTTTTGAGTCTATGGGCCTCTCGGCCCAGAGTAGTTAAATCTTGTTAATTCTATTGGCTCTTAAAAGGTGTTTGACAAGTGGGAGAATGTTAGGAATTAAGGTGTCTCAACCTTGGTAATTCCTTGTATTTTTACATTGTATTTATTGCATATTGTATTAATTGGATGCAAATCCTACGTTGTGATATTGTGGGAGTTGGCATGGTGATGTGTCATCCTACATGGCATATGACCACATGTAATTTTTTCCTCACATAAGGAGATAGGCATCCCACTTAGTTGTAGGAATATTTTTCTATGTTTTGGCATCTTGGATGTTATGTAAGGGAATATTGACTGAAACGGTCATGATAGATTCCTATGACAAAGTTATGATATGTAAGAGTCAGAAATAGGAGATTCTATGATAGGTGAAGACATGTGTCGAGGAGCATCTTTGAAAAAGGCATCTTTGGGCACCCCAAGGTGGACTATGACATGTTGTAAGAGAATATACTGTTTATAGCCTATGTATGACACATTCTCTTACAATTGTAAGTTACGACAGCTATGACAGATTCTATGATGGTTGTAAGAGTCGTAAGAGCATCTGTCATAGCCCATTTTGGAGATAGATGACCTCTTTGGGATGGGGTAACTTGACAAGTGTTAGGAACATCCTACAGTGTTGGACAAGTGTCCATAGGCATGGGTTTTGGGCCATGAGGCCATGTTGGATGCCCATCCCAATGTGGAGCCATTTTGCCTTGTATTTGTTATAAAAATAGGTGCTTTTGAGAGAAGTACTACAGGTTTGACAGAGACTCTTATGCTATCAGATCATCTCTAGATATGAGTGTCGAACACTCCTACAAGAGCATTGGCTCTATGTTGTATTGTCATCTTCATTGTTTACAGAATACATTTGAGTTGTGTTTTGGAGTGTGGGGGTTTTCACCCGTAATGGTTTTCCCCACGTATATCTTTTGTCTCTCTTCTTCTATCTTACTTTCTTGTGTATGTGTTTTCTGCAATATCTCTGTTAGTGAGTTAACATAGCTGTAATTGTAAAGATAAAATTGAATTTGCACTCTCCTCCACTCATTAGATTAGTGTAGGAAGCATTTTCCATACACCTAGCTTTCTTTCAATCATATCATCCTTAACAATCCTAATCATCTTAATCATTCATCCTAATTATCTTGTTTAATCATCCAATCCCATCATTCCTAATCATGCAAGTCATCTTCATTGTCCATCCATATCATCATCACCAATCTATCGCTAACATAACCAATTTTATCCACCTCATGTCCTAATCATTTCATATCCTCATCCTAGTCATCCAATCAATTTTATTCATCTCATCATCCTAAGTATAACTCCATTTTTTATCTTAACTTATCACTTGTCAAAATGGTTATAAGACTAGAAAACAAGTACCAAGAGGATGACTCTTATGGCACCCAAAGAGTTATGAACTTAGGAGGTTATATAAGAAAGAAGAAGTCACTACCCCATCACAACATCAACAATTTAAAAAAAAATAGCAAGTCCTAGACCAATGCCAACAATTCTAACAACAACAAGTCCTAGACCAACAAAGCATACAACACGTATCTCACACACAACAAATTCTAGCCCAACAATAAGCCTTTTTCCAAGAATTCCTAGCTACCTACCAATCCCAAATTCAACAAACACAACCACAACCACAACCTTCTTTTAACACATCATCCACTATATCATTACCCATACAACATCAACAACTTCCACCTCAATCCTATGAGTCATCCCCATCAACTTCATACCAATGCAATTCATCCACATATCATATCAATTCTACATCACCTTACCCCACCTCTTCCAATATCAACCAATATCCATATCAATCCATACCACAAGCTCATCCAACTACTTATCTCACCATTTCACCTCACCACAAAATCCATTCACAAGACTATCAAGTTCCTTCACAATAAGACTATGCAAGTCCAAGTTAACCTGTACACCAAAATCAAGTGTCCTTAAGTCCTCATGGTATATTTTACAAGGGGAATTCCACTCTAGATTATGTATCATATGGCTATCCTCCATCACCATCCAATCAAATTCCAATCCAAGAGCCTACTAGTCCTATCCCAACATGACCATGTAATCCCACTCCTAATCCATTGGTCCATCAACCTTCTAATCCATCAAGCCCTTCGTTACCTTCATCACCATGTTCCTCTAACCCTCCACCCAAAGATATGGTTGAGAATTTTTTACAAGGGTTGCTTAGAAGAAAAATCATCAAACTTCATGAAATCACACCATGTGAGGAAACTGCATTTAATTCCCTTGGGTACAATGAAAATAACTATTGTGCATACCATAGGATTAAAGGTCAAAAGGCAAGAGATTGTCTTGCCAATTTTTGACTATGTCTTAGAGGTTAAATATTCTCATGACAAAAATCCCCATGAACATCTTGAAATGCTATCTTGTTCAAGATATAAACTACCTACAAATTTTTATATAACCCTCTTTCTCCCTCAAGATCATCCCCTCCTAATTGATAAAACTTCAATAGGATCTTCCCAACCACATGTTGAAGAAACCATAAACCCCAACACATCAAACCTTCCATCTAGCCTAAATCCCAATCCATCTAATCCTATTATCCCTTCACCAAATACTAATCCTAAACCTAAAACACCTTCCAACATTATTATCCATCCATTCTATTTCCAATACACCCATACACTTATGCAAGATGTGATCCAATGGCTATTAGCAAGGAATGAACTATCTCCATATCATCAAACACCTATCCTTGAGCCTATCAAAGAGTCTTCAAGCAACATGTCTAGTCCTCTAAATACATCATGTAGTCCGCAACCCATCAAGCCTATCCAAGAGTCTACCACTTCAATACCAATTCAATAAAATCAAGAGTTATGTCAAGAGTATCATCTAAGGAATGTGGAAACATCAACTCTTTATCCAAATCAAGATCAAAGTACCTCCATTCAACATATCCATAATCTATATATTTTCTATGATCAAGATATTATCCATGATCAATTTCCTAACCATGAGCAAGAAATCTAAGCTGAACCTATCCATAACCTATATCTTTTTTATGATCAAGATATTATCTATGATGAAGACCCTATCCATGATCAAGATGTTATCACTCCACCTATCCACAATCCCACAACCATCCATGATCAAGAAACCTCCACTACTCCTACCCATCCTCCATCTAGTCATATCCATGATCTACCAACATCCACTTCCCTTGATGAGACACTTGGCTCCCAAGTAAAGATAGACGATCAAACAAATAGCTTGGGTCTTAATGAGTATAATGATACTCAAGATCCTATTGATCCTTCATCACCAACTATCAACCATATTTCAAATACACCATCATATCCTATTGGTCTTACCACCTTCATCTATGAATGTTCTTCCATAGGAAAGCAACAACCACCATCCACCACCTCACCCTCTCCATCAAATATTGATCTTGCATCTAGTGTACAAAACACCCATAGTCCCATTGTCCATCACATACTCTAAAAAATGAATTATCAAGGTAAATCCTTAGGCCTTCACGAACAAATTATTTTGGAGTCTATCCATGTCAAAGTCCCTCCATGCTCATGTGGTCTTGGATATATACCCCAAGGAAAACAATCTAAATATGTTGGTACTTCTTCCATGCCTATTAAATCCACTCCTTTCCATCACAAACCTCATCGTACTCCCAAAACATATGTTTCCATCCCTCCTCTATTAAGCTACAAATCCCAAAAACATGTGACCATACACCTTCCACCATCCACTTTACCTCCACTACTTCCAACTCCTAATATCCCTCCATCCAGTCTACCTCTACTTCTCCCAAAACCTAATATCCCTATCCTTAAATCCTCTCATCCATTTATCCACAAATCAACTTTTAATTCCTCCATCCATAAATCCCCTAAAATTCCTAATCATGATCAACAAATGCACACATCAACCAAACATGAAGATTCCACCAATTCCATTGGATTCAAAAATAAAAATTTGGATGCCTCCTTTCATAAAGTAAAGAATCCTATAAATGCGCATGCCTTAGGGAATCAATGCAAAGAATTAAAGCAAAATCTATCCAAAAGGCTACCCAAGCCCCTACCTCCACAAGAAAATTCCAAAACTAAAATGGTTTAGCTCCCTAAGAAAAATGAAATCAAGTCAAGTGAAGCATCCACATCCCACAAATCCTACTCCATCCAATAATCTTGAATTCCTTCATTCCAAATGCAATGCAAAAATCATAAAATTCCTAAGTCTATGTGGTTACCTAAATTCCTACATCGACCATCCCCTAAGTAAACATGTCCATTTATTCCTACAACTCCTTCAAATCAAAAGATTCAATGTTTATCATGGCGAGTGCAACTGTTGGTCTTGCTTCCTTTCCATTCTAGAACATCCCCACATATCTCCATCTCCCCATCTTTCATCCACTATCCTAAATATTTCACCTATCATATCCCTATGGTCCATGCTTTTTCATAAGCCCTACATAATCCACATCAAAATCCACTATGCTTCCATCCATTGTTCACATCAAAATCCACTATCCTTCCATCCATAATCCACATCACAATCCACTATTCCCCATCCATCCTTCCATAAATAATCCATAATCCACATCATAATCCATTATCCTTCCCTCCATAATAGATTGCCTACCTACTCCATCTCTATCCATTACATCTTCCCACACTTACCAACATCTATGAGCATAACAACATTTGAGATGGTCCATGTCTGACATCCATCTCTAATGGGACTATCACCTTTCATGGAACTAGATGCTTGAGTCCTCATCCCTCTTATCCATATCCACCTATCCCATCCAAATATTTCAAAAGTAAAAAAAAAAGAAAAGAAAAAGAGAAAATCAAAATAGTAAAGAGAAATCCCTTCGTCTAATGGTGAATACCACCCTTGGCAGCACCTCGGATAAGTACCATGATGAAAACCTAGCAAATAGGCATCATGTGTAGATTGATTATCTATGTAACTTACACTTGGGGGCACATCGTCTCATCCATCCCATCCTATCATTTCCATCTTATCCTACCATCCTTATCCATTATACCCACATACCTATCCTATTGAATTCATACATCCTCTCTTCCTCCTTTTGATCTTGATAAAGACATGGGGAAAAATGTTGACAAAATCTTTGGATATCCCTTTATATATCTCATCCTTTCCAAACCAATGATATCATCAGCCTATTGTCATTAGCTTTGTCATGTAAAATATTAAGCATTACACCTAGAATGGGGCATGTTATTCTTATGCAACATAGTCTTTAATGATCACATCCAAACCTCCAATCCATTCCATCCTATCCACTATCACCTATCCTTTTATCCATCCATCTATCATGAGTCCATCCCATTTACTGTCACCCATCCTTTTATCTATGTATCCAATCCCACTCCATATTTTCAAATGTTAGACTTTGTTTTTCCTTGTCATTGGTATCCAGAACAAAGGCTATCAAAATTGTACTGCAATTCCATCCTCAAACATTTCCAAAAAAACCAAAAAAATCAAAACATTTCAAAAAACACAAAAAAATTAAATAATTAAAAATCCAAGAAATAAATCCAAGTGCAAGTCATCCTTAATCCATACCAATCTAGTTAATTAATCTACCCAAATCATCTAATCATATCCTTTGGTCTTGATCCTAATCTTTTTGTAAACCAAAGCAATCCAATCCAATCAACTCTTTCTTAAGGACTATCTAACTTAAGTATAGAGATCCATCATTATCAATCAAATTTTGGTGTTGATTCACATGAAAAACAACACTAGTATCATCATCAATCAATCATCAATGGGATACATCATTCCCACACCCTTGTGTTGATCTACAGATATATCACTCCTAACAAGGTCAACACTATCCAAATCAATCAAATCCTAGTGTCGATTCGCATGACCAACAACACTAGTATTATCATCATCAATCAATCAATCAATCATTGGTTTACATCTTGATAGGGGCAATATCTTGTTTATTTTTGTATCATTTCTGCATGCTTGCTTGCTTGTGTGTGTTATCATTTTATCCTGCATTTGTATGAAATTCATATCTTTCTAGATAATATTCATATCTTGTGTATGTTGGAATAGATTTTTGCATTATCCTTTGCATCTAAGGTCATATCATACCTTTTGTGCATTAGGATATTAATGCTCTAATTTTACTTCATCATACATTTAGACAAGGTTGTATTATGCTAGGTGCACAAGACACATCATCACCCCAGTCCTTATACCTTGGTGCATAATGTCTAGTGCTATATCAAACTATATGGTTGTTCACTTCATTGCAGCATAACATATCATTAATTCCTTTTATCCATCGCTTATCTTGTATCCTCCATCTCCTTATCCATCTTTTATTGTTTTATTCATTTTGAGAGCATACCCGTGTTCTCCTAGCTTGCCTATCCTCTTGAGGGGGCATCATCATATCCTTACATCATCATCCTATCCTTTATCCATCCCTCCTTGTCAATCTTTCAAGTGGTTGGGGCATCCTTTTCCTCTATCCATACCTTATCTTCTTTGAAATGATGTTACTTCTCTTAGTCGCAACACCATCTCAAAGAGGGCAAAAATGTAGACACCTAAAATTGACCATGTCTTCTGACATCACCTCATCGACACCTTATGAGACATCTTATAAGACATTTTTTCCTAGGACCCTCATACCCACCTTCATCACCTAATTAGTTAAATAAATCATATTTATTTAACTAATCCCATTCTAATCTCTCTATCCAATTAATTAAATAAATTATATTTATTTAATTAATTCCCACTTTTCCCTCATCCAAATTAATTAAATAAATTAAAGATTTATTTAATTAAGTATTCCACATAATCCCTTTCCAAAAATTAAATAATTTTATTATTTAATTTCACATTTATCTTTGTCTTCACATGGATAGAAGATTCTAGCTATCCTTATTATGTGGAGCCTCTTGACTTTATTCCTCTTATTCAACCCTCATTAGACACTCATCACATGACTACAACTCCTTGTTTCACTTAATCCTAGTCATCCATTCCTATCACTCATCTCCTATAAATGAAGCCTCTCCTAAGCCATTTTAGAGCTCTTGAGACACATCATATCTTCATACATAATTATGCTATTAAAATCATTCTAAATCTTCTCATCCATCATCCTCATACTAATGATATGCTGTAGATTTGAGCAATCAACATCTCATCCTATCTATCATCCATCATCTAGAAGAAAGCTAGTAGATTTGGGTGCATCTACTCCATTCTATTGGGTGTGGAGGACTTGGTTTAGAGGGAAAGGTAATTGGGTAGCTTGCATTATATTTGTATTTCCTTTGATTCATTTTTCTATCTACAAAAGTAATTCTTAATCATGAGCAAAAATAGTGGCAAAAAGTCTAGAACTGAAGTAGTTACACATCTCCAAAAGGTGATAGGGTCACCCATTTCAAGGTCTATCTCACCCCTCTTGTTAGTACAAGTCACCCAAGAGACCCTAAAAATTAAGTGGGGTCAGCTGAGAGACTCTACAAATGAAGGTTGTCAAAAGGACTTTGGAGATGCTCAAGAACATGGAACTTAGTTTGAGGGTTGCACAAGATGGATAATGGGCTAAGGAGATTAAGGGTTTTCATCAAGTTCAAAACTATTGATGGGAAATGTATTTCATGTCATCATGGGTCATGACTTAGGCCTACCATATCATCATTGAACATGACATGTTGGGTCATGCATTTTTGAGAAATTCTAGGGCTTTGTTTAGATGAAGTTGGAAAACAACCACATTGAACTCCTCTTTCATGATTTAAGCCATTAAAGTAATATTGTTACCATTGAAGGCTATCACAAGAATGTTGACATCAAGCAACCTTTCTTGATTCTATAGGTTTGTAGCATCTATGTCCATGAGTAGATTTTGAAATAAGGATACAACTTTAGACTGGATATCATCTAAAATCATGGAGTACTCCCTTCGTTGAGAAAATGGAATTTATTTTGTTTTGTGATATTTAAATTTTAGTAATTTTGTGAAAATACCTAGTGCTATGGTCACCAAATTCAAATCAAGTTTCCCTCAATTTGGATTTCCAAAAAAATCTTCCCTTTCTAAAATTTCTCCATATTGCCCCATTAATTATTTCTCTTTTAGGTATTCCTCCTAAAACATGTCATTGGCCAATAGTTTTAATTCAATTATCTTAATTCTTTTTTGATCTTCTCTTTCTTTTGAATAATGTTCTTCAAGGAGGATTCATTCCATTCTTTTAGACAAGATTTGAGAAAACATAATTTCTTTGCTACACAAAGCTTCTTGGAATGTCTGAGTGTTTTTTTATGGACCACTAGTTAATAATTAAATCAAGGATATTGCCACTTTTTAAACACATTATTTCAAACTTGAAGGAACATCAAACTAGAGCATGATTGTCCTTAATGGTTGTTAAAGCTAAGAAGTGATCTAAACCCAAGATAGGAGTGATTAGGAATTCAAGCATATGTTGAGATTTTAAATAGTTCACATTTTAAATGAATCTATCCAACCTCTCATTAATTTTAGTGGATCCACGTCTTTTATTGGTCCATGTGTAGTCACCATTCTTTAAAATAATGTCAAGTTTAGCATCCCTTAAAAGGTTTTGAAAATCACATTGGGATTTGTTGTGTGGTCTCACAACATGCCCCATTTTCACCATAGCAAATGAGGGCCCAACCCATTTTTCCTTGGCTGGTCTTTTGTTGTTCACTTGGGTGTGTTGGGACATGAAAAATCAGTCCTCAAAATGCCCTTTTTGTCCCCAAAAATCTAAAAATTTTGTGTAAATTTCTTAGAAAAGGTCACCATTGGATAGAGAATTGAATTCTAAACAACTATCTCAAAATTCCTTGAAATGAGGAAGTTATATGCTTGTTCAGAGTTTGGTTTTTATGATTTTTACCTTGGTCAAAAAATGGTTTCTCCCTTAGAATATTTTCCATTTTTTTCCTTTGTCGGCAAATTGACTTTTTTTAGAACTCGCTAACTTTTTAGGAGTTTGGATTTCAGCCAATTCACCGATAAGGTGACAATAGAGCAAAGGGAAACAATGTTGTGGCAAAGGAATAAAGGAAAAAAGAAGAAGTCTATCGACAAGGTTGCTTTGGTTTGAATTTCTTTAAGTTCACCGATAGGGAGTGCGCCCGATAGCCATTTCACTATCAACGGCTAAGGAAAAAGAAAAGCAATGCCTTTGTTGGGGTTTTTTCCCAAAACCAAACTTTCCATAAGTTCAAACTTTTCTCATTTCACTAATAAGGCGATATAGAAGAAAGGAAGAGTAGTCCAAATTTGTTGGATTTTGCCAACAAAGATATAAGGCCCATAGTTTGACAAAATATATTTTTGCCGATAAGATGAAGAAAATGACAAGGCATAATTGGTTCTAAAAATTAAGAATTCGCTGATAAAGAAGTTAGTATGGCAAAGTGGAAATTTGCCGACAAAGCAGAAAGAAGGCAAAGGAGGCCTAGTTCACAAATATTGATATTTTCTAATAAAGTATGAAAAAGTGCCAAGTAAAGTTTGAAAATCACAAGAGTTGGCAATATGGACAAAAGTGACCAAGTTTTGAAAAGTGTGAAATTACCAACAAGGTGATAAAAATATAGTTTGGCGAATGAAAGATTTGCTATCAAAATGCAAATAGTTTCCAAGTTTTGAAAATATGAAAATTGCGGATAAAGGTGAAAATGAAGATAAAGGCAAAAGTGAAAATAGAGCAAAAGATAGTTCAGCAAAATGGTTTTTTGTTGATAAAAAGGAAAATCAGGGCAACAAATGGGAAAGTTTGAAAAGGTTAAAAGTTGCCAACAGAAAGAAAGTAGGCGCCAAAGAAAAGTTTGTGAACACAGAAAATTGTCAATAATGCAAGCTATGAAAATAGTGAAGAAAAGCCTAGTTTACGAAATGAAAGATTTGCAGACAGAGAAGGAGCTAAGGGTGAAGGAGATGAAAAGAGAAGAAGTTTACCAAATGGGGTTATTGATGATAAAATAGAAGGAATAGTGAAGGCTCAGTTCAAAAAAGGTGAGGTTCCCCAATAGGGTGAATAAAAGGATAAAAATGCAAAAGCTCATGGTCAACACTAAAAGAACTAGGCTGACATAGATGTTGCAAGGTGTGACCCTTGGTCTCCTTGTTCAGTGTTGTACTGCGGTGGTTTGCGACAAGGGCTTAACCACCTCCCGTGCTTGTTAAGTCAAGTGGTTGTATTGGGCATTAATAGGTCGATCTTTTGGTGCAACGACAACTAACAATTGGTATCAGAGCCGAGGTCACATGTTCAAACCCCACGCTTGTGCTGGAGGGGATTGTTGCAAGGTGTGACCCTTGGTCTCCTTGTTCAGTGCTGCACTGCGGTGGTTTGTGACAAGGGCTTAATCACCTCCCGTGCTTGTTAAGTCTAGTGGTTGTATCAAGAATTTATAGGTCGATCTTTTGGTGCAATGGAAACTAACAATAGAAACAAAGGCATTGGGATTCAACTCCTCCAACTTCTTGGGATCATTCCAACCACTTCCCAGAGTGCCATCAATATGAAGCAACTGGTTGACATCAAGACAAATGCAATGAAGGTAGTTGTTGAAGATTTTATTTCCAGTTAAGATGGTTGTTGAATATTTTATTTGTAGTTATGGGGATTGTTGAAGATTTTAGCACCTAGGTCTTTCCTAGATCTTTCATGGACCAAATTAGAATGGCTATAAAGGCAAGATCAGAACTCTTGTCAAGGGGTTGGTCATTTTTACCATTTCTCAGGCAATTAAGTGCAAAGCTTAGGGTTCCAAAGAGAAGAAAAGTTATAGTTTTCTAGTAGTTAAGACACAAGTTCTAAAAGGTTTTTTTAAGATTGGTTTCAGTTATCATTGTATGAATTTGTCCTTCTTCTTTTGTAATTTTTCAAGGAAATCGTAAGTTTAGCTAGGTTTCCTCTTACCACACTTTGTGGTACAACTATAACCATTTATCAAATGAATAAGAAAATTCTTTAAACATTACATGTTGTGTAATGATCTCTTATATGGTTATAGATGAATGATTATATGTAGACAAAGGATTACTAAGTATTTTCTTCTTTGATAGTTGTCTTTCTTACATCTACATATCCAAAAAGTGCATGATTCATCTCTTTGTTATTTTCTTCTTTCTATTGAACTATGGACTCTATAACCCATTATATTAGTCAGTGGTCTTAAGTGTTTGATCACCCACACTATTTAAAAATCAAAACAAACTCATTAGGTGTGAAGTTAGTAGTTATTTTGTGTGTTGTGGTTTTGTGTTGAAAAGGAAATACTGTAAAAGAATCTTTGAAGTATCAACTCTTTATAGACCAGACTTGAGCATACCTGCACTTTCCATTGTTAATGGGAGTGCCTTCTCATCAGTTATATAGAGGTCATTAGTGATAACCAGTTGTTCTAGGTCTAGTGGCAATCTTTGGGGCCTAGAAGACAATTATGGTTTTGTTGTCCTTTCTTTTTTAGTTTTTCATCTGGTCTTGAAGCTAATACCTATTCAGGTAAACCCCTTGGAATATCCCTTTCATGTTTGATATGAGCTCAAAGTGCAGGGGAGTCTACCCACTCTTGTTAGTTGGTCAAAATCACCCTAAACGTGTTGATGAACCTCTTCCTATCACCCAAAATGACCATCCCTGGCCTAGGTGATTTAGGAGTGTTTTAGGAATTAGAGTTGTAGCTAGATTAGGTCCCAATAGATTGGCATCTTTACTAGGAACTATATTATCTTGATTCAAATTTTGAAAACTTCTAAAGCAAAGTTTCTAAATAAATTATTCCCCTCAGGGAAATGGCAACTCTTTCAACGAAAAAACCTAGAAACTTAGTTTGAAATAGTATTAAAATGGACCATAGAAGAAGGGCAAAAGATTATTAAGAACTTGAAATCTCTTCTAACCATTCAAGAAGCCTACGAGATAGGGTTAGAGTAAGATACCCTAATGTGGTGCCGACAATATATCCTTATGTAGTATCACCATTGAATGCCCAAGATCAAGTGGGTATTTCTGGAAGAGATGATGTATTTGATGACTGAAGAAGTCAGCATCAATACACTTCTGATGAATCTACTAAGAATATACTCAGAATAAATAGAAGATTGAATAGAGATGGGTATGATGTCAGGATAAATTAGAATGTCATTGGCAGGGGAAGAGAAGACATGCCTCATGAAAATCAAGAGGCTCTCCAGAATGATCAGTGACATGTTTCATCTGCAAGGTCACTTGGAATTCAGCTTGACACTATCCCTAATGAAGACAATCAACACTAGCATCCTGGTAACAATGACGAAAGAGAAAGATAGATACAAGATGAATTGGATCTGCTTGATCACCTCAAAAATAGACAAAGGGAGGTGCAAGATTTACTTGAGCAACAATAAGCTCAACTTGCTCAGTAGCAGGGCCTGAATCAAAATGCACATTAACAACATGCACATCAACAACAATATAATCATCTGAATAACTAGATACAACAATAAAAACAATGTCAAATGGGATGTCAAGGTGTAAATCAGGCCACTACTCACAATATTAACATTCAACCACCATTGAATCAAGCAAACCAACAACATGGCAACATTTAGAATGTTGGGCATGCACACAAAAGGAAAGCATAAAAGTTTATTGTACAGAGGCAGTCATTGGGAGTTGAAAGGTACAAGTAGCTTGACTTCTCTAGCATCCCTAACTTTCCTAACCCTATTCCCACTGAGATTAGAAGGAAGATTCAAATAGTTTAGGGCAATAATGTTGTCACTAGTGAGGAACACTTGAGACACTTCATCAATATCACAGACGAATATGAGATTGAAGATGAAGATGTGATGATGAAATTATTTATGCACTTATTGGAAGAAAGTGTAAAAGAATGGTACAAGGCACTCCCTGATAATAGTATTGCCTTATGGTATGAGTTCACGAGAGCATTTAGACTGCAGTATGGGGATATGATTGAGCCCAAATTTGCAATCCATGAGCTCACAACAATTAAAAAAGGAATCAATAAAATTGTTGCTGACTTCAATGGAAGATTCATTATGACAATGAGAAAGGTACCTCCTCAAATGAGACCTAATGAATCCATGTGTTTGGTTTTATATTGTGGTACCTTTCATTCAAAAACTGGTTATTTCTTAAGGGATAAAAGTCCTCAAACACTAAGGGAGGTCTTTGTTGTAGCCATCAATATTGAAAGTAACATGAGAGCCTCAAACAAAAATGTTAAGAGATCTAATGTAAAGATCTCTCAGCTAGATAGAGTAGCTTTTGATAAGCCTCTCACAACTGAAGACAAGTTCCATAAGCTTATGGAGGTTATGAAAGATTTATCCTACAAATTTTCTTGAAATGACAAAGGGTTGCCACCACAAGGTGTTGTAACACATTTCAATTAAGGACAAAGAATGCATACTTGACCTTACAACATAGATTGGTCTAAGAGACCACATAAAAATAATAGACAAGCTACCCCTAGGCATGTTAGTTTCAAAATGTCTGAGAAGGCTACTCCTGATCCATTGAGTAAGGATCAAGAAAATTTCAAGATGAAGGTCTTTGGTGCTATTTATGTTTCTTTCCCCATAACCCAACAAACTGTGTAGTTGCTCATTCAATGAGCAGAGACGAGGAATTTCCCAATGAAGAAGATGGGGCTAAGTATTATGAGGAGGAGATAAATCAGTTTAACACACAAAAGTATGAGAATGATGGTCATATTTTTTAATATGATCACGATGAAGATAAAAAGAGATATCACTTTCCCACTCATGATTTTTGGCACTTGAGAGATCTCATGCAAAAGAAATACAAGCAATCTAGACCTTTTGAGAAGGATGTGAAAGGTCTCACTGATGCCGTCATCTTACAAGTTCAAGGGGGCTATTAGTTGACAAATTGGCAAATGCCTATACAGAATTCTCCTATGAAGGATGACAATAAAAAAAGTAGAAGGTGAATGTGGAACAGAGTAGTATTGTTCCAAAGAAGATTGTGCCTAAAAAGAAGAAGCTTACAGTGTACCCTGTAGCAGCAAAACATACGTATGTACAAAAGTACCAAGCATCAACTGAGTAACCAATAACTTTGCATGTATTAGAGTTTCGTTACCCAAAAGGCAGTTACAAACGTGATCAGCCTCAAGCTCAAAAGGAATTAGAAAACATAAGGAGAAGATAAAGGAAAATGGTAAGGATATTTCATCAAACCAAGTAATACCTTACATTCCTTCTGTAAATGATGTAATAATTTCATTTGATACTCCTTTGCCAAGTTATCTTCCTATTGAGATGGCTCAAGTTTTTAGCCAAATTAGAATTTCTATGCCAATAGTGGAAATCCTTAGGATCCATGAACATAGGGATAGGGTAGACTCTCTTATTACTATTGTGGATACACAAAGACAATTTGTTGTTGTTTCCAGCAGTAATAATGAAGGTGTGGGCAATAAGGAAATAGTAGAGGTTTACTTAGGATCCCCCATAGTTAATAGCAAGATGGGAGTTGATCCCTTTTATACCACTCAATTATAAATGGATGGCTATTACATTATTGTATGCTTGATTCAAGGGCATCTAGCAATGTCATGCCTCTTGAAATCATGAATGAATTGGGACTAAAGGTGTCCATATCCTTTGGTAAGTGTTTTTCCATGGATTCTAGGGAGGTGAATGTGATTGGTCTTATCAAAGATGTTGAGGCCAAACTAGCGACATATCCTAACAAGTCATTCTTGATGGACATCATTATTGTGGACTGCCTTGCCAAGTTGGGTATGTTGTTATCTAAAAGGTGGGCAGCCTCTATGGGTGGTAGTATTTAGATGGACTTATCATATGCTACCATTCTTGTCCAGGGTGTGGAAGTGAAATTATACAGGGAGAAGAAGGTGGAAGACTTGAACATTGAAAACATATATAAGATAGAGGATGATCGTGCAAATTTCTTTGATGCTGAAATAGACCATTTTATGGCATATAGCAGTGATGATGATCTTTGCATGAATGTTTCACCTTCCAATCCTATTATTTCTAGTTCTAAAGCATCTAATATGTGGACACTATACTTTGATTGTGCATGCTCAAAAGAAGGCTCAGGCACTGGAATTGTTCTGATATCTCGAGATGGTGGGCAGTTCGGTATGTCTTTTAGACTTGATTTTTAGTCCACTAACAATATAGAAAAATATGAAGCATTGTTGTTAGGATTAAATATTGCTCACAAGCATAAAATCAAGTGCTTAAAGATTTACGGGGACTCAGAATTAGTTGTGTAGTAGATTAGAAATAAATTTGTTGCTAAGGATAAATGGTTAAGGCAATTCAAGAATGTTGTATGGGATACTGTGGAGCTGTATGATGCCATTGGCATTGAATGGGTTGATAGAACCAAAAATAAAAGGCAGATTCCTTGGTTGTGGTTGCTTCAAAATTTGATCCTTAAATGATTTTTCCTCATGACCATTATGTTGTGGAATTACTCACAAGGCCAATGATTCCTGATAACATTTATAGTTGGAAGGTTTTCAATGACACCAATCAAATTTACAGTTTTATGAATTGCATGGATGAATTTGATAATCAATTAGTTGATTAGCAGCCAATGATAGAAGTGGATGATGGTAAGGGAACTTTGTTTGGTAGCAAGGTTGTGCAATTCAAGATAAATACTATTCCAAAGGGACTGGTAGCATTAGAGAGAATGCTTGACAATGTAGACTGATGGAAGAGTAAAAGTAAGCGTGTTGAAGGGGGCAACATTGAAGGTCTAAACCTAGGAACTAGGGAGGCACCTAGAATGGTTTACATTGGGAAGAGATTGAAGCCCCATGAGAAGTAGATGTTGATTTCTCTGCTCTTAAAATTTAAGAAGTTTTTGCATGGTCCTATGATGAGCTTAAGGATTATAGGGAGGATTTGTTATAGCACACCATTCCCCTCCAGCCTCATGCAAAACCATTTAGGCAGAAACATAGGCCTATTTTGCTCCCAAGATACAAAAAAACAATTGAAGATGAAAGAGGGAGGCATTATCAAACCCATTAGACATTCTGAATGGTTATCCAACCTTGTCCTGGTAAGAAAG
This sequence comes from Cunninghamia lanceolata, assembly GCA_027924645.1. Taxonomy (NCBI): domain Eukaryota; kingdom Viridiplantae; phylum Streptophyta; class Pinopsida; order Cupressales; family Cupressaceae; genus Cunninghamia; species Cunninghamia lanceolata. Next base: position 4,869,756 of record BSBN01001054.1, read on the forward strand.
AAGAATGGGGAAATTAGGTTGTGTGTTGACTTTAGAAATTTGAACATCAAGTCCATCAAGGATAACTATCATCTCCCAAGTATGGATCATTTATTATAGAGGGTTGTTGGTTTAGAATTGATGTCAATGATGGATGGATTCTTAGAATACCACCAAGTGTTGGTCAAGGAGTCTGAACAAAACAAAACATCCACCACTCCTTGGGGGACCTATGTGTACTTAAGAATGGCATTTGGATTAAAGAATGTTGGGTCAACACTTTAGTGGGCTATGGATGTAGCTTTTTTTGGTCTCATTGATGAGATCATGGTGGTCTATCAAGATGACTTGTCAGCATTCTCAAAAGAAAGAGGTGAGCATTGCAAGCATCTTGAGGTATCTTCCAGAGGTGCTTTGACTATGGGATTTCTTTGAATCCTAAAAAATGTCAGTTTAGAGTTGAAGAGGGCAAGTTGCTTAGGCACGTTGTGTCAAAAAATGGGGTGAGGATAGATCTTGGATGAGTCAAGGCTATTGATCTCATTCCCCAACCTAAAACAGTTAAAGGAATACAGTCTTTTTTTGGGAAAATAATCTTTATTAGGAGATTTGTTCCTAATTTTGCCAAAAAGACTAAGGCCATTTCTAAAATGCTTAAGAAATGGCAATCCATTACATGGGAAAAAGAGCCATTAGAAGCATTTAAGGATATAAAAGAAGCTACCAAGGAGGCACTTGTAGTGATAATTCTAGATTATTCTAAACCCCTTTAGATGTTTTCCTTTGCTTCTTTTTATAATGTTGTTGTTGTACTTCAAAAGAATGAATATGGATTTGAATAGCCTATAGGATTCTTTAGCAAGTCTTTATAGGCTACTGATTTGAATTATTCCATAATGGAGAAGCATGCCTATGCATTGGTTAAGGCCATAAAGAATTTTAGATCTTATTTCATAGGGGCCAAGATCATAGCATATGTGCCACACACAACAATGAAGGATATCTTCACACAACAAAAATCTTCTGGGAGAAGGTGTAGATGGATCAACAAGATCAAAGGATATGACATGGACATACAAGTCACAAAGTTAGTCAGAGGCCAAGGCCTAGCTAAGATGATGGCAAATTCCAACTTAGAGGTAGCTAAGGTAGATGAGGTAAATGCTTCTCAATCTGCTGGTATGTGTGCTTTTACTAACAATCCATGGTATAAAGATGTTATATTTTACCTTGAAAACATGAAATGTCCACCATGTATGGATGAAAATCAGAAAAGAACACTCAAGCTAAAATCCCAAAGGTATGTCTTGATCCAAAATGAGGTCATGTGGAGAAACTAGGAGCGAGTATTAATCAAATGTTTGAATCAAGAGCAAACTAAAATAGTGAGGAATGAATGTCATCATGGTCTGTGTGGGGGGAATTTCAGATCGAAAACCACTAGCCATAAGATTTTAAGAGCTGGATATTAGTGACCGACCTTTTTCAAGGATGTGGCACAAGAGACACAAAAGTGTGATGCTTGCCAAATATTTTTTGGCAAGCTGAAATTTGCTAGGGCATTACCCCTATTACCCCTTGTTGTAGATGCACCTTTCTAGTAGGGGGAATTGACTTCATTGAAGAGATACAGGAAAGGTCTAGAAATAGTTTTAAGTGGATCCTTGTGGCCATTGATTGATGAGCCATATGATTGACTCATCTATTTCATGTTATTTTTGATTTTAAGAACTCTCTCAAACACTTTGGCATTTATAATTACATATTATTATAATTATGTTTGTCTTTTGGTTAGATTATGCAAATGTTTAGTTTTCATTTACTTTGATGAAATATCTTACTTTATTTTACTGAATTACAATTCAAAAGTGCATATCTTATGTATTGTGGTGCAAAGTTGTGAATGTTTGTATAAGACTTCTAGCAGTAGAAACAACTAGTGGTCTTCATATCCCTTTGGAGCCCTCTGTCCTAAGACGAACCTAAATTTTGAATAGCTCCAGATGCTGAAAACCTTCATAGGTGTTGATAACTTAGAGGGGGGGTGAATCAGTTATCTTAATTATTTTGACTTTATGTTCTTCTTTAACAACTAGTGTAGCATCAAATCATATAAGCATGCATAACCATGAAAGAAGAAATAAAATCATTACACATAACATAATGATTTTGACGTGGAAAACCCTGTTAAGGGAGAAAACCACAGGGTGACTAACCCAAGATTGTATTCTTTGTTAAAAGAATAGAAGTACAAAATGGCACTTGCCAATTAGGGCTCACTGCCTGAGCACACTACTCACAAAAGGCTCACTGCCTACAAGAGACTCATTGTCTACAAGGTATAAAGAAAGTAACCAAGTGATTGAACTAATGAGAAGCATCCACGTATGCTGAAGTTTAGTTCTGGTTAGGCTCAATACACTGATCTACTGTACTTCATTCTTCCTCTTCTTTGTTGCTGATGTCCTATCACATACCAGACCTGTATTGCTGCTTCCACACTATTCTCTATTTTCTTCGCACAACATAACACATCACACACACTTTCACATTGAAATCCATTTGGTATATATATATGCACCAAGGATTTCATCACCTTTCTAGTCGACATCCGGAATACTCAATATTTTCTCAAACTCTGGTCTGTCAGTTGAATCCTTGATTACTAACTGATGCATATCAAGGAGATACTTATAGAAGTCATCAATCATGTTGGATAGCCATTAATGATCCCTCAAGAAACTTGATCACCACCAATTTGTCATTTGGATTAAGGTCTGATGCTCTGTCGGTCAGTTCTTGCTCAGTCTACTCTACCAAACAGGAACCCAACACTTAGATGCTCATATCTTTTCACTCTTTCATCACTGAAGGCTCAATCTCTGGAATGTATCATTCATGGTATTCCTCTTGACTTCCCCAATTCTGTACTTTGCTGAGATACTTCCTTTGAGAGATCTAGACCTAATTGTCAGACCTTGTTGCATGCTCTGTTCTTGCCCACCGGACTAAAATACTCTTCAATCTAACTTCTGGTATAGACATACCATGTCCTGCGGATGGGTGGAATGAACTTTGTTGCCATGAATGACAACATTCATGAAGCCACACAGTGTCTCTTGCCAACAATCTCCCCCTTTAGCATTGATGGCAACACTTAGTGAAAAATGACTAAGTGTCACACTAAGCTCCCCCTTGGTTGATGCTCTATTCTAAAGTACACTTTTCTGGAGCTCCCCCTTAGCTAGATTCCACATTTTTCACCACTCCTCACTCCCCCTTTGACATCAATGGAAAAGCGTAGAATCCGTACACCAAAATTCCTCAAAAAAATCCAACTATACTTAGCCGCATAAGTATATATACATGTTATACTTACATATACTGAAGTATATCTGCAAAAGTTGTCTTCAATTGGACAAATTATGTTGCCCAACTCTACTTCATCCTATCCAAAATTGAGATGTGACCACTCAAAAGGAATGCAAAAGCTTCTGCCCTCTTTAGATCTGTCAAATCACTTGTCCAGGCTGTGGTCTGAGCATCATTTAGGGCCTCATGCATGGCTTCTAATTTAGGGATAATTATCCTTATAAGTTCACCCATCCTACTTATTATATTCTTCCTTCCCTTTTCAAGTTTCTTTAGTTCATTTAGAATGGCAATAGTCTGACATTCCTGGTTTAATATGGATGTAGTGAGAGGATCAAAATTCAAAGATAAACTTGATAGTTCACCCTCTTGTTCTTTCACTTTCTTCTCAATATCCTTTGTCACTTTAGACTAGGATAAAAAAATTTTATATATTTCTCCGCCATCTTTAAGAGAATTTTCTAAGCTCTTTATCCAAATATCCATATTTCTCCTATCATTTGTTATTAGCCCTTGTACTTTGGAGAGTCTCTTACCCAAAAACTGTTTCTGGACTTTTTCTTTTGCTACTTTCTCTAAAGAGTCAAAATGTGTATTAACAAAATTAACAAGAGATTTTAGATTATGGGATGAGGAGGCTGAAAGATCCTTTTGGAAGGATGGCATGATCTTCTCCAACATACCGGATGTAATTTCTATCAGCTCACAGTCTTCCATATGTGACTTCAAAAGTTTTTCTTTTGCTTTGGCTTGAGTAAAAGATGCTACCTTCATTATCTGGACCAGAGAGATGGAATCAAAATTGAATGGTCGTTGAAGTAGCTCCAGTTCATCTAATTCCATCATTTCTTTTATCAGGAAGTCTTTGACTGCTTCTATAGTGTCTCTTACTAGAGACAAAGTTTTCTTCCCTTCTACAGCCTTAGCATTATCACCTATGGCCTTCTCTATTTGATCTTCATCTCTTCCCTTCACTTCTTCTTCTTGACTGATTCTCTTTTCTTTTCTTTCTTCTCCTTCCATTCCTGAGTCTGTTGGGGGATCCAGAAGGGAGGTGTCTACTTGTCCATTGACTTCCTCTTCTGGAACAGTGGAATCTAAGTCCTTAGTCTTCTCTTTACTTGTCTCCTTTGTCTCTTTAGCCACTTGATCAGTCTCTCCAGCCACCTGATCAGTCTCTCCGAGCATAAGTTTGTTCATTCTGGCTTTGCTCCAGAACTTATCCTTGCAATCTTTGAAAATCATGTTCATTTGGTTTGGAGTGATGGAGGGATAGAGATGAATAGCTATTTGTTCCTGGATCTCCATATCCTTTTCCTTAGCATTATCTTTTCTAAGTTCAAGTACTTTCTCTAAAATCTTGGGGATTAGAGAAATGATTTCAATGAATGCTTTATTATATATGTTTAGGTACTTAACTGTGGCTTCTTCCAATATCCTTTTATTTGTATCATTATACTCATCATAGAATTCTTTCATTGGTTGCAGATTCCCATCCACAGTAACTACCTTGACTACATCACCAATGGACAGATTAGGCCTTTCAATAAACTCTTCTACCTCTTCTTCCTTGCTATGATTGGTAGAGGGTTCATCAGATTTTTTCTTCCTCTTCTTCATTTTCTTGACTTCCTCATCGGTCTCAGTTTCTTCATCATCCTTTTGACTTGTATAGCACCTTGCTGGCTTTTTCTTTGCTCTCTTCTCTCCCTTTCCAGATGTCTATGCTTCTAATTTTGATGCTTTTTGGTTCTTAGAGGTGGTAGGTGCAGAGCTTTTGGAGGATTTGGTCCGGGAGGTGGCTTGCACCAGAGCACTTTCTATTTCTTTCCTTTATTTCTCTGCCCTTTTGATCTTCTCTCTATTGGCATCAACTACCTCCTTTGATATTCCATGCCTTTTGGTGAATTCTTCTACTTCCCTTCTCACTTTTCTCTTGATTTCAAGTTGTCTTAGTTCAACATGAACTTTTACACTTAACTGTTGGAAGGTTCCAAACCTTTCTGCCTTAGAGTCCTTGGGTTGACTCAGCAGGTGTTGGATATGCAGTTCTAGGATTTTCTCATCAACCTCATACCCCATTGGCATGATCCACACTATTCTCCGTTCCACTACCTCCATTAGGCATTGATCAGTGTCTACCATAAACCACACTTTACCCTTGTATTTCTCAACGAATGATTGGGGGATTCTTTCCCTGGCTTGCATCATACTTTGAAAATTCTTGATGTAGCCCTAGAGTGTTGTATTTTGTGCCTTGGCATCACCAAGCCCATGCATATAATCTCTGATTTGTATGGCTACTGGACTGTCATTTTGCCATATCCAACCACTGGATCTAGGTAGCTCATTCAAAAAGTAAAAGAACAAACATAGTATTAGCCCACCATACTTGAATGAGTTCTTCTTGTCCTTCTTGATCTTCTGTAGGTTTTTGAACAGTTGGCTCAGAAGAAGCTCACAAAGATCATAATCTGCATTCTCCCTTAACATTTGATAAGCAACATAGATTGTAGTTCCAGATACAGAATTCTCCCTGCTATAGTGATATATCTTATAGCCAATTATCATAGATGCAAACTTGATATCCAGATCAGTGATATCTTCTATAGTCATTGCTCTCTTGTCAAATTTTGATTCGGTAGCCTCACTAATAGTTTAGTTTTTGACTGATTTGAGAGCAGGCAACCCACTGGATGAGTGCAATCCAGTTACCACCATAATGACATATTTTGTGATCTTAAATGACCTCATCAACTACATGAAGTTGTCATGCATTCTGCTCAAAACATACCGGACCCATTCATCTTCAGCCAAATAGGGGAAATGGATGCAATGTCCAAAATGCTTATCCTAGATGGCCTTATACTAAGGTTTGAGTTCAAATGATTCATCTATTAATTGTTTGTGATAGACATCCATCAGCTTGGATTCCCCAAATTCCTTAATATTTGCATGAATGTATGCCCTAACATCTAAATGCAAAACCCCATGCAGAATGCTAGAAAATGTGCCTAGGGGATCAACATCTAGGGATTTGTAGGGATGTTTCTTGAATTAGGACATGAACTATAAGCGATCTTCACAACCTTCAGAGTAGCCATCTTTCAAAAGATTCAAAGAGAGATATTCAAGAGCGGAAAATACCTTTTATGCTTCTAGGGTTCATGATATGAGCCGGATTGGATTGCTGGATGAATTGACTTCTATAGTTGATCTTTGAGAGGTTTAAGACAATTTTGTTGCAAAGCTCCTTCTCTCTTCTTTCAAATGCAAATGTAGAAATGGTGAATAAAAGAGCACTTTTATTTTTGTACAAACCCTAATTCCATTTTTCAATAAATGCACAACTTAAGTTATTCTGATTGCCTTGTTCTCCTTGTTCTGGGAGAGATCTTTCTAGATCACTGAGATGCACCTAGAATGATAACTTACAATGTATCTCCATTTCTCCAATCATTCCATCTAACCATAGATCCAAATATTTGAATTATACTAGATCTAACTATGAAAGTCCTACTTTTGCCAGATGACTGTCAAACTAGATTAATCTTGGATGATTAACCTTTTCAAACTCCTTGTGGATCTTTCATATCTTTACCAAAAGTTATTTAGATATTTCTCTAAGAGCCCTTTTAATCCGCAACTTTCCATGTGCCAATTTCAAGCACCAATTGACTGGCTGGGGGAAATTGTTTTCTTTTGTGACTTCTCCTAAGCCAGAGCTCATCTATTTAGTTTTTGGAAGGAATATTAGCACCATATTCTGGTGCAGATCCATCCCCAACATTTTCTGTACTTCTCTTCACCCAAATCTTGTTCATCTCTCTTTGAATTTCATCTACATTCACTTTTCCTTTTCCTTTGTCTTGGTTTTGATTATGATGCATCGGACCCCTTTTGTCCTAATTCACTTCTACAGAATTTGGTAGTATGACTGGATCTATTTCAATTGTAGCAAACAACATTTCTTTGCATATTTGACTGGTATCCTCTTGATCTACATTGATTAGCCATATGTCCCATTCTATTGCATGCAAAGCATCTACCATTGAATGAATTGTTTATTGGCATATTTCTACATTCATGAGATTTGTGACCATACCTTTTGTAGTTAAAACACTTTCCGAAGAAGGATGAATTAGTCTGATACATTCTTCTTCTACATTGATTTGCTTTATGACCAAAGTTATTGAAATTGTGGCAGTATCTATTGAAAGATGGATATCTTTGAGCATTTGGTTGCCTTATCAGAGGTCTTCTAGGCTTGTTCCTTGGATTTCTTGATCTAGAGTTCTTTTGATTGGATCCAGAGCTTTCACCTTTCTCATACCCCAACCCTTACTTGTCGTCAACCCTCTTTTGGCTTTCAAGAAGAACTTCAAGTTGAGCAGAGCTTATCTTAAATTTCTCTTTGTATTCATTTGTTGTTTGAAGATCTCTTTTAAGAGTGTCAAACTAATTCTCAAGTTGTTCTTCATTATCTCTAGCTTCTTCAAGATCAAATTCTAAATGCTTGATTATTCTATCCATTTTGTGGTAGTCTTCTAACTTCTCCTTGAGGGATTCTTTTAGATCATCTTCAATTTTTCTTCTCTTAATTTTCTCGGGTGAATTTCATAACCCCTGATTCCATTTCATGTCTTACCATAATGACATCTTTTGATAGCTTCTCACATAACTTGTTCTTCTCATTTAGATCTTCATCAGAATTATTGACTTCACTTTGACTTGCTAATTGTTGAAGTAGTTCTTTTCTTTTTTTCATAGAGATACTTAGTTTCTCTTTTAGTTCATTTATGAAATCATTGGCTTCTTTGAGTCTTTCCTTCAAGTTATTGACTTTAGAGTGAGACTACTCAAGATCATCTAAGGCAGACTGAAGTTGTTCCCTCATACCATATATATCCATTGACATTACCAGATCTTCCTCAAGTTGTTAGGCTTTGTTTGGAGGAACTTAGCTGATGCAGAGCTGACACATAGTGGAAACACACATGCTCAAAATGTTACTTTTTGTCAATATCGGCAAGAGATCTCAAATGTCTCACCGAACTGCTTGCACTCTTTTCTTGTTAGCCTGACTTACCTTATCAGCCTCACTATCCACTATCTTCCCGATGGTTTCCTTCACACTGATACCTTCCGATGCATCAGCCAAACATTATACCATCGGCTTCCTTTTCAAATGTCCTTTCGAATTGCCTTGTCTTCCTAACATCTCCTTGGTACATCTGAATCTATACATACATTACTTGACCAGCCATGTCGGTTCCTTCCACCATTTCTGTCAGTCAACAATTATATCAAAAACAAATGTATGTCTCGACATACAAATGAAATATACAAGTAGAATATATAAACTGTGACTTCCTATCACCGGTTCTCTGCCCTGCTATCACCGGTCATTCCTTGTATCTATAGACAAACATCCTTCCAATATACAAACTATCTACCACCTCAGCCGGTCATCCTTTGTACCATATGGAATGTATATTTTCATTATATCTTCACAACATACAACAATGATATACAATTACAGTATACTCACAAACTGTTTATGACATACAAAGGACGTATACATAGAAAATGTATCTCCTCAGATACTTTCGATAGACACAAGAATTCACACAGAATATGCTTTGGTGATATACATAGGTGATGAACCTTTACATGCAGTTGCAGGATACTCATAGAATAGGCTCAGATACATTAGCGATATACACACTATTTGTATATTCAACTAACAATCATAAAGTTAACCCAAATGGACTCTTACACATACATTTCATCACAGGATATACACAGGAAAGGTACCTTCATACATTTGTGATATATACAGGAATTGTATATTTAGCAAACAACATAAACTTAATCCAAAAAAAGACTTTTATACATGCCATTCTTCGTAGCATATACACAAGAGGTTGTTCACATGCAAATGCGATATATCCATAGACTGTTCCCAACATACAATTGACGAATATACATAAAATGTATATTTGTATTTCCCACTGATAACTTCCTCTGTAATTGATTCCATGATTCCTATTCTGCCATGCCCATTGAACAAAAAGGAAAACCAATAGAAAACTAATATACACAATCCATTCCACTAATTTCACAAAAATCCACCAATGGAATGGATTTAATCGTGCATCACGGTAATAGAAAAAAAAGCTAAGTTAAATATAAAATGATTTTATATAGATAATATACAGAATAATTCGATATATAGAGATTTCACACAGAATATAGAATTTGTGAGACACAATTGGTATAATTTCTATTTCTTCATTCCAGCTTCATACATTTTGTTCCATTTTAGAAGAAGGAGGATGATCTCTGTTCAAAACCACCTCCATCTATTTTTGTTCCCCGACTCCTCTATTTTCAAAATTTTGTTCTAACCAAGATTATTAGCAGAAACCCTAATTAATCACACAACACATGTTTTATACAAGATAGGAAAACACCTCCTAATACAACACCTTGGTTTAATCCTTTTTATAACCCTATGTCTAATGATGTCTAAATTCTCATGGTGGGGTCATGTTTACAAACATGAAATGTTAACACAAATACTACAGATAATCAAAAAATGTATACAACATATTAATACCTTATTCTTCTCCCTCTTATGCATATTGATCTTGTTGAAGGGGTGCTCTTGTACCAAACTCCCCGGGAGAAGAGATCTCAAGCCCCTTTGAGATCAGAGTTTGAAAATCTACACCATATTTTGTAATATGATCTTCAGTCATCCAGACTACCTCTAAAACAAGTTGCCCATGCCAAGCTACCAACTACTCCATGTACTCTTTGTCCCTTGTCTTCTTTGTCACTCTTGAGTCTAATATCTTCTTCAATTTTGGTGGATCATACTTAGGAATATCATCATCTTCTGTATCCTGCAATGGTTCATGTTCTACATCTGTATTTGGCTTTAATGGAGTTAAATCACATACATCAAAAATGGGTGACAATCCATGATCAGGAGGAAGTTGGATCTCATAAGCATTCTACCCACATTTCTTCAAAATCTAACATGGTCTAATCTTCCTCTGCATTAGCTTGGTATATTTACCTCTTGGGAGCCTGTCCTTCCTTAGATTAACCCACACCAAATTTCCAACATCAAACTATACATGCCTCTTTTTCTTATCAACATATGTTTTGTATTTCAATGTAGTTTGTTGAAGCTGTTGCTTGACTTGATCATGCACTTCTTTGATAGCTGAAGCAAAAGCTTCTCCATCTGCACTAATAGGCTCTCATATAGGCAGATCTCTCAGCTCTAAAATACCTCTTGGATGAATACCATATACCACCTAAAAAGGTCACTTCCCTATACTTCTATTGATGGTGTCATTATAGGAAAATTCTGCTTGTGGTAGGATGTTATCCCACTTATCTCCATGCTGCCTTGTCAAACATCTTAACAGATTTCCCAATGAACAGTTAACTACTTTAGTCTGCCCATCTGTTTGAGGATAGTAGGCTGATGAGAAGGATAAATTGGTTCCAAGCTTCTTCCAAAGAGTCTGCCAAAAGTGGCCAATAAATTTTATATCTCTATCACTACTTCTTTGAAAAACGGGTCTACAACATATGAAGCATCACAAGTGGTTTTGCATGGCAAGAAATGCGCCATTTTACTAAATCTGTCTACTACAACAAAAACACTGTCATATCCTTTCCTCCTGCCTTGCAAGTAGTTCTGAAGAGAGACTTCCTTTGTGGAGGTTCTTTTCTAGGAACCTTCATGGTGGTCATTGCTCTCCTAATCATCAAAGATTCTCCATTCTCAGGATACCCATAACAGTCTGATACCAATATGATGTAGAGCGGGTAGCAGAAATCAAGCAAATGATAGCATACTACACAAGATGACTCCAATTCCATAATACAAAGCTGATTAATACCCAAATAGTTTTTAAAACCCCTTCGTTAGGCAATACAATACCGAACACACACGTTCTCCCATATCAGTAAGACACTATACCGTCGGCAACCTCCAAACTTCTTCCGCTGATGCATATCTCATACCGATGTCTACAACTAGTATATACATTATCTGACCTTCAATCACCGGTCCCTCTCCTGGTTCTATCGGTCACATCTTGTATCTTTTAAAATGTACATTCAATACATACATTTACAACATATAATGCCAATATGCATTTGCAAGATACTCACAAAATGGTTCTCACATACAAATGCGATATATACACAAATTACTTCTTCTCATACATTAGTGATATACATAGTGCTTGTATGTTGAGCAAACCACATGAACACAACCCAAAATTCACGCCATTGACTTTCTCCACACCCTGAAACCAAAAAATCACACAGAAACACCCAAAATTTAACAGAAAACAAAAAAAAATAACACAGAGATCATTCCACTGATTTCACAGAAATCCACCAATGGAATGACCCCAAACTACATGCCTGTGATTACACAAAAACACCCAATCTATTATTCTTCTTTCCTAGAATTATACAAATAGATCGATTCTTTCTTCTCTTCCTCTTTGAGTGCTAACTGGTAGCACTTTTGGACTGTATCTGGGTTATGCAGATTTAAATCTTCTTGGATGTTAAACCTTAATCCATTGAGGTACCTTGCTACCTTCTCTTCCTCACCCTCCTTTACCTTTGTCTTGACACATGATTTCATGAACTTTTCTGTGTATGAACTGACATCTAACTCCTTCTGCTTCAAGTTTTGTTTCCTCTTATGTAATTAGATGTTGTAATCCAATGGAACATAGGCTTCCTTCACTAAAGCCATCATTCTCTTCCATGTTGCAACTCTGTTCTTTCCCTCTTTCACCTTGTCATCTTGGATGAAATTCCACCAAGTCAGTGCAGCTCCTTTCATTTTGGACTGAGCCATCTTCACTCTTTAGTGGTTTGGTATTTCCTTGGTCTCAAAGAAATTATTCAAGGAGTCTATCCACTCCATCACCAAATCAGGTTCCATTTTTCCTACAAACACTAGCAGGTCTATTTTTATATCCATGGTCCTTCTCTCCATGGATTTGAGGGCATTGAGTAAGGGTCTCTGTTCTACAGGAACCTCTATCTCTTCCTTCTTAGGGATCTCCTCTTCATCCCTGTCTTCTTGCTTACTAGAATCTTCTTCCCCTTTCTCTACTCTATCCCTCAACTTCTCTACCTCTTCTTTCAAAGCCTGATTCTAAGCCTGAGTTGCTCTGTTGTCTGCCATTTGCTTTTGCACTAAGGCCACTAACTCAATGTTGGTCATCTTTGTTGGGTCCTCTTGAGACCCCTCTTCGTCTGACATCTTGTCTTCTTCTTCTACCCAAAGGATACTCATTCGCTCTGATACCACTTTACTGCAGAGCCGACACATAGCGGAAACACACACACTCAAAATGTTACTTTCTATCAATATCGGCAAGAGATCTCAAATGTCTCATCGAACCACTTGCACTCTTTTCTTGTTAGCCTGACTTACCTTGTCAGCCTCACTATCCACTATCTTCCCAATGGTTTCCTTCACACTGATACCTTGCAATGCATCAGCCAAACATTATACCATCGGCTTCCTTTTCAAATGTTCTTCTGAATTGCCTTGTCTTCCTGACATCTCCTTGGTACATCTGAATCTATACATACATTACTTGACCGGCCGTGTTGGTTCCTTCCACCATTTCTATCGGTCAACAATTGTATCAAAAACAAATGTATGTCTCGACATACAAATGAAATATACAAGCGGAATATACAAACTACAACTTCCTATCGCTAGTTATCACCTCGCTATCACCAGTCGTTCCTTGTATCTACAGACAAACATCCTTCCAATATACAAACTATCTACCACCTCAGCTGGTCATCCTTTGTACCATATGGAATGTATATTTTCATTATATCTTCACAACATACAATAGTGATATACAATTGCAGTATACTCACAAACTGTCTTTGACATACAAAGGACGTATACATAGAAAATGAATCTTCTCAGATACTTTCGATAGACACAAGAATTCACATAGAATATGCTTCGGTGATATACATAGGTGATGGACCTTTACATGTAGTTGCAAGATACTCACAAAATAGGCTCAGATACATTAGTGATATACACATTATTTGTATATTTGACTAACAATCATAAACTTAACCCAGATGGACTCTTACACATACATTTCATCATAGGATATACACAGGATGATACACAGATGCGACAACGATATACATAGGAAAGGTACCTTCATACATTTGCGATATATACAGGAATTGTATATTCAGGAAACAACATAAACTTAATCCAAAAAAAGACTTTTATACATGCCATTCTTCGTAGCATATACACAGGAGGTTGCTAGCATGCAAATGCGATAGATCCACAGACTGTTCCCAACATACAATTGATCGATATACATAAAATGTATATTTGTATTTCCCGCTGATAACTTCCTCTGTAATGGATTCCATGATTCCTATTCTTCCATGCCCATTGAACAAAAAGGAAAACCAATAGAAAACTAATATTCACAATCCATTCCACTGATTTCATAGAAATCCACCAGTGGAATGGATTTAATCATGCATCATGGCAATAGAAAAAAAAACTAAGTTAAATATAAAATGATTTTATACAGATAATATACAGAACAAGTCGATATATAGAGATTTCACACAGAATACAAAATTTGTGAGACACAATTGACAGAATTTCTATTTCTTCATTCCAGCTTCCTACATTTTGTTCCATTTTAGAAGGAGAGGATGATCTCTCTTCAAAACCACCTCCGTCTGTTTTTGTTCCCTGACTCCTCCTTTGTTTTCATAATTTTGTTCTAACCAAGATTATTAGTAGAAACCTTAATTAATCACACAACACATGTTTTATACAAGACAGCAAAACACCTCCTAATACGACACCTTGGTTTAATCCTTTTCATAACCCTATGTCTAATGATGTCTAAATTCTCATGGTGGGGTCATGTTTACAAACATGAAATGTTAACACAAATACAAGAGATAATCAAAAAATGTATACAACATATTAAAACCTTATTCTTCTCCCTCTTATGCATATTTATCTTGTTGAAGGGGTGCTCTTGCACCATTAGCTCTAATACCAATTGTTGATAACTGAGAGCGGGGGTGAATCAGTTATCTTAATTATTTTAACTTTATGTTCTTCTTTAACAACTAGTACATCATCAAATCATATAAGCATGCATAACCATGAAAGTAGAAATAAAATCAGTACACATAACACAATGATTTTGACGTGGAAAACCCTGCTAAGGGAAAAAACCACAGGGTGACTGACCCAAGATTGTATTCTTTGTTAAAAGAATAGAAGTACAAAATGACACTTGCCAATTAGGGCTCACTACCCGAGCACACTGCTCACAAGAGGTTCACTACCTACAAGAGACTCACTATCTACAAGCTATAAAGAAAGTAATCAGGTGATTGAACTAATGAGAAGCATCCACATATGCTGAGGTTTAGTTCCAGCTAGGCTCAATACACTGATCTACTGCACTTCATTCTTCCTCTTCTTTGTTGTTGTTGTCCTATCACATACCGGACCTGTATTGCTACTTCCACACTATTCTCAGCTTTTTTTCACACAACATAACACACCACACACACCTTTACATCAAAATCCATCTGGTATATATATCTACACCAAGGATTTCATCGTCTTTCTAGTCGACATCTGGAATACTCAATATTTTCTCAAACTCTGGTCTGTCGGCTGAATCCTTGCTTACTAAGTGATGCATATCAAGGAGATACTTATAGAAGTCATCAATCATGTCGGCCAGCCATTTATGATCCCTCAAGAAACTTGATTGCCACCAATTCCTCATCCGGATTAAGGTCTAATGCTTCTTCGGTTAGTTCTTCCTCAGTCTACTCTACCAAACAGGAACCCAACACTTAGATGCTCATATCTTTTCACTCGTTCATCACTGGAGGCTCAATCTCTAGAATGTATTAGTCATGGTACTCCTCTTGACTTCCCCAAGTGTGTACTTTGCTGAGATACTTCCTTTGAGAGATCCAGATTTGATTGTCAGACCTTGTTGCATGCTCTGTTCTTGCCCACCAGACCAAAATACCCTTCAATCTGACTTCCGATATAGACATACCATTTCCTACAGATGGGTGGGATGAACTTTGTTGCCATCAATGACAAAATTCATGAAGCCACACAGTGTCTCTTGCTAACAATAGGGTCATCCTCCCCTTTGAATCAATGACCACCACAGGCCCATCCTTGAGTGCAAATATAACTTGTGCTTCAATCATGTAGCTAAGAAGGATTATATCACCATGTCACCACATTCTTGGTGACTAACTAAAATATCAGTTAGCCAACTTCAGTCCCAACTAAAGTACCTACCATCTCGCATCGTACCATTTTGTAGGAATCATCTAGTTCGTCATGGAGTTAGAATTAATGCAAATCTCTAATCTACAGTTCTATTTAGGAATAATGAATGTAATAAACTATGCAACTGGCTCTAGTTCCAATTCACTCCAGTTAGACTTTCTATTAGTTTTATTCTTTCAATAATGCTTGACTATATAAGGAGGAGCAATTCATTTCTTTCGAGTTAGTTCCAAGTTTTCTAAGTTTTCATAGATAGTTATCGCCAGATTGTTGTAATAGGAGGAAAACTCCTCATGCTTGTAATTATGTCCATTTTTGGACTTTGATTTAATATGAAGGGGAATTTCTTCTAAAAGAAGTTAGTTGAGCAAGAGGATTGTCTCTAGTTGGGGAAGTAGGGCTTGCTTACCCATCTAAGGGAAGATCTCTCGATAATTTGGTATTTATGTAATTCTGTTCTAAGTTTTGTCAAGTTTTCCTTAATGTTCTGTGTGATTGTTGTTAATTATTCCCTGTAGGTTAGTTCTTAAAAATTCTAAAATACCAAAAAGAGACAGATCTGTTCTTTATCAGCATTGTCATATTCAGAGTATTTCATTGCTATAGAATAATAGTAGATTCAATTGAGCTCATTCAAATTTTTAGCATGTTAGATTAATTTCTTTTATAGTAAGTGTGTTTGTTTCCATCAATTTAAGGTAGCTTCCCTTACTGCAAGTGCATTTCCTTTCTAGCAAATTAATATAGTTTTCTTCCAAGCAAGTGTGTTTATTTCTTAGCAATTAGATAGATCTTTATTTCTACATGCACTTTCAATTCTGGCAAGATCGACAAACCAAGTCCATTCACCAAACCACTCAACCAAACCCCCCCCCATTCTAAGAAGTATTATCATAGATAGCTCTAGACACCTTTAGAATGATAAAAGTAAATGATGATGTATTAACAAAGTACTAATTTGACCTCATCATTTTTGACACTGTTGTCTCGGGGCTAATCTAAAAATCATTGTAGGTTTAAGGTGTTGATAAGACTTTTGATCCATTAGTTTATGAGAAGACCTAGGGACACCTTAGGTCAATTCATTAGACATCATATAGAAGATATATCTCTAGAGGCTAATTTGGAAGAACCTCCAAAACACCTGATCAATAAAGGATCACCTGTACTATTAGAGCCTCCTAATTCATCTACTACATCTTCAACAATGGGCGATAATGTTGGTAACAATGAAAAACCAGCTAATAATAGAACATTCTCTTATCCGATCTCCATCATTCCTGAGGGAAATGAACCTCCTATGAAAAACATATCTCTTGCATTTCTACCCACCTTTAAAGGAAAAACTTTAGAAGATCTAGACCAATTTCTATTTGAATTCAAGGTCCTCTGCCAAACTTATGACTATGCCACAAATAACCAGAAATTAAAATTGTTTCCTTCCACTCTTAAGGAATCAACTTTACGATGGTTTACGAGTTTGACTGCAGATTCTATCACAACCCAGAAGGAAATGGAAACTATTTTTCTTGGCAAATATTAGGATTATTGTAGAGTCACAGATTAAAAAGATGAACTTTTCTACATGAAACAAATGGAGGATGAAAACTTAGAAGATTATGTGGATAGATTTTTATTTGTCCACAGGAGGTCTAAAAAAAACCTAGATGAAGAATTAACTAAGACTATCTTTCTAAGAGGAATTGACGATGAGATCAGAGAAGCATTAAATCTGATGGGTAAGGGAGATATTAACAAACAAACTTTTGCAAAATTGTAGAAATTTGCATAAACTATTCTCATACAAGAGCTAACAAAAGAATTTTAAAAAGGGGTAGTACCAATGACATTACAAAATTAATGGAAGAACTAGTAAAACTCAAAAATAACATCTTACTTCATTTCAATACCACTCTAGATGGCATGCAAGCTAGTAAAAAGAACACTGAGCCCTTAGCTATTTATTGCCCTCATTGTAGAGAGAAACACCCACTTAGGGAATTGTTGCGATGCTCACAACACGCCCCATTTACCTCTTAGCAAAATGAGGACCCCTGTTGTGGCTGTGGTTTTTTTTTCTTGTGTGTGGGTCTGCTTGGTGGTAAAGGGAAAAGAGGTAAAGGTTACAAACTGTGTTGAAAATTAAAAAAATTAGCATTAAGTACTAGAGTGGAATAGAGGTGAATTCATTGTCAAAAATGAATAAGGGTTGCTTTTTGAACCATTTTAAATTTCCTAATATTCTACAAGATATGCGTGTTTTTGGTAAAATGCATTATAGAAGGGTTTTATATGTTGTATGTACAAGGTCATTTGTATGTGGTGTTGTTGTATTAGTCACCTAGAGTGGTCGAGTTTATTTATCATGGTACTTTGTATGCATGTGGTTAGTGTTTTATTCTTTGTATACAAGTCAGACCTGATAAGTTTCAGAAGTGGAGTGGATAAATGGCTCAGTTTGCATAGTATCTTGAGTTGTATGTTTATCAAAAGGAAAGATACAAGGCAATATACAATGTGATATACATGCCACGGACGCGAAGAGAATATAAAATTTGGTTTTATTAAGGGGAAAAAAGGGTATGTTTCATCATTTGTATGTTGCATATTTTGGGTTTACATCTTGCGCATACAATACAACACAGATTTCGAAAGATAATTAAATCGGATGTAAGTGATGCATCATACCTTAGTCTATATTGAAAATATCATTTGCTTTATATACATGTATGGATCTGAAGACTCATATAATACGGTTAAGAAAAAATGAAGAGTCTAGGATGATTGTACAAAGAGTTTGCATGTATGGGGGCTTGTATCTAAGGGTAGATACAAGTGGGGAGGTAAAGTGGGTCCCACCAGTTGTATCTCGAGGTTGTATATCGCACAGACAGACGAGTATACAAGAGCATATACAAGCTAGTATACAAGCAAAGATGCAAGGGACCGTGATACAAGATGGATTTCAAAAAGAAGTTAAATAAAGGTAAGGCTTTGTATGTTTAGGTGATTGTATGTTAATGATATACAATCCCGATATACAAAGAAATGAAAGACATTATCAGAGAGCTAAAAGGTAAAGAGGGTTTGTATGGGTCGTAGTTGTATAAGTATTTATATCCATTTTACATACATTACAATATACAAACATAAGATACAAGGGCAGATATAAAGAAATAGGGTAAGATTGTTTATAAATCATTGGATGTGGGCTTGTATATTGAAAAGGTGCAAATTGACATACAAGAAATAATATACAAGGAGGGATGCAAGAAAATGTGATGTATGCAGAAAGTAAACTAATGGATAGAAGGTTTAAAAATAAAATGTTGAAGTAGAAGGTCGAAGCCCTAGGTGCATTAATTGCTGCAATTAATGCTAAACTAACACTGAAAATGATAAAATTTAATGGGTTAGGGTAAATCAAAGGTTGCTTTTTTTTAGATTTGCATTGTTAAAATTAAAATTGTAGAAAGAGGAATTGTTGTGGAAATTGAACGAAAATTCATCATGAGACGAAATTTTAGAAATGGAAATGTTGAACAAAAAGTCAACATTTGTAAGGTTGAACTATCAAAAATATGGATATTTATCTTGAATGTTGTTACAGTTCAGTTAATTAAAAATGTAAAGTGATTTTTAGTAATTTTATTTTAAAATGTAAGCAAGCATTAAATTATTCTGTCTGATAGTTAATTAGCTAGTTTGGGTTAAATAATATGAAAGTCAAAACTAGAAAAGTCAAACGGGGGGTTAGGGTAAATGTAAAAAATAGAAAATTCATAGTAAAACCCTAGGTAAGAGAGTAAAACAACAAGTTAAAAATACATTTTTTATAGGATGGACCCAAAGCAGAAAAAGGTGGATAAAGGGGGTGAGGAAAAGGTTAAAAAGGAAAGAAAGCCCCATAAAGAAACCAAGAAGGAAGAGTTTCCAATATACATAGGGTATGCTTCATTGCTCGGCACAAGTGGAGTAGGGATAGACACGAGCATAGGGAATTATGATGCGTATGATGTTTTTTAGAAGATCACAACAACCAATGCTACACCTGACATGAGGTGTCTATGGGAAAGTGCATTATACAGAGCTGTAGGTTTCCTGTTAGCTATGGAAGCTAAGGACCTATGTCTAGATTGCATACACTTATATGACCCATTTACTAGAAGAGTAATACACCAGGATAGAGTCATTGCGGACTTATCTACAGAGGGGATTGCAAGAACATTTTGTCTAGAGATACATTAAAAAATGGTAGACATTGATATTGACCAGTACAATGAGGATTTCAATGATAATGAGAGGGATTGTAGAAGCAAGATCTTCTACAGTTGGTATAATGCAGAGAATAAACCCAAGGCCATGGCAAGAGTACATAAGATTTTGCAAAGAATAGACTTCAAGGAAGAGATATATTTGATGATTACAATGTTAAGAAGACTTGTGGGATTAAGGGATGCCACTAAGTGTGAGCCTTGGATGTTCACTGTTATACAATTCATGAGGGAAGCAAAGAAGGAACAAGGATAAATTCACTGGGCTAAGGCTATTAGCACAACCATATGGAAACAAGCAATGTTAAGAAAACAAAAAATGATGCCTTTCTATTTGTCCTTGTATGTATTATATTCATTTGCAACAATGGTTCAACCATATATATATGGGATTGATAGAGTTGGAACCCTAGGGAATATCCTGGATCAAAAGCTTGTAGATGAACATTATCCTGATTTACAAGAGGATAATGCATTAAGAAAGTATGCTTTAGTAAACGATGTATTTAATACATACATGGTCAAAGTCTTAAGAGAAGAGCAAGATAAGAGATTGTCTATAGATGCAAAGGATACAATTGGTTTGCACATTTCATGGTACATTCAATTCTATAACTTCATGTATATCAGAACTAAGGGCTTTGAAGGAAAACATTTCATGTTGCCTAGATATCCTTCTAACAAGTTGATTGTTTTAGAGTTCTCAAGGCAGAACTTGAATGCCTTCAGAATGTATAAAAAGAAGTATAGCAGGACAAATCTTTTGCTCTCTTGGGCAATTGGTAGATATTCATGTTCCAGCAAAGAAGTTGCTAGTTATTCAGAGAGGGAGTTAAGGTATTATGGATTTAAGGAATTTGAGTTAGCAAGGAGGTTTGATCCTTTTCATAAGATCCAATATACCATTGATTCTAAATTTAAACATCAACTACACATTGAGCATTTCTGGTCAAATTGTGAGAATGAAAGAGAAGTTAAGGATGATGGCAAATTATTACACCATAGTTATGAAAGTGCCAGGCTTGCTCCTATTGGAGAGCTTGATTGGTCATAACCATGGAATACATCTTTGGACATATTGTCCAAACTTGTCATTTTGTTCTCTAAGACATGGTTGAAGGATAGAATTGAGGAGCTTAAAGCTAAGGGAACTGAGCCTACATATCCAAAGAAGGGAAAAAAGAGAGTAAGGGAGCATCAAGATGATCTCCACTTCTTCTATGAAAAGAAAAGGAAGATTATAGAAGTAAAGATTGTTGAGAAAGACAAAAATGCTACATTGATGGATCCTTATGCAATAGGGGTGACAATAGCAGTATCATCAGGCCCATTTGTAGAAGCAAAGTCATTGAGTCATGATACCAGTACAAAGCAAGCACAGGATGCTAAATAGTTAACAAGACAGAAGGTTATGAAGGCAATACCAGTAGGGATATCCAAAGGAGAAACATCAAAATAGAGAGAAGCTATAGGAGCACAATAGGTAGGTGCTAAATTAAGTAACATAACTGGTGCATCTACCTCAGTAGATAAAAGACAAACATATGCTAAGGTTAAAACATAATTGGCTGAAGAAATGTTGCATGGGTCAAAAATGCATGAAGCCAAACAAGTTACTGAGACTGTCAACATTGAAGATGACAGTAGTGGAAGTGAAGTTAACGAAGTGGATTCAAGGATGGGAAGAAGAATCTAGTGAATATTCAAGTGAGGAAGAGGAACAAGACACTCAAGCTTATATGGAAGTTGAACAAGGTCCAATGTCTAAGCAAGAAAATGTACAAGAGGAATTGGGGGCAGTGGATCCATTTGGTACATTAGTACCTCCGGAAATAATAAGAGATGTGCAAGATGTAGCACATCAAATAGAAGAATCTGAAAAAGAGGATACACCTGAGGAAACAGTGAAAGAAACACCTCAAACCAAAGAAGAAACAGGAGCTAGCACTTCTAGTGTAGATGTGTTGAATATTCTAAACATGTATGGGGAACACAGCGAAGAGGAAAAGAATGTAGATAGTAAAGATGAACAAGAAAAAAGAGACAAAAGAATTTGATCAGATAGTAGGTTCACCTTCACATGCAAAGCAAGTTGACATGCCTGAAAAGGCACAAAAGAAAGGTGAAACAACAAATAAACCTAAAACCGAAGAGAACATAGAGAATATTGATGAAGATAAATTTAAACTTGAAAAGCAAACAGAGGATAAGGGCATGACAAATGTGGAACAAGAAAATAAAGAGGAAGATCAAGAAAAAGATTCTTCAAGAAAAGAAGGTCCACAACAAGAAGATGAGGGTGGAGGAGATATAGAAATTGAAGAAGAGGATAATGAGGGTGAATCTAAATATGAAAATGATCCAATAGTATAGGAACCAGTCCCTCAACAACAACCTCCCCCATAGCAACAAGAACAACAACAACAGCAACAAGAACAACAACAACAGCAACAAAAACAACAATAGTAGAAACCAAAACAAGAAGTAGAAAAGCCTCAAGAAGAGGTAATCAATGAAGACAAAGTTACTAAAAGCACAAAAGAGGCTCGAACCTGGTTGGGTGCAAAAGTAAGGAGAGAAAAGGTGGAGGTATAGTTAGTACCCATAGACATCAAAAGTTTATTAGGTGATGGAACACTAAGAAAATAAAAGAGGAAGGCTAGAACCATGTTGGCAATACAAAGGGGTGCAGACGAATCTAAAACACTAAATTTGGTCATACCACAAAAGGAGAAAGCCAAAGGAGAAATAATTGTAGATGATTACAAGATACTTAATTTTGACCTAGGACACACAACAAGGGAGTAGCATATAAGTGAATGGGAAGATATGACTAGGTTATAGAAAAGATGTTAAAGAAAGACAAAGATAAACATGAATATTTGAAAGGACACATTGTCCAGTTACAACAATTCATTAGGGGGATATTTGATCCGAATGCTACAATACTAGAGTTACCCAGTGAAATAGCAATATTGCCAAAAGATGAAGTAAAGGATATGGAAAATAAGAGGCTTGAGGCCAATATTTTTGAAGAATGGTTCAGAGCATTTGTGCAAGAAGGAGAAGAGATGATCAAACTATATATGCCTAAAAAAGACATGACTTGGTCTAAATAAATACTCTTAATATTTATTTCATTCTAATTCTTCTATCAATAAATAAATAAACAAATTTATTTATTTAATTCACATTGCTCTAAGTTAATTAAATATCAAAATATTTAATTACCTCTTCTAAAGTCAAAATTAAATAAAATCATTTATTTAATTAAATTCTCTCAATCTCCAAAAATAAAATATTATAAAATATTTTATTTATTCTTCCAAACCATGCACAACAATTATATAAATTTATTTATTTAATTTACATTCTTATCTTCTAATTCTTCAAATATCTTTGAAATCTTCTAAAAATAAGTCTTCTTCTTCATGAACACAAAATTAAATAATTTATTATTTAATTTCTCTCAAATTATACAAAAGTAAATCACAAGTTGAGTTATCTACTCAATCAACCTTGTTTTTATCAATATCTCTTAAATTAGAAAAAAATATTCTAATTTATGAAAAACAATTCATATCTTTATAAAAGAAAGTAGTTAACTCAAATAAAATAGCTTTTGGGTGACACTTGTCTTCTTCTTATTCGCGCATGTTCCTTGAGGTTTCTCAACTGTTGATATATTCTCTTCCAAGTCTATAAATTGAACCATGTTCTTCCATTTCATTCATCCAAGCTTTAAGTATTGTTACTCTATAGGAATTGCAGCGCGCCTTTGGCACCAATTCCTTCATTGCTTGTGATCAGACTCCTTACCATACTACTACTATTGTTGTGAAGCTCATCTTCATGGCAAAACTATCATAGCTATTCTCCATTGACAATCTTGGAATAGCAAGGAAGTGCACTCTCTGAGGGCCTTATTCATACATGCAAGATCGATTGAGATTGGTAACCAACGAAAGCTATGAAGCTTTGAGGTTTGCAAAGGTTTTTGAAGCTCTTTTGTTTGATTGATCTCTTTGTTTCTATATTTCATTGAGTTTTGGGTATTATTGATATTGTTATATTGATTATTCATGTTTACTCCAATTTTCCCTTAACATTTTTGGTGCTCACCATGGGGCCTAGCCCAAATTTAACCCAAAAACTAAGTTTTTGTATTTTAGAAAGTCATACATAGGAATAAATCACACATTTGACACATCCTAATATGCATCTGCTATCTGTTCTAGCACATACATTTTTTTAGTGCATACTGTCTCCGATCTGGTGCACCTATTTTTTATTCCGATGCATACATCCTTTAAGTGCGTACAGACTCTGCTCTAGCACATTTATCCCCTGATATGGTGCACCTATTAGTTCGACGCATATATATTGTTTTCATATGCTTTTGTCTTCTATCTTAGTGCATATGTACTACAACGCTTCTGAGCTCTGTTTCTGTGCATTCAAACTTTGAAGCTGCGCATCTGATCTAGGCAGTGATTTTTAGGGTTTCCTTGAAGTTTTGGCTAATGCTAACATCTTTTTGCAGTAACACTCTTGATCTGTTTTGTAGGCTAGGTACTAGTTTAGAATCATATAGTTGCACTTGTTAAGTCACACTCTGATTTCTAATGGGAAAGTAAATGGATGCTCATGCAAATCTCACATAGTTTTAACTAGGAAGGCGATAATTGAATCATTGCTATATTTCTATCCTTCCAACTTAACAACTCATTGCTATCTTGTTATCACTTCAAAGTTAACAAATCACTGCTATCTAGGTAAAATTAAACACATCATTGCTATCTGGGTAAAATTGAACCATTGCTATCTTGTTATCACTTCAAAGTTAACAAAATTATGTGCTTGCCCAAGTAGACAGCTCATCTAGTTTTTCTCATTTTAACTAGGGGAAAAGAACCACTATATTCTATGTTTTGGGAATGATACCAAGCCTATCTAGACATATCATTTTCGTATGTGTTTTTCCTTTAGAGGGGCTTGCTCTTGGATACCGTTCATCCAAGTAGGAATGACCCTAAGTGGTAATAGGCTAGACGCCAAGCCCTACCAATCCACTATAAATAAATTATGTTTGGAGTAAAATCTTCAAACAATGAGTGCAGTTGTGTTATACCAATAGCCAACCTCCCCCAAAACCCTCCAAGGCACAACCCTTGTAGGCTGGGAGACTCCATAACGGAGAGTCATGTTGTCACATGTATAACCACTTGAACAGTTGCCTTTATTAATCATCGTTTGTTTTTAGTGGCCAAAAACCCATATAATCCAGTGCAAGGAAGGGTGATTATCACCTCCTAAAGATGCTTCACTAGAGATAGTGAGAATTTAGTTTTATACTGTCCTTTGAAACCTAGGATTGTACTTGCTTTCTTTTAGTCCAAAAAAGAGTAAAAAAATCACAAAAAATAAAAAACCATAAAAATATTCTTTGTGTTTGCTGTGTCTTCTTGCCATAAATTCATAAAATCATATCAAAAAGACTTTCTTGCAGCCAAAGATACCAAAAACATCAGAAAATTGCTAAAAACTTGAAAAAATCACTAAAATCTAGAGAAGCACATTCGTCCTCTTTTGTTGTGCATTTGTGCTGATTTTTGGTGCATCTATACTGAATTACAACACTTTTACAAACTATTACATTGCATTTGAAATTTACCAGTGTTGCGCTTATACACTGACTTTCTATGCATTTACCAGTTTATGTAGTGCATTTGTTCCGGCGCATGCGTGACAGTGAGCACTTTCACAATCTTTAAGAGAAACATTATACCTTTTTTGGGTACCCATTTCAGTCTTGTTCAAGATTCTGAGATTAGATCTTACCTTGTAATCATTTTTCCATCCATTTCATGTCAAAATCTCTCTTTCATTGGTCATCTCATTTACCTTCTATCAGATCTCCCTAAGTTCAAAGTCAAAGTATCCCATATCAGATTAACATAGGCCCCTTTTTTGGATCATTTTGGATTCAAGTAACCGTAGTAAGTCAAAGAACTTCACTAGTGGTCTTGGTGCACGATTAGTCCCTACATATTAAGATAGGTATCGAGTACCCTTACTAGTGGCTATCATCTTGTATCGGTCGTCTTACTTGGAATCATTGATTGAGAAAGTCCCTTGTCCAAATCTTGTCATAAGTATCCTATTCTCAGTAGTCTCCATCGACACCTGACCAAAATCTCTAGTTTCATCCCACCACATCCCACATCACCTTGCATGGTTCTTACTAGATCTTAATACCAAAAGCAACTTGAAATGGTTAGATCATCTGATCATATTGTCACCCCTCATGACAGTGATGAATAATTCTCTCATGAAGATTATCATGGACACCTCCAAGACCAGAAATTCCAACACTTGCTAGAGAAAGTACTCCATGAGGACCCTCACAAGTATTTTTATCATCTTGTAAATCTTGGAATTAAGCTCCCCACTGACTTTGATCTAAGCAAACTCAAAGAGACCGTAGAGGATAATCATGAACACCACAACGGTGAAGACAAAGGAAAGAAAGTCATAGACCCAAATGCACCTATGGAAGAAATGAGGAAACAAATCAAGGGTCTCACGCAACAAACACTAAAACATACTCCTTTGAAGATATTTCACCGTACCACTTTGATAAAAGTTTGAACATGATACCATTCCTCTTTTGATTCAAAGTTCCTAAGTTTGACAAGTATAAAGGGAAAGGGGACCCTAGAGATCACATTAGGGAAATCAACACTGCATGCATGGAAGTAGCTCACAATGAGACTTTCTTAATGAGACTATTCCCTAGATCTCTAGGTAGTCAAGCCATGGAGTGGTTCTCATGGCTTCCATTGGGCATCAAAACTTTTGATGAGTTAGTTAACAAATTCATCGCACACTTCTCGTACAATATTGAACACAAAGTCTCCATGCTTGACCTATGCAATACCAAGCAAAAGACTGGCGAATCATTCACCTCCTTACAAAGGTGGATACAACTAGCAAGCAAATTCTCATATGATGTACTAGAGAAGCAATTAATGGAGATGTTTGTCCATAACCTCAACTCTGATCTAAGCTATCAAATACAAATTCAATTCCTTACCTCATTTTTGAAGGTTATTGAAATGGGATTGTTCATCGAGAAATCTATGATAACTAAGGGGAAAATCAAGTTATACAAGGACACACCTACCTCTAACTACATGACTAACAAATCAAAGTTTTGGACTAAGATTAAAAATGTCGTCAACAATGGAGTAGTTGATGCTAATATGGCGGCTCCCAAACAACAACCAATATTCACTCTCAAAGGAGAGGCAAGCAATGTTACACCAAACAAAACATTCTCTCGAGAGCTAAGACCATGGTTCAACTCAAATCCAAGATGAAAGTTCACAGCACTGGGTGAGTCCCAAGAATCCACATTAAGGAAGCTATTGGCCAACAATGAAATCTCTCTACCACCAACAAGCGATTATGAACCTCAAATAACCTCACTATTGGAAAGATACCGACTATTGTGAGTATCATAGAGGAAGGGGACATACAACCAACAATTGTATCTATCTCAAACATGTTATTCAAGACATACTTGATCAAAATCAAGGAGATGCTCAACAACATACTTCTAATGAGATGCATGTGGCTTACAAAGATCCACTTCTCAATCATGAATAATGGGAATAGTAATGCCAATTACACAAGTGTAACATTCAATTATACCATCAATTGCATATCAGAGCATGTCCCACAAATCAATGTGGTTATGCCCAACAGAACTAATTGCAGTATCATCACCTGCAGTGGTAAGGTCATCTTAAATACAATTCCTCCAAGATCATCACCCTTTTAGTCCAACTTCCATTAGTATAGTGTCATAGACCAACTATGGAAGACTCCTACCCACATTTCTATCTTAGAGTTGTTGCGTCTATCTCCTTCCCACAAGGAGATTCTTGTTAAAGCCTTAGTAGAAACCACTATCCCCACTAACTTGGTCCAAGATAAGTTTCAAGCCATGGTAGGTAATTTGACCTCCTGTAGTACCATATCATTTACTGAACAAGATGACCTCTCAGTGTCTCAACCCCATAACACCCCTTTACACATTGTTGCCTTCATCCATAAGTACCGCATCAAGAGGGTTCTCATTGATGGGGGAGCTAGTTTAAATATTTGCATGTTGAATCTAGTCCTTACATTGGGGTTCTCTAAAAATGCAGTTGATCCAAGGAAGAAGATTACTATCAAAGCCTATGATGAAGAGGAGAGAACTACCAAGGGAATAGTGGTATTACCCATACAAGTGGGACCAGTGATAAAAGATGTTGTATGCCAAGTCCTACATAGGGAGCTAGCCTATAATATTCTCCTAGGTAGACCATGGATTCATGTCATGAAAGTTGTGCCTTCTACCTATCACCATGCATAAAATTCCCTCATAACGACAAGCAAGTCACCATCCAAGGTGACCCCGACCCCTTTCAACATTACAACTATGTCCTTTCAAAACCTGATTGCATTATACCCAACAATAGAGAATCTACATCCCTTACCCCACAACATGATTCTACCTTTGAAGCTTCCTCATCCAAGCCCAAAGAGTAGAAAATTACCATCAAAGAAATAGGAGTAGGGGAATACTCTATTGAGCACAGCCTCAATCTGGCCAAAATGCCTTTATCTCCTAGATCCTTCAGGTGACCCAAGCATTTTCCAAAGCCATCTATTCCTCCTACACCTCCCATAGCTCCCTTTGTAAAATGGGGGACCCTATCAGATGAAATAGAGGAAAGAGATATCTTATAATGGATTTACACATAAGAAGAAGAAAACATACAACAAGAACCACCTAAGCTCCCAATGGAGATCTATGGGTGAGGTGAGTCTATCCTACATAGAATGGGTTATGAAGGACAAGGCCCCATTGGCCTAAGAAAAGAAGGAATTATAGAACCCATTCAACCTTCTTTATCCTCATTTGATAGAACTACAAAATGTCTAGGATATAAGGATAAGGGAAAAGCTAAAGCAAATGCATGTCTTGTGGAAATGATCCATACCCTTCAAGAGAACAGTGACACAGATTCTAATGAGTATGAGTGGAAAGAGCTGACAAAGAGGTTGACACCATTTAAACTTATAGCCCCTACTATGAGGGACAAACGTTACAACATAGGCCATTAGAGTGTGATTTGCCTATCCCTAAGAATACGACTTTCGAGGAAGGTTTGAGTTCTATCGCAATAAACAATTTGGAGGAAAGTACCATCCCAAAGACTCCCCCTACCAACACTCCTAGCATATCCATTCAAACTGTCAATGAATTAGATCTATTCTTTGACTCCCTCCCCCTTGTGCATCCTGAGCTTATTGACTGGGATCTATAAGGAATCCCACAACTAGATATGTTCCAAAATGATGATGCCTATATTGACTACACAGAACTTAGGGACCACCTACCTAAAGTGGATCATAAAGCTAGCTTTTCCATTGAACTTAATACCATGGCTTATTTTGGAGAGGGTGCCAAGCCTTCCATTCACAAAAATATCAAAGTAAAAATTAGATCTGATGGTGAAAACTGCTCTGTGATAGTGTCAAATCCCAAAATAGTAAAAATAAAGTATGTATCTAATGGCAAAAACCCAACTGTGGCACCTAACGAAGGAAAGGTTGACACTCTCCCTAGTGACATGCACCAGGAGAAGTCTCAGATTATTGTGGAACCCACAAAGCCTATTAACATTGGAATAGAGGAATAGGCTAAGATCATTCACTTTGTTAAGTCTCTAACCCCACTAGAAAATACTAAGTTTGTACCATTCTTCAAGAGAAAGCAAGTCAATTTTGCTTGGTCATATGTAGATATGCCAGGGTTAGATCCAAATCTGATTCTACATCATCTTCCTTTAGATCTAGGAGTGAAACTAGTGAAACAGAAGCTTAGAAAGATGCATCCACATATTGCACTACTTGTAAAAGAACAACTCAAGAAACTACTAGATCTAGGGTTCATCAGAGCTATAAACTATTCGGAATGGGTCTCCAACATAGTACCAGTGTCCAAACCTAATGGTTGAGTCAGACTATGCAATGATTTTAGAGATATAAACAAAGCTTGCCACAAGGATGATCTTTCGTTGCCAAATATAGATATCATAGTTGACTTACCAACATGGCATACCATGTTGTCTCTCATGGATGGCTTCTCAACATCTAATCAGATTAGGATAGCATTGGAAGACCAGCATAAGATAGCTTTTATTTGTCCATGGGGTACTTTCTATTGGAATGTCATGCCATTTGGGATAAAGAACAGAGGAGACACATATCAACATGCTATGACCACTATATTCCATGATATGATGCAGATCACCATGGAAGACTATGTAGATGATATCCTTACAAAGTCACTCACAAGAGAATGATACTTGGATGTGTTAGAGAAAGTCTTTCAGAGACTAGAACAATTCAAAGTCAAATTGAACCCAAAGAATTGTGTGTTTGGAGTCACCTTAGGTAAGCTCTTAGGTTTTATTGTATCAACAAATGGAATAGAGGTAGACCCTACCAAAGTTAAGGTTATTATGGACATGCCACCACCCAAGAATCTTACTCAACTAAGATATCTATAGGGCAAGCTACAAGCAATTTGTACATTCATATCACAACTGGCAGACAAGTGTCAACCCTTCAGTCATCTCCTACATAAGAACATTCCATTCAAATGGGATGAGAAGTGCGAAGAGGCATTTGAAAAACTAAAAGAGTATCTTTTGAATCCACCTATTCTCATGCCTCCTATCCAAGGGGATCCATTGTTACTATACATATCTACTACACCAACAACTCTTAGGGCCCTTCTAGAACAAGATTATGAAAGGAAAGAAAGAGTTGTCTACTACATCAGTCACACATTAGTGGGCTATGAGTTGCAATACTCTCAGATAGAAAGATCATGTCTTGTAGTAGTTTTTTCTTCCCAAAAATTCTGACATTATATGCTAGCACATCTAGTCAAACTTATTAAAAAAATAGATCCACTAAAGTACTTACTAAGCAAAGCAGCTCTAACAGGTCACCTAGCTAAATGGGCAATGCTCCTAAGTGAATATGACATTGGGTATGTAGATAGAAAGGCTATCAAGGGGCAGGTCATTGTTGATCAATTAGCAGATGCATGACTATAGGACACCACACCAATGCAATTTGAGTTCCCAAACGAATCCTTATTCAATATATCAACACTTTCCTAGAAACTCTACTTTGATGGGTCCTACACAAACCATGGATCGAGGGCAGGAATCTTGTTTGCAACTCATCACGGTGACACCATACTGAAGTCTTACCATCTATTATTCCCATGCACCAACAACATAAAAGAATATGAAGCCCTAGTCATTGGCCTTAAAATGGTAATAGAGTGGAAAATCAAAGAGCTACATGTCTACGATGATTCTCAACTAGTGATCAATCAGGTCAACAACGATTACCAAACCAAAGATGAGAAGCTTGTCCCATACAAATGGATGGTCGAAGAATTTAAGGAATACTTTGTGATCATCTCTTTTGAGCAAATACCTCGCATTGAAAATAAAGCAGTAGATGCCATGGCAACCATTGGATCTCTTCTTAAAATCCCATAGAATGAGTCACAGTATGAGTTCTTAGTGGAATCAATTTAGCAACCAGCTTATGATCTTCTTGAAACCCATTCCATATGCCTATTAGTTGGATCTGATTCACCTTCATATGGTAAGGTTTACACTTACCTCGAGGACAACACCCTCCCACCTAGCTTATCTTCAAACCAATGATGAACCTTTATATGCCAAACCTCTCATTATACCATTACTGCTGACACCCTATACTGACATAGTCTAGATGGTACTTTACTCCATTGTTTATAATGAGAACAATCCCAAACCACCTAAGAAGATGTACATGAACGGATCTATGGAACACACTCTAGCGATCCTTCCTTAGCTAGGAAACTCATGGGTTTGGGTTATTATTGGCTTAACATGGAAATAGATTCATATCAATTTGTGAAGAAGTGCAAATAGTGCTAGATACACAGGAACCTGATACATGCACCAGCTTAAGAGTTATGACCTTTAATGACACCTTGGCCCTTTTGCCAATGGGGACTCGACCTTGTGGGAAAGATCCATCCACCCTCATCCAACAACCACAAATTCATAATAACCACCATTGAGTACTTTACTAATTGGATTAAATTCATCCCCCTCAGCACCATCACAGGTAAACAAATCTCCTCATTCATCCTTAACTACCTCATCTATAGATATGGAATTCCCTCATCCATTATCATGTATAACGGAAGACCCTTCAAAAATTAGGATGTCCAAGAACTCTGTGACCAATTCAAAATCTAACACCATTTCTTCACACCCTCTTACCCCCAAGGCAATGACCAAGAAGAAGCATCCAACAAGACCATCTTGAAACTCCTCAAGAAGATAGTCAACTATGTTGGTCGTGATTGGCATATCCAACTGAATCCCGCTCTGTGGACCTACAGAATCAATACACACTCCCACAGGTGCTACACTATATGTCCTTGTCTATGGCTTAGAAGCTATTCTCCCCATCGAGGTCAAGTTACCATCTCTCAGGGTGTCGCTAAAAGGTCTCATAATAGATGAAGAGTAAAGAGTTTCCATATTGCAAGAACTAGAGTTGCTAGAGGAAAGGAGACAAAAAGCTTTTGATCATCTCAAGGCATATCAACAAATGATGTCATGAAGCTACTGTTGGCAAGCGACACTATATGGATTCATGATTGTTGTCATTGATGCCAACAAAGTTCATCCTAGACATTCATAGGACATAATGTGTCTATACTGGAAGTTAGAGTGAAGAATGTTATGGTCCAATAAACAAGAACAAAGCATGTGGCAAGGTCTGACAGACAAGTCCGGATCTCTTAGAGGAAGTATCTTGGTGAAGTGTGGATTTGGGGAAGTCAAGAGGACTACCTTGAGTGATAGATTCCAAGCATTTAGCCTCCGGTGATAGATGAGGAAAAAGATATGAATACTTGAGTACTGGGTTCCTAAGTGACAGTATGAACAGAAGAAGAACTGACTGGTAGAACATCAGACATTATTCTGGATGTGTTACTAATGTTGGTAAAGGTTATGAAGGCATGAATTATGTTTGGCCAACATGATGAATGATTTCTAAAAGTATATCCTTGATCCGCAATACTTGGTAAGCATGGATTCAGCTAACAGATCAGAGTTTGTGAAAAGATTGACTATTCCGGATGCCGACTTGAAAGGTGATGAAATCACTTGTGTGGATATATATACAAGATGGATTCAGTTGAGAAAAGTGTCATGGTTGTTTATGATATGCGAATAAAAGTAGAAGAGCAGAGAAGAAGTAGTTAGGAAGGTCCAGTATGTGAAAGGAAAGCAGCATAAAAGAAGAAGAAAGATGAAGTGTAGCAGATCAGTATATTGAGCCCAACCAGAACTGAACTCCAGCATATGTAGATGCTCCCAATCAGGTCAAGTATTGTATAACACTCTTTTGTAGACAGTGAGTCTCTTGTAGGCACTGTGCCTCTTGTGAGCAGTGTGCTCGGGTAGTGAGCCCTAATTGGCAAGTGCCATTTTGTTTTTCTTTATTCTTCTAATAGAGAATAATCCTTAGGTTAATCACCTCATGGTTTTCTCCCTTAATAGGGTTTCCACATCAAAAATATTGTGTCATGTGTGTTTCTATTTCATGGTTATGTTTGCTTGTTGAATTAATGCTACATTAATTATTAAGAAAGTTTAGAAAGTAGAAATAATTAGGATAACTGATTCACCCCCCCTCTCAGTTATCAACAATTGGTATTAGAGCCAAGTTCCTCCTAACAGAGTCTAACAACTTGAGGAAGATCTGGGAATTCAAATGGATGCATATGGTTTAAGGGAGCAACTCAAGACTGCCCTTGATGATCTTGAACAATCAAACTTTGAAGTCAATGAATTAAAGGAAAGACTCAAACAGGCTGATGATTTCATGAGAGAACTAAAAGACAAATTAAGTCTCTCTATGAAAAAGAGAAAGGAGCTGGTTTAGCAATTGGCAAGATAAGGTGAAGCAAATGATGCAAATGACGAGTTGAAGAAGAAAACTAAGTTATGTGAAAAGTTATCAAAAGAAGTCATTATGGTAAGACATGAAATGGAATCAGGAGTTATGAAGTGTACCCAAGAGATTGAAGAGAAAAGAAAAACTGAAGATAATCTAAGACAATCTCTCAAAGAGAAATTAGAAGATTGCCACCAAATGGATAGAATTATTAGACATCTTGAATCTGATCTTGAAGATGCTAAAGAAAATGAAGAAAAAATTGAGGATCAATTTGTCTCTCTCAAAAGGGATCTTCAAACAGCAAATGAATATAAAGAGAAATTCAAGATAAGTTCTGCTCAACTTGAAGTTCTTCTTGGAAGTCAAAAGAAGGTAGATGACAAGTGTGGTTTGGGATATGAGAAAGGAGAAAGCTCCAGATCCGGTCAGAAGAATTTTGGATCAGAAAATCTAAGGAACATGCCTAGAAGACCTCCGGTAAGACAGCCTAATGCTCAAAGATATCCATCCTTAAATGGATACTACCATAACTACAATAACTCTGGTCATAAAGATAATCATTGCAGAAAGAGAATGAATCAGACTAATTCATCCTTCTCTGGACAGTGTTTTAACTGCAAAAGGTATGGTCACAAATCTCATAATGCAGAAATAGACAAATGAACAAATCATTCAATGGTAGATGTTTTGCATGCAATAGAATAGGTCATATGGCTAATCAATGCAGATCAAGAGGATATCAATCAAATATGCAAAGAAATGTTGTTTTCCAAATTTGCAATAGATCTGGTCATATTGCAAAATTCTGTAGAAGCAAGAATTAGGACAAAAGAGGTCCGGTATATCATAATCAGAATCAAGATAAGGGGAAACAAAAAGTGAATGCAGATGAAGTTAAAAGTGAGATGAACAAGATTTGGGTGAAGAAAAGTACAGAGAATGTAGAGGATGGATCCGCACCAGACTCTGGAGTTGATATTCCTTCTAAAAATTAAAAGGTGAGCTCTGGCTCAGGGGGAGACGCAAAGAAAACCTTGTTCCCCTAGACAGTCAATTAGTGCCGGAACTAGCACAAGAAGAGTTGCAGATTGAAGGGTTCATAAGGGAAACATCCAAATAAACTTTGGTTAAGATTTGGAAGATCTACAAGATGTTTAAAGATCAGGATTGATCTAGTTCTTTGAGTCATCTGAATAAGGCAAACCAGAATAACATAGGCCGAGCATTTATTGCAACCTCACATTAGGGTTTACGGAGCAATATAAGGGTTTTCTCATTAATCACTTATTCATTCTACATTCAAGAAGAAATGAAAAGTAGAGGTCTGTAACAAAATTCCTCAAGTTCATTGAAGATCATTTGCAGAAGTCAATTCATCCAGAAATCAATCCAGCCAACTCCATGAAAACAAAAGGCGCAAAAGGTATTTTCCGTTCTCAATATCTCACTGCAAATCTTTTGAAAGATGGATACTCCAAATATAGTAAAGATCTCTGATAGGCCCTGCCCTGAATTTAAGAAACATCCATACAAATCATTGGAGGTAGAACACTTAGGAGCATTCTCTAGTGTTTTGCATGGCGTTTTGCACACAGAAGACATTAGGGTTTACATACATGCAAATATTGAAGAGTTTGGGGGATTCAAACTAAGAGATATCTATCACAAATAACTGATAGACGATGCTTTTGAGCTTAAACTAGAATATAAGGGTATCTAAGAGAAGCATTTTGATCAATTCATTCATTTCCCCTGCTTTGAAGAAGATGAATGGGTCCAGTATGTATTGAGTAGGAGGCATGATAACTTCCTATGGCTGAACAGAACTTGCAAGATCACCAAGGAGGCAATTAGGGTAGTAATTGGTTTATACTCCTCCGGAGGGATACCTGTCCTCAAATCTATCAAAAACAACATTGTAACTAAGGCCACCGGATCAAAATTTCATAAGAGGGCAATGACCATTAAAGATATCACTGACCTGGACATCAAGTTTGCATCTATGATAATAGGATACAAGATATATCACTCCAGTAGGGAGAATTTAGTATCCGGAACTGCAATATATACTGCCTATGAGATGCTAAGAAAGAATGCAGAATATGATCTCTGTGAACTTCTTTTGAGCTAGTTATTGGAAAACATACAAAAGATCAAAAAGGCCAAGAAGAACTCGTTTAAATATGGTGCACTAATATTATGTTTATTTTTCTACTTCATGAATGAGCTGCCCGGATCAAATGGATGGGTATGGCAAAATGACAAACCAGTAGCAATTCAGATCAGAGATTACTTCCATGAACTTGGGGATGCTAAGGAAAGGAATACAGCTCTGTGGAGTTACTTCAAACACTTTCAAAATACAATACAGATCAGAGAAAGAATCCCCAAATCAGTAGTTGAGAAATACAAGGATACAGTGTGCTTCATGGTAGACATTGATCAATGCCTAATGGAGGTAGTAGAGCCAAGGACAGTCTGGATCATGCCTATGGGGTATGAAGTTGATGAACAAATTGTAGAGTTGCATGTTCAACACATGCTCAGTAAGCCAAAGGACCCAAAAGCAGAAAGATTTGGAACCTTTGAAGAACTAAGTGTGAAAATTCACACTAAGCTAAGGCAGCCAGAGATCAAAAGGAAGGTAAGAAAAGAAGTTGAAGAAGTTACAAAAAGCTTTGGCATCTCAAAGGA
Source organism: Cunninghamia lanceolata (assembly GCA_027924645.1). Lineage (NCBI taxonomy): Eukaryota > Viridiplantae > Streptophyta > Pinopsida > Cupressales > Cupressaceae > Cunninghamia > Cunninghamia lanceolata. The sequence goes on from BSBN01001054.1 coordinate 4,906,587, forward strand.
GGCACTTGATGCCAATAGGGAAAAGAGGCAAAAAAGGGAAGCAAGGAAAGTGCTCCGGTAGAAACCTCAACCCAGACCAGATCATCAAAGAGATCTGCACCTGTCACAGCCAAAAGCTCAAGAACATCAAAACCAGAAGTCCAAGCATCCAGTAAAGGAGAGAAAAGATCAAAGACAAAAGCCACAAGGGCTTATGCAAGTCAAAGAGATGAAGAGGAAACTGAATCAGATGAGGGGATAAAGTAAATAAAGAAGCAGAAGAAGAAAGGATCTAGTAAACCTTTCACATGTCAAGACAAGGAAGAAATGGCAGAGGAATTTGTTGAAAATCCCACCCTATCTTTAGAAAGTGTAATCAAATCAGTCACCGTGGATGGAAACCTTCAACCAATGGCTGAATTCTATGATGATTACAATGAGGCTAACCAAAAGATCTTGCAGGAAGCTACAGTCAAGTATCTGAACATATACAATAAGGCTTTCATTGAAATTATATCTCTTATCCCTAAGAGCCTAGAAAAGGAGTTAGAAATGAGAAAGACCAATGCCATGGCAAAAGACCTTGAGATCTGGGAATAGATAACTATTCAGCAATATCCTTCAATCAATCCCAAGATAATGAATATGGTATTCAAAGATTGCAAGGATGAGTTCAGGAGCAAAGCAAAGATGAATCAACTTATGCTTGGTGAGACCAACAAGGTAGCCAAGGACACATAAGAAATTCTCTGGAAAGCCTTCAAAAGATTCAATCTTCCTATCATAGAGGACTTGGGTGCTGACCCCTCGGCCAAAAATATTGCAAAAGAGTTCATTGAGAAAATGGCAGAAGAAGTAATCGACACCGGTACATAAAAGGATAAAGACTTAGAATCCTATGTTCCAGAAAAGGAAGAGGTGGCTCATGAACAAACAAATATCTCTCCTTTAGTTTCCACTGCTGACTCCAGATCTAAAGGAGAAGAAAGAGTAAAGGAGAAAGAAGTAGAGGTGAAGGGAAAAGAAGATATCAGTGCAAAAGTTGTGGAAGGAGAGAAAGCTCTAAAAGACAGTTCAATGACTGCAGAAGAAAAGAAAAATCTGTCTTCGGCAAGAGACACTGCAGAATTAGTCAAGGACTTTTTGACAAAAGCATCTATGGAGATTGATGAACCGGATCTATTAAAAGGGCCTCCGGACTTTGACTCTCTATCTCCGGTGCAAACAATGAAGATAGATTCATTTGCAAATGTGAAGGCGAAAGAGAAGCTATTGAAATCTCACATGGAAGACTGTGAGCTTATAAAGGTAGCATTCGAGAGTTTTGGAAAAGATCATGCCATCTTTTCAGAAGGATCCCACAGCCTCCTCTTCTGGTAATCTCAAAACTCTAGTCAGTAGTGTTAGTACACATTTTGATTCTCTAGAGGTACAAGGGTTGATCATTAATGATAGGAGAAATATCAATATTAGGATAAAGAGCTTAGAAAATGCTCTTAAAGATGGCAGAGAAGTATACAAATTTTGTATTTCCTAGTCTAAAGCAATAGTGGAGATTGAGAAGAAAATAAAAGAGCAAGAGGATAAACTACTAAGTTTGTCTCAAAGTTTTGATCCTCTCTCATCCTCCATATTAAATCAAGAGTGTTAGACTATTGCAATCACAAATGCAATAAAGGATTTTGAGAAGGAAAGGAAGAACATAATTAGCTGGATGGGTGAACTTAGAAGGATCATTATTCCTAAGTTAGAGGCCATACATGAGGCCATAAGTGATGCTCAGATTATAGCCCGGACCAATGATCTGACAGATCTCAAGAAGGCAGAAGCTTTTGCATTCTTGTTGAGTGGTTACATCTCAATTTTGGATAGGATGAAGTAGAGTTGGGCGATAGAAGTTGTACAGTTGAAGAATACTTTTTCAGACATACTTAAGTATATGTAAGTACAACTTGTATATATACTTATGCTGCTAAGTATAGTTAAATTTTTGAAAATTTTGGTATGCGGACGCTACCCTTTGCCATTGATGTCAAAGGGGGAGTGAGGAGAAATGAAAAATGAGGAATCCAACTAAGGGGGAGCTCCAGAAAATATATATAAAAATAGAGCATCAGCCAAGGGGGAGCATAGTGTAAACACTTAGTCATTTTTCACTAAGTGTTTCCATCAATGCCAAAGGGGGAGATTGTTGGCAAGAGACACTATATGGATTTATGATTGTTGTCATTGATGACAACAAAGTTCATCCTAGACATCTGCAGGACATAATGTGTCTATACCGGAAGTCAGAGTGAAGAATGTTATGGTTCGGTAAACAAGAACAGAGCATGTGGCAAGGTATGACAGACAGGTCCGGATCTCTCAGAGGAAGTATCTTGGTGAAGTATGGATTTCAGGAAGTCAAGAGGACTACCTTGAGTGATAGATTCCAAGGATTTAGCCTCTGGTGATAGATGAGGAAAAAGATATGAATACTTGAGTACCGGGTTCCTGAGTGATAGTATGAATAGAGGAAGAACTGACTGGCAGAACATCAAGCATTATTCTGGATGTGTTAATAATATTGGTAAAGGTTATGAAGGCATGAATTATGTTTGGCCGACATGATTAATGATTTCCACAAGTATATCCTTGATCTGCAATACTTGGTAAGCATGGATTCAGCTAACAGATCAGAGTTTGTGAAAAGATTGACTATTCCGGATGCTGACTTGAAGGGTGATGAAATCACTTGTGCGGATATATATACAAGATGGATTTAGTTGAGAAAAGTGTCATGGTTGTTTATGATATGTGAATAAAAGCAGAAGAGTAGAGCAGAAGCAGTTAGGAAGGTTTGGCATGTGAAAGGAAAGCATCATAAAAGAAGAAGAAAGATGAAGTGTAGCAGATCAGTATATTGAGCCCAACCGGAACTAAATTGCAGCATATGTAGATGCTCCCAATCAGTTCAAGTATTGTATAACACTCTTTTGTAGACAGTGAGTCTCTTGCAAGTAGTGTGCCTCTTGTGAGTAGTGTGCTTGAGCAGTGACCCCTAATTGGCAAGTGCCATTTTGTTTTTCTTTATTCTTCTAACAGAGAATAATCCTTGGGTTAATCACCCAGTGGTTTTCTCCCTTAATAGGGTTTCCACGTCAAAAATATTGTGTCATGTGTATTTCCATTTCATGGTTATGTTTGCTTGTTGAATTAATACTCCATTAATTATTAAGAAAGTTTAAAAAGCAGAAATAATTAGGATAACTGATTCACCCCCCCTCTCAGCTATCAATAGCTACAACCATAGAGTCCATACAAGAATATTCAAGGTTGGAGATCTAGTACTTAAGAAGAACCCCTAGAATCAAAAAGATCAGAAAAAGAAAGGCATATTTGAGCCCAACTGTCTTGGGCCTTATGTGATCATAGCTGCTTATGGATTGGGAGCATATCAGTTACCAACATCAGAGGGTGATCTATTCCATGACCCAATCAATAGCATGCATCTTCGCCAGTTCTATACCTAGGAGAACCCCAATGTAAGGGGGCATAAAATACAAAAAAAATGTCCTTCAGTGAAAACCTAGCAAACAGTTACCTTGGATATGTATCATGATGAAAACTTGGCAAATAGGTGTTATGCATATTGGCAAGCAACACTCTGTGGCTTCATTGGTTTTGTTATTGATGTCAACAAAGACCATTCCACACATCTGCAAGACCTGGTGTATCTTTATCGGAAGTCAGATTGAAGGATACTTTGGTTTCGCAAGCAAGAACAGAGCATGCAGCAAGGTCTGACAGTCAAGTCCAGATCTCCTAGAGGAAGTATCTTTGTAAAGTGCAGACTTGGGAAAGTCAAGAGAAATGCCTTAACAGATAGATTCCATGGATTGAGCCTCCAGTGATGAAAGAGTGAAGAGATATGAGCATCCAAGTATTGAGGTCTAGTTTGGGAGAGTAGATAGAAGAACTCATCAACAGAGCATCAGAATTATTCCAGATGAGATATTGATGGTGATCAAGGTTCTTAAGGTATCATCCATGATTGGCCAACATGTTAGATGACATCTATAAGTATCTCCTTGATTCGTATCACTTGGTAAGCAAGGATTCAACCGACAGACTAGATTTTGGGAAAATATTGACTATTCCAGATGCCGACTAGAAAGAGGATGAAATCCTTTGTGTGGATATATATACCAGATGGACTTGGATGTGAAGGTGGGTGTTGTGTGTTATTGTGTGCGAATAAAAGTAGAAGGGTAGTGAGGCAAATCCGGCATGTGATAGGACAGCAACACCAAAGGAGAGAAAGAATGAAATGTAGTAGATCAGTGTACTGAGCTTAAACTGAAACTGAACTCTAGCATAAGTTGATGCTTCTCATCAGTTCAAGTATCTTGTCACTCTCTTATAACTTGTAGACAACGAGTCTCTTGTAGGCAGTAAGCCTCTTGTGAGCAGTGTGCTCGGTCAGTGAGCCCTAATTGGCATGTGCCATTTTGTACTTTTATTCTTCTAACAGAGAATACATTCTTGGGTTAATCATCCCGTGGTTTTCTCCCTTAATAGGGTTTCCACATCAAAAATATTGTGTCATGTGTACTGAGTTTATTTACGCTTTCATGTTCATTTAAGCTTATGTGTTTTGATACTGTACTAGTGGCTAAAGAAGAATAGAAAGTTAAATTAATCAAGATAACTGATTCACCCCCCCTCTCAGTTATCAACAATTAGTATCAGAGCCAAGTTCCTCTAAACAGAGCCTAACAACTTAAGGAAGATTAGGGAATTCAAATGGATGTGTATGGTATGAGGGAACAACTTCAGTCTACCCTAGATGATCTTGAGCAATCTAACTCCAAAGTCAATGAATTGAAGGAAAGACTCAAACAGGCTGATGATTTCATAAATGAACTAAAAGGGAAACTGAGTATCTCTATGAAAAAGAGAAAGTATCTACTTTAGCAATTGGCAAGTCAAGGTGAAGCCAATGATACAAATGAAGACCTAAAGGAGAAAACCAAGTTATGTGAAAAGTTATCAAAAGAGATCATTATGGTAAGACATGAAATGGAATCAGGAATTATAAAATTCACTCAAGAAATTGAAGAGAAAAGAAAAACAGAAGATGATCTAGGACAATCTCTTAAGGAGAAATCAGAAGACTACCACAAGATGGATAGAATAATCAGACATCTTGAATCTGATCTTGAAGATGCTAGAGCTAATGAAGAAAAACTTGAGGATCAAATTGACACTCTTAAAAAGGATCTTCAAATAGCAAATGAATACAAAGAGAAATTAAAGATAAGTTTTTCTGAACTTGAAGTTCTTCTTGAAATCCAAAAGAGGGTAGATGACAAGCATGGCTTGGGATATGAGAAAGGTGAAAGCTTCAGATCCGGTTAGAAGAATTTTGGATCAAGAAATCCAACGAACAAGCCTAGAAGACCTCCGATAAGGCAACCTAATGCTCAAAGATATCCATCCTTCAATGGATACTACCACAACTGCAATAACTTTGGTCATAAAGCTAATCAGTGTAGAAAGAGAATAAATCAAACTAATACATCCTTCTCTGAATAGTGTTTCAACTGCAAAAGGTATGGTCACAAATCTCATGAATGCAGAAATATGCAAATGAACAATTCATTCAATGGTAGATGCTTTGCATGCAATAGAATGGGACATATGGCTAATCAATGCAGATCAAGAGGATATCATTCAAATATGCAAAGAAATGTTGTTTGCCACAATTGCAATAGATCCAGTCATATTGCCAAATTCTATAGAAGCAAGAATTAGGACAAAAGGGGTCCAGTGCATCATAATCAGAATCAAGACAAAGGAAAAGGAAAAGTGAATGCATATGAAGTTAAAAGTGAGATGAATAAGATTTGGGTGAAGAGAAGTACAGAGAATGTAGGGGATGGATCCGCACCAAAATCTGGTGCTGATATTCCTTCTAGAAATTAAAAGGTGAGCTCTGGCTTAGGGGGAGACACAAGGAAAAACATTTTCCCCCAGCCAGTTAATTGGTGCCAAAATTGGCACAAGGAATGTTGTGGATTAAAGGGTTCACAAAGGAACATCTAAATAAGCTTTGGTAAAGAGATGAAAGATCTGCAAGAAGTTTTGAATAGGTTAATCTTCCAAGTTTGATCTGGTTAAATAGTCATTCAGTAAAAATAGGATTTTCATAGTTAAATCTGGCATGATTCAAATTTGAGGTATCTTGATCTGAGGCTAAATGGAATGATTGTAAAAGGTAGATAGATTTCTAATATCCACCGAGAGTAACTTTAAGTGCATCTTAGTGATCCAGAAAAATCTCTCAGGACAAGGAGAACAGAGCAACCAGAATAACTTAAGTTGCGCATTTATTGCAATGTGGAATTAGGGTTTTCTTAGAGATAAAAGGGTTCATTTGATCATCATTTACACATTCACACTTGAGAAGAAGAGAAAAAGAGCTCTGCAAACAAATTGTCTCAAATCTCTCAAAGATCAATCACAGAAGACAATTCTTCCAGCAACCCAATCTAGCTCATCCAGTGAAACCTAGAACCATAAAAAGGTATTTTTCACTCTTGATCAAACTTTCTCTGAATCTTTAAGATGATTACTTTGAATGTTGTAAAGATCTCTAATAGGCCTCGCCCCAAATTTAAGAAGCATCCCTACAAATCTCTAGAAGTGGATCCCTTAGGGGCATTTTCCAGCATTCTGCATGGGGTTTTGCATGTAGAAGACATTAGGGTTTACATTCGTGCAAACATTGAAGACTTTGGTGAATCCAAGATGATGGACATCTACCACAAGGAACTGATAGATGATTCATTTGAACTAAAACTTTAGTATAAGACCATCCGGGATAAACATTTCGGTCAATACATCCATTTCCCCTGTTTTGAAGAAGATGAGTGGGTCTGGTATGTGTTGAGCATAGTGCATGATAACTTCTTATGGTTGAATAGACCATTCAAGATAACCAAGGATGCAATTAGGGCAGTAACTGGTTTACACTCTTCCGAAGGGTTACCTGTTCTCAAATTTGTCAAAAACCAAACTGTGACTGAGGCCACCGGATCAAAATTTGATAAGAGAGCAATGACCATAGAAGATATCACTAATCAGGATATCAAGTTTGCATCTATGATAATTGGCTATAAGATATATCACTCCAGCAAGGAGAATTCAATATCTGGAACTGCTGTGTATACTACTTATGAGATGCTGAGAAAGAATGCAGATTATGATCTTTGTGAACTCCTTCTGAGCCAACTAATGGAAAACTTACAGAAGATAAAAAGGGACAAAAAGAACTCTTTTAATTATGGTGGACTGATATTGTGTTTGTTTTTCTACTTTATGAATGAGCTACCCGGTTCCAGTGGTTGGGTATGGTAGAATGACAAACTTGTTGCAATTCAAATCAGAGATTACTTGCATGGGCTTGGGGATGCTAAGGCAAGGAATACAACTCTGTGGGGTTACTTCAAGAATTTTCAAAATATGATGCAAACCAGAGAAAGAATTCCCCAATCATTGGTTGAGAAGTATAAATATACAGTGTGTTTCATGGTAGACACTGATCAATGATTAATGGAGGTAGTGGAGCCAAGGATACTCTGGATCATGCCAATGGGGTATAAAGTAGATGAGAAAATTGTAGAGCTGCATATCCAACATCTACTGAGCCAGCCCAAAGACCCCAAGGCAGAAAGGTTTGAAACCTTCCAAGAGCTGAGTGTAAAAGTTCATGTGGAACTTAGATAGCCTAAAATCAAGAGGAAAGTGAGAAGGGAAGTTGAAGAAGCTGCTAGGAGGCATGGAATCACAAAAGAGGCACTTGATGCCCATAGAGAAAAGACAGAAAGATTAGGAAAATAAAAGGAAGAAGTAGAAAAAGAAAGTGCTCCGGTAAAAGCCCCCTCCCGAACCAGATCTTCTAAGAGCTCTGCACCTGCAACTACTAAAAGCTCAAAGGCATCTAAACCGGAAGCAAAATCATCCAGTAAAGTAGAGAAAAGAACTAAGACAAAGGCCACAAGGTCTTACATCAGTTAGAAGGATGATGAAGAAACTGAGTCAGATGAGGAGGTAAAGAAAATGAAGAATAAGAAGAAGAAAGGATCTGATGAATCTTCTATAGGTCAAGACAAGGAAGAGATGGCAGAAGAATTTGTTGAAAGGCCCACGCTATCCTTAGATGATGTAGTTAAAGTAGTTACTATGGATGGGAACCTGCAACAATAACAGAATTCTATGATGCATATAATGATGCAGATAGAAAGATCTTGGAGGAAGCCACAGTTAAGTACTTGAGCATATACAATAAGGATTTTATTGAAATCATATCTCTCATTCCCAAAAGCCTAGAGAAGGAATTAGAGATAAGAAAGAATAATGCTAGGGCAAAGGATCTTGAGATCCGTGAACAGATAGCCATTTAGCTCTTTCCTTTAATCACTCCGAAGTAAATGAATATGATCTTTAAATATTGCAAGGATGAGTTCCTAAGTAAAGCTAGAATGAATCAACTTATGCTTGGAGAAACTGCCAAAGTAGCAAAAGAGATAGAAGAGATCCTCTAGAATACATACAAAAAATTCAACATTCCTATTATAGAGGACTTAGGTGATGATCTCTCAGCTACAGATGTTGAAGAAGAATCTACCAAGATAGTGGCAAAAGAGGTAAAGGAGATAGGTGAAGAAAAAGGTAAGGACTTAGATTCCTCTGCTCTAGAAAAGGAGGTCCATGATCAAGCAAACATCTCTCCTTTGGCTTCCCCTGTAGACTCTGGATCCAAAGAAAAAGAAAGAGTACAAGAGAAGACCAGTCAAGAAGTACATGAGAAAGAAGAAGTGAAGGGAAGAGAAGAAGGTCAAGCTGAGAAGAACACAAGTGACAGTGCAGAAGGAAAGAAAACTTTATCTCCGACAAGAGACACTATAGAAACTGTCAAGGATTTCTTGACTAAAGAAATGATGGAGATTGATGAACCGGAGTTACTTCAAGGACCATTTGACTTTGATTCTCTCTCCCCAATTCAAACAATGAAGATAGCATCCTTTGCCCAAGCAAAGGCTAAAGAGAAACTTCTAAAGTCTCACATGGAAGACTATCAATTGCTAGAAATTGCATCCGGTGTGCTTGAAAAGATCATGCCATCCTTTCAGAAGGATTCCTCAGATTCTTCATCCGGTAATCTCAAGTCTCTTGTTAGTTCTGTCATCACTCATTCTGAATCTTTAGAGAAATTAGCTGAGGTGAAGGTCTGGAAAGAGTTTTTGGATAAGAGATTCTCCGAGTTACAAGGCTTTATAACAATGATAGGAGAAATATGGATATTGGGATAAAGAGCTTAGAAAATGCTCTTAAGGATGGAGGAGAAGTATATAAATTTTGTATATCCTGGACTAAAGTAACAAAGGATATTAAGAAGAAAGTGAAAGAACAAGAGGATAAATTGTCAAGCCTCTCTCAGAATTTTGATCCTCTCACTGTATCCATAATAAACCAGGAATGTCAAACTATTATAGTCATGAATGAGATTAAGAAGCTTGAGAAGGAGAGGAAGAGCATATTAAGAAGGATTGGTGAACTTAAAGGGATGATTATCCCTAAATTAGAGGCCATGCATGAGGCCCTAATTAATGCCCAGACCATAGCTCGAACCAGTGATCTGGTAGATCTTAAGAGGGCAGAAGCTTTTGCATTCCTGTTGAGTGGTCACATCTCAATTTTGGACAGGATGAAGTAGAGTTGGGAAACAAAATTTGTCCAGCTGAAGACATCTTTTGCAGATATACTTCAGTATATGTAAGTATAGCATGTATACACTTATGTAGCTAAGTATAGATTGTTTTTGGGAAATTTTGGTGTGTGGACCCTACTCTTTGCCATTGATGTCAAAGGGGGAGTGAGGAGCAGTGAAAAATGTGGACTCCAGCTAAGGGGGAGCTCTGGTAAAGTGTACAATAGAACAAAGCATCAACCAAGGGGGAGTGTAGTATAACACTTAGTCATTTTTCACTAAGTGTTGCCATCAATGCCAAAGGGGGAGATTGTTGGCAAGAGACACTGTGTGGCTTCATTGGTGTTGTCATTGATGGCAACAAAGACCATTCCACACATCCGTAGGACATGGTGTATCTTTACTAGCAGTTAGATTGAAGGATACTTTGGTCTGGTAAGCAAGAACAGAGCATGCAACAAGGTCTGACAGTTAGGTCCGGATCTCTTAGAGGAAGTATCTTTGTAAAGTGTGGATTTGGGATAGTCAAGAGGAATACCTTAACGAATAGATTTCAGGGATTGAGCCTTAGGTGATGAAAGAGTGAAGAGATATGAGCATCCAAGTATTGAGGTCTGGTTTGGCAGAGTAGACAGAGGAATAACTGATCAACAGAGCATCAGAATTATTCTAGATGAGATACTGATGGTGATCAAGGTTCTTAAGGTATCTTCCATGATTGGCTGACATGTTAGATTACTTCTATAGATATCTCCTTGATTCACATCACTTGGTAAGGATTCAACTGACAGACTAGAGTTTGGGAAAATATTGACTATTCGAGATGCTGACTAGAAAGAGGATGAAATCCTTTGTGCGGATATATATACCAGATGGATTTGGATGTGAAGGTGGGTGTTGTGTGTTATTGTGTGTGAATAAAAGTAGAAGGGTAGTAAGGCAGGTCTGGCATGTGACAGGACAACAGCACCAAAGAAGAGAAAGAATGAAGTGCAGTAGATCAGTGTACTGAGCCTAAACCAGAATTGTACTCTAGCATAAGTGGATGCTTCTCATCAGTTCAAGTATCTTGTTACTCTCTTATAACTTGTAGATATTGAGTCTCTTGTAGGCAGTAAGCCTCTTGTGAGCAGTGTGCTCGGGCAGTGAGCCCTAATTGGCATGTGCCATTTTGTACTTCTATTCTTCTAATAGAGAAGACATTCTTGGGTTAATCACCCTGTAGTTTTCTCCCTTAATAGGGTTTCCATGTCAAAAATATTGTGTCATGTGTACTGAGTTTCTTTCTGCTTTCATGTTCATTTGAGCTTATGTGTTTTGATACTGTACTAGTGGCTAAAGAAGAACAAAAAGTTAAATTAATCAAGATAACTAATTCACCCCACCTCTCAGTTATCAACAATGCATACTTTCTATCTTTCATGCAAATAAAAGCAAGTGGTGAAAACTTGGTAAACAGGTGTTACTTGTGATAAACCACTTCCTCCATCTTTGGGAAACCAATCATCTTGTGTTTGTTCTTTCATCACTCATGTCCCATTTGATCCATATCTATTCCATAGTAAAATACTAATGATAACCTATCATGGATTGATACTCTATCTCTTGTTGCCTTGTCAACCAAGGTTTTATCCCATATCCTATCCACATTGTCAGCCTAGCTTAGTGTCTCTCGTGAGTATCCACATGGTCCAAATTCCATGAACTACATTACCTCTATGTCGTCACATAGGCAAGGGCATTTTCAATGTGCCCCCAAGGCTTCCCTGTCTATCCCATATCTTGTCATCTATCCTCTAGTCCATCCATGGTCCAAGTCCATGAACTACGTTGCCTCTACATCGTCACGTAGGCAAGGCCATTATTCAAATGTGCACCTGAGATTCCACTGTCCCATCCATCACATGTCCAGTCCTTCTATATATCTAAGTCCACACCACTTTCTATCACCTAGGTCTTACGTACATTAGGGTTTACCCCAAACTACATTGCCTCTAGGTCATCACATAGGCAAGGCCATTTCACAATGAGCCCCCAAGACACTAGGTCAGTCCCTTAGGGTCTATCTTAACAATAAGGATTGTGGAATCTTTCACCAAGCAAGCAAGCACAAGTAAAACCCACTTTTTAGGCAAAAATCTTGACACAAAAAATAAACCTATCCAGAGCAAAGTAAGAAAACACCTAAGGCATTCTAAATGATTTTACCTAAATTATAGCAAGAAACAAAGACATCTAAATGCAAAAATGTTTTGTGGTTGGAATCATGGTTAAATTACGGCGTCTTGATTTTTTTTATCATGTCTTTCTATGCTACTCAAGGATGCCAAAAGCTAGAGATGCTATGATGGGGGCATGATTCTTTTCTTTGTTTGTTGTTTGAGGATTAAACTTTAGTAATGTGACACCTTGCCTAACGACATGATCAGCAAAAGATCATTGAGGACATCAATGGTCTAAGATGAAAGGGGGCAATCCTTGTCTGTTGATATGCAAGAAGTACTTAGGTCATCTTAGTTCAATTATACCTTGATGCTTGTATTAACTTGCTAAATCAAAATCCATGTAAGCAATACTTAGGTCATCTCGGTTCATATATACCTAGATGCTTGTATTAACTAACAATATTTGGAAAAAGTACCAAAAAAATTAGCCCAATGATGAAATAAGCACTTCAAAATACTTGCACCATCAAGATGTCAAAAGCAAAGCATCCATCATACATCCATCATACATCCATATCCCATGTAATAAAAGATCCAAACAATGTAGAGTAACAATACAAAATGAAGCTTGTGAGTCTTTCTATCGAGTCATTCTTTCAATCAATCTTCTATCATTCTATCATCTCTGTGTCAATAGAGTACATTTGGACATGACAAAAACATAGCATACTATTGCATATCAGATCATATGAGATAGTCATTTACATGATTAAATCAGTTGCATACATAATAAAGTGCATTAGGTCATCCATATACATTTTTTGCAATCATCACATAGTGTCAAACAAGAAAAAACCAAAAACATAGATAAATGCATCACATAAACTGCAAAACCATATAGATACCATTTGCATTTGCACATTAGAGGCATATCAATTAAACACATCTAAAGTTTGCATTAGGCCACATAGGATCATAAACACCATATAGACATAGTCAACATATGCATCAAATGCATACCATCATACAATAGAAATGCATCCATAACTCATAAGTATAGAAAGCATCAAATAGGTGCATCATCATATAGATATCATAAACATGTCCAAGTGTACAATATCAAAAGGTCCATCTCTGAGTGAGTGTCATAAATAGTGTATGCATCTCAAAGATAATGATACATGTCTCAAAATACAAAAGTGCTACATGTTCATATCCGGTTATCTGAGCCATAAAAAAGTGTACATACGAGGCAAAATCTGTGCAAGTGTCTGCTAACCTTGCGACTCTGAACCACTGCTCCCAATAGTGTCCCTTGTATCCCCTCCTCTGATTGCCCCAAACTGCTACGGGCCCATTACAGAGGCTTCCAACCTTAATCCACCTACTCTCTGTGAGGTCACAGACTATCTCTTATAGCTTAGAGCCCTTTGATCAATAGGAACAATTCCATGGTATAATCCCCAATAGTACTGTGTCTGAGCCTACACTCTAGCAAGCTCACCATGTACCTACGCTAACTGCCCCTATAGTTGTACCAACTGTTCTTGTGTCAGAGCTAGCTATGCATGTGCGTGCTACACCTGGACAACCAAAAAACTACTAGTAGCATCTGTCCCAAGGGTTGCCACTGTTGTATCCCTCTCTACTCAGATAGCTCGTATCCTCACTTGTGCCATATCTTGCTCTCTAGTGAGCCTTGAGATAACCCCTGCATTTGTCTCCCGCCAAGCCTCGACCATCCTAAGCTATACCCGTAGTTGCTAAACCTTTCCACTCAGCATAGCAATGGCTCTCTCCTAAACATCTAGCTATGCTGGATCCTAAGAGGCCTATGCCTATCCCTGCCCCTGCGGTTGAGGTGCCTGCTATTGTGCCACTTGCTGAGGTGGTGGCATATGTGCCTATTGTGCAACCTACAACTGCACTACCTACTGAGCATGGGAGGATCCCTCCCTAGCACTCTTCCTCTATCGGAGTCTACCTCCATCTCCTCCGTCTCCACCATCTCCCCCATCTCCACCATCTCCTTTGCCACCTCCACTATCTCCTCCACTGTCTCTGCCATATCCTCCATCTCTTTGTCCTCTCCTCCTCCTCTTGCCAACCTAGCCCTCATCATCTGAATCTACCTTGTCTATGCAAGGAATCAACTCTCCAGGCTCTGATTACCTCAGAAAAGGGTGAGTAGTGAACCCCTCCTCATAGTCCAGTGTCATCCCTGCATCTACAATCTCTGTCCTCATCAGCCAGACAGCATAAGGAATTTGTCAAAACTTTGCCACTACCTCCTCATAAGATGCCACTGGCCCCCATCTAAATCTATTTGCATGTGTCCGTGCAAATAGAGCCTACCCTTGTGGCATGCCCTATCTCCTCCCAAACTATCTCCGAACTTGGCTAACAATCAGTCTCTCTAGGATAAGTTGCATCTAGGCTATAAGCCATTGAGTCTGATAGCAATATGGTAGCTCGTCCGCCTCATCATCCCAAGCCTCGCAGTCTAGATATGGTCTCCAGACAACCACATCTACCCCATCTAGTGCATGCCTCCAATACAGAAGCTTCCCCAGTCTATTCTGGGAAATCACTCCTGTGTAGCCATAGTTGTAAGGCTCTCCCCTCTGTCTCTAAAAAGGAAATGTAGGTCTAGTGATGGTAATGTGCTCCCATAGCCAAAACTGCAACAATGAGACACCTACTGATAAGCTAGCACCCCTGTGGTATACCACCTAATTCATATCATGGTATAGATGTGCCAAAATGTAGACACCCCAAGCACAGCGGGTGCCCTCTATGACCATCCTCTCCATGATCCATTCCCATCCAATAGGGAACCCATGTGATCTCCTATCAGGGCATACAACGCCTCCAGTCAATCCTACAACTATCCCAAGGAAATAGTCATAATAATTGTGTATGTCCTGCCAGGAGATAACGTGTCCTACTAGCTCAGGGTCATCAAACACCTACCTACACTCTGTGAGTCCTGCATCCTGTTGTGGATAATACTCCATGAGCTCTCCCTGAATCGGCAAGTGGAGTATCCTGTATACATCCTCCAAAGTCACCACCATCTCGCCAATTAGGAAGTGAAAGGTCCCATCCTTGCTGTGAAACCTCTGCACTACTACAGTTAGTAAGCCGCAGTTCACTCGAACCTCGAGCATAAAGCACATGTAATCTAATCCCATCACACCAAGTGCCTCTTGATCCACCTTTTTCAACATGTTTCATTGCAACATCAGCATGGGAAACTGCTCCCTCGACATCAATGTATCTCGTATGTCCACCTGCAACCACGCAAAAGCGTCAACCTAAAGCTGCAAGTACCACACTCAACATATCTATAGAATCATATCAACTAACTTAACATATCAAATTGATCAAAATAATACATACATCTCTTGACTAGATTCCTACAATCTCAGAGATAGCTTATCGATTGACGCATCAAACAGGATGCCAATCGAGTCAATTTTTTAAAGTAAACTAACTATCTATATCATATTTGTCATAACAAAAGGTACATGTGCCATTTATTCGAAAATGTGCCACTTCTAACACATGTGCCACAACATTTCATGCATACACCGTCCTATACCATAAATGTGCCACCTAGTTGTATGAACCGAATCATACCGTAAAAGCACCACCAAATTATGCATGCATTGACCTTACTCATGCATGTACAAGTTTCATGCATGTGCCGTTCTATATCCTCTATGCACCGTAGAATGACAGATGCATAGTTTCACATGTCATATGTGCCAAACTGTGATCTGGCACATTTGTCTAGCCTAAATTTTCCTAGCATTTATTGCACTCAAAATTGACCCTAGGGGAAATTTTTCAAGGTACATACTGGGGGTCTTGCCTCTATTGGCCAGTCGAATCATCAGACTCACTCAAAGCAGTGCTCCTCACGTAGAATATCCATCTTAGTGCTGACTACTCTATGCTCTATGCTGTCCTAAGCTCTTAAAGACAATCAACCAAAGCCAAGTGTACAAATGACTTGTCTTGTGGACCCAGCTCCTATATATAGCATGCAAACCCTAAACTAGCTATGTGGTGACTATGACTACTTCCTGCAACCGTTTCTTCCCATTTTCTTCCCATTTCTCTAAAATGCATCCTATTTTCTTCAATCCTAACGAAGGTTTTTCCTTCGTCTTTGTGAGATTGTCCGTCTCACGTCCTTCTGCCTTCTTCCTATCCAATCTCTTGAGGGGGCATCCTACCATTGTTAAACCTGTACCAAGGGAAAACTAGGGCATGTATCATTATCAGAAAATTTGTATTCTTTGAAGCAATGCCATAAACCATATTGCATCAAAGAGGGGCAAAATGTATACACCTAAAAATGACATGACTCGGTCTCAATAAATATTCTTAATATTTATTTCATTCTAATTCTTCTATCAATAAATAAATAAATAAATTTATTTATTTAATTCACATTCCTCTAAGTTAATTAAATATCAAAATATTTAATTACCTCTTCTAAAGTCAAAATTAAATAAAACCATCTATTTAATTAAATTCTTCCAAACAAATTAAATAAATCTTAATTATTTAATTAAAGTCAAATCATTCCTCTATATTTTAATAAATCAATCAAATTTATTTAAATTCTCTCAATCTCCAAAAATAAAATATAATAAAATATTTTATTTTATTTATTCTTCCAAAGCATGCACAACAATTAAATAAATTTATTTATTTAATTTACTTTCTTATATTCTAATTCTTCAAATATCTTCCAAATCTTCTAAAAGTAAGTCTTCTTCTTCATGCACACAAAATCAAATAATTTATTATTTAATTTCTGTCAAATCATGTAAAAGCAAATCACAAGTTGAGTTATCTACTCAATCAACATTATTTTTATCAATATCTCTTAAATTAGAAAAAAAACATTCTAATTTATGAAAAGCATTTCATATCTTTATAAAAGAAAGTAGTTAACTCAAATAAAACAGTTTTTGGGTGACACTTGTCTTCTTCTTATTTGTGCACATTCCTCAAGGTTTCTCAACCATTGATTTTCTCATTCTCTCTATATCGTTGATCTATTCTCTTCGAAGTCTATAAATTGAACCCTGTTCTTCCATTTCATTCATCCAAGCTTTAAGTATTGTTACTCCATGGGAATTATAGCGTGCCTTCTTGTGATCACACTCATTACCATACTACTACTATTGTTGTGAAGCTCATCTTCATGGTGAAACTATCATAACCGTTCTCCATTGACAATCTTGGAATAGCAAGGAAGTGCACACTCTAAGGGCCTTATTCATACATGCAAGATTGATTGAGATAAGCAACCAATGGAAGCCATGAATCTTTGAGGTTTGCAAAGGTTTTTGAAGCTCTTTTGTTTGATTGATCTCTTTGTTTCTATATTTCGTTGAGTTTCAGGTATTATTGATATTGTTATATTGATTATTCATGTTTACTCTAATTTTCCCTTAACACAAACAAGCAATGACAGGATGGGAATTGGCTGCAATAGAAAAGAATAAATGTAGTGTGCTTATATATAATTGTCAGTTTAGAAAAGAAGAATGCAAGTTTGAGTTGGGACAACTGGAGTAAATTGAAAGAGCAGATGAATTAATAAATGAAGGAGTCATTACTCCTCAAATGGCAAATCAAATACCACATGCTAGGTTGGAGTTAAGGTTTGAAGATGATAGTCTAAGAAGATGCATCACAGTTGTTTAAGGTTTAGAGGAGAAAGTAGATAGCATGATCAGGTCGCATAAGAGGATAGTTGAAAAGCTCATAGATCATGAATGTATGGACATACTAGCATACAAACTCCAAAGGGCATCAAAAGAATTCAAGGCCATCTTTGCACCATGTCTAGAGAATCCAGAGTCGTATTTAAGTAAACAAATGATTGATTCAATGATGGAGGTGAGTGCCAAGATAAAGAAATATAAGAAGGTTGAAGGTTGAGGTAAAGAAGAGAAGAAATTGAAAGAAGGGGTCATAATGCAAGAATATATATGGAGAAGGAGTCTAGGGGGAAATTGCACTTTCATAGAAGGTATAACAAATAATTTAAAGATATATTTGAAGGAGTAGGAAAGTATTAAAAAAGGGGCAAATAATACTAATGAAAGAGTCAATTGAAGGGTATCTGTGGGCAATGTCAACAAGATAGAAGAGGTCAAAAGGGGGAATCTTGTTTTGAAAAGATTTCAATGGCATCCTTTGAGGTAGAAAAGATACCACAAAGATATTTTGAGAAACGGTTAGGAATCAATGTACACCCTTGATCAAGAAAGTATGAATACTAACTGTAGATTGGGTTTTGTAGCCATAGTAGTATGAAGCTTCAAATTCTATATTAGAAGCTCTGCTACTTCTATATTATTTACATAGGGATTTTTGAGTTGTAGTTTTCACTTGTAATTTGTTTTAACATTTGAATACAGAAGTATTTCTTTAGTTTAGAAGAGGAGGTAACCTATGTCTACACTAAGGAGTGCACAGAATGTGTGGTTTCCTTACTATATCTGTAAAAATGTTTGTAAGTTTTCTGGCAATTTGATTAATGAAACAAAAGGCCATTCATACATTGTAAATTATATATGATTGTGTGCTTTAAGTATGAGTAAAATTGGAATTTTGCATCTATTACTGAGTGTTTTCTAACTCTTACTAGTATTTGAAGTATTATCCTTTGAAAGATTACAATCTTTGATGTGTGTTCATGAAAATACTCAAGACTCGGTATTTGGAGATTTAGTATGTGGATTTGATTAATTTGTTGTATCTCTAAAAGACGTGAGTAACAGAACATTTAGATCCCATAGGAAATGATTTTCAACTTGATTTTCTCTAACTTTTCCCCAAAACATTTGAAATAATTAGCTTAAATACATAAATCTTAAGGAAATTGTCTTCCATTTGAAAGAAGCATGAAGAATTGTGTTAATATCTAATAATTTTCATATCAATTTGAAAGGCAAAGCTTGTTTCACTATAAATCATACAAAGTTTTGTGATATAGTAGTATGTTTATGCAAAAGAATGAATAATTTGTCTATATTTGTAACAATTTGGATAATTTGAGTCTAGTAAGTCACAAATTATCTTAAATCAAGTAAGGCCCCTTGAATATTACAGTTTCACATCAACCTGCTAAATTGTCCACAAGGTCAAGACCTAACCATACAAAAACTTGGGATTAAGAACTCTTAGGGGATTTCTTCATATCTTTCAAGATAGTTTAGGTTTATTTTTGTGAATTTTAACTTTCGTTATGAATGTGTATAAACAATCATCAACAATTTTTGGCGCTAGGAGGGCCTAATTAGAGTTAAGGTAAGATTCAAGCAAAACTGGTTCACAACAGTGGTAGGGTGACTAGATCTAGATCCAGTTCAAAGGATATCTTTGTGCAATTACCTGATAGAATCTAGAATAAAGGTCCTTTAATTTGGAATCCTAGAATACAACACATAGGAGGCTCATCTATAATGCCTCCTGGATCACCTTTTAAAATCCATAACAAAGTGAGTCCTGACAGTTCTTCATTCATATCTTTGAATCTTGGTTTAAGTCCTCCTAGGGGTCCAAGTCCTCATAGAGGTCCTAGTCCACCTAGAAATCCAAGTACTCCCAGATGTCCAAGCCCACCACGTGGCCCTGCAATGTTCTATTTCAATGTCAATTCTCCTATAATATTCAATGATTATCATGAGATGCCAAAAAATCTTAAAAAGATATGTCCTAAATATCAATTGCATTAGGATCTAGAGGACCACATTAGGATATTCAAGGAGGCATGCTTTAGAGCCAGGTTAGAATATGAGGATGTTGTGTGTAGATTATTTCCTTACACCTTTAATGAGCAGGCTTCTAACTAGTATGTTAACTTGCCTAATGGTTATATTTTTTCTTGAGCACTTATGGAAGAGGCATTTTTCTCTAGGTTTAGGGGACTAGTTGATCCTTCCACCTTATATCTTAAATTGGCTACAATTAAGAGAGGTGAGGGAGAGCTGATTAATAACTTTAACGATAGGTTTCAAAAGGATTACTCCTAGTTAGTGGCTCCTTACACAGTGAATGCAAATGCATTTGTAGCCATGTATTATGTCACTATTGATCCACTAACTACTATGTTTGTCAAAAGAAAAGTTGAAATAAATACTATATCCAAAGCTTATAAGGAAGCAACCTCAGTAAGCCAGGAAATAAGACAAACAACCTATAGCCCTTTTCTTAACGGAGGAAACCCTAGGATGCAAAGTCAAGAACAACCTTAGAATGGAGTTCCTATACATCATACTCCATTATTGAACCCAATTCCTACATACACACCTGTGTATAATCCTTTCCCAATCTAGACTATAGTTCCCTATTCTAGTAATAGTACCAATAACAATCAGAGTAATGGTCAGTCATTCTTCCAGCCCCCTCAGGATAAATTTGTGGCAAAGGCACAAGAGGATCAGGAAGAGATCAAAGAAATTACTACACACTTGAGAAGATTGACCACTAAAATGACACAACTATGAAATAAAAATTTCTATGGTAGAAATAATCAAGGATACAGTCAGAACCATAACCATAATTATAACAAGGTTTAGAGTTCAAACCAAAACCAGAATTATAATCAAAGTCAAAATCATAATCAGGGACAAGCAATGCAAAATAGAGGACATGCTGTAGATAATAAGACCTGGGGTAATAACAATAGAAATCAGAATCAACCAAAGCCACCTAGGACATGGAACATAGCGCTAAATAATGGCACTTTAGCTTCTCCATTTGAGAGTTTGAATAATCAGGAAACAAAACAAATAGCTAGAATTCAAATGGCCAATGTAGCAGTAGAAAACTGGTGCAGGATTCATAATACAAGTACACATACTGAATTAGATTGCCCTCAGTTTCATCTGGTAGCTAGCATTTTCAATGTGGATGTACAAGCTCCCACAACTAAATTTCTCATTCCCAAAGGTAATGAAATAGTACCCTCAGGATTTGAGACTACTTTAGTTTTAGAAACTTTCACCTTTACAACTAGGGAGGAAGAGGATCAACTGTTAGAAGATAAACCTTACTTTTGTGAGAACTTATACCCTGAATTAGCCTTAGTATTGAATGCATTTCTGTTTCCCTTTGAAACTAAAAATAAAGTGTTATATGAAACAGATTAAGTACAGGCTTTTCAACAGTCCAAAAAAAATCATACTTACAATTTGAGAAGTAATACTAGGCCTGGAGGTCCTTTCACTACTTCCACTCCTCCCAACAATTTCAACACTCCTCTAGATCAGCATGCCAGTAATAAACTTGCTATAGTGAAGTCTAAACGTCATGTGAATGGTGGGACAGTAGAATCAAAAGTTCAAACATGGAAAATAGAGATAGTGGAAACAATAAGGTTAATGAGTTACTTTTCTGAAGAGATAAAAAAAATCAAGGTCAGTATACCTTTATGTGAATTGTTGAAAAGTCCAGGGCATAGAAATGCTTTCATAAAATCTTTAGATACATCTGTGGCAGGGGAGGTTTCTATTGATATGAATGTTCTTAGTAAAGATCCACAGTCCAAAGACAAGAGTAAGAAAACTAAACAGCCTTCCAACACTAATGTGGTCATGTATGCAGATAAGAGGGAAGCCACTCCTTTCTTGTTAACCATTAGGATGTTGGGAAAGAACATACATAATTGCATGGTAGACTTTGGTGCATCAGCCAGTGTTATGCTTTTAGGGATATGCAAAATGTTAGGGTTGATTCCTACCAAATCTGCCAAGGGTGTTACATAATTAGACAAAATTGAGGTTAATGTGATAGGAGAATTAATGCATATTCAAATGCAAATAGACTCTGATCCTAGGGTGAGTCAGTTTATTGACATTCAGGTAGTGGATATACCTATGAATTATAGGATGTTGTTAAGTAAGGACTGGTCCAAAACATTAAATGGATATATTGTTGGCAAGAGACACTGTGTAGATTTATGAGTGTTGTCGTTGATGGAAACAAAGTCCATTCCACACATCCACAGCACATGGTATGTCTATAACAGAAGTCATATTAAAGAGTGTTTCAGTCCAGTGAGCAAGAACAGAGCATGCAACAAGGTCTGACAATCAAGTCTAGATCTCTCAGAGGAAGTATCTTAGAAAAGTGTGGACTTGGGAAAGTCAAGAGGAGTACCATGACTGCTACATTCCAGAGATTGAACCTCTAGTGATGAAAGAGTGAAAAGATATGAGCACTTAAGTGTTGAGTTCCTGTTTGGTAGAGTAGATTGAGGAAGAACTGACCGACAGAGCATTAGACCTTAATTTGGATGAGGAATTGATGGTGATCAAGCTTCTTGAGGGATCATTCATGGTTGGCTGACATGATTGATGACTTCTATAACTATCTCTTGGATACACATCACTTAGTAAGCAAGGATTCAACCGACAAACCAAAGTTTGGGAAAATTTGAGTATTCTGGATGCTGACTGGAAAGATGTTGAATTCCTTTATGCAGATATCTATACCAGATGGATTTTGATGTAAAGGCGTGTGTGGTAAGTAGTGAAGTGTGGAGAAAAGTAGAGAGCAGTGTGGAAGTAGCAATACAGGTCTGGTATGTGACAGAATAGCAGCACTAAAATAGAGGAAGAATGAAGTGCAGTAGATCAGTATATTGAGCCTAACTAGAACTGAACCTTAGCATATGTGGATGCTTCTCATCAATTCAAGTACCTAGTTTCTTTCTATAAACTATTGTAGAAAGTGAGCCTCTTGTAAGCAGTATGCTCGGGTAGTGAGCCCTAATTGGCAAGCGCCATTTTTGTTCTTTCTATTCTTTTAACAGAGAATACAATCTTGGGTTAGTCACCCTGTGGTTTTTCCCTTAACTAGGTTTTCCACGTAGAGATCCTTGTGTTATGTGTGTTGATTTCTTTTTTGCTCTGATGATAATGTATGGTTACATGTTTTAATGCTACACTAATTATTAAAGAATAAAAGAAAGTTGAATATTTAAGATAACTGATTCAACCCCCCTCTCAATTATCTGCCTTGTTTCCAACAATTGGTATCAAAGATAATTTCCTCCAAATAGAGCCTAATAGCTTGAGGAAGATCTAGGAATCTCAATGTATATGTATGGTATGAGGGAACAACTTTAGTCTGCCCTACATGATCTTGAGCAATCTCACTCTGAAGTCAATAACCTAAGGGAAAGACTCAAACAAGCTGATGATTTCATAAATGAACTCATAGAAAAACTAATTATCTTAGTGAAGAAAAGAAAAGAACTACTTCAACAATTAGCAAGTCAAAGTGAAGCCAATGATACTAATGAAGATCTGAATGAGAAAAACAAGTTATGTGAGAAGCTATCAAAATAGGTCATTATGGTAAGACATGAAATGGAATTAGGGGTTATGAAATTCACCTAAGAAATTGAAGAGAAAAGAAAAATTGAAGATAATTTAAAACAATCTCTCAAGCAGAAGTTAGAAGATTGCTAGAAAATGGATAGAATAATCAGGCATCTGGAGTTTGATCTTGAAGAAGCTAGAGATAATGAAGAACAACTTGAAAATTAGATAGACACTCTTAAAAGGGATCTTCAAACTGCAAATGAATACAACAAGAAATTCAAGATAAGCTCTTCTCAACTTGAAGTTCTTCTTGAAAGCCAAAAGAGGGTAGATGACAAGTATGGCTTGGGATATGAGAAAGGTGAGAGCTCCGAATCTGGTCAAAAGAACTCTGGATCAGGAAATCCAAGGAACAGAACTAGAAGACCTTTAGTAAGGCAACCAAATGCTCAAAGATATCCATCCTTCAATGGATACTGCTACAATTGCAATAACTTCGGTCATAAAGAAAATTAGTGCAGAAGAAGAATGAATCAGACTAATTCATCCTTCTCTGGACAATGCTTCAACTGCAAAAGGTATGGTCACAAGTCTCTTGAATGCAGAAATAGGCAAATAAATAATTCATTCAATGGTAGATGCTTTGCATGCAATAGAATGGGACATATGGCTAATTAATGCAGGTCAAGAGGATATCAGCCAAATATGCAAAGAAATGTTATTTTCTACAACTACAATAGATCCAGTCATATTGCCAAATTTTGTAGAAGTAAGAATCAAGATAAAAGGGGTCCGACGCATCATAATCAAAATCAAGACAAAGGAAAAGGAAAAGTAAATGTGGATGAAGTTCAAAGAGAGATGAACAAGATTTGGGTGAAGAGAAGTACAGAAAATGTTGGGAATGGATCCGCACCAAAATCTGGTGCTGATATTCCTTCCGAAAATTGAATAGATGAGATCTGGCTCAGGGGGAGCCACAAAAGACAATAAATTCCCCCAGCCAGTCAATTAGTGCCTAAAATTGGCACATGAAAGTTGTGGATAAAAGGGTTCTCAAAGAAATATCTAATTAACCCTTGGTAAAAATATGGAAGATCCGCAAGGAGTTTTGAAGAGCTTAATCAACCAAGATTGATCTGGTTTGATAGTCATCTAGTAACAGCAGGACTCTCATAGTTAGATCCTATATGATTCTAAATTGAAATATCTTTGATTTGAGGATAAATAGGATGATTCAAGGAAGGGAGATACATTGCAAATTATCATTCTAAGTACATCTCAGTGATCCAGAAAGATCTCTCTCAGAACAAACAGAACAAGGCAACCAGAATAACTTAAGTTGTGTATTTATTAAAAAATGGAAATAGGGTTTGCACATAAATAAAAGGGTTCTTTTGTTCATCATTTGCACATTTGCATTTGAGAAGAAGAAAGAAGGATCTCTACAACAAGATTGCCTCAACCCTCTCAAGGATCAACTACAGAATTTGATTCAACCAGCAATCTTTTTGACTCTTATCATGAACCCTAGAAGCGTAAAAAGGTATTTTCGCTTTTGAATATCTCTCTCTGAGTCTTTTGAAAGATGTCTACTCCAAATGTTGTTAAGATCACTGATAGGCCATGCCCTAAGTTCAAGAAACATCCTTACAAATCCCTAGAAGTTGATTCCCTAGGTGCATTCTCTAGTATTCCGCATGGGGTTTGGCACATAGAAGATGTTAGGGTATACATTCATGCCAACATTGAGGAATTTGGGGAATCCAAGCTGATGGATATCTATCACAAGGAACTAATAGATGAATCATTTGAACTTAAACCCTAATACAAGGCCATCCGGGATAAGCATTTTAGACATTACATCCATTTCCCCTATTTTGCAGAAGATGAATGGGTCTGGTATGTTCTTAGTAGAATACATGATAACTTCATATGGTTGTTGAAGCCCTTCGAGATAACCAAGGATGTAATTAGGGCGGTAACCAGATTGCACTCATCCGGTGGGTTGCCTGCTCTCAAATCAGTCAAAAATCAAACTGTAAGTGAGGCTACCAGATCAAAATTTGACAAGAGGGCAATGACAGTAGAAGACATCATAGATCCAAATATCAAATTTGCCTCTATGATAATTGGTTACAAAATCTATCATTCCAGCAGGGAAAATTCAGTATCTGAAACTGCCATATATACTGCATATGAAATGCTAAGGAAAAATATTGACTATGATCTTTGTGAGATTCTTCTAAACCAATTGTTAGACAACTTATAGAAAATAAAGAAGGATAAGAAGAATTCATTTAAGTATGGTGGCTTGATACTATGTCTATTCTTTTACTATATGAATGAGCTACCCATATCCAGTGGTTGGGTATGGAAAAATGACAGACCTGTGGCCATACAAATCAGAGACTATATGTACGGGCTTGGTGATGCCAAGGAACAAAGCACATCACTCTAGGGTTACTTGAAAAACTTCCAAGGCATGATGCAAGCTAGAGAGAGAATCCCCCAATCTCTAGTTGAAAAATACAAGGATACAGTGTGCTTCATTATAGACACTGATCAATGCCTAATGGAGGCAGTAGAACTGAGAATAGTCTGGATTATGCCAATGGGCTATGAGGTGGATGAGAAAATTCTAGAACTACATGTCCAACACCCACTAAGTTAGCCTAAGGACCCTGAGGCAGAAAGGTTTGGCACCTTTCAAGAATTGAGTGTAAAAATTCATGTTGAACTAAGGCAACCTGAAATAAAGAGAAAACTCAAGAAGGAAGTAGAGTTTGCCAAGAAATATGGATTATTAATGGAGGCAGTTGATGCCAATAGAGAGAAGGTAGAAAGAGCAGAAAAAGAGAGACAAGAAGCAGAAAAAGAAAGTGTTCCGGTGCAAGCTCCCTCCCAGACTAGATCCTCAAAGAGCTCTGCACCTGCCACCTCTAAAAGCTCAAAAGCTTCAAAAATGGAAGCAAAGACATCTAAAAAAGGAGAGAAGAGAACAAAGACAAAGGCCACAAGGTTATACAAAAGCCACAAGGATGATGAAGAGACAGAAACAGATGAGGAGGTTCAGAAAATTAAGAAGAAAAAGAAAACATTTGTGGAATCATCTGCCAGCAAGAACAAAGAAGAAGAAGCAAAAGAATTTGTTGAAAGGCCTACTCCTTCTGTTGATGATGTCATCAAAGCAGTCACTATAGATGGGAATCTGTAAGCCATAACTAAATTTTATGATGAATATAATGACACTAACAAAAGATTATTGGAGAAAGCCACAATCAAGTACTTGAATATCTATAATAAAGCATTCATTGAAATCATCTCTCTAATCCCCAAGAGTTTAGAGAAAATACTTGAACTCAGAAAAGACAATGCTAAGGAAAAGGATATGGAGATCTGGGAATAGATAGCTATTCAGCTCTATCCTTCCATCACTCCTAAACAAATGAACATGAACTTCAAGGATTGCAAGGATGAGTTCCAAAGTAAAGCCAGAATGAACAAGATTATGCTCGAAGAGCCTGATCAGGTGGCAAAAGAGATTGGAGACATCCTTCAGAATGCATATAAAAGATTCAATCTTCCTATTATAGAGGACATAAGTGATGAACCTTCTGCCATCGATGTCGAAGGACTAAGTGTATCAAAGGAAGATCTTACTGAGAAAATTACAGAAGAATCAAAGGAGATAGCTGAGGAGAAGACTAAGGACCTGGACTCCTCTGCTTCGGAAGAGGAAGTCCATGAAGAAGTAAATATCTCTCATCCAGATCCCTTAGTAGACTCTGAAACTGAAGAAGAAGCAAGAAAAGAGGAGAAAGCAAGTCAAGAAGAGGAGAAAAAGGGAAGAGAAGAAGAACAAACAAAGAAGGTCTCTGTTGACATCTCTAAGGCTGCAAGAGGAAAGAAGTCTCTGGCAAGAGACATTGTAGAAGTAGTTAAAGACTTCTTGACCAAGGAAATGATGGAATTAGATGAACCAGAGTTGTTTCAAGGACCATTCAATTTTGACTCTCTCTCTCCGGTCTACACAATAAAGGTAGCATCTTTTGCTCAAGCCAAAGAAAAAGAAAAGCTTCTAAAGTCTCACATGGAAGACTATGAGCTGATAGGGATTGCATCCATTGTGTTGGAGAAGATAATTCCATCCTTCCAGAAGGATCTTTCAGCCTCTTCATCTGGTAACTTGAAATCTCTTGTTAATTCTATTAGCACACATTTTGATTCTTTGGAGAAGTTAGCAGAAGAGAAAGTCTAGAAAGTGTTTTTCGGAAAGAGATTCTTTGAAGTACAAGGACTTATAGTAAATGATAGGAGAAATCTAGATATTGGGATAAAGAGCCTAGAAAATGCTCTTAAAGATGGCACATATTTATACAAATTTTGTCTATCTTGGTCCATAGTGACAACATACATTGCCAAGAAGGTGGAAGAACAAGAGAGTAAACTGTCAGGTTTATCTCAAAATTTTGATCGTCTTACCTCTTCCATAATAAATCAAGAGTGTTAGACTATTGCCACTATTAATGAAATAAAGAGGCTTGAAAAGAAGAAGAAGAATAGAATAAGTAGGCTAAGTGAACTAAGAGGGATAATTATCCCCAAGTTAGAGGCAATGCATGAGGCCCTAACTAATGCCCATACCACATCCCAGACCAATGATCCGGCAGACCTAAAGAGGATAGAAGCTTTTGCATTTTTTCTAATTGGTCACATCTCAATTTTGGATAGGATGAAGTAGAGTTGGGCAATAGAATTTGTATAGTTAAAGAATACTTTTGTGGATATACTTAAGTTTATGTAAGTATAACTTGTATATATGCAGCTATGTATAGGTTACTTTTTGCAAATTCTGGTGTGTGGATTCCACCCTTTGCCATTGATGTCAAAGGGGGAGTGAGGAGCAGTGAAAAATGTGAAATCTAGCTAAGGGGGAGCTCCAGAAAAGTGTACATAAGAACATATCATTAGCCAAGGGGGAGTTTATTATGACACTTAGTCATTTTTCACTAAGTGTTGTAATTAATGCCAAAGGGAGAGATTGTTGGCAAGAGACACTGTGTGGCTTTATGAGTGTTGTGATTGATGGTAACAAAGTTCATTCCACACATTTGCAGCACATGGTATGTCTATATTGGAAGTCAAATTGAAGAGTGTTTTGGTCTGGTGAGCAAGAACAGAGCATGCAACAAGGTTCAACAATCAAGTCTGGATCTCTTAGAGGAAGTATCTCAACAAAATGTAGACTTCAGAAAGTCAAGAGGAGTACCATGACTGCTACATTCTAGAGATTAAGCCTCTGGTGTTTAAAGAGTGAAAAGATATGAGCACCTAAGTGTTGGGTTCCTATTTGGCAGAGTAGACTGAGGAAGAACTGACCGATAGAGCATTAGACCTTAATTCAAATGAGGAATTGATGGTGATCAAGCTTCTTGAGGGATCATTCATGGTTGGCCGACATGATTGATGACTTCTATAACTATCTCTTTGACACATCACTTAGTAAGCAAGGATTTAGCTGACATACCAGAGCTTGGGAAAATCTTGAGTATTCCGGATGCCGACTAGAAAGATGTTGAATTCCTTTGTGTGGATATATATACCAGATGGATTTCAATGTGAATACATGTGTGGTAAGTAGTGAAGTGCGAAGAAAAGTAGAGAGCAGTGTGGAAGCAGCAATACATGTCTAGTATGTGAAAGAACAACAATACTAAAATAGAAGAAGAATGAAGTGCAGTAGATCGGTATATTGAGCCTAACCGGAACTAAACCTTAGCATATGTGGATGCTTCTCATCAGTTCAAGTACCTAGTTTATTTCTATAAACTATTGTAGGTAGTGAGCCTCTTGTGAGCAGTGTGCTTGGGCAGTGAGCCCTAATTGGCACATGCCATTTTTGTTCCTTATATTCTTTTAATAGAGAATACAATCTTGGGTTAGTCACCCCGTGGTTTTTCCCTTAACCGGTTTTTCAACATAAAAATCTTGATGTTATGTGTGTTGATTTCTTATCTTCTCTCATGATAATGTATGTTATATGTTTTGATGTTGCACTATTTGTTAAAGAACAAAAGAAATTTGAATATATAAGATAACTGATTCACCCCCCCTCTCAGTTATCTGCCTTATTTCCAACATATATGGCCACTAATTTTTTGCACATGTGGTTACCTTGGAGAGGTGTTCCAAATTAGATTAGTATAGAAGTTGAACCCAGAATGAAACACATGATTACAAAATATAACAAGACTAACGAGATATTATATGCTTTTGTTGAACCAGGTATTTATAGAGTCACTAACAAGGGAGTGTAAATTGAAGAAATCTTGATGTTGAATTTTAAAGAAAAGTTAATTAGTAAAGAAACAATAGTGTTCATTGAGTTTGATTGCAATTCTTCTGATGAGGAAGATAATGCAGTAAATAGTTTTGGTTAGATCATAAGGCAAGAGATAGAAAGGTGCATTGAACAAAAAATTCTAGCTCAGTTCAAGTTGTACAAAAGCATGTGCAGAGTCTATAGTAAGCCTCATTCTAAAGAGAATTGTGGAATGTACAGAGACATTATAGAATATTAATACATAAAGTACACAAAAGAGATGGAACTACAGGAGGGAAAGGTTAATCTTGGGAAACCAAAGTTATACTTTCATGATTACCTAGATGTATCAATTCTAGATTTAGGGAAAGAAACAAAAGACAAAAGTGTATGTCATTCTGATGTACAAATTGAGAATATAAATATGCAGGTAGGTCAAAGTGAATCACCCAGGAAGAAACAAGATATTATAGCGCACGTAATAGAAAGGGTGAGACATGTCAAAATAAAAGGTCAAAGGAATAAGGAAGGCATGTGGGCACTGAAATGTGATGTGTCTAAGTCCAAACAAGGTGTAGGTGCTAGTGTTGAACTTATACATCCTAATGGTAAGTCATTTTTGGTAGCATATAGGTTACAATTTCCTTGTACTAACAATGTAGCGAAATATGAAGCTTTAATTTATGGACTTGTTATGGCTATCAAGAAAAAGGTGAAAATGATCAGAGTATTATCAGACTCTGAGTTAGTGGTTAGACAAGTGAGAAAATTATATGCATGTAATTATAAGAAGATGGTTGGTTATAGGCATAGAGTGTGGAATTTAATAGATTCATTTGATGCCTTTAACATAGAACATATCCCTAGGGAAATGAATCATAGACCAGATAC
Organism: Cunninghamia lanceolata; assembly: GCA_027924645.1. Classification (NCBI taxonomy): domain Eukaryota; kingdom Viridiplantae; phylum Streptophyta; class Pinopsida; order Cupressales; family Cupressaceae; genus Cunninghamia; species Cunninghamia lanceolata. The sequence continues at coordinate 4,937,064 of BSBN01001054.1, forward strand.
ATTAGCAGTTGCTTCTAGCACTTTGGAGCCCTTAACATTGTCAGGTCTAAAATGATTTGTTGTTGAATTAGTGAATGTCCTGAGCATGCTAGATAATGTTACACATTTTTAGGTATTTGAAGGGGATCAACAAATTGCATATTTTCTCACCTATAATGAAGTGTTTGAAGCTCAAATCATTGATGAACAAGAAAGGCCTGATGTGTCTTGGGATGAAGAAGACATAATAAACTTGAAAATTAATTTCTTACCTAACGGGATAATTGAGTTGGAAAAGATTTTTGAATTGGATGAGGTAGTTAGACAGAAAGATTTGCCCAAAACTAAAGGCAGTAAATGTGATGCCTATAACTTGGGAACAAAGAAAAGTCCATAGAATGTACTGATTAGAAAGGCTTTCTCTGAGAAGTTAAGAAAAGAAATTGTGGATGTTTTGAAAGAATACAAACATGTAATAGCATGGACATATGAAGATTTGAAGACATATTATACGTCTATCATAACTCATGTAATACCATTGAAACCAGAAGTTAAACCATTTAGACAGAAATAGAGGCTTATGAATGCTATTTTGGATTTTTTAATCTTTGAGGAAGTGCAAAAATTGTTGTCTACCAGGATAATCTTCTCAGTAAGACATTCAACCTAGGTAGCTAATTTGGTACCCATGAGAAAGAAAAGTGGAGACATTAGATTATGTGTTGACTTTAGAAATTTGAACAAAGCTTCTAAAAAGGATAATTATCCCTTGCCTCCAATAGATGAAGTGCTACAAGTAGTAAATAGAGCTAAGATGATGTCTTTTTTAGATGGATTTTCAGGATATAATCAGGTCTTGTTTGATAAGGAAGATAGGTTGAAGACTACTTTTACTTGCAAGTGGGGTAATTATGCATATAGGAGAATACCTTTTGGTTTGATCAATGCAAGTGCCACTTTTCAACAAGCCATGGACATTGTACTTTGTGGATTATCAAGTAAATGCATTGTTATTTATATGAATGATTTAACTGTGTACTCTAAATATGCACCCACTCATGTAGAATATTTGAGAAGGGTACTTAAAAGATGTTAAAGGTACAGGATTTCTCTTAACCCAAAGAAATGTTCATTTAGTGTAACTGAGGGAAAATTGTTAGGACATGTCATTTCTAAAAATGGGATATCCATTGGTCCTGATAGAGTAGAAGGAATAAGAAAACTGCAATTACCTAAGAGTAAGAAGGAATTAAAATATTTTTTTGGTAAGATTAACTTTGTCAGAAAGTTTATTACAGGGTTTGTAAAGATTGTGCAACCTTTAAATGCAATGCTCAAGAAAGATGCAAAGATAGAATGCACACTAGTAGCCAAGGCCGCATTTGAAGATATTAAGGAGGCCATTTCCGATGCTCCTGTGTTAGCAATTCCAAATTATACCAAGCTATTTTACATATATTCTTTTGCATCTACAGATTCAGTTGCAGCTACCTTGACACAAAAAGGAGAAGATAATGAAGAAAAGCCCATAGCTTTCATGAGTGCACCTTTGAAAGATGCACAACTAAAATATTTAGACACAGAAAGACAAGCATTTGCATTAGTAAGGGTAGTTAAAATTTTTAGGTATTACATCCTACGAAGTCAGGTCAAAGCCATAGTACCAGATGCAACAGTAAAAATGTTGCTAATATAGAATGAGCCTGGAGAGAAAAGGGCCAAATGGATTACAATATTGCAAGAGTTTGATATGGAGATCATTCCAATGAAGTTGGTTCGAGGACAATCATTAGTATAGACCATAGCGAACATAGATCCAAATTTGGTAAAGCAGTAGTATGTACTAAACTCTAATGATGCATGAAGCTAGTATGATGATTTGAATATATTTATGATATTAGGTAAATATCCAAGTAAGATGAAGTATTCTCAGAGGAGAGCTTTAAAGATTAAAGCACAAAGATACATGGTACAAGGTCTTCTACTCAAGAAGAACCATGAAGGTATATATTTAAGATGTTTAAACATAATTGAAGTAGATAAGGTATTGTCAAAGTTACATGATAAGTACGGAACTGCTCATGGTTCTCATTTAGCTACTATGCATATAAGATATTAAGAGTGGGATACTATTGGTCAACAATGTTTAAAGATATAGAGAGTCATATTTGAAGTTGTCACACCTATCAGACTACAATAGACAAGGGAATATATTAGGCTAATCCATTACAACCAGTCATTGAGTCTAGGCCATTTGCACAGTGGGGCTTGAATTTTATTGGAGTTATAAATCCTCCATCATTTCCAAGACATAAGTTTATATTGACAGTGACAGACTACTGTACAAGGTGGACTAAAGCCACATGTTGCAAGTTTTATACTACTGAGGTAGTTATCAAATTTCTTGAAGAAAATATCATAACAAGGTTTGGAGCTCCATATTCACTAGTATGTGATAATGGCGTTGCATTTTCTTCTCTAAAATTTTCTAAATGGCCATTTGAATATGTGATAATTTTTAAATTTTCTTCAAATTATTATCCTTAGGGGAATGGTTTAGCTAAGTGCACAAACAAGATTTTATTGGATATAACCAAGAAACTAATTTTAAAAATCCCTAGAGAGTGGAATACATTGTTAAAATATGCATTGTGGGTAGATATGACTAAGGTTATGTTAGCCTTAGGCAATGCTCTTTATCGCCTAGTTTATGGGACTGATCCCATACTTCCAGTGATTTTAAGAATACCTATCTAGAAGTTTTCTAATGAGTATTCAGGATTTCATGATCACAGAGAAGCTAGGATAGTCCAAATGTTACAATTAGATGAGAAGAGAGATCAAGCTATTGAAAATTTTGCTAAACATCAAGTAGTGGTCAAAAGATGGTTTGACAAAAGAGCAAGAGTCAAAACATTTAGAATATCAGACTTAGTGTTGTACTGGGATAAAGCACATGAAAAGAAAGAAAATCATGGAAATTTTGACAAATTGTGGTTAGGTCCATTATGGGTCGCAGAGATAATAGGAGATAATACGTTCAAGCTTAAAACCTTGACTGGAGAAGATGTGCCATTACCTATTAATGGTCAACATTTGAAACATTACTTTCAAGTTTGAGGTGACAGGGGTTGTCATATTATGTATCATAGTGTAAATAATGTATAGTTGTTTTTGTTGGGTCTTGTTTTGTTTTGTTTTGTTCTGTTGTTTTGTTGGTCTGTGTGTTGTGTTTCCTTGGTAGGGATGTTTGTTTTGTTTTGAAGTATATAGGAGTAGATTAACAACCACTGAAAATAATAGAAAATTTAGAACATTTAGGCTAATTATTTGAAACTTATGCATAACTTGTTGTGACTTTCATGAGCATAGAAAATGGTTTGGCTTGTGAAGTTTTGTATTCAATAACTGTGGGTTGAATATTCAAGGAAGTTTCTCACAATGACACACCTAAAATCCTTGGGTTTGTTGAACATACCAGTGTAGGTGTTAAGTGAAAAATTAGATGTCACCCTTGCTACCATTACAATTCTCAGCTTAATTTTAGCAAGTGATCACACCTTGCATCATGAAGTTACAATGGTAATATCTTCTAAAGTCTCTATCTTACACAAAATAAAAAATATATAATAATAAGTAAATAAATAAAATGGATTTTACTAAAATTCTAGATTAAGCCATCTAAGTAACTATACAAGGGCTATAGATGCCTCATGGCTACAAGGCTCTATTTGGTTGGCTATGGGGGAATGACATCAACTATGTAGTTTAATATCAGTCACTAGTTTATTCAATTTAATTTCAAGATGAGGATTATTAATCACATGCACCCACTTAAACTCCCAGTATTCTCAAGATGAAGATTATTTTCAAGATGAGAACTATTAGTACTAGTGTGGAATATAGGTGAATTCTTTGTCAAAAATGAATAAGGGTTGCTTTTTGAATCATTTTAAAATTCCCAATATTTTGCAAGATATGCATGTTTTTGGTAAAATGCATTATAGAAGGGTTTTGTATGTTTCATGTACAAGGTTGTTTGTATGTGGAGTTGTTGTATTAGTCACATGGAGTGGTCGAGTTCATTTATCGTGGTACTTTGTATGCATGTGGTTAGTGTTTTATTCTTTGTATACAAGTCAGACCCGATAAGTTTCGGAAGTGGAGTGGATAAATGGCTAAGTTTGCATTGTATCTTGAGTTGTATGTTTGTTGAAAGGAAAGATACAAGGCAACATACAACACGATATACATGCCATAGACCCAAAGAGAATATAAAATTTAGTTTTATTAAGGGGGAAAAAGGGTATGTTTCATCATTTGTATGTTGCATATTTCAAGTTTACATCTTGCGTATATGATACAATGCGGATTTCAAAAGATAATTAAATCAGATGTAAGTGATGCATCGTACCTTAATGTATATTGAAAAGATACATTCACTTTATATACATGTATGGATCCGAAGAGGTTATATAATACAATTAAGAAAAGATGAAGAGTCTAGGATGATTGTACAAAGAGTTTGCATGTATGGGGGCTTGTATCTAAGGGTAGATACAAGTGTTGTTTCATCGAGATACAAGTGGGGAGGTAAAGTGGGTCCCACCGGTTGTATATTGCATAGACAGATGGGTATACAAGAGCATATACAAGATAGTATACAAGCAAAGATGCAAGGGACCGTGATACAAGATGGATCTCAAAAAGAAGTTAAATAAAGGTAAGGCTTTGTATGTTTGGGCGATTCTATGTTAACAGTATACAATCCCGATATACAAATAAATGAAAGACATCGTCAGAGAGCTAAAAGGTAAAGAGGGTTTGTATGGGTCAGAATTGTATAAGTGTTTGTATCCATTTTACATAAATTATGATATACAAATAAAAGATACAAGGGTGGATATAAAGAAAAAGGGTAACATTGTTTATAACCCATTGGATGTGGGATTGTATATTCAAAAGGTGCAAATTGACATACAAGAAATAATATACAAGGAGAGATGCAAGAAAATGTGATGTATGCAGAAAGTAAACTAACGGATAGAAGGTTTAAAAATAAAACATTGAAGTAGAAGGCCAAAGTCATAGGTGCACTAATTGCTACAATTAATGCTGAACTAACACTAAAAATGGTAAAATTTAATGGGTTAGGGTAAATCAAAGGTTGTTTTTCTTTCACATTTGCATTAGTAAAATTAAAATTGCAGAAAGAGAAATTGTTGTGGAAATTGAACAAAAATTCATAGCGAGACAGATTTTTAGAAACAGAAAAGATCAGAAAACGGTAAAGTGAGTCAACGTTTGTAAGGTTGAGCTATAAAAAATACAAGTATTTATCTTGAATGTTGTTACAATCCAGATAATTAAAAATGCAAAGTGATTTTTAGTAATTTAATGCTAAAATGTAAGCAAGCATTAAATTACTATGTTTGATAGTTAATTAGCTAGTTTGGGTTAAATAATATGAAAGTCAAAATTGGAAAAGACAAACAGGAGGTTAGGGTAAATGTAAAAAAAATAGAAAATTCATAATAAAACCATAGGTAAGAGAGTAAAATGATAAGTTAAAAAATGTTTTTTTACAGGATGGCCCCAAAGTAGAAAAAAGGTGGATACAGGGGGTGAGAAAAATATTGAAAATGAAAGAGCCACATCAGGAAATTGAGAAGGAAGAGTTGCCAATATACAAAGGGTATCCTTCGTTACTCAAAACAAGTGGAGTAGGCATAGACACTAGCATAGGGAATTATGATGCGAATGATGTTTTGTAGAAGATCACCGCAGCTGATGCTACACCTAACATGAGGTGTACATGGGATAGTGGATTATACAAAGCTGTAGGTTTCCTAATAGCTATGGAAGCTAAGGACCTATGTCTGGATTTCATCCACTTATATGACCCAATTACCAGAAGAGTAATACACCAGGATAGAGTCATTGTGGACTTATCTACAGAGGGGATTGCAAGAACATTTGGTCTAGATGTACATGAAAAAATGGTAGACATTGATATTGACCAGTACAATGAGGATTTTAATGATAATGAGAGGGATTGTAGAAGCAAGATCTTCTATAGTTGGTATAATGCGGAGAATAAAACCAAGGCCATGGTAAAAGTACATAAGATTCTGCAAAGAATAGACTTCAAGGAAGAGATATATTTGATGATTACAATGTTAAGCATACTAATGGGATTACGGAAAAGAATGAATAATTTGTTTATATTTGTAACAATTTGCATAATTTGAGTCCGGTAAGTCGCATATTATCTTAAATCAAGTAAGGCCCCTTCAATATTACAGTTTCACATGAAGCTACTAAATTGTCCACAAGGTCAAGACATGACCATTCAAAAACTTGGGATTAAGAACACTTAGGGGATTTCTTAATATCTTTCAAGACAGTTTAGGTTCATTTTTGTGAATTTTAACTTTTGTTATGAATGTGTAAAAACAATCATCAAAAGGAATGCCCATTGAATCGAATTAAGATGTGTAAAATTTGTGAGAAGAATCAACCTACCAATGAGTGTGGAGTGCTTCTTGAAATAAAAAATAGGTTGAAAAAGGTTCCAATAGATGAGAAAGAGCTAAATTTTATTAGCCAGAAACAACCTAATTTTGGATTTAATGAGTTTCAAAACAAATATGCTCTAAGGGGAAACTCTTATAATGGACATTGGGGAATGCAAATGCCAATGTAATTGCCACTGCAATGGGGTCCATGACCTCAACAAGATTGGACAAATCAATCTTGGACCAATCCACAATTGTCAAATCAGCAACAATATCAACAGCAATGGGCACCTAAATACAACTAAGGAATGATGAGATTTGGAAACCAACCTCAAGCCTTACTCCCTGGACCTTCACAACCTGTGAATACAAATTCCAATGAGTAGCTAGATTAGCCATCAATACCCATAGAACCAGTTCCAAACCCCAAGAACAATAGGCCACAACAACAGGTATACAATACTGATCCAAATACAACAAACCTGAATGTAGTGGAGATTAATGATATCCAACTCCAATCTACAGATGTTCCTGTAACTATTCCTATTGAGGAAGTCATTGAAGAAGAAGAAGTGAGTCCTAAAGATGATACACAACAATCCAATAAGAAGGCTAAAGCAAAAGAATCAGAAGAAATTCTGAAGGAAACCTCTATTCCATTCCTAGGTTCATCCACAATCTAAGGAAAACCAACCCTCACATAATGACTCCAACTAATTAAGGAACTTAGAAAAATACACATTGAAGTTTCTTTGTTATAGAGAATAAAAGATATTCCTAAGATAAACTAGACCATTAAGATTTTGTGTCTAAAACTTTTAGGCAGAAAAAGAAAACTAACCAACACTATCCAAGTGGAGGGAAAACTTGTTGATGTCCTATCAAGCAAGTTAATTCCCCAAAAATATGGGGATCCTAGGAACCCTGTCATTACAGTAGACATAAAAGGGGTATCGATTTCAAATGTTTTAATAGATTTGGGTGCTACCATTAATGTAATGACATCAGACACTGTGGAAGGTTTGGAATTAACACACATTCAGCTAACATCAACTGTATTACAACTTGCAGACCTATCTATTACCAAACTAGAAGGAATTTTGGAGGATATCATAGTCACTATTGATACTTGGGACTATTATGTTGATTTCCTTATCCTACAGACAAGAAAGAAACATTCAAGATACCCAATAATCCTAGGAAGACCTTGGCTGGTTACACTAGTAGCCCTTATTGACTGCAGATCTAGAAATATGACTATTTCAAATGGAAAAAGACTTAAGGAAATTTCTATCTATCCTCCTACCAAACCATTCCTGCAATATGAAAACAAACCATGGATAGATGACTTGATGGATTCTGATGAAGAAGATGCCTCCTCATTAGTAATGGTAACAATTGTAGAATACTTTGAAGAATGTAATGAGGAATGTAAAGAGCTGGAACCAAATGGTGAAATCTCTTTATACAGTGTTACCCAACAAGAGGTCTTTGGATGGCTTTGGAGAGATCCAAAAGGATCCTTTAAAGCATTTAACTGCCCATATTACGAAAATATTGCCTCGCATGTAAGTTATCAACAAGAAAAAACTCTCCACCAAGTTGTACATTACCTTTGTCCATTAAACACACTGTTAAGTCCTTATAGAGAACTTCTTTCTGTCTATGCTAGCACAAAGCAAATCCCAGTCCAAACCAACAAACAACTTTCTAGTAGTAGTTGGTAAACAGAATTGGAAGAAGTTTGTTTAGCAAAATTGTTGCAAAACCATACCCAGGCCTTTGCATGGGAATACAAGGACATGAAAGGAATCCATCCTAGTGTTTGTACACACCATATTTACACTGAGGATGTCCATCCTATTAGGAAACCACAATGGAGGATCAACCCAGCCTGAAAGACATAGTGAATGAGGAAATAGAGAAACTATTGCAGGTAGGATTCATCTATCCCATTTCTAATAGTCAATGGCTATCGCCATTAGTGATAGTGCCCAAGAAAAATGGAAAATGGAGAGTTTGCATTGATTATAGAGAATTGAACAAAGCTACAAAGAAAGACTATTTCCCACTTCTTTTCATCAACCAAGTGCTGGATAATCTAGCTGGTAGTCACTATTTCTCCTTTCTAGATGGATTTAGTGGCTACAATCATATCTAGGTAGCTCCAAAGGACTAGGATAAAACAAATTCCACCTACCCATGGGGGATATTTGCCTTCAAAGTTCTACCATTTGGATTGTACAATACGCCAGCCACATTTTTACGTGTTGTTTTGGTAATCTTTGCTGATTTAGCAAATACATGTGTAGAGGTTTATATAGATGATTTAACAGTGCATGGAAAAACCTTTGATGAAGCTTTGAATAGTTTAAATAAGGTGCTTGAAAGATACAAAGAACATCATCTATCTCTGAATCATGAAAAATGCTTCCTTATGATGACTGAGGGAATTGTACTTGGTCACCACATCTTGCAAGAGGGAATGAAATTAGATCCCAAAAAGGTCAAAATTATTATACAAATTGCCCCTCCTCAAACTCGAATGGAGGTAAGAAGATTTTTGGGACATGCTGGATACTATAGATGGTTCATTAAAAACTTTAGTTGAAAAGCTGACCCTATGTTCACTTTGTTGAAAAAGGATTCTGAATTCAAATGGACACTAGAATTTCAACAGTCATTTGAGGCTATCAAAAGTGCCCTAATGACAGCTCTAGTGATAAAAGGACCAAACTAGTGAGAGTCATTTCACATCCACACAAATCCTTCCAATTAGGCCATTGGGGTAGTGTTAGGACAATTGAATGAGTTTGGAGGTATGCATGCAATATATTACATTAGAAAAACTTGAACCCTATAGAGAAAAATTACACCACAACTGAAAAAAATTTCAAGGAGTAGTTTATGCTATCAAAAAATTTTGCCACTACATCACAGGCTACAAAATATTCATACATACTAATCATGTAGCCATAAGATATCTGATGAATAAAGCTATAGTAGGAGGTAGAATTATAAGATGGCTATTATTATTGCAAGAATTTAACATAACCATTGTTGATAAGCCTGACAAAGATAATGTTGTTGATGACTTCTTGTTTAGATTGAATGTGTAGGGAAATAATGAACCAGTGGATGATGCATTTCTAGATGAACATTTGTTCACTATCTTGATACAATCTCCATGGTTTGTAGATCTAGCTAATTATCTTGTTTCAGGGATGTTTAGGGGAAAATTGGATTTGTAAATGTTTTAGAGTTTTGATGTTTAAATCCTCCACTCCACTATACATTAAAGGATCTAGGGTTGAGTGACAAGTACTATCATACCCTAGGTCACTTGTGAGATGTAGGGAAACTTGGATTAGGGAATTTAATTATCAATTTTCTTTCTTGTATGCTCAATTGACCATTAAAACCCTAATTATCCAAATATAACAAAAAAATGATGAATAAAGGTAAAAGCTCTTATAGACAGGAGTAGAGTACCAAACCACAGAGTGTCCAAAGTGGAACAATTAGGGATACTGGAGCAGGTGCCCTAGTCCAAGGTACCAGTTTATTTGTGAGATCTAGACCTCCTTCCGACACTGATCAACCCTGTAACTTCTGCTTCTAGAAATTTGTCTGCAGAGGACACCAAAGCGAGCGTCTAAGTCCTAGAAATGCGCTGGTGTCCCGCTTCTCTTCAGATCCTGAATCCTTGATGCCTGCCAATCCTTCCTACAACTTTACTTTTTCCAAATGTGACCCCTGTAACCTGCCATTAAAATATTTGGTTTGGTGGTTGTGGTGTTTAGAGGCTTGCCTCATTCAAGCCCCAGAGGACACTTAAGTCTCTAAACATGATTGTCAGCTAAAGAGTGTGTTCCCTTGTGACGCAGAGGCAAAAACCAAAGGAATCAATGATGAAAACACAATATAATGTCACCTTGTATTGAAGCTCTCATGGGAGGATGATATTCTTCATTCCATGAGGAAATTGATGCTCAAATATGCAAATATAAACACACAAAACACACAAGTCTGCTCTTGCAACACAATGAAAGCCTTAAATCACCTTGAGAACACTTGAACATCACCATTGCCATCTAGTTTACAAAGGAATGCCTAAACACGCTTATATATGCAACTACAAGCAATCTCGCCAAACACACAAGTCTACTCTTGCAACACCATGAAAGCCTTGAATCACCTTGAGAAAACTTGAACATCACCATTGCCATCTAGTTTACAAATGGATGCCTAAACATGCTTATATATGCAACTACAAGCACTCCTACCAAGATTTCAAAAATCAAAACTTACCTTGTCGGCAAAAGGACCAAATAATGGTCATAAACTGAGACTTAAATTTTGGGCCTGACCCAAAATAAGGTAGGACTATGGCACGGGTGCCCAAGTCCTCCCCCCTATTTTGGGTAGGGTTAAGGTCAAGGGGTCTTCCTAGGTCCACTTTACCATGAAACCTAGGCCTCATTCCATCAGGATGCCAAAATATGAAATAAGATGTCCTAAATGCATGTAAAAGACCTGGGAGCTAAACCTTATGAGGGAAAAGCCCCTAAGGGGACATTTTTTGATGTTACATTTAGCCTCCACTTTAATGTATATATAAATGCAAGGCCAATACATGCATTAAAGCTCATATACATAGCAAACACACCAAGAATGGAGAAGACACACCTATCACATAGAAGAATGTAATAGGCATGCAAAACACGGAGAAGATAGTTATAGTCACATAGAACATGGAGAATACAGTCAATGCATAGAAGACACATTAATGCAGTGAAGACAGAAATGATATCTTTTCTTTTATTTTTCTCATATATATGAAATGCAAATGTAAGTACTGGAAAGTAAACAAACCTCCCATAATACAGGATGCACTACCTTGGGGCACAGGTCTCTAAATATATGGGGCAACACACACACAAGACATGTAAAACCTCCCAAAATGAAGGAAGCACTACCTAAGGGAGCTAGTCTCTACATATGGGGCAACAAACATGCCACACAAAACAAGCATGCCAAAACACACACACTTGAAGACACAAAGAAAACATGCAGACAAGCAATGGAGTGTACCTATTTCTAGGTCCAACACCATCTCAGGCACGTTACAGGCACACACCGATGATTGGAATTCACTACAAAAATCACCGAAAATGCACCTAAGGCTTGAGTTACTCACAAAACCTCTCCCTGCCTCCACCGAGGACTTTTGAAAATGACAGGATGATGCAATCTGCTTCGAGAAATACACCATCCCCACGTCCATAGAGGGCTTAAGATAAAATGGATATACATGATATCCCTCCTCTGCAGAGGGCTTACATGATTGATTGATTGATTACAAAAAAACTCAGGATGTACAATTCACTACTTTGGGGTGCAAGTCTTTGCATATGAGGTCAAACACATTGCTAACATCTATAACAAAAAGCTTATCTTATATATGCCCCTACCTTAAGGTGGTTGATATCAAGCACATTAAGGTAGAAAGAAAACACACAAGGGAGCACTGACTTTCACAAATCCCATGCCCCATGGAGGTCACATGTACTTTACGATCACCAAATGTTCTCACAAACACATCCCTGCACGATACATGTTAGTGTCTACAACATCGTGATAAACAACAACATCAATGCATATGATTAACCACACAAAGAGCCAAGGTTATACAACAAATTTTGAGTTCAAGGATAATCATGGGGCTATATCACGAAGCTCTTTGAATTGAGTATTGCCAAGACTAGATTCAAAGGAAAACAAAGGTGCATATAGCAATAGTATCGTTAAGGTTTGTAAATGCAACAAAAACATCATCAAATTCACTACGTGGAAAGCACGAGTGCTTCTAGTAGCCAAGTGTCAAATTAAATATACAACCCCATCGTCATATTAGGAACTAAGTCTATTTTTTGATTGCTCTCAAAAGGGACACTAGGTCTGCATTAGTATAAATGTTTGTTGTTGTCCACCTGCTAAATGGAAACACTAGAGGAAGGAAAACAATAAATAAGAGAGGAGAAACAAGTGTTATAGGGATAGTCATGTAGGAGGGTACCCCAGGTCACCAAACACAATGCTATGTCTATATGACACAACACACAATAATGAAATCAGAGAGAGACAATTTAGAAGAATGATGATACAAATAGGAGGTCACAAAAGAGATGGTCTCCTAGTATCTCAGACCTTATGGGAGAATCTAAGGTCATCCCAAGAGGCCTAAACAACATATAACAGATCATGCGGGAAGCACATCATGAGAGAGATAAAGAGTTAGAGATACTTACCTGTAGGGTCTTTGTATTAGATCTTGGAACTTGCAAACCTCTTGGAGAGGTATTCAATCATATTTAATGCAAAATTTGAGTGGTTCTTATGAAAGTCTTGTTTGTTAATATATGATGCTTGTTCCTTAAATCCTTGTTTAAATGAGACTTTTTGGTGCTTATTAGGGGGAGAACCACTATTATTTCTGACTCTTGATTGTCGTCTTGCTCTTTTCTAATTTTTAGTGAGTTTTCGTTGTTGAATATTTCTAGAACAGTAACGAGAATCATCTTGTACCATCTTACTCATATGTATTGGTTTTTGTTCTTACTTTTCTAATGCATTTTGATTATCTCTTAATCCATATAAAGATAACAGAGGAGGAACCTTGGCATACATTCTATTTTTTCATGGATGAGGTGGATTATCCACTTGTTTCTTATCGACTTCAATCATTCCAACGATAGTATCATAGTCCAAGTAATCATCCTCGTCTGCTTCCACTAAACCCTATTCTAGCATACTATTTTTAGTATGTTTAGGGAAAGGATTAATGAAGATTTGTAAGTTTTGATTTAGTGAAGCAACCAATTTGTTTCCATTGCCATTCACGCCAGATACTTGGATGACATTTGAATCAATAAGGTCTTGTATCTCATGTTTAAGATGCATACATTGTTTAGTGTCATGTCCTTGTGTTCGATGATAATGACAAAAGGCATTACCATCAAAGTAAGGTCCTTGTTTACTAGGATCAACAACTTGATTGGGGGAAGTTTTAGAATGTTATTACTCATAGCTTGGTTCATGATAGAATGATAGGATTCAGATATCAGAGTAAACTTTCTTGGTTGATATGATGCTTTCCTTGGATTATTTATAGTAGACACATTTGTATTTGGTCCATTGATCTTGATGAAACTCCTATTATTGTTTCTCTTAAAATTATTTTGTGATGATCGACCCATGAATTGACCAACTTCAACTGATAAGTTTTGGTTTTCATACTAACTAGATGAAAGTTGATAATCACAAAGAGCAGTGCATAAATGTTGAAAGGAGTTATATTTCATCAAGAGAATCTTATCACGAATATTTGGTTGTAGATTTGTAATGAATATCTTTTGAACATCCTCATATTTCATCTAATACTGAATCTATGCATAAAGTCCTTGATACCGATTAATGAATTCAGTCAACTTCTCTTTCAAACTTTGTTTGCACTGAACCAAGTCAATTAAAGTGACTGGGGGTCTGATATTTGCTTGAAAATGTTGTAAAAATTAATCAATTAATTGTGAAAAGTAGTGTATTGAATTCAAAGGCAAAGAGAAAAACTATTCTAAAGTAGTATCTTTGAGAAATCACAGGAAAAGTTTTTGCTAACAAATCATCTTCAAAATAAAAATCACTACACATAGTTGTAAATGCTGCCACATGGATATTAGGATCACCTTTTCCACCATACTTTTCAAAGTGAGGAGTCTCAAACCTCTCAGGCATAAGAGTTCTCAAGATTGCATAAGAAAGGGGATTACGAGCATGATACGTTGGTAGACTAGACTATGAAAAATTTGCCAAGTTTGTTACCTTTTGTTGTAAAGTAGTCATGCCCTATAAAAGTTTGTTTAGGATGGCATCATTGGGAGATGGGGTTTGTTGTGAGGAATTAGAACCAAAGTGAGGAGGTGAACGAGATTGAGATACGATAGGCAGAGGTTGAGAATATGTCAATGGTGGTTCAACATAGTGATAGGTAGAAGATGGTTGTGAGTATGTAATAGGTCATTGGAAATGAGTGGAATAGATAGGTGGTTGAGAAGAATTATGAATAGAGGAAGCCCCTTTAGGAGACAAATTTTGATAATCAAATCCCATAGCTTTGTAATTAGTACCATTAGATACTCCAATACTAGTGGTAGCATTACTACAAGCATTTGCATCATTTGTTAAGATTGTTGATGTAAAAGTCGATATTCTCGTAGTCGGTATAGGTGGCAAAACTTGAGTATGAGATGGTGATAGACTGTTATTTATCACTTGTGCACATTCGATCACTAGCATAATGTTGGTTTGTACAATATGTGCAAGGCCACAAATTGTATTTACACCATCTTGTCCCTCTTTTATCAATTCTCTTATATTATGAATTGTAGGGACAACTTCCTTAGCTATTCTCTCATTTTCCATAAATGATTGAAATTCAACTAGCTCTTTATCCAATTTTTCTATTTGTTCATTAGATACATATCCCATTGCCTCAATAGTATTATCAGCATCAATAAAAGTTTGTTCTTCCATTGTGTTTGTAGGATGTGTAATATCTTGCACAATTTGAGTTTCTCCCTTTGTAAAGAAGGTGTCCAAAGTACCAACTTCTTCAAGAGCACTAGATCCCATTAATATTTTACTTCTTCTCGAAGGGATATTGTTTTTAGGACATCATTTCATAAATCTTATAAAAGCATACAACACACAATTCACAAACTAAGAGAACAAATCCTAGGAGAAGGATATAATTGACAACCAAAAATGCTTCGAATGTTGTACTTTTTTAATGCAAATGAATGAACCAAAGGGAGTTGTAAGGATTTCAGTCAAGGGAAGCAAGTTATATGTCTAATATCAGTATAAAATAGTAAAATTATCCTTCTCAACACAAACTTGATGTGATTTAAGTTAATGCCAAGTCGAAATATAGTGAAAATATGTCAAAATAGGCACTTTTTTCACCAAAATTCAATGCAAAAGGGCATAACAAAGGGCGTTGTGAGGAAAATTATGATGAAAAAAAAAATATCAATAATACCAGCCACTTAGTGTCAAAATTCCCAACAAAACATACTTTTAGTGCCACTTAAGGTAAAACCCTAGTGAAAATATAGCAAAAATAGGCTATTTTTCACGATTTTCCAATTCCAAGACCTAGAAAAAGAGGTGTTGTAATAAATATCAGGAAGTAAAACTAATAATATCAATTATATTAGTCACCTCAATTAATAAAATTTATCACAACACAATTGGAGTGCAAACCAGGTCAAACCCTAGGGTAAAAAAATGCCAAAATGTGTAGTTTTATGGAAAATTTTCACTACAAGAGCTCGATAAAAGGGTTTTGTGAAGATTTTTTTGAGGGATGGATAATGATTATCCTGATAATAGAAAATTAATTCCAAAATACCTTTCACAACATGCCTATGGTACACGTTTATAGAGTCGATAAGGCCAAATTTAGTGAAAATCATTGTTTTTGATGCCCTAGGATTGAGATCTTGGGACAAAATGCTATCTAAATTTTTTGAAGTCTGATTTATGATGGAAATTAAATACTCTCAGATCTGAAAATTATTTTCAAGTTTTAATATGAAAAATGCCCATGGAAATTTAATGAAAATGCATCAAAATTGCTAGTTTTTGTTGAAATTTTCTATACAAAAATGCAAATTTACACTAAAATGCAAGGCTACAGCCAAATGCAAATTTGAATAAGCCTCCAAAATCAATAGAAAAATCTGAGAAAAGATTTTACCTGCTAACCCTAGATTTTGGAATTACTAGGTTATATCAAAATTGTCAAAATTTCTGCAAAACCTAGCAAATTAATAATGAAAGTGCAATGCAAATTTCTAAATTTTTGGATTTTTCTATAGTTTATATTAGATCTGATGCAAAAATCATGAATTAGGAAAATTTAGAAAGGATTGATGTAATTTAGTAAGCCAAACAATGCAATTTTTTTGTATTTTCCAAAATTTTCAATTTTTTTTTGAATTCTTCTCAATGCAATAAAATGAAAGACTATATGAATGAATGAATGAAATCCAAATCTAATGACACACACTTAGAAAGTTGTAATTTAAGTCAAAAAGCACGGGTTCACAAAAAAATTTAGTGGATTATTGGATTTGTAAATGTTTTAGTATTTTGATGTTTAAATCCTCCTCTCCACTATACATTCAAGGATCTAGGGTCGAATGGTGAGCACTATCATACCCTAGGTCACTTTTGAGATGTAGGGGAACTTGGATTAGGGAATTTAATTATCAATTTTCCTTTTCCTATGCTTAATTGACCATTAAAACCCTAATTATGCAAATACGGCAACAAATTGATGAATAATAGAAAAAGCTCTTGTAGACATGAGTAAAATACCAAATCATAGAGTACCTATTTACGAGGCTCTGAAGTGGAATAGTCAGGGACACTAGAGTGGGCACGCTAGTTCAAGGTACCAATTTCTTCATGGGATCCGGACCTCCATCCAACACTGATTAGCCCTATAACTTCTATTTCTGGAAATTTGTCTGTGGAGGACACTAGAGCGAGTGCCCAAGTCCTAGAAATGCTTCGGTGTCCACTTCTCTTCAGATCCCAAATCCTTGATGTCTGCCAATCCTTCCTACAACTTCACTTTTCCCAAATGCGACACCTGTAACCTATAATCACAAGATTTGATTTGGAGGTTGAGGTGTTTAGAGGCTTGCCTCAGTCAACCATCAGAGGAAACTTAAGTCTCTGAACACCGTTGTCAGATAAAGAGTGCATATGCATGTGAGGAAGAGGCAAAAACCAAAGGAATCAATGATGAAAACACAATATAATGTCACCTTGTAGTGAAGCTCTCATGGGAGGAAGATCCTCTTCATTCCATGAGGAAATTGATGCTTAAATCTACAAATATCAACACACAAAACACATAAGTCTACTCTTGCAATAGAATGAAAGCCTTGAATCATCTTGAGAAAACTTGAAAATCACCATTGCCATCTAGTTTACAAATGAATGCCTAAACATGCTTATATATGCAACTACAAGGACTCCCACCAAGATTTCAAAAATCAAAATTTATCGTGTCGGCAAAAGGACCAAATAATGGTCATAAACTAACACTTAAATTTTAGGCCTGACCCAAAATAGGGTAGGACCAGGGCGCGAGCACCCAATTCCTCCCCCCTATTTTTGTTAGGGTTAAGGTGAAGGAGTCCTCCTAGGTCCACATTTCCATGAAATCTAGGACTCGTTCCATCGGGATGCCAAAATATGAACTAAGATATCCTAAATGCATGCAAAAGACTTGGGAGCTAAACCTTATGAGGGAAAAGCCCCCAAGTGGACATTTTCCGATGTTACAAGGAAAATGCCCACAACACTTCAATTCAAAATAAATTAGACGGCTAGTTTGAGAGAGTTCCAGACACAAGTGGGTAAATGGTCTCATGTTTAAAAATTGTCTTGATCATGTATTACGTCGATGTGTGCAGGAAACAAAGGTGTATGACATAATCCATTCATGTCATGACAAACCTTCTAGTGGACACTTTTCAACAATTAGAACAAGGCACAAGATCCTGGGAGCTAGATATTTTTGGCCAACAAAGACCAAAGTTATTCACTAATATGTGAAGCAATGTGATCAATGTCAAAGAATGGGCCATCCAACTCCCACCACAAAGATGTCACTCCATCCTCAAGTTCTTTTAGATCCATTTGAAAAGTGGGGAATAGATTTTGTGGGACCAATTGATCCACCATCCAGAGGAAATCACTACATTCTATTCTACACAGACTATGCCACTAAATGGGTTGAAGCAAAAGCATTACCAGTAGCAAAGGAAGAGAAAGTTGTAGATTTTTTGTACAAACACATCTTGAAGTGGTATGGAACACCTAGAACTCTTGTTTCTGATCAGGGACCATAATTTATGTCTACCATGATCAAAGCATTCCTAGAAAGATATTAGATCAGTAATAAAAAATCTTCACCATATCATCCACAAAGCAATGGTCATGTTGAAGTAACAAATAGAGAATTGGAGAACATCCTCACCAAAATCATCTCAAGTAAAAGGATAGATTGGGCTGACAGAATGACAGGAGCTATTTGGACTTATAATACTACCTGGAGGTCCAAAACTAACTTCACGCCATATGAGTTAGTTTATGGGAAGCACCCAGTGCTACCTATTGAATATGAGGTAGTGACATTAAAAAAACACTTGAAGATGGTTCTGATTTGACTAAAACATAGCTACAAAGGATGTTGTAGTTAAACAGATTGGATGAGATGTGCATGGAGGCACTACAACATATAGAGTTAATTCAATAGTAGAGGAAAGAATGCAATGACAAGCACATCATCAACAAGCACTTTAAGCAAGGAGATTGGGCCCTATTGTATGATTCTAAATACCAAGATCTAAAAGGGAAAGTACACACCAGATGGTTGGGGCCCCATGAAATTCAAGAAGCCTTTAGCAATGGAGTTGTTCAGTTAGTTCCCATTGATGGAGATCGTAGAGTTTTTCTGGTCAATGGACATAGATTGAATCTGTATCATAAACCAGTTGTAGACACCCAAAAATGACCAAATCATCACATCATTTGCATTTTGTCTAATCTGTCTAATCACCTACATTCAATGTTAATTAAATAATCTAATTATTTAATTAAATCACATACTTTCAACATTAATTAAACAAATCTTCTTTATTTAATTAATTTTCATTAAATCAACCTTATTCTTCCATGATTAAATAATTTTTATTATTTAATTAAATCATTATCCTCTTTCCAAAATTCAAGTCCACGTCAATTAAATCATTATCCTCTTTCCAAAATTCAAGTCTACATCAATTAAATAATTTACATTATTTAATTAAATCAATTGGTCTTCTAAATTGAAATAAATCATACAAATTTATTTAAATTGTCTCAATCCTCTAAAAATAAATAAAATTAAATCTTTTATTTATAATCATATGTTCCTCTATTATGCACAATCAATTAAATAAATTTATTTATTTAATTTTAATTATCTTTCAAATTCCTCTTAAAACATCTTGTTAACTCATGTGCATAATCAGTCTTTTTTTTAGAACTCTATAAAAGACAAAATTACAAGTTGAGTTATCTATTCAATCAATCTTATTTTCATCATATTTTAATAAAAATATCCTTATGGATTGACACATGTCATGTGCACATTCATCATGGTTATTTGATTTATCTCCTCTGTTGATTCTTTTGAATTATCTAGACCGTTGATCGATCATGTTTGAAACCTATATAAACCCCCCTCATCTCCTTTACAAATCCTCTTCGATCACTTATACTCAGGCATCCTTTACATCACTTGGAGCATACATCGCGTCGTTGAGCAACTTATGATCTTTTGACATTGATCTTTGAGCACATATACTTGCTTTGTGCAAACATGGTTTCACAGAATTATTAAGAAATCCACATTCGACAAAAGTGAACAATACAATCTGGTAAAAACTTTCTTGTTTTAGTTGATTTATTCATTGATCATGGCTTTTCATTTAGATAGATCTCTTTATGTTATGGGTTATTGATTTTGTTATTATCATAGTTTTGGTTTTATCACTTAAACATAATCGATTTTCCTCATACACATTCTGGCACACCCAGTGGGATCCACTAGTCACTCTTTTTCTATGAGAAATTGTTTTTCTTAAGTATAGTATGGAACAATGCAAAAAATATAGAAAAGAGCTATTAGTAGAACAAAAAAATGCTTTTAGTAGCACAGTGTATCGCCTTCAGGCGATACAGTAGCGCTTTTAGTAGTGCAGTAGTGCGCTTTTGGATACATAGTTTATTGTTGTTGGCACAACAGTAAAGTGCATTTGGAAAAATAGGTTTTCTAATCTTGTTTTGTGATTCTGCAAGGTTTTTACTCACATATCTATCCTTTATTGATTGGAATGCTAATTTATTTGTCCTTTAAATTATCTTGTGTACTGCCTAAACTGACGTATTTATGAGTATTTACAGTTTTTGAGTTAACACATATTTTTTTGCAACATCATTTAGTGGTTTGTATTCCAGGGCATAGATTATATCAACCATTCATCCCAGATCTACAAAGAAAACATGAAAATATCTTTTGACCTAACGTTTTTGACAAAATACAACTTTTTTTTAGATCTGGGATAGTAAAGCACTTTTGGTAGTATAGTACCGTGCTTTTGGTAGCATAGAGTACTGCTTCTAGTAGCATAGTGCATCACCTCTTGTCTATAGCAACTCACCTTGGGTAACACAGTTTAGCACTTTTAGCATAATAGTAAGTCGGATCTGGTAACACAATGCAACAATTTTGGTCAAATTGATTTATTTTGCTAACTTGTGAGTTTTTGTGGAACTAATCGATTTGTTGTAGCTTCTTATCACTCACACAGAGAAAATGGGTTTTCCTAACATGTTCATGTAGGACGAGCGTTGAAGAAATCTTGATCTATCACACTAAGTCTTAGAAACATATTTCCATTCTTAAGGGACAATTGAACAAATCACTTTGGCAATCTAAGTCTTAGGAACATATTGCTTTTCTTAAGGGACAATGAACATGAATGACAAACACTTCAATTTCATAATGGACAATTGACAACTACAAACATGTGTGTGCCTAATCTAGTTGCACCTTATTTTTCTTATAATGGGACAATTGAACCTTTGTTTGACGTGCTTTCTCTTACATTTCAATTATTCCTTTAGAAGAGCCTACTTTTAGATTGTGTTTCATCCAAAAGGGATGACCCTAAGTGGATTTTTCCTTTGAACTGCTATATAAGAGGGATAAGGTGAAAGTCAAGTCCTAACCAATGTCAGCCTTACCTTATGGTGCTAAACTAAAAAGAGGTGTACTAGCTCTTTGTGGAAATAATTTTGACATCGAGCAAAGTGTTTGATACTCTTAGTAGGATTGGTTAAAGCTTTTAGTAGCTTGTCACATTGCTCGTAAGGAGTTGGTCCCTCAAAGTTACTAATAACCATTCTAGATAGTGACTACTCGATCTACCTCCAAACGTTGTGATAATCATCAGTGCAAGAGGAATCAATTTAAGCCCTCAATATACTCACCATTGGCTCCCTTGAGAAAAGATAGTATTCCCTCAACCATAAAGCTATTGTTACCTACTTGAGCTTTCTGAGGGGAGGGCGATATATCCCTACCTATCATCTCTCGCAAAGATACAAATGTCCCACACCTTTATGGAATGACATTTGGTCGATGGAGTATTAAGTTGTGAGCTAATCTACTATAATGAACCTTGTCTTTAGGGATAAAAAGTGCTTGATATTGTTTGCAATTGTCTTATACCTGTGGAAACATTGGGCTTTTTGTGATCCTCAAACATACACTATCTGTTGTGTCAGTCCTTTTTTGCAAACTTGTTTGATGTGTTTTCTGTTGCCAAAGAAAATCCAACCAGAAACAAAACCAAATCTATCAAAATTTGCCTTATAAAACATCAGACACTACTTCAGTGCCTCTGGTTTAACAGCAGCTTACCTTTGGTATTATAGTAGCCCGCCTTTGGTATAACAGTACCTTGCCTCTATCAAACCTACTTCAGTTCCCTTGGTATAACAGTAGCTCACTTTTGATCTAACAATAGCTCACCTTTGGTATAGCAGTACCTCGCCTTTGGTAGCTCAATCCATCACCTTGGATATTACAGCAACTCACTTTTTGTGGCACAGTCCTATGCCTTTGGTCAAATAGTACAGCACCTTTTGTCCAGTAAACTGTGCATCAAAATTTGTCTTTTCCAAAGCACAAGCAGAATCCCAACATATTATCCTAGTGTATTCCATGGTAACCACTAGACTCCAGAAAACTATGAAGACCAAGCAAGTTGTCCTGAGGAAGCGTAAATCACCTCCTCACACACCTCAATCCAGCTGATCCAATATTACTCCCAAGGTTACTCCCAAGACACCAACGAAAAAATCGACCAACTATCCAAACGTGCTACAACTTGACCAACCAAACAATCCTTAAGAAGGTAGGGGCCCTTTGGTAAGTACACCTCACTATGCCACTTGCATGCCTCCAGATTTTGTTCCACAAGGTTATACTATCGATCAAGTCCCATCTTAGGAAGGTAGGGTCCCTTTGGTAAGTACACCTCACTATACCACAGGCATGCCTCCTGACTTTAATCCACAAGGTTATACCATAGGTCAAGTCCCATCTCAAGAAGAGAGACACTTTGAAATAGGTCAATCCTCTCAAGAAGATAGACAAGACCTTGATGAAATCATATAAGATCCTAGAGCCATGGTCGCCTTTGACAAAATCCTTAGTGAGAACCAAGATCATTTCTTTCACTTGCTAGCAAAGTAAGGAGTGAAATTACCCAAAGGTTTTGATCTATCAAATCTTAGTGAACCTAACAACACCCAAGACATCATACCTGTGGTCCAAACCATGTTAATAGTGATCACACTGTTACATGAACAAAAGAGAATGATTACACAATATGAGAATCCCCATTATCAAAACCCAATAGGGGAGAGACCCATATCACCGCTTCTGACTCATATGGAGATCTACAAACACCAACAGGAGACTCTCCAATGTCAAGTAGAGATAGCCAAAAAAGCCACCATAACTCAATCAAACATACAACAAACTCCTAGAATGCCCACACCAATCTCAAGTGGAAAATTGGCTACCCCATCACGAGAAGGTTTCCCACCAAATTACAATCTGGGGAACAACTATGTAGCCATGCAACAAGGATCTCAATAAACACCACCCCCAAAATCATCAAATCTTCATATCCCTTAGCCAACTAGGGTCATACAACCCCAACCACAACATTCTTCTACTCTCATCCTCAATCAACCTCAACCATCACAAAACACATCTACCTATGTCCCCCCACCACAACGATCATCAGCGCTAAACTTTTTCAACACCTTTCTTAACCACCCTCAACACTCCCAAAACCAAACATCCCAAAGCTATGGTCCACAATTGCAACCTAACCCAATGAACTTTAGCTTTCCGCCACCAAACTCTTTTCTTCAACCATCACAAAGCCTACATTCTTACCTAGCGCCGCTCCCACCTCCTCCAAATCAAAGCACCCAATTCCAACCCAATCTAAAGCCAACATACAACACATACAATCCCAACCAATCGTACGACCCTTACAACACCAATGCCCATGGCTTCCACTACAATCTTCCATATGGGAATCAACAACCACTTCTAGGACAACAAGAGATGTTTCTAACCCCTCCCATGACTATGGAGCTAAAACTTGCGGAGGTTCAACAACAACTATCTAATCTTATGTTTCGCCACACCAAAAAGACCTTGTCTTTAGAAGAAGTGCATCCTTATCCTTTTGATCGGTCATTACCCATGATCTCTTTTCCTCACAATTTCACTATTCCCAAGTATGATAAATACAAAGGAAAAGGGGACCCAAAAGACCATCTCAGGGAATTCTATCTTTCTTGCTTTGAGGTCTCACATTATGACACATATCTTATGCACCTCTTTCCTCACAATCTTGGAGGTCAAGCTATAGAATGGTTCTTACACCTCCCCGTGGGTATCAAGTCCTTTAACGAGTTAGCAGAGAAATTTGTCACCCAGTTTTCCTACAACATGGAGTATGAGATCTCCATGACCGATCTATGCAACAACAAATAGAAAAATGGTGAAACGTTCATTTCTTTCCTTCAATGATGGAGACAAATGGGTAGCAAATTCCCATTCTAGATACCCGAAAAGCAGCTTGTTAGCATATTTGTGCTGAATCTCAACCTAGAATTAGGTTTTTATTTGTAAATTCTTCGTGCTACAACCTTTGACAAAATTGTATACATAGGAATCAGCATTAAAAAGGCTCTCATTGCTAAGGGTGTGGTCAAAATCTTTAAAGAAACCAAAGACAATGCTCCTCAACAACAAACAAATGATAAACCAAAGTTTTGGAACAAAAATAAAAATGTGGTCAATGATTGGGTGGTCAATTCTAAACATGTCCAAACATTACAAACACTGCTTCAACTTTCCAAACCAAGTCAAACTCCACCTCAACAATAGCAACAACAAAGACAACCATATCAAAACCAACAACAATGACAACAAGAGCGGCATCAACAACATTACCCTCTACGGTGTCAATTCACTCCCTTGGGAGATCCCATAGAATCTGTCCTACAAAATCTTTTACATAAAGGGTTCCTCACCTTGCCAGATGCTCTCCCATATGGCGAACCTGTTTACAAAACTGCATAGTACAGAGAAAATGAATATTGTGAATTCCATAGGAGTAAAGCGCACAGAACCAAATCATGCATGAAACTCAAGCACCTAATCCAAAATCTCATCGAGGGAAACCAAATCTCTTTTGAAGATAAACCACCAGCTCAACACACAAACAAAGACCTCAATATGTACAAGGAACAATTCCCTAACCATGGCCAAGGTCCTCCTCTAGGTAAAGGTAAAGGTGTCAATCATGCTTCCACTTCCTATGACTCCATTGTGGGCCATTTTGAAGAGAGTTGTGTATCTACCCTCACAATCAAAGGCAAATCTATGGATTGTGTTGTTACAACTCGTCGTGGTCGTGTCACCATTCATGGTCCTACACCCAGTCTCCCAACTCAATTAGATTACAATCTTGTCGAACATCTAGGGAAAATGCCAGCACAGATATCTATCTTGGACCTTCTATGGTCATCACTCGCACATAAAGTGGTACTAGAAAAATCCCTCCTGTTGGTGCCTAAATTGGCTCTTAGTTTTGGAGCAATTTTCATGCAGGCACCTTCTCAAAAAATCCAAAAAAGTTTAAGTTTTGGCACCCCTTCAGTGTTTTTCAGCATCTGCATCATAGTTTTTGAGGAGGTAGTCTTCATGTTTTCTCCATCAGCATGAGTTCGTTTTTGTGTCTTCGACATTTCAGTTTGAACTTGAACCCCTTTTCTCAAAGTTCAATAGTTCAATGGTTCAAGGTTTAATGGTTCGAAGCTTTGTTGCCAATGGAGTATTGTTTTGGAGGTTTGAACCTCGCCGGTGTACCTCAGTATTGAACCTCGCCATTGAACTAGTTCATCAGTTCAATGGGTTTGTGGAGTTGCTTTCATGTTGTCGACAGAGTTGGTATCGGTGTTGAAATTCTCGGTTGAACCTCTCATTTGAACCATCAGGTTGAACCGGTTCAAGGTTCAATGGTTCAAAGCTTTATGTTTTTGGTCTTATCGGAGGCGTCGACATCATCGGCGAAGGATTTTTGAGTTGAGTCGACAGTTGGGAGTCTGGCCGATGGTGGAGTTGATGTTTGGCATATTAGGGTGACGAGGGAGTGTGCCTTGGTGACAGGAGGACCGTCGGTGAGACTATTGCTATTGGCAGAGGGGTTTTGGTCTCTGCCGATAGTTTAGGTCATACTGATGGAGGAGGAAGGTGGACTGGTAACCGCTAAGGGGAATGTGGAGTTTGCGGTTGACGAGACCATTGAGATCGGCAGGAGGAATTTCATTTTGGTCGATGGTGTCGGTCACACCGACAGGGTAGTTTGGAGTAGCGATCAGTGGAGGTTTAGAGAGTTGGCCCGATGGTTCATCTATGGCCGATGATGGGTTATGCGATGTAGCCGTCGGTGAGACAACAGAGGTCGGCAAGAGTTTTTTGGGGTTGGTCGATGGCTTAGGTCATAGCGATGGGCTTTTGGAGAAGGAGCATGCATCGAGCACAGCAAAACTGCTCAACACCTATTATGCAAGTGACTATGCTTTTAAACTACTAAGGGGTCTCCGCACCAAGCATGTGGGATTAATGCTCCTGCGTAATTTGAACCTTCAGGAAACACGTTTTGGCGGGAGATTCTTGTTTGAATGCTGCGACGGTTACCAAGTAGGCCATGGGTGGTTGAGCCATAAATGGCAATTGTAGCAGGGGTATGGGTGATGGTACGCATGATTAGGTTGCTTGATTTTTGGATGAAGACTTCCAGATGGTAGCACAGGGCTCGAGGCCACCCTTGTCTACTTTCTGTCTGATGCAGCAATAGCTTCTGAGCACCATTCCTTCTGAGGACTGTATCTGGCGGTTTTTTGTCAAACCATGTAATTAATTGCTGTGGGTACACTTTCTGGCCGATATAGGCAGACTGTGTTACCACTGTTTAGGTTGTTGAAAGTTGAACATTTGGCTCTGTAATGCAATACAGATGATTTGGTTGCTCTGTGCAGCAAAACTTGTGAGTTTATGTATCTCCTGTTGTATGTTTTTGCATGAATCCACTGATTTCATGGTTAATCTTATATGAATAATGCTATGTTTGCATGTGTTGTGCTAATTCCATCTCTAGTGTTGCATGTATCTTTCTTCTGAGTCTAGGTATTCAAGGAATGTCTAAGATTCTAGAACATAGAATTCTTGTGTTGAATGTTTAATATCTTAACTTCTGCTCAAGGGGTAGATTAAATTGTTCTCAGATTGAATATTGGGAAGGATATACTGCAATAGGGATGCCATAAGTATAGAAAGCTTAACACTTTGTATTGGGAGATATCTGTAAGGTAGGTATCATATGTATCCCCCTGAAATCCAGTTTTAGTTGTTCATGCTGATCATTCACAGGTGTATGTCTACTGACTCCAAGCCCTGGATAGGCACCGATCTAGCTTTGTGTTTGTGTTATATACCATGTCCAGCTTTGCATCCAAATATAAAATCAAAATCAAACTCCAAAACAACCATTAGGATAGTAGAATTAGTTTTAGGATCCAAGTCCTCTGTCTACAACTGCAAATAGGCCCAAACCTAGCCCCTTTGCTCTTATCTTACAGTTTTGGTCTACTTACAGGAGGACTTACCTGCTTTCTGTCAGCATCCTAGCCTTTATATGCATATCCTCATGGATGTTGAGTAGGGAATACCCCCCTAGGTTTTGCAGAGCCTGAAGAAGAAGAGGAGATAAAATATAGAGTCTATCTCCTACACTGTTGGCCCCTAGCCTAGAGATCCTATTGATCATTGATGGCTACCTTGTAGGGAAATCTGGGAGTAAGCATCCAGTCTGAGAAAAAACCAACAGAAATTGGCAACTCTACTGGGGAGACAATGTCATATCCATGAAGCTTGAGTCTAAGAAATTGAAGAATCAGACCTGGAGATGCGTTGTTGCAGCAAAAGAAAAAGGTTGTATATGTGACTCTGCTGGTGGATGACCCAGAAAGAAAGAAATCAATTTTCAGCTTCAGCCTGTTTGAAGCTCATTCCTCTGCCAAGGAGGTGGCGACTCTGTTGAATGAATCTATCAGCTGCTGCAACATATCTAGGTATTTCAAGTTTTTGAAAAGTTCCCTATTTGGTGAGATAGCACTGGTTAAAAGGGAAACATTGGTGAAAGCAGAGCTTGCATGCTTCTATTAGAACTTTCTCTGTATTTCAAAGGGCATGCAATGTTGTTCAAGAGACTCATTTAAAGGACTTTAGGAAAGTTCAAAAAAATAGTCTAAATTTTGAGTGCCTAAAGTCATTATTGGTAGAAAATCTGAGTAGAAAGGAGGGTTGCAAAAACATAAAGGATGTATTATCAGCCCATGCACCCTTGTGAGGTGTCAAGTGCAAAAATGTATAATAGTCACTCCCAACCATGTAATAAAAGAAGTTTCAACATAGATAGATATAAGCCCATAAATTTTAGTGGCATTTGTGGCTATCCAAATGCTCTTCCACCTAAAATCAAAAAGTGTTTGACTAAATTCAATGGTACAGAGGATGAATCAACTGAGAGACACTTGCAGCAGTTTATAAATGTGATAGATGACTTTGAGATTGACCATGAGGACGTGGTTATGAGATTATTTGTTCAATCTCTAGATGAAGATGCAAGGGACTGGTTTTCCTACCTTCCAGCCCACTCTGTCAGCTCTTGGCATGATTTTAAATCTGCATTTCTAGATCAATATGGTGAAAGAATTTCTGAATATGCAGTTATTAGTAATTTTATGTACATCCATATTGAAGAAGATGAGTTGATCCCAGCCTTCAACCTCATATTTATGAGGGCATTGAATAGAATTCCAGAATGCATGAGACCTAATGATGCACTATGCTTAGTTGTTTATTTGGGAGCTTTTGATAAGAAATTGAGTTATAGATTAAGAGACAATGAGCCCACCACATTGCATCAGGCACATCAGTTTGTAATTGATATTGAAAACAATTGGAGGTATGGAATACAAAAGGGTTATTTTTTTGAAAATTTTTGTTGTCTTGCAGCCCCCAATGTTAATGAAGGTCTTAATTTAGGTATTGACAATGAATGTCAAAGTACTCACATCCCTGTTGTCCCAATTTTTGCATCATTCCAAGTTGATGATGTTTCTGTTATAAAGGAGGATGTCCTGTTTTGCCCAGTAAATGAAGTTGAAAATAATAATTTTTCAAGTAATATTTGCATACCAGTCCTAAATAAAGAGCCTTCATGTTTAAATGATCCAGTTGTGCAAAGTTGTGATCATGTGGATCAGCAGTCAATATCAGTTTCATCAGGAAGTATTAGAGGGATGGAGAATGATGCAGATATCTCAACTTCAGAATGCATTGCAGTAGCAGAAATCTTGTATGTGGGGCAATCAGATGATAAAAATGATATCCATGACCAGTGCATAGATCAGGTTTGTTCTTCTTATGACTCTGGATCTGATAGTAATGAAGAAGAATTGGACTATCATGAAGAAGAAGCAGAGGCCTTTGCGGTGAGTGTTAATCCCCTTTATGATGAGTCTACAAGTGCCTTTGATGCTATGAATCTTGACTTTTAGTGGTGTAGGATTAATCCTCTTTTTGAGGATGATGATGAATATAAAGAGACTGTTGACCTTGGTGTTACGTCAGTTTGTGAGTGGGGGGCATATGAATCAGATATCTTAAGTTCTTGTGAAGATAGTATGGATTTGCAAACTGTGAATAATGTATGTTCATCATCACTTGATCCAGACATGTGCAACATTGGGTGTGTGGATCAGGGTTTGTTTTCAATATCAATAAATATTGGGGGTCTCATTTTTCTGAGTATTTTGAGTTTTTGGATCAGCTGGATGAGTGCCTGATGGTATGCAGCAGCCAGATAAATGATGAAGATTGCCAAGAGCACTATGATGTACTGTCTGAGGAATATAACATACATATGTTACTTAATGCTGAAGAATATTATGATGAGTATGGTTATATGTCTAACTTTGAAATCCAAGATGACAGAGGTAAAAATGATAGTGGCAAGGTTTCAAAAGTGGTGGAATACCTAATTGAGCAGATGACCTTATGGGCAGATTATGCCAATCTTTTTAGTTGGGATTGGGATCTTTTAGTTTGGAATTAGGCATTTGACAAGAAAAAATTATGGTTCTTCCTTTTTGGCTGCCTTGGGCCACCAAAATAATGTTTAAAAAATAATGTGATTGCTGATGCAGATCATTGTAGCTTCATGACTTTGTTGCCCAATGGATAGGGACTGGTCTGCATCCCAGAGATTTGGTTCTCACTGCAGTTTTGCACCTGCACATCCCCAGACAGAGCCACTGTTGGTGACTGAATTGGCTCTTAGTTTTGGAGCAATTTTCATGCAGGTACCTTCCCAAAAAATCCAAAAAAGTTTAAGTTTTGGCACCCCTTCAGTGTTTTTCAGTATCTGCATCATTGTTTTTGAGGAGGTGGTCTTCGTGTTTTCTCCATCAGCATGAGTTCATTTTTGTGTCTTCGACATTTCAGTTTGAACTTGAACCCCTTTTCTCAAAGTTCAATAGTTCAACGGTTCAAGGTTCAATGGTTCAAAGCTTTGTTGCCAATGGAGTATTGTTTTGGAGGTTTGAACCTCGCCATTGAACTAGTTCATCGGTTCAATGGGTTCGCGGGGTTGCTTTATGTTACCGACAGAGTTGGTATCGATGTTGAACTTCTTGGTTGAACCTCTCATTTGAACTATCGGGTTGATCTGGTTCAAGGTTCAATGGTTCAAAGCTTTATGTTTTTAGTTTTATCGGAGGCGTCAGCATCATCAGCGAAGGATTTTTGAGTTGGGCCGATAGTTGGGAGTCTGGCCGATGGTGGAGTTGATGTTTGGCATATCAGGGTGACGAGGGAGTGTGTCTTGGCAACAGGAGGACCGTCGATGAGACTATTGCTATCAGCAGAGGGGTTTTGGTCTCTGCCGATAGTTTTGGTTATACCGATGGAGGAGGAAGGTGGACTGGTAGCCGCTAAGGGGAATGTGGAGTTTGCGGTCGGTGAGACCATTGAGATCGACAGGAGGAATTTCATGTTGGTCGATGGTGTTGGTCACACTGATAGGGTAGTTTGGAGTAGCGATCAGAGAGACTCATGCTATCGGTGGAGGTCTGGAGAGTTGGCCCGATGGTTCATCTCTGGCTAATGATGGGGTATGCGATGTAGCCGTTGGTGAGACAACGGAGGTTGGTAAGAGTTTTTTGTGGTTGGCCGATGGCTTAGGTCATAGCGATGGGCTTTTGGAGAAGGAGCATGCGTCAAGCATGGCAAAAGCGCTTGACACCTATTATGCAAGTGACTATGCTTTTAAACTACTAAGGGGTCTCCGCACCAAGCATGTGGGATTAATGTTCCTGCATAATTTGAACCTTTAGGAAACGCGTTTTGGTGGGAGATTCTTGTTTGAATGTTGAGACGATTCCCAAGTAGGCCACAGGTGGTTGAGCCATAAATGACGATTGTAGCAGGGGTATGGGTGATGGTACACATGATCAGGTTGCCTGATTTTTGGATGAAGACTTCCAGATGGCAGTACAGGGCTCGAGGCCACCCTTGTCTACTTTCTGTCTGATGCAGCAATAACTTCTGAGTGCCATTCCTTCTGAGGACTATATCTGGCAGTTTTTTGTCAAACCATGTAATTAATTACTGTGGGTACACTTTTTGGCCGATATAGGTAGACTGTGTTACCATTGTTTAGGTTGTTGAAAGTTGAACATTTGGCTCTGTAATGCAATACAGCTGATTTGGTTGCTCTGTGCAGCAAAACTTGTGAGTTCATGTATCTCCTGTTGTATGTTTTTGCATGAATCCACTGATTTCATGGTTAATCTTATATGAATAATGCTATGTTTGCATGTGTTGTGCTAATTCTATCTCTAGTGTTGCATATATCTTTCTTCTGAGTCTAGGTATTCAAGGAATGTCTAAGATTCTAGAACATAGAATTCCTGTGTTGAATGTTTAATCTCTTAAACTTCTGCTCAAGGGGTAGATTAAATTGTTCTCAGATTGAATATTGGGAAGGATATACTACAATAGGGATGCCATAAGTATAGATAGCTTAACACTTTGTATTGGAAGATATCTGTAAGGTAGGTATCATATGTATCCCCCTGAAATCTAGTTTAGTTGTTCATGCTGATCATTCACAGGTGTATGTCTACTGACTCCAAGCCCTGGATAGGCACCGATCTAGCTTTGTGTTTGTGTTATATACCATGTCCAGCTTTGCATCCAAATATAAAATCAAAATCAAACTCCAAAACAACCATTAGGACAGTAGAATTAGTTTTAGGATCCAAGTCCTCTGTCTACAACTGCAAATGGGCCCAAAGCTAGCCCCTTTGCTCTTATCTTACAGTTTTGGTCTACTTACAGGAGGACTTA
Source organism: Cunninghamia lanceolata (assembly GCA_027924645.1). Lineage (NCBI taxonomy): Eukaryota > Viridiplantae > Streptophyta > Pinopsida > Cupressales > Cupressaceae > Cunninghamia > Cunninghamia lanceolata. The sequence continues at coordinate 4,969,317 of BSBN01001054.1, forward strand.
TCTTCTTTCTGTCAGCATCCCAGCCTTTATATGCATATCCTCATGGGTTTTGAATAGGGAATACCCCCCTAGGTTTTGCAGAGCCTGAAGAAGAAGAAGAAATAAAATACAGAGTCTATCTCCTACACTGTTGGCCCCTGGCCCAGAGATCCTATTGATCATTGATGGCTACCTTGTAGGGAAATCTGGGAGTAAGCATCCAGTCTAGGAAAAAACCAACACCTCCAAGAGTCTTCAGTTCCTAGTAACATAGGAGTCACAGATTTCTAAGCTATAGTAGGTAATAATGCTTTGCCCTAGAATGTGGTCTTCTCTAAGAAAGACCTCCCATCCCATGATCCTTGTCACAATGATGCCCTTCATATTGAGGTTCTCATTCATAAATGCAAAATCAAATGCATACTCATAGATGGTGGTGCTGGTCTCAACATCTATTCTCTAAAGTTACTTAAGCAATTGGGATAATCTGAGGATCATGTCAACATTGATCAAAGTATTACAATCAAGGGGTATGATGATGTTGAATGCCGTTCAGAGGGTATTATACATTTGCCTATACAAGTAGGCCCTATCATGCTTGAAACTCAGTACCAAGTCCTTGACATTGACCTACCTTATAACATTATCCTAGGATGCCCATGGATCAATGCCATGAAAGCTGTACGCTCAATGTACCATCAGTCTCTCAAGTTCCCATTCAATGGTACGGAGATCACTATCCCAGGAGACCCAAATCCTTTTGAATTCTGTCGTGTCTTGCAAGGCAGTTATAAGAATTGCAACCAAGTGTCCAATAATGACAAAGCCCTTGAATCCCCACTCTATGTCGACCCTAAAAATCTGACAAAAGCCTTAGCAAGTGAACATCATCCTCTTCCTGAAATCAAAGCTCACATCTATGATATAGGCTTTGGAACATATGATATCTCAAAATCTTGTTATGTAGGGTGGATGCCCCTTTCACCTAAATCTTACGGCCAACCACCCATTACCAAAGCAACTAAAAATGTAGTAATTTCTCCCCCATCATTTTTAACCCAATTCCAACCAGGAAAATTATTGGAAGAGGAAACTATTGAGGACATTTCTTCTTGGCTCTACAAGGAGAAAGAACCAATCACAATACTAGTTAAACAATATGGCAATGGCTTAAGGATAGTCAAAAACATGGGCTATAAAGGCAAAGGTGGCCTTGGCAAATAGAACCAAGGAACAATGGAACCCATCATTGTGACAAAGAAATTAGACAAGAAGGGGTTGGGATTTTGTAGAAAGGTACCGCACACCTTAGACATCGAGTGTATCCTTGATAAGGTGGCAAAAATGTTTCCTGCCAATTCGACGCCTAATGAGGATATCATCAATGACTCTTCCCTCCATATGACTAACCTATTTATATAATCCTTTGTTTTTATGCTATCATTTGTATCCTTAACATTCACTACAAACACCTAGAAAGTAACACTTGTCTACCCTGAACTTATCGATTGGGACCAACAAGGGGCCCCCGTACTAGATCTTTTTTAGAACAATGAAGCTACTATAGAGTTCATGGGACTTTGGGATGGTATCCCTGTTGGTGATCACAAGGATGGTTTTGTAATGGAATTGGAACCAACTACTTTATTTGGTGAGAATGCCAAATCCTCCAATCGCAAAAGTAAAAATAAAGAAAGATCTCTAGGTGAAAACCACACTATGGCACCTCCCAATAACAAAATAGTAAAAAAAAAGGACATATCAAAAGGTGAAAACCCAACTGTGGTACCTAAGGATGGAGGATTTGACCTTCCCCTACCATCTAAGTATCAAGAGAAGTTAGCTCTCCTAGTGGAGGATTCTACAGAGATAAACCTTGGCACAGAGAAAAATTCAAAGACCACATTCCTCGCAACATCATTATCAGAAACAAAGCATAAGAATCTTAAAAAATTCTTCTTACAAAGAACCATTGGCTTTGCATGGACTTACACTGATATGCTAGGGTTAGACCCTAGGCTAGTAGTTCACTATCTCACAATGGATCCAACAATTAAACCAGTCAAGAAAAAGTTGAGGAAGATGCACCCACAGATAGCTCTCTTGGTAAAAGTGGAAATACAAAAGTTGTTAGATGAAAAGTTCATCTGACCCATTGTTTATTCATACTGGGTATCAAACATTATACCTATGTCTAAACCAAATGGGCCCATCTACATGTGTATTGATTTTAGAGATCTTAACAAATCATGTCCCAAAGATGACTTTCCATTACCGAACATTGACCTCATAGTAGACTTGACTACAGGTCATGAAATGCTTTCTCTCATGGATGGATTCTCTAGCTACAATCAGATAAAGATAACAGAGGAAGATCAACATAAAACAACTTTTACTTGTCCGTGGGGTAATTATTGTTGGTGTGTCATGTCGTTTGGTCTAAAGAATGTAGGGGTAACCTATCAAAGAGCAATGACAATGATATTCCACGATCTCTTTCATCATATCATGGAGGACTATGTGGATGACATACTAGCTAAATCTTCTAGGGCAGATTACATACAAGTTCTAGGATAGATCTTTGACATGATCAAGAAATACCAAGTCTCCCTCAATTCAAAGAAGTGTCTTTGGTGTAACATCAGGGAAACTGTTGGGATACATTGTATCTCATAGCGGCATCAAAGTAGACCCCATAAAAGTAAAGTCTATAGTGGAGATGCCTCCACCAAAGAACCTCAAAGAATTAAGGAGCCTTCAAGGAAGGTTGCAATCCATTAGACGTTTTGTCTCACAACTAGCAGATAAATGTCAACCATTTCAACACTTGCTCCAAAAGAATGTGTCATTTCGATGGGATGATAAGTGTCAAGTTGCATTTGATTAGCTTAAAGAGTATCTCTCTACAGCTCCTATCTTAGTACCACTAGTTACTCATAAACCTTTGATATTATACATCTCAACTACAACTTCGGCCCTTAGGGCCCTTCTGGCTCAACATCATGAGTCAGAAAAATAGCATGCAATTTATTATATCAGTTGAACCTTGGTGGGGTATAAACTCAATTATTCACTGATGGAAAGAACTTGTTTAGCAGTAGTGTTCACTTCCTAAAAGTTGTGGCATTACATGCTAAACCAACACACAAATCTTATAGCCAAAATTGATCTATTGAAGTATCTACTAGAGAAAGAAGCTCTCACAGGTAGACTAGCTAAATGGGTCATGATACTTAGTGAGTTCGACATTGAGTATATGGATCGTAAAGCAATCAAGGGACAAGCCCTAGCAGATCAACTAGCAGAAGCACCCATGATGGATACACACCCTATGGTAGTAGGCTTTCCAGATGAGAATCTCTTCACTCTTTCCAACTCAATAATGTGGAAGTTGTATTTTGATGGTTCCTACACTCAACATGGATCAAGGGTCGGCATCTTATTTATCACACCTTAAAATGACTATATTCCAAAGTCATTCAACTTGCATTCCCTTGCACCGACAACATTGCCAAGTATGAAGCACTCCTCATAGGTCTCAATACAATAGTTCAATGGGACATCATAAAATTACAGGTATATGGAGACTCACAACTAGTCATTCGACAAGTCACAGATGAGTACCAAACAAAAGATGAAAAGTTGGTCCCCTACAAGCAACTAGTGGATGCCTATAAACCACACTTTTCTAGCATCACATTTGAGCAAATTCCAAGAGAGTATAACAAGGTTGCAGATTCTATGGCTTCTGTAGGGTCACTTATCGATATGTCTGCAAATACACAGAAATGTGAATTCTTAATTGAGCAGTTGCCGATACCAGCCATCGATATTCCAGTTACTGACATCATCTGCAAACTTGTTGGTCCCAATTCCCTATGGTACAAAGATATCTATGAATACCTTAAAAATAGTACCTTTCCTGTTGAACTATCATCCACCCAATGCAAAACCTTTATCTATCGATCCTCCCGTTACACCATTCTGGGTGATACACTATATCATCGGAGTCTCGATGGTATCCTCTTACTATGTCTTAACATAGAAGAAGCCGAAGCTACCTTACGAGACATACACAAAGGTGTCTGTGGTGCACATTCTACCGGTCCTAATCTTGCTAAGAAGATACTCAGAATAGGGTATTACTGGCCTATAATAGAATAGGATGTTACATAGTTCACTAAGAAATGTCTACAATGCCAACAACATGGAGATTTAATTCACGCACCAGCTCATGAACTACAACCTGTGACGACTCCATGGACTTTTTCTCAATGGGGTCTTGACCTCGTAGGACAAATCCACCCATCCTCATCCAATGGCCATAAGTTCATCATTACTGCCATTGAGTATTTCACAAAGTGGGTTGAAGCCATTCCCATGACCTATATCACCAGGAAGCAAATAACCAAGTTTATCCTTAACTACCTCATATGCCGGTATGGTATTCCCCAAGCCATTGTCACTGATAATGGGAGACCATCCAAGAACCAAAATGTTTGTGCCTTGTGCACACAATACAATATCCAAGATCATTGTTCAATACCCTACTATTCACATAGTAATGACCAAGCCAAGGCTTCCAACAAAACCATTCTCAAAATCCTCAAGAAAATGGTCAATGAAGCTTGTTGTGATTGGCAATTACAACTCAATCCCACCCTATGCACCTACCGCACTAGTATCAGAACACCAACTATTGCCACACCATATGCCTTGGTCTATGGTTCTAAATCTATCCTACCTATAGAGGTCGAGATCCCATCCCTTAGAGTATCCATGTAGAACCTGATCAGTAGAGAGGAGTATCACACTTCCAAATTAGCTGAGCTAGAACTACTAGATGAAAGGCGAATTGCCACACTTAATCATCTCCATGTCTGTCAAAACCACCTCTGGTGTAATTACAAAAAAAAGATCAAAGAAAGACGGTTTCAAGTTGGTGATCTTGTACTCAAAGAGAATCAGAGAAATCAAGCAGACTGAGAAAAGAAGGGCAAGTTTGAGCCTAACTGGTTTGGTCCCTTTATTGTCACAATAGCATATGGATCAGGAGCTTATACTTTAGCTACACCTGATGACATTCCTCTAGATGAGCCACTTAACAATGTTTATCTCAAGAAGTTCTATGCCTGATCCTTAGAGTATACAAAAAAAACCAAAAAAAAAACAATAAAACCAAAAAATCCATCCTATGGTGAAAACTTGGTAAACAGGTGCCTTAGATAAGTACCATAGTGAAAACCTGGAAAACAAGCACTATGTGTAGAGTCAACATTCATCATCTATCGTGTCCTGTTCATTCCATTTCCATTTCACAATAAACTTCATCCATCCATGCATAATAAAACCATTGATCTTGTTTGCATTTCCATCTCCCTATCTAGTATAGCTTGGAAATTTGTCAATGTCCACCGTCGTCATCCCATGTCTTGATCTATGTAAATAGTTATCACTGTCTTGTCCTAGGTCAAACTTTCTATGTCTTCTTCATTAGTCACCTGTTCAATTTCCTCTACCAGAATGGGGGCAACTCTTTCCTTAACCTAGGTCTAGGAAAGGATCCTTGTTCGTGGTTCACAAACACTTCAACCATCTCTTCACAATGACAAGACTTTTTCTACATCATCACACCAACCAGAACTACATATTATCTCATCTCAATCTTAAGGTACCTTGATCCCATGGATATGGGTATGTAGGCAATCTAGAATATGAAGGAAGTATCCAGTACTCAGGTACATAAGATCTCCTCCTTTCACCTTGACCCATTCATCACTCTACCAAGAACTACATATTAACATTTTTCATCTTTCATCATAATGTGCCTTGATCCCATGGATATAGGGTATGTAGGTAGTCGAGAATATGAAGGATGTATCCAGTAATCAGGCACATACGATCCATCATTCTTCACCCATTTCAATCCATTGACATGTCACCCTTCTAGTCTTCCATTTATCAAAATCCACTCACCTCGACTTGACTAACTCAAGCAGCAAAATAGTAAGCTGCATCCTTTCAAAGCAAAAGTCCTTAACAAACTTGAAGCAAAAAAGATTACTTCTAGAGTCAGCTACTATCCTATGTATCAATTGCCAACATCAGCTAAATCCAGCTTAACCAAAGCACCAGATCAACAAGCTTGTCTTCTACAGAGTGTTCCATTGTCGAGACCAAAACATGCATCTTGTATGACATGTAGCATTTCTTGCAGGGTGACATTGTCTTTTTAGGTAGATAACACCCTTTAATCGACACATAGCTCCTATGATAAGGCTGTTATCTTTCCTTTCCAATCTATCCTAGGGAACCTCTTTGGCAAGAGAATATGTTGGCTGTATGTTTACGTTGTAAGTTAGTCAGTTTGCTTTTTGGTTTATCTTTTGTTCCTTTATCCATTACCTATTCAAGGATACCTTGATTTATCTATAATCTTGGTATGTTACAATGCAGTATGGATTGGGGGCATAGTCATTGCTTTTGTGTGCCGTGTTTGAGGAATGATCTTTAGCATCTTTCTTAACATCATATTTATCTTGTGTGTGTTACGACCTAGCATCTTACATATTTAATACTCTTCTTAAATTTACGTGTATTGAAGTTTATTTTATGTTCAAGACTATGGCTCATTCACATATCCAACAAGGTTATATTATGTCTAAAGGATCTAAGTTCAAACCGCTTGCTTGCAGAGTCAACGTCTAGGGGCTCAAATATCACAACACCTTGGTCTTTTATACCTTAGTGGCGAACTATCCATGTGCCATATCAAAAATAAGGATTGCTCTTTATAAACAATTGTGAAAACCAATGTAACAAGCTCATTCATTTACCCATCCATTTACCCATGGCCTTATATAGTTTTCCAACAATGATCGATCAACAATATTTCTCTCATGTTCTCTCCTATCTCCTTTCTTCTATCTATTATCTATCTAAAATCACCTATCTCCAACACAATCTTCTAGTCGAGTGTCAACCCAATCCTTTTGTCGCTTCCCTATCTTTACTCTAGAGGGGGCATCCTATGCCAGCTACACAGGGGTAGCTAGCTACACTGGGGCATAAAAAATTGTATCATGTCTTCAACAATCATTTTCTTTGACGCAACACTGTAAACTACATTGCATCAAAGAGGGGCAAACTATGGACACCCAAAAATGATCAAATCATCACACCACTTGCATTTCCTCTAATCTGTCTAATCATCTGCATTCACCATTAATTAAATAATCTAATTATTTAATTAATTTTAACTATTTCTTCTAAATCGCATACTTTCAACATTAATTAAACAAATCTTCTTTATTTAATTAATTTTCATTAAATCAACCTTATTCTTCCATGATTTAATATTTTTCATTATTTAAGTAAATCATTATCCTCTTTCCAAAATTGAAGTCCACATCAATTAAATCATTATCCTCTTTCCAAAATTGAAGTCTGCATTAATTAAATAATTTACATTATTTAATTAAATCAATTGTTCTTCTAAATTTAAATAAATCATGCAAATTTATTTAAATTGTCTCAATCCTCTAAAAATAAATAAAATCAAATATTTTATTTATAATCCTCTATTCATGTATCATGCACAATCAATTAAATAAATTTATTTATTTAATTTCAATTATCTTTCCAATTCCTCTTAAAATATCTTGTTAACTCATGTGCACAATTGGTCTTATTTTTAGAACTCTAAGAAAGACAAAATTATAGGTTATCTATTCAATCAATCTTGTTTTCATCATATTTTAATAAAAATATCCTTATGGATTAACACGTCATGTGCACATTCATCGTGGTTATTTGATTTATCTCCTCCATTGATTCCTTTGAATTCTCTGGACTGTTGATCGATCATCTTTGAAACCTATATAAACCCCCCCTCATCTCCTTCACAAATCCTCTTCGATCACTTATTCTCAGGCATCTTTTATAGGGCTTGGAGCATACATCGTGTCATTGAGAAACTTAAGATCTTTTGACATTGATCTTTGAGCACCTATACTTGCTTGTTGCAAACATGGTTTCGCAACATTATTGAGCAATCCACATTCGACAAAAGAGAACAATATAATCTGGTAAAAGATTTCTTGTTTTAGTTGATTTATTCAGTGATCATGGCTTTTCATTTGGATAGATCTTTTTATGTTATGGGTTATTGATTTGGTTATTATCATAGTTTTGGTTTTATCATTTAAACATAATCAATTTTCCTCATACACACCAGCCTCTAAAGAAGAATTCTCTACAGAAATTTAGACTCGGATAGAACATTCTTCGGTAGAAGATCTTTCTTCCATGGGAATCATGGTCTAAATGATTATTCTTAAATAAATAAAGCATTTGAGGTTGAAAACTAGAAATGGCAGCCTATCTTGTTGTAAAACACACAAAAAAAATGGTAAATGTTGAAAACTAGTAATAACAGCTTTGCCTAGAGGAAAGAATGAAAACTAGCAATGGGAGTCTTTTCTTCAAAATTCCCTTTCCCTTCAATAAAATTTGTTTTTGTAGTTTTGCAAGTTAGCATGATAAATTAAATAGTGAGCTCCTAACAGTTCCAGAGAGCTCCCGACGGCTCCCAATAGCTCCTGATAGCTCCAGATAGCTATAGATTCCTCTAGAAAATATCGGCGAATATTACCCATCTAAGCACCATTAAGCGCTATTTTCTATGCATCGTGAAAATTGATTTAGTTAATGAAGTTAAGGTGAAATAATTAAAGGCATGAGAGCTTTTCAAGGTATATTCTTTCCTTAACACTTATATAATTATTTTAATATGTTTTGTATATGCCATGCATTTACCAAAGTACCCTGCATGCAGTCTCGCGCTCCACGACAGTTGCATCAATCATTGCAGACTAACAGGTGGCATCCATAAGATTATCTAAAGATCTTGTGTAGCTTAGAATAATTATAAGTACTAGCCATCATTACAAACAACATTTGAAATAAATGCCATAAAAAGGAATGAGCGCCGGATTAAGAAACCATGATAACCAATACTTATGATTATTTATGACAAGTGCCATGACAAGCTAGATTGATGACGTCAGCTCTGGATTTTAATGGAAAAATAATTAAAGTGGTGGTTGAGACACTGCACTTCGCACGCGGCCAACCTAGTGCATAACTCTGAAGTACACGCCATGAGAAATGCAAGGACATGCAGCATAACTATCAACTTGTAAAATTCTCATGCCATTACTCCTGTGCACATACATGCAAGTAACAACACATAATTCATAATTCTTTCCCATTTCAAACAAGAGTTAGAAGATAAAGAGAAAAATAGGAAGAACTCCATTGTAAAGACCACTGCAGAATCATACATAGATAGACAATTCCGATGGGTTACAAAAGGAAGGTAGAGCCAAAGAATGCCATCTTTGATGATGCAAGTGCATAGATATTCCAGTAAGCAGGGTGGTTTGAATTCTTGCAAAAATTCAAAGGGTTTGAAGTACAATTGATTGAGGAATTTGTCCCAAATTTGCATAGAACTTTCACCACCATCAAAGGGGTAAAATTTCAAATAAAGCCAACTGTCATTAGTCAAGTTTTTGGTATTCCTAATGTTGGGGTTGATTTTTTTGCAAGTAAATCCTCCTATGAAGAGTTAGCTAAAAATTTTCATGTTGCTCTGAAACCCCTAGCCCAGTACAGTGTAAGCAAAGGAGAAACAAAAGGTATTGAGAGGACCAGTCTTCCAGACCCATGGATGATTGTAGTCCTATGTGTCATGAAATTCTCTACATGTGAAGGGTAGTATGGTATAGTCTTAGGCCATGGTATGAGGATGATAACCCATCTAAGGCATGGAGCCAATAACCCTCAGTATTTGATAAATGTCCCTACTTTTTTGCATGCCAACCTTGTCACCATGATGACCAAAAGAAGGGACAAGGAAGGACAAATCACTCACCCCAGATTAATGCACTTGATTATGAAGCACCACTTACTGTCACAAGAAGATGGTAAAAAAAAGTGGGAAGACTTTCTTTCCTTGCAACTAAGAAGGAAGAAGGTGAAGCACCAAGCCTATGCTATGTCTATTTTAGGCGACCCTATCACAGTTTCTTCTAATTTTCCAAAGGTTTGGTTTAGACAGATCTTGAAAAGTACAGAACAGGATGCTCAAGCAAGTGCAGCTACTAATACTAGAATCTGTCACCACCAGTTGATTATCTCTTCAGATGAAGAGGAAGAACAAAACCCTACTATCATCGCAAGCGGGAAGTCATCCCCTACTATGCAACAAGAAGAAGAAGAAACTCAAGAGAAAGAAGGAGTTGAAGAGGCTAGAGGCAGTCGAATTCCAGAAGAAATTGGTGAGCAAGATGTCCTTGAGGAAATAGGGTAGGATGAAAATGTCTTGGAGGAAATAGAACAAGCTACTTTGTAGCATGGCCACAGAGAACATAAAGAAATCCTTGAAGAAGGTTCTTAAGACACTGCTGCATAAGAAACAAGGTATGCCCTCAATCTTTCTAAGATTGAATTTGAGTTAGAATAGTATAAAGTACAATTGGAGGCAATGGCCTTGAAATTAAAAACTAAAGATGGGGAAATTGAAAAGAAGACGACAAAGGTAGAGGAAGAGAAACAAGAAAAAGAACAAGAAATTTCTATTTGTAATAAATGTTGAGAACCATAAAGGTATGGTGGCCCAGAGGGATATAAAAATTACTCATCTTAGGCAAAAGATTTCTCAACAAAACCTTGCACCTGTTTCATTAAAAATATATGCTCAGAATTTGCACCTAGCACAGGAGAACAAACAACTCCAGAGTGAAATTAGACAGCTTCGAACGGAGATAGAGACCATAAGACAAGAGAAGTTGAGAGTGGAGAAAAATCTAGCCCTGTCTTATGAAATAGGGGAATCTCTACTAGATCAAAGGGCACCATCAGGTATATATGCCCTGTCCCTAAAGGAACAATATTTAAGATAGAAATTGTTAAGGATAAGCTGTAATCTTCCCTTCAACTTTGATAGTGATATGGAATTTGTGGAGTGTTATTTGCAAAACCCCAAGGACCAGTAAACTCTATTGTGTGAATTTTTCCAACATGGTCAGGGCCATGTAAATACTTTAATGTGGAATTTGTATGTGGGAGAACTGCATATCAGGAGCTATCTATCTCTGCTCAATAACCATAGATTATGGGAGGATAGAATGAAAGACTATCATGCTACTATAGGGTCCATTGGGTTATTGATGCACCATGAATGCCCTAAAACTACTTGGTTCACCAACACCTTCAAGGCAAATGTTTACAGGCAAGGAGTTACAGCCCAATATGTGCAAAATTTGAATTCTTGTATTTCTAAATTTTTGGCCATTGCTGGATATCTCCCAAATGTAGTAGTCACAAGCTACATAAATAGGTTTGAGGACTTGTCCCAAGTTCTTAGGAGAAGAGAGCATATTTCACCTACCAATATTAGATGGATGACTGACAAGGTGCGAAAGATTATACCATTAATTCAGCAGAAACAACAAAACCAGGTTAGAATGAGATTCAGGCCTCCCTTAATTCTAATGCCAGCTCCTTGATTGAATCATCTACTAGGGCATGGAATGAGAGAAGGAAAATTCAGAAAATGGTTCAGCAAGGTGCAACAAAACGATGGGTTCCAACCCAAAGGAAGACAGTTGTCCTAGTACAACTATGATGAGGATTATGACTGCAGCCAAAAAATGGAGGGCAAAAACATATTGGATGAAGCAGACCATGCACAACCATGAAGACATGGCATTTGTTTAGTAGGAGGAGATGATGAGCCATATGATTGACTCATCTATTTCATGTTACTTCTTCTCTTAAGAACTCTCTCAAACACTTTGGCATATATAATTACATATTATTATAATTATGTTTGTCTTTTGGTTAGATTATGCACATGTTTAGTTTTCATTTCCTTTGATGAAATATTTTGCTTTATTTTATTGAATTACATTTCAAAAGTGCATATCTTATGTATTATGGTGCAAAGTTGTGAATGTTTGTATAAGGCTTGCAGCAGTAGGAACAACTAGTGGTCTCTAGAACCCTCCAGAGCCCTCTGTCCTAAGATCTTAAACTCTAGATAGCTCCAGATACTGAAAACCTTCCTAGGGTCATCCTCCCCTTTGAGTCTGACTGCCACAAGCCCATAATTGAGTATAAACATAACTTGTCCTTCAATCACGCAGTTGAGAAGGGTAACATCACCACATCACCATAATCTTGGTGACTAACTAAAATATTGGTTAGCCAACTTCAGTCCTAATTGAAGTAGCTACCATCTTGCATCGTACCATTTTGGAGGAATCATCTATTTTGCCATGCAGTTAGAATTAACACAGATCTTTGATCTGTAGTTCTGTTTAGGAATAATGAATGTAATAAACCATGCAACTGGCTCTAGCTCCAGTCCACTCTAGTTAGACTTGGTATTAGTTTTCTTCTTCCAATAATGCTCGACTGTATAAGTAGGAACAATTCATTTCTTTCTAGTTAGTTCCAAGTTTTCTAAGTTTTCATTGATAGTTATCACCAGATTGCTGTAACAAGAGGAAAACTCCTCATGCTTGTAATTTTATCTATTTTTGGACTATGATTTAATATGAAGGGGAATTTTTACTAAAAGAAGTTAGTTGAACAAGAGGATTGTCTCTGGTTGGGGAAGTAGGGCCCGCTTACCCATCTAAGGGAAGATCTTTTGAGGATAATTTGGTATTTATTTAATTTTGTTCTAAGTTCTGTCAAGTTTTCCTTAATGTTCTATGTGATTGTTGTTAATTGTTCCCTGCAGGTTAGTTCTTAAAAATTCTAAAATACCAAAAAGAGATAGATCTATTCTTTATCAGCATTTTCATATTCAAAGTATTTCATTGATGTAGAATAATAGTAGATTAAATTGATCTTCATTCACCTTTTCAGCATGTTAGATTAATTTCTTTTACAACAAGTGTGTTTGTTTTCAACAATTTAAGATAGCTTCCCTTCCTGCAAGTGTGTTTCCTTTCTACCAAATTAATATAGTTTCCTTCCAAGCAAGTGTGTTTATTTCTCAGCAATTAGATAGATCTTTATTTCTACATGCACTTTCAATTCTGGCAAGATCGACAAACCAAGTCCCATTCACCAAACCACTTGACCAAAACCCCCCCATTCTAAGAAGTCTTATCAAAGATAGCTCCAGACACCTCTGGATTGATAAAAGTAAATGATGATGCATTAACAAAGCACTACTTTGACCTCATCATTGATTATTTCACCAAATGGGTACAAGCAATTACCACTTGCAATTCAACATCCAAAGTGGTTGTTGACTTCATAGTAAGTAATATAATTACCAGGTTTGGATTGCTAGCTATGATTTTGGCAGACAATGCAGTGTGTTTCAAATCTCAAGAGATGCTGAAAATGTGTTCTAAATTTGGTATGAACCTTGTGGATTTGTCTCCTTATCACCCCCAAAGAAATGGATAGGTTGAGTCAAGTAATAAAAGCTTGATGAAAATAATGACACTAGATCAAAACAAGAAGAGATGGGATGACAGTTTGATGTATGCCCTTTGGATTGACATTATAACTCTCAAGAGATCCATTCATAGAAGCCCATTTGAGCTAATGTATGGTGTAGAAGTGAAGATGCACGTCAACATTGAGTTGCTGGTCCACCAGTTACTATAAGAGATTGAGGGGGAGTAGCATGATGCAATGTCTTAGAGGATCTTGTAGCTAACTAAGATAGAAAAACAAAGAGAGTTGCACATGACAAAATGTTACACCAAAAGTAGAAAATAAATCTCTTATTTGATAAGGGTACTGTGTCAAGAGACTTCCAGATTGGTGACCTGGTTCTTCTTTGGGATGCAAGATTTGAAGATAAAGGGAAACATGGAAAATTTAGTCCCTTATGGCTTGGGCCTTATGAAGTTGTAGAGAAACTAGAGCTCAATGTCTACCATTTTATGACCCTAGAAGGATAATTGTTGGAGCTACTCATTCACAGTCAACTTTTAAAGCATTACTTTTCATAAGTAATATTTTCCTTCAAATTTTGTGATGAAATATTGCTATATCTAATATTTTTAACCTTGAGTAGTCTCGACCACTATTGGTCTTGATGGTTTTTTGTTAGTTCTTTTGTTTTAGTTTTTGTTATATTTTTTGGTCTACCCAGAGATCTGAATTCTCATTGTCCCACTGCTTGGCACACATCCTCAACCAGAGCCATTGTTGGCACATGAAAAATCAATCCTTAAAATGCCCTTTTTGTCCCCAAAAATCTAAAAAAACTTTTGCAAATATCTTAGCAAAGGTTACCATTGGATAGAGAATTAAATTCTGAACAACTTTTCCTTTTGAGCCATCATAAAATTCCTTGAAATGAGGAAGTTATGCTTGTTCAAAGTTTGTTTTTTATGTTTTTTTCCTTGGTCAAGAAATGGTTTCTCCCTTAGAATATTTTCCATTTTTTTTCCTTTGTCGGCAAATCATCTTTTTTTTTCCAGAACTTGCTAACTTTTCAGGAGTTTGTCTTTTAGTTGATTCACTGATAAGGTGATAGTAGAGCAAAGGGAAACAATGTTGCAGCAAAGGGATAAAGAAAAAAAAGAAGTCTATTAACAAGGTTGCTTTCATTTGAAATTCTCAAATTTCACCAATAAGGAGTTCGCCTAATGGCCATTTCGCTAGCAAATGCAAAGGAAAAAGAAAAACAATGCCTTTTTGGGGTTTTTACCCAAAATCAAAATTTCCATAAGTTTGAGTTTTTCTCATTTCACCAATAAGGCAATAAAAAAGAAAGGAAGAGTAGTTTGAATTTGTTGGTTTTTTCCGACAAAGCTACAAGGCCTATAGTTCAGTAAAATATGTTTTTGTCGATAAGATGAAGAAAATGATAGGGTAGAATTAGCTCTAAAAGTTGAGAATTCACTGATAAAGAAGTTAGTTCAGCAAAGTGGAAATTTACTAACAAAGTAGAAAGAAGGGAAAGGAGGCCTAGTTCGCAAATATTGATATTTGCCGATAAAGTATGGAAAAGTGCCAAGTAAGTAACATTTGAAAATCACAAGATTTTCCTATATGGACAAAAGTGACCAAGTTTTGAAAAGTGTGAAATCACTGACAAGGCAATAAAAAAGATAGTTTAGTGAATGAAAGATTTGCCGATAAAATGCAAATAGATTCCAAGTTAGGAAAAGATGAAAATCATCAACAAAGGCAAAAATGAAGATAAAGGTGAAAGTAAAAATAGAGAAAAAGATAGTTCAGCAAAATGGTTTTTTGTTGATAAAAAGGAGAATGAAGGCGACAAATGGGAAAGTTTGAAAAGGTTAAAAGTTGCCGATAGAAAGAAAGTAGGCACCAAAGAAAAGTTCATGAACAAAGAGAATTGCCGATAAGGCAAGCCATGAAAAAACTTAATAAAAGCCTAGTTTGCGAAATGAAAGATATGTTGATAGAGAAGGAGCCAAGGGTGAAGGAGATGAAAAGAGAAGAAGTTTGCCAAATGGTGTTATTGCTGATAAAATAGAAGGAATGGTGAAGGCTCAGTTCAGAAAAGGTGAGGTTTGCCAACAGGGTGAATAAAAGGAGAAAAATGCAGAAGCTTGTGGTGAACACTTGGTCTGACATAAAAACAAAAGCTTTGGGATTCCAACTCCTCCAACCATATAGGAGTGTTCCAATCACTTCCAAGAGCGCCATCAATATGAAGTGACTAGTTGACATCAAGATAAATGCAGTTAAGGTAGTTGTTGAAGATTTTATTTGTAGTTAAGATGGTTGTTAAAGATTTTATTTGCAATTATTGGGGTTGTTGAATATTTTGGCACCCAAATCATTCCCAGATCTTTCTTAGACCAACATAGGATGGCTATAAAGGAAAGATCAGATCTCGTCAATGGGTTGGTCATTTTTATTATTTCTCAGGCAATTAAGTGTAGAGCTCTCTAGGGTTCCAAAAAGTAGAAAAGATATAGTTCTCTAGTAGATAAGACACAAGTTATGAAAGGTTTTTTAAGATTGATTTTAGTTATCATTGTGGGAATTTTTACTTCTTCTTCTATAATTTTTCAAAGAAATCCTAAGTTCATCTTGGTTTCCTCTTGCCACACTTCATGGTATGATTGTAACCATTTATCAGATGAATCAGACAAATTCTTAAAACATTACATGTTGTGTAATGGTCTCTTATATGGTAATAGATGAATGATTATATGTAGACAAAGGATTACTAAGTATTTTTTTCTTTGATAGTTGTCTTTATTGCATCTAGGTATCTGGAAAGTGTGTGTTTCATCTCTTTGTTTTTTCTTCCTTCTATTGAAATATGGACACTGTAACCCATTATATTAGGCACTGGTCTTAAGTGTTTGATTACCCACACTCTTTAAAAATCAAAACAAACTCATTATGTGTGAAGTTAGTACTTAGTGTGTGTGCATTGTTGTGGTTCTATGTTGAACAGGAAATATTGTAAGAGAGTCTTTGAAGTATCAACTCTTTACAGACCAGACAAGCATACCTACACTTTCCATTTTTAATGGGAGTTCCTTCTCATTAGCTATATAGGGGTCATTTAGTGACAACCAGTCATTCAAGGTCTAGTGACAATCTTTGGGGCCTAGAAGACAATTAGGGTTTGGTTGTCTTTTTAATTTTAGTTATTCATCTAGTATTAAAGCTAATACCTATTCAGGTATGCCCCTTGGAAAATCCTTCCTAAGTCGAAGCTGAGCTCAAAGTATAGAGGAGCCTACCCACTCTTGTTAGTTGGCCAAAATTGCCCTAAACGTGTTGATGAACCTCTTCCTATCACCCAAAATGACCATCCCTAGCCTAGGTGATTTAGAAATGTTTTAGGGTTTAGGTTTGCAACTATTTTGGGTCCCAATAGGGCAGTATAGGTAAAATGTCAAGTAACTAAGAGTGAATTCCAACTTATGAATTGTCATCTAAAATGGTCATGGATGTGTAAAGAATGGAACATTATCCTGGGTTACCTCTTGAAGTTTTTGAAATTTGCTAAAATTAGCAAATTATGCCAACCAAATATTCTAGTCAACTAGATATTCTAGTCAATTGGACATGGACCTTTACGAGATGTCCAGGTCATGTCTGATGTCCATATTGAGTTGAAAATACTTTATAAAATACCCAAACCTGAAGCTCAATTGAAATGTGATCAATTAATTCCCCGACCTAATTGGGACATTAGCACACTTAGGAAATCTATGTCCAAATACTATAGAAGCTGTCAAATTTATTCTTGTAGCCCTGTACCTGAAGCATAAGAAAAGAGTATTTGATCTGTTGGGTGAATATTTTGTCTTCAACTAACTGAAGGAAAAATGTTTATATAGACCATAGTGTAATGAGATAAATCTCTCCTCTCAGCAAGGGGAGGTTCCCTATAAACTATCACAAACTAATTTAAACTAAATACTAATTCAGGGGTGAGACCATATCATCCATTTCTCTTTTTTCAAAAATAATGTTTACAAAATGAAAGGGCACTTTCTTGATACAAACTGAATAACTAACAAACCCACAAGAGTACAAAGTCTATCGTTGCTTCTTTTTACTTATTTATAACTTAGAACATAGTAGAATGAGGTGCAGCCCAAAGTCTTCACCGAAAACTACAACAAAATATATGATCACAAAAGATAATAGTAGTTCAAAGCCTCTCTAATATATTTCACTTTAAAACACTAAATCACAAACTAAAGATAATTGTTGTAGCACAAGGTCTCCACAATCAATTTTAGAACATTTCCTAGATTATTCTCACTCACACTACTATTTAGTCAAACATATAAGATCGTATTAAGAAAATGACATAAGAACAATTTCCAATACAACACAAGGTATTTCAACACAAAGTTTGAATGATTACTTGCTTTCTTATTCACTTGATAACATTTGATTTACAATTTGAACACAAAGTCTCAAAATGCTCTTCAATTTGGCAAAGTTTCACTACAATAACTAAAAGATAGATAACTACAATAGAGGCCCTCTTTATTTATAGGGAGAGGCCTTGAGAAAATTTAGGAAAAACCTACCTACTTTGACTTATTCAAAAATAGGACTCCTATTTGAGTTGGGACTTCCTATGTTTTTACATGTAATTACATATGGAAAAAGTACATGTAAATATGTCCAAAATTGTTTTAAAAGTACATCTGAAAAATGGAAAATAAACTAAGGGAAAAACTGCTTCAACTTGTATTGCCATCTTTCTTCATGTGACCATCATACATAGTGAAAGCTGCTTGCATCCCGACACTGTCTGGACTAACTGTGTTCCTGAAAATCATCTTGGCTCTCACTATGGCATCTCTTACTGTGGTGACTGGTTTTGCATGACTAGTTAACCTGGTTTTCAGATTATCCAAAGTTAAATGATTGTCCAGAATATTGTCCACAAAGGCCATTGAAAATGTTTTATCCTCAAACTCTTTCTGGAACATATCTTCAAATTCCTGAATCATTTCTTTTGCAGAGAGAAATTGGTTATCCTGTGATACAAGCTTGCAAAGTAGGTCCTCCAATTTATCCAAAAGATTGACATCACTTTGTTCACTAAGTTTCCTCACAGTTTCAAGGTCATTGATCAAATCTTTAAGCACACGGATCCTATATGTCAATGCCTCTTTGGTTTCTGTATAAGAATCCATATTAGGAATAGCACCAATTGATATTAGAGTGCTTATTTTCAGTTTTCTCATCTCCACCCATTTATCATGATTCTTTTCTATGTACTCAATATCTTGAGAAACAACATCAATGAGATCAACAAGTTCTGCTCTTATTTTCCCCATTTTATCTGTCTTCTCAGATAGCTTTGTAAGTAGGGAAATTCCTTGTGTGCGCATCCAGTCTAAGTACTCTTTAAGTATTTTTCCTTTGAGATGAGTCTTTTTTGCTTTCTAGATGATGGGGTCTTCTATAGAAATGGCCTCAGGAGTTACTACTTTTGAATTCAAAGTGATTTTCCTCACCACTGCAGTCAACTATTCCACCATCACTTCATAGTGATCTTTCATTTCTTTCTCCCTATCAAATTTCTGAATCAGGATGTCCATGGCTGACAACATGTCATTCTGGGCACTTTCATGAGTTATCTTGCCTAATTCAACTCTAGAGATAGAGTAATCATTCATATCAAAATTTTCCATGGTTTCATCCTGTGGAGGTTTTGTGATCTCTAGAAATTTATGTCCCTTGTCCTCAAGCATTCTCGAAAGAATCTTTGGCTTCTTTGGGGCCTTGGCTTTTATAGGCACCAGCTTACTAAAATCAAAGTCATCTAGGGAGATGGGTTGTTTCTTCCTGTTTGGTGTATAAGCTGACAACCAAGGTGGAAGCAGAGAAGTACTCACATTGGGATCCATTCCCATTGTTCGTGTCCCTGGAAGTGCACTTGCACTGGTAGTGAAAACTACACCTGTTACATTTACATTAGAGACTTGCTCAGTATTCATTACAAAGTGATCAAATATGGAAGTATCCTCAATATCAAAAGATAAAGAAGACAAGCTAGGAATTGACTCTGTGGAATGAAGAACATCTTCAAAAGTATTTTGAGGATTGTCAAAAATTATTTTGGAAGGGGAGGGAGATTCAAAAGAGGGAATATCATTAGGGGAAACAGATAAAGGAGCTGCAACAGGTGTGTCAGGCAAAGGAGATGAGACTCCCATTTATTTTTGCACATTCTCTTGTGGAAACAAAACTTGCTCCTCTTGTTGATTTGTAGGCCTATCTTCAACCTCCATTTCTTCAGTGATTGGCTCCTCAGTGTTCTGTTTCTCAACTTCCATATCTTCTATTTCAGCCTCTTTCTCCATAGTCTTTGATTTCTTCATCACAAACTTGATTCTAGGCTTATCTATCTTGGAAGAAGAGGGAACATCACTTTTGTTCTTCGTCCTGTTCTCCACCTTTTTACCTATTTGCTCTTGAATCTTAGTCTCTGATCCTGTAAGGAGTTCTTTCAAAGTAATTCCTTTATCTACCAACCAATTATTGGTGTTTGCCAATATAGGCTCAAATCATTTCCTCAAAGAGGTCAACTCTTTTTGAGACCATTGGAATAGAGGGAGAGGAGTGTTAGCAATATGTTTAGTGTTATATCTATCATCGACAAATTCTCCATCATCCACTAGATCTTCAGGAATATTAGCAAGTCCCAGATATTCAATGTGTTCAAGAGATAACCTGTTGTAGTCCAACTTCCTGACATCTTCAACCATAGGTTCATGGAATTGGGTTTTCCTCTTGATTTTGTCTTTCACATCCCTATAATCAAACATCAGTCATCTCTTGAATTGCTTCATAGTTACAAGTTGCATCTCAGTTTCCATGGCCCTAGCCTTCGCACCAGTTAATACTGAATACCTGCTAATTTCAACTAGAAACTTGAAACCGGGCTCCTTGAGCTCCACTTGTTTATTATGCACGATGATCATTTGTCTACATAACTCTATTTAGACCAGTTTGTCTGAAGGGAACCTTGGCAGCATATAAGGATGACCTTGGAAAAAGCCAACCATCAGGTATGAGAAAGAAGGAAACTGTAAGAATATGCATCCAAAATCATTTACCACTATCCAAGCCTCATCTGACACTCTTCTTTATTCTAGTTGGGGGTCAAAAAGACACAAGAATACTGCAAAGAAAGCATCATTTACTCTCCTAAATTGATGAATAGAACCCTTTAATGTCAATTAAGAGTAGTATTGATACACATGGATTACCCTCCTATCTCCTTCTAATGTTAGACCTAGAAAGATTCTCATTGAGGCTGCTATATACACCAGATAAGAAGTCATGTAAAACTTGAAAGTAGTAGATACCTTTGTCAATTGTTCATGTAAAGAATTGCTAATTTGTTCACCCCAAAAGATAGTTTATTAGCCTTGGAGTATTACCTTGATGAAAGGATGCATCCATTTGTGAAACAGTGAAGAAGAAGCCAATCCTCTTATCCTGCTGAGAAGAGTAATCAAATCACTAAACTCTTCTATAAAGTCACTTCTAGGAAAACTCCATGGCCACCTAGATAGGTTTGACCATGGAGATTTAAGCCATTTAGTATTGATTACCTTCTTTGCTTTCTCTGGATTTTTGTCATACTCTTTTTGTGCTTCAGCAAAATCTAACTGTATCACTTCTATTGAAGGAGGGCACATAAACACCTTATCAATGAACTTGGGATCTAGTCTGATTATCACATTGCCACTTGTGTCAACCACAACCCTAGTATATCTATTATAAAAATGAGCACACTGAAGGACAAATTCTGTGTTGTATGTTGCCACCGGGAAAGATGACACCAAATGAATGTTACTATCAATTATCTTCTTCATTGCAAAGATGGGATTATTTGACTTGGTTCTCTCCACAAATTCATCCATTTCCACATGGCCAATCTTTGTATCTCTAATGTCATCGACATTAGAAGTAACTAAGGTGATTGGAAAAACACCTTGATATTTGTACTTCATCACTTTTGACTTCTTCGGAGACAAATCAGTCATCTAAATGAGCTATCACCAGAAAGATGTTGATGAAGAAAGAAGATCCACAAAAGAAACTGCAACAAAAAATTCATGATCATGCAATTAGGGGAAATACTGGTAATCTTGGAAAATTGCATGTCGACGATCACGACTATGGAGACTTGCTTGAAAGGGCTATAGTACGAGTAGGCCAAAAATCAGAGGAAAGCGGGCTCAGAAAAACAAAATTGAAAATATTCTAGAGTTGACAAAATTTGAGAGAATGTTTGCATGGGTGGCAAAATTTGCCACCCTTGCATGTGAGGGGTATTGTACACATGTATCAGTGGTAAAATTCACTGCTAGTGCATATTACAGGAAAAATGGTTATATGTTTAAGTGCAAAAAAATGTTGACACTGCAAGTAATGAAGAAATCACAAGTTTGATGCTTGAGTGGTAGAAAATGCCGACATTGCATATGGTATAAATGGCGTTTGATGTTCAAGCGGCAAATTTTGCCAATACTATAGGTAATGGGAATTGCAAGGTTTTCATGTAAGCATGGCAGATTTCGCCACCCATACACTTAAACTAACACATGCTCAAATGCATAAGCAGCAAATAATGCCGATCTCGCTTTTAACTTATTCACAACAAGAACATGTTAGAATGCCTAATATAGTGGACATCATAATGTTTTTGTAAGAATTGGTTTTCAAATAACATGTTTTTGAAGGGTAAAGCTTTATTGAGTGGGTACGTGGAGACCAACTCCTCACAAGACAAATTTTGGCTAACATTCACAATATTATATCTGGCCAAAGGGGATTTACACAAAACTAGGGTTTTACAAATAACACAAAAGAATAAACATATAAATACTGTGATTTTGTTTTGAACAATATACAAATAATACAATCCCCAAAGAACATGGGTTCAATCACTTTCAACTAAGGAGAAATAAAAAACCTTAACAAGGAAACAACAATGAAAAACACTTACCTATTAAAAGGAGGAAACCCTAAGTGCGTCAATGACAACTTAAAATTTGTTATAATCTGAAGACGCGTGATCAAACGGTTGAAGAAAGGATTGACAAATTGACTGGGAAGCTTTGAAAAAAGAAATGACAAGAAAAACAATGAGTTGATTCATTAAATAGATTAAAAACAAGCCCTTAATGTTTAGCACAAGTGGCCATTAATGCCACTTGAAGGTCGAGATCTTGGAGATCTTGCTCAGGCGGTAATTTCAGCTGACCTGACACATGCTTTACAAAAATGCAAAAGCGGTAAAAACTATCGACATTACACATGTTTTAGGATCAAGAACATGTAATGGTGGAAAAAAGTGCCACTTGAGCATGTGAAAAAGAAAAACCATGTAAACGTGACAAAAATTGCCGACACTACACAGGTAAACAAAAAAGATATGCAAAGTCGGTAATTTTTACTAACATTGCATAATTGGACAAAAAGACATGTAATAACAGTGAATTTGGCTGAATTTACATATGAAGACTCAAAATTTTACGAACACCCTAAAAATGACCAAAATTGATATTTTGATCAGTTTACAACCTAATCGATTTGCACAAATATCAAGGAATCGATTCGAGGGAATGTTGTAAACTAGTTTAGGATGCCATATGACTTCGCATGGGACCAAGAGAATCTTGTCTCAATTTGCAAACTTAGAGTGTAGATTACGAAACAGACAAGTTTCATAAGGGTTGTCTACAAAAACGAGCGTAGCTGATTTTGAGAACAACATGATCCTATAGGATGAGATATTTTGACCAGATATTTGGACTAGACATTTGTCATCTCTGGTTTCACATCTATATCCTATCCAAGCATTAATAGTAGTTTCATTTGTTCCTTTGACCATTGACTTTTCAACCTGACATTTTCAACTAGACATTTTCAACCAGACATTTTCAACCTGACATATATTGACTGGACATTCCCATGTCTAGAATTTCTTAATAGGATGTGAAGATCCACTAGCCTAAACATTTGTCAATGTAAGTTTGACCATGACCATGATGACATCATCCATACAAGTCATCATGATATTTCTTTCTTTGACATTAGCCAAAATCAAAATGGACATTATTAACCAGACATTTCCGTAGGACATTTAGATTAGTTATCATGTATGAAGACCTGATGTCTGTCCGATCTGGTCCACATTAAACTCCTATAAAGCGGATTGCTTTTATGTTGGATTTCAAATTTAAACCAATCCAACTATCATGTTTTCCTGCTCCTAAAGAGTTATTTCTCACCTACTATATCAGGGTATTAAATGCATCCACACTTACTGAATTTCATGAGAGATAAAATTATAATTTTATCAATATGTTAATCATAAAGCATTCGAGCTTCCAAAGTGAATTTGCAAAGAGTTTTTAAGTGTAATTTGTAGAGTTCCAAAGGTGAGAAGATAAATAATACAGAGCAATCTTGTCTAATGGAACACACCAAAGGTAAATGAACATCCATTGTAAAACTTTACAAAGGTGAATTTTCCACTCTCTTAGGTACTTATAAGACAAAACCCTTAATTTGTCAATTACATGGGGTAATTTCATCTACTTAGGGTGAATCTACTTAGTTCGTTTACTATATAAAATTTTGTTATTATTTGTAGGCTTTAATCCATAATTGCATCTATTGCAGAATTTAGTTTTCACTAAGGCAGTAAAAAATTAATCCATAGCCCTAGTCCCCACACAAGTAGGTAATTTTGGTGTGTGTGCATCATGCAGGACATGATGATGAGAATGTTGAAACAAATGGATGATGAGCTTTAGGACCCAATGGGTCAAACTCCTAGAGGGGTCTAGTGCAAATTCAGTTACACCTTAGACACTCCCTATGGCAATGTGAATATAGAGGCATTCAGGGTGAAGATCAATGCCCATGATGCAAGTGAAGTACTGAAGAACATTGTCAAAAACAACATGTATAACATAGAAAGATTTCTAACTGCCATGGATGCCTTGGAACCATTCATCTTGTGTGCACAAAAATATAATCTAGTCAATCAACATGTGGAACACTCAGGCCGAATATATGCAGATTTCTTGCCTTAGGGTATAGAAAAAATTTCAACCACCTGAGAAGTCAGAATGTATTTAAAATTGAGATAAATGCATTAACAACACAATACAACTCAATTTTTGCTTGATGTAGAAAGGTGATGCACAATTCATGGCTAGATCCTACAACAAGGTCGAAGGCAATGTCTAAAATGGCACAAACACTATACAGGTTTGACTTCAATGATGAAGTCTAGTACATGATCACCTTGCTTAATAGGATGGTCAAGAAGGAGGATGTTGAGTCCCTCAAGGTTTGGATGTTTGGATTAATTAGGTATGTGAAAGATGATAAAGGTGTTGTGTACTGGGTACAACTAATCAATGATGCAATGCACAATGGTCTAGTAGGTTGGAAGAAGAAGAAGAAGAGAATGTTCTTCATGACATCCTATTTTGTTTATTCCGGTGCTTTTAAGTCATAGTTCTATGGCTTGCATATAGTGGGAAAGCTAGGAAACAAAGATGGACAACAACTGGCATGGTTATTTTATCCCTAGCTAGAGAAGAATCAATCTATTCCCACTTTTGAAGGGTAAATGATTGTTTCCTAATGTGGTTTATCCAAATAACGGAGGGTGATAGAGCAAAGAGGATATTTCAAGAGGCACAGATAGCTATCACTCCACATGGATCATGATTCATATAGTTTCAAACCTTCACATATATCCAGATGGAGGGGTTTGAAGGTCCCCCATACATGTTGCTGATGTATCCCACTAACAAGGTACTACTTCTAGACATAAACAAGCAAATTATTCCCTCTTACGAAGAATATGTCAAGAAACAAGGCCAAGGAATGGTGAAGTTTCTATTGGATGTTGGGTGGTTCAAGTGTGCAGAGTTCAAGAACTCCAAGTTATCTGAAGTTGAGCTACAAATCTTGAACTTACAACCATTCCTACACTAAAGAATGGTCAATCCTTACCATAGAATTGAAAACTATAAAAACAAGAACTGTATCATGTGTCTCATCTGGAGGGCTTCTAGGAAGATTGTAATTTTGAGAACAATGTTAGGAAGAGAGGGTATCAACAACTCTTAATTGTTGCAAGTATGAGGTTAACCAGTGTTGTCATTGATGTTAGCATACTCATATTGCTCAATGAGAAGGACTGGATGAGCTGTGTGCTGAGGATATTGAGAAAATTAGTCTCAATCAGGAACAGTGAAGAACAGTGATGAGAAGAAGGAAAAAGTACTCAATAGGTTGAGGAACAAAGGTTACGGATTAAAGGGTTTGTAGATATGAGTCTTGAGATGTTCCAATTAAGATTTTAGAGGTTTGCATGAAGATATGAAGAAGTTGTGATCAACCAAGTAGAACTAGTTCCGAGAGATGCTCCAGAGTGACAGAGTGTTACAAAAGGTCTGGTGAGATCCGGAAGTGCATTGTCCTATTCTGCGGATTGGAAGGAGTGTTTGGGATGTCCTTGAGATGTGTCATCTTGATTTGTACATAGTTTGGAGGTTCAGAAGCACCTTTTTTAGTATGACAGTGACGATAGATTGTGTTCTTAAAGTTTTGGATGAAGAAGAAAAGAATTCTAGTAAGTGGAGGAAGTGCGGATGTACCTGGTTATTCAAGAAAGCCTGTGAAGGTTCTTGGATCATGTTGAGGTTGTGTTGTCGGTCCGCATTAGTGTTAGAGCCTAGAACTGAAGATATACTTCTAGATGAAGATGTTCTTGTTCAAGCTAGCCGACCGGATGAGTTATTCATCTTGCGAATGTTCTTGTGGATGATTGTTCCTAAGTCGATGAGGTTGTGTTGTCAGTCCGCATTAATGTTAGAGCCTGGAATTAGAGATATTCTTCTAGATGAAGATGTTCTTTTTTAGGATGGCTGACTGGATGAGTTATTCATCTTGCGAATGTTCTTGTGGATGACTACCAACTTAGATGATTGTTCCTAAGTCGATGCCTTGTATAAATAAAGGTTTGTGAATTTATTTCAAAGCGTGTTGTGGAGCGGATGAGAGTGGTATATCGAAAGAGCAAAAGGTAGAGCAAGAGTGTCTCGGGCCTAAATGGAACTAAACCAGACATGGTAAAGATGTTAATCTCCAGTTCATGTTTGTAATACTTATGATCTTGTAGATAGTGTGTCTCTTGTAGGCAGTGTGCCTCCTTGTGAGTAGTGTGCTCAGGTAGTGAGCCCTAATTGGCATGTGCCATCTATTTTTCTTATTCTTCTAATAGAGAATAATCCTTGGATTAATCACCCATGGTTTTTCTCTTGACCGGGTTTTCCATGTCAAAATCTTGGTGTCTAATGTGTTCATGTTTATCTGCTCCAGTGTTTATGCTTTATGCTTTCATTAATGGTTAATTGATATGCTATTAAAGAACAAAGAAGAATCAAGTGTTTGAAGTAGAAGCAAGTTTTTGTACAACTGATTCACCCCCCCTCTCAGTTGTGTGCCCTAGATCTAACAATTGGTATTAGAGCCAAGTTCCTCTAAAAGGAGCTTAACTGCTTGAGGAGATCCAGGATGTCATCATACAAGAAGGATAGTCCAAAGTTTGATGGAACCAACTTCTCTCTCGAGAAAGGTCGCATGAAATGTCACTTGGAGTGTATGGGAAAAGCATACTTGTCCATGGTCACAAAAGCATATGTACCTCCACAGGGTGGTCCGACAACTCTAAATGAAATCACAGATGCTAAAAACAATATACAGACCAAAGAGGCTCTTCTAAGCACATTGACTGACTCAGAACTCTCAAATGTTATTAACCTACCAACTTCCTATGAGATCTAGGTTAAACTAGAACTTCTGCATGAAGGAGATGAGTTTGTTAAGAGTGCAAGGTTGCAAAGTCTCAAAGAGAAATTTGAAGGATTGAAGATGAGAGATGATGAAAATATCACTACCTTTATGCCAAGAGTAAATGAGTTGGTGTGTGGAATTAGGAATGCTGGTGGAGTTCTGGATGAAAATGAGATTGTTTGCAAAATTCTCAGATCCCTTCTTGCTGCCTACAAAATCAAGGTTGCTGCCATTGATGAATTCAGATCCCATACAACTGTCACAAGAGAGCAATTGGCTGGCAAACTGGCTGCATTTGAAATGACTGAGTTTGGAGATGATCCCCCCAAGACTGAATCTGCATTCAAAGCCAGTGCCTATGTGAAAGGCAAACAAAGATTTGATCTGGGAGAAAACTCTTCAAGGAATTTGTCATGGTATGATCAAGCAAGGAAAGACACGGAAGAGGAAGAAGTAGAAACAGCTCAACTTGAAGCCCTCATTGCAAAGAGACTACCAAGAGGATCCGGTAAGTATGAAGGAAAATTACCCTTTAAGTGCTTCAACTGCAATAAGATTAGTCATTTTTCTTCAAGATGTCCGGAAAGATCTGTAAGGTCAAATTCTAACAGACAAAGGTTCCAAAAGAATAGTTATTATGTTCATGAAGAAGCTGATAATGAAGGAGTAACAGATAATGAATCAGAGATAGGAGACAAATCTAGAAATGAATGGGTGTTTATTTCCATCAAGGAAGAATATCCAATATCTACCAATCATAAGGTTGTAGAAAGAACTTTGGCTGCCCAAGTTGAAGAAAAGGATGATTGGGTTATTGACAGTGGATGCTCTCATCATATGACAGGTGACAAAGACAAGTTCCTAGACTTGGAAAGGTATGAAGGAGGAATGGTAAAGTTTGGTGATAATTCTACTGGTAGAATCAGAGGTAGGGGAACTATTTCTTTTGATAGAAAGAGAAAAACTGGTAATGTACTGTATGTTGAAGGATTGAAGCACAATCTTCTCAGTGTTGGTCAGTTGGTAGACAAAGGTTATGATCTCTGGTTCAAAAATGGAAGATGCAAGATCTTTGAAAGCTCCAGAACTGAGATTACATCCGGTACTCAAACAAAAGGTAATATCTTCCATCTAGCTAGTTCTAATAAAAGTTGTTTGTTTGTTCAAGTTGATCAGAGTTGGTTATGGCATAGAAGGATGTGTCATGTGAATTTTGATAACATCATCAAGATAAGCAATACTCAGGCTGTAAGAGATCTTCCAAAATTGGTGAAACCTACAAATAGTTTGTGCAAAGAATGTCAGCTAGGTAAATAGAGTAGAGTCTCTTTCAAAAGCAAGGATCAATCCTCTACTGGATTATTGGAATTAGTTCATACTGATCTATGTGGTCCAACAAGAATCAAGAGTATGCAAGGTGATAGATATTTCATGTTATTGATTGATGACCATTCCTAGATGATGTGGGTTACCTTTCTAAAAGAGAAATCAGAAGCCCTTAAGAAGTTCAAAATCTTCAAAGCTATGGTAGAGAATCAAACTGGATTGAAACTGAAATGTCTGAGGTCTGATAGAGGTGGTGAATTCACATCCGGTGAAATCATAGACTTTTGTGAGAAGCATGGTATAAAGATCAGTTGTCTGCTCCTGGGACTCCACAACAGAATGGAGTAGTTGAGAGAAAGAACCAGACCATCCAGGAAGCATCTAAGACAATGATGATGGAAGCAAATGTTCCCCAGATGTTTTGGAGAGAAGCTGTTAGCACTGCAGTCTATACTCTCAATCGAGTTCAAACCAAAAGCAATATTGGTAAGACTCCTTATGATCTTTGGTTTGGTATAACTCCTATTGTGAGATATTTCAGAGTATTTGGTAGCAAATGTTACATTAAAAGAGATGAAGATCTAGGAAAGTTTGATGCTAGAAGTGATGAAGGAATCTTCTTGGGTTACTCCACTCAAAGCAAAGCATACCGGTGTTACAATAAGAGATTGAGAAAGATGATAGAAAGTACAAATATGAAGGTTGATGAAGGAATTGAGAACCCCTCAAGGTTATATGAATATGATGAAGATGATCAGAATGGTTCTCTAGTGCAAGGAGTTCAATCCTCCTCTGAAAGTCAAATTTAGATTGATCTGGTAAATCAGGAAGAAGAGGTTTGTCTGAATGAGCCTGTTCAAGAAATAGTAGTGCAAGAAACTCCCAAAGTTCCAAGGTATGTAACTCTAAACCACTCTGAAGATTAGATCATAGGTGACAAAAGCAAAGGGGTACAAACAAAGAGGAAAATTGCTCAAAATTTAGATGAATACTATCTGATTTCAAAGATTGAACCTAAGACAATAAATGAAGCCTACAATGATGAAAATTGGACCAAAGCAATGGTGGAAGAATTGATGCCAATTGAGAAAAATCACACTTGGGATCTTGTTCCTAGACCTAGAAACAAAAATGTGATTGGAACCAAATGGGTCTTCCGGAACAAACTAAATGAAGTTGGTGAAGTAATTAGAAACAAAGCCAGATTGGTCTGCAAAGGCTACTCTCAAATAGAAGGAATTGATTTTGAAGAAACCTTTTCTCCGGTGGCAAGAATTGAAGCAGTCAGATTATTTCTTGCATTTGCTTCCTTCAAAGACTTCAAGGTATATCAGATGGATGTCAAGTCTGCCTTCCTAAATGGTGATTTGGAAGAAGAAGTATACATTGAGCAGCTGGATGGATTTCAATTGTCTGATCATAGTGATATGGTCTGCAAGTTGAAGAAAGCACTGTATGGATTGAAGCAAGCCCCAAGGGCTTGGTATGACAGGTTGGATAAGCATCTTGTGCAGATTGGTTTCAACAAAGGTATTGCTGATAGTAATCTATATTTCCAAATAGATAATGAAAACATCTTGATTGTTGAAGTATTTGTTGATGATATCATCTTTGGAGGAAGAGACAGTATGTGTAAAACCTTTGCAAATCAAACGAAAAGTGAGTTTGAAATGTCAATGCTTGGTGAAATGAATTTCTTCTTAGGTCTGCAAATTACTCAGACAAAGAAAGGCATCTTTATCTCTCAGACCAAATATGTGAAAGAATTGTTGAGGAAATTCAGAATGGAAGATTCAAAGCCAATGAACACTCCTATGGCAACCAGATGTAAGCTGAGCAAAGATGATGACTCTCCTAAGATAGATCAGACCAAGTATAGATCAATGATTGGAGGACTATTGTATCTCACTCAGACTAGACCAGATATAATGCAAGTTGTTGGTCTTGTGGCAAGATTCCAGGTTGATCCCAGAG